>CM062649.1:53368567-54673855 GCA_031772095.1 Zeugodacus tau | reverse complement strand
CACATTTGAAACTACTGAACATGAAATAGAAAGTCATATAATTGTAAACTAATCGTTAATTCAGGAGTATATCCGTTGATAATCGAACTACTTTTAACAGATTTCACTCACTAGTCATCGCATACCTTATTTTGTTTATGTTAAACTTCTTATCAGCTTTAATATCCGACCCAGATATTTGATGACGATAGTTCCAATAAACAGTCTCTTATTTTAAGATTATATATATATTTCAAGATTATATATATCTCTTTCTGTTAGTATTTTGGTTTGACCCAACAACCAATCTATTGCTAATATTTCATCCTCCTCCCTCTAACTCGCAATCTGCTAAACCTATGTATGTTAACCAAACATTATGGTTCGAAATCCATATCTCAGAAACTGCTAGACCAACTTCAACGAAATTTGGTACTTAATATTTTCCATGCAACCATGCCTACTTTCCATGCAACATAATTCTGAAGTCCAAGAGATTCGTTCATTTTACAATAAGTAAATTAAGCGTAATTAAGAGTAAATTAAAAAAAACTAAACTCAAACCTGTCTGACTCCGAAATCGAACTATACATTTTCAAGGCCCCAGATATCGAACATGAGGACCTCAGTGCTTGTGGTTAATTTTTTATCTATCGCAAATATCAGATAAGATATTTTAAACAAATCAAAGGCGATGTGTTTTTTATTACAGTGTGTCTCAATTCCCAAAATGGACAAAATCGGGTCAAAACTTTTTCTAACCAACATATACCTGATATACGAGTTATCGAATTTCCAGTCGACTTTATAACGTACATACTGGTTAGTATGTGAGATATCGTATCAAAATTAATTATGCCAAATTGTTTACAGTCTTAATAAACTTGAATAAAAAATTGCGAAAGTATAAAATGTTCGGTTACACCTGATCTTAGCCCTTCCTTATTTGTTTACCAATAATTTCCTACAGGTTTCCAGTTGCTACACAAAAATCTCGTCGAACACAGTGTAGTGCAACAATGTTGCATACTTTGCGGCTTTAAAGAGACCACAACATATTAACCCCTAAAAGTATGCGTCGACCGCAGTGAACTGCTTTCAATTGCGCCAGTAAACCATTCACGCTCATGACAACACGCGCACACACACGTAGCTATGTACATATAGAAACCGCAGAGCATGTGACATTGGCATGCTCGAAGAAGGAAAAAAACACACAAAAATAGCCATACAAAATGCCATAAAAGTAAAATAAGTCAACGACGAAAAATTGTTTCTAATCTAATTATTACCTGCTTTACATTTTCACAACATTTACTTTGCTATGCGGCGACCAAAAAGCGGAAAAAACGTAAAGAAATTGATACCCACACACGACAACCGCTGGCGTCTGCGTCTGCCGACGCCTCCAATCCGCCAGGTGATTATTACTAATACTTTGCGCGAGTGTCTGCCCATCGGCGACGCCAACTCTTGCGATTTTGTTGTAAAATTATAAGCCGATTTAGTAATTTACACGACGCACTCGCTGTCCAGCATTGTCGACGCTGTGTGTTGGCAGTCGTCTGTGGGCCTTCGGTGGGCGTTAGTGCGTTGCCTACTTAGGCGTTTTGCGCCAGATTCACACATAAATAGCGCCGGCGCTGCCGCCGTAAACTCTTTCAGGCATGCCAGGGGTTGCGTTTGAGCCGCTTCAACGGTCAAATGCCAACACGGTACCTTTGATGGCCTTCAACTGTCACAGTTACAGTTAGCGGTCTGTATGGCCGCAAATAGCTCGCTTTCACCTGTCATCTCTTTATACGCCTAAAGACAGGCTTTATTGTTGTTGTGTATACATGCATATTTCTTTTTCGTGCCGGCTGGCATTCGCAAATCGTATTGTTGCTTTTGTTATTGTCTGTAATAGAAACATGAATATTAGGCCTGGCGCCAGTCAGCAAAGCTTCTCGCCCGGCATGCGAAAGTGTGCAAAAGCAAAAAGCTCGCTGGAAGTAGCCGAAAGCTCAATGGCTAATTTTATGCTCAAATGCCGAGTTGAGCCTCAAACGAAGTGCCGGCAAAAGACACAATAAAATATACATTGAGTCTTTATGACTGCGATTTCGCTTTAGAACAGCTGATTTTGACAATTCCAACGGCGGCGTGTGGTTGTGCAGCTGTTAAATAACAATTTGTTGAGGATTTTCCTATACAGATATTCAGAAGAGTACAATTTATTGGGGTATTAGGGTGGGAGTTGGTTTTTCAATATGTGGATTTATCCTTACTGTTTTTAGTTTCGAATGGAGTCTGTAACCGAACTTTTCCTACTCTCGCAATTTATTGATGTACTTTTTTTAAGATAACGCACAATTTGACATGAAGCTTTCGGCATAAAGTTCACTAAAAGAACGATCATAATTATCATATATTGTATATGAGGGCTGAGGTAATTCCTGAACCCATTTCACTCATTTCCACCACCAAGGTACACTATATACCTCATACAAATAATTATATGTGCATGAATTTTTTGCAAAAAAAAAAAATAAAAGTTTTCAAAATTGCAAAATATATATGTATATATATTTATATATACGATATAAAAAATAACAAATCTCAAATTTTTTTAAATCTATAAAACATAATTTAAGTATAGGCTAATAGTAAATATTTATATGTGCATTTTACTATTTTTACCAGTAAATCCTCTACATTTGAGTTTAACTGAAAGAAATGTTTATTTTAATAGTCAGTAGTATTGTCCTTATATTTTAAAACTAAATTAAGCCTCTTAATCAGAGAGTTAATTGATGACTGTGGAATAGTTATGTAAATATTGGCCAATTAATGCTTTATGGTTAATTTGAGGTGACGTACAGTCTCAAACTGATTTCCGTTTTGGAATACTGGAGCAGAGAGGATCCCCAGTGATCATCAATAGGATTTAGGTTCGAACTCAATGCTGCACATTGTAATACGGGAATTTTCCGGTCGTTGTTCTTCGTGTGGATTGAAGCGTTATCCTGCTGATATGTCCAGTTATATGCCATAAATATTGCCAGTAAATTTTATCAACCCGCTTTCCAAAAGTTCTACATAAATATTAGCATTCATATTGGTGGATATAAAACATGTAGGTGTCTTTCCAATGCAGCAAAATGGAGCCCATGAAATCAAGGTACCGCTTCCAAAATATCGCTTGTTGCAGGACCGTCGTTCCTGGTGCGAATCTCTACAATATTACTTGCAATGATCTGGGCCGACCAAATTTACTTTTTTTTCGTTACTAAAGACTATATTTTGTCACTCAAAATTGGTATTTATTTGCAAACCTTTAAATGTGCTTTATTGTGCCTTTCTTTAGATTTGGTTTAGGTAGCATGGAGGTGTGATTGTGTTAACTGATTTTTATGTATAATTGGAAAAATTATATTTCTTATTATTTGCGGTCTTAACTTGGTCCTTATATGACCGCTGCTTATCGACTCTGTAACTGCCAGCCATCGATTCATCCTTTTGCACCGATCATCAATGTTGTTTCTCGTCCGCTGCGTCGCACTGTACCACAATTTCTGGGGTTTTTAAGAAATTTTGATATTCAGTTTCGATGTCACTTTGGACACATTTTGGAACCGCTACAATAATTTTGCAGATAAATTTTAACGAAAAAAAATTTTGCTATATTGCATATATAAATATTTACTATGCAATACCCAATTCACAAGCACATTCTTAATGTAACGGTACAACGAACGAGAAAAGTATGAAAGAATATTCGTTGCATAGCAGGAGTAACAAATCAGACTTCTATTCTATATTTAACGAAATTCAAAAAATAACAGTGAATAAGAAATATAACCAAAATCAGAAATTCACATATAATTATTTATATGAGGTATAAGACGATACGCTGATTTAATTTGGCTAAGATATTTCACATACATATTAGCCGATTTTTAAGGTAAATATATAAGAAAATCCTATAATTAGGGAGCTAGGGGAAGTTATGACTCGATTTTAACCATTTTTGAAACAGAGACACACTTATAAAGGCACTGAGTTCTTCATGTTCAATATCCGGGGTATTGAAAAGTTATAGTTCGATTTCGACAATTTTACCACAAGTGATGCCACAGCTCAAATACAGTATTTGTGTAAAGTTTTATTCCGCTATCTTTATTAGCCCTTAAAATATTTGTTATAAAAAGAACGAATCAGATGGAATTCAAAATTGAATATATGGAAAGTAAGAGTGGTGGTGTATTGTTAAATGGGCGGCGCCACGACCATGGAAATGATATCCATCGAGACAATTATGGGTGGCGGGTACTATTGAATTTCAACTGTCTGATATCAGCAAAATATTATTAATCTCATTGAATCTATATAATATTTTTCCGTTTGTATACCCGCAATAAAATTTATGGGTTTATGGTACTTGCATCCCAATTCAATAGTAAAGTGTGAAAAGTCAATGAAAAAATTGTTCAATCCATTCATTTGAAGCTTTTTTAATCTGCCAAGTATCTAATGAACATGGTTTTAGTGTGATTTCATACATGTTCAATATCTACCTCAAATGTAAATGAATAATTTTATCAAACTGAAGAACATGAAGAACTAAATTACTACTGCCGCTATTGCCAATATAGTGTGACGGACAAATAGTCTTTCCGATAATTTCGATATATCTACTTCCAATACATCATACACCATGTAGGTCACACGTGTTTAGTAGACTTCGAAGAAAACAAACCACTGACAGTTATGCATCGTACCACCCTCAAGGAACTCGATACGCTTGAGCGCCTGCAAATTGTGCCGAAACATTGAATTAACAGTAACTGTCAGCTGTTTGGCACAGCTGATGAGAACAACCTGTTAATGCGGCACGTGTCAATTTAGCTGTCACTTGAGCAGCAAGTGTTTATTGCATATGTACGGCCATGTATGCGTGTGCCGTTATTGCGGCGAATTCACGTTATGTTGTTTTTATTACTTTCGCTTTCGTTTGCCCATCGACAACAATAACAAATTGGAAATAACAAACGGAAAAGCCACCAAGCCGACAACAACAAGCCTCATTTGTTGCGTTCGGTTTTCACAAAAGCAAAATCCAACTAATTTGAAGAAGTATCCATTGCTTGTGCGTGTGTGTGTGTGTGTGGTCGTTGCCAATAGCAACACATTGTCAAAGTTTCACTCAGGCGTTCCACATTTTTCGCAAAGAAAACAAGAAACAGCGATAAGAAGTGAAAACAAAACTGGCTCGTACAAAACTGACCCTTGCGTATACTTTTTTGAGACAGTTCGTGCAAAACCAGCCAAGTGCTGAACGCCCAAACTCAGTTTGTTGCTAAATAACTGTTTTCAATTTGTTATAAAATCGCATTTGCTGCTCCAGCTAATGTGCTAATTGATATCCTAGTGTTGTGAGATTAATATCCTTGTGGGTGTGCAATAAAGTCTAATAAAAGTGGTTAAAATTGTGCTGAAAGTTTTGCAAAGTGTTTTGTGTGGCAGCTTATATATT
Organism: Zeugodacus tau; assembly: GCA_031772095.1. NCBI lineage: Eukaryota > Metazoa > Arthropoda > Insecta > Diptera > Tephritidae > Zeugodacus > Zeugodacus tau. The sequence continues at coordinate 54,668,358 of CM062649.1, read as the reverse complement.
CGGCTATGCTCGTGCCGCTGCATGCCGGCAGTTGAAGGAGACGGTGCAGAACAGGTGAGTGGCAGAAGGGGGAAGTAGCACATCGATAGCACATTTTTGTGTGTAAAGAAAGTGATAGTGATGGATCTTCACACTTTTGCAAAAATTTATAATTTATATTTTATTTTATAAATCTACTCTTTAATAAGGATAATTGGCAACTCTGCTAATATCAAGCTTGCTTACTATTAGCAATAATGCACTAACAATCATAATAATTCAATAGTTGTGTTAGGTCATGTCGTGCGAATTAGACCACATGCTACTTAAATATTTATCGAGGTCAACATTTTGTAATGGCAACGTGCTAATGTAATCTGTTGTGCCCTTTTTAATTATTTTAATAGTAATGTTAATTAACTCAGTATCATTAGGCTAGTGCACTTCAAAGAAACTGACTTTAGTTACAGTTCTTCACACCTCCTCTAGATCGACACTAAATTCTGCTCCAGTGAATTGACAATGCCGCAGAGGAGTCTGCCTTTACTTTTTATGTAGCATTGGAACTTTTTTAAGAGTTAGGCTATAGACATGAGCCTTAAGATAGCCCCACAAAAATAATAATAATCATCATCATCAATTTGGCACTACAACCGGGTATCGATTTTGGCCGCGTCCATAAGCATTCGCCAGTCGTCTCTGTCTAGCTTCGCTAGATCCAAGTCCACTTGACCCTTTCACAGTCTTTTCTTCGTCGGCCTCCAGTGGGTACCGTATCGTATATTTTACGCGCTGGAGTGTTTTCTTCCATTCAGGCGATATGCCCAAGCCAGCGCAACCGGTGTATTTTTATGCACCGAATGTCCATATCGCCGAAGAGCTCATACAGCTCGTCATTCCAACAAATCCGATACTCACCTACGCCCACGCGCAGTGGCCATAAATCCTTTGGAGGACTTTTTTCTCGAACGCTCCTAAGGAGTCCTCATCTCTTTTGATAATCGTCCATGCTTCCGCACCATACATCAGAGGTGATGACTGACTTAAAGAGCGTTACTTTGGTTTTGCAAGAGAGGGCTCTGATTTTCAATTACCTACTGAGTTCGAATTGCACCTGTTGGCATGACTGATCCTCCGATTGATTTCGTGGCTGACGTTATTGTTGGAGTTTATGCTGGAATCTAGATAGACGAAGTCTTTTACTACCTCGAAGTCGTAGCTGTTAACAAAAATAATCTAGAGGGAGGCGGTCAATTGACATGTCGTTGTGGTATGTCGTTCGGCTTCAATTTTTGCCCCAGCTGTATTTTGAAAGGCTTCACACCTAAATCCTTCCGCAAAAGTTATCGGCCGAATCGATAATTCACGGTCATCACTAAACCAGGCCGATATAGCAGCGCTAATTTCCACAGTTTGCACACCACAGCCTCAGTAGATCGAATAAACTGATCCTAAAATGGGAGAAGTGCGCGGATAACATTCTTATCAGAGTACGAATTTTGATAATAAGGTCAATAATTTGGAAGCGTTGTTCTTTTGTAAGACGATTCATGATTAAATTATGGACCAAACTGCAGATGTTTGACATTGACATACGCATGAAACGTACGTGAGATGCAAAACCGGAGTTGAACTCACAATTAATAATCTTCATAGCCTAAAATTTTAAATCAGACGCCCGCAAGAAAATCCCTCACCCTCTTTCTGTTGTTTGCAATAATATATTTTTATGTCAACTGGTCACAAGACAGTACAGGTGCTTTAGTGTTTTCCTTATATAATATGGACTGTATATTTGATATAATGACTTTCATCGCCAGATCAATTTTTTGCTTCTTATACCTTCTTTGAGAAGTTCGAGATGACGGGGTGTTAACATAAGTTATGTTAAAGAACCGTTTATAGTCCTAAATATTATTATGAAGCAGTTGTTAGATCGTTTATATTCATGACTTAAATACGATCCCAATGTTTTGTTAAAAACAACAAAAGTAATGATAACTTAGAAAAGTACAATATACACAAATATTCTCACGGACTTAAAATTTTAAAATCATTTAGATACGAAAGTCTTCAAGAAAAAAGCACAGTCTTATGAGTTTAGCAGCGTGGGAGAATAACACCGGGCCTCTGCAAATCATGTAGGTGCTGGCCAGAGAAAAGTTATACAACGGCTCATACAAGGATTAAGAAATGTTACCAGGTCTGTAAAGTATAAAATATTTCGAGTATTTCGAGGTGTTTAACCTACATAGGTTTTGGCGGCCTCACTTAGGTCATCATTAGGGGTTAATCGAAAGTGTACCGTATTCTTTTTCTCTTTCTGGTAATATTTTTATGGATGTTCTGTAGATACCTAAGAGAACTATATCTATATACTTAACTAATTTAATCTAATTCTGATGATAGTTTATAAAGTCAGTTAGGGAAGTTTGTTTGGTGTGCAAATATATTATTACCTACGATCAATATCTAATATGTACATGCAAAGGAATCTGAAAACAATAGTTTTTATTTAATTTCGCACTGACCTTTTTCATACCGTTACTAATTTCGCCAAATCTATGTATAATTTCTCATAAGCGACCGAGTCAGATATCTCTGCTTAACAACACTGCCAAGTGACGTATAAAATTACTACTTGAGAACAATGCAAAGACAGCAACGCTTTAACAAATAAAGTCATGTGCATAAAATTGAACAACCACAACAACAACATAATTAACGCTTAAATCGACAGCTGGCAAGCGCCGGCTATTAATGACGCTAATAATGTCAACTCGAATTGTTTGCTCCAGCTGTCACACACACACACACACACACACCCTTCTACATTACACACACACTTGCATTGTTTTCGCAACTGCAATTCACGCTTATCGCCCAAACACCCCTCCTTCGAGCCCCCACGCCTGTAAACACCAGCGCCAATTGCGCGCTTACAAAGCTATTCGAGCATTTAACCGTTTGTCCAGTTGTCAAATGGCGCGATCGAATTGCCTTCAGCTGGAAGCGTTGCCCGCAAATAACCACGTTTGTGCCGTGGCGATAAGCCGAGTCTGTAAGTATTTACGCCTGTGTGTGTGTGTGCTGCGGAGCATATTTTAACGCCTGCATTCCACGGCAGTGCACACAGTGCCGCTGTCCGTCCACGCAGGCGTTTCGTTTGCTCCAAATTGGCCGGCACTTATGTTGTTCCGTTTGTCAGCGCAAATTGCCACACCCTGCTGCAGCTCGTGCTGGCTATTAGAGTCCGTGAAGTGTGCGTTCCTCTTGCTTCTTCCTCGTCTGCTTCTGCTTCTTCACCTCGGTGGGCTTTGCTGGCTGCCGCTTTTGCCCTGTAGTTCCAGGAATGAAGCGATTACAATTACAATGGCGACCTCAAATACTATGTCACTCTTTGTTGTTGTTGTTGTTGTTGCTGTTATTGTTGTTTTTGTCATTTGTGCTCTGCTTTGCTACTGCATCCAATACTTAGCGTGTCCTACCGTTGCGCCTCGAAGCTACCGTTTCAATTGGCATTAGAAGAGCACTTTTCTCAATTACATATTTGAATAAAATTATCTAGCGTAATAGCTCGGCACACATGTTTACAAGCACACACTCACATACATACATACATGCGTACATATGTTTGAACACAAATTCTTTTCTTTTCTCTGATTGCTGCCACTTGCCAACATGTTGCGGGCAATAAGTTAGAATTTGTATGGCTGGCGAACTGAGAGTTACAGACGAGGTGGAAAATTAGTTTACTCGCCCCTTTAGTTATTTGCATTCGCAATTACCGCACATGTGTACAGGGTGGTTCAGTGTGTTTGTAATGTATTGTAATTGAAATGTAGAAAGAGTCAATTCTTCTGCCACTTCTCAACATTTTATTGGAGAGAAACTGCGTTGTTTATAGAGCACGTTTTCATTTATGAGCCCGTCTGAGAAGCTTTGCAGTAGATAATCCCCTAAGCAAGTTTTCAAGGTCTTGGCGTTGGTTTTTGTCTGAAACTCCCAAATTCATATCCTGTAGAAGCTGTAAGAACCTTTAAGGTCATGGGTTGTTCTCTTAGAGTCAGTTCTGCAGGACGTTTCCAGCTCTGAGTTGACAAATGGATATCGAAGAGCTGGTTTCTAAAAACGATGATCGAACTGGCCACTCAAGAGATCGTTCCAGATTCAGTTATGGATGGTATTCAGTACAGATTCAGTTATTATGGTATTTTTCGCCATTCTAATAAAACTAACGATCGTTCAAATGTTCAGTTTTCCAATAAAGGCCAAGCAGTTCATTCCTTAATTTTCCGATATCCCTCTCCTTCTCTAAGGATTAATTGCTGCTCAACTATATCACCGAGCTCCGGCACAGCACTCTGAATATGGTTTTTTTTAGAATATATAGACTTTTATTTTCTACCATTTCCATTAATATTCTCTCTCTTTAAACATTTAAAGCGACACAGAGATACCACTAGACGCATTAGATTTAGAAGAAATCACCATATGGATCACCCTTTACCTATGTAGACCACTATTTACTAATGTTCGCATAAGTGCGACGTGGCGATTTTCAAATTGCTTTGTATCTGCTACCTCGACATCGACATCATCACCACTAGCGTATGAACGTCCACGCTGAAATCACTGCTGTCACTCGCTGGCATCAAGTCCTCACTATATTCTCGCCGATTTGTGTCGAGCGAGTAAATAGTGGAAATTTAGTGCATTTCAAATGGAAAATAAGGAATGCGAAAAGCGGAAAACAACGGTGCGTTGCCGCTGTTACAACGCCCGCCCAGCTTGGCTAACTGCTCCATTGCCTGCCACATGCAACACACTGTCAATCACGTCGCAGCGGTTCACTTCCTAGCGCATAAAATTGTTGTAGTGACAGTTACAGTTGCACTCGTAGAAAATTATAGCGATCAAGTTGGGGGAATTCATACGTCATCGGTTGAAATGTACACCGCAATTGTTGTGCTCCTAGCATATAGTGGAGTGGGCTGGGAGAAATAGTGTTCAATTTGAGGTATCTGAAGATTATTAAATAAAAAGGACTTTAGTATAATTAGAATAGGCGATTAATAGAGGAGTTGTACAGAGTATTTCGATCATTGTTTGGGCATATTGCGGGTTCTACTATCCGGTCGGCTGATGGGCAGTATATTGACTTCTGATCTTCCAATCGTTTTTTTATCTCGATATTTTTTTCTAAAAATGTTTATTCTAACAAAGAATGAAACGTCAGAGACCAGTTGGGCAAATACAAATCGAGGTACATTTTGGTTAAGTAGGCACGAATAACGTGGTTTAGAAAGGAGACAGTGTCAGAGTCAGTTATTTTGTTGAAAGGAAAAAAGCAGAATTTAGTAAAAACAGAGCTACTGAAAAACTGAGCTACTGAAGATCCATCGATTATCTTCTTCTGGGCTAGGCCGAGAACACAAAACTTTATCAGTTGTACATCTCAAGTGCAGTCAAGTCGCTATACCTTGGTCCTTCCGTTGTCCACCCTTGCTTCCGTTGTTCACCTATGGGTCTCGAATCGAAGGATCTTTTCACCGAAACATCGTTTCCCATACGTAAGAAATGGAGTCTTTTACGAGACTTATAGAACATAATTTTTGCTCGTCGAGAGAGAGATCTGCTACTCAATTGCCTACCGATCCCTAAGTATCACCTGTTGGCTAGAGTTATTATGCGCTAATTCCATCCGTGTTATTCATAAAGGCATGATATCTTATATTATTTTGCGACTCGAAACATTTACTGCCCACTGTGGTATATCAATGTCAACAGAGTTTCCAATCATTCAACGTACAGAAGTGCTGTTGCCTCGATGTGTTTAAGTATACTTATGCGTGGCTACGAACGGCAATTGCATATTGTATGCATGTAAAACCAGATGCCAGCCTGATAATCAACGTATTATCTCACCGTTTTACCCTCGATTTCCTGTTCGCAACAGCTATACATACGAATGGCTTAGACTTTTCTTTCTTTAATCTCTTTACCAAGCGTTCGCTACAGCCTCACCGCTATATTAACCTCGGTACTAGTTTTAGCTTGAAACAGAAAAAAAGATGCTGCAAATAGAGCAACACGAAATGTTCAAGTGGGCGCATTGCGAAGAATTGCCGCTGTTACAACAACAACAATAACAATATTAAGTGCGATGTAAGAACACAAAGGCATTTGAAGCCACAGGTGGCGCTGCCACTCCAGTAGCGGAGATTCCGTTTTAAAATTATAATTAAATTTCGCCCCAAAATCCAGTTTAGCCATCTCCACAAGCCAGCGCATCAGCTGTGCTGTTCCATACGTACGTACTATGTATGAATGTAAATACATATATATCAGGAGCTGATTTAAACCGTTGCATAGATTTACTAGTTTTGCTATAGTTCATGCTAAGCATCAGCTGTTATTCAGTAGAATAACAGAAATCTAATTTTCGCATTACGGCCTAAATTAACTAAGTGGATTTTGCTGAGGAGTCTTCCTACGTCTCATATGGGGTATTTTGAGGTATTTCAGGCCAAATTAAAAATAAATAACAACTATGAAAACTATTAAACACGTAAATTTTTAGAGATATTTCGCTCAATTATTGAATCCGCAGCGATTTCGATACGATAAGTAGTTTTGATCGAAAATTATCACAATGTGAAAACGTGAAATCGTTTTATCGACCTTTATCGACAAATGCAAAATTTGATTAAACAAACGACTTTTGCTTCATTAAAAAAAAGTTTAAAACTGACCTCATCGAGTGAACTTAAAGTTACATAGATGAAGGGTCCACCCCCAGTTTTAGATATGCGTTTTAGGTTTTCGTAATTTTTTTAACTTAATTTTATTTTTGTTAGTGTATTTTTGTCTCTTTTTTCTAAAATCATAAAAACTTCCAAATGGTTTACTCACTCACCAACGAAAATATTTCGATCAAAATTTTAGATTTTGCGGATTCATTGATTTCAAAATTAGCAACATCTATTAACCACGGGATGTATTTTATCTGTTTGGTAAGTGAGTTCACTTCAATGGTTTCGACATAAAATCGATCGTATCGAATCATTAGGATTCAATGATTGGGCCCATTGTTTTTTTTCTATAAATTTTTGCTCAAAGAATCTATAGATTACGCTTCGTTTAACGGGCTGTCCAGTTGGAGCAGCTTCACTTTCCGAAATAATTTTTTTAAGTTTGTTATTCTACACTCTAAATATGGCATCTTTCAAAGCTTTGGAAGAAAGGTTGTTTAAGAAGTGTTCAACTCAGGCGCAGGCCAATGACAACGAAATATTTTGGGGTCTTCTTCTATCTATAGAAATTTCAAATGGGAGACTCCATGAGGTAGAAACAACACATAAAGTAATATATGATTTTCGTAATGAAATATTTTTGATAAACTCGAATGGATCTCATAGTTCCCCATTCAGATTAGATGATGGGTATTGTGATCAAATTGTTGCTGTTATTCAGTAAACAGAGGGTTCTTAAACTCTCAAGGTGCTGCAGAAAGGTTGACAGTCTTACATGGGATGGATGTGGGATTTTCTGTTGATTGTTCTCATTTTCACTCATTTGCCTGCTACCAATAACTGCTAAACGCATGAGATCTTCGCTCACTAACCCAATACGTTCCGAGATCATAAAGCATACCCTGAAAGGACCCACTTAAAGTGTTAGACCAGTCTTTAGGGACATTATTCAGTTGAAAAGCCTAGTTTCTATGGTTCCAGTCGGCTATAGAGTCAAAGCGCTTGGGTCAAGCAGCATTAGTAGCAAGTTTTATGTAGATTAGATCCCGATTTTTCTTTTTTTTTAGATAGCACCGTCGCCTGTAGAGGCCCAAATGAAAAAGTTGATTCTGAAGATTAATCATTTTGTATCAAAATGTTAATTAAAAACTTTCTATTTATTTTTACTCTTAAGAGCTTGTGGAATAAATCTTTATGTAGACTTATTCCGACTAAATGTAATACTTTGAATAGACCCCGAGTGCAGGTGTTACAGAGAACTTTCAGTGTTTTTTTTAGTACTTTGGAGTATATCGAACTTATTTTTGAGTTTTTTTAAGCACTGAATAGGTTAGATTATAAAGTATTGTTTTTTCTAAAATTTTTTCAATTGATTTTTTTGAGACCAAATTTCTGGTGCTTTGTAAATCGGAATATATTGATATATGCATATATGTATGTTTATTTAAATATGAATTTGAATTATCTACTACTCCACTGCAATTTGCTTTCCACAACAGCTTTGAGGAAGCACTTAGCATTAGCGAAATGTCAATTCGCTTTTGAAAGGATGCATGCATTTGCCAACTAATGTCAACGTTGCACATTTCTCGTTGCGCCAAAGTTCAGGCATGTGGAATATCTAGAGTGTAATAATCCCACAGCTTATGAAGTTAATTTTTCATCTCAATGATTTTTCCAACAGCTACCGAAATAAGCGTATTGTAGCCACAGTGCCGGCCAGACAGCTGTGCCATGGCGCAGAGGCAGCATGCCGCATGCAACAGCGGCAACCGGCAGCAACATCAATAACAGCAAAGAGTCGAATGCGTGTTGGTAAGCGGGACTTTTTCAAAAAGATGCACCTGCAGCTCGAGACACACACACACCCATATATACATAGAGGGGCGTGTGTTTGTTGTAAGTTGCGCAGTTGTTGGCGAGCAACGGCGCTTTCTGCAGCTGCAGCTGCTTTGATTGCCTTTCGCAATAAATCTCAATTGAAATGGCGCCCAGCCTCGGCAACTTAACAACGGTTTTTTCTGCTTTCTTTCTTTCTTCGTCGGTTACTATTTCGTTGGCTATCTGTTTGTAACACATTCGCTGCTGCTGCGGCAACATCTGCCTACATACTTACCATATACGAGCTTATGCATTTGTGTGAGTGTGTGTATGTGTGTGTGAGCAACGCCTTTGTAAGCGGCATAATTCGTACTCGCTTTTGCGATAAGTGCGCTTGTGTGTGTGTTGGCATCACTTGCGCTACTTTTCTGCTACTTAAATGCTTTTGGCCCGGTCCGTTGCGGCCTGCTTCTGCCAGCGAGTCGCGCTGCTTAGCGGTTGGCTAGCGCGAACAACTGCGGCAACGAACCATTCAATAACCGTTCAACCATTCAACTGTTCAACTATTGCCGTTCGATTCCGTTTATTTGTCGCTAGCTTTGCTTATATCTTCCAGCAACAACAATACAATAATAACAACAACAAAAGCGAACAACCGTAATAAGCCACTACCACACATTCGCTGCGATTATTATCCGAACGCAATTTATGCTGCCTTCGCCGCCATTGTGGCAAGTGGTCGCCTCTTGTGGCAAGTGGCAAGTGGCACAGGCGCAGGCTGCAAGCGCGCGTGTTGCATTATTGATAAGGCCAAAGTCAGCGTGCAGAAACAGCAACAGCAACAGCAAGTGTATATTTATATATGTAAGCATATGCCACATTTAACAACAACAACAACAATAACAACAAACAACTGCCAATGTCCATGCCACCGCTGACATGATGAAATGCAGCATCACTTGCGATCTGTTGGCAACTGTCAAAACCAGTTGAACACGCGCCAAAGCGTTCACTTTACAACATTCGCCGCCGTTTTTGCTAAACCAACAAACATGAACATTCACACACCACAGCAGTTGATCGCAGCAATCACGATCACCACGAACTGCCAAGATGATTTTGGCAACAGCTTGCTGTCATAGCCGTCGATCTGCATCGACAGACAAACAGACAGACAGACGGACGGCGAAACAGACAGCAGAATGCGCAAGCAGCGACCTGACATTTGTTGTCCTGCCCCCTCTCCACACGCCCCCCACTTTCAGCGTGTTCGTCATCGCGCTCATCATGGCATTAGTCACCGTTCGTGTGTAGAATTGACCGAAAATTTATTGAAATAAAAAAGCGGCGACACAAAACTTGCTTCACCGTTGCTCGGCGGCTGCGGCTGCATTCGTCCGTGAAAAATGAGCGTGAAGATTAACATACGGCCTAGAACGCATTTGAAATTTGAAATGTGCTGTGTCAGGCTGGGCAGGATCGTGTACTTTCCACAACGAGATTGGTTTGAAATTTGCAATTGGCTGGGGGAATTCAATTTCCGAAATGCAAATTAGAGAGGCGCAGAAAGGTCACTGAACTGTGTTGTGTCTTTAAATGTGTTATTAAGCAATCTTTGAAGCGCTCTACCAAATAATAAATGGTGTTTGAAAATTTTCGAAATCATGTCGAGTGGAAAGAACAGATTTTCTACCTCCAAACTACTGGCAAATTGTAAAGTTTTAATAGGATGCGGGAAGTTCTCACATGGACAGTTTTGAGCACTGTCCTTTATGATACCAATAAACTTCTTATGAATCAAAAACGCACAACAAAACGCTAGGAATCTGTTAGAAAATTCTTTAGACTGCTAACTCTAGCCAATTTGGTTATTGGATTCAACCTCAGTCTGCCAAAGCTGTACAATAGAGGAGGAAGTGTTTAGATCATTCAACCTCGTCTTCCTCCAAACAATTTTGGCAACTTGCAGCTGCCAGGATCCCAAGTCTCAACGCATGCGTGCCTATCGGACAAAGTCCAGTAAGCACAATATGTTAGACACACTTTAGCTAGCCTAGAGCGTACTGTCATCGAATTCAATGCTTGTATTGCCGCTCTGCTGTCGGAGTGGATGCATACCTCTCTAAAGGAGGTCACCCTATGAAGCAACGTGTCCACTGCTATCTTGTTCACATCGACCTATGCTTGAAAGATACTGCAGTGGTCTGGTAGTCTAAAGAAGTTTGTGTTGATACAGTGCTTCAGACAAAAAACTTCCCCTCTCATCTTCCCCCTTGGCTTCTCCCCCTTCCCACATAGCCCTCGTAGGTATGTGTGCAGAGAAGAAACCGCTAGGGGACAGTTACCCGATGCATCGGTCCAAGCAATCAGGAATTCAATCGAAACGACGGAGGATTTCAGAGTGTTCCTGTTTGGGTCCCTTCATGTACCCAGCGTCGTTAAGGTACTACTCTATAGAACCTTAAGAAGGCTTAAATTTAAAAATATTTTTGGATGAGAGATGCCACCTATTTGGAATTGCTACATTATGAAGAGGTTTAAGGTAGGGCACAGTTGAAATATTTTTTAAAAGTGTTGCATCTGAATTAATTTTTTATGATATTTAAACTGGAAAATAAATTAGTGGTGAATATTTAGTAATATTTAATTCTTATACCATTTGATTCCAAAAACAATGGTAAATGTAATCGGGAGTTAAATATAATATATAGCATAGTAGCTAATACCGCTTCTAACCCAAATATATTCGCACCACTACATACATATGTCTGTTATCTCAACTGAATCGGCGTAAATAAAAATTTAAAAAAATTACAACAATCACTAACAACAACAACAAATCCAAGAGATTAAGTGAAATATTCTTGCTTTTTGCACAATAACAATAAAATTAGTGAAATCAATATGCCGCAAAGTGGTCATAATCCATAAAAACACTAATCTGATGCTACAATAGCTTACACAGCAACAACAACAAACACACTAACATGACAGGCTGCGCAACGGTCTAAAACGAGGTATGAGATAGAATCAAAAGAGAAAATAAATTAGAATATTGAAAAAAGCAACACCAATGATAATGGCAAACGAGCAGAAAAATGCGAAAACAGTAATAATGACAACAACAAAACGTTTTGGATTGGAAAAAGCGCAACAATTGCAACAACAGCCACAAGAAAAGTGAGTTGAGCAGATGAAAACAGGTGGAAAAACGGTTGCCACAACGGCAGTAACAACAACAAGAGCAACAACGTTAACAACGCGACTAACAACGCCACTAACAACAACAAGTGCAATAGTCGCAATAACACTGGCCTATTGTTCAATTGTTCGTTTCGGTGGCAGTTAATTGTATCCATTGCAGTTACTACCGTTTGTTGTTGCCACTGCCTGTCATTCCTGTTGCCTTATTTTCCACTCGGCGAGCAGTGAAAAATGAAAAAAATTTAATATATTTATTACCGATAAGCGTTGGAAGGCTAAAGCTAATGCTGCTGCTGCTACCTGTAACAACAACAAACATCAATGCATTCACAACAACAAACAACAACTGCATTGTGCTGAACTCAAATAAGTACCGCAATGTCGATCGGTACAAATGGACGCGCCAAGAGGCACACGTTCGCCCATATCGGCTTAAACATATGCACATGGACGTCTGGATATATGTATAGTGGTTGTGTGAACTGTAGTCCATGCATAAGCAAGCGATATTATAGATCAGGTTTTGCTTTCAATACCCGGTAGTGGCTTTTGAGAGTGCTGCAGCAGACTGTTCTAAACATAAACTGCACTATTTTTGAACTAGTTGGAAACGGAGGTAAAGTGGTGACAAAGTATCTACAAGATTTTATCGAGTGCCAAGTGGAGGCTGAGGACTCCGTCTCTCAGGAAGTCTATTATCGCTTGTAGCATATTCACAATTTTCCATCTCGCCTTGTGAGACTAAACATATCTATAACAGATCTTTAGATACCCTGCCTCCGATATATGTATGTATCTACCAGATTAATTTCCTCGAGACCCTTTTTTCTAATTTGATAAATTTTGATGCGTTTCTAAAACATAGAAATAGCCGAATGCTTCAAGTTAGTTAAGTGAAGACTTAAATTGTATAACAATAAAAATTGTCGACCTTCAAATCTTGTAAAACCCTACCACTGTCGGTAAACTAGTTCAGACTCAAAACGAACCATTTCCAACCTTATAGATCATACCACATGGACATAAGCCACCGTTATGAAAACTGTTATTGGCTATTGTGGCTGGCGCTTTGTGGTGCCTGATCAGCATTTGTGTTGGTCGCTTGTTTTGCTTGTGGCGGATTCCTTTTTGCTACTTTATTGGCCACCGAATAGCGAGTAGCCTTGGTCAATTTCTACTTCGCCTTTTTTTCCATGTACCTCGTTCCTGTTGTTCGCATTGTGTTTGTTAATAAAATAATTATGGTTTCTGCCGCATTGTTGTCTTAATAGTTTATTGTGTCTTGTTATTGTTGTACTGACAAAAGGAGCCAATTATTCGAAATATTTGTGTATCGCGCCTTTTGAGTGCTAACTCAATTGAGAGAAAATTTTTCAAGAATCCCATGATTGTACATAAATAATCCGTTGGGAAAAATTATACTCATATTCTGCTTAAGAAACGTTTAATCGTTCATATCACCGACATAAATGGTGAGCTGTTTAATTGAGATATGCACATTTTTTTTAGATTTGTTGACAGCCGCTAAGACGTTTAGTTGTCCAAAGAAAATTTACGGATATCTTCATTGATACAGTTAGAGCACGGATGTCTGTTGGCAGTAATAAATTACTATCTCAATATGCGGAATGAAAACATTGGGTTAGACCGGCATGTGGCAATTCGTGATATCGCCCAGGGGATGGGAGTTAGTCAGCAAACTATTTTAAACCATCTGCAGAAGGCTAGATACACAAAAAAGCTTGATGTTTGGGTGCCACATGATTTGACGCAAAAAACCTTCTGGGCCGAATCAACGCCTGCGATATGCTGCTGAAACGAAAAGAACTCGGCCCATTTTTGAAGGGGACTGGCTTCTGGTGACTGGCGACGAAAAATTGATCACATACGAAAATATCAAGCGAAAACGGTCGTGGTCGAAGGCCGGTGAATCGTCCCAAACAGTGACCAAGTCGGGATTGACGGCCAGGAAGGTTTTGTTGTTTGTTTGGTGGGATTGGAAGGGAATCATCCACTATGAGCTGCTCCCATATGGCCAGACGCTCAATTCTACCATCTCCCATCTGACCAATATAGCCCGGACATCTAAGAGGAGGTATTGTGACGTTGCTGTCTAGATTGAAACAGATTATCAAATGAATTGGCGCATATTTGAACTAAACCCGATCACTGTAACACTTTTTTATAAAGCATTGAATAAAGATAAAAAAGCGGAAAGGAGATATTTGCCAACCTAATATAATACTAAATTTAGGATATGTCAAATGGATATGTCTACGAGCTTAAGACACTTAATTTAAGTGTCGTTAAATAGTTCAAAGCTATCCCTAATGACTGCTAAGTTTGGTTATGATTTCTTGGATGTCTCGAAACATTTTTGAACAGTTTACTATATTAATCTCCATAATTTTGAATTTGTTTTGAACTGGTAGATGGTTTGAAGGTTAAGTTCATGACTTTGATATTATCCTAAATTAGATCAAACCGAGCTCAGATTTCAAAGCAGTGGCCTTTATCTCTGGATTGTAATATATAGAAATTTTTTTTCGTTTTGAGTAAGATTCAGAATTATTTTACAAAAATTAACAGAAAGTCAGAGATTTCTAAAATTTTTTAAAAGAGAATCACCGACACATAATGTAAGACATATCAAGTCAAATCTACATAGACAAATGGCAATTGAAGTGTGAACAATATCTCATTAATACTTACATCTCTGATTATCGAAAATCACCAAGAAAAGCTTACTTTGTTATTTTTGTCTTAACACAAATTTCACTAAGATGTTCGCTTCGCATTCACAATGTAAATTGGATCTAATTTAAACGAATTTATGTCGTTTACACATAACCTTAAATTTTCAAACGCTTAGCTCGAATTTAGCTCCACAAAGCGGAATAAACCTTCAAATTCATGCGCATGCGCAGCTTAGTTATTACTAATGCGACTTGTTAACGGGGCGTATCTACAACTGACTGCGTTCCTTAATTCCTCATCACTCATGCCGCCAAATGCATGAATGAGCACATACACACTCGTCCGCGCAGAGATTAAGCTGACCCGCCTTCAGCTGGTATCGGCACACCCAGTTGTCAACTTTATCGTCGAATGAGAAATAGATTTTTTGTTATTAAGGAACTCATTTACACTGGACAGCAGATATGAAATAGCGGTGTGTATGTATGTGTTGAGAGGTATGTAAGCGCATTAATTTGCCAGAAAAGTATAGCGCGTGGACAGACGAAAAAGTAATCGAAATATTAATGAAATAAAAAAAAATGATTAGAAAATTATTAAATATTGACCGATATATCTAATGTAAAGTCGCCCCGAATAACCATAGCGAAAATTATTATATATTATATAAGGCTAAGGGAAGTGCTGAACCATATTAATTTCAATAAGATATCTTACAAGGTGATAAATAAGTCAGTCATAAGAACTAAGGTCTTTTAGAGCCTTGAAATGTTATGACCCGAATTTTAGAGATGATAATTGCCACATTTTCATAATCTTTTGGGCAAAATTTTATTTCTATATATGACATGGAGCTTGACTTATATACATAATGTAAAATGAACAAGTAATGAAAGGCTAAGTTCGGGTGCAACCGAACATTTTATACTCTCGCAATTTATTGCTATATTTTTATAAAGATAACACACAATTTGACCCATATATTCGGCATAAAGTCCAATAGAAAAACGAAAATCATCATATATAGTATATAGGCTGAGGTAATTCCTGAACCGATTTCACTCATTTTCACCAATTAACATGCACTATATCTAAGATTATACGATTATATTTAATTTGGCTAAGATATTTCAAATATTAACCGATTTATAAGCTATAAAGCCCATCGTGTTTTTGAAAATCCTGTAATTAGCTATATGAGAGCTAGGGAAAGTTATGACCCGATTTTAACCATTTCTGGTACAGAGACACACTATTAGAAGAAAACGATTTCCACAGGATTAAATTAAGATATCTGAGAGATTTACCGAAATTTTCGGTGAAAAATTACCATAAGGCACTGAGTTCTTAAAATTCGATATCCGGAGCATTGAAAAGTTATAGCCCGATTTCGACATTTTTTTTCACAGTATTTGTGTAAAGTTTTATTCCGCTATACTCATTGGTTCCTTATGTATATAATATAAAGTGAACGAATCAGATGGAATTTAAAATTAAATGGGAAGTTGTCAATAGGGTGTGAAGAAAATATTATATACCGAATTTCATTAAAATAGGTCGAATAGTTCCTGAGATAAGGTTTTTTACCCATAAGTGGGCGACGCCACGCCCATTTTCCATTTTGTAAAAAAATCTGAGTGCAGCTTCTTTCTGAAACTTCTTCTGTAAAATTTAGTGTTTCTGGGGTTTTCCGTTAGTGAGTAATTTTCAACCTAAACTTTGTATGGGATATGGGCGTGGTTATTATCCGATTTCTTTCATTTTTGGACTGTATAAGGAAATGGCTAAAAGAAACGACTGCAGAATGTTTGGTTTATATAGCTTCATTGTTTTGCAAGATATATACAAAAAACCTATTTTGGGTCGGCGCCACGCCCACTTAAAAAAAGAATTACATCCAAATGTGCCCCTCTCTAATGCGATCCTTTGTACCAAATTTTACTTCCATAACTTTATTTATGGCTTAGTTATGACACTGTATAGGTTTTCAGTTTTCGCCATTTTGTGGGCGTGGCAGTGAACCGATTTTGTCCATCTTCGAAAGCAGGGTACTAAGGAGTATGTGTTCCAAGTTTCATTAAGATATCTTAATTTTTACTCAAGTTATAGCTTGCACGGACAGACATCCGGATTTCAACTTCACTCGTCATCCTGATCTTTTATATATATATAGAATCCCATATCTAACTATTTTATTTCTGGGTGATACAAACAACCGTTATGTGAACAAAACTATAATACTCTGTGCAACATGTTGCGAGAGTATAAAACGAGCAGAACGAGCTACCTCTACTTTTCAAAAATTCTGAACGATTCTTTATATAATCCTCTGTATCAAATTAAAATTTGGCAACTTGGTTTGCTTCACTTTAACTGAATTTTAATGGAAATGGCAAAGGTTCGATTTAGTCTATCTGACAAACAAACCTTGTCAGAATTCTAAGTTTTATCTATTTAGCGGACGGACGGACAAACAAACAGACATCCGGAAATCAATTTGCCTAGCCGACCTCATCATTTCAACATATCTAACTACTTTTTTTAGGTTGTTTGTAACTGTTAGGAGAACAAAACGAAATATTATACACTGTGCAACATGTTGCGAGTTTATTAAAAAGTTAAAATTATCGTTTATTTGTTGTACATTTTCACCGCTGTAATACCAACATATTGTGTGATTGGATATGTCACGGGTAAAAAAGTTAACTGAAATAGTTTTGCATATGACTTTATTCGCAAACTACGTACATTTTGTTGCTCCAATTATTTTCAGAAAATATGATTACAAATTTTGCACTTTCCGACAAAGTGTGCCAATAAATATCTATCATACGGAGTTATTTAAAAAATGTACATTCGGCTAACTGCGAGTTTATTAAATTGTTTATATGCTAGAATATATTAACACACATTAGGGTGGTTCGAAGTTTGGTTGTTGTGGAAAGTTTTGACCTTAAGAATAATTGAACACTTTTGAATACATATTTTTAATTCGCTCACAATCTGAAGTACTCAATTCCGTTAATTCGTAAGCTTCTTGATTTGCACCAGATGTGATGTGTATTATCTCATAACATCAAAATTAATAAATATTTAAATTTGAGGTTAAAGTTGAAAAATGAGTTGAGGCCGTATTTACCCCTAGCCCTTTAATTATTCACTTTGCCAGATTAGGTAATTTTACATAAAACCAGTCCTGTTTAGAGAAACTTCAGAGGGGTTCTACTAGTAGATTGTTTACGTTGTCTTTACCAATTCTGACGATTGGATTTTAGAACTGTCTATGAGGGTTTTCTATGATTTCAAGCTGATTTCAAATATTTTTCATCACCTCCCGGGCCATTGTTATGGACGATTAATTTAGAGTCATAAATTATAACGATTTATCTCTACACAGGACTATAACGGTAACAATATACATTACCCGTTCCATTCCTGTCGGTTGGATTACTACAAAAACTCGGTGAAAAGTTCTATTATTAGAGGTTTTATAGTATTTTTGGCAGCAGATTCATTTTTGGTGTAAAGAATTAAAATATTTGTTCAAACGTTTGGGAAATATTAACTGGAGATTCATAAAGAATTACATTTTTCATTCATTTTTGGTGAAAAGAATTAAAATATTTGTTCAAACGTTTGGGAAATATTAACTGGAGATTCATAAAGAATTACATTTTTCATTACATACTTTACAAAAATTTCGAAAAAAATTAAAATTATAAATTTTTCTGATATATTATATATTTTTTTTAATTTTTCAAAACATTATTCTTGGAAATATAAGGATGAACCTAATGTGCACATATACTCACGTGCATATCTGCCACCGCGCAGTTACACGGCTATAGATACATACATACATATGTACATTTATGTAATTTGAGTGCAAAAATTCACGCTCTGTCAATATGCGGATAAAATATGCATCACAACAGCAAAACTATTCAAATACTAGACTACAATGTATGTATGTACGTGTGTGCAATTATTACATTTGGTGACACGCTGTTGCATAGCAAACGGCAACAAATCAACATAGCAACATTGTTGCAACAATGTCTGGCATTCATCGCATTTCGCAATTTCTATGCGAATCATAACAAATTGTTGTAAAAAATGCAAAATCTAATTTCATAAGCGAAATACATACAAATGTTCTTCTATAAAAATATATATAACAGCGCATACATACAAACGCACGAGTATGCAATGGAAAATCAAATTCCAAGCTCAAACAATAAAACGAGGCTTTGATGTGGCGCACTGTAGAGAATATTTGAAGTTTTAGTTTATATTTGAAATTATTAGAAATATTAAAATTTATGTTTATTTGATTTGCTGAATATATTTCGATAATCATATATTAATACACGAGGGCGGTCCGATAGGTACTTTGCCTCACCGTCCGATAGCGCCCCTATATTATAGTATGTTCTTCTAGGAAATAGAGCAATATCTATCGATGACTTGGTTCTTTCCTTTGAATGGAAAATCGCGCTGTGAAATCAAAGTGCGGGGGAAAGGGAGAAGAATTTCTCCTTCTATGGCCCCCTTATATTGGTTTAATGAGAACAAATTTAGTTGTATGTCCATAGTTGTTGCATACTTTCAGAAAATGTTTCGTTCGGACGAGTCAACCAATCTGAAAACTTCCTAACGACTCAGTGATCTAAACAGTTCAGAAATCAGCGACGGATGATGATATGTATGAACACTCGTGAGAGTATCTAAATAGGAAGGATTCCATAAAATTGTAACCCCACATTTATCAGTTTAACTGGGCGAATTTTTATTCCCATCAAACTCCAAGAGAAAATTTTTGGTCGATCGCTCGAATAAACTGAGTTAATAGCTTTAAGAACTCTTGACTCTGACCGATTAGGTCCGAGATCATATAATAAAATATTTATAGTAAGCTGGAAGTATGTATGTATGTATGTGATTGGCGTGGAAATCGTTTAGCCGGTTATAGCCGAATCGATGATAGCGCGCCACTCCTCTCTTTCCCTCGCTATTCGGCGCCAGTTGGAGATCCCAAGTGTAACCAGGTCGCTCTCCACCTAGTCCCTCCAACGGCGGGTACTGCATCGAACACTTTCAGGGCTGGAGTGTTTTCGTCCATACGAACAACATGACCTAGCCAGCGTAGCCGCTGTCTTTTTATTCGCTGAACTATATCAATGTCGTCGTATAACTCGTACTGATCATCGTTCCATCGTCTGCGGTATTCACCGTTGCCAATGTTCTGAGGACCATAATTCTTGCTCAAAATTTTCCTCTCGAAAACCCCAAGAGTCGTCTCATCTGATGTTGACATCGTCCACGCTTCTGCACCATATATATATTCATATAATATCGAGATATTCGTAGAGAGGTTTGGAATAAATGTAATAAATGTATCGATATTAGTATTTACTTGAAAAATTTTGCTTTTTTTCCGTGAAATTAATACAGGTGAATATGTTGCCACATACATCGTGGTTAAGTTGTTCTTTTTTGCTTGATTGCTCACATCTATGTTACGCTTCATTTACGAATGCCGCTAAACGCTAGAAGCAACGACTTTAAAAACTAAAGTACAACAACAACAACAGCAAACCAACAACAAAAATAATTCCGATAAAAAAGCTAACCACAACTAGTAGTTAAAGCGAAATAGTTACAAATACGCAGGCGAGACAAGACGCGCGAACCCAGCAACTACTGCCAGGCGGCCTAGACGTCCGTGGCTCGGTGGGCGCCCGCACAAGGCTAGCGTGCTCGCAGTCACTGCATTAATAATAATAATTTTTGGGCAAATTAAATTAGCATTAAGAGTTGCACGGAAGATTACAACAACAGTAGCGACAACAGCAACAGCAACAGCACTAACAAAAACAAATGCAATAAAAACAACGGACAGTCCGCGTAAAGCGCACGCGCAACAGGCACAGTAACTATCTTGGGGCGGGAAAACGATTATGCGCCACCAAGGCTCCGAAGAGCGATGCATCGGAGGCCTGAGAAGCAGCCACCGAAATGTTTGCGGCCAATCGGTGTTTCCTTTCTTCTTTTTAAGACCCAAAATGAGTGTATGTGTGAGTGCGCATGCAGTCCATGGTGCGATTGCCGCGAAAGTCAGCTAGCTGTGCAAATTTCCAACGAGTAACTGCACTTGGCCAGTCTTGGTCTTCGTGCCATGCTGTGTTGTCCAGTTCGTGTACGATGTGGCACATTGAACCAGTGGCAGGCTCAAGAGGCGGGGCGGAAGGGTTAAATGTTTTAACTGTTTGGTTTTTTATCTCACTGGCTCCGTTGGGCCAAAATGGTTATGTAAATTGAATTTACTCTTGGGCGAAACAATAGCCACTTGTAGTGTGGCGGATAAGTAATTGTTGGTTGTAAATACAGTTAGCGGAATATCGGTTTTGCATTTTCTTACAGCAAGTGCTTTTTAAAGTATTTATTTTTTTTTTACTTTATTGGCGATAATATTCAGTGTTATTTATGAGTAATTTTAGAGAATTCTCATATGGAAGATATCGATTGCACATAGTGCTTGATTTTATATAGGCGTGCTCGTTCTTCTAACGCTTCGATAAGTTGGACATCCACCAAATATCTACCAAAGATCGTTGATATTATAAACAAGACAAGACAAGATCCACTTGTGCACGAGTGCCTGCCATACAGACATGGCTGGAGCTATCCAAGTGCTGGATAGCACCCTGCACCTGTTCAGTTGCAAGTTCCTTTTGGCCGCAGTGTAGCATAAAAGGCCCTTCGAACTGCTTTCTCTCAGCAAGTTCCATCTTGGCGCCATTATAGGCGCGCTTACTGGACATTGCCCATAGGTATACATGCGTCGCGAATGGGTCTAACATTGAAACATCTTGGAACGGTCGCTTCTGCGAATCTAGCACATTGGTTAGATTTGATTTACATATGTCCATACCGGATAAATGGGTGGTAAATGAGTTTTTGGGCAACTATATGTTATATATATTGGCCGGTATAAAAGCTCTTCATTAAAATTTTGTGAAAATGTGTTGCTTACTATATCATTATTTGGTACAAAAAGAGGTAACTAGGCCCTACCATCCGTTTTTGTTATACATTTATTTTGTTTCCTCCAAGCTACTTTATATAGTACGTCTTGGTACCAACAATGTATGAAGACGGCTAATTCATTTTCCTAACCGAAGTTACTCGCTTGATTTTAAAGCTGAATGTAATCTTACTGACCGCAGAGAACACTTCTCGAGCTTGCTGAACGGTGACAGCAATGCTATCGATAGCATGGAAGTAGAACCCGAGCCCACAGTCGTTGACGACAAAGTTGTTGTACCACCACCTGGCCATAACGAGATTGAAATAGCAATTACCCGGCTTAAAAACAACAAAGACGCAAGATTTTGAACCTAGTGGATAATTTTCGCTGCAGATCTTAATCGTATTGACACAATCTTTTTCCAGAGTCAACAGTTATTGGCCTATGCCGATGATATTGCCGGCTGCAACAACAGGGCCGTGGGTGCAGCATTTTCAAGCCTGAAAAAAAGCGAAGTAAATGGGTCTAATAGTGAACGAGGGCAAAACAAAGTGCCTCCTGTCATCATGCAAAAGATCTCAGCGCTTAGAAGATCACGTCACTGTTGACAATTACAACTTCGAGGTAGTAAAAGTCTTCGACCATCTAGGTTTCAGAATAAACTCCAACAACGACGCCAGCCACGAAATCAACCGGAGAATTACTCTTGCAACAGGTGCTATCACGGGCTAAGTAGACAATTGAAAAGCAGAGCCTGATATATGGCGCGGTGATCACGATGTTCAATAAAGATGAACACTCCTTAGGAGCGTTCGAGAGAAAAGTCCTCCGAAGGATTTATGGACGTATCGGATTTGTTGGAATGATGAGCTGTATGAGCCCCTCGTGATATGGCTTGGGCGGGTAATGCCAAATTGACGATGATAACCTTACTGACACAAAACTGGATCCAATCCAAACATAAAACATATAAACTCGGAATTAGTCGCACAGCACATTTTCGTTTAACTCATCCTAGGAAAGGCTATAGACTGTTTCCACGACTCTCGGATCTACGTAACCGAAACAGAACCTGGTTCATATGCACCCAATAAACTACAACTCTCTCAAAAAGTAGCCCTGTCTAGTAATAAATGAAAACGCCAACCGCATAACATATTGAAGCTCACTCATTAAATTACGTAAGCAAATCATTAACCACACATTCCTTTATTTTTTTCCGAATTCCCAATCAGCCAGGCGTTATCCGCTCAACGCAATCATTTAGGCTATTATCGTTTACGACAGTCCGAGTTAGAGCAGGATTTTTCTCATCAATCCCGTCACATGGGCAAATAAACATGGAAATGCACTTTCAAAATGATTTTCATAAACCATAACGGCACGCACAATGCAATAACAACAACAACAGCAGCAGCAGCTATGGCAAATGTTATTGCGGTTAATCTTTCACTTTGGTGTATGTCAAAAATAATAAAAAAGAACGACTCGAAGAAAAAAGAAAACAAAATTAAGAAATAGGAAATATGCCAACTCATGCAGCCCCAACGCAGCAGGTCATATTGGATTTTACAGCCAATGTAGCCAATAGTGAATGTTGTTGTTGAGAGTGCAGACATGCATAAATCGCCAAGTCAAGCTTACGCAGAGACCAATACACGCATTAAGGGGTCTCTTTATATTTTAGCAGTGTGTGTGTGCGCTGCACCGGCTTATGGGTTTAGAATTTTCGTCAGTTATTTTTGCCCGAAGATGCGTCTTGTGCACAAGTGCAACAGCGCACCGCTTAACTGCTGTCGTACAAAGGCCGCTCGCCGATCGCCGGTCGCCGGTCTCCATATTTGGGCTATGAAGCCTCACTGCAATGGCTGGCAAGCTTTGGTGAACAGGCGAAGCGGCACCAACAACTGACAAATTGCAGTCAGCTGCGGTGCGCAACAACACTAACCCGGTGCAACTCTTTTTTGAGCTTATTGATATTTACAGTTTACCATGCTCGCTGACTGCATTCATCTTTTGCGTTTTATTATTTATTTTGCTAATTGGTAAAGCTTCTTTTGCTCACCACTCTGTGGCCAGTCATTTCGAGTTATCAGCGGTAATGGCATAAGCACAACAACAACAATAGGTATGCATATGGAAAAGTTCAACGATTCATTGCTGTCACATTGTCGACAGTAGCCGAAATCGATTGGAATGACTTGGGCATTTATGAGTGGCACTCAAGAGGCATAGAATGGGAAAGGCGTAAAGAATTGGTATTGTTATTGCCTTAAATAGCTAATGGAGTTAATAGTTGGCAGTAGGTAAATCGTTTGAAAATACTTTGATTATTTTTAAATGGATAAAAGGTATTTGCTTTCTGGTAAAAATGTGAAACAAGTTTATTCTTACCTTGAAGTCATATCCAAATAAATTTTTCTTTAAACAGAAGCCAATTTGAAGGATTCTCAATAGTTTTGGGGAATATATAATTATTGTTATAATATTCAAGAAAAATGTTGAAGGCCAAGCAAAGTATATTTTCAATATAAAGTAAGAATTATGTCAACAACAAATTAAATATTTGTAACTCATTAAATCACAACAGTAACCAACTTGATATGGATAATCCATCATATCACATCACCTCTTGATTTGAATCAGATCACATCTTAATTATTGCAGTATCAATACATTGAATGTTAAGCAACATTTAAGAAAGCTCAAGAGCCTGAGTTCCTCATACGAGAATAATATCATGTAACGCTAGGTTGAGGTAAATGGTTGATCTTTGTGACAGAGTCAAAACAGATGTAGTGGTCTAGTATCCCAAATCTGTCTATGACAACGTGCTCATTGTTGAATATTCCTCCTCCAACGTTCCCTCCATTTGTGAAAAAGTCCAACGTCAAGGACTCGTCTCCAGCGTCCTGCCCACATCTCCTTCATAGGATTGTGGACAGGAAAGAAACTGCGATGAGTAGGTTCCGGGTCACAGCAATCTGAACTGCTAAAGAAGTATTTTATGTGCGGATTGACTAAAAGAGGCACATTAAACTAAGGAGAAGGTTTCAAAAAGATGTTTGAAGCACCGGTGAGATATATTTTCCCGCGGAAACAGTCTTATGAGGACAATTGGAGGATCAAGTGGCAAGTCACTTAAATAACATAAATAAAATTATCACAACACTTAACTGGTAATAATGTATTACGGTTTCTGTTACTTAGTAGGCACTTTCCGATCTCAAAGACTTAACTGCTGCTCTTGTCACATTCCCGGTTAGCATTTTACCTTCTGCTACACTTGTTGTCACCTCTGTCGCAGGTCGCAACGCGCGGCCCATTATTCGATAATGGATAATCATCACACATTGTTAAAAAAAAAGTTTACCGGTGTTACGCGAAGCTGCTAAAGAGTCAGCGAAGTATCGTTGGCCAGGCAAATGACCAACCAAGCGATCCAGAGACCGTCACTCAGGCGGCACTCAAGCGCTCATCCGCTCACCCATTCAGGTAATTAATAGTCCACCTCAGGCCGCTTTGTGCCACTTTAGAAGGCTATAAATTGATTTATTTTTACAACCGTGTAGTTTGTTCTTTGCCACACAGCAGCATGCAACAGACAACGACAGACAGCGAGTGGCAAGCAGCGGCCAACTTGCGACCATTCGAAGTGGTCTCTTCAATCAGCGTCAATTGTTTGCAACAACTTGTTCTGCGCTTGGAAAAAATGAAAGATGCACGGAGTGGACAGTGAACAGCGGCCTAAGCGCGATTTGGTGCTTTATGCGCACACGGCTTTCTTCATTTGCGTTCGCTGCGCTGCCGGAGTTCACGGTGAAAAGGTGGACAGTGGTCGCTTGGTCGCGTGGACCGTTTATCTTGTTTCTCTGACTGTTATTTGCTGTTTATGAGTTTGTCAGCTGGTGCCACTTTTATGCTGTCACAGTCGTTGCCGCCGCCGCGCCTGCCTCACTGCTGCTGCCTAATAAGCTATTAAAAGGAACATTAAGGTGCGCGCTCATATTAAAGACGACGACGTTGTGCTTTTCACCGTCGCTGAACAAATATACAGAAACAATAAAAACACTTAACGTGTTGCAACAACAACAACAGCGTACTGAAAAAGAATTACCAACAACACAAAACAACAACAGCTAAGAACGCGGCAGCGTATTTTACGAGCACTGTCGATATGACCATTAGCGTTAGCTATTTGCTGCCGATATTGTTGACATTGTGACTGCTGTAAGTGCAACTAAGCACACACTCATACACATACATACGGCTGTGCACTTGAGCAGCACACAATTACACGCCACTTGCAACAATTTTAATCGCAACAATTTGCAATTAGAAACGTCTGATCTACATTGTTGTTAATGTTGTTGCTATTTTTGTATTCTTTTCACATTTTCAGCGCATTTCTTATTTTCTTCGCATACAACAACAACAACACAAATTGATACAACAACATTGGCATTGTTCTTAGCTGTTGTTCCATTCTTATAATCAACAAAATTGTATCCATTTTGTATGTTACTACTTGCTAACGGTACATTGTCCCTCTTCGTGCAGGTTCTTTGCTCATAAGCTTTTTTGTATGGAAGTTTGATTTTTTATTTCAACATTTTTATCTCTTTAGTCGGAGTTTTTTTCTCTTCCTAGCAATATCCGATTTCTGTTGAAAAGCTTCGCAATTACCACACTTTAGTGTCTAAAAATGGGTGTTGCTTTTACGTTTTGAATTAAGAGATACAAAGATTATGATGATTTTGCAAGAATTATAAGAATATTTATTATCATCGCCTCTATATATTGATGCCAAACCACGAATTTCGAACTCCAATCCGAGCCTTTATTATCAATTACAACTCAAAAGTTGTACTATTGTATGAGACTTCATAACATGACTATTAAAACTGAAAGTTATGTATCATGACCATCTGTCTGATTGTCCGTCCGTCCCT
The DNA here is from genome assembly GCA_031772095.1 of Zeugodacus tau. Lineage (NCBI taxonomy): Eukaryota > Metazoa > Arthropoda > Insecta > Diptera > Tephritidae > Zeugodacus > Zeugodacus tau. The sequence continues at coordinate 54,641,920 of CM062649.1, read as the reverse complement.
ACCAGCGATAACTTCAGCAAAAATTTAGAGATGTCTTCGTGTTTGCTAGCTCTCTGAAGGGTTGGTACTCGGACTTTTGCCACGCCCATAAAAAGACGTTAAGTGCCAAACTAAAAAGTACTATAACTAAGCTACAAATTCCAAAACTCGAAACAGTGATCACAGTAGGAGGGGCCAACTGTGGTTTCAACAATTTCAATCAACTTAATTGTATATATGTACCTCTTTATTTCTTTGTGTATTTAAAACCGATAAATGATTTTCGCCCAGTATTCCTTCGAGAGTTTTGCCTTAAGCTCTATCTTCAGTTGCAGATGTCTTTGATGGACTTGTTTTTTACCCATTTTATTGTTTCTGATTTCTCTCTTTCGAGATGCATGCATTTTCTTGTTTGCTTTCAATGACCATCCAATTGATTATTTATGACTATAACAACGTTTTTTTTTTTTCAATATTTCCTTATTTATTGAATCTGCTTGTTTTTAAGCCTAACAATAAGTTATAAAATCTTAAATCTATTTAAAAACTAGACCAGCTCAAACGAGTGATTGAGCTGTATTGTTGAAACGTTGCTCTTTAGTACGCAGGCATATCCCTTCTTTTGAGGCGTGTTTGATCGCAGGAATGTACTAAAGCATTAGCCAATGGGTTTGGGTGATCACGGAGTTTAGATATATATTTCATTCTGCTGTCCTCTACTGCTTTCTTTACCATAGGGATACCAAGATCTTTATGGATATTTTCATTGCGAATGTACCATGGTGAGCACGTGATTGTTCTAAGCATTTTTGATTGAAATCTCTGAATTATATCGATGTTGGTTGCACAGGTCGTACCCCACAGTTGAATGCCATACATCCAAATCGGCTTTATGACCGCATTGTATAAAAGTACTTTGTTGTCTAGGCTAAGTTTAGAGTTTTTATTTAAAAGCCAATTTAAATTTGCAGCTCTTATCTTCATGCACGTTATTTTACTAGATATATGTTTTCTCCACGTAAGCCTTCTATCTAGGTGAATACCAAGATAGGTAACTTCATTCGCTTGAGGCACTAGAATATTGTTCATTTTTACTGCCGGGCACATTTTTGGTCTTAGGGAAAATGTAACATGCTTTCACTTTTGTTCATTTACATTTATACGCCAGTTTGCTAGCCATTCTTCGACAGAACTTAAGTGCTTCGCTAATATTCTTGATGCTATAATGGGGCATTTGTTACGACTCACTAAAGCTGTGTCATCCGCAAAAGTTGATGTCAAGACATTATTAGCAATTGGAAGATCAGCTGTATATATGATGTATAGAGTTGGGCCTAAAACACTGCCCTGTGGTACTCCAGCCCTTATCTGTCGTTCATCAGATATGAAATCTCCTACTTTAACCATAAAATGTCTATTTTTTAGATAAGACTCCAATATTTTATACAATTCTAAAGGTAGAATCTTTTTAATCTTATATAAAAGGCCTTCATGCCACACTTTATCAAACGCCTGAGCCACGTCTAGAAATATAGCTGAACAGTACTCTCTGTGCTCGAATGCTTTTCTTATTTCGTTAGTTATTCTATTTACTTGTTCTATTGTACTATGTTTTGCACGAAACCCGAATTGGTGCGTTGGTATTACATTATTTTCGTGGAGGAAAGGAGACATCTTTGATAGGAGCACCTTTTCAAATATTTTAGAAAGGCAGGGTAGAAGACTGATTGGTCTGTATGAAGACGGCTGTGTCAAGTCTTTCCCAGGTTTATCTAACTCTTATCAGGATAATCTGCGACTTTTTCCACGAAATTGGATAGTATCCAAAACTTAGAATTGCATTGAAGAGCAAAGAGAGCACCTCTACAGCAATATTTGGTAACTCAATTAGCAATTTTGGAGTGATATTATCATGTCCTGGCGACTTTTTTGGATTAAGTTCTTTTATGATGCTAATAATTTCAGAAGGTGAAGTCTTAAAGGACTCGGGCGACTCATTTGCTGTGTTAGGTGAGATTGACAACTTAAAGTTATTCTTTGGGCAATTTGGTTGAAATACCTTTTCTAGGTGATTTGCAAAACAAGTAGCCTTTTCCTCATTACTTCGAGCCCAATTTCCACCCAAGTCTCGTATAGGCATGTTGGAGTCGACTGGTGGCTTCATGGACTTTTGGGCTTTCCATAGTGAATTTTGCTTGCTTGAGTTTGGACACAGCTTCTTTATATATATTTCATTGTTGAATTCTTCCTCGCGTTTAAGCGCTTTTTTTAATTTGCGTACAGCAGATTTCAACTGCAGCTGAGTGGAAGGGGAGCGATTTATCTGCCATTCTCGTCTAGCACGTCTTTTTTCATTTACAAGCTGTTCTATTTCTCTATTGCTGATTTTTCTGAGACTAAGTGGTTTATAATTTTTCTTTGGTGTTGCTAAGACCGCTGCGTTAATAATTATATCATTGAGTTCCCTTATACTTTTGTCAATATCTCTTTCTGTATTTATTTTGTTTTCAATATTTATGTGGCTACTCACGTATTTTTTGTATTTTAACCAGTTCGTTTTGTGAGATGTTAGCCCCGCTTTCTTTTCAACAAATATGGGTTGTTCACATAACTTTATTAGTATAGGAGAGTGATCAGAAGATAGGTCAGTACTTGTATCTACTGTTATGTGCGATTTATCTATATTTTTGATCACAGCAAAATCAATTAAATCTGGTATTTTTTTACGATCACTAGGCCAATATGTTGGCTTACCCGGAGATACTATATCAAGGTTATTGCGCCTATTTATAATAGTTTGATACAGCTGTCGTCCTTTCGGATTAATAAGTCGTGAGCCCCAATACATATGTTTTGCATTGTAATCTCCACCTGCTAGAAATCTATAACCTAGCGTTCCAAAAAAGTCTTTAAATTCGGTCTCTGTAATTTTAAAACGAGGTGGACAGTATATAGCTGTCAGGTTTAAGTATCCGTAACGATTTTTTATAGATATTGTTGTAGCTTGTAACTGCGCTGTAGCATGAGATTCTAATGCGTTGTGGCTTAGTCGTTTTCTAACTAACACTGCTGTTCCACCATGTGCCTTTCCATCTGGGTGATTTGTAACATAGAGTCTATACCCCGGTATAAAGAAATTGTTTTTATTCGTAAGATGGGTTTCTGACAATAGCATTACATCTATATTATTTTCATTCAGAAATCTAATTAGCTCCAATTTATGTTGGTTAACACCGTTAGCATTCCATATACAAATGTTAAGTACGCTCATTTTTTACTTAAAAAAATTTGCAACATTTGATTTTGTGCTTTGATTACCTCTTGGATCATAACGTTTTTAGACAGCCAAATTAATTGATCAAATACATTTTTTATTGAGAAACCCTTTTTTGCCTTTTACATAGCCGGCTCTCGATAACCGAGCAGCTGTTATACATTTTTGTTTTTGCTTTTCATAAGAAATTGGTGAGTTTAATCTGCTGTTTGATATTTTTAGCAGCGACATCTACCGTAGTATTTTTATCAATTAAAAATAAATGTATATTGTATGCTGTATGGTAAATCGATTTTAATAAATGTTTTAATCAAGAAGCGGTCGATTAATTGTTCTATTTGCTCCTGTCTAAAAACGCTATAACACAGTTTTATCTAAAACTTTATCCAAAATATTAGGTCTTCCTGTAGTTACTTCTAAGCAAGTCAATAATCTCTATATTTTTGGTGAAAACTCTATCATGTAAACCTTGAGTGGAGTCAATTGTAATTTTTAGATAATCTTCGTTTAATTTATTTGATTTGGGCATTTGAGGAAAGATAATGTAGATTCGGACGCAAAATTTGTTAAAATACTACAGTTGAACTTCCATAACACGAACTTCTATAACTCGAAGTTATCCATAAATCGAACTTTTGAATTGGGAATGGTAGTCAAATTTCATACAAATTACTTTCCCAAACTCGAAGTCGCTCTAACTGAAAGTTTTTTTTGGAATTATGGTGATTTGAGTTAGGGAAGTTCAACTATGTTTAAAAGGACATCCATGCATATAATTATAAGTGTGTTCTATAAAAGATGCGATGAGCTGACAGATTTAATATAGCGGGTACACCTATCGATCCGTGTCTCCACCTCACATAGAAGTAATTACATTAGTTCAAGCTTCGCTAAGCAATTTCGAAGAAATTTAAAATGTTCTCCTCATAAATATTCGCCGCCTTTGCTTATATATAAATTAAATACATTTACGTAAAATATTTTAGTAATGGCCTTGTCGCCAATCTTTGCGTCCAGAATTCCAGCAAATATTTTGTTTTGACGAATACACTGTCTACTCATCATCACTATCTCCAAAAGGAAATTTTCTCAAAAGCGGAAAATGCGAGCAACGAAAACTACTTGAGTTTGTTCAATAATAGAATGATGGCAGCTGCCGCAGCTGCCGCAGCGGCCACCCGTGCGCAAAGTCCGCAGTGGTGTACAAAGAATTGCTGAAACGTGTGCGAAAGCAATGCACGCGCACTCGCCGCGACACGAGGATAACAAAAGGATGATGAGCCAGCAAATGACTGGAACACTGTCACGCTGCCGCGCAGAAAGTCAGTTATGGCAGCGCCAGCCAGTGTCTGCCGTGAATGGCAAGCGCAAGCAATTTAATCTGGCTGCTGGCTAAACGTAATGGGCCACGCGTAGACGACTCACAGCAACTGCGTGTGCGAAAGGACCTGCGCGCCCAGAACTTACAAGTAGTTTACTTGCTGCTCTGCTGTTGTTGTAATAGTTTGAGTCATTGTTTGGCAAAAGTTTTCACACTGCAATGAATCCGCTATTTCCCTTATCTGTCGGAGTTGGTTGTTTGTCGCCTTGGTTTGTCACAATCGCCACCGGAAGTGTTTACACAAGCCACCCAACTCTGTTTGAGCTTGTTGTTGCTGCTGCTTTGCGCATTGTCAGCATTCGTTTAGCTTTAGCGTTGAGCGGCACTTCGACGCAAATGCTGTTTCTGCTGCAAACCATGTCGAATGTTGAGGTTCCAACTAGCTCTATTGCAGCGGTGACAAGAGTGTGGGCGACAACAGTAAATCAACGCACCAATATTCGCTTTTCCTTTTACGTGTCGCCGCCACGAGTATCACTGCTTCAATAGGTATGCGTTTCTCCAGAGAGCTCAGTACTTTTACTTGTCTGCTGCTGATATATGTTTACATATAAATATATATGTATGTATGTCTAGCATTACATGCCATCTTGAGTGTACCCCCATCGCGTTGAAGGATTATGATGCGTTGCATGCTTTCAATTTCTTTGCTGTTGGCTTGTTCTTTTCACCATCATCACCACCGCCGCGTCCATGCTGCAATTTCAATTGTCCACTGGCGCTTGCTGTGTAAGTATTTGAGTTCTTCTACTTTTTTTTGTTTCTTTCGTAATTTGGTCCACATTGCGTTGCTGATAAGAATTCCAGTTTGACACTTTTACGAGGCTAAGATTAAAGATTTAAGTGAGCGCGTTTTAATTGAATTGCTTCGTGTTACTCCGTTCTCGTTGCGGAAAGTAAAACAATTCCACTGCTGGCATTTAGATAATAGATTTATTTAAAAGTTTAGCTTTCAGTTGTGGGAATATGGAAAAGTGAATTTCTGCAAAAAGAAACAGGAACAAATTAGTATTTGGTGATATATCAAGCTCTGCCAAATCTAAGGAGCAGTGACGCGACATTGTGATCATTCTTAAATTGTTGAAGCAAAGATTTAATGAAGAATTTGTGGAAATTGATTTTGGCCAGCAAATTAAAATCCTTTGGCAACAGAAAAAGCTCGCAGCAACATTAGTTGATGCTCTAGTAGATCAATACTATTTCTATTTCTACTATATGTCGTAGACACCGCTAATGCGATTATAGCCGAGTTAAGGGGCCATACCAATGTAACTATTGAAAATTAAGGCTATTTTCGCGATTTTTTTGTTAAAGAAAGTACTCTATCGAATATTTCAAAGTTTTTTGGACATAATATGGTATATTTTCAGATATATGTTAAGATTTTTTTTTTACAAAAATATTAAAAAATAACGGAGTTATGTGCTGTCTTCGAAGATGCCAAAAAAAGTTCCTCAACTGCTGACATGATTCCGTCCGAATGAGTAGCTGAAACAAAAAAACATTCAAAATAGGTTTTAAAGTTTAAGGTACTTCCTATACAATGTCCTACGATTTTTGAAAAATATAAAAATTAACAAAATGGCGTAGTTCTGAAAAAGTGTCGCTTTTTGGGTAAAAAATGGTCATTCTTTTAATGCCAAATCGACAATTTTCAACAATTAAAAAGATGGTAAGTCAGTAAATATATTCAAGCGTTCTCATTTTCAATTTGAAGTCGATCAGTTGATTTCTCGTTGAGTAATGATGTCAGAAATTTTGACAAATGTCGTATCGAGAGAAACGCGTTTAATGTTTTAACTATAGAGGTTTACACCTGCGAGCGGTCGCTCAAAAACTAAAACGCTGCCATTAAAAACTATTGAAGAACCTTACCGATTTCACACAACATTTTTTTAAGTATAAACCAAAATCGATTTTTTTAAAGTGTCACACTGGTATAGTCCATTAATAACAGCGCTTCACTCTTTTTTCCTTCCCTTCCTTCCTTTCCTCCCTGTATAACACATACAGCTCATCGTTCCATCGTCTGCGGGATTCGCCGCTACCAATCTTTAAAGAACCGTTAACCTTCCGCAACACATTTCTCTCAAAAACTCCTAGTGCCGACTCATTGGATGTTGGCATCGTCCACGCTTCTGCACCGTAAAGTAGGACGGGAATGATGAGAGACTTGCAGAGTTTGGTTTTTGTTCGTCGAGAGAGGACTTTACTTTTCAATTGTCTACTCAGTCCAAAGTAGCATCTGTTGGCAAGAGTGATTCTGCTTTGGATTTCAATGTTGACATTGTTATTGTTGTTAATGCTGAATCCAAGATAGACGAAATTATCTACAATTTCAAAGTAATGAGTGGTAACAGTGACGTGGGTTCGTCTTGTCCTCGTTATCTACCAGACCCATACGCTTCGTTTCCTTATCCAGTCTGGAAAAAGCAGAACCAATAGAGACCGACCGATTAACCGGCCTTGGTATCGGCATCGGCCACAAAATTAAGCATCGGCATCGGCCATATTTGGCCGATTGTTAGCCGATTCTTTCTACTTCTTTCGGATTATACTAAAATACATTTTTTCATTTTTGATTTCTTTAGAGCATGAAATTTGAATTCTTCTGTTTACCATATAAAACACAGTGATTCACATTTGACTAAACTAACAATTCATCATGGTGATAATATAAGTCTAGTATAAATAAATTCAACAATTTTGCATTAATGAAAGGTTTTATTTAGCACTGCTAGAAACATTCGATTTATGTCAAATATGTACAGTTTTGTTTAAAGTTGTTGAGGTTTTGAAGATAATGTCATAAAGTCACTATTATAGAAGCATTCGTAACTAGGTTAATTTATTTTTAAAAGTTTGCCATAGACAGAGTCACGAAATAATCACATGGTGCTGGCCTGGATTATAATAAGGTGCATGGAAAAGAACCTCCCAAACAAGCTTCCGAAGTTTCTATTGAGTCACTATCACTATTTGCCGCCTTTCACAATGTGAGATATAATTGACAAAAGTCATCTCTTTGAAAATAACGGATTTGCGATTTTAGTGAATTTTTTTAAAGAAAGTACTCGGTCGAATGTTTCGAAGTTTTTTGGACATAATAAGGTGACTTTCAACTATATTTTAAGATTTTTATTTTACAAAAATTTTGAAAAATAAAGGAGTTATGGGTTGCCTTGGGAGGTGCCAAAAAAAATTCCCGAACTGCTGACATGATTCCGGCCGAATGAGAAACTGAAACACAAAAATTTAAAAAGGTTATTAAAGTTGAATATATTCCCTATACAATGACCTATGATTATTGAAAGATATCAAACATTAACAAAATGGCGTAGTTCTGAAAAAAAATTTCGATTTTTAGGTAAAAAATGGTCGTTTTTTAAATGCCAAGTTGACAATTTTCAACAAATCAAAAAGATCGTAGGTCATTGTATAGTAAATATATTCAAGAACATTCAGTTTAAATTTGAAGTTGATCGGTCAATATCTCGTTGAGTTATGATTTGAGTAATTTTGTGAAAGGTCGTTTCGAGAAAAACGCGTGTAAAGTTTTGACTATAGCGGCTAATACATGAGAGCGATTGCTCTTTAGAACGCTGCCATTCAAAAACTATTCAAGATACGACCTTACCTTTCACAGGATATTTTTGAAATTATAAACTTTCGAATAAGCAAAAAATAAAAAATCGATTTTTTGAAAATGTCCCCTTAAAGGAAAAAAGCTATATTGCTGATTGCAGATTCGCTTTGAGAAAACGCGAATAACTTATTTGTTCTATCAACATATATCTTATAATAATAATTTATTTAGTTTTGAATATTAATTAAATCACTAAACAACTTCATATTTATATATTAATTGAGTTGTTTACCTATTTTGTGATGTTATTTGTCTTTGTTTTTATTTTGTTACGATACTAATTTACTAAATGATGTTGTTGATGAAAGAATCGGCATCGGCATCACCCGATTCTTTGCCAACTGGCCGATTAATTGGCATCGGCATCGGCCAAAATTTTGGTATCGGTCGGACACTAAGAACCAACGGCGCGGGTGTTGTTTCCAATGATATCAATATCATCGGCATGCGACAGCAGCTGCACATTCTTAAAGAAGATTGTAACTTCTCTTTTTAGTTCTACAGCTCGTATTATTTTTTCTGGCATCAGGTTAAAGAAGTCATATGATAGTGAGTCACCCTGTCTGAAACCTCATTTGGTATGGAACGTCTCGGAGGGGTCCTTCCCGATCCTTATGGAGCTTTTGGTGTTGCTTAAGGGGTTATATACAGTTAGACGGCCGAAAAAAGTGAATTTTCCAGAATTTTTTCTGAGAAAACTTTATAATTTATTGATCCAAAAATTTATACACATATTATGGTATCTTTTAACTGTATTTTAAGACTTAGTACTAGTAAAAATATTTATTTGAAAAAGAGCTACAGCTGATCTCCAGGAGCTCCTCTCAAAAAAGACGTTTTGCGGTGACCACTATATCTCGGAACTGGATCATCCGAAATTAAAAAACCAAACAGCTTTCGTTAAAATAATGTTAAATCTAGTAATTAATCGAAGGAATAAGCAAAATAAAATTTTTGGACAAAATGGCGGTTTCTCAAAAAAAAAAAATCGATTTTTCACTGAAATTTCGGCCTTAAATTGTTTATAAAAAAAAATATTTATCGGAGAGAAAAAATCTACGATTAATTACTAAAAAATATATATAAGAAGGTCGTGTTAAAATTTGAGACTAATCGGTCTAGCCGTTTTCGAGTAATGTTGGTCACCGACTTTGAAAACACCATTTTGAGAAAAACGCGTTTAAAGTTTGGACCTTGTACTTAAAAGCACTCTGAAATGCTTTTTCAAATTTTTCATTTGCTTGTAACTTTGAAAATATTCACCGGAACGATATGAAATTTTCTGTGTGTATTCTTAAATATATGTACATTAAGAAAATGAAATAAAAAAAAAATCGATTTTTTGAAAATTCTAACTGTATATAACCCCTTAACTTCAGTTTACACAGCCGTCTTTACAGAGGAATTTTCAAAGATTTGGCGCATGGCATATGGTTAGTTGTAGATTTTCCCGGTCTAAAGCCACACTGATAAGGTCTAATCAGTTTGTTAACGGTTTTTCACATAGTATGCCACACATATATTGAGGCTTATCACATGGTAATTGACGCAGATTGTGGGGTATCCCTTTTGATAGATTGGACACTTAGGTTCCAATCGTCGGCCATGCTTTCGTCCGACCATATTCTGCAAAGAAGCTGATACATGCGCCTTGTTAGCTCTTCGCCACTATATACATATATAAAAGCTCGACCGTCATTCCATCGACCCCGACTTTTTTGTCATAACACCAATAATATTTTTTCTCTAAAGCATATACTTTTGTTGACATGTTTTCAAATAACATTAAACAATTCTTGAAAAAGGGTATTCGTCAACTTTGAGCGAATTTTAAGTGATTGAGAGATATTCTGTCAATCCCCTACAATTAATATTTCGAAGCTCAATAAAATTAATAGTTTTAGGAAAGATTAACTCATTTATCATTATTCAATAGAAAGGTCCTTATTTAATATAATATACAATATTATTCGAAATTTTTGAATTTGTAGAATATTCTGTACTTTAATTTCGTTAAAATTTTGGATGCTCAACTTAATCTCTGCAGCTTCAACCCAACCATACATCGGTCTGTATGCAAACAAGAGCCTTCAAGTACTCACACAACTATTTAGCATATTTTCATTTATGAAAGATTTATAGCTGGCATTCATGTACTGTTAGATCAGCACCTTTCGCTGTACGTATAACCTAGAAAAGTGAGCAATTCGCTTGAACACGTAGCGCACAGATGCAGTAAGGCGAAGTAACTGAAAGGCTGATGCACAGCTAAACTCCCAGCTATTGTAAATAGGAACGTACAAATAAAGCCGCATTTGCACATACTTTCGCACACATGTGGCCACGTATGGCAGAAGTTTAAGCCAATAAATATTCTAAGTATGAGGAGAAAAGTTGTAAATATCTAAGTAGATATAATAAAATATTTCAAGCAGCTGCTGCTAAGCCAGCAAATTAGCTTAAACAAGGAAAGCTCACGAACAAACGGCAAATCTGACGGTGAATATTATCTATAGGGTGGGTCATATGGGTAGATATTTTTCTTATAATCAGCTCATAGTTTATCTGTGAATACTACTGAATTGAATACTATCTTGTCCTGAGATAATACTGATGAGAGTTTACTAGTCATAACCAGCAGAGGCTGACTTATTCGCTTCAAAGTTCCAATTACCAAGACGTTCGGCTTTCTTTCTCACTATAAATGTTAGAGCAGCTCGTAACAATCAAAAGGTGATGATCGAGAATTCAATGTGTCCTTGGAAAGAGGAAATCAGAGAAAGGGAGAGGAGTTTTAGAGAGATGGTATGGAATGCCATTTCGGCTAAATATAGTCGTTTCAGGGACATTTTTATGGCGCATAACTTGATAAGTGAACGTAATCGATCTTCGGCGAGATGGTACGACCATACAACGAGCACAGTAGAGTAATCGTCCTGCTTTAGAGGATATTACATTTTTGACCAACCGAGCGGGACCGATTTCATACGAATATGAATAGATGTTTCAGGTTCTTGAAATGAAGCAAGATGAATCCAAGTTCCTGAATAGTCTTTAATATTATGTTTATTTCAAACTATGGGTCCGAATTCAGTGTTAGTCTACAAAACCGAAAAAGTCAATAAGATACTAAAAAGTTGAACTATTGCTTCCGTCCCACCCTGTACCGGTTGGCACTCATATCTAAACGTGAGAGTGTTACTCATATCAGCATTCGGGCATCCAGCTAATCATTCGTTAAACATCAGTAAATGTTGCCGCACAAATTGTTGTTGCGGCTTGTGCATAATAAACGGAAAATAAAGTCTATATTTACCAAAGAGTAAAAGAAATTGGAGCTGATAAAACGTGTAGAGGAAATCAAACACAACTAAAACATAACAGGTTACTTAAGGAATCTTAGCGAGTGGCGAACGCTACTTTTCTGGTGACCTCACCTATCTCGTGGCCGTTGCAGGCTGGCCAATCGACCGACAAACGAACGCATCACGTTCGGCAAACGTCCGCTGGTGCAGCGGTAGCTGCAACATACCTTGAGAAGGCCACAAGAGCGCCGGTGTGTTGCATGTTGGCCGTTACATGTTGTAGCAATACAACAACACACGGTATGGCCTTTAGCGGTCAGCAGCAACAATATCATGGCTATTGATGTTAAAACCTTTGATTACTGTTGCTTGCCACACCACACCACGCGGCACAAAGCAAACACACTGCAGTGGCGTGTTGCGCATGTTTCACCAGCACTTATGTATTTTCTCTTGCCACTTTTTTTGTTATTCACTTCGATTTCTTCTTTTTGCCATTTTTGAGGCGCTCATTGAAAACTTGAACTCGATAGTTGATCTGTGCGATCTCCACCTGATCTAAAAGGCAATCACTGTTATAAGTTTATTTTCTATTTTGCCATCGCAAGTTACACCACTTGCATTGTTGTTGTTGTTATTGTTGCCGTCTAGATTACTGTATTTCATTATTTATATGCAGTTTATTCGCATTGCTTTTATTGTTCTTGTTCTTGACGCCGTTGTTCTACCACATGTGGCGTTTGATGTACAGTTAAAGCCGCAATTGCCTGCCAAACGCTCACTCCACTCAACTTGCAGCTTAAGAACGCATTAATTTTCGTATATATTTTTAAATATTCTTCTGCCTATAATCTCAGCTCATAGCCGAACGCCTGTCGTCTCTCTTTAGGTTACTTTGATGCTCCTCCTGCCAGCGAGACCGTCACAAGTTATTAATGCAATCAATTCCCGATATGCCACAAACACTTTGCATATGTGTACTCTTACTAAGAAATGTATTTGTATTTGTTAGGATGTTTGACAGCGTCTTTGATGCGTGTCAATTTTGTTTAACGCAGCAGTTGGCCTTACTCGTAAAGACATGGGAATGTAAGTTGGGGTTACTCATACATAGATTTTCTAATTAAAAAATTAAACTAATTCCATCATATATGAATTATATTTGAGAGACTACCCATCAGGTGTCGAACGGTTTCCGATTTTCGAAATTAGCCTCCAAAATTTAAATATTTTGTTTCGAAGTTCGAAAAAAGTCTTTTAAAAAATAATAATTACAGCATATAGTTATTAACACGTTGACTGCCAACAACGAGATAACTCGTAGTATGATTTCCCTTCCAGGAAGCCAACTACGAGTTATCTCGTACCACCTAAAACTACCACTTTTTGTGTAGCTACGAGTAAAACCGTTTTATAATAGTGTTAGCATCGATAAATGGCTTCTGGGAAAATAAAAAAAATTTGGGTTTGGTTTCCGTGAACATTTTTTTTATTAAAAAAAAATTTATGGTAAAATTCATTCAATATAATGGAAAAAATAACTCAAATACAATAAATAAAGCAATATATTATTGTTTGTGATTGTTTTTAAAACAATTTTCCACACAAAGTGCTGCCTTCTCTGAACAGGCTGGACAGAAATAACGCGTTTCTCGGTTTTTTTTTTCTTTTTTTTTTTCTTAAAATTATGATATTTTTAATAAATAATATTAACTATAAAACAAAATACTATAGGAAGCAAAAATGATGTTTTTTTAGGAAAAAAAGGACCTACCTACTACGAGATAATTCGTAGCGTTCTTTCCCAGACGCCAACTACGAGATAACTCGTAGGTCCTTTTTCTCCTCAAAAAAACATCATTTTTGATTTTTGATGATACCAATGATCTAGAAATAGAGTTTTTAATAATATAATGAGAAAAAATCAAAATGTCATTTTTGGACAGTTTACAGAAAATGGCCTTGTCAGTCAACGTGTTAAAAAATCCGAAATATGGAAATAATCAACCTATTCTTCTTAATTCAATCGTGTCTAAATAATTTCCGCCAAGGCTTATATGACAGATGCTATGTATGTATGAGATGTCGATATATCCCCGCTGAGTTACCTCCCCGTTTAATTGTCTTTCGCCTAAGTATATATGTACCTACATATTCTCTGAACCCGAACATTTTATACTCTCGCATTTTATTTTTTTAATTGTATTAAGATAGAGGGTGATCCTATTTGACCCACATGTATGTGATTGGCGTTGCAACCGTTCATTTGACCCACATATTCGGAATAAAATCCACTAGAAAACAAAAATCATTACATATAGTATATGGCGCCAGAGGTAATTCCTGGACCGATTTCAACCTAGATGCATTACATCAATGATTTTGAGTTTATTTAAATTTGCTAAGGTATCTCACATATTAACCGTTGTATGCGGTATAAAGTCCGCTGGAAGTTAGAGGAAATATTGGCTGATTTTGCCCATTTTTGGCACAGACGCACACTGTTAGAAGGAACACATCTGATTTGAATTTCTATAGAATATCTGAAAAAATAACCCCAAGCATCGAGGTCCTCATTTTCGATATATGGGGCCTTGAAAAGTTATAGTCCGAATTCAATAATTTTTATACGGACTATGCCACACTAGAAATGCAGTATTTGTGCAAAGTTTTATTCTGATATCTTCACTGGTGCTTCATTTATATATTGTTAAGCGACGGATCAAATGGGCTTCAAAATTGTGGTAAAAGGAAAGTAGGCGTTGTTGTAAACCGATTTTACTCATTTCCAAACTATGCAATTGGGATGCCAAGAAAATATTACAAACCAATTTTGTTCAAATTGGTTGAGTAGTTTCAGTTTTGACCCATAAGTTGGTGGAGCCACGCCCACTTAAATTTTTTTATAGAAATGTATGTGAAGCTCTTCTGTATCATCTTTAACATGGAATTTAAAGCTTCTGGTGGTTTTCTTTACTGAATTAAAACATTTTTAGTGGTTTTCAACATAACCTTTGCAGGCGTTTGCAGACTGTATAAGGAAGTGCTTAAAAGAAATAACGCACAAAATCTTAGTAGACGGCGGGAACACGCCCAAAAAAATGACATCCAAATAGGCCCCATATTAGTGCGATGTTATTTGTGGGCGTGGCCTGGTGGTCTAATTTTGTGCATTTATGAAAGCACCCTTCTTTTGATGCCAAGGAACACGTGTACCAAGTTTTATTATTAAGTTTTTTTTCATTTTTATCCAACTTACAACTGGCACGGACGGACAGACAGACATCCGGATGCCAATTCTACTTGCCACCTCGATCACGTTGGTATATATAAATATATATCTAACTCATTTAGTTTTATGACTTCCAAACAACCGTTATGTAAACAAAATTATTATACTCTCTTAGCAACTTGTTGCGAGAGTATAAATATTACTAGCGTAGAAGGATTCGCCAAAATCATGTAAGGTTGACCAAAAATATTTCATAGTCAATTCACAATGCAGGTTTATAGGAAAACTTTGAAGGGGATCTTAGGCAAATCGTCAATATGAGAACACAGAACGAACTACGAACGTATTAGTACTATAGTTCAATTGTATATGGCGTTTCAAGTTCTACAATTCCATATGAATTCCGAACCACTTCCGACTAACGGTACTTTGCCTTGTAGCTTGTCCTACAGCATTCAGCCTTATCACGTAAATAGCCAAGACACACATTTGTATTCGCATCACCTTCTAACACACACACATACTCGTACAAACACTAACCTAACTAAATTCTCGAACGTGGCCAATAAAGACCCAACAGAACGATTTAAATGCACTTGTGCGCCCAGAGATGGCATTAAGAAGTGAATGCAACACACACACACTCAAACACACACATTTTTCGCCTGCAAATACTTAACAGCTATGGCAATAACAACAACAGCAATATTGAACTGAAAATCAAGTTGGAAAATTTCATAGATGTTTTTCTTGTTGTTGCTTTAAATGTGAATGCATACACGTATGCGTGTGAGTGTGTGTGTGTAATGCGAAGGAACTCGTTTTCGGCCTAAACATTTTATTCTAACAGTTTGATGCTGATGATGATGATGGCCATGGTGATGCCGTTGTTCGAGTGGGTACTTGCTGCTGTTGTTGTTGCTTTACTAGGCCGCTGTTTGCGTCATTGATTGTTCGCTATGATCGCCGTCATCCAACAGCAACAACCACAACAACAGCAATGCGATGAACAGCAAAACAGCTCAACAATCTGGACAGGCTAATAAAGCGCTGCAGCTGCTGACGCACCTCTAGCTCGTAGAGCTCTCCCTCCACCACCCCACCAACGCCAATGGATGAGTGCAATGCAACGCATCACATGCGCAGGGATAAACGAGTGTCAGCCGCACAGCTGCATAGCATAAGGGGGAACTATTGTTGCGCAACGCTAGCTGGACACTGGTGGGCCTACATGCTGTGCACGCACACCAGCACACCAACACTCACATCAACTACACTCAGGCGAAGTATGCGGCCGCCGGAGGAGGGGGCTTTCGTCGTATGCGAACCGCTGTGCGGCCAGTCGATTTGGATCCGCGTCACCGTTTCATGCCTTGTTTCATGGGCATGTCGCTGATTATGTCTAAGCCCGCGTCCATGTGGCAGCCAGGGAGCGCGTGTGTGTGTGTATGTCTTTGCAATCGTGCGGACATTGCGCACTTGCGCACTTCGCATGTGAACCTTCGGGCTGTGAAGATACAAAATTCCTAACTGCAAATGCTGCTCAAATGAACATGCAACAGGCGTACAAGTGGGGCTTGGGCTTGGACTTTATCTTGCATTCATTATTAAAAGATTTTTTACAGCCCTGCATGAAAGTTGAATGAAGGCTACTTTGGTAGTGTTAGGTCGTTGTGAGTGTTCGGTTCATAGTTGGGTAACCGCTTAGTGATGTGAAATAGTTTGAAGGCATCTGTAGGTGGATTTCTTTAGTCTGACTAGTCTGATGGGATAAAGGATGGTATGTTAAATAGCGTTGAGGTAGCCTACTTGGAACGTCCTTAAATAATTTCCAAAATATTCGCAACATATTTTTAGGAATGGAGTTGACTGTAATTTCCAGGTTAAAAATACGGACCGGGGGGAAACTTTAGTATAGTATCCCCCGATTTCAGGGTTGAAATGGGTATGGTTGGAAAGAGGACGATCTCCAGATTACGAATATATATAATAGTTGCCGCAGGAGACTTATAGTTTTCGAGATATTTGCATTTTAAGTTGAAAATTTCACAAATTTTATATGGCGATTTTTCGATTATTAGGTAAGTTTTTAATTATATAATGCACTTATTATACACTAACACTTCACTAAATTGTTTCCACATATTTATTTTTTACCAATAAAGTTAAAATTTGCTTTAAATAAGCTTTTTAATTTTTCAACAATTTTGTTTATATGCACAATAACCAGGTTGACAGATATGTAGTGTTGCCAGATCCAAACGAATGAGAACAAAAAAGAAAATATACCTCTAAAGAAAATAATGAAATTAATTTAGCATTTTAATAAAAGAAAGGTGTTTTAAGGCTTATAGGTATGTTTTATTGCCTCCAATAATTTAGCAAATGGGTCTAAATGCCGATTTGATATATTTTTTCTCCAAATATATTCATATATCAAATTGGAAAAGTCTTCGCTATTATTATAATTATCTTTTATGAAAAAACGTTTAATTACGCGCCATTGTGATTCTATGCGCTGGGTGTGAGTTCCGTCCTTTGCGACAAATGGGTTATCCGGGTCGCTATGATTCACGCGTCGGTGCTCATACCCGTAATTGGATAGGCAGTCGTATGCCTTCCAGCAGTCAGTACAAATTATGGAACCCTGTTCTACATGCCGCTGTATTAAGGGTATGAGCACCTCAGCAGATCTCACATTTTCTGGACACACCTCCAGACGAAGATCATCGCACCCATCCTCTATCATCCCTAGGACCCAATGACCTTCCACTCTCCGCCCTAATGTAAATGAATATAAAATAATTACATATGATAAATAAATTCATAAATATATTACCTTTGTTGTATTTACGCTTCCCAAATTTGCTCTCATCTATTTGAACAATTTTACCAGGGCCGCCAATTTTACCCACCGCTACCTGATGGTCAACCTGGTATAATACTACTGCTTCGCGGCAGTAATTATACCAGTCACATATGGTAGCGCTAGATAAAATTGGCTCCCTGATAATACTGTTCTTTCGAACTTCCGCATGAGACCAATGGGATGAATATGCGTACATTAAATAAAAAACTTGAGGCAGTGGTATTTTCACGTCTTCGAACCACGTACCATTAGATCTCGAAAACGCTGATCGTGTACGGCATACCCCTTTCCGGCATCGGAAAACACCCACCGTGCTGTTTTCAGACATCCTAACGGCCATTTTGGTCCGATGGATGCGGCATAATTTGCTTTTCGGGATAAGACCCTCCTCTTCCGCAAATGCTATGCATTTCTCGCGAGTATCAAAGGTTTGTAAAATTTTCGAAAAATTCCACATATTCTTCAACTCCGAGACTCTAAGAACATTAGTTCTTTTCACACCACGGCTCGTAGACGCTTCGTTGAAATCTATTTAAAAGTCCTAAGTAATATTTTTAACGCTGTAAAATTTATAATACCATACCTGAAGAATTTGCACTCATTTTTTAAAATTAACCACGATTTATTGAAATAAAGAAATATGACAAAATATGAACACTGACCGAATCGCTTATTTGCATATTTTAATTAGAATTGGCAAAAAAGAATATAATGGCATAACAGACAAAAAAAGAAACGGTACTTTGTTTAGTTGTAAAAAGATCCGTTATAAGAAATGGGTTTTTATGAAAGCAATATACCCCCTTTAACATAAAATTTTTGTTTTTTAGAATTTCTTTCTGCATTGGCGGCCTTCGGCCGCGCTTCAAAAAAACAAACCCTGGTCGATCCAACACCAGAGTGGACCTTAGCACTTTCGCCCATTACTTCTTTTTTACATTGCGGCCTTCGGCCGCGCTTTGTTTATCAATTGAAATGATTATGATTCATGTATTTAGGGTATAATCCCCTTTTTTATTAATTTTTATTCGTTTGTACAATATTTACATATGGCAACACTACATATCTGTCAACCTGGTTATTGTGCATATAAACAAAATTGTTGAAAAATTAAAAAGCTTATTTAAAGCAAATTTTAACTTTATTGGTAAAAAATAAATATGTGGAAACAATTTAGTGAAGTGTTAGTGTATAATAAGTGCATTATATAATTAAAAACTTACCTAATAATCGAAAAATCGCCATATAAAATTTGTGAAATTTTCAACTTAAAATGCAAATATCTCGAAAACTATAAGTCTCCTGCGGCAACTATTATATATATTCGTAATCTGGAGATCGTCCTCTTTCCAACCATACCCATTTCAACCCTGAAATCGGGGGATACTATACTAAAGCCGACCCCGGACCGGCCCCAGACACGTATACCGGACTATCATGGAAAAGGATACACTAGATCGTCAAACGCTTTTATAAATCTGCAATTTTGTTTTGTTCCATCGGTCGTTCCGATTCCGAAAAGGCTAGCTGTTTAAAAATAAACTATAGGAAAGCGAAACACTGACAACACTCTATCTTCGATTGATATGATTTTACGGTTCTCCTATGTGATATTGATTTCACTATAGTTACCAGAGGCTAATAAAAAATAATTAGAACATTTTGGATCATACCATTGGCTTTCAAACAATCTTGGGTGATACCGACTAAAGACATTGACGGAGAAAATGAAAAAAATTAAATATGAAAAGTTGGTTAGAACTATGTATATTATCTATATGAAGATGGGGCCAAAGTCCCCTGTCAGTAGATTCTCTCATCAATCGTCAGGATAAAATCATCACTTTACTAACATTTTAGAATATCTACATCCATATCACAAGACCAATTTTTAGAAGCCCGCTCATAGAATCTTAATAAAGATATTTTTTATTTGTTCCGGACTACTTACACAGCCACACAAAAAAAATGTTGGTTCTCACCTGTGGTCTTACTATGTGTATTTTATGTTTCTGGATTCGCTGAATCCGAATCCGCGGTCCATTTAACCCCATAACCAATATGCTTTTATTTTGCAAATGTATCCTCCAGTTTTGTAAAGTAACGACAAATTAGTAAGTTTCAAGCGAATCCGATGAAATTTTCAAAAAGCGTCCGCCATATTGGATCCTTTATTTTGAATTTTGCAAACCCGACTCCGGATTTGTAATCGGTGACCCCGAAAACTCCCGAGGAGAAAATTTCAAGCGAATCATATGCATTATTTAAAATGCTGTCCGCGATTTTGGTGTTTTAGGGTTAAGTCAAAATCCTGATGGGGCTAGGATACGGATTCAGCGACCCCAAAACCATAAAATACACACACAGACCCCACGGTTCGGTTCAGAATTTTTTTTGGGGTGGAGTATTAATCATTCAACCACAGCGCCTGTTCCTGTAAGATTTAAATTCGATAATTCGATTAAATAAAAGTTTAGTATTAATATTAATGTATTTTAGACATCAGAGCGTTACATTTTGGTCCATATTTTTTGTAGAGACCTACCAAAATTTTCCGATATTATTTATAAAGTTTCCACTAATGTATACTCTAAAACATTTAACACTCCGACGATCCCGTATATTAGTTTGTTCTGACTGAAAAAAAAGGAGTCGAAGTGATCTACAACTGTAAGTTTGAAAGAATTACAATGTTCCACAAAAATATAGTTATTCTCCGAGTTGACCTTAACTATATATTTTGATTGCTTATAGGTGTGAAAAGGAAAGCAGAAAGGTATATTAAAACAAGTAAGGAAAGGCTAAGTTCGGGTGTAACCGAACATTTTATACTCTCGCAATTTATTTACTTAACTTTATTTATATTATATAATACACAATTTGACCCACATATTCATCATATATATTGTATAAAGTCCATTGAAAGTTGGAAACCCTAGTATTAGGTTAGAAGCACCGAGGTCCTCATGTTCGATACATGGGGCCTTGAAAACCTAGGGTCCGATTTCGGCGATTTTTAGAATGGGGATTCCACACTATAAAGGTAGTATTTGTGCAAAGTTCTGCATCGAAATCTTCACTAGTGCTTCCTTTATATATTGTAAAGTTAACGATTCAGATCGTCTTCAAAGTTCTGGTATATAGGAAGTAGGCGTGGTTGGGAAGCGATTTCGCCTATTTTCACAACATATCATTTTGATGTAAGGAAACTATTACAAACCAAGTTTCATTGAAATCGGTCGAGTAGTTCCTGAGATATGGTTTTTGACCCATAAGTGGGCGATGCCACGCCCATTTTCCATTTTGTAAAAAAATCTGAGTGCAGCTTCTATCTGCCATTTCTTATGTGAAATTTAGTGTTTCTGACGTTTTTCGTTACTGAGTTAACTCACTTTTAGTAATTTTCAACCTAACCTTTGTATGGGAGGTGGGCGTGGTTATTATCCGATTTCTTTCATTTTTGGACTGTATAAGAAAATGGATAAAAGAAATGACTGCAGAAAGTTTGGCTTATATAACTTTATTGGTTTGCGAGTTATATACAAAAAACCTATTTGGGGGCGGGGTCACGCCCACTTTTCCAAAAGAATTACATCCAAATGTGACCCTCCCTAATGAGATACTATGTTCCAAATTTCATTTTCATAACTTTATTTATGGCTTAGTTATGACACTGTATAGGTTTTCGGTTTCCACCATTTTGTGGGCGTGGCAGTGGACCGATTTTGCCCATTTTCGAAAGCAACCTCCTCAGGGTGCCAAGGAATATGTGTTCCAAGTTTCATTAAGATATCTTAATTTGTACTCAAGTTATTGCTTGCACGGACAGACGGACAGACGGACAGACGGACAGACGGACGGACGGACAGACGGACGGACAGACATCCGGATTTCAAATCTACTCGTCATCCTGATCATTTATGTATATATAACCCCATATCTAACTCTTATATTTCTTGGTGACACAAACAACCGTTAGGTGAACAAAACTATTATACTATAGAGTATAGATATTTTAATTATAAGAGTAGATGAGTGGTGAGAACCTTCCAAGTTAGACGTGATATGTAAACAACTACTTACTAACTCTAACTAGCGGATTTGCAAAAAATAATTCAAATTGTTGAAGACTACTCAACTATCATATTCCTATCTAACAACTGTCCATGTCACTATAAGTAACCACTCCACAGTGCGCAACACTAGCGCCAGCGAACAAACACCGGCACAACATCGAGGGAATGAGCACCGAGTTGTTCCATTAATTCACTGCGCATAAAATATGCAACAACCCTATGCAACAAGATAGCGGAAAATATGCTTCCTGCTGCTACAACTTCTTGTGGCAAGTAACCGTTTGTCGGAGCTGGGAAGTTAAGTTACAGCCTCAACCTAAGCCGCTGCCATAAGAAGTCCAAGTTAAAGATGGAGCCGCCGCCATCGCCGTCGCGGCAGAGGTTACAAGCCAGTTGGACAAACGAGCAGATGCAAAAAAGGTGAGCATACAGCGAGCTATGAGCAAGACCAATAGTGGCAGCGAAAAACAACAACAACAGCAATGTTAATAGAAATAATAACAACAACAGCAAAAGTAAAGGCAGCATCTAGGGACGACAAGCCGACGCTGCCAAGTCAAACGGACTAAACAATCTGCCACATGAAGCGACAGCAAACAATAATAGCAACAACAATGCAATACATGTGTGTTTGTATGAATTTACAGTTGCATGTGTGTGTGTGTGGTTGCGCGTGTCTTAGCTGGCAACGATAAGCAATACCGTAGGAAGGAGGTGAAAAATGAGTAAAAACAATTACCCAGCTCCGTATGCAGACGAAGGTGAATGATGCTCGTGTGTTGCTGCTTAAGTGTGCGTGTGTATGTGTGCGGTGTTTGTAAATATTTGTCGGCAAGTGTGTGCGACAGTCCACTTGCCTCGAGCAGCCATTCAAGTCGGCTGAGTGCAGTTGCAACATAAAGAGAGATGCATGTAATGACAAGAATAACAACAACAACAACAAAACTAACAAATAAACAAACAGCGGTAACAACAACAACAACAGTAGTGATAAAAGTTGCCACTGCCGCGCCACCAACCCGCCAAACCGACTCTATGGCAAACCAAATATTTAGTACCACATTTGGCAAAAGGGGCAACAATGAATTTGGCTAAATTTGTTGGTAGCACCATCCAGCAAGTGACTAACCACTATACGTGTACTATAACTAAGGGAAGCTGTGAGTCGGGCGGTGCGCGCATATGTGGGAAGTATTAACGGTTGACGCTTGGAGCGTTGCAAGGCAAGAAAGAGCGGGAAACAACAATAACAAGAATATTTACAACAACAATCACAAGAGAAGCAACAACAACAACAACAACATGAAAGTAGGTACCTCAGCGCCTACGGTATTAAACGTAGTTGCAACTGCCACGCGGCCCACGTACGTACTTAGGCTCGACGATATATTGTAATAGCGGTAGAAACACACAAACTCACACACGCTTCGTTTAGATATTTATGAACCTGTGGCAGGGCGCTTTTGCATGATCACAGTGAATTAGGCAGATCGAGCGTGCTGCATGGAGCGCGCAGAGGGGAGTGCCGAAGTGGCTGAGGCAACTTGGCGTTGCAGTGAATGTATGCACGGATAAGAGGCCACCAAAAACAGCAGGATATCTCTCTGGGCGCGCTTGTGCATATGAAAAGAAAGTCTGCCTCCGACAAGGGCCGGCGCATAGCGTGGGCAGGTGAATGTGGCACTCAGCGCGGTGGTGCCCGGCTAGGGCATCATGGGCTGGTCAGCGGTGGCAATTGCATATGCGCTCACCTAACTTTGTTGTCGATTTGAGCGCTTCCATTGCATTAGAAATTCTTTATTTGCATTTGCGTCGGCCGGTTCCGCAAGTTTGCTGCATTCTTCGTGCGCGCTGCATTCTACTTGCAACACTTGCCGCTTGCCGCCTGCTGGCGATTATTATGCTAGGATTTATTGCTGTTATAAGTTAGTGGATTGTCTTTGTTTTGCTTTGGTTTGAGACTTTTTTCTAACAACTTACGTTCCCTCGCATTACACACTTAGCCGCGTATTATCCGCAAGCTTCGAAATTAAAGTGTTATTAATGTTTATTATGGACGAATGAATTTTAATGGTTTCTGAAGTTATCATTAAAATGCTATAAAAATGTAGCGAGAAAAAGCAGGCAAATTCAAAGGAAAAGCTCATAACAGCGAAATTTCTTATTATTGCTGCACACGTTCCCATTGATGGGCGGCAGTTGCCTTTCAGAGCTTGGATTTATAAAAAAACATTTACATTGGTGGTTTTTGTTGGTCCATAGCCTGTCAACTCAGTACCAGGAAATGTTTTGCATAAACGACATGCGTGTCTGAATGTGTCGTAAAATTAGCTGAATTCGTACTTAAATTAATTAGATCCTATTGTTTGTTCGATGCCTTAACGGTTTACGGGTGTTAACTGTAGTCTTATCATTAAAATTTCTTCAGATTGTTGGAAAGCTTTATAGCAGTGCAACAATGTTGTACAGAAAAAGTGTCACCGATGACTAGTGAGTGGGCGTGACCATTGGCAGTTATGCAGAAACTCGGAACTTGAGAACCAAGATTCTATATATGTAGCACCGAGACTTAAAAACTGTCTTAAGCGTATAATGCCCTAACTTTGTATCTAACCGAAAGCCTACTCTTCAATATACATAATACAAGTAGACTCGCCTCTGCGAAACAGTTTAAAGATCAAGAAACCAGAGTCGATTGAAATGGAAGACTTTTAAAATATTGACATATGCTATACGAGAAAGGAACAACAACATCCATCCACTAGAAACGTCAAAAAATCCACAAACTCATTTTCTATATCTTTAAAATATATTGACGCTACAAATATATCACAGAAACCGTGTCTCAAACCCATGAACATGCGCCGATTTGCTTCCACATCCATCGCTATCTCCGGATTCAGTAAGACTTTTCCAGTTCTCAGACCAATTTTATAGCAAAACACCAATCGTAGTTATGTATAACAAATATGGTTTAGAAGTTGGCAAATGTTTTATAGAGATAGACACGGTAGAGTTAGAATACATTAGTATTTTGATTTTTTAATGATTCATTAATGATCAGCTTATATATCTTTCTAACTAAGGTCAGTTCATGGGAATTTACATTATTTTCAGAGCTAACAATATTTGTAGTGTTCCAAGGGTATTTCGTTTATCTTAGTAAGTTAGTTAGATATTTCGTCTAGGTTACGAATTACTAGATTATGACAATTTTACATAAAGAGTTTTATATGGCTGCTTTGAAAGCTTGAATCTTTTTTCAAAATCTGTCACTTAATGACTCCTCGCGGGCTTATTTTTATTTTATTATTTTATAAGAGCGCTACAAAACTTAAGTAAAATAAAAACAGTTTGGGATGTCAATGAAATTTTGTATTCCTGTGAAAAAAAAATGACCATGACGGGCACGCTTGGAGTAGTCTGCACGCTGAACCCAATTTTCGACGGTTTTCAAACATAAATCGGCCGATACTGTTTCTATTTCACGTTCGATATTCGTACGAAGTTCATCAATCGTCGCTGGCTTGTTGGCATAGACCATAGACTTGACGTTTCGTGAGATAACACATTCACCAATCTTGGTTTTCAATAAATCGATTATGACATTCGCTGTGTGGCTTGTGGCGCCGCCCTTTTGGAATCACATATTTTCCAAATCCATATCATCCAATTCGGGCCAAAAAAATTCGGTTATCATTGAGCGGTAACGATTCCCATTCACAGTATCGTGTCGGTCTTGATCATCATGGAAGAAGTACGGCCGCCGCCGGCCCATAAACCGCCCCAATCGTAATTTTTTCGAGTACGTATGAATTGCTGCCTGACAAATAATGCATATTTTGCTTATTGACGAAGCCATTCAGCCAGAAATGAGTATCATCGCTGAAGATGATTTTTCAATGAAAATCCGGATCATTTTCAAGTTGTTGTCCAGCCCAATTCACGGACACACGACGATTCTGGTGGTCAAGCGTCTTCAGTTCTTGCGACAATTTGATCTTGTAAAGATGTAGACCAAAATCTTTTCCCAAAATTTGCCACAACGACGTCACAGAGATGCCCAAAGCTTGAGAAAAACGTGTGAGAGACTGATTTGGGTCTTCCTGAATTGATGCGCTAGTGGCAGCAATATTCTCGACACTACGGGCACTTCTTTGTTTCACTGGCACGGGAACATTTTGTACCGTGCCTGTGGATTCAAAATTTTCCACTAGACGCTAAATTGTTGATCTGACTGGACGATCATGACGACCATGAATTGGCGGAAGCACTCATAAAGTTGAGGCCACTGCCTCTGAATATTAATAATTTCGACTCGTTGTTGGATCGTATATCTTTTCATAATGAAATAGCAAATTACTGAAGAGAAATGTCAAAAGAGCGGAAATATGGCGTCCTTTGCTGTCCCTATCGGTCTACTTTTGTAGCCTCCCTTTTGAAAAACCCTTTACTAATATTTCCATGGACTTTTCTCTACTGTTAATACTCAATAGGTAAAATAAATATTTATTCCATTGCTTGAATTTCGCCAGGCTTGAAAACTCTTTCAATTTCCAGATCATGGCGTGACTTTTCTCTCTGGTGCAGTCACCACCGCTGTATAACTGTTTTTTACTGTCATTAAACTCAAGCTCACTGAAGCCCAACGGTTTCCTTTGCAAGCTGTTCGAGCCTTCTAAAAATCACATTAGGATTAGTTATCACACAATTCAAGAGATCAGACAAATAGCTTTTAGCTTTTTCTAACATCAAAATATACGTATATATCTACATATAACACATATTAAAAATCTTATAATTCATCCTGGTCGTCTTGAAAGGCAACAGGACTTCATTAACTTTAATGGTCAATTGAGTCGGACATTTTTACTACACACTCAGTTGCTTCGAACGGAATGGACAGTTAGTTTTCTAATCGAATGCGCTTCGATGACGATGATTAAAACAAAGCAACAGCGCCAACAACAACAGCACTGGACAACAACAGCAATTACATGCATACGAGTACTTGTCCGCATAGGAAAGTGTGTGCAAACAGGAAAAGGTATCTTTTCTGGTCTTCAAAGCAAGTCTTAATGTACGTGTGTGTGTTTGTGTGAGTGTGCAGCTGCAGTTAAGTTCCTACGACAGGTTTATTTGCCAGCGTTTAATATATTCTAAATATGGGCAACAGTGCAATAACATTTCAGCAACAAAAATACAGCAACAACAGTAACAATAAATATAGAGAGCACGCAGCAAGGAACGTTACAATAATTCGCATTCCTGTAAACAATTTTCCACTTGACTACATTTTCTGCCACACAAAAACGACACACACACACACACAAATAAATAAATGAATAAATAAGTCTTTTGTTCTACTAGAACCTGAACCGAAAGATAGCACACACATAGATATTTACATATACTTATATATTAATGGGAAAAAGTCGTATGGCTCTTCGGAGTATCTGACAGAAGAGAGTTCCTCATAGGTTTATAGCTTAAGCCTCTATTTTGAGAAGTTTATGAGAAACTATACTTACGTCAAAATTGTTGCCTATAGCAAGTTTGTGAAGACCTCAAATGATGATTATAAACAATAAGCTTAAGCCCCTACAAATAAATACTCAAGCAATCGGAATTCTCAAGGGAAGGATAACTACAAACCGAAGTAATTTCTTTCATCAAATAAATCGCCTGACGCTCAATAATAATGTGAAAAAGTGAGGGAAAGGCTAAGTTCTCGCAATTTATTGATATAGTTTTATTAAGAAGACACAGAATTTGATCCATATATTCGGAATAAAGTCCAATAGAATCACTTTGTTTGATTAGGATATTTCCCATATCAACCGAATTATAAGGTATAAGGCCCACGTTATTTTTGAAAAACCAATAATTAGGTATAGATGCTAGAGAAATTTATTATTCCAATTTTAATCATTTTTGGATCAGAGACACACTATTAGAAGCAAAATATTCCCTCTTGATTACATTAAAATATCTGAGAGATTTACCAATATTTTCGGAGAAAAATTACCCATAGGCACAGAGTTCTTCATGTTCGATATCAAGAACCTTGAAAAGTATAGTCCGATCTCGAGAATTTTTCCACAAGTGATACCTCAGCTCAAATGCAGTATTTGTGTAAAGTTTTATTCAGCTATACATTGGTTCCTAATGTATATATTATAAAGTGAACGAATCAGATGTAATTCAAAAATGTATTAGGTCCACAACTTTGCTTCCGCCGTTTTTTGTAAATTTAAGGCTTTTTTTCTCTTAGGACAGCCTCACCGTACGTATCCGAAAGCATTTGATGAGCATCAGCCGCACTTTTCTTGGAATTAAAAAAGAAAAGCAAAATGTCCCGCAAATGTCAAGAATTCGGCTCAAAATGTGACATTTTCAGTTGAGAATAAGTTCGGGATGCAAACAGATCTCTACAAATATTTTGTTGGGTTAATGTTGACACAAATGTCCAAAATCGATATAAAAACAAGTAAGGAAGGGCTAAGTTCGGGTGTAACCAACATTTTATACTCTCGCAATTTATTTATATAACTTTATTTATATTATATAATACACAATTTGACCCACATATTCGTCATATATATTGTATAAAGTCCATTGAAAGTTGGAAACCATAATATTAGGTTAGAAGCACCGAGGTCTTCGTTCTCGATATATGGGGCCTTAAAAACCTATGGTCCGATTTCGGCGATTTTTAGAATGGGGCTACCACACTATTAACATAGTATTTGTGCAAAGTTCTGCATCGATATCTTCACTAGTACTTACTTTATATATTGTAAAGTAAACATTTCAGATCGTCTTCAAAGTTTTGGTATATAGGAAGTAGGCGTGGTTGTATAGCGATTTGGCCTATTTTCACAACATATCATTGGGATGTAAGGAAACTATTACAAACCAAGTTTCATTGAAATCGCTCGAGTAGTTCCTGAGATATGGTTTTTGACCCATAAGTGGGCGACGCCACGCCCATTTTCCATTTTGTAAAAAAATCTGAGTGCAACTTTCATCTGCCATTTCTTATGTGAAATTTAGTGTTTCTGACGTTTTTCGTTAATGAGTTAACGCACTTTTAGTAATTTTCAACCTAACTTTTGTATGGGAGGTGGGCGTGGTTATGATCCGATTTCTTTCATTTTTGGACTGTATTAGGAAGTGGCTAAAAAAAACAACTGCAGAAAGTTTGGTTTATATAGCTTTATTGGTTTGCGAGATATGTACAAAAAAATTAGTAGGGGGCGGGGCCACGCCCACTTCCTCAAAAAAATTACATCCAAATATGCCCCTTCATAGTGCGATCCTTCATACCAAATTTTATAGCTTTATTTATGGCTTAGTTATGGCACTTTATGTGTTTTCGGTTTTCGCCATTTTGTGGGCGTGGCAGTGGTCCGATTTTGCTCATTTTCGAAAGCAACCTTCCTATGGTGCCAAGAAATAAGTGTGCCAAGTTTCATCAAGATATCTTAATTTTTACTCAAGTTACAGCTTGCACAGACGGACGGACGGACGGACGGACGGACAGAAAGACATTCGGATTTGAACTCCACTCTTCACCCTGATCACTTTGGTATATATAACCCTATATCTAACTCTTTTAGTTTTGGGTGTTACAAACAACCGTTATGTGAACAAAACTATAATACTCTCTTTAGCAACATTTGTTGCGAGAGTATAAAAATCGATTTAATCGACCAGTGCTTGACCCTAGAGACATCAATTGGAAAACGGCGGAAGCAAACTTGTAGACCTAATATTATATGGTAAGTGGGCGTGATTGTCAACAGATGTCGCCCATTTTCGCACATCGGTAATATCAGGCTCTCAAAAAATATTATGTTCCGAATTTCATTGAAATTGGTCGACTAGATCCATGAATATCGTTTTGACCCAATTACACCCTAGTTTGCCCCTCCCTATTGTAATCTTCTGTACACAATTTAGTTTTCGTAGCTTAATTTTCGACTTGCTTTATAACTTTTTGGGTCTCGATCGGACAGGCCGACATCCGGATTTCAACTCTTCTCGTCACCCTGATCATTTTGACATATATAAATCTATATCTAACTCGTTTAGTTTTAGGACTTACAAACAACCGTTGAACAATATTATAGTACCCTCTGTACTACAACATGTTGCGAGAGTATAAAAATAAAGGCATAGGTTTAGCTTTTTTTCAGATTAGAATAAGTTTTTCGACAGAAGATAGTTTTACGAAAGGGAATCCTTTTAAGTATTTATCTGCAAGGTGGAGTACTAAACGGGGGTCTATAAAGTCTAGAAAGTATACTCAAAATATATCGTTGCATTCTTGCTATATGGGCGTCGAACACTAATGGGCGTCTTGCCCCAAGAGCTTCAACTTGAACTACGATGTCTACCACATGCGCTCATTTGCCTCTTATCAGGCTGTTCCTCAATCAGAAAGCAACAAACTGCGCTTCTACAACAACAAGTAGAAAAATGTGTATATGTACGGATAAGTACCTCTATCTTGATGGCACTTTTAATATATAGAAAACCGTTGTAATGCCAGTACGCGCGGCGCAGCGCAATCATTTTGCCACGCAGTGCAGCCGCCATAGAAAACTCTACGCCTATTTCGTCATATGCAATAAAAGGCATTTAACGCCAGTGTGTATGTGTACATCCGCGGCATAGGGCTACGCTAGATTGAAAACTGCTGGACACCCTTACGTGGGCATATTATGTGCATCGCGCGCCAAACAACTTCAAGCTGTGACTGAGTTGCAGCGCTCACACGCTCGCTTAAGTGCACAGCACACACACTCACACAAACGCTTACAAATGCTTATAGAATGTATGTATGTGCGTTGGTTTGTGTGAACTTCTGATTAACGCATTTTTCATTCGCCATTTATGGGCTGTTGTCGCCGCGATTTCTTTCACCATAGGTGCCCAACCAACCAAGTACCTACGCGACCGCGCGTACATTGGCCTAATCCTGCCGCGCAACTTGTACGCTGTGCACTTGGGCGGCGGGTGCATTCTGGGGCGCTTGCCAACCGCTGCGGCTCCTCAGTCGCTGTGGAACCGCTATGCTTGTGGCAGCTTGTGGCGCGCGATTTGCACTGGCAGCCGGAGTGGACAAACCTGATATTGATAACGGCTCATTGTGGCAGCAGCATGGAATTGCTGGGGCATTGCGAATGCAGCAAAGTGCTGTTACTCGTGGACTCGTCTCCGCGAAGCGACTGCTGCAGCATCAACAGCAGCACCAACGATTGGCATTGCTTGCTGCTTGCCTCTTAAGCATATTGAATGCTTTGCTGTGCTGTGCTGACTGTTGTCGTTTGTGGCATGGTGAATGTTGGCAACTTGGCGACAACAATAACAACAATATGCTAACAACCAGCTATCCTGATTCTAATGCCTTGGCGCGTTACTGCCGCTGCTGCTGCTGCTGCGGCTGCTGGTTGCGAGGGACAAAACGCGTTTTGCGCTTAACTTGCCACAAATGTTGCATGCATGCATGCATACGCCTGCCAAGCCGCCTATTTATTTTGCCAACCAACCGATGCTGCCTTTGTTGTTGCTGTTATTGTAGCTGTATTATTTTTGTTGTTTAATTCCAGTTTGTGCTGCTTAAATAATCGTAGGTATTTTACGATCGCTCGCTCGCTGCGGCGGCGGCGGCGTGGCGACGCAAGGGTGGTTGAGGCAAGGCATCTGAGCACAGGTGGCACGTTGCCTCAGGTGCAACCAAATCGTATGTTGCACGTATGTAACGTGGATGTTGCTGCCATTGTTGTTGCTGTTCTTCTTGCCGTTGCTCGATCAGTAACGCTGTTTGTTGTGCTGGTTCTTATTGTAATTTTTCGCTTTGTTGTTGTTGTTATTGTTGTTGCTGATGATGTTGCCGCTGCAATTGCATCATTGCCGCATTTCCAGTTTGTCTCCTTCAGCCAGTTTCAACTTGGCTTCGCAATTATTTTTTAGATCTTTCGCAAAATTAGCAGCTGGCCCACAATCAAAGCGGCATGCCTGCAGCGCTCCGCTACCTTTTATAAGCTAGTACATGTGTGTCTTTGCACGTAGCCGCGCGCCTCTTCCCTCCGGCGCTGGCAAAGCCCTCGCACACGTTTCGATTACACTCTGCGTACCTCGAAAGGTTAACGTCCCACAGCCATCCATCCAGCCCAGTCAGCCGTCCACCCAATGCACCAACACACACACACTCAGAGATGTGGCTGTGTGTGCAAATGCTCAAGCTCTTGAGCAGCCAAGAAGGCATACCGCTAACCGTCTTCCTGTACCGCGCTTCACCACCTCTTCACTGCTACTCTTGACCATGCTGTGGTCCGGCCACAACAAATCAGGAACTTGATTCTAATTGTGAATTTTTGCAAATGTTTAATTGCCGCACTCGCAAACAATCCAATCCCATTACAGCGCTTAACTGTGGGACTCTTTGCCACTGGCAGCCTCGGCTCACATATTTAAATCCCTGCATTCTTCTTATTTCATTATCAATTCCTTTAAGGCAGCGTTTGGCAATATGCTTAGAGCGCGTTTAATTAGGTAAAATTGCACTTTGATTGCAATTTGAATAAAAAATCGACTCATTATACACTTACATACCAAAGTACATGCACAAACAGTTGTTGCAAATACATTCAAGAATATGCATATGTATATCTGTGTGTGCATGGATATAATGAAATAAATTTCTTATTCTCTGATACCCTTGTCATCACACACAGTGTGCCTTAAAAGTTTTGGTATGAAAGACAGAAAAAAATGTATCGAATGTATATGAGTAATAAGTAACAAATTGTTAACACTATATGGCAAACATATTTTTCAGCTGATTGAGTCATAAGTATGAGTCATGAGAGTCGTTTTTTCGGAGTTATGAAGTTAGCCTCCAAATTCGAAATATTTGGCTCGAACCTATTATTTGATACTAACATTGTAGTACAGCAGTATTCCGAAATAGTGAACACATTAATTGTCAGAGCAGTTCGTTTTGTATTGATTTTTTCGTTAATTACTAGGGATGCAAACGATGTATCGATGTTTTGGAAACATCGATGTTTTCGTCAAAAAGCATCGATGTTAGCCATCGATGTCTCGAATCTAAAAACATCGATGCATCGATGTCACTTTCCACGATGTTTTATGTCGATGTTTTATACAAAAATTTGACTTCACACCTTCACACTTTTTCGGGTATTAACTCGAAACCCTCTATTTGGATACACTTTATTACATTTTAATTAGATTTTTGTAAAATACGGAGATTATGATTTATTTATACAATTTAATGGCGTAGGCTACTGCGTTAGATCAGAGATTTAAATTACTGCATTTTAAAGATGCTATGGCTAAAAGAAATACTTTTTTTGTTTCATAAAAAATTCAAAGAATCGCGCTGATACAACGGATTCTTCGGATGAGTGTGAAACAGAATACTCGTTTGATATTTGGAACCAGAGTAAACATTTGGTCCACCAAAAGGTGAAATGGAAGCTGTCAAATTTATTTACAATTACATGGACGGAAGGTTGAAGAGAAAGTGTATCTCGGCTGTTACCCCTACCAATCAGAAGCCAATAGAGTTTGGGTTGACATGAATACTGTGTTTCCGGAGTTGTAGTTATAAATAGGCTTATTAATATTTACACATTGTGGCCACTTCAGTGCCGAGTAAACGACTGTTTTCTAAACCTAGGGCAACTATCACGCAGAAGTAAAATCGAAAAGATATGACAGTGAAAAAACTTTCCATGTCGTTGTTTTGAAATTCTGTTATTTATTGAGAAAAAACTTTAACAGACATATACTGCTAAGTGAAATAAAATGTATCAACTTAAGACGTACTACATTTCATTTATTTATGCTTCTGCTTCTGTATCCCTTAGCTTTTCACACTAAATTTAAAATAAGTTAAAAAAGTCCAAAAATACATCGATGTTTCGATGTATCGATGTTTTCATGGCCGATGTTTTTGATTTCGATGGATTTTGAAGAAACATCGATACATCGAACCATCGATGTTTCATTTCACGATGTTTGCATCCCTATTAATTACTCACTTAGATGTATGTTTTCAATAAAAATTAGTTAAATATCCGAAAATTTCAATATGATAAATTATTCGTGAAAAAAGCATAACAGATTATACAAATGATGATGGTGATTCGAAATCCGGATGTTTGTCCGTCCGTCTGTCTGTACGTGCCAGCGATAACTTTAGTAAAAATTCTTAACGAAACTTGGAACACGTATTCCTTGACACCCTCAGGAGGTTGGTATTGAAAATAGCGAAATCGGTCCACTGACACGCCCACAAAATGTAATTTTTATGGAGAAGTGGGCGTGGCCCTCAAATGGGTTTTTTGTATATATCTCGCAAACCAATAAAGCTGTATAAACAAAGCTTTCTGCAGTCGGTTCCCCTACGTACCCCACAACACACCATGAAAATAGTTGAAATCGAATAATAACCACGCCCACCTCCCATACAAAGGTTAGGTTGAAAATTACTAAAAGTGCGTTAACTCACTAATGGAAAACATCAGAAACACTAAATTTTACAGAAGACATAGCAGAAAGAAGCTGCACTTATGGGTCAAAAACCAAATCTCAGAAACTACTCTACCGATTTCAATGAAATTCAGTATATAGTATTTTCTTGACACTCTGATAACACATATCAAAAATGTGCAAAATCAGTTCACAACCACGACAACTTCCCATATAACTCAATTTTGAATTCCATCTCATTCCTTCAATTTATAATATATAGATAAGAAACCAATGGGGAAAAAAACTTTGCACAAATACTGTATATGATCTGTGGCACTACTTGTGAAAAAAATTTCCGAAATCGGACTATAACTTTTCAAAGGCTCGGATATTTAAGAAGAAGAACTCAGTGGCTAAGGTAATTTTTGATCGAAAATATCGGTAAATCCCTCAGATATTATAATGTAATTCAGAGGACTTTTTTTCTTCTAAAAGTATGTCTTTGTTCCGGGTTATAACTTCCCCTAGCTACCATACTATACTTAATTATAGAATTTTCAAAAATACGGTGGATTTACTTCGCATATATCGGTTAATATGTGAAATACCTGAGCAAAATTAAGTGAGCATATAATCTTGGATATAATGTATGTTGGTGGTGAAAATGAGTGAAATTGGTTCAGGAATTACCTCAGCCATGTTGTTGTCATGTTGGAATTTTTTCAAAATTTTCAAATAGGTGGCAATTACAAAAATATAGTAAAATAGCTTCAACCAGCTTTAAGCTTTATGGGTCTCTGAGTTCGTAGCAATTTTGTAATTTCTTTACAAAAACAAAACTTTTTTATTGGAAGGAAACTGGGTCGAACGCATACCCACCAGTAGCTTGCACATCTAATTATTTTACTTAGCATACTTCAGTGAGAAGTATTACTTATATTTATAAAAGCAGAGCTTTCTTAGTACGACTAATATACGAGGAAATATGAGGTTATACAAAAGAGTATGCCTATATATAAGACCATATAACTTATAAAATTCCTAAACGATATCATCCAATAAGCGGCCTAGTAATACACATTTTTTTGTGTTGAAAACTTTTCTAACTCACTGTATGTATGAATGCAAATTAAATTTCTAAGTGCAGGAATTCGAGTTATGGCCGAGAGTTGATAATCGTTGGACATTAGTGTTTAATTATACGATTCGTTCTATTTATATGTTCAGTACTAATTTGAAGGGTACTTACTTCAATGTATGAGTATACTCGTTTCTCTAAATGTAAATGAATGTGAAAATCGGACATACTTGTATGGTGGAACACAGGGCCTCAAAATACATATACATATATAAGTAGTTTCTTACAATTCAGATAGTTAATATACCTTTCCTTTATGAATAAAATAGTTTAATTTTTGTGAAAACATTGCCTTTTAAGTATATACTATATACGAGAAGTTACTGTATTTACTACTAACCACTATACTATTATTTCAAATTCGCCATTGCTTTATTTAGTATAGTAGTGGCCATAATAATGGTAACGTTTCCTTTTTCTCAAATTAAACTCGTCGGTGTTGCATACATACAAACATATATGTATTTACATTCACATATCTATCATATAGCATATGCTCGTAAAAAGCATAAAAGTAATGCCGAAACATTTAAGTTAAATTGAACGCTAAAAGTCAAAAGCTTAAATCCAAAAAGATTTGCGACTTGGTGGCGGTGTGCCCTTGACAAGTCACCAAAAGTAGATAAATATGTTTGCAAATTTTATTATACATATTCGCGAATTTATATCGCATCACTTTAAATAGCTGCTGCTGCTATTGTTGTTGTTGTTGGACAACTAAAATCTTTGCGAATTTTTTGCGCATTTCTAATTAAGCTGAGATTTAATGCTTTCGCTTTGCATTTTTATGTGTGCAGATCGCCATTTTTAGGGTGAAGAGCATCCGCATATGCTTAAAGCCGCAGCCACATAGCTATGTTTGCGCTTGCAAATTCGCAAATTCGCACATTTATTCAACAGTTTATATTGTGTGATGCTTTTGTCTTTTTTATTCCTCATTTGTAATTTATTTCTTCGATTGTTCATCGGCAGCGCAATGCGGTGCATGTTGGCGTTGCGTCTCACCTGCCTGCAGTCTCGCCTAATTTGAATAGTTTTATCGAGTGATTTTGTGTGCAAATTAGCAATTATATGGACTCCGCTGAGAATCGCTTATCGTGAGAGATGAGTGGGGGGCGCCCATGTGATTGTTTTTTTTTTGCGAGAAAAACTAGTAAATCCGGAAGTGTGCATTCGTTGTCAACTTTCAATGTTGCTACACACAATTCTATTTTATGTAAATTACTCTGCACAAGCCGAAAATTAGAGTTGGCAATGAACTGGACATTATTGCAGCACCGCACTGCTTTGCATCTCATGAATAATTGTGAATAACCTTGAGCTTGGAGTAAGGTTTGACAGTTTCTTTTGTTGTTTTTGCTAGATTTATGTAACGAGTTTCTTTTTGCTTTAACCGATAATATATGTATATATATAAATTACGTACATTTCTGAATGCTCTCCTTCCCACCTTGCGCTCAAGGTTTGGGAAATGCAGAATAGAATATTTAGCCTTAGCGTAAGCATTGTTGCAAAACGTCATAAAAATATTAACATAAATATAACGTTTTTATTGTTAGTACATATAATTTTTTACTTGGAAATATAACTTCGATCAGTGAATTAACAAATATAATGAAATATCACAACTAACTTACAATATTCTTGGCCCTTGGTGCACATGGATGAGCGAATCGGTCTATTGTTATGTTCACAAAATGACGATAAGCGAAAAGCTATAATAAAAGTTCTATAACTAAGCCATAAATTTGGTTTGGAGGGCTATGTTCAAGTGATTTTTTTTTTAAATTAGGCTTGCTAGGAGGACCATTAGACAAACTAAATCTTATAAAAAACATGGTTCAAGAGGGCTGGACTCAGATTAGTATTAAAGAAAGCCTTTGAGCCAAGAAAATTAAAAAGAGGAGTGGACCCGTCCACTTTTATGTCATAAACCATATCTCAGGAAAAACTAGGACGGTTTTTGTAAACAATATTATTTGATATCGGGACGATACAGTTTGAAAATGGCCGAAATAGGTTAACAACCACGCCTGCTTTCTATATAACATAATTGTGTACTTCATCTGATTCTTTAACTTTACAAGATATACATCAAGAACAATAAAAATAAAAATCGTCGATATGGAACTATAACCTTTGAAGAAGGACCTATGGCTGACTTTTTATCGAAAAAAAAAATTAAGAAGGCATCATTCTGATAATGACGAATGTTTATACAATATTAACAATATAGTGCTAAATTCGGTTTAGAACTTGGTCTAGTCCCCATGACACTATTACAATAAATGAGTTTCGTGTGTTCAAAAAATCGATTTTTTGTTTTTTGGCTTATTAATTTCTACAACATCTCAAGAATATTATCATAAACTTTCAATAATAGATCCGAATACTAGTTTTGGAGATACAGCCTTTGAAAGGTTTGCGCTACAAGACAGGAATTATTGTTACTCAAAATTTTAAACGCGTTTTTCTCGGAACCGTGTTTTTAAAGTCGGTTGTCCAATTTCTCGAAAACTACTCAACCGCAGGATCCTGTTAGGAGTTATGCTGACAACGCAGACGCACCTTTTTTCCGAGGGGTCACCGGAAATGGCGTCGCAATGGAGGAGTTTAATTTTTTTTTTAATTTCAGAAATTATTCTTTAAAAAGTTTCTTAAAGTTTGGATTAAATAAATAATTATTTACATAGAAAAAAAAAATATTGAAAATAGGACATTTTTTACGCGACCAAAACCCATGTAACCCCTTAAGACAGGAAATATATATATACTGTTTAATAGGTGGACAATATTGAGCTTTTGCGTGATATCAAAGGAAGGATCTATACCCAAATCTTCGTTCTCGTCTTTATCTGTCACAGTGGCAAAGGAGTTCTCACTATCTATTATATTTGGAATATATGTATATGCAGAACTAAAACTACTGATTAGCAATGACAGATAAGCAGTTGACGGGTATAATTCAGGTATCAAGGACAGCAATGGACTTTGCCATATTTTAATCGGAACATTTTGAGTATTGCATACATTAATTACTGCCCGAATCTTGTATACGAATACATACTAAAGTGATTAAGAAAATAAATTCTGTGTGTTATTTTCTCCAAGCAGATGTGAGCATATGTAAAATAATCTGTGCGTACTTATAAACAACATTTGTGGGCAAACATTATTCTAGTTAGACAAAATCTATTTTCGCAACGAATTAGCGAAATGTTCGCACAAAAACTTATGGACTGCGGTAATTACCGTACTCATTACTATGAAAAATCAACGATACTGGGCAAAAAATTAGCGTCTAATTATATAAAATAAATCTATTTTTGATGTAAACAGTTAATATTTTGTTTATATGTACATATAATTTTTTTTTTTGGATTATGCTAGTATTAGGGTAATTTATTTTATCACCCACGTTTGGACCAATAACAGCTTGCTTAGATACATATGTATTTCGGGTAATGAACCCGTTCTGTGTTATAAATTCTATTTTTACTTGCTGGGGATCCCGATGGCTTATCTTCGAAGCAAGCAACCAGCACCTGTGGAGTCGTGAGTTCTAAACTCGATCGAAGTAAATTCTATAATAGAAGAAGATGATTTTTTCAATCGTGTTCGGTTCTCGGTAAACGAAGTTAAACATACAGGAAAATTTTGGATTTTAACCATTCTCGTAAGGTTTCAGCTGTGACCCTCAGTGACTAAGAAGCCCTCGACAATAAGAAAGTTGTGGTCATGGGACTCTGCTGAAGACTTCTCTAATAAAACACTTTAAACAAGAAAAATTTTGATCACGATACGCAGTATGAGTTTCCCGGCCACTAGAATAACCTAGGAACCACACATACAACACCATTTATAGAATCAATTTACCGACCTGAGATTGTTGATGGTTGCTAAGGTCCCTTAACGGGATTACTTACTGGCTTTTATAAATCAACAACATTAAATTAATCTACTGCTCTTTTACTAAGAAAATTATATTTTTCTACAGGCATTCCAGATCTACGGCAGACAATATGGTTTCTTTCTTTCCGACCATTCATACGCAGCTCCTTCATACAGCCCGCTGCCACGCCACTTGCGCCCAAAAGCCCATTACGCCTGTACTCATGAGCATCCATACTGGAGAATATATATAAAATCGAATGCGTTCGATGAATATTACGCGGACTTATGGCACATGTCTGTTTACCTACGCAAAATCTTAAGCAAATATACAAACTTACATTTTCATTTGGCCGCGTTCAATACAAAATTGTACACGCTTGTTTTTTGCTCTCTTGAATGGTTTATTTTTTGCAACAATGTTGTTGTACCTATTATAGAATTTATAGCTACATATGTTGTTGCTTTTGTTGTGCATAGGATATATTGTAGTTTATATACCACAATGATTTGCTCATCAAAATTAGGCCAAACGAATTGTTTACACTGACACTAAAACCTAAAATCTAACGTATGGTTGGAGAGATCTTTTGCAATAACGGTGAATGACTCTTAAGCAGATGGCGAGTATTTTCATAAATACATACATATACATATGTATGTAAGTATATTTATGCCTGTTGTCATTTGGGAAATAAATTTAAAAACCTAAATATCTATGAAAAGTTGTTGAAAAAGAATACGCAACAGTTCCAACTTAAATTGACTCAACCGATTTTGATGGAATTTTTTAACTGCAGGTCTGACCTCTTTGGAGGAATTTTGACGTATTGCAGAGAATGCTTGTCAATGAAGCTTTCAAGATTGTAATCTTGAAGTCACTGGTGAAAACTTGGCCAAATACTTAACATAACAAGTAAAAAGGGCTAAGTTCTGGTGTAGCCGGTGTAATTACCTTATGACAAAACACAAGTGGGACCAAATATTACGCTGAAAGTCCACCAGAATAGCGACAAAAATTATTTATAGTACATGGAAACAGGTGTGATTCCTGGAACGTTTTCACTCATTTTCGTCACCAAGCTACACTCTATACGTTCATTTAATTTTGCTATGTATCTCACATATTAACTGATATATACGGCATAAAGTTCACCGGAACTTTGAAATATATAAGCAAAACATCCCCGGTGTATTTCTTAAGAATATCTAAAAAAAGAAGATTTAATGGATTGCCACATTGGTCACAAAAACTGAAGTCCTCATTTTCGGTATCTGGGGCCGATTTCGACGGGCGATGCCACACTATCACTGACGTACTTGTACAAAGTTTTGTTCCGATATCTTCACTGGTACTCACTTAGAAGTACGTTTTTCAATAAAAATTAGTTAAATCTGCAAAAATTATTCGTTAACAAAACAATAACAGAACAATTGTAATGAGCTTAAAAAGCAAGTTCACATTATATTAGATCGATATGTTTTTTCATTAGTGTACATAGATTTTATCAGATTAATTAGTCCAAAATGGTAATTTATGAGATATGTATATCTAATCTAACTAAACGTTTAGGACTCACAATCAATGGTTAGGTCAACAAAACTATTAAACTCTTTGAGCAACTTTGTTCCGTATATTCGTAAATGAGTAATAATCTCCCAAATATTTTTGAGGAATGTTGCCGAATTGACAGTCCTTGGCCGAATAAAAATCCGGGTGCGTTGGGGTTATGTGGTCCCGACTGCCGGGAGAATGGAACAGTTTAAAGTTGTATTCTATAATAGGTTAAGGAAGCTTCAATTTCATTATTTTTTCTTTGAATTTCCAAAAGCAGCATCTTCTTCAGGAATTCTTCTTTTGCCAAGGAAATACTCATCAAAATAGTTATTATTGTTTTACGGTAAGTATATATGATTCAGTTTTAGGCGGTAGATCTAACTATCTTACAAATGTCGACAGTGATTTTCCATTTTAATTTCATTTGTTAGATCCACATTTTTATACTATTATACTATA
Organism: Zeugodacus tau; assembly: GCA_031772095.1. Taxonomy (NCBI): domain Eukaryota; kingdom Metazoa; phylum Arthropoda; class Insecta; order Diptera; family Tephritidae; genus Zeugodacus; species Zeugodacus tau. Next base: position 54,600,599 of record CM062649.1, on the reverse strand, counting down.
CTATGAAGATAGCGGAATAAAACATTACACAAATACTGTATTTGAGCTGTGACATCACTTGTGGAAAAATTGTCAAAATCGAACCATGACTTTTCAAGGCCCCTGATATCGAACATGAAGAACTCAGTGCCTAAGGGTAATTTTTCACCGAAAATATAGGTAAATCCCTCAGATATTTTTATGTAATTCATTCCCTCTGAATTTTTTTCTTATAACAGTTTCTCTCTGTACCTGAAATGGTAAAAATCGGGTCATAACTTCCCCCAGATCCCATATACCTAATTATAAGTAATATTAAATTAAGTGAGCGTATAGTCTTCGATACATTGTATCTTGGTGGTGAAAACGAGTGAAATCGGTTTAGGAATTACCTCAGTCCCCATACACTATTTATGATGATTTTCGTTATTATATTGAACTTTATACCGAATATATGGGTCGAATTGTGTTATCTTTATAAAATTACATAAATAAATTGCGAGAGTATAAAATCTTCGGTTACACCGAACTTAGCCCTTCCTTACTTGTTTAATCGCTATTTGTACGCTTATTGGCCACTGTGCAAAGAGCACCTTTCTCAAAGAAAAAATAAATAAATTTAAAACTCTTAACAATTCTGCAACAATAAACTCTGCTCTTTCTTTCTACTTTACTCTTCGGCAAATATGCTTGTCATCATGTATTGTATATATTCACATACAGGTATTTGTTTGCTTCACAAACCACTATACTGTGAAGCAGAGAATAAGCAACGCACCGTGTACTCGCATCAACGAAGAGCGTGTGCAATAAGCGTAAAAGCGAAGCTTCACACTCTCTGCGCGCACTTTTTGCGAAGCATTACGACAAACGACCTTGCCAATTACCGCTGCCGTCAATTCGTTTGCCCGCTTTCGTCGTGTTTGTTCGATTTGCTCGCTCCGAAGGGAGTAGTTAGTATGTTGGCTGATCGTTGTTGTTGAGCACTGGTTGAAGAGAGCCTCACACACAACAAACACAATGTTTCCATAGAAGAGTAAATCTTATTATCGATACGCTTATTTCACCTTATTTTAACCGTTAGACAAATTTTAACAATTTACAGTGCTTAATTAAACCGTAATAGTCAAAAAATTTTATATTATTATATTTTAGTTTGTATATATATTTTTATGTTAGGATCTTTTAAATAATAGAAAACCGTTACGACTAACTTAGTTGAATTAAGTTAATGGATTTTTAAAACACGATTAAGACTACCAAATATGTTACTGCCAATAATATTCGAACCATTATTAGAAATGTCTCATCCGAGGCTGTTGCTTCCTATTCATTGATTATTCGTTTTTATGTGGTGGGTCCCAAACCCTACGCACAACCGCATAAGCGGGATTCGCCTTCTCACTATAGCTCGCCTCCAAACGGATGTCTGTTGGCTACCCAGAGGATACTTGGTCTAAGACCGAAAGTCGTGAACTGCTTGAGCCACATGCAAAAGAATCGTTCCTGGCCACTCCCAAGTGAATGGCAGTCAGAAACTTTCCTCACTTACGTGAACTTCTACATATGACTCCATCCTCCTTTTTTATAAGAGTGTACAGCTACTGGCGTACGCCGATGATATCGATATCATTGGAAACAACACCCGCGCCGTTAGGTCTGCTTTTTCCCGCCTGGATAAGGAAGCGAAGCGAATGGGTCTGGTGGTGAACGAGGACATGACGAAATATCTCCTGTCATTAAACAAACAGTCTACGCATTCGCGTCTTGGCTCCCACGTCACTGTTGACAGTCATAACTTAGAAGTTGTAGATAATTTCGTATACCTAGAAACCAGCATCAACGCCGATAATAATGTCAGCCTTGAAATCCAAAGCAGAATCACTCTTGTCAACAGGTGCTACTATGGACTGAGTAGGCAATTGAAAAGTAAAGCCCTCTCTCGACGAACAAAAACTAAACTGTACAAGTCCCTCATCATTCCCGTCCTACTTTGTGGTGCAGAAGCGTGGACGGTGTCAACATCCGATGAGACGGCACTAGGAGTTTTCGAGAGAAAGGTTTTGCGCAAGATTTATGGTCCCTTAAACATTGGCAACGGCGAATACCGCAGAAGATGGAATGAGGAGCTGTTTTTGTTGTACGACGACATAGACATAGTCCAGCGAATAAAAAAACAGCGGCTACACTGGCTAGGTCATGTTGTTCGAATGGACCAAAGTGCCCCAGCTCTGAAAGTTTTCGATGCAGTACGCGCTGGTGGAAGCCGAGGAAGAGGGAGGCCTCCACTCCGATGGAAGGACCAGGTGGAGAAGGACCTGTCTTCACTTGGTATTACCAATTGGCGCCAAACTGCCAAAAAGATAGATTAGAAATGACATTATTACCTCTAAAGAATTCACGAAAGTTCACAAATGTGTGGGAAACTTTAAATACGGAGATTACTACAATAGTTTCGTAATTTTTGAACATTCACATCTTATTGTTTATTATAAATTTTGAAAAATAAGATTAAATTTATATTTATTTCGAAGCTCCGACTTTGACCCTTTTTCAAATAAGCTAAACCGGTATACATAATTGAAATAATAGAAAAAATAGAACATAACTCGAATCACCATAATCCACAAAAAAAACTTCAAGTTAGAGATAATTCGACGAATGGATGATAATTTGTATGACATTTTACTTCAATTGCCAATTCAAAAGTTGGAGTTATCGAAGTCTTCGAGTTATATCTTCTAAAGTGTTGGAAGTTCAACTGTATATTTAAACGTTGGAGGTTAACTTCGAAAAAATGGAGAAATTACTTATTTACTTATGACTCAATCTCTTAAAAGAATTGATTTGAACCAATATCCAAAAAATTTCGCTAGTGTCGTATGATATCAAGGAATGCTCCAATTCTTCTCTAATGACGGTTTTGAATAAAATGACATACTTCTTATTGATAATGTTACAGAATAAGATATTTGTTACCGAACAAATATATATCACTCAGATATCTTCTAGCTCTTAAATCGAAGTAATTTAGTTGTATCGCCAAGATGTTCGAAAAAATCGGCTCAAGCCCTTAGTTACCTCATAAGTAGTTTCTTCCTGTGTGAGCTTTTTACAAAACCTTACTCAACACCCTTAAGGAAATGTTCATTCAGCCATAAATGTCTTCATATGTAAGAGGATGTAAATCTTTTTCATACCCCTTTGAGTGAAGTCCTTTTGTTCTTTGTATTTTATATGAAGGCTTACACTCTTTTGCATTTGCCATCTTCTTAATCTTTTTTTCCATTGTTTGTTTCCTACCCTTTCTGTTCTCCTTTGTATCTCTCTGTGCATTTGTGTGTCATGTGCATATTGTCTTCTGTATTTACATATGTTTTGCTAAAAGTTTTGTTTAGTAGTGTCTTCCAATTTAGTTTTGAATGTTTGCGAATTTCCTGGATTACGCCTATTGTATTTGTCGTTATTGTAACTGTCACTTGGTGTGCTCAAACAAATGGAGCTTGCGGTAAAGAGAGCGCTTAGCCGACGAATGGATCGTGATAATAGATGTTTATATATACATACTTATATATGCTATCTAAAATTACTTTGAGTGCTACCCGTTTTTCTACAACGTACCAGAATCAACAGCTGAGATCTTCTTTTAGTCACAAGAAATCAATAAAAAGCACTAAATTTGGCATTTCTTGCAACATATGTGTGCCATACGCTCTCTTCGCAAATTGCACGCATACAAACATCATTTCAATATTACTTTCTGAGAACTGAAAGTTTCAGCAGCTGTTGGATACTTGAAAATGGGTATACAACATAGTAATATAGAACCTCAGTACATACTTATATATAGTTGCGGAGCATAAAATAATTGCCGTTACGCAGCTTGCAAACCTCAATTTCACTAAGCTTTACAGGCGTTGAAGATCAAGAAATGGAGAAGCTCTAGTCGGTTGCTCGAGTAATTTCTGTTTGAGAGAGCAAACCTACTGATCTGCCAAAGCGATCTTTGAATCGAACACACTCTACAATTCGCCACAGTAACAATTTTAAAATGCGTTTAACTCTTTTATTGTGAGGTACTAAGAAGGTGATGATCTACTCAGCAACTAGCCAACCGGCTCTTCAGAGTCTCATTTGTACTTTCTCCATACAAGTAGATATGTATTTAAATAATTATTCATCTGCCAAACATGTGCTGCATCTACATTCTCTGCACATACAAATGGTGCTGGAGAATATTAGACTTTAAATAGAGAGAATAACAGCACTGAACAACAACAACACCATAACTAAGAGTAACAACTGCAACAACTTTTCACCCGTTAGGCATTCTGCAAACGATCGGCGATGAGAAACAAGAATTTGCGAGTAACGCAATTGCATAGAAGAGCAACAGCAACAACAACAACAGCAGCAACAAACAGCATACGCATACAAATGCAAACAACAACTTGCTGGCGAAACTCCAGCAGAACCAGAATATCTAAGCCTATTCTAATGTTGCTGCAGCTGCATCTCGGCAACCAACTGCCGCGCGCCCCCCTCAGCCAGTGCAAGTAGCAAGCAACTGCAACAACAGCAACAGTCAGCATCTTGTACTCATGCGCCCGATCGCTCCTGTGCATGTGTGTGTGATGGAAATTTCAATTGCACTGCGCGCTAAGCTAACAATCGCAACAACGACAACAACAACAACACGTAGCATTGCTAAGAATACTCTAACAGCAATCATAACAGCAAAACATTGCCACTTGTGCTTGCGCCTGCCAGTTAGTAGCCATCACCGACATGCCCCACCCTCCCTGAGCGTACACTCTCGTAGGCCGTCGGGTGGCGGTGGCAGCGGTCGCCAACACTTTGCGCGCACCATCGCTGGCGTGTTTAGTTTATTTAGCCTTTCTTGTTTTTGCTGTTTTTTCTTCGGCGATGTTGTAGAATTTTTCTTAGGCACTTTTCGTTGGTCGCTGCTCCAGCTGTTGTTGTTGTTGTATTGTTATCGTTTGCGATTTTTTATTGTGCACGCCGCTGAAAGTATCTAATTCAAGTTAGAGACTTTCAGCACAAGTTGCGGCATTTGCAACGAACACTCGCGAAAAACAACTGCAACCGCAACGTTGTGTGGCACGCGAATTTCAAACGGAAGAATCGAAAAGAACTGCACATTTTAATACAACTTACTCAATTTTCTTTTTTTAATTTTATTTAATTTTATTTAATTTAAAACACACTACAAATACTTTTTTTTTTGTTTTTGCAATGTTTGTTTGTTTGCTCGTTTGAGTGTTTGTTTCGTTGAAGCAAAAATAAACGAAATGAAGTAGAACTGTATACGAAATTGTTGTTGTGCTGCTGATTTTATAAACACATGTGGGATTTTGTGATTTGATTCCTGACGGCACATAATATTGTTTTATATTGTTGTTTCAAACATTTGGTTGAAATGCGGAGCCACTTAATGCCTGACAAATGGACTACTAAAAGCAGGTGGCAACCAAGTGTGCAACAAGTTGCAAGCGATGATCCTTACTAAGCGGGATATTTGAAAGAGAAGTGTAAAACAATTGCTTTGGTATAATAAAAATTTAAATTCAAATTAAATACATAAATAAATATTAATAAATATAAATGTTTATAAACATTCTACTGTTTGAAAAAAAACTATAACGAAATATAAAATATTGAATTACAAAACAATTGACTAGAATTGAAAAAAAAAATAATTTATAAGTTATGTATAACTTATAAGTAAAAAAAAGTCACTGAATATACAAATAAATTCCAAAAAGGTGATAATACAATCATAAAATACACGAAAATAAAAAATAAATAAAATAAAAAAAAAATCATAAAATAAAAAAATGATAAAAATAAGATTTAGATTTTAATCAACAAAATTGTTGAACATCTATAAAAGAAAAAAAAATACAAACTGAACTTACTGAAATCAATTGCAAATTAATAAAACAGTAAGTTTTAAGCTTATAAATAACAAAATCAAAATAAATAACAAATTAGATTTTATCAACAATCATATAGTAGTAAAAACAAAATAAATAGTAATACAAAAATTCTAAAAAAAATTCGTTCCAACATAATTTTATAATCAACAGAAAATAACAAAGCAGTTTGTAGACTAAAAATAATAATTTAGAGATTTAAAACAATTTATAAAATCTTATGAACTGCAGAGCTAGTTCTCTTTCATTCTTCTGTTACGGATATAATTGTTTTTTTTTTTTTAATTTAATTTACAATATATTCTAACGCATTTATTGAACAACTAATATCTTTTGGCCAACTAAGTTTTATATACAGTAATGCAAAATTAAATTTTATAAATATATAAATTTTTTAATTGAATTTATTTAATTATATTATATGTATATACAAACAGTCATATTATTATTTTATTTGTTTTTTTTTATTTTTCATTGTTTTTTTTAATAAAATATAAATACAATTTTTTTAACTGAAAATAAATAAATTGTAAACTAATATTGCAAATAACTATAAATACCTCAATTAAAAAAAACAATAAACCAATTTACCACAAAATGATTGGAATGACTACACTGTGATAGCTTTTTTTCAAAAAAAATTAAAGACAAGACCAAATTCGACGGTTTCCCCCTATTTCGGGTCCTACGAATCGAACTGCATCATAACTTTTTTGAGTTACAATCATGGTTTCATACAAAAATTTTGTTTGAAGTTTTTCATCAAAGTGGCCCATTGTAAGAGAAAGGCACATTTTTCTTCGGTCTCTAACTTTTTTAATGTTGACTTTTTTTGTAAACTTTCTTTGGCAAAGCTTCTCAGAATAAGCTATCACTTCAACTTTAAAATAATATATATCAAAATCACAACGAAATAAATAAATATCTTATTCATAATTTGTATAATTTAAAATGAGAAGTTAAATATTAAAATTTATAAATTCTTAAAAAAAACTATTAGGAAACTACTAGCAACACAACCTAAAATGTAATCAGCATAAAAACTTTCTATAATTATCGGCGAATAATAAAACACGGCAATTAAAACTTTACCCCAAAACTGTGCAATATTCCGAACAACCTTTTACAGACTCCTGCCTAAGCAGCTAAAATAATAAAAAATATTAATATTGAATAAAGTGACAATGAGTGCAATAAAAAACAAATGGTATACGAGACAAAAAAACTAGTGGTGCTTTGTAACTGATATGAAGACTGGCTTAAATATCGAATAATATAACAAAACACTGAAGAAAGCAATATTTTTTATCTAAATACATACAAATTCAATAAAAATTGATTGGAGTTAAAAAAACGGTATCTTGAATTAAAAAACTAGCGGAAAATTATTAAGTAAACATTATCGGTGTTTAACACGGACAAACTTGAAAGAAAGTGCTTCGAAATAGCAAACGGAATCATCTACTTTATAGGACAGTATTCAAAAACATAAATTATAAATATAATTTCAAGAATCATTTGTGCGGTTTTCGTCAAAACGAAAAACTTAAACACCAAGCTTAAACTGCGCCTGTGAAGCACTCGCCAGTGGGCAGAGATATTAACGTACATTTTTTGCATTTAAGGTAATTTATTATTTTAATTTTTTACAATTTAATTTAATATTACAATAAATAAATTATTATAATTTGAACATTTTATTTTTTTTCTTTAAGCACTTGTCTGTCACATATTTATTTTTTAAGCAGAATTTATTATCGTTAAATATTAATTTTGTAATTATGTATAAATTGTTGTAATTTTATTCGATTGTCTATTAATATTATTTGCAATTTCGGGAATCATAACAATAACCTGTCAAAATAACAGCTGCTGTAATTTTAGCCCTGAAACAAATGTGCGACAAATGTTATGGAAGGTATGTAAAAATATGTAAAAAATTAATGATTTTCAACGTTCTTTTTCTGACGCCCAAGTTACAGAAATATCACATTTCCGAGATATATATAGTACATACATATGTACGTGAATCTGAAAATTATAGCAAACAAAAAATTTAAATGGCCTATAGGAACTTTGAGATATAGGAAAATTGGTTATAGGAAAATTGGTATAGGAAAATTGGTTGTAAGGAATTATCAAATTGAATTTTTAAATTCAATGGATAAACCAAAATAGAGATCATCTTATAAACTCTTATTAAAAATTAATTTGCTCTTAACTTTGCTTAGGAATCCAATTTTACGGTACTTCTTTGAGCAAATACTTCATCCGGAAAGATATTTTGTGATCTAGATCTAAAACTTTCCCAATCTGAATTGAGCAAGAAAAATGTTGATTAATGTTTTCTAATTGTAAAAGTCTATGTCGTTAAAAAATACCGTTAACGAACCAAGGAATGATTAAAACAACATAATGATATAGGCGTTGATGTTCCAGAGCCATCGATTAGGATAGATATAATTTAGGAATAATGGAGCTTTAAAATTTTAATAATGGCCCATCAATTGACAAGTTTTGTGAAAACTGATGCTTCTTTAACATATTTCTGCTCTTTGCATATTGCAATGATTGGTTACTTTATTAATTTTAATGCCATTCCTCGAAAAATATTTTCAAGTGTAAGCTTTTTAAGCTTTTTGTTTTCACTATCAGATTGCATTGCTTCAATACCTTATGCAATTTTTGACTTAATTTGACTTTTTATAATTGCTCGAACTTATTGAACATTTTATAAAGGACAAGCCTAATTAAACCGTTATGTTTCGAACTACATAGTAATATACTTCGAACGATCTAAATAGTATCAGTTTCGGATCAAGATTATTATTTATTGTATTATTTTTACAATCGATCGCAGTTTTTGTCGCATCTAAGAAAGTTTTTTTATAAACTAGAATTGATTCCACGAGTAAGCTTTTCAATATCGCTTGTGGCCGGTTTTATTACCCTACATATAAAAAATTTGGATTATGAGTTTTATAAATTGGTTTCTATTGAACATCCTTCCACCTTAAGAAGTTAGGGGTAGTCAGCATTTTCGTTAAGTGTTATATCTTAAAAATGTTCTCTGAATTTGAAGTTGGTATAATAATAACTTTTCCAGTTATTCGACGAATAACAAAGTGTGCTCGGGCACTCCAAAAGGCTAGTGTGAAACTTTAAATGCGTTTTTCTCAAAACTATGTTTTTTGAACTAGTGACAACTGTAACTCGAAAACCGCTCAGTAGATTTTAATGAAATTTATACAGCTTTTAGAATACATAATAATTCTGGGTTTGATCGAAATTTTTTTATTCTTTCAAAAATTTCGATTTTTTAAGACCAAATAACTTTTTTTTTTCAAAAATCTAGAAAAAATTCCTGTGGTCGTCATTTAGTTAATTAAAAAAAAAAAAAACAAAAAGGTTCGATCAGCCCCAGGATTATCTATTTAAATATAAAACAATTTTTTCTTATCCGATTGATTTTAGAGGATTATCCAGAACTTATGATTGTCACCGCAAGGTCCTTTTTTGAACTGGGTCAACACAAACAGCTATATCTTTGGAAATAGTTGTTATCCTATTCTTATTGTAAAATTCCTGAATATTTATATGCCGAATTTGGAGAGTTAATAACATATAACTAGTCCTTTGTGGATATGATGTTTCTACATTCCAAAAATCGTTGTCAAGAGGGACATAACAGTAAAAAAAAAGTTTTACAAGAACGAGCGAATGAGGACACATGTTTAGCATAGAAAGCTTGCTTTCAATACTACATTATTATCTTCGTATTCAACTACAACCCCAAAATAGCGGTATGTAAAATACCAGTTTTCCATCAACTAACTGATCAGCAGCATATTAATAAATGAAATTAAATTAACAATAGTAGGTAACCGTGCTGTAAATCTGTAAATGAGTATGACAAGAACTCATACAAAATTCGAAGAAAAGAACACTTTGTCATTATTCATATGTAAATGCTCGAATGTTTGCATGTGGATGAATGGGCATATTGTATTGTAAAGGGGTACAAATTCTGCCATCTTGCGCAGACAAGATCTTCAAAGTTTACAGAACAACGCATTAAAATGTGCTATCACACATTGCTCTTCAACTGTCTGTCCTGTTATTCCCTTTTTGCTAATTTATTCAGTTTTTTTTCACATGTGTGCAAGTGTCTGTGTGCAAAATATCTGGCGAATACATTATAGAGTCAAGGCAAAAAACTGGAACAAAACAGGAAAAATCGAATTACAACACCCTTTCTGTGCGCTGCGCGATGCTCTGCGAAGACGAACCCTCCGTTTTGATTGCGGCCCGGGCTACGTTAGACTGCATTTTTGGAGTTGGAATTTGTGATTTGAAAAATTATTCCAAAAATAAGAAAAGAAGCAATACAAAAAATTAAAAAAGGAAAGGCAAGAAGCACAGCCAAATATGACACATACAAACAGACATACTCGCAGTATTCCAAAAAAATCCGCAAGTAGGTAAAGACTTTTGTTGTTGTTTGTTGTACATTTTTGTAAAAGACGCCTCGATTTCACATTTGGGTTATGGCATTCTTACAGACACGACAAAAAGTGATCACCGAACACTGACACACATATGCTTTGTAGATACTTATACATATGTATGTGTGCTTATTTGGTAGACAGTCATTAGAAAGGAGCGATGCCTGTAAACTTATACACACACATACACACAGCTTGCCTCTCCTTTCGTTAGTACTTACATTTTGTTATTCATCTTCTTGATCGAAAGACAATAAAAAAGAGCTTTCAGCCTAAAAGCCAGACAGTCGAATTGGAAGAAGGCACACATATATAGTATGAGTATTCTTATATATATACATACATATGTATATTCCTAGCAGTATTTACGTGCCGATCCAAAGAGCATGACACCGTTGTACACATTCACATTGAACCCAAGTTTTCAAGGGCACTCGGCACTCCTGTCTACTCTCGTCTGTTGCACATGTGTTCGCGTCTCTTTGTACGGGAATATTTTCGGTTGATTTTTTTGTTGTTAACAACTTTTGAGCTTTTTTTGCATTTTACAATTCGAAGGTCTGCGCGTTCATACAAACTTCAAGCTCTATGCTCTGACTCAAGGTTATGCTTATCAACGATCAGAAGAAGTAAGCGTACAGTTTAATTATGAAATCGACTTATGGCAGACATCAAAGATAGCGGTTCTAGTTTAGGCATATCCTAAAAATTCTTAGAAATAACAAGCTTTTGGTACATACATACATATATCAACTAATATTTCTTTATCTCGATTTTATTTAAACCCCAATACACAATAATATACAACTAATTTAAGAATACCAAAAACTTGTGCCGTCCTATACAGGAAATTTTAAACTTTCATGAAAGCAGTTTCCATTAGTTTTACATCCATTCTATTTATTCGAGAGCAGTGTGAAAAACCACACAATTAGTGATAAATCTCTAGTAAGCTTTTAGTATAATTAAATTAATATTAACAATTTTGTAATAAAACGAACAGCTCAACTCAGTAGAATTTGATTGATATTTATATAATAGTTGTGCTATACCCAATAGGAGCGACGGAAAATCCTATAAAAGCTTGTATCCTATAATATCCTTAGTGATCCAAATGCTTTCAGAGACATTAAAGCTCTCTTGGTGAGATCGGGAATAGTATCCATAGCATTAGTTAGTATACAATATTTTATATAATCAGTTCGAATATTCATTAGCCATATCACTTTGTAGTTGCAATCGCTCTCCGTTAGAGTCTTCGATATTTTAAAATCAGTGATCTAAAGGTCTTATTGATTTTTTAATTACATGGAGGATATGTAGCAAAAGAGATTCTTTTATGACGAACTGGAGGATCTGAAATCTTATTCCACCCGTGTCGTCAGGTGTCAAGAGTGTTATGTACCGAATTTCATTGAAATGTAGTTCCTGAGATATGGATTAACTATTGGCACAGATCCTAAAGTCCAAACGAAAAGTTTTTGGGAGCGGGGTCACTCCCACTTTTAAAAACGGACATCCGGATTCCAACTCCACTCGTCATCCTGATCATTTATATATATATAACCCCATCTAACTCTTTTATTTCTTGGTGACACAAACAACCGTTATGTGAACAAAACTATAATACTCTCTTTAGCAACTTTGTTGCGAGAGTATAAAAATAAATATGTTTACGAACAATAATCAAATGTGTATTTTAATGTTTATGTACAAAATATTGATGGATACGTAATCTCTCATATAACAGATTTTTGAATTAATAAGTTATTCTCCAAACTCTATAACACTTATGTTCCCGTTGGTTTCAATAATCCAATCAGCACAAGGAACGATTAATCAGTTTTAGATAAAAAGTTCCTTCCACAAAATGTTTAAGATGGATTTTACCAATTTTTTATCTTACAACTAATTCTTAGTAACGAATTTGTGTTTTGTACATTAAACTGTATTTTACTAATGATTCTCAAAAATTAATAAGTAATATTTTTTTAAACTAAACGACACAAATGTCAGTATTTTCGTGACGTATTTAGATAATTGTAGCTTTGTTTTCAAATCAATTTTCAAAAAACAAAAAAATTGCGCGAAAAGCAACTGATTTCAACTAGAAGCTAGATATTCGAAACTGTACACTTTTCTTCTCAAAATATGTAAAATATACATACATAGAAAGAACTATATAGTAAATATCAAAACACTTGTCTTCGTAACAACTCTTGTACAATACTTTTCATAATCTGTATACAAAACAATAAGTATATCCGTGCAAATCTAATCTGTATACTAAAACAATTTTTCACAAATCAATTTACGAGTTTAAAGACGAAAAACATTTCCAGAAAGAACACAAATTGTAATAATTAATTCCGTTCTTACAAATTTAAAGAAGGTAAAATATCCGATTTCAAGTCTGCAAAGAACGCGATTTCGGATTGCCAATTATCCTACGCGTGTGTTTGACGGCAAACGGGTGAGTTTGAAAAGTTTTGCGTGAAATAGCTGCGTTCCCGCGAGACGTATCAACGGCGGGAACCACGAGTTCTGCTTCGGGCTAAAGGTTGCGTGCGTGAATAATACAATTAACTAGGAGAAGAACTTTGCAAATGTAAAAATATCTCACAAGAAAATCGGTCAAATTTTCAACAGCCAAAGATGTGCGGATTTTAAAGTTTTCGGTGTGCAGTTTTAATTTGCTAAGGATAAGCGAAGGTCAGTAATTTTTTCTATCGCTCATATATGATTCCTATATTAAGAAGTATTTACATGGACTGAAGAAGTGTAAAAATTATTCTATACGTAGTGTGTTCAGATGTATGTATGTATATATTTCTTTGAATGAAAACAATTACAATTTTTATATTTAGACATAGAAATTAAAAAGTCAAAGAATTAGGGATTAGAAAATTAACATCACAAATCCAGAAAAGAACTTGTGTTTTGATTCAAGAAAATAAAAATAAAATGGAAAAGTTCGATAATAGTTCAAACTAACAGAAAATGTGTAAACTTTGATATGTGTAATGGAAATATTATACGACGACTTCAAAGCCAAAATTAAAATGTATCTATTTCAATAAGTTTCATCTATGTATGTTCTCATATTGGTCGAAACTATGGCTCATGGCTCATGTTCTTTCATTGTTCAAATCTGCTTGGTTGCATTAGAGATGTATGTAATTTGCCTTCCTACTACTCAATATGCAAATGTAGGTTAACCTAATAGGTTAGAATTTCGGGTGGCAAATTTCGATTCTAAGCAATCCAATAGGTTAAGATATCGAAATATTTCTATCTATATCACTTCATCTTATGCTATAGTGGATTTCTCAATTCTGCAAAATTTGTTCATAACTGTTCTACACACGCTCCCGAGTCAAAATAGTTCTACTTGCACGTTATAATTTCAACAACCGCTAAGATAAGGAATATAGAAGATGATAATTTAAACTGCTGATTTCTAGTTTTCTAACAAATAGACATTCCATGCCAATATATTAGAGAACGAATATTGAATTTTTGATAACTGTTGTAAAACCCCAGTTGAATTAAGTGTCATAAGTTAGGTTGATACCAAATATCGGAACAATCGGTACATAATTTTTACTGATTTCCGTCGCCATATTTTTCATATACAATTTTGAAGACCCGTTTTAGTTTCCAGCACCTTATTTTGATGTCTCTTTTTCCGAAATTTGTAAATAATAAAAAAACTTCAGTTTTTAAAATGTCTAATTTTTTAATAATTTTCTTAAACATAATTATATTTTTTCACACTCCAAAATTAAAAATTACCCCAAATGGACTAATTGACTACGCCAACAAATACAAATATGTGTATAGTTAGTTGTAATCAGAGACACAGGTAACACAGACATGCCTAAATGAAAATGAATATAGGCTAGAATCCATATATGTAAAAGCCAAAATTAGCATTTCTGTCACAATCACTATGTAAATATATCACACTACGATGACTAACTAACTTAAACACAACAACAGTAGCAACAACTTATTTAACACCTACAATAAGTTGTCAATATTTGCTAAACAAGCAAATTTAATTCAATAAATTTCGAAGCGTGAAAATTTACCCAAACAACACGCACAACAACAACAACAACAACATATGCAGATGGAAGTGCCAACAATTGCATATGCAGTGGAAACTACAAACATTTGTGCTGGTACACAATTGTGAAATGCTTGTGTAATTGTAATTAGCTTGTTAGTTAAGGCGTAATCAATTAAAAATAAATATACGTCATTGATTGTGAATTTGAATGTCAAACTCGCGTGCGAATCACACGATAGCAGGCGGCGAGCGCAACACGACTGGTGTTGCTGTTGCTGTTGTTGGCGATTTTGGCGCTGAAACGGTTGCACCAGCACCAGCACCAGTACCAGCCACCCACATGCAGTAGCTGCTTTGTGGTGGAAGGCAACAAGCGAGAGGTCGGGCAGTCGGCGAGGGTGTGCCGGTGGATAAATCATAGACTGTGCTGCTGGCGTTGCGCTAATTCGTGCTTGCAACATGGCACTCGGACTCACTTCACTGCGTTTGCCTGCCAAATTTGGCTAATTTAGTTGTTTGCAAATTTTCGCAATTTGCAGTTATTATACGTGCACACACACACACAAACACTCGCCCCAGCGGCGGTGTTGCATCGCCAGCATAGCTGTCAACATTGTTTACACGACGAGCGTGTGCATGACACACGCGTACACACACGCACTCATGCCCGCACGCACACTCATTAGCACATCAACACGTCTAATGACAGTTGTGCGACGGAGATGCTGGCAATTGTGGTTGCGCCTGTGTTTATGTGTGTGTTTGTTTGTACGACTATGCGTGGGCGTTTCAAGTCGAGCAATGCAAGCTGCCAATTGCATTCCGCTATGTGCATGCTGCAATATTGTGGAGGAGCATGCATGCCCAGGCGTCAAGTCTACTATTAACAAGCAACTAGTTACAAACTAGTTTAAGTTGGGTGAATTATTTGAACATTAAAAAAATATAATAATATAAGCAAAATGGTTTTCAAAAATGTTTTAAAAACGTGTCTTTACTTAATTTTTATGGAATGGCTTGAAATGGAATGGCCATAAATAATGGCGAATTGAAAAGAAATCGATATTATAAGAGAAATATTTAATTATAAAGAGTTAAATTGAGTTATTGACTTATACTCTATATAGACGCTAATTGAAAAATATTTGAAAAAGAAATATTACTCAATTATGTCTGAAAATTGTCTTGAAAAAAACGAAGTCGATCAGACTCAGACCGTTAGGCGATGTTTCGTTATGAAGGCTGAATTTTCCGACTGTTGTGCCAAAGACACCTTCTTTACCCACCCTAGCGTTGAAATCGCCAAGCACGATTTTGACATCGTGGCGGGGGCAGCGCTCATAGGTACGTTCTAGGCGCTCATAGAAGGTATCTTTGATCACTTCGTTCTTCTCTTCCGCTGGGGCGTGGGCGCAAATAAGCGATATGTTGAAGAACATCGATTTTCTGCGGATTGTATCTAGACGTTCATTCACCGGGGAGAATGCCAGGACTCGGCGATGAAATCTCTCTCCCACCATAAATCCAACACCACTCTCCTTTGCGCTCCTTTATATGGCCGCTGTATGCCCTCAAATCGTGATCCTTAAAACGTTTGCAGGGGTCGTCATCAAAAGTGGGGTTGCTCATACGAGGCTCCATTTGATCTTTCATTGGGGAATTTTTTATGTGGTGGATCCCAAACCCTACGCACAACCACAGAAGCGGGGTTCCACTTCTCACTTTAGCTCGCCACCAAACGGAAGTCTGTCGGCTTTACAGAGGATACTTGATCTATGCCCAGAAGTCGTGCGCTGCTTAAGTCATATGAAAAAGAATCACTCCTGGCCAATCCCAAGTGAATAATCAGTCAGAAATTTTCTTCACTTGCGTGAACTTCTATACTCATGACCATCCACCCAGATTGCCTGTCATCTGCCTATTTGATAATACTATGTAAACTCAAATGGAAAAGACATTTTTGTAGAACAAATTTCCTATAGTAAGCTGCTATATTTTATTCAATTAGATTAAATTCAATTCAATTAGATTATTATAACCGCATAGAAAGTTACCAAAGCCTCAGCTTTGTGATAACGTTCCGAAACTTCCAAATTTTAAGCAATTATTTATTTATAAAGAACTTAAAACGAAATTTGTCCTACAGGGAATTACTCGACTTTGTGTCTGTGTGTGGGCGAAAAGATGAGCTGCAATCTTTGGCGCTGTCTTATGCTAAGCATTCGTTGCAGCGACACGTATGTAGGCGTAGACTGCTGTTAGTGGTTGGTGACTCTATGGTGACTCGACATCAACTAATTTGCAGCAATCAATAGTCGAATTTAAAATGCAATAAAATGTGTAATATTTATTTATATTTTATGCGAGCACAGTTGGTTTCGTATTTTTGTTTGTTTGCGATTTTTCAACTTACTTCTGCTGCTGTTATGGTCTGATTAATTGCCCACACGTAATTGTGTGTCAATTGAAATAAATGTGTATTTAATTAACACTAAATTCAACTGATTTCGTTGCACAAATATGGAGTAGAGATTTGAGGCAGAATTTAAGTCAGCATTGAATGTGAATAGAGGCGACCATTTGGTTTATTTGCTGATTTTCCACGGTTTACATTCTTAATTTAATACGTCTTTATATCAACGACTTGAAGGATGCAACCATGTTTGGGCATTCCGCTGAGTAATGCATGCCTTTAAGCTTCAAGGGCGAGTGAGTAGCAGACGTATTTTTGCAATGGCTTTTTTTTAGTAAGCAAAAACTGGAGTCAACCCCTCTTAAAAGAAAAAAAGCATGAAATAATATAAGTATGTAATAGATATGAATGCTCGCTTGTTGACTGCTCTCTTGTGACAATCTTTCATAGGAGGCGTAATAGTAAATAAAACCAATTAAATCAATTTCCTTAAATATCGAAGAAAATCAGTAATACTTTTTTCGTTCTGATATTCATATGATTATAACAAAATAAGGTGGATAAGACGAAGTATTTCGGAAAGTTTGAAATTAAAATATAATTTAAATTGTATTGTCACCTGTTACAAGAATAAATTCAAACTACTACCAAATGTATGACATCCTCAAAGAATTATTCTAGAAAACTTTCCAAGAGTCCTTAATATATCAAAAATTTAGAATAGAAGTCCTATAATACTTCGTGGTAGTTTAAACTTTGTCGCAAAACATTGTGTTCATATTTGATACCTGGAGAAGGGTAGGGACATATTCATGCAAATTTATTACAAGGATCTTGTAATTATGGAACATATGCACCGAAGTTGACAATTTTTACAGCAGGATTGACAGATATCTGTCCAAATTTTTTTAATTCCTTAATTACCTCCTAATAAGTCAGGTATTTCCTAGGCTAATATGAACAGTTCTATGTCCGTTTGAACTAACTAACCTATAAAGCAGCTAGTTCACCTCCCTACGTAATTTTAAAGTTTCTGTTATAATTCTTTGAGAAATTCTGGTTAGAGTTAGAACCAGACCTCTTTCGAAAGATGTTCCAAGTAAATATGGTAATGTTATAAGAGAGCATAAGATCTTGATTACAAAGTAAAGAAAGTTTAAAGTATTTCCTAAATAAATAATTACATATGTAATAAAAAAATAGTCAAAAATACTAATTATTCATTCATCAAATATTATAAGCTTTTCCTTGTAGGTCTTCAAAAAATAAGCGAGATCAAGTAAAGTGATTTTTGTAACAAATGTGTTTACCATGAGCTGCTATACAACCAGCTCACTCATGTCATGTTAAAATAATAGAATATATTTTAAAACGTCGGGTCTGAGCGAAATTCATATCAATAATTTTTATGTCTCCAACACTCTTTAATTTTTATACGCCTAAAAACGTAATTGGAATTTTTTGGTACATAATTAGTCCGATCCAAACTTTTACTTATATCGCCATTCATATCAGAAATCGGTTGACAAATAAAAGTGGTAATTACAGAGGTTACTTAGTGTCCAATTTCACAATTATGTTTTTATTTTATTTTTGAATTGACATACTGATTTGTATGAGAAACTATTTCGGCACAGAAATATTAATGAATGTTGGTAGAGTGACCACTTTAGATGGCTATAAAATTGATATCATCAACATGGAGTCATAAACCAAAAATTTAGTTATTAAATCTCTAATAGTGACCAATACGACGCATTGGTTTTTTTGTTTATTACGAATGCGAATGAACGAATGATGTCATACCGAAGCTGCTTTGTTGCAGGCGTATCGGCAAACAATTTGTTGTTGTGATACTGTTGGCATTGTCACATTTTGTCAGCCGTCCAATGAAGCAAATGAAACAACCACAGAATTTAGATGAAAACAATAACAACATCAACACTAAAGAATTGAGATGATACGAAGTCCGCAGCAGCGGCGCTGAAGGGTACAGTTAGTGAGGCGCTTGATTGTGCACACTACAGTGACAGGCATGCAGGGTCAGGTTAAAGTTGAATCATTCATCAGAGCACTTACAAGCGCAGCCATATTCGTTTGCGGTTTAGAAAAGCCTAGCGCTGACCAACTGGCGAACGCCTGACAATTGTCCGCCGCTGACAGATGCAAGTGTGTCAGTATGGAAGCGCTGAGCGGCTGCCAGCGGCGACAACGACAGCTGCACGATTTCGTTGTCAATGCGGCTATTATGGCAATGCGCGTCATCCGTGTTACTAAGAGCGTGCACTGAGCCGCGGCGCGCCTGAGTGGACAGCGACGCGCATAGTGACCACATCAGCGTGGCGTGTCGTATGCGTTATTGAATGCTTTTACGTTGGTTAATTAATCAAATCCAGTATGAACAATATTATAATTAACTGCTGATACTACAACAAGCGCGAACAAATATATATAAGTATAGCTAATGGTCAGCTGTTGTGACCGCTGTAAGTAATTAATCTCTGTGCGAAAACTAAAAACAAAAAATCGCAAATCACAAAAAATGGAAATTGCATGAAAATTAAAAACTGTTCGGCTAATGAAGCTGCGCGAATTTCGTGCGAAATATTGAACGCTTTCAGATCATTTATTTCCCATGCGTCAGACAAGTGGCCAGGCGCCGAGCGACGCGGTGCGGAGGTCAAAGTCAGACGTCGCGGCACGCCCCTTACAGCCGCTTGGAAATCAACAACGGCGCACTAGTCGCGCACACGCACACACACTACGCTGCGCGCGTCCAAACTCATATGCGCGTGTGCTTGTTTGCGAAAACTTTACAAAGTCGGCTTGTACGAGTATTGTGTCCTTGAAAAACTTTAATTCGTGCTGTTACTACTTTAATATGTATTTATTGCGCGCTTGTTGTTGCTTTTATTGTTGCTTATACGACTCGCCAATTTCTTACAAACGCAAAATCGTATAGTCTGACAAATAAAATAAAGCAACAAAAAGTTGTGTGTGTTAACCTTGAACGCGCGAATTTGGTTTGTAAGTCACGTCTATCGCTTTGTCGTTATTGTTATTGTTATTGTTTTTGTTATTTTATATACATATATTTTTTATTCGTTTTTCTGCGTCGACGACAACGCAATTGCAAAAAGGTCTCGACGCAGAATAACATGAAAATACGCAAGCGAGAGATAGGTAAAAAAAGCAACAGCGCGTCTGCGGTAGCACGCATGCGCGGCGGTCAGAACAACGCCAGCAGCAAGTTGTTATGTTCCATGGCTTAGATTTTGCACATTTTCTGTCTGCTTGCGAATTTTTGTTTATATTTATTTATGCATAGTCTGTTTTATTTTCGTTGTACCTTTACTGTTTTCATGTAGTAAACAAGATTTTTTTACTGCCGCTTTTATCAAAATTATAATAAAACATTTTGCTGTCCAAATTGCCGAGAAGTTTTGCGTCTTTTACACGTTTCTAAATTAATGCGACGCGTCTTGACTTGTTTCAGTTATTTATTATGTATGCTGGTTTCCATGTTTCCTATAAGTTTTTTGCACAAATACTGGTTTGTTTCAAGAACTCGACCTTTAGTTGATTAGTATTTGTAAACATTTTAAACAAACAAACACAACAAGGTCGAGTGAACTCATTTCATCCCATGATTTATCACAGAAAAAGTATTCTCGTTACAAAAACTAATAAACTCTGAACTACCCATATCTGAAAAGAATTCTATCGTTTCTTAAATCCAACAGCTGTAGGATAGATGTATACATAGCATATAGATTAAAACTAAATCGTTAATATTATTTGTTCGGCATTGTAGTTTAAACGTCGAAGTTTCGAACTCAAAAATAAGAAAGGAAGGGGTACTAAGTTCATGGGTAACTGAACATTGTAAATCTCACTATTTATTGATATAATTTTATTAAGATAATACACAATTTTACCCACATATTCGGTAATTCCTGAACCGATTTCACTCATTTTCACCACCAAAGTACACTATATCCAAGATTATATGCTCACTTAATTTTTCTAATAATTAGAGAGGGACACTATTAGAAGAAAACAATTTCCTATGATTTACAATAAATTATCTGAGAGATTTACCGATATTATAGGTGAACAAGTAAGAAAGGGCTAAGTTCGGGTGCAACCGAACATTTTATACTCTCGCAATTTATTAATTATTATTATACCCATAAATTCGGCATAAAGTTTAATAGAATAACGAAAGTCGTCATATATAGTATATGAGGGCTGAGGTAATTCCTGAACCGATTTCATTGGTTCCTTATGTATATATTATAAAGTGAAGGAATAAGATGGAATTCAAAATTGAGTTATAAGGAAAGTAGTCGTGGTTGTGAACCGATTCCCCCCAATTTTTGTCCGTGTTATCAGGGTGTCAAGATATTATATACCGAATTTCATTAAAATCTATAGAGTAGTTCCTGAGATATGGTTTTCGACCCATAAGTGAGCGTTGCCACGCCCATTTTCCATTTTGTAAAAAAATCTGAGTGCAGCTTCTTTCTGCTATTTTTTCTGTAAAATTCAGTGTTTCTGACGTTTTTCGTTCGTGAGTTAACGCACTTTTAGTAATTTTCAACCTAACCTTTTTATGGGAGGTGGGCGTAGTTATTATCCGATTTCAACTATTTTCATGGTGTGTGGTGGGGTACGTAAGAGAATCAACTGCAGAAAGTTTGGTTTATATAGCTTTATTGGTTTGCGAGATATATACAAATAACCAAATTGGGGACGGGGCCACGCCCTCTTCCCAAAAAAAAATACATCCAAATATGCCCGTTCTTAGTGCGATCCTTTATTCCAAATTTTACTGTTATAACCGTTATGTGAACAAAACTATAACACTCTCTTTAGCAACTTTGTTACGAGAGTATAAAAATTACCCTTAGGCAGTGAGTTCTTCATGTTCGATATCCGGGACCTTGAAAAGTTAAAGTCCGATTTTAACAACATTTCCACAACTGATGCCAAAGTGATCAAATACAGTATTTGAGTAAAGTTTTATTATGCTATCTTCATTGGTTCTTAATGTATATATTATAAAGTGAAGGAATCAGATGGCATTCAAAATTGTGTTATATGAAAGAATACGTGGTTTTGAACCGATTTCGTCCATATTCCATCCGCGTCATCAGGGTGGAAAATATTATGAAATTTCATTGAAATCGGTCGAGTAGTTCTGAGATGCTTTGACCCATTATATGTTACAGACTTTATTTTTTAACAGAGTGATCGAAACATTACAATATAGTTAAGATAGATGCCACTCAATCTTAAAAAATTTAAAACTGTGTGCTTTTCAGGTAGATCCGTATACCCTGCTTCCTATGTTATCAAAAACGTTAGTTTAGAGCAAGTATTAAGGTTTGTTGATTTGAAATTTACTATGGACTATAAATTTAATTTTAAGCTTCATGTTATTAAAATGATTTTAAAAGCAAAGGACGGCCTTAATTTTGTTAAACGTTGGTCTAAAGAATTTAGAGACTTAATATACGAGTCTCTAAATTCTAGAGTTATTTTTACAATTTTGGTGAGGCCTATATTTGAGTAAGGCTCCGTGGTATGGAATCCTAGTTACCGAATCCATTGGATAAGTTAGAGTCTCTTCGAAACTACTTGAACTGGCGATAAATAGAAGTCAAATTTTATAGAAATTTCCTTCCATAAATCGAACTTTTCGACCAGGTCATAATACAAAATTTAAAATTTTACTAACGAGGCAGAATTTCAGAAGAATCATTCCATATGACATGTAAGCGAATAAAAAATATGATGTTACACTTATGGATTGCATAAATCAGGTAACAAAGACCTCATGGAATAGACACCTCAGCAGCTAGAAAATTATAAACTGCAACTAACAAAATTACAGAATACATGTTTTAACATGCATATGTCCATTAAACTTTATGTGAAGAAAATAAATAAAACTGTGTATAAATCGATATATTTTGCAGCGTTTTGAAAAAATGCACACTTACAGAACTCGAAGTCTCTCTAAACCGAGATTTTTTGTGGATTTTGGTGATTCGAGTTAGGGAAGTTGAACTGTAGTTGTTCTATGGAGTCTCAAAAGCACCAGTTTAGAAGTAGTTCTATTTTGGTCTAGTTCAACTAGTTTCAATATCCACCAATTTAAGACCTACCATAAATTGCACACCAGCATATTTCTACTGAATTGAGCAAGCACCAAACTTATACAGTCACCCGAAAGCACAAACAAAGAAACAAACAAGTAGTTTTACAAATTTATATCGACAAGGGCAGGCAAACGCCTAAAAGGCATTTCGCATCAATTAAGCTTGAATATTGTGAGCGACTAGAATTTGGCGAAAAAAAGGCATGAACACCAAAAAAAATTACAAATTCCAAAAAAAAAAAATAAAAATTGCGAAATCATTAAATATTGCGAACAACGCAAAAAGGAACCCTCTAGAGAATGTAAACTTTGCCAAACAGTAAACGAATCAACTAAAACACACCGAAAAAGAACTGCAGAAAGATAAAAAAACAACAAAAATTAACTAGAAGCAACAACAAAACGCTTGTAAAGCTAACTAAAACACCTTTGAAAAGGCGAAATGTTAGCGAAGCAAACAACAACAAAAACACGCAAAAATATTGATACAATGTGCAAAAACAATTACACTAACAACAATGCGTTAGAATTTTAGCAGCAAGCAAACGAAATTAATATAAACATTTGTGTGAATTTTTATGTCTTCCTTCTAATTTGCAAAAAAACAGCGCGCAGAACTTAAAAAGGCGTTGCTAGCGTTTGCATTGCACCGCCCGCCCGTCCGCGCGCTGCCAGCTGCTGCGCACTGCGTCAGCGGCAGCCACGCGCACTAACACAGCGGCACTCGGGTACATGTAAAGTTGGCGCTGTGTTGGTGCGACGCGCACAATGTTTGCACGTGTTCCGGAGCGCCTGTGCGGGTGTGCGTGCGCGCTGCGTGTAAATGTGTTTTCGCAAAAATTCCAAACTTTAAATTGAATGAGCTCCAACAAACACTACTGTGTGTGTAGTAACGCCACCAACTAACACACAGGCGCACACACACACACATACAGGAAAGCATAAGTATCTGCAAACGCGTATCTAAATTGGACCCTAAACAACTGCTGCTCCAACATTTTTGTATTCTCGCGCTGCCCACTCTTCGTTTGCGCGCGCTCTCTCGCCGTTGCCGCACGCCCCACACGTCGCCGCGACGAGCGCGCGTTGCCTGTAAGCGAAGCTTTGCGCAAATTTATGCTAAGCTTTGGCAGAGCGTCGCCTGCAGTTGTCGTCCGCTGACCGACTCACTAACTAACTGGCGGTCACACGCACAGTGTCCGAAACAAGCAAGCGATGCGCTCATCTAATGCTCACGCTGCAGCGACGCGGCGCAACGCGACGAGATGCGATGTTATGCGCTGCGGCGCGCTTGTCATCGATATTTTAGCAGTTAATGCCAAAGTTAATGGTGTCATTGTTGTTGTTGTTACTGTTGCCATTAAATTTGCTCTTATTGTGATGCTGTCTGCTGTTTGTCGCTGCCGTCACCGCCTCGACTTCACTTTTTGGCTTTGCTGCTGCCGCTGACATTGTTGGCGTTGCTCTTGTTGTTGTTGTTGCTGTAGTGACTATAGTTTCAACTGCTGTCTTTGCAGGTTTTGGTGAGTTTTGCTTTTGTTGTTTGTGTAGCTGTCATCATTGCATGTTGTTCGGTTTTATTACTTCTAAAATTTGTTTCAACTTCGCCTCACATTGTTTTTGTTGTTGTTTCTATTGACTTACTTACCGATTGGCTGCTGGTTTGGTTACTTTGTCTGCTTGCGTCAGCTGCCTGCCCAAACTTCTTGCCATTCAAGGACAGTCCAAATACACACCAAAGCTAATGCATACATATAGCATTTACATGTGTATATACACGCGCTCAAGCTCAGAACTGCTGCGCCTGCAATTTTCAGCTCATCGAGACACAATTTGAAAAAGGAGTGTAAACTTTGCAACTTCCGTGGATGCTTGAGACTTGTAGAGACTACAAAAATATTGTTCTCGTTCAAAATGTTTCACGATTGCCCATCCCGTTGTGCAGTGTCAATTGCGTAATGTGCCACAAAAAAGGGCTGCAAAGTAATAATAGTTGAGAATTTATAAAAATGTTGATCGAAGAAATTTCTATTTGTGTTATATATATTTACTATTAACAATAAAAGTTTTAGATTTAACTTAAAAAATTAATTTTCTAGAACTGGGTATGTTTAGTTTGTCTCAAAAGTTACTGTGAGAAAAAGGATTTACAACCTTCTTCTATGTTGATGTCTTTGTAATATTTATATTATTAATAAATTTTGGTTAATCACGATTTAAACGGGTGGTAATCCTCTCAAAAAACTGTTTAGAAATACTTACGGTTTATTTTTCAATAAATTTTAATGAATTTATAATTTTATAAATATGGCAACCCTTCTCAAAAATAGGCTTCGATATATATTTTTCCAAAGCGCGTTTAGTCTGATATACCTATAATCCAATATTCCTATTATTTTCTCAATATTAAAGAATTAAAAATTTCACACATCTGACAACCCTTCGCAAAAATATTTTTTGTGGTAATCCGTTTTAAACATCTTCAATTTAATAATGTTGTACGCTGTACGGTTTCTTATATGTATCTATGTGATTCGATCACCTTACTTCTTACTTACATGAATATTGACGGTAATACCACAAACATTGCTCTCTACTATAAACTCACTGAACGACGTATGGAAAATAACTTTTCGAACTACTGATTGAGTGGACCTAATGACGTTATGGAGACAAAAAGTATTTGGAGTCTATATGTAATAAAATCAACCGGCTGAGCTTGGATAAAACTGAAGTTCAAGTCTTTGCTGAAAATATAAATATTTGTAATTTTAAACCGTTTAGCCCTAATTATACCATTATGCAAACATTACACATTTATTCTCTTGGAACAAATCAACCATTATTCGAAGTATTTCCAAAAACTATTTTAGGGAATATAAGTAGAAGTATGTCTCATATATCCTCTCCTTAGAATTTTAAATGGTTTTTCAATAGGGACGCTACAAAAGTAGACCGATAGCGGAAGCATACTGCGCTATATTTTTTCCCGCTCTTTCCTCGCTCTTTTTTTCGAGACATTTCTCTTCGGTAAGGTTTGCCATTTCATCACGGAAATATATGTGATCCAACAAAGAGTCGAAATTGAATTGAAATGTAACATCCTTGTGGCGAATTTTACGAAAAGATCTTGGCTTACATCCTTACAAGATCAAATTGACGTAAGGACTGAAGCCGCTCGACCACCATAATCCGGATTTGCATCTTCAGGGATGAGGCTCATTTCTGATTGAATGGCTTCGTCAATAAGCAAAATATACGTTATTGGTCAGGCAGCAGCACGAACTCCGTGAGTCACCATTGCATCTCGAAAAAATTACGGTTTGGTGCGGTCATTGGACCGCACTTCTTCAGTGATGATCAAAACTGGCACATTACTGTGAATGGAAATCGCTACCGCTCAATGATCACCGAATATTTTTGGCCCGTATTGGATAATATGGACTTGGACAGTATGTGGTTCCAACAGGATGGCTCCACAAGCCACACAGCGAATGCCACATTCGATTTATTGAAAACCAAGTCTATGCCAACAAGATGAACTTCCTACGAATATCGAATGTGAAATTACCGATTTGCCGATTTATGTTTGAAAACCATCGAAAATTGGTTTCAGCGTGAGTTCTGCAAGCGTGTCCGTGGTGGCCATGCAAAAAAAAATCGAGTTTCATACATAATGGCCTCAAATATACTTTCACAGGACTTTTGTAGCGATCTTATTGAAAAGCCCTTTATAAAATTAATTCATCCATCTAAATGTAAAACTTACTTTCAGAACTAAAAAAAATTGTGTGTTTAACTTTCCGGCTTATAAACAAAATAACGGGTGATTTTTTTGAGGTTAGGATTTTCATGCATTAGTATTTGACAGATCACGTGGGATTTCAGACATGGTGTCAAAGAGAAAGATGCTCAGTATGCTTTGACATTTCATCATGAATAGACTTACTAACGAGCAACGCTTGCAAATCATTGAATTTTATTACCAAAATCAGTGTTCGGTTCGAAATGTGTTTCGCGCTTTACGTCCGATTTATGGTCTACATCTTTCTGGTTGAATGGCTACGTAAATAAGCAAAATTGCCGCATTTGGGGTGAAGAGCAACCAGAAGCCGTTCAAGAACTGCCCATGCATCCCGAAAAATGCACTGTTTGGTGTGGTTTGTACGCTGGTGGAATCATTGGACCGTATTTTTTCAAAGATGCTGTTGGACGCAACGTTACGGTGAATGGCGATCGCTATCGTTCGATGCTAACAAACTTTTTGTTGCCAAAAATGGAAGAACTGAACTTGGTTGACATGTGGTTTCAACAAGATGGCGCTACATGCCACACAGCTCGCGATTCTATGGCCATTTTGAGGGAAAACTTCGGAGAACAATTCATCTCAAGAAATGGACCCGTAAGTTGGCCACCAAGATCATGCGATTTAACGCCTTTAGACTATTTTTTGTGGGGCTACGTCAAGTCTAAAGTCTACAGAAATAAGCCAGCAACTATTCCAGCTTTGGAAGACAACATTTCCGAAGAAATTCGGGCTATTCCGGCCGAAATGCTCGAAAAAGTTGCCCAAAATTGGACTTTCCGAATGGACCACCTAAGACGCAGCCGCGGTCAACATTTAAATGAAATTATCTTCAAAAAGTAAATGTCATAAGCCAATCTAACGTTTCAAATAAAGAACCGATGAGATTTTGCAAATTTTATGCGTTTTTTTTTTAAAAAAAGTTATCAAGCTCTTAAAAAATCACCCTTTACTTACCACTTTCGACAGCTATTTTGGAAAAGTGATGTCAAACTGAATGGTTGTCAGAGCCCACAGTATCATTATTAGAAAAGTATTAATTTTCATTAAATAAGACTTTAAGTTAAGAACTAAAGACTAAAATCAAAGTGAAAGGTATTCACTTAAAAGGAAAGTTAATAATTTTTATGTAACTGTAAGTATGTCGCATGATCTAATTAGATTTGAGTTTTGACGTAGCTGATCTCGTATCTTGTTTACACTTACTTTAAAAATCAGTATTTGCCTTACTTAACACTTATAAAATGCTAATTAGATGTCACGTGAATAGCCAGATGTTCAGACAACACTCGTGCTCGTATGTACTTGCTATCACTTTCCAAAAATTATCACGAAGTGCACTAATATATACGAATATATGCCATAATCACTGATTAGAATCATAACCATCAGCTATCAATTCCGACAGAATGTGTGTGTATTTTCTGCAAAAAATGTTTAATACGTAAATGCTTAAAATAAGAGCAAATATTTTTGTATAAAACATTACCTATGTATGTTCTCCTTATCGCCTGGTAATGGCCCCTCTTCGTCTGCGACCGCACTTATTACATACTTCCTGCACGTGCCTGCTTTATCACAACCCAATTCACTCGCCGCCTAAGTACATTGTCTACGAAACATGCGTACTGTGTTGATAAGCTTTCGTCGAAACAGGAAAGGTGCGCGAGAGTGAGAGGTGAACGAAAAAAGATAAACAAACACAAAATCGTAACGTTCGTGACACGTACGACTATTGCCAAAAATGCTTATCAACTAACTGTAGTAATTGTAGTTGAACTTTTTGCATTGAATTGCGCAAAAAAGAATTCATTGTTAACTAAAGTTGTGAATACAAACAACGCAATTTCATTGAGTTTTTCATAGAACTTACATATATACCCGTAGATAGTAAGTTACGCAGAACTTATCAGTTGTACCATATAGAAAATGTATACTTCCAAACGAGCTCACAATTAGTCTGCACCTTTAGCCTAACAAGCCCGATAGGTAACGTTTTCAGACAAGGAACTCGTATTTTTATATTCTCGTAGAACTAATAGATAGATCTGCATCTCAACCATTCGCATTCCATTTAAAACATATAACAATGGTAGAATTAAAATCAATAAATGAACTCATTAGTCTAATCTTCGATTCACCATTTCTTTGCTCTCTAACTTTAAGCACTGCTCTCTTGTAAATGCTTTTACATATGAAAGCAATAAAAAAGCGAGTTGAATTCGATCAAGAGAGTATGAGAAAGTGGTACAACTTTGCTGCCAGTTCCACTCACTTTGAACCACTCCATATAGTATGTTCGATTCGCTACTCTATAACGCTTAGTGAATCAGACAATCAGCAGACAACCATTAATAATATCGATAATCTTGGACTAGTTCGACTGCTAGAATCTAATACTTTCACACACTACTTAGATGCTGAAATGTTTTAAACGGAAATGAAAATTTGCAGAATTTCTAATTTTTTGTGTTTGAAATTTGACAAACATTTTGTTTTCACCGTGATCTTCAAGTTATAAAACAATTTGTTCTTATTATCAGTTAAAATAAAACATTTTTTTTTTTATGTTTTTGAGCACTTTTTGTATAAACACTTCAGTATAACTTTTTCGCGAAACCGATTTTGACAATTCCACTCTGCGGAGAAGGCCTACTGAATGAATACGTGCACAGCTCATTACAAAAAATGTAACTGTAAGCTTGCACAACACATAAGTCTACATAATTGAAAAAACCGTTGGTCAAAACGGTTGCCTATAGGCAACATTTGGCATGAAAGGGTTAAGAGTCTATTTTTAACACAATACTATCTGTGATGTTCTAAAAGATGCAGTAAATTAACTCTATAAAACAGCAATGCGAAGCAATTTTAGGAGATAAATTGAAAAGAGTGCAGATGTCCTCAACTGCTTTGCTTTCGTGTAGAATTGAGTGCAAAAGCAGTCCATGAAGTACCAGGCGAAATATCCCCTAATTTCGAAGGGATTCACTAGAAATGAATGCATATGATTTGTAGTCGGATCTAATCTTACACTTTGGGTGATAGTATTAGATGGATGGTGAGCGTCCCATAGAAGTTGTTACAGACGAAGATTTCAATAAACTCTTAAATAATTCTGAAATTACCTTAAAATGTGTTCGTCGATTTGACAGTTTGAAGATATCAAATAATGGTATTGAACATATCGTTCTATGCAAAGTGGGTGCTGCCAAATCCAACTTTGGTAAAATTTCAAGAATTTGGCTTTGCTTGTTCTCAGGGCTGAAGAAAATGGTCGCTTGAAGGAAAATACCGAGATTGAGACTTATTTTAAATTTAAATTTAAATCGTACCAAGCATCGTATAGAAAAGTTTTGAATATTGCTATAATCGAAGTAACGTCTGTGAAGAAAATTATATTGAATAACACAAACGAACTTCGTCAAAACGAAATTTATTGAGATGACCTACATAAGTTCTTGGCTCCACTGTACAGTATAGTATAACCACACAGAATTTCCATAATTTTAGTCAGCAAACTACTCCCCGCAAAATGGGGCAATGGTTATTATGCCAAAAACCTTGTAAAGGTTTCATATCTGATTTCAAAAATAAAAAGACCACTCTATATTTTATGTAGACATCAATACGACTTTTATCATCTTTTAACATTGAAATATGTGAGTAAAGTTTTTTGTTTAAGTGTTATAATCTCTTGGTTTTTCTGAGATTTCGATTATCGTAAATGTTTGACTTTGAAAGTAATGGGCATGATTATTTGATAATTAAAAGTCGATTCTTTGGGACCCAAACCAAGTAAGAAGGAAAGTAAATATACAAAATTAAATTATTTAGAGATGCTGGAGCTCTGTGAATCTGAAGATATTTTGAATGCATCCAATGTTATCGCACTGATTATTTCAATAAAATTATCTGCAATTTCTAAATATAATATTATGCTTCCTTATTGCAAAAAGCTTCTTCAGAACACTGTTGTGCTTGTTTTTGTAGTAGAAAACCATTCCCCAAATACTTTTAAGAAATGCTGCATTGTTGCATATCCGTAACGTAGACCCAACTTGAGATCCTTAGAGAGATATTCCTAAGCAACATTGCTATAAAAAAGGCTAGAGTACAAAGAAAAGCGACAAAAGTACATCAAAGTTTATATTAAATAGAATATAATAATATTATTTTGACATTTGGAAGACGCTTAAAAATTGTTCTTATGAAACGAGATAATTATTATGTTTATTGACTTTCCAATTGGATTTACGTATGACCTACACGAACTTAAAGCTTATAAAACTTAAATATAATTCTGAATTCGTTTCTGTTTCGACCTCTAAATTGACTTATTGTTTTAATGTGTGTATTCAAGTATGGATGTATACATGTTATATGTATTCACCGCACGATGTCAAATAATGTTTACAGTATTCCATGTAAAAAGAATTGAAATCGTCTTAATGCCCTAATCAAATTTCTTTGGAATCTGGCGTAATAAAATTTTTCTAAGAAATTTCATTATTATTGCATATTTTAAGCTCCCAAATAAGAGATTACGAAGGAAACAATATATGGATTTTTTATATATTTTTTATACTTTTCCGATTTTTAAAATATACTTGGTACTTATATAATATGTGTATATGATAATGTGTATTTCGCATATAAAAAATTACAACTACATATACACACACATATAGAGAGAGAATAAAGCACTCGTCAACTTACGACTTTAATTCTTAAAATGCGGTTCATTTTCATTTCTTCAATTCACCAAATTCGCCAAATCCCCCCCACACCGCATTCTCCGCCCGTAATTGTTGCTGTTTTGCATAGGAATTTCTTACTTATTCGCTCGCCTCATTTATTTAATCAAAACATTTGGCTTTGTCTGCTTCTTTCTCGATGTGCCGTTCTCTTTAATTTCGTTTTTGCTTTTATTGTTGTTGTTTCTTGCATTGGTTAATTTGTGTTTAGCTGTTACTGCTTCCTCTTATCTATTTCGCAAACATTTTGGCACTTTTTTGTTGTCGTGCGCTGCGCGAGCCCTACGACAACGCAGACACCGACGCAACAGCCGCAGTCACTGCCGTCGTCATTGCCACCCCTCCCACCGCCAACTACAGCAACACCACCGCTGAAGTCGCTTTGTTTTAGAAACGAATGCGGAATCGGTGACTGCAGAATTGTCGAACACATTCGCATGGTGGACTCCCCAGTAAAAAATCGGATGATCCAAAGATTAATCTTAGATCGCTCCTTTGCGAGTAATGGATTACTCCACAATGCTCCGAAGCCCATGCATTTATTACTCCTTTTTAACATAGCATGTCCTTACGAGGGATCACTCCTTTTGAGCTCCTAATGGAGCGCAAACCGAGCATTCTTTTGAGCTCTTTTTGACCTCCGAAACGAGAGCAGAGGGAGTGATCTTTTTTATCTCCAGAAGGAGTACAAAAGGAGTAATGATTTTTGCCTCCAGAAAGAGCACAAAAAAGAGTAATGATTTTTGCCTCCAGAAAGAGCAGAAAAAAGAGTAATATTATTTACATCCAAAAAGAGCAGAGAAAAATATAAACTGTTTTTTTAAATAATTGAATTCAATGTTTTAATTTTCAAAATATAAGTATTAGTAATTCACATAAATTATAAATACATTGTATATGCAATGAGGCAATCATTTTTATTTTCCACCGTTTTTATCGCTTTGAGAACTTCTTCATTTTTTTCTAAAAAAGAGAAAGTATTTAATGTTAATTTATCAATTAATTTAGCAATTTTATGTATTTACCTATACTATTTGTCGAACTACCTGGTATAATTTCCGGCGAAAATATTGCCTGAGTTTGGAATATTTGCGAGTTGAAACTCATTATCTTTTATAATAAATTTTTTTATTAATTATCACTTTTTACCCGTATATATTCGCGACAATTAACCACTTTTTATCTGATTACATCCACGATACTACAATAATGTTCACGCGTTGATTACAAAATTCAGACTATTTTAAAGTGACAAAATACGCTTTTATCGTAAACAAAAGAATTCCACAAAAATTAACAGTTATGATTGGCCGTTATGGTTAATCCGTTATTGATACATTTTGGAGTAATAAACAAGCAATAGAACTATGCGTTAGCATATTAATAGCTCGTCTATTCCTCCAAAATAAGGGAGGAAACGATTTTTGTAAAAACTAACGAAAATGCTTTATTGCTCACTTAATGCTCGAAAAGGATGAACAATTCATTACTCCTTTATTGATACATTTTGGAGTAATAATGGAATAATCGAAGTATTCGCATATTATTATTCGCATAGCTCGTTTATTCCTCCAAAATGTATCAATAAGCGAGAAAACTAACATTTTTTTTTTTAAATTAACGAAACTGCCTTTATTACTCACTTAACGCTCGAAATGGATGAACAAGTAATTACTCCTTTATTACTCTATTTTGGTATTAATCCAAAGATTTTTTACTGGGTCAGCAGCGTGTGTCAGTGTATGTGTGTGTGACTTCATTTGGCTGTGTCTGTGTCTATGTTGATATCGCTCATTTTGCATTGCAAACTGGAGTCTCCTTAGCATTGACCGTGTAATGGTTTGAATTTGGTGAGTTATTGTTGTTGTGATTATTTCATTATTATTATTTTTTTTTTGGTTTCTCACACACATAAATGGTGTGTCTATACTTTAGATATGCTTTACTTAACTTGTCTCTATTGTTGTTGTGATATTTTATTGTTCATTTGCTGCTTCTTCCTACTACTTGCTCATGATGTCAGTTGCATACGCGCTGGCCTTTCGACAACAACAGCAACAGCAACAACAACAAATATTGACTTTACACAAACAATTGTGTGTCTGTATGTGTAATCAAATGCGTATGTATGTATGTATGTTTGTAATCGCATACATGTTATATATTTTCGCACATCTCTTCTTCGTCTTCATTTCGGCATATCGCTGTTGTTGTTGTCGCGACGCGCTTATTGCTATTATTATTATTTTTTATTTCTTTCTGATTTTTGTACAACTTTTTTTCTTTGATTTTGTTGTTTTTCTCCTTTTGCATGCACGTTTCGGCAATGACCTTGATTTTTTACTTCACATTGTAGTTGTTGTCTCGGTAGCTGTTGTGGTTGGTATTTGTTGTCTTTACTGCTGTTGTTGTTGTTGCCGCTCGGTTAGTGCGAGTAGCTGCGTTTTTGTTTATAAACTCTTGCTATACGGAACACAGTATTTTGGAAACACATGCAATGTATAGCATACATACATATCTACATATATATATTATATACATACACCGCACATTTATTCTTATACACTTATATACATGTATATTAATATATATAGACAATATTCTTGCATATAATTTACTTAACTCACAATATGTAGCCGAAACTTATTAATAACAACAACAACAATAAATGTCACAAAACTAGAATACTCTTAAGCGAACGCTAAAAAAAGTTCAAACAAAGCTTAATTCAAACACTAATAATTTTTTTATACAAATGTGCATAGCTTTCAAGAATTGTAAATATGTATAATATGAATATAAGTTTCATTAGAGAACTGCACAAATATAAACAACAATAAAAAATTAATTTGAAAACTGGTAAATTCTAATATACAATATCCAACATAAATACGTTAGGGTGGCCCGTAAGTGTGTGAGGAATGTGTTTAAGATAGGTTTTTTAACGACGAACCTCTCCTATGTTTCGATTTTTATTGAAAGTAAAATTTTTTAACTCTTAATGGCGAAATCTGAGTTAAGGCGCTTTTGGCACCTCAACTCTGGATAGATATGAAATATAAGGTTTTATCCTTGAACTTATCGTTTAAAAAGTTGTTCACTCGATTTTTAGTGTCCACCCTAATGCGCATACAAATGACAAAAAATATTACAATTAAATAACTTCGACTTTTTTTGAAATTACAAAAAATACGTTTAATCCAAGACTATATATTTTATATATGTATATTTTCATATCGTTTTTATACTCTCGCAACAAATGTTGCTAAAGAGAGTATTATAGTTTTGTTCACATAACGGTTGTTTGTAACACCCAAAACTAAACGAGTTAGATATAGGGTTATATATATTAAAATGATCAGGGTGAAGAGTGGAGTTCAAATCCGAATGTCTGTCTGTCCGTCCGTCCGTCCGTCTGTGCAAGCTGTAACTTGAGTAAAAATTAAGATATCTTGATGAAACTTGGCACACTTATTTCTTGGCACCATAGGAAGGTTGCTTTCGAAAATGAGCAAAATCGGACCACTGCCACGCCCACAAAATGGCGAAAACCGAAAACACATAAAGTGCCATAACTAAGCCATAAATAAAGCTATGGAAATAAAATTTGGTATGAAGGATCGTACTATGAAGGGGCATATTTGGATGTAATTTTTTTGGGGAAGTGGGCGTGGCCCCGCCCCCTACTAAGTTTTTTGTACATATCTCGCAAACCAATAAAGCTTTATAAACCAAACTTTCTGCAGTCGTTTTTTTTTAGTCACTTCCTAATACAGTCCAAAAATGAAAGAAATCGGATCATAACCACGCCCACCTCCCATACAAAAGTTAGGTTGAAAATTACTAAAAGTGGGTTAACTCACTAAGGAAAAACGTCAGAAACACTAAATTTCACATAAGAAATGGCAGATGGAAGCTGCACTCAGATTTTTTTACAAAATGGAAAATGGGCGTGGCGTCGCCCACTTATGGGTCAAAAACCATATCTCAGGAACTACTCGACCGATTTCAATGAAACTTGGTTTGTAATAGTTTCCCAATAATATGTTGTGAAAATTGGCCAAATCGCTTCACAACCACGCCTACTTCCTATATACCAGAACTTTGAAGACGATCTGAATCGTTAACTTTACACTATATATAGTAAGCACTAGTGAAGATATCGGTGCAAAACTTTGCACAAATACTGTATTTATAGTGTGGCAGCCCATTTCTAAAAATCGCCGAAATCGGACCATAGGTTTTCAAGGCCCCATGTATCGAACATGAGGACCTCGGTGCTTCTAACCTAATATTATGGTTTCCAACTTTCAATGGACTTTATACAATATATATGACGAATATGTGGGTCAAATTGTGTATTATATAATATAAATAAAGTTAAGTAAATAAATTACGAGAGTATAAAATGTTCGGTTACACACGAACTTAGCCCTTTCTTACTTGTTTTTCATTTGTTTTTTTCATAGAACTGTTTTCGATAGTAAGTTTCGCAGAACTTATCAGTTACATCATATAAAAAAATTATATACATATGTACTTCCAAACTATCTTACAACTAGTTGGTACCTAAAAGTACTAGCCAGATGAGTAACTCTCTAATAAAATTATTCTCATAAAACTAGTCGATAGAGATAGACCTGCATCTCGGTTGCCATTCATTAGCCATTCGAATTCCATTTAAAACATGAAACATTGGTAGAAGTAAATTCGCCAAGCATTAGATAATAAAATAACTTATTGGAAATCTTCGATTCGCCATTTCTCTGCTCTCTAACTTTAAGCGTTGCTCTCTTGTTAAAGATTTTAGAATTCGATCAAGAGAGTATGAGAATATCTCAATAAAGTGGTACAACCAGTTAGCCTGAACCACTCTGTATAGTCTGTTCGATTCGCTACTCTCTAACTTTTGGTGAATCGAAGACAGTCATTAATAATATCGATAAAAGTGGACTAGTTCGACCGTTAAAAAGAAGGCATTCAAGGACTCACTAGTGTTGCCTTGATGTATCAGCCTCCTGCATCCCGATTGATGTTTAGGATCTCGGCGTGTAAGCCCATTGGACAGTGTCCAGTAAGGATTCCTATCATTGCAGGGTATTGAACCTAGCTGAGAGCTAGTAATTCAGTGGACTTATATGCTGACCCAAAGGAAATCGTAGTCACGCAGGATCTTAACTGTAAGAAAAGAATTATGAATCTAATACTAAAATAGTCTGATGCTATTGAAAGTGTGGTCAGGCATCTCTTGACTAGTCTAGAGCATAAGTATATATAAATTTATATAACTTTCGCTGTCGAATTTATTCTCATAAATCAAATAATTATAATCGAATCAAAAATATAAACTTTCAGATTTTTATTTAGTATGTACAAATATAGTAATTATTATCATTTTAATTTCTATAATTTCGTTCACAATTTCAAAATTGCTACCCAAAAATTATTTATACGCATTACTGACACAATTAAAGAGTTCTCTAGTGTTTTAAACGAACGAAATGTCGTAAAAATAAATTCTAGACTCGCAAACCAAATTAAAACAAAACAAAAACGGATGCTCTAATGATTTTCAAAATGTGAAAATTTTACTAAAAACTTCATATAAAATGCATTTAACCATCTACACGTAACACTTACAGCAAACACACTCCTATGCACACATACAGGGTGTTGCGATAGTGCATTTGCTTGTCGTCTGCCAGCAGTCAGCGCCGAGTGTCATTTAATTGTCAACTTAATTAAGCCAACAACTAAATGTTTATATTTACAATAAGTAGTTGGCCATTTAACTACGAAATGCCGTGCAGCGAAGTGCTCATTTCAAACACACTCAACACACACACACGAGCAAGTTAGATGGCACAGCGAAATAGCAGAAAGCGAAACTTTTGGCTGATTACTCAGTGTCAGTCGCTCGCTCGGCTGCTCGTCTGCCTGGTTAGTTGGTTGGTTGGGTAAAAGTGGCGCACGAAAGTGTCACGAGATTTTTGGGTTTCTATTTAATGTTTATTAGTTGTGGATATATATGTATATAAGTATGCGCCACATGTTTGTTGTATTCTTGTATTTATTCTTAGCTTTTACTTTCAACAAACTTGCCTTCCAATTGCTTCCAATTTGATCGGTTTTTATTAATTTGACCTAAATATTTTTGTTTTTGGCAAATGTGCGCCATTACTAAGCTTTGATTGTGTGCGTTTATTTTTTATTTAATTTATAACTATTAAATATATTTATATATCAGATTTTCATAGTGAATATATTTTTTAGTTATTAATTTATTAAAAAGAATGTTGCATTGGAAGCGTAAAGCAACGAATCTTATTTGTGTTCCATGATTCAGACTCCTAAGGCAGCTTTCATACGATCTTTTGGAACCACATGAACGATTCTTTTAGACTTATTCTCAAGATCTGTTTGATCTAAGTATTTAACATTTTTAGCATTTTCTATACAAACTATTGGGAAAGGGAAGAAGAAGCTTAGTTAATTAAGCCTTTATAAGCAATAAGTAATTTTTGCTTCTTCAAATAATAAATTCATAGATGAACTGCCGCTCTGTCGAGGTGAAAAGTGGTGCGACATTTTCAGTAAATTTATTTTTTTATACTCTCGCAACAAAGTTGCTACGAGAGTATTATAGTTTTGTCCACATAACGGTTGTTTGTAAGTCCTAAAACTAAACGAGTTAGATATAGGGTTATATATACCAAAGTGATCAGGGTGACGAGTAAAGTTCAAATCCGGATGTCTGTCTGTCCGTCCGTCTGTCCGTCCGTGCAAGCTGTAACTTGAGTAAAAATTGAGATATCTTAATGAAACTTGGAACACGTATTCCTTGGCACCATAAGAAGGTTAAGTTCGAAAATGGGCGGAATCGGACCACTGCCACGCCCACAAAATGGAGATAACCAAAAACACATAAAAGGCTATAACTAAGCCATAAATAAAGTTATGAAAATAAGGAACACAGGATCGTATTAGGGAGGGGCACATTTGGATGTAATTTTTTTGGAAAAGTGGGCGTGACCCCGCCCTCAAATAGGTTTTTTGTATATAACTCGCAAACCAATAAAGCTATATAAACCAAACTTTCTGCAGTCGTTTCTTTTAGCCGTTTCCTTATACAGTCCAAAAATGAAAGAAATCGGATAATAACCACGCCCACCTCCCATACAAAGGTTAGGTTGAAAATTACTAAAAGTGGGTTAACTCACTAACAAGAAACGTCAGAAACACAAAATTTCACAGAAATGATAGCAGAAGGAAGCTGCATTCAGATCTTTTTACAAAATGGAAAATGGGCGTGGCATCGCCCACTTATGGGTCAAAAACCATATCTCAGGAACTACTCGACAGATTTCAATGAAATTCGGTATATAATATTTTCTTGGCACCATGATGACACGTGTGGAAAATGGATGAAATCAATTCACAACTACGCCTACTTCCCATATAACTCAATTTTGAACTCCATCTTATTCCTTCACTTTATAATATATACATAAGGAACTAATGAAGATAGCGAAATAAAACTTTACACAAATACTGTATTTGAGCTGTGACATCACTTGTGGAAAAATTATCAAAATCGGACCATGACTTTGCAAGGCCCCTGATATCAAACATGAAGAACTCAGTGCCTAAGAGTAATTTTTCACCGAAAATATAGGTAAATCTCTAAATAAATTGCGAGAGTATAAAATGTTCGGTTGCACCCGAACTTAGCCTTTCCTTACTTGTTTTATTTTAGTTCCGTCAATGATTTTGGGACTCTCAAATTAGTATAAATCAGTGCTTTGTATGTTTCCTTTCTCAGGTAACAACTCACCAGATTGTTGACAATTATAATGCTTAATCCATCCCAACTGATCTTATTTTGAAACTTTCGACCAGTTATTGTTACAGTCATGTATCCAAATTAATAAACCTGGAATCAAACCGTGGAAGCATTGTATATACGAAATTTTGTATGAGATTATGAGATTCCTTTTAACAATAGCGGAATGGAGTTTCTTAACCCTAGAATGGTAAACATATTTTTTTGCTCTTTAATAGTAATCTTCGCCTGTGAGGCGACTTTAATAAAAAACCCACATTTTACCCTTAACAAAACAAAAATTTATTGAAACAAAAACAAAAACGTATATATTACATGCTTGGTAATAAAAATAAACAAAAAACAATTCACTTTTAAATATCTTAAATATATTATTGGCAACATTTATAGATCAAATATCACTGGTCGACACAAAAAATGCATCAAAGATCAGACAATGATATTCTTATAGGATTTTCATCGCTGAACACGAATATTACCTCCAAAAGTGCCCATCTCGTCGAGGTTTTGAGCAAAATGGACTCAAAGTCTCAAAAAATCCTGTTTTTGGCCTTTTTTGATCACGTGTAGAGAATTATGCTGACGTGCTAGAAGTCTGTAACTAGGCTTAAATTGAAGCTTAAACTGTCAACTATAAGAATCAAATGTAGTGGTATCGGTGTGATCTCCAGTTACTTCTCTACAATTTAAGAGAGGGTACCCTATCATCATTGTCGCCGGATTGGAAACGTGTGGGCAGTCCGTGGTCCACTTGCACCAGAGCGCTGGATACACTGTCTTTGAGTGAGCTCACCAAGTGCTGGAGAACAACCAGCACCTGCGCAGTAGCGAGATCCTTTTGGCCCACAGTGGATCGAAAAGGGTCTTTGCAGCTACTGTCGCTCAGTAAGACTCATCTCTCAGTGATCATTGGAGTGCTTACTGAACATTGCCCAATAGGCACACACGCAGTGAGGCTAGGGATCATGTCAGACGCTAGTTGCCAAAGCTGTTTGGAGGAAGGCGAAGAGGAATCGTCCAAGCACTTCCTCCTTCAATGTCCAGCATTCGCCAGACTTAGGTTAATGCACCTCGGTAGGCATATCTTCGGCGTACCCAGCGAATTAACAGGAATCGATATTAGCTGACTTCAGAACTGTATTATAGAGTCCAAGCACTTTGTCGCAACATAAAGGGCTTAGTGATCCGTTAGGAGTTTTCTGGGTGTCACAATTGACAGTCGAATCTGTCTAAGTGAGACTCTCTGCATCTGCGGAGATCTGCCCCTTAACCTAACCTAACCTAAGGTATATAAATTAATAGTAATCATTCTTTATAGTAAATGCTCAATTTATTAGATAACAAACGGTGAAGATTTGTCAGTGATCAAAGATAGGGATTGATCAATTCGATTATCTTTTATTATAGCTATTGGTTAATATATTATATTAGGTAAAATCGTGACATAATTTTTATGATTCGTCTTTTGCTCAGCTGCAGATGTGGTCCTCGCACCCGAAAGCCATTGGTAGCCACAAAAGCTTGCAGAAAGCATTTCATTAGTAGTACTTAGTATTTTTGTAAAACAGAAATTTACACATGGAGTTGGTCATCTTTTACTTTGAAGTCGTTTGCTTAGTCAAGTTTTATTTTTGGAACTTACACACAACTACAACAAACACTTTGTTACATGCAAACTTGAAAATTCCACAAATTGTTGAACAAAACCACAAGCAAGTGACGTGTACTCCGAAATTCACTGAAGCCATTTGTTTTTATTGTTGTTGTGGTTTTTGTAAAACAGCATTTCAGCAAGAGTGTTTAACAAAAAAAAAATACATTTGCTATGCATATAAGTACATATAGGGTGTTCCAATGGATGTAAAGTAAACGCGTGTGAGTGACATTTACGTACAGAATACTTGGAGAATAAGAATAGTTTATAAAAACATGAAAATTTATTTTCAAAACTTATTTTCTGGGCGGTAAAACTTTTTTTACTGTTTTTTAATGATATTTAATGACCTATTTGGCATGCCTAATAGATATACATATGTATGTATATCTAAGTAACATTATCTCTTTTTGAGTACGAATAAGCTTAAAGAACTCCAAAGAACTCTTAAAAAATATATTTTCATATTTTCAGAAATTTCTGTATTTCAATTCAATTCTTTTTGTTTCTCTAACTCTAAAAAGCCACCCTATACACATGTAAATTTGCACATAAATAAATAATTCGCAAATCCATGTGCATAAATAAGTGTGCCAACACATGAGTTTGTGGCATGCCGCACACTCCCATACACACACCTCATCCTCCTCCGAACGTGGCAATTTGTCTAACAAGTGCTGCTAGCAAATGCTCCAACATTCCTCAAGGATCATTTATCATTTTATTCCATTTTTTGATGTTTCATTCATGCGTCGCTCTAAGTAGCTCGAGTGTATTCCAAACGCTGGCAGCCACTAAAAGTCAGCCAGCAAGCAAGCAGAGGCAGGAAACCGTCAAAGGCTGCCTGTTAATGCTTGTGTGTGTGTGTGAGTGTCGTGCTGTTGATATTTTCGTATAAGACATTTTACAAAAGAAATTAACTTGTCCCATTGAACTAAGCGCTAGCAATTGGAAATGAGCGCTGGTGGTGCCACGAGGCGAATGGACAGCCAGCAGCAGACATGCTAAGCGCACTTGGGGCGGCGGCGGCAGACGACGCTGGAAGCGTTGTTGTGGACAATCAGAAAACAGCCAAGTTGACAGAAAGAGCACAAGCGAAAACACTTGGGCCACCATCGCACAAATGGGGTAGGGGAGGGGGGTCAGGGAGGACTGAACCGTTTTAGTTGGCGCTGGCGGCGAGCAAATGAACTAACAACAAATGGAAGATTTCCAAATGTCCACTGCGGAGCATGTGTAGTGTTGGTGTTGGTGTTGTTGTAATACTTTTGGTGCCACAAAATTCTAAGTAAATTCTATGGACAACATTTTTCGACTTGAGCATGAAAAGTGCAAAGAAACCACACACAAACACACACTCACATTCCCAGCAGCCAGCGAGTACTAAGTAGTGTGCAAGAAATGCATGCACAACAACAACAACAACTGTGGTGGTCATTTGCAACTAAATTTAAATGCTTAAATATTTGCCGAGTGCAAAATGTAA
The DNA here is from genome assembly GCA_031772095.1 of Zeugodacus tau. Taxonomy (NCBI): domain Eukaryota; kingdom Metazoa; phylum Arthropoda; class Insecta; order Diptera; family Tephritidae; genus Zeugodacus; species Zeugodacus tau. Next base: position 54,557,959 of record CM062649.1, on the reverse strand, counting down.
AATTTACTTTTAATTATAAAGATAAGTGTCAGCGCAAAGGAGGCCAACAAGTGGACAATGACAACATATTGTACAATGTATTTATTGTACCGCTATGCAAGTGAACGCAGAGGTGCGGTGAGGAGGACACGGGTAGGAGGACATGTAATTAACGGCACCTAAAGTAGGTAGACGCTGTAGACGCTGTCGACGCCAACGCTGCAATTTGTTGTTGTTGATTCTTCGCTTGTTGTCCAATTTGCAGCTATTACAATTGCTGTTGTTGTTGCTAATATGTGTATAGGTGTGATTGTCATCGTCGCCGCCATCATCGTCATCGCTGCAATTAAGTAAACATTTATTGTATGAGAGGTGAGCGCGTGTCCCGCTTCCCCGCTGTGTTGGGCAAACTGGACTGGCACTTGGCACCCAAATGGTACGTATACGCCCCGTTGCACCGGCGTTGTTCTTACCGCAAGCGCGCGTATTTGTACTTATGCCTGTCTACATATATATTTTAATAAAATCACACAAAGTCGCTTCGATTTAATTTTTGAGTGCACCGGTGTGAAATGATATTATTAAATTCGCGCGTTGTTGATGGTAAAAATTTTTACCACTTTCACGTTTGTGTAAATTAGCAACATTGTTATTGGTGTATTTGGTGAAAATATGGTTCATTCAAATTAGTCCATAATTGCCAGTAGTTTCACTTATACTATTTATGTTGAAGACCTTAAAGCTTAAAGCATTACTCTCAAAGCGATAAGTATGTCTTGTTAACACTGCGTTATATTTATTATCTCCCGGATATCCGGAAAGCTATAGTTACTTTAATGTTAGGATGGCTGGGGAGACTAAAGCGATATGGCAGACAGAGTGAACGATTTTAGAGCCTAGAACCGGATATCATGCATGCGGAAGCATTCAAAACAACGTGTAGATTTTTAATGATGCTTAGATCTTAGTATAATACCGATAGTAGTGGTGTCCTCTTACAGAAATGATAGAAACTTTTTAACATGCATTATACACTGAGCTCGCTTACCGTTCTTTCGATTTCATTATAAGAGAGAAGATATTCTTAAATCCTTAAAACACTTGTGCGCCTTCCTCACAGCACTCTGCGGTATTTTCTATTCAACATATGGTAGCATAGTCAACGACGTATTCGTCGTGCATTTTTGCATACATTTTTTTTATCCAACATAACGGACCTATACCGTTGTAGGGTAGCACCCCAATTTCTTGATTTTAGGACATCCATGTTTCACAGTCTGGGAAACAAATCTAGGGTCAAATTAAGCATTTTTGGCCTTCGTACATACTGTTGAAGTTCTCGTGAACAAATTTAACCCTTCATGCCCAAAGTTGCCTATAGGCAATATTGTACTTACCGGCTTCTAATTCTCGTTAATTAAATTTTTTAACCAGTGGTTTTTTTCATTTATATACACTTATGTGTTGTGCATGCTTACAGTTACTTTTTCTGTTATGTGTGCGTGATCATTCAGTAGGCGTTCTCCGTTGAGTGGAATTGTCAAAATCGGTTCCGCGAAAAAAAGTTATACTAAAGTGGTTATACAAAAAGTGTTCAAAAAAGTTAAAATAATTGTTTTATTTTAAAACAAAGTGAACTAAATATATAAATAAGTAAAGATAAGAGAGTTATTTAAAAAAAATCAGTTATCAGAAAAGTGTTAAGTTTATTTATAATAATTTAGTAGTTGCTCATAGGTAACATCCTGTAACTCATGAACCAGGATACAAAGGACTTTGACATTTTTATCACTTCATATTTGAGTTGAAACTAATATATATCTGTACTAAAAAAATGTTAGCTCCGCTCATTTTATTTCGGTCATGAAAGTGTTAAAAAATTTTCGGTTCATCGGACTACAAAATCTTGCGCCACTTTTCGACTGGCCAATGCAGGTGCACTTCAACAATTTGAACTCTGGTCTGCACACGGTTCCAGTAAAATCACTTTTCTTGGGCTCCTGCCGAAAAATGTTAGCTGATTTTATATATATATTACCAAAGTTCCTAGTGGACACAATATCACTAAGATATAACTGTATTGTATGTATATGCATGTATATTGTAATGTGAATGAATCAGATGAATCCTTAAAACACAAAATTGTGTTATATGGGTGGTTCTGAACCGACTTTCCAACCAACAATATTTTTGGACATTTGGTATTACGACTTTTAATAAAATTTTACACAAAATAAAAAAATATATATTTTTATCTAGAAATTATATATCATATTTTCTGTCAGTTTTTATTTTCATATTCGCAACTAAAATTTGTGATCGAACATACCTCCGAACATTCAAACATATTTATTTATTACTTAAAAGTGCAACTAAGTGCCACAATCCCCCTTCTCGTCAGCAGTCATCACTCAATGTTATTACCTACACGAGAGAGTGCAAGTGCCAGCAACGGCATATGCTAACACACACACATACATACAAATTTATATGTAGTCTTATAAACTATCGCAATTTGGGCAACAAAGTGTCAACGTTGCCAATTGGCTATGCATGACAAAGTGCTAACGATGGCACTTAAACGCCGAGGCGGTCAACAAATTTAGTCAGCCAGCTAGCGAACTAGTGGGCCATTCAGTGGGCCATGCGGCTACTGGCCACACAACGTGCTCACCTACACACACACACACCCGCCCGCATACCCGCAGCGAAATCTCGGCAATTCTATAATCTAGAGATCATATTGTTGTGCGGCATTGTCGTCTCTGCTTTCACTTATGCAACCAGCCGTTTGGCAGCTGCCTGCCACTAAGTGATTTGTTGTGTCTTTGGTGAGGCTTTCTAGCTATTTTTCTAGTTATTCCTAGGCTTTGTTTATCTTTTTGCACATTTGTTTGCCTGTAGTTAGTATTCTCTGCATAATGTGCTTAGGACTGCAGTGACATGGTACAAAGCGTTTGGCGCATTGTTGGTGGTCCAAGACAATTATGGTGACTGTGTGCGGTTAGTAGGGCGAGTAAGTTAAGTGAGCTGCCTAATTTCGAAGTTTTAACTTAATCATTTTTTTTTCATTATTTTATGATTTTTTTAAATTCAATATTGTAAGTCTCTTCATAAAAATAAAAAAATATTTAAATTACCGCTTTAGATTAAAAAATAATATTTTGTGACACAATTTTATTTCATTTATCACAAATTCAAACCACAAAGTGCCACCAAAATTCATTAGCCTATTCGTTTCACTTTTATTATTTTCCGGAATTTTTACACTAATTGATTGTTTGAAACGACTTCAATCGTAAAACTGTCCAAATTGACATTCGGTTCGCCGCTTTGAAATGCGTAAGGTGTAAGTTTCTTATGATGTCTTCTACGTTTGTACAACACTCAAATGAAATGTCAAAACAAATTCACCAAATGCCAAAAGCACTAAACGATAATTTATGATGGCGAGTGTGTTGCCACAAACGCATTACAAATACAAAAATGTGCATGAGTTGTGCGCTGACCGCCTGTTATTGACGTTTCCGGTGTGATTAGGCATTGAGTGCAATTTTAAGTAAATCAAAAGTGACAAAAAATTAAAATAGATTAAAAATGAAATAAAGAATTTGTTTACAGCTTTATTTTAATTTGAAATATTTATATTTTAATTTTTTTTATATTGAGTAGAAAGCTTTCAATTGAATCATATTTTATTTTTTTCAATGTTGTTAATGTCATAAATATAATCGGAAGTTGATGATTGTGGGTGAAAAGACGATTCCCGTTTGAAAGTAGACAAATTTAATCAGTAAAAACTGCCTTGAGATAAAATATTTCGGTGTTTTGATATATGAACACATCGGAATTATATTTTATGGAGCCGTAAAAATCAAGAGTTTGAATATGAGAACATGATGGTACAATAAGTAAGATTACGCTGAAAGAGTTACACAGCTAAATGATTACTCATGAATAGAAACATTAACATAAAAATCAATATTAAAAAAAAACAAAATTCTTAGATTTTACGGCAAGTTTTTATACTCTCGCAACAACAAAGTTGCTAGAGAGTATTATAGTTTTTTTCACATAACGCTTGTTTGTAACACCCAAAACTAAACGAGTTAGATATAGGGTTATATATACCAAAGTGATCAGGGTGAAGAGTGGAGTTCAAATCCGAATGTCTGTCTGTCCGTCCGTCCGTCCGTCTGTGCAAGCTGCAACTTGAGTAAAAATTAAGATATCTTGATGAAACTTGGCACACTTATTTCTTGGCACCATAGGAAGGTTGCTTTCGTTGTTTCGCAAAATCGGACCACTGCCACGCCCACAAAATGGCGAAAACCGAAAACACATAAAGTGCCATAACTAAGCCATAAATAAAGCTATGGAAATAAAATTTGGTATGAGGGATCACATTATGAAGGGGCATATTTGGATGTAATTTTTTTGGGGAAGTGGGCGTGGCCCCGCCCCCTACTAAGTTTTATGTACAGTCGTCTGCAGTCGTTTTTTTTAGTCACTTCCTAGTACAGTCCAAAAATGAAAGAAATCGGATCATAACCACGCCCACCTCCCATACAAAAGTTAGGTTGAAAATTACTAAATTGGGTTAATTCATTAACGAAAAACGTCAGAAACACTAAATTTCACATAAGAAATGGCAGATGGAAGCTGCACTCAGATTTTTTTACAAAATGGAAAATAGGCGTGGCGTCGCCCACTTATGGGTCAAAAACCATATCTCAGGAACTACTAGACCGATTTCAATGAAACTTGGTTTGTAATAGTAATAAAGTAAGTAATAGTGAAGGAATCGGTGCAGAACTTTGCACAAATACTATGTTAATAGTGTGGCAGCCCCATTCTAAAAATCCCCGAAATCGGACCATAAGTTTCCAAGGCCCCGTATACCGAACACGAGGACCTCGGTGGTTCTAGTCTAATATTATGGTTTCCCACTTTCAATGGACTTTATACAATATATATGACAATATAAATAAAGTTAAATAAATAAATTGCGAGAGTATAAAATGTTCGGTTACACCCGAACGTAGCCCTTCCTTACTTGTTATAAGTGAGTTTTATAATAAAATCGAATGATTTGAAAATAATATCGAATCTACTATTCAACAGGATGATTGAAAAAAAGTTTAATTTCGATTTTATTATTCAACGTACATAGATGTCATCGATGAAGTTACAGTGATTTCTTTCCATCGACCGTTCTCTTCAGGTCTTAGAAAAGTCACTGAGGGCACGAAACAGTGAATGTCAGATCAATTCGAAGTCAAATATTTGTTTGCTACTTTATTCCAAGGTTGATTGATATAACCAATAAATTCTTAGAAGTCTGAGAAAATAATAGGGTACCAAATAAAAGTCGAGGTCCTATGTTCCATATAGGAACTCTGAAAAATTATACGTAATTATGAAATAAATATGTCCTACCGAACACATTTTATATATTACTAACAGAAAAAGCAAAAGTTATAAGTTTTTACACACTTATACACATTCTCCAATACATATGTATGAATTTTGCCGTTTATTGTATGGGTCCATTTAAAAAAAGTAAAATGAGGCAAATTCGAACGTGAAATTATGAAAAATTTATTTGGAATTAGCTAAAACTTGATTACGACCTCTAGTCTTTTGTGTCCGTTGTCTTTCTCTCTGATTATGAAGACGTTGGGAACGCTCAGAGTTCGACGCCCTAGTGCGAGCTTGAATATTTCTAATATTTTGTTCTTCAAGCCGCTGCATACGCTCCGTACTCGACTCTCAAGCGCGCAGGTTTTCAAATTTTATTCAGCAAGCAGCTGCGAGCGTTCGTTACTCGACTCTCTGGCACGTGATTGCGATGCGAAGAGAATGACTTGCAGGACGATTTTCAGTTTCAGAATAAGATTCTCCATCACTGAGTCTTTTTGGTACACTCACCTGGGAACTATTTCCAGAAAGTTGAGATTCTAGCAATAAATATAGCCTATGTTACTCGGAGTGAATGTAGCTTTCCAATGGTGCAAGAATTTTTGAAATCGGCACAGTAGTTTTCGAGTTTACTCAATACAAACATACATACAAATCTTTTCTATTCATAATAGTAGTATAGATATATCGTATTAGTTTCACGAAAGATGCTGAATCAAGAATTTCCCACCTAACCTAATTACTTTGAGATTCATCATACTATTGAGACTAGTATGTGTTCTATATACAACTTTTTTTCAAGCTCATACTAGATAAGCGTAGTACGAACTGTAAATACAGGAGGATATGGAGGAGCATTCTCCATATTTAGTTTTTATTACCACATCAATAAAGTCACGTTATTCAGTTCTAAACTTCTCCACAGAATTAATAAGATTAAATATATTGAGAACGCTCGACTATCTAAACATCTTCATCTCGACATAGATCTATCTTAACAGTATTAACTAGTAGTTAATCAAGTTATTTTTAAATGCAATCTTACACACACATGCAATTCGCATGTTATGTATATTTTGTACAAGTTTTGGCGCATTGGTGTTCCTTAATTTTATTGTCATTTGTTTAAGAAACTAAACCCCCATTAGTGGCGTCGACATTTTACGTTGTTTCAGAAGCAAAAAAATAAAGTTTTAGTATTATACACATGCATAGTACATACCTAGGTAAATATAAAAATAACACTTTAATTTATTTCACTAAATGAAAGCTCGAATGCAACCAACCACTTCAAAGCATAAAACAGAAGAATGAGCTCACAACAGATCGTTGTCCATTCAGCTTCTAAGTGGAAAAGTTGGTGGCGCATCACACACATTGTTTTTGTTGTTAGATGCGGTCATCAGTTTTGATGTGTATGTATGAATATACTTAAGTAGTTGCTTTTATCAAATTGTATTGTCTGCATAATTTTGCATAATTAGGTGAGTATTTGCTGTTGAAGAGTTAAAGATTTAATCTAGTATTTTGTTTTAAAGATTTTTGGTTTAATTGTTTAAATTATACTCAAATTGTATTTAGTTGTTTATTGTTTATAGTATTGTCTTTTATAGTTAAAAAAGATATTTGATGTAATGTGTACAATTTTTGGTTTACCTGTTCTTTTTTTTTGTTTGTTTATGCAATAATTAATATTGCGATTAAAAAACAAGTCTCTTGACGTCCATACAGTGTCATTCTTTGATTCGTTCATTTTAATCATTGCCCAAAATACTAGTATATATAATAAGTCATAGTAATTGTAAGATAATTAGTTACTTATATGGGTAAATGTCTTCATAATATATCATCCCACACAACACACAATTTGTTATCTTGATTAATTAATTATTAATTAAATAAAATTGTTTTTTTGTAAATTTTATATTGTCGAAATTAAAATACTAACCTTGCCACTGTCAGTGGAGATAGTGATTTGTAACAGATAATGCCAGTTATTTGCAATTATCAATATTATACGATTCTTTTAAAAATTAAACAATTTTTTAGTTTCCTCAAGATCGCTGGGAACCGGGTCCTGCTTTTACGATTTTACAAGCTAAACTATGAGATAAGCGTGGTTGACATTAATTTTACATTTACATTTATCTAAAATAAGAAGAAAGGTAAAATAATGGAAAGTAAAAATTAAATAAATTAGCATATTAAGCTCCTTCAAGGGACTCGGGCGCATTGTTAGACTAGGGATCATCACAGGGTACTTATAATTGAGATCCCACTTTGAGAAACTTATGAAACCCGAGAACATTTCCTCTTGGATTGTCCAGTCGGTTGAAACGGGCTATCTTATTGCTACCCAATTTTCCAATTTTAAAGAATTGGACAACTAGGGTGAAAAAATGGCTAAAGAAGGGCTCACTTGGAAGCCAAAACAATTAATTCGAATACATATAAAAAGCAATAAGTTTTTCGTACTGGGTCTTTATTGCACACAAGCTCTCAAACATACACATATACAGACACACATTACTTGGCACATTTGTACGATTTAACCAAATGTCGTCGACATTAATGCGGACCCCAACAAAGTGCCGTTAAGCATATACCCTTTAATGTTTGCATGATTTGTGGCAAGCGTCTGTGAAAACTTTATGCTTTCACTAAAACGCTTACACATCTCTTAATCACTGATTTATGAACGCTTCTACATTTTCTTACCCGAGTGTTCTTTTGTTTGCTCGCAGAATTATGACATAAAAATTTGAATTCTTGTCGCATAATTTAAATTGCAATTCACAAATACAACTACAATTACACTTTTTATGTGCACTTAATTTATTGTTGTTGTAATTTTGTTTCTATTTTACTACTGTCGCATTAATTGCCGCTATGTAGAAGTGAGTTTTCGTTACAGTAACAACAGCAACGTGAGTGCCTTGTTTCATGTTGTTGCAGTTGTTGTTGATAAACAACAATTGGGAATTGCGCCAAGTGCAAAATTAATGCGTTCCGTGTAAAAACAAAGTACAACAAACAGCATAACAGCATTACAATTTATGTAAGCGAGTGCTCGGGTTTTCCAAATGTTCAATGCATTACAAACTATTTCTCACACTTTTGGAGTAGATTTTTTCAAAATTTAATGCTTACAATAAATTGATTAAATGGGTAGATGAGATAATGTGGAGTTGGGTACAATACACTTTAAAACAGGTCCAGAAAATGTTAATAAAACTCGCATTACACTTAAAGCTCTCTTGATTAAAAAAAACTCTACTGAAACTTAGCATATTTTTAAGTACCATAAATCACAAAACACAGGGCACAAAGGATACTAATGAACAATTGGTGTCAATTGTTTGTATCCCAAGTGCAATCGACGCTAACTGTCATCGCTGCATTGTCGTGTCACTTGTCAAATAACTGTCAAAATCATCAACGAGTGTGTATGAGGCTCTTCACTATAGGGCGGCACTAACTGCAACCAAAGATATATTTCAGTTCTGACAGCGCTCTAAAGCTTGAAGTTGGGTGCAGGGAGAGTAGAGAAGACAGAGAAATAATAAAAAAGGGAAATATTAAAATTAGTAAAATGTATGTAAGAAATTGATGTTGACAATTTCAAAGATTGACTTTTCCATCTACTCTCGTGAGTTTGAGAAAAAAGCAGAAGTATCAAATTAATATCTCCATAAATGGAACTATTCTATGTTTGATTATGCTCCTAGTCGAAATTAAAATAATTCTACATTTAGCATCTAATATCAACCCTTCATATAGATACATTTAATATATACGAATGTTGTTGTTGTCTAGTGACTTCGTAATTGAGTTAACATTTTGTGACAGATTTGTGATGATAGCCATTCATCATGTCTTTTAACCAAATCATAACCTGACCGATGCTTCCAAGCTAAATGGCGAAAGGCGGATGCGCTTGCTGGCAAAATATTTAAATTTTTTAGATGAGACGAATTGGTTTTTATACTCTCACAACAAAAGTTGCTACGAGAGTATTATAGTTTTGTCCACATAACGGTTGTTTGTCATAAAACTAAAAGAGTTAGATATAGGGTTATATATATCAAAATGATCAGGGTGACGAGAAACTTGGTACAAGTTAAGTTACTTGGGACCGTGAGATTGTTGCTTTCGGTCCACTGCCACGCCCACAAAATAACGAAAACCGAAAACACATAAAGTGTCATAACTAAGCCATAAATAAAATTATAAAGGTAAAATTTGGGGAAGTGGTCGTGGCCCCGCCCCCTAATAAGTTTTTTGTATATATCTCGCAAACAAATAAAATTATATAAACCAAAATTTCTGAAGTCGGTTCCCTTACGTACCCCACAATACACCATGAAAATAGTTGAAATCGGTTCACAACCACGACAACTTCCCATATACATAACTCAATTTTGAATTCCATCTTATTCCCACACTTTATAAAATATTGTGATTTAAGGAACCAATGAAGATAGCGGAATAATACTTTTCACAAATACTGTATATGATCTGTTGCATCACTTGTGAAAAATTTTTCGAAACCGGATTATAACTTTTCAATGCCCCGGATAACGAATATGAAGAACTCAGTGCCCCATGGTAATTTTTCATCGAAAATTTCGGTAAATCTCTCAGATATCTTAATTTAATTCAGAGCAAATCTTTTTCTTCTAATAGTTTGCCTCTGTACCAGAAATGGTTAAAATCGGGTCATAACTACCCCTAGCTCTCATATAGCTAATTATAAGATTTCCAAAAATATGATGGGCTTAATCAGGGGTGTTGTGGAATCCAAGACAGATTTGCTGAATGTCAGTATGGCAAACCAATTCTGATTTTCATTGGTGTCACAGAATCTGATTGGATTTTCGTCTTTTCGAATATAAGCAAACCAATATTCGAATCAGCTATTTATTCATGGGGAAAAATTAGCAAGACATGTTTTTGGAATTGTAATCATATAATTAGTTCAAAATATTCATTAAACCCAAAAAATATAATTAAAATGAGAAATTATTTCAGCTTTTATTTTATTTGGCAATGAAAGTAGCGCGAAAAAATGAAAGTTTTAAGGAATCACAGTAATTCGGTTTATGCTCAAAGGAAGTCAAAAATAGTAATTATTTTTATGTAAAAATATACATATTTAAGTGTATATATACAGTGGAACTTCTCTAACTCGAATCTCCATAATCCACAAAAAAACTTCGAGTAAATTTATATGGAATTGCCTTTCAATGCCACTTCAAGAGTTCGAGTTATGGAGAACTTCGAGTTATAGAAATTCGAACTATGGAAGGAAATTTGTATGAAATTTGATTTTTAAACGCTATTGCCAATTTAAAAGTTCAAGTAATGTACATCTTCGAGTTATGGAAGTTCCACTGTATATTTTTTAACTTTTATATAAAATGCTAGATATTTCCATGATCTAATCTGAATTACTTATTTTGTAAAATTCTTAGAATATTTTATTTTTTCCGTTGAATTCAATAATTACGTCATTTAGCGTTCTTATCTTATTTTTTAATAATAATTATATTTTTTCCAAAGCGTTTTAAAGGCAAATCAAAATAAATTTGAACAAAATGTCTCAAATCTGTCAGCCCTGAAGCTCTTGGTTTGTTTCTGATAGTTAAACCGATAAAATTGGTTTCCAAATAGTATTTCTGATTCGAACATCAAACAAATAATATCAGAATTCATGACACGAACCAGAATTTTTTTTCGGTTTGAATTCTGATTCCGACAACTGTCAGATTCCACAACAACCCTGAATAGCTTATAAATCTGTTAATATGTGAACTATCTTAGGTAAATTAAATGAGCATATAATCTTAGATATAATGTATGTTGGTGAAATCGGTTCATGAATTACAGATACTATATACTATATTTGATGATTTTCGTTTTTCTATTGGACTTTATGGTATAAATTGTGTGTTATATTAATAAAAATATAGCAACAAATTGCGAGAGTATAAAATGTTCGGTTGCACACGAACTTAGCTTAAGCAATCAGCTTATCAGACCTTCCATCTTGTATAATAGTAGCTATCTTCGATTCGCCAAGCTTTGGAGAGAAGCCAATCGAATAAACTATACCACTTATTCAGAAAACCTGGCAGCAGCTGCAACTGTAAATTGAAATAAGTCTGAAATATTGTGTATCGAACAGGTTACAACTCACATAAAAAAATAAAAGCTCTCACATCGTTTAACTTACCTTCCCCAACAACTATTAGTTCGTAACAGAGTTCGTAGGTACCAAACACTAACCTGAATAACTTTTTCAGGTTTTTACATTGCCAAAAGCAAGTGCGAAAGCCCATGGGCAAAAAAAGAAAGATAAAATCCCAATAAGCTAAAGTTAACGCTGATGACAAAATCAATGAAATATTCAAATGAGTTCGGTGACGTTGTAAAAGATGCTTACAACACCAAACAGATTCGGCGCGCAAACATATTAAAACGACGTCGTTGAAGAGCGCCTATAAAAGTCGTGGCTTAAGCGGCTATTCATTTATTTATTAGCATAATACCATTTAGACCAAGCGCGAGCTACTGCGGTGCCCTGCTGCCCTACTCGTTATTGTCAAAACTTAATTAATTGACTGTGTAGGGTTTTAAGCGCTGCGATATTTGGAAATTTCTTTTTCTTTTCCTCCATACTTCGCCTGCGTCTCTGTGATTTACATTTTTATTATGATTTACATAAGTTTTTTCTGTCTTCTTTGCCTTTTGTGCACACTTTATATTCGCAATACTTTTGTCGCGGCTGCTTCCTACACATTAGCATAAAAAAGTGTGTCAGTGGGGCAAAGGGCGAATTGGCGAACGCGCTCGAGCGGCTAATTAAGTTGGTCGCGTGATTTCTGATTTTATTTGGCATTATAATTTGGGTATGTTGGAACCTTTTTTTCGTTGTGGCTCGTGTGCTATTAATTTGCATTTTGTTGTAAATGATTTTGAGTTTTAATCCGCGCTTTAGCACTCCTCAAACATATATACGATAGTTATATATTATTTATGGAAAGCTCAGCGACGGCGAGTGGTCTGTGAGGGTGTGTGTGTCGCGCTGAGCCACTCTTCAAGCGCGCTTTGTTATTTATTTTCTCTATTACATTTTGCGCCAGTGTTTGGTTTTCTTCATTTTCGGCTTACAACTGCTTTTCAAGGTTAGCCCGAAATGTAAGCGAAATTTGGCCATATCGGCGACCTTGAAATTTTGCGTTGTTTTGTTATTTAATTCGTGTTAGTTTCTTCTTTTTTGTCCATTCATTTGCCGCCAACAGCGCTGGCCGACTTTTTTTCTATTGTAAATTCGTTGCTTTTACTTTTGCAGTTATTGTCATTTGTTTTTTTGTTGTTTTGCTTTGCTTTTATTATTACTTTTATTTTTTTTTTGCACTAACCTCAAAGAGGGTCAGTGTTATGTAAAAAGTCGGTTAACATAATTAGTCAGCGCTTTATTTCGCTTTATATGTTTTTTTATGTTTTCATTTTTGTAAGTTTTGATTTCTTTTTTTTTTATTTTTTGATTTTCTTTTTTACTCTTTTCGGTTTTTGTTTATTTTTCGTGATCGTTTTGAATTTCAAATTGTTTGCCATCGCCGTGTTGAGTTGAAGATTGATTTGCACTTTTGTTGAAATGTAACCAGCAAATTATTGCAAAGTTAGCCTACGAATCTTTTTCAAGGCTTTGCTAACCACATAGGCCTGTAAGTGGATGGCCTTCTAGTTACGAGTGTATTAGCATATGTTTTGATACATGTGTAAGATTTGATTTATGTCAAGTGCAAAGCTATTGTAATGCCATTGAAATTTTATATCTTTGAATTTCATTTTATAAAAATTTGATATACATTTGTTTTAGGAACTACTTGCGTAGATCCCGTGTTTCTAGAAAGAGAGACCTTTAGAATTGATTAATGAAAGAAAGGGTTTTGGTGATATAAAAATACATGTCAATGAATCCCCGCATGACCCTAACCAAATCTTTGTATTCTCAACGAGTCCTACTCTTATAATACCCCTTATATACTTCCTATGATACGATCCAACCCTCCCGAAGAAGCTCGTTTCCTGGACCTGAATTTATTGGTCTTAATGACAATTAATTTTTACACTTTTCCTCCATGCAGGGCTAGATAATAGCACCAATAACCTTTACTGGCACTGCTGAATGAATTACATATATTATCGACGGGAAATAATTACATGAGTAAAATTGGAGCTTAAGAGTCTTTATACCAAGCCATGTACCAAGAGATCTGGTATTGGATAATCTTATCAAATTCAAGCACTTTTCCACGAAAATCTCGAAAACTCATTCATGAAATAATGGCACTAAATGTGGTGGATTATAGTTGGACAAAAAATTATATTCATACCTTAATTTATTGTACTTATTGCCCTTATTTTTTTATATTTTGCAAATACTTGGCGCTTAAACTGCTGAAATGACAAGAAAACATTTCAAGAGCCGCTATTATTTGCGCTTGTCATTCACTCTGTTCGGCTACTACTTATTCGCTTAAGTATGTGTGTGCTTGCTGGCAAGTTCATTGCTGATATTTATTGTAGCATGAGTTAATTGCTGTGTGGCGCTGTAAATTATTTTCATTACATATCGTTGTTGTTGCTATTTGGATATATTTTTTCGAAATTTTATGTCTACTATGCAAAAATATTTCCAATGAAATTTACTACAGTGGATCAACGCAAAGCAATTGTGGCATAATTTTTTCAAGTATCAAACAGGGAAGGAGTCATGATTCCACGTATTACAATAAAAAATAGTTTAGTAAACGAATTATATATCAGTAACTCTTGATCTTATATATAACCAACTCCTTGTACATTCCAAAATGCTTTTAGTTTTTGTTCTACATCCTCAAGAGATTAAAAAATGTTTTGACGACAATACTCTGTATCGAGTACAAGAAGATCTCATTCAAATCTGACCAATCTCGCTTCAACTCACAGTAATCCCGAATTTTATAAAATGGGGAGGAATAAATAGTAATGGGAGGTTTTTATTCAACCTGGAAAGTATGCATAAAATCGAACCAATAACATAGTATATATATTTTTTTTTTAATATTTCTTTATTTATTGAATCTGCTTTTTTTTTAAGCCTAACAATAAGTTATAAAATCTTAAATCTATTTAAAAAAACTAGACAAGCTCAAACAAGTGGTTGAGCTGTATTGGTGAAACGTTGCTCTTTAGTACGCAGGCATATCCCTTCTTTTTAGGCGTGTTTGCTCACAGGAATGTACTTAGCATTAGCCAATGGGTTTGGGTGATCACGGAGTTTAGATATATATTTCAATCTGCTGTCCTCTACTGCTTTCTTTACCATAGGTATACCAAGATCTTTATGGATATTTTCATTGCGAATGTACCATGGTGAGCACGTGATTGATCTAAATATTTTCGATTGGAACCTTTGTATTATATCAATAGATATTGGTTGCACAGGTCGTACCCCACAGTTGAATGCCATACATCCAAATCGGCTTTATGACCGCATTGTATAAAAGCACTTTGTTGTCTAAGCTAATTTTAGAGTTTTTGTTTAAAAGCCAATTTAATTTTGCAGCTCTTATCTTCATGCACGTTATTTTACTAGTTATATGTTTTCTCCACGTAAGCCTTCTATCTAGGTGAATACGAAGATAGGTAACTTCATTCGCTTGAGGCACTAGAATATAGTTCATTTTTACTGCCGGGCACGTTTTTGGTCTTAGCGAAAATGTAACGAGCTTACACTTTTGTTAATTCACATTTATACGCCAGTTGGCTAGCCATTCCTCGACAGATCTTAAGTGCTGGGCTAATATTCTTGATGCTATAATGTGACATTTGTTACGGCTCACTAAAGCTGTGTCATCCGCGAAATTTGATGTCAAAACATTATTAGCTGTTGGAAGATCAGCAGTATATATGATCTACAGAGTTGGGCCTAAAACACTGCCTTGTGGTACACCAGCCCTTATTTGTCGTTCATCAGATATGAAGTCTCCTACTTTAACCATAAATTGTCTGTTTTTTAAATAAGACTCCAATATTTTATACAAATCTAAAGGTAGAATGTTTTTAATCTTATATAAAAGCCCTTCATGCCACACCTTATCAAATGCCTGAGCTACGTCTAGGAATATAGCTGAACAGTACTCTCTGTGCTCGAATGCTTTAAACACAGCATATGCTGAAACATAGTATATTGATCTTAACAAACAATTTTCTTATCAAAAGTTTAAAGTAAGTTTGATATTATTGACGACAAGGGTAGCTAGGAAATCAAATTCTCCTGCTGTTCTGAATTATATTTTGTATTTGTATTAACAACCTTTTATGGGCGCGACGCTTTTGAACTACATGAACCTATTACCGTAAACACTGTACAATTTTGGTTCTAAAAAAGCTTCATACTACAAAATATTTTAATTTCGAAGCGTCTTCAAAACTGCAAAACTGCAAATCGTGGCGCATACGTTTACATATATAATGCATATTGTACATAAATATATATTATACATACGTATATGCACTGAGCATTAACTTCATTTAATCACCTACGAAAAACTCCACCAACAACAGTGCGCCATATAAACAACAACGCCAGTAGTTACAATGGCGCCCCGCTGCACAAGTCAAGTGGCCGGTGGCTGCGCCAAGCGTATAACGGCGCTCAAGCTTGAAATGTATGCGCACACGTCCGGTGGCGCCCCGCGAAGGTCTCTCACGTACGTTCTTTATTTTGATTTTTGTTGCGTTTTTTTTTGCACTGACTTGTTGTTGTTTTTTCGACCGACTTGTTGTTTTATTGTTTACCACTGTTTTTTTCCCTTCATCATTGTTGCTTTTCGCAGCTCATTTTTGCAAAGTTGTGTGTTTTATCAACTAAATAATCGCAGTTACTGGTGCGTTTTTCATAGCTTGCTTAGCTGTTCATGCTTTGCCACTCGTCTGGTGAGTTTAGTTAAAATGTTGCTTCGTTTTTTATTTTTTTTTTTTGTTTTTTGTGATATTCTTTAACATTTCATTTTTTACTAAAATAAATATTTTTATTACTGCTCATTGCTGGCTCTCTTTCGCTGTAGCATTTCCATGTTGCTTGCAGCGCCAACGTCAGTTAAGCTGGAAATCATAAATAAATATGCTTTGCAACGGATTTCGCGTTGCAACTTTAAGCAAACACTGTTTTGCATGATTTTCTGTTGTTTACTCGCTTGAAAATCATCTGTGCAGCTCAATTTGCGTTTGTTGATTTGATTTTGTTAAACTGATTTTAGAATAAATTTTGCATAAACAAAGTGTGTGTGTGTGTGTGTAGTAAATTTGTTTGAATTCATGGAAATGCAAAACTTGTTTGTTTGCGTAATAAAGTACGTGGTTATGAAGTTGGTGGAGAGTGTCTTTGTTTTCATAAACTTATTTTTATTCAAGACCACATGTGAAGAATACGATTTGAATGTAGCTGCACGGAAACACAAGTGTATTTCAGCGACTCGAATTGTTATAACTTGTTTTAGAACTAAATTTTACATATAATTTATATATATATAAATTTTTAAAAATAATCAAACCAAGGTTATTTGCAAACAGCATACTGCGTCCTTCGAACCATAATACTCACTTCAAATTACATGCAATTACAGATTATTCTTCTTCTTCTTGACTGGCGTAGACACCGCTTACGCGGTTATAGCCGAGTCCACAACAACGCGCCACGTATCCCTCCTTCTGGCAGTTTGGCGCCAATTGGTTATACCAAGCGAAGCCAGGTCCCTCTCCACCTGGTCCTTCCATCGGAGTGGAGGTCTCCCTCTTCCTCGGCTTCCACCAGCGCATCGAATACTTTCAGAGCTGGAGCACTTTCATCCATTCGAACAACATGACCTAGCCAGCGTAGCCCCTGTCTTTTTATTCGATGGACTATGTCTATGTTTATGTTTATGTTTAACATTTTAACATAAAGCTCCTAGATCTAATCTGATCATCGAACTCATTCAGTTAATCTTCTATGAATAGTTAACCAACGTGACACAAACTGTTTTCGCTTCGCCAAGCTTTAGACAGTAGCATTCGAACACACTATGCCAAATAATTCTTCAATAAGTTAATAAAAGTGACTCCAACTTGAATAGATAGTTAACTGAAGAGATATCTTGCAAATTATTAATCGCGAAAAGACATAAGGTCATTCTTGGTTATAATGGGAGTAGCATAAATCGCGGAAATCTTAAGCTCCTCTAATAAGCTGCCTTACTTATCATCAAATGAAATGATTTGTATTCAATTGCTTCCTCACCAATTACAACCTTTCATTCAATCAAATTCCAATGATTTTACCAAGAAATTGAATCGATAATTTGATAATGATTAGTAATTGCTAATTGTTCACACACTCGAATGTGTAAACAGATATGTATGTAAATCATGTGCTTATTATGCGCTACCACAACTCTTAAAAGCCTGATTGAATGCCATCTTTTTAATGGCTCATTAAATTAATCAGCAGAAAGCCCAGAACACATTCTCCTATTATGTATTTAATTGGCCTTTAAATCAATACATTATAACTTCATAGGAATTAGTCATCCTCAGGATTTTACTGGCTGCCGAAATAAAAAACAAAGATTGATTGAAACATTGAAAATATTTGGCTGTTTTTGGAGTGTTCCATTATTTACCGAATTATAAGAATATAATATTTTGAAGAGAACAGACCCATAAGAGGTATTATCATATATGATCAGATATTTACTAAAAAACTTATAGGACAGAAAAAAATTGCCAGTCTTTTATAAATAAATATTATTCAGGGATCGTTTGGTCTTTATGCCAATCGAAAAACGTTGTCGTAGGTTTGAAATCAAAATCAAACAAGTAAGGAAGGGCTAAGTTCGGGTGTAACCGAACATTTTATACTCTCGCAATTTATTTATTTAACTTTATTTATATTATATAATACACAATTTGACACACATATTCGTCATATATATTGTATAAAGTCCATTGAAAATTGGAAAGTTGGTAGGTTAGAAGCACCGAGGTCCTAATGTTCGATATATGGGGCCTTGAAAACCTATAGTCCGATTTCGGCGATTTTTAGAATGGGGCTGCCACACTATAAACGTAGTATTTGTGTAAAGTTCTGCACCGATATCTTCACTGGTGCTTACTTTATATATTGTAAAGTAAACGATTCAGATTGTCTTCAAAATTCTGGTATATAGGAAGTAGGCGTGGTTGTGAAGCGAGTTGGCCTATTTTCACAACATATCATTGAGATGTAAGGAAACTATTACAAACCAAGTTTCATTGAAATCGGTCGAGTAGTTCCTGAGATATGGTTTTTGACCCATAAGTGGGCGATGCCACGCCTATTTTCCATTTTGTAAAAAAATGTGAGTGCAGCTTCCACTTGCCATTTTTTATGTGAAATTTAGTGTTTCTGGCGTTTTTCGTTAGTGAGTTAACCCACTTTTAGTAGTTTTTAATATAACCTTTGTATGGGAGGTGGGCGTGGTTACAATCCGATTTTCTCCATTTTTGGACTGTATAAGGTAGTACCTAAAATAAACGACTGTAGAAAGTTTCCTTGATATAGCTTTATTAGTTTGCGAGATATGTACAAAAAACTTAGTAGGGGGCGGGGCCACGCCTACTTCCCCAAAAAAAATTATTTCCATATATGCCCCTTCATAGTGCGATCCTTCATACCAAATTTTTCCATAGCTTTATTTATAGCTTAGTTATGGCACTTTAAGTGTTTGCGGTTTTCGACATTTTGTGGGCGTGGCAGTGGTCCGATTACGCCCATTTTCGAACTTAACCTTTTTATGGTGCCAAAAAAAACGTCTTCCAAGTTTCATCAAGATACATATCTCAATTTTTACTCAAGTTACAGCTTGCACGGACGGACAGACAGACGTACGGACAGACGGACAGACAGATTCGGATTGACATCCGGATTTGAACTTTTCTCGTCACCCTGATCATTTTGATATATATAACCCTATATCTAACTCGTTTAGTTTTAGGACTTACAACCAACCGTTATGTGGACAAAACTTTAATACTCTCGTAGCAACTTTGTTGCGAGAGTATAATTAAAAAGAAAAAATTATAGAAAGGCGATAAACAACGAAATCTAGCAATAAAATTTAATGATAATATTTAAAATGTTCTATGGATCTTCTTAACGTACGAGTATTAGTATAACTTTTTGTCTCTTTTAAAATTTTACTCATCCACAATTACATACTTTCGAACTAGTTCTAGACTCGGGCTAGTTGTAATTTATATATACAGTCAAACTTTCATAATATCAAACAAACTACCTTCCATAACTTCCATAACTCGAAGTCTCTCTAACTCGAAGCTTTTTTGTGGATTATGGTGACTCGAGTTTGGGAAGTTCAACTGTATTTAGCTCTTGTTTATATTGTATGATAACAAGGGTTTTAGTCACAACTGAAACGATTTCACATCCCGTAGTAATAACTACTAGCTCTTCCTATGATCAAAATTAGTAATGTATTTTTGTGTGCTGGGTTTATCATTTTATATATACCAAGCAAGCCTATATGGAAAAAGTAAGTAAATAGGAATGTCGCAATTTTAATTGAATTCATTGTAAAAGCGTTAAACTCTTACAGAAAAGCGAAAAAATAAATTGCTATCGAGAAAATCGCGGTGAACGTTATGTTATGAGCTTTTTCGTTTAAAATACTCGTCCAAAAAAGTCGTTGCAATTAATTACATTATACCCATACTTATGTACATACAATAATCATTAAGGTGGGTAGTTATACACATTATCTACTCTTAATTGTCATTCGTTGCGCCTACTTGTTGAGGCTTTTGATTAAGAGATGCAGCCAGCTGCTCCGCCGCTCCTCATTCTATCCTCTTTTAGCAGAGTATCTACAATCCCTTTTATCGTCGCTGGATCACACAATTCATTTTGGGAAATTTAATGCAGTAAATTCAATAAAAAAAGCAATCGAGTTAACAAAACAAAATAAATGCAAAACAAATGTCATTTGGAATGGTCAGTCAAGGGAAGGAGCGCTCAACACAAAAAAACGAAACAAAATGTTGAAAAAAAGCTATGAAAATTTGGTTCGTAGGAAAAATCGCCGCTGCAGAATCTAATTTGAGAGATTATGCAGCTTTACGAATGCCTCGGCCAGCTAAAGGCGCTCCCCACACAGCCGCACCGTCGCTGTCGCTGCCGTCAAGCGCACTTTACTAGTTGGCCTGGTAAATCAGCGTCACTAACTTAGCGCTTCATAGCTGGTTAAGCTGGTTTTCTTTTGCACTGCCAAATGCTTTTTAGACAACACAAAAAATTTTATTTTCAATTTTTTGCACTTGCTTTGTATGTTTTTGTTGTTTTTTCTACTTTTTTTCAACATTAAAATTTTGTTAGTTGTTGGTGGTGTTGTCGTTTCTAGCTATGCTGGTTGCATTGTGGCAATTGTTGTTGTGACCGTTGTCGCAATTGGCTCTATGTCTTATTGATGTTAGTCAGAGCTGCTAAGTTGGTTGTTGTTGTTAACGATTGAAGGTCATTGGTGTTGATTTCAGCTTAAATGTCGAGTTGTAACTCCAAAGCTGAGCTGAATTAAGTTGCTTTGTCGGGCGGGAGTTCGGCGCTGCGCCTCAACTATGCAGAAACAAACACACAAACACACATAGAAATGTATTTTTGTATAGACCGCTTTGCTGCGCATTTAGCCAAGTTGTTGTTTTTCTTTTTTTTTGTGTTTTTTTATATTTCCACTTTGAGTTAATTTATTTTGCAGTAAATCGTATTTGAATTCGGACTAAAATGCAAATAAAATGTCAAATGTTAGTAGCGGTTGCTATGCTTGTAAAAATGTTTGTTTGTTTGTATGCATTATATTTGTTGTTGTTGTATATTATTTATAAATGTAGACTTACGTGTTCGTTCGTGGCGCGTTTTTGGCATTAAATTCGTTTGGAGCATTAGTAATTTTCTCATTTTCGCCTTTTTATTCTGCAATTATTTGCACTAATATGTTTCTTTGTTTTCCTTATTCCTTTTTGGCCGTTGTATGTGGGCTGCGCGCAGTCGCGCATGCGCATTCACAGCGGTGGGTGTGTCACTAATAGTTACTAAACCTTGACTTTACTCGTTTATCTGGCGATTTTTTCCATAAAAGTTTTCCTGTTTGTGCTTACATTCAGTTTAATATCTGTATAGTGAGCAAATAAATTTAGATCCACAGAATTGCGAGTTCTTTTAAGCATTGTGCAGTATTCCTTAGTAGAATTTGAATGATAATGAAATATTCCGAAATTTGTTTTAATAGATTATTTTAATCATTCATCTTTTCCAGAAATAGATTTTATGAAATTTTGTAAAAGGTTCAAATGATAAATGAAATTTTCGTCTAGAAAGGAGTTGTTGCTTGACAATCAAATTCTTGCTTAAGACCGAGTTCACACATGGCAACTTTTATAATTGAAACTCGAGTTTCCTGTATGAAATGGTGCTAAATAATTCGCATTCATTTGCAAATACATCGCATTTCTTGGCTTACGGTGATGTCAGCCTTTACTCTTACGAGGACATCAACCAGCTGGGCAGAGGAACCTTCCCAATTAAGGGTCCGGACATTCCAGGTGCATGCCCTTAATTCGGAGTCCTTTAAACGTTTGCAGTGGTCGTCATCAAAATTGGGGTCTCTCATCCGAGGCTGTTTCTTTCTTTTCATTGAGGGGTGTTTTTATGTGGTGGGTCCCAAACCCTACGCATAACCGCATAAGCGGGTTTCGCCTTCTCACTTTAGCTCGCCTCCAAACGGATGTCTGTTGGCTACCCAGAGGATACTTGGTCTAAGACCGGAAGTCGTGAGCTGCTTGAGCCACATGTAAAAGAATCGTTCCTGGCCACTCCCAAGTGAATGACAGTCAGAAACTTTCCTCACTTACGAGAACTTCTACATATGACTCCATCCTCTTTCCGCCAATTACCGTGGGATAAGCCTCCTCAACATAAGGAGGTTATAGGTTCTGTCGAGCGTATTGTGTGAAAGACTAAAGCCCACCGTCAACAAACTGAGCCCACCGTCAACAAACTGATTGGACCTTATCAGTGTGGCTTTAGACCTGGAAATCAACAACAGAACAGATATTCACCATGCGCCAAATTTTGGAGAAGACCCGTGAAATTAGGATCGACACACACCATCTCTTTGTCGACTTTAAAGCTGCTTTCGACACCACGAAAAGGAGCTACCTTTATGCCGCGATGTCTGAATTTGGTATTCCCGCAAAACTAATACGGCTGTGTAAGCTGACGTTGAGCAACACCAAAAGCTCCGTCAGGATCGGGAAGGACCTCTCCGAGCCGTTCGATACCAGACGGGGTTTCAGACAAGGTGACTCACTCTCGTGTGATTTCTTTAACCTGATGCTGGAGAAAATAATACGAGCTGCAGAGCTAAATAGAGAATGTACAATTTCTACAAGAGTGTACAGCTACAACACCCGCGGCGTTAGTTCTGCTTTCTCTAGACTGGATAAGGAAGCGAAGCGTATGGGTCTGGTGGTGAACGAGGACAAGGCGAAATATCTTCTGTCATCAAACAAACAGTTAGCGCATTCGCGTCTTGGCTCCCACGTCACTGTTGACAGTCATAACTTTGAAGTTGTAGATAATTTCGTCTACCTGGGACAGCAATAACAATGTCAGCCTGGAAATCCAACGCAGAATCACTCTTGCCAACAGGTGCTACTATGGGCTAAGTAGGCAATTGAAAAGTAAAGTCCTCTCTCGACGAACAAAAACTAAACTGTACAAGTCCCTCATCATTCCCGTCCTACTTTGTGGTGCAGAAGCGTGGACGGTGTCAACATCCGATGAGACGGCACTAGGAGTTTTCGAGAGAAAGGTTTTGCGGAAGATTTATGGTCCCTTAAACATTGGCAACGACGAATACCGCAGACGATGGAACGATGAGCTGTATGTGTTATTCGACGACATAGATATAGTCCAGCGAATAAAAAAACAGCGGCTACGCTGGCTAGGTCATGTTGTTCGAATGGATAAAAGTGCTCCAGCTCTGAAAGTATTCGATGCAGTACCCGCTGGTGGAAGCCGAGGAAGAGGGAGACCTCCACTCCGATGGAAGGACCAGGTGGAGAGGGACATGGCTTCGCTTGGTATAACCAATTGGCGCCAAACTGCCAGAAGGAGGAATACGTGGCGTGCTGTTTTGGACTCGGCTATAACCGCGTAAGCGGTGGCTACGCCAGTCAAGAAGAAGAAGATTTGCAAATAATGAATACATACATACAATATATTGAATTATATTTAAAGTTATAAAAGACGTGATTTTAAAAATATGTTTGCAAATAAGTATTCATAATTTCGTAAAACTATTTTAGAAAGGGATTCCTGTCTGAACATAGGCGAATTCTACTTTTAAATTTTTTTAATACAAAGCAAACTGAGGGACAATTGGCAAAGAATCAACCAACCTATGTGTATAAGCGTTGAAATACTGAAATACTTCTAGAATAATACACCTTGCGAGTATCTCAAAATCGCGAGTGAGGTGAAATTCGTTTTCCTTTACTTTTTTTCATTTCAACTTTAAAACTATCGATGTGCTGCATGATATTTATTTTTTATTTGTTAGGAAAAAACTGGAATTAAGTAGAGATACAGTGTCTTATAATAAACTTCTCAACATAAAGACCTAAATCTTTGGAAAATATGCCATTCATCTAGACATATGTATGTGTGATATTACGTCGTTCTATTATACATTTATTTAATTTTCATAAAGAAGAAAATGATTGTCCTTTCGGAGAGCAAGAGAGAGAAAAAAGTAAATTTTATTAACAGGGAATATTATTCATTTTTCAAATACTGTGGAACTTCTCTAACTCGAATCACCGTAATCCACAAATAAATTCGAGTTAGACTCTTTTAAGAATCTGCCTCGATAGCAAAATTTAAAATTTTGCATTATGCCCTGGTCGAAAAGTTCGATTTATGAAAGGAAATTTGTATGACATTTTACTTCTATTGTCTTTTTTAGAGTTCGAGTTATGGAGAACTTCGAGTTAAGGAAGTTTGAGTTATGGAAGGAAATTTGTATGAAATTTAATTTCTAAACGTTAATTTCTAACGCAATTAAGTTATGGAAGTTCCACTGTATTTCAATCTTAATAAATCGTATTTGCTCAAAGTTTAGTCTATAATCCAGACTAAGACTTATTAATTTAGAAAACTCTTACAGCAGACGCCACGAAATAAACATAAAATTAACTTGATTAGAACAAAAATAAAGCAAAATAAGAAAAACAAAAACAACTAAGCCGACAGTACGAACAATTAATTTTTAAAACCTTATTAACAAAACGCCGGTAAACGCATTAAGCACAAGCAACCGCAACGGTGCAAAAACAAACAAAAAATTGTAACCAGCACAAGAGCCTAATGAGCGTAAGTGGCACTGAGTTTGATGCACTTGTGCGCGCATGAGTCCAATTTTAACAAATTTCGCTGTTTACTTAGTAAGTACTTAAGTACAAGCGTGAAGGCGCAGTAAGCAGTGGCAAGCAAACGCGCGTCGTCGTCGTCAAGTAGTCAAGCTCCATAAGTTACCAAGTCAGTGACTACAAGAGTTGCACTAGCGCTTAGCTGGTAGTTGGTAGCTTACAACAGACTTGTTGTTATCTTTGTTGTTGTTGCAGCGGCGCGTTATTTGCTTTGTGCTCGCACGAGCGTTAACAAACTGCACTGGCACTTGTACTGTTGCTGTTCTTCGCGGCCGGTAGGCCTACATATATTTGTAGTGTAACTAACGGAACGGTTACCCTTTTCTAGACGCAGTTGCAAGCAACAACAAAAACAACTACAATGTACTTGTAGTAAGTTATGCTATGGTATGCCTTGAAATGCAGTGAAGGTTGCAGCCACAAATTCAGAGGCACAAACAAACACACACACACACACCCATAGAAGTATATGCATTTACATGCATCTCCATATGCACATCAACAATTAAGGTTGTGTGTGTGTTGCATTGGGCGTCCATATAAGGAAGCTGCATTTGCAGCAATGTTGCACGATTAAATGCATTGCCGGCAATGCACTTGCTGCAATCAGTAATCGCTTGTGGCGGCAACTAGACAACTACATAACTGTATATTTGCCTTGGTAAACAACAAACAGTAAACCTTGCACACAAACAAACACAACTATGGGCAACAACAACAAAAACCAAAACAATAACGACGACGACGACGACGACGACGATGCCACAGCGAACACAGTTGCATGCATATCTGCGATCAAAAGTTGTGCTTTTTCGCCGTTATTTATTTGTACGACTTTTTGCAGAGCATTTTATTAGCACAATTCATATGTGCCTTCTAAGTCGAAAAGGTTGCCGTAAATTTACGTAAAAAGTGCTATTCCAGCAAGAGCGCACATCCCTTTGGCAGCACCACTCGACTTGTGTAAGTGTATGTGGCATGCCACAACGGCGATATATGCCGGCGATAGTAGAATGCCACACAACAACTGTAAAGTGAATTGTTGTCCTAAAAGCGACGCGGCAGCCATTCCACGACGGCCTTCTATGGCAAGCGAACAATTATGTTGCGCTGCAGCATGTTGCAACTTTCTAGGCACATACTTGTGTGCAAGTGAGTGCAGGCGCGGCAAGGTATGGCCAGCGATGTCAACAGTAACAAGTAACAGTAACAGTTACAGTAACAGCACAGCAGCTTAGTTACGCAAGAATGTCAGCAATGCGACTACTCTGATTCATGCGCTATCATCCTGTAAGAATTCGGACTCGTGCAACAAACACGCAGACACACACAAAATACACGAGCAATATGTTGCTATGTTACTGTCTCTAGCTTTGCGTGTTTTGTTGTTGTTGTTAAATAGCCAGAGCATATAGTAACAACAAAAATTTACAAAAACTACATAAACAACAACAACAAGCACAACTGGAAATTCCTGCGCAAGTGACTGCAATGTTGATGATGACCAAGAAATTAAATTGTTTTTTTTTTTTCGCCAAATGATCAGAAACCGTTGCACGCTAACGCATGTGTAGCACCGTTTGCCGTACCGTTCGATAAGTATTCGAGTTTTTCAATTGCTGCCCATACTCTTATGTACATATATACTTTATAGAAATACCCAATCAGCCAGTGGATTTACTACTTATTGGCGTGCCGCTTAATTGCCGCATTAACAGTTAGTCACCTCAACTCGCTGACGCATCAACAATTCGAATCTGGTCAGCTGACGACTTGGCTAATCGCTTGAGCCAATTTTCCCAATTTTTATTGGTTATTACAGTTTGTATCAGTTAATTTAATAGTGTCTCCTATATATTTGGTATAAATTTGTCTAGCATGCAAGGTGAAGCAACCCGAATCTACCAATCAACCTCATTGAAGAAAGAGACAGAAATAATTTTTCCCTCCATGTTATGTCGGTAGGCTTTTATATTTGGCAACTCACAACTGTATCATAAAGCTGGACATTTTTGATGTTATATATACTCAGAACGTTTTGATATACGAGCTAATTTGTGATGTTTACAATATATGTACAGATGTTCATCTCGGCCAAAAATTTAATTTAACCGCGAAGATTTCCGATTTTATATTTTACAACTTTCGATGACCCAGCAACAGTGCATCAATGAACTTAATTCAAGTTTTGGCGACAAAGCTCCATCAAGGATCTGTATTTATCTATCGTAAGGTAAATTCAATCTAAGTCGTAGATCACTCCTAGACGAAATTCGTGAAGGTCGTCTGAAATCAGTTATTGTTCCGGAAACTATTGATGTTGTGCAAAATCTGATATTACAAGATGATTATGTGACCTAACATAAGATGAAGACAACTATAGGCAGATCAAACAGATCAGAAAAACCAACCGTCGAAGACGCATCACTCCACCACAATAATGCGAGCTCTTACACATCAACTGAAACAACTGCATTTGTGAGCACTCAAAACATCGATTTGATGAGTCATCCACCGTATAGTGTTGACTTGCCTATCAAAGTCAATTAGTTCAATGTCCTGCAAATAACCCTTACGTGATGAAACTATTAGGTTAGTTTAGTCTAGGAAGCCAACAAGCCACGCATTGACCAGAAATAGTCCTTACAAAGACGTTAATAGTATAATCTGTATAAAAGCACCTCTTCAATGTGCTCGTTAACGCGAATATTATCTACCACCTATTGGATTTAAATAACGAACACGCATTATTAGATCTAACCTGAAACACAAAAAATATTCGAATAGGACAGGTGGCGCTGTTGACAAGTAATTGCCTTTACTTTCTTTAAATTAATTTCCTAAACTAGTTGCTATCAATAGTTTTGGATCATATAATTCGCGGAAATATCGCGAATGGTGTATTAAACATTATTTTTGGTTTAAGGTGAGTTTTTTCAAATCGATAAAATACTTAACATTCCTTCTTTATTGCAAAGGTCCATGATAATGAAGTATCTATAGAGATTTAACCAACATCGAATGTGAACCATTCTTCTAGCTTATATGGAGAAGTACTTCATTTACCGTATATAATATCAATATGGATGATGAGCCCTGCCTATAAATTCCATTAAATTAAAATCAACAAACTATACGCCAATAAAAAAAGGGGTTCAATAGTTCGACAACATTGGATCGTACCTATATATATATATATATTGATAACCCTATCGCGAATGTTATTTTTGAAACGGATTAAGATGAGCTACACATTTGCGCGAGCTTTTTTAGTCCATCCCACTATTAAAATAGTACCAATTTCTTTAGAAGTTCAAAATTGCCTGACCAAAAGTCACTAGTTCGGGCTGTCAATATCAGCCTATATCCAGTTATTACTAAAACATTCAGAAAGAGTTTCGTTGAGTCGAATGCTACAATAAATATTTCAATTGCAATGCAATGTTAACAGTGAAGTCATTATATGATTGGGTAATAACTGAAGTCTTAAACTTTGTTTGCCCACACGTGTGTCAAATATTTGGAATAGGTAAATGAAGAATGTTATGGAACAATTGAAATGCAAACAAACCAATGCTATACAGTATAGGTTAAATGCAGAAATTTGTATATGAAAACCCTCTGGCCTTGAAGAACTTTTCACCTGTTCCAACAAACAACTACTTGCCAATGAAAACAAATACAAATATTCGTACATGTAAATATTTGTTAGTAATGGCATGCATGTTCATAAGTACATACTCATACTTGTATTTTAATACTTCTCTAATTTCATTTGCAGCGAGCGAAAAAACACTTGCATACGAATATAACATAATTTTGTTGTTGCATTTTACTTAATTTCCTTCAACAGCTGCACATTCCGATGAAAATAACGGGTGATTTTTTTGAGGTTAGGATTTTCATGCATTAGTATTTGACAGATCACGTGGGATTTCAGACATGGTGTCAAAAAGAAAGATGCTCAGTATGCTTTGACATTTCATCATGAATAGACTTACTAACGAGCAACGCTTGCAAATCATTGAATTTTATTACCAAAATCAGTGTTCGGTTCGAAATGTTCAAATTCAATTCGAAAGGTTCAAATTTTGTTCAGCGATGAGGCTCATTTCTGGTTGAATGGCTACGTAAATAAGCAAAATTGCCGCATTTGGGGTGAAGAGCAACCAGAAGCCATTCAAGAACTGCCCATGCATCCCGAAAAATGCACTGTTTGGTGTGGTTTGTACGCTGGTGGAATCATTGGACCGTATTTTTTCAAAGATGCTGTTGGACGCAACGTTACGGTGAATGGCGATCGCTATCGTTCGATGCTAACAAACTTTTTGTTGCCAAAAATGGAAGAACTGAACTTGGTTGACATGTGGTTTCAACAAGATGGCGCTACACGCCACACAGCTCGCGATTCTATGGCCATTTTGAGGGAAAACTTCGGAGAACAATTCATCTCAAGAAATGGACCCGTAAGTTGGCCACCAAGATCATGCGATTTAACGCCTTTAGACTATTTTTTGTGGGGCTACGTCAAGTCTAAAGTCTACAGAAATAAGCCAGCAACTATTCCAGCTTTGGAAGACAACATTTCCGAAGAAATTCGGGCTATTCCGGCCGAAATGCTCGAAAAAGTTGCCCAAAATTGGACTTTCCGAATGGACCACCTAAGACGCAGCCGCGGTCAACATTTAAATGAAATTATCTTCAAAAAGTAAATGTCATGAACCAATCTAACGTTTCAAATAAAGAACCGATGAGATTTTGCAAATTTTATGCGTTTTTTTTTTTTAAAGTTATCAAGCTCTTAAAAAATCACCCTTTATTTGTACATCTTATAATAGTTATTTTGTGGGGCCCTTACTTAGGTTACTAGGTTCCTTTACGTTTAAATACATTACATTTTGGGTCAAGACCCACATATAAATGGTTTGGATTTGAAGTAAATCTTATGAAATTATAAATCTAATTGACATTTTAGACGAACTTCGGGTTCCAACTTCCAGATCTCTTAAAGCTGAGCGAAACGTGTTTTTCCTGGAAATTGGATTCTACTGATCTAGAGCACGCTCCGACTGTAAGTTTTGTTTTGTTTTTTATCAAACCCTTAAACCAGCGAATGCTTAGGTAGAGGCAGAAATCAATTATAACACTCATTAGAACTCTCGTTGCGTCGGTGAAAGAACGAATTCCTGAGAGATTACAACGCGCTGTTATTACTTCATTAAACTCATATCATAAAGCATTGAAGCATTGGACTGAAGGTTTTCCATTATTTATTGTAATGTCCGAAATTTTACCTTATCCTGTTACCTTTTATAGTAGTAGTCTTCATTATACTCTATCTACTAGTTAATTATGCATCTACCACAAAACACGTTGATTTTAGTCCTCCAGTTTGTACAAAAGTTTGCACATATCTCTGACATACTAAAACTCAAAATTTCAATACTAACCCAACTTTTATTGAATTTTGATTGGCTTCAACTCAGCAGAGAGCAAACTTTACCATGTGATTAAAGCATTCCAGTCAACACTGCCAAACAAAACTCTGTTGAACTAACTTTGCCGTATGACCAAAGAGAACATACAAATCTACGTAGATATACCCAAAAATCAACATTATCTCTTTAAAGCTGCAAAAGCAAACGAATCATCAGAGATTTGAAATGATAAATCTGTAAATCTAACAAACAGTTCACAGTTTGTTTTGTAGTTGTTGGTATTACAGTTATCCAAATATGTCGGAAGCAAGGCTGGCTATTTAGTAAAACCGTACGAAATGTGAAAGTGGAACCTTTACTCAGAATTTCCACAAATCGTTTTTAATACTGCCGCAATATGTTGAATAGAGTATAATAGTTTTGTTCATCTGAAACCTTAGATAGAGCTTGGTACACTTGTTCCTTGCCACCTTGGGAAGATCAATATCGGCAATAAATGTCACAATCCCAAAATGTTGAACTCTGTGCATTCACTCTTAGTACTGCATAATATGATAAGAAAATCAATAATAATTACGCCCTCCACAATTCAGCGGTTGTATTCAGAACTACTAAGTCCAGTAACTGTCTAACCAAGATTGTCAGAGGATTCATTTTAACCATAAACACAAGGTTCGAAATATGATATGTTTTAAAATTTGGTAAAGCACATGGAATACCACATTTTATTTGACATCTGGTACCCAACTAATTGGAACAAAATTGATACATAAGATTCCATACATATTTCTATGCCACATATGGTATTAATGTGCTCCATGTGCTCCACGCCCACTGACCCCATTTTAAATTCATTCAGATGTTTTCACTGCATAAAGAAAATAAAAATCAATGAAGAAGTAGTGCTTTTGAAATGTTTTCACAACTCAAATTGTCGAAATCGAAATCGAAACTAAAAATTTTAAAACCATCTAACACCGCATATGAGGACCTAAGTATCTATGACTGACTTTATACCGAAAATATCGGTCAATTTGTAAAATATATTAATGAAATGAATCGGACATTTTTTCCTGGCAATATTCAATAAGTTCTCCCTTATCTCTCATGCATATAATTTTATGATTTTAGTTATTCGGTTGAATTAATTTGTATGTATTCAAAAAATAACGGGAATTTTCTTTCATTTGAGAAATTATATTAATCCTAATTCTTTCTTCCAATCATCGATTTTTGGAGCCAAAGGCTATTAATCCTAATTCTTTCTTCCAATCATCGATTTTTGGAGCCAAAGGCTATGGCTCAGCCTTTTTGTCGGATGCGACGGTTCTCTTAATTTTTGGAAATAAGAAAAGGGATTAGGAAGACTGGAGCGTCGTTACAGTATTTAAACAAGTCTAAACTTAGCGGGTACAACAGACAAATGAAGAACAATATCATAGAATTAAATGCGGTGAAGCATTATATCTCACAGCTCGAAATTAATTGTTAAACACTGTTGATTATTTTTGATAAAGTCGTAATATCGACAGGCGTTAAACTAACATTTGGATAGGTGGCGCTGTTGTATCTGCTGAATATCCTATTCCTATTTGCCACACGAATTCATTAAATTTTCAAATGCTTAATAATCTCAGTTCGTTATGTTGATGAAAAGATCTAAGCGATCAGTAGATGCGATATCAATTACAATTTCATTAAGTCACGCTTGCATTTATAGTCAAAACGTAATTTTTTTCAACACTTTATGTATTTTTGTGATTCTAATCACTTGATAAGTCTCAACTCTAAATAAGCTGGTTCCACACTACGCTCGGTTACATACATTTGTATGGGTATGCCAAAAGTTACACATCAGCCGAGAACACACTCGAATTGTTTGGCTTTGACTTAGTGCCAAGTGGTGGCAAAGTAGTTTACTGGCAAATATTGACTTTATGCCATCCGAACTTTACACAAAAGTTCTCGCACACACACACAGACAT
Organism: Zeugodacus tau; assembly: GCA_031772095.1. Lineage (NCBI taxonomy): Eukaryota > Metazoa > Arthropoda > Insecta > Diptera > Tephritidae > Zeugodacus > Zeugodacus tau. Next base: position 54,525,567 of record CM062649.1, on the reverse strand, counting down.
CGGGCTTAACACGTTCAACAAAACGGCATAGCTGTAACGAAGAAAGATCATCAGCAACTAATCCAAGCTTTACAGCCGGCAGCTAAGTGCCACTTGGCACCGTAAGATGAGCAATTATTGTTTGTCTACTAGCTGTTGGCGCAACGCTCATCACTAAAAGCACGGCTACTGTGTACATGCTGCAACAACAACAACCATATGCATTACAACAACAGTTGTTTGCAGGCAATTATATGCGGCTCGTTTTCAATTTGCTGCACTCTTTCCATGGTCAAGTGCAAGAAATTTGTCAAATCTCTGCAACATCACAGCTTCGAAGCGTGCCAACTGTCGCCTGGAGATTGAAAGGAAGGCAAAACAACAATAAAAAGTGCAGTTAGCCAGCAGCTGAGCAGTTGATTGTGCGACTGTGATTTGGTGGTCTCACTCGGCTTGACGGCCTAACTGTCGGACTGTTAAATTGCCAGCTCGCCTCGTACGCTGACGAATCGGCCGTCGTTTGTCTAACTGTTTGGCTGCGCTACCAAACTACACGCTCGCTACTAGCAAAGTAGCAATTGGCCAACTGTTGCACATGGCAATTTCATGCTCATCCCAAAGGTGTCGTTGCCCACCATAGGTGTTCGGGCAATATGTGTCATGGATCCCTGTTGTTGCCTGTTGTTGAGTGCTGCGAGCAATCTCACTATCTTGCTGTGTTGCAGCTGTGATTCGTCGGCAGCGCAGATTGACAAGTGAATGCATATCGTCGCTGATGGCAGTTGTGTCGTTGTTGTTGTTGCTGTTGGTGAATTGCAGTTGTTAACATCTGCTTGTTGCAACAACTGTAATTTTCAACGATTGACTGATTGTGAAGACTCAAACACACACACACACAAATACTTATATCGCACATACGAGATTAGTCGACGTATTGGCGTGGCTGGCAGGAAATTGTTAGTGTAATCCAATAATTAGCGTTGCTGCGAGGCGTTTTCTAGTAGCGGTTCTTAATAATCACAATTATCCAGCTGTGATCCATATTATATGTGATTGGATGAACAAATTGCCTTCTGCTACGGGTGTTTGTGTCTTAGCTTTAAGGTGGAATTGAAATTGAGCGATGTAGATAGTGAATGTTTACTCTAAGCGTCGAGGTGATTTAAAAGTTGGTACAGCATTTCAACATGTATACTTAAGTCTGAAAATATATTAAAAAGAATTTGAAGTAAATCAACGAATAGCGCAAAATCCATTCCGTATTTCGTTCCATCGTTGTCTTCTTTCCCAGTTAATATTTGTTATTGTTTTTTAACAGTTTTATACTTTAATTTTGGTTAGAGCCTTTTCTAGCGATTTTTTTCTTCTCCACGCGTAGTCGCTACTAAGAAGTTCATAATTTTACCCTAAAGGTAAAAATATTTTGTACACAATAACTCGAGACTTCAAATACTCAATTGGCCCAGTCTACTCTAGTGCAAAATCCAAAGAGCCAAAGCATTATTTGAGTAAAAGCTCAGTGAAGTTGTGGAGTTAAAGTTGGTTTTTGATCTAATAAAATCAGTCAACATTTTTCTCTCGTCTTTAATGCAATTTGAAATATTAGGGAATTCAATATCGCTATACATACAAACCTCTTAATGTTTCTTCATTGGTTTCATAGCTCGTTTAATAACAATAGCTGTATCATAATGTAAGGGTTATATATTTGTAGACTTTAGTGGATATAATTCATATCGAGATCTAGTCTACATAATTATTACATTAACTTATATTATAATTTATTGTTCAAGATCTTCTGTTTAGTCAGACGGGCCACAAATCAGAGATAAAGAGATGTAAAACTCACATATTATTGGAAATTAGAGCACAATGTCAAACGTCAAAACCTACCCAACTATGACATTTGACTGGATTGGATTGGCTTTGACGTTTAGCTATTGGGTAGACTGAAACCGCCAGATTGAAATGTTGGCAAAAAAAATATTACTAAGGAGACATTTTTAAGCGCCGTGATCAAGATAACAAATAAGAACTTAAAATGATAAATATTAACAGAAACGCGAAATTTTAAAGATTTTAAGCATCAGCCGAATTTATTTAAGTATATAGTAATTTTCAACTGAAATATACATATGTATATTGTGTTTTAATTTAAATGCCCAAAAATTAATATTTCGTCTGATCATCTTCAAATTGTTATAAAAAAACGCTAATTCTGAGGCGGCCTCACACTGGAATAAGTTGAATATGTCACACTGTAGTATTCCCCCACTTATGTAATATTCGAATCGAAACTCTTTGCTATTTGAGAGCTGCTCTCTTGTAAAAAAATGCATTCTGTTCGATTCGCTGCTCTCTAACACTTGCAAAATCGAAGGGAGCCAAATATCATCAAATATTCACTTGAATATCAGTCTGTTTTATTAAATTTATGTATAAAAATTATTTAAAATATATTTAAAGCTTTGTATTATATTCAGATACAATTCCAATATCCTACATATTTATAAATTATTAAAAAGCATATCAATAATAGTATTGTAATAATACAACATAATCTACATAATAATTGCATTACATATCTATCCATCTATTTAAATAACTATTAGCACTTTAGTTGTAGTGATGAAATTCATATTAAGCACCATATTATGAATAATAGATTAATAAGTAGTGTTATTGTATATAAATAGCATATTCATATGTATATAATTAAGTCATAAAAACCAAATAATTAGCTTTGACTGAAATAACGGTAATAATACTAGTAGTAGTTGCGAATGTAATTAGCTATTTGCATATGAATAGAACAATGAGATATGCCATGGATTATGGTTATACAAAATTAAATTACCATATTTATATATATGAAAATATGTATATATGTAGACTTATATAAATAAAGCGCACAAAAGTTCAACAACAACTGAACAAACAAAGTAAACAAAATGCACAATGAAATTACGATAAGTATATGAATATGTATATATAATATATAGTAGTACGATTAAGCTCACTAAAATACCCTCCCAATCGCATATTTATATTAACACTAGTGCGTAAATAAGTATGTACATACATACATATTCTTGCCTATATGCATTCGTCTGTCACGATTAACCGTAGTAATGACAATGAAATGCATCTTCAATTGACTGCCGCATACGATTGCTCGTTCCCCCAGCTGGTCGAAACGCACGCTCGCCAATGAAAATGCAAATAGATCTCTAATATACTATTTCTAAACACTCCCACTCAATTAACTGTTTAACTAATTGTTTTCCATTTTCTTTCTCCCATTTTTGCTTATTTCTTTACAGGTAAGTGTTCGTAAAGTTCATAAGGTTTTATTGGTGGAGTTTTTTTAAGTACTCGCATAGCATACGATTATACTTCGTCAACTAACACGATGTCTCGGCGACAGCATATATTGAATACTATATATATTGTGGTGTTAGTGAAAACTGGTAAGTTTTAAACTTAGATTTTCCATGAACAAAGACTTTTATATCTAATGGTATATTTCTAGACTATTTTCCAAAAAGATTTAACATATTTCATATATAGGTTCTTCATCATAGAAATCTACATATAATAGGTTTCGAGTTTAAATATAGAGTTCGTTAACAAGTTATAAAGGATTTGTTCTGAGTATCCATTATATCGTTTTATTAATCTCTTAACAGCGGATCTTTTATGTAGATTTCTGAAATAATGATTTCGGAAATATGTCTTTAATCTAGAGTATATTTCGAAAACCCTTTTGGATACACATAGTTCCCACGACCAATGTTGTATACTTTAGGTTGAGGATTGAACTCGTGGATTCGAGATGAACCTACATATATGTAAAGCAGTTTTAGTAAGATTCGTCCTTTTCTAGTTCGCAGCTTGGAAGTTCCTTAGACATCCAGGTGATCTAACGGGAATAGAAATAAAACTATGCAGATTTGTGATTAGCTCAAGGCACTTTACCAAAACTTGTACTACAACTTTTGGAGTTTTTAAGTCGTCACAATGCACTATGCTTAACAGTCCGTTTGTGAGCCCCTCACTTCTTGACAATCAACACTAATCTATAAACTAATCTATCATTTAGTGAAATCTTGATGAAATGAGGTGTATGATTAAAAGTCTTATATCTGAAGTTCGTAAATGAGCGTATCGTCAAGAAAATGGTAAGAAGTGGGATAGCCATAAACGCGAAAATAATTTTGTTATGCTCTGAGATAACTCAAGAAACTATTAACCCTAGTAAGAAAGTTCAGATCTCGTAGTATTGATAAATGTAGTATCATATTAGTCACAATACTAATAGATTCTAATTTACTAACATTTCATAGATCTCATTTATCATTTACCCAAAAAAATATACCTTAGCCAATTAGTTTGAAAGCCTCTCCGCCGCTTTGTTCTAACCAACTAAATTTGTCATGAAAGGCTACTATCTTCGCCAGAGATAGCATTAAATATATATTTTATTGAGCCTGCAGTTTTAATTTATTCGGCATTGTTTCTCTATGTCGCGACCTATTAATAGCTAAGCACTTCCAACGAACAATTTTTTTATTTAAAATATTAGTAAAGTGGCAACACTACGCGTACGAACAATTGCCATCGCCGGACGACAGATAACAAGCCAAAACAAACATGTACAAAATGGAGAAACGCCGTTAAAATGCCACAGGCGACAAGTGTAACCTGTCTGCGACCTTTTGCGCAAGCGCGCAAGTGCACAAACGAGCATAAATGGCAGCGTGTGGCTGAATGCTGCGCACAAACGATGCAATCACTTGCAGTCTGCTGCCCACCAATCCCTGGTCCGACGCTTCTTGACGCCCATTGGGCTTACGGTACAATTTAATGCGTCAAATAGAGGGTGTCTATAGAAGGTACAGAATTAAATATAATAAGAGAAATTAAATATTTAAATCTCGAGACACAATTGCTGTTAATGGCGCTACAATGTCGATGAAAGGGATTACAACTAATTGTTTTGGACAATTAGCAATGAAAATACCGTTAGACATAACAAAGCACCCTGTATTTACAGCTTGCGTGTTAGAAACCTGCTGAGCGCATATCATATGCATTTCGGCTTACTTACTGACATACTTATATACTAAGTATTTACATTTGTTAAAAGTAATGGCTATGCACATTTCACCACCGAATGGTCACACCGTTTTTGGCCAAAAACCACTTTTGGCCTTTTCGGCCACAATATATGCGGTAGATAGGCAATGATCGCATCGTATTTCTTAACGGACGCTATTAGATGTTTCTTCTGCAACGTAGTTACTGTTAAGTCTTTTTACCTTTTCTGTTTTTATGCAAAATAACAAATCTCTTGCGTAAATTCAATTGGCAAACAAATCAGACTTAACACGGCCTTTTAACGTGGCCCATAAGCCAATGAAAATATTGCAGCGATTGTGGTTAAAATTTAATGCTCTTTGGTTGTAATTTATGGCCATAATTAGCTTTTTTAAGATTTTTGTTAACGGTGAGATTTTTTTTGAAAAAACGATCTTATGTCATCACGAGAATACAAATATTTGTTTAACGAAAATTCGATAAGTCGAACATCTACTAAATGTAGTTCTTACATGAAAATAAATAAACTTCAAATTCGGTCTGCAAATCAATTAATAAATGTTAACTATTGGATCTAATTTATAAAATATATCAAACATCAGAAGGCAGCTTGAAAATTGTAGATAGCTTAGTAGAGACCAAAAAAAACGCAGGATGTTCAAATTGAGATTCCTCCATTTATTACGATCTTGTGCTAACCTATTGATTTGATTCCAATTTTTTTGGACCCTAGAGATTTCGATGTCCAAATTTCTTCTCCAAGTTGGAGCGAGTCGGCCTTTTCTTCGTCAACCTTGTGGATGACAGTCGATTGCGTCCGGAGAATAGGATCACATATCACATAGTACTGGAAGAGCCAATCTGGTAATTTTTCATTGATCTAAAACGTTCTTCAATAGATATAAATAATTTCATAGGTCTGTAGGAAATGTGCCTGTGAAAGCCAAAAATCTTGGTTTTGGGACAAGATTTAGTTATCGAAAAGTTTTCTAAGTCAGCCTTTTTGAGGATAGATAGCAAGATCGAGATACTCACAGTATACATACACCACTACGTGACCACCATTAGTGAAGTTCGAACAGATTGAACTTATTTTTCGGATCTTCTTCTTCTTGACTAGCGTAGACACCGCTTACGCGGTTATAGCCGAGTCCAAAAAAGCGCGCCACGTATCCCTCCTTCTGGCAGTTTGGCGCCAATTGGTTAAACCAAGCGAAGCCAGGTCCCTCTCCACCTGGCCCTTCCATCGGAGTGGAGGTCTCCCTCTTCCTTGGCTTCCACCAGCGGGTACTGCATCGAATACTTTCAGAGCTGGAGCACTTTCATCCATTCGAACAACATGACCTAGCCAGCGTAACCGCTGACTTTTTATTCGCTGGACTATGTCTATGTCGTCGAACAACACATACAGCTCATCATTCCATCTTCTGCGGTATTCGCCGTTGCCAATGTTTAAGGGACCATAAATCTTCCGCAAAACCCTTCTCTCGAAAACTCCTAGTGCCGTCTCACCGGATGTTGACATCGTCCACGCTTCTTCACCGTAAAGTAGGACGGGAATAATGAGAGACTTGTAGAGTTCTGTTTTTGTTCATCGAGAGAGGACTTTTCTTTTCAATTGCCTACTTAGTCCATAGTAGCACCTGTTGGCAAGAGTGATTCTGCGTTGGATTTCCAGGCTATCATTGTTATTGCAGTTAATGCTGGTTCCCAGGTAGACGAAATTATCTACAACTTCAAAGTTATGACTGTCAACAGTGACGTGGGAGACAAGACTCGAATGCGCTGACTGTTTGTTTGACGACATGAGATATTTCGTCTTGTCCTCATTCACCACCAGACCCATTTGCTTCACTTCCTTATCCAGTCTGGAAAAAGCAGAACTAACGGCGCGGGTGTTGTTTCCAATGATATCGATATCATCGGCGTACGCCAGTAGCTTTTCGGATCGATCTCAAAAAAATATGTAAAATGTTCAAAAATATTCATAAGTCATATAAATGCCATAAGATAGGTTAAAAATATTGATAAGAGGGTTGTCTTGAATATTTTTTTAATTAATAAAGGGTTGACACAAATCTCTTACAGATTCTAATTAACAAAATGACACTAGGTACCAGGCAAAAAATTAACAAATCTTCTTAAAGATAATATTTGGATGAGCGTTCTCACATGTTTAAAATTATATTTGAGTTAAATTGAAAACATAATTATTTTTTAAATACTATCATCTAATGATCACAGTTGAAAATATTAATAAATACATAATAAAATTTATAAACATTGAATTACAATTATATAATAATTACTATTCTCAATACAATTAATTTCATTTAAATATCCAATTGTGGACCTTATAATATTATATTGAATTCAAAGTCCCAATGTATTGAAATGCCTTCGTAATTCGCAGTAAATGTAATATAAATATCACAAACTATTAATTTTCCCGTTATTATTAGTTTGGCAAATAACTGTCACACTACGAAACAACCAAAACTTTACAAGACAAACAAACAGTAGCCAAAAGTTAGAACAAGTAAATGGCAACCGAAAATGTTAAACCAAATAAATTCGATTGCAATCGGCGAAAACAACTCCTTTAATGTGCCACACACACACCAAACACAGTTATCAAAAACTTAACAATCGTGCCGACTCCCACACAATTGTGACAAAAACAGCTAACCACACATGCATGGACATATATATATGCATATGTACATATATATGTGCACCCCACTGACCGACCACACAAAAAAGGCCATTTAAGGTGAAAAAGAAAAAGGCCAATTGTGAGTAATGACAGTGGACCATGGCGGTAGGCAGCGCCGCTAGAATAACAAAAACCGCAACAGCATACTAAAGCAGCAACAACACAAACAATAATAACAACAAAGTGGCATTAGTATTAAAAATTCACCAGCGACAAACCGAAATTCGCAAATGAATGCAACGAAATGCCCTTATAAAGTCAATTGCAAGCGGACACAAGGCTGTATGCTAAACGAAAAACAACAACAATGACAACAAAATAAATAGTAAAAACAAAGTAAATAAAATTACAAAAACACATTCGTAAAATTGTAGCAACATAAATCAACAGCTACTCATCCACAGACGCCGCAATAAAAACCACTTGACAGTCAACATACAACAATGTGGAAAACCTACGCGCATGCGCCGCACTGATTAGTTGGTCCTGCGCATATATACCTGTAGAGTTGTAGAAATGTAAACGAATGCAGGCATATGAGTGTATGTCACATAGCGTTTACTCATGTTTGCATAAATTCTAAAAATAAAATTGTGACCAAATGTAGTAACAACAACAACACTCAATAATATACTTGCTTGCATACATACAAACATGTGTAGTCAGTGCATGTCAACTGACTGTCTAATAAACAGAATTAGCAACAAAAAAATCGCAATTTTAAATTTAAAAAACAACAACAACAACCATTTGATCATGGCCCACGATCGTGCCGATTGGCCGCGGCCGGTGAATGGACAGCGCCTAGGCGCATGTAAAGTGTATCTGCTCAATTGGTATGCCAGCAACGTAACGCATTCAAATCACGATTTGCAACTGCGCGCACCCGCACCCGCACTCACTGCCTCACCCCACCCCCACACAGTCGCTTATTGATTACACTACACCTTCCGTTTTCCTATTAAGCCCATACTCCAACGCAGCGCATCGACATACATACAAACATATACACAAGTGTTTGTTTGCATGTAAGACTATCTTTTCAATATGTTTGACTGTGTGTGTGTGTAGGTGGGTGGCTCACAGCTCGTTGCAATGCAAATCGTATGGCAACTGACACAGCGACAAGGTTCTCTCCTTTTGTTCGTCTAACTGCATCTGTGCTGCTGCTATGGCCTGCAGAATGGAGTCAAGGAAACTGCTGTGGCAGCTAGTGTGCCAGTGACGACATCGCAAGCGCCGTTTTTCCCGCCACTCTGCACTCATTGCAACGATCGTTCGGCGTTCGATCATTTTTTGCTTTGCTTAGATTTTATTGCTAAATTAATTTTTATAGGTCAACGCGAGCGCTGGAAAAAAGACACATAGCAAGAATTGAAAATGTGTAGAATTGTGTTGTAGGTACTACTAAATCATGACAGCAGCTTCTAGGTACATATGTTTAAGTACGAGGGTAGATCTGCTGATTGCTGAGATTTTGCGGCGCTGATTAATTTTGAGGTGAAGATTTCTACAAAAGTGGTCGCTTTTAGTAGTTAGACTTCAGAGTATACTTTACAACTACTTCTTGTGGGTGATCTTCTAAGGGCTCAACAGAAGCTTTCTACGAGTTGAATAAACTCAGGACCCATAAGCCCAATGCATTTTGGGTGAATCTTCTTATCGTATCAATTTCTTGAAGGAACTTTTACCCAAATCAAATAAAAATCATTGTACCTGGGGTTCTTGTTAACAGAACCAGGAAATAAATGCGAATACTTTGACGACGTGAGTACCACTCGTTGTTTCTGGGCTTTAAACTAAATATGTTTATTTCTAACTAAACTCGATCCTCCTTAGGCAATATCAATAAAAAGCGATGTATTTAAAACAGGAAAAGGTTTCTTATTCAATAATTAATCAACCGTTTAAAAGTGGCTTCATATTTCTAGATCCCTCAATTTATATTTCGTGTTCAGATTCAATTGAAAAATTTCCGATATTATTACCCAAGAAAAGCATTTTCTATGAGTTCCAAAAGAAGAACATAGAAAATGTTTTGAAAATAAATATTTATTACAAGGTCTTCTTTTTAGAAAGAATCTCTGCAAAATACCTTTTACATCTCAACGGAATTAGATTTAGAGACATACCACACCATCTGTGTTTGCTATTGAATTCAAAATTCGCCACATTCTGTTTTCGGTCCTCAAAATTCTCCCACACACCCTCGTATACCCAGATAAAACGATTAATGACATTTAGTTGCATGTTGTTGGCCTTCTGGTCGTGCTCTTTTGCCCAGCGCTTGCACACCTGTCAAACTTACAAACGGCAAACTAGCTGGCTACTAGTCTCATTCAACAAGCGTTTTGTCTTTTCTACTTGTAGCTGTTGTTGTTGAAATTGTTGACTACCATAGATGTAAGTTTATATATTTGTTACCGTTATAGATTGCTTGTAGGCGTCTTTGCAACAACTTGCCTTCCGAATTTCTAACAATTTTGGCATTTACATGTTGTATGCCACTGGTCATGTTCAACTGAGATATTATGATAACTAAAAATTATATTAAACGGAAAAATATAGAAGAAGCTTTGGAAAGCTAGTCAACCGGCAATTTGGCAATCTTATAATTCGTACTATATTTCTATATTTCTGAGATGAATGGATTTGGGTTAAGAAAAGGATAAAGTTGGGCCATGGATATGAAAAAAGTTTAACGGACTGATAGCATTGACAATCGATGTCGAAAACTCGTTTGTTGCTTAAGTTATTAATTACTTCATTTGAAAATTTTGGTGTATTAAAGCACATAAGGCTAAGAAAGCTAAAAAAAGCTCGAAAATTTCCAAAATGTTAAAAAACTGTCTTCATTTACCACAATCGCAGAGGGTCGACTCTCAAAAAAGCTTCCAAAAGTAATATCTGGCACTCAGCTGGAGTTAATTTACATTAATTACATTAATTGTTCAAAATTACTCAATCCCTTACATTACACTCCTACCTTGTAAATCTTTTAATTTATTCGCCTTAATTTGTATGAAGCAAACACTATTGTTGGCATTCTCAACTACCATTGTTACTCTTCACACCAACGCTGACATCATACATAACCCATTTGTAGCCTCAACACCTCCCTTCATCTCGCTTCTCCAATCTGACTTTCATTAATGTCGGCGCACTAACTATACTGCTATGCTATTGTGGTGGCATCTTTTTATTACTCTTATTAAGCGACAATAATTCGTTTGTTGTTGTACACGCATTTAATGTACAAAGAGCCAAGATATCGCGTAAATGCATTTGCATGTAAGCGATTGCGGTTATTGTGCTACGTACTATGTATCGGTGTATCGGTGTGACCCTGCAGGAAAATCTTACTCAAAGCGATGGAAACCATAAAGTTCTACTTACTTAGATGCGAATTATGAAATGTTAGCGTTCCGGAGTTAGGGGAACGTTTCGCATTACTTCAGGATGGCATTCTATATTTCTTATTGAAAAATTTACATCTCCGCACTTAGCTCCAGTTCCCGCTTTTAATTCGGAATACACTATCGTCGTATTGTGATATTAAGCGACAGTTATCTTCTCCAAAATACATAACTTCAACGACGTTTTCTGCAGCAACCGCACCGGCCCCTTCAGCTATTGTCGTCCGCTATTTTTGTCTCCGTATCCAATTAAATAATGTGTGATCAGCATCGTCATTCTATGAGTCGTTGTAAATACACTTCGGGTTATCCCTTTTCGAATTCAACATAGTTTACTTTCTCGAAGCCCCAATATCTACCTTTGTACTCATTTGTCCACCATTTACCATAGAGTTACAGTTTCTACCCTCACCTCTACCTTTACATTCGGATTACTCTTATTTTGACAATGACTTTTCAGCTCCTGAAACAGGAGCCCGAAGCTAGCCCGAAGCTAGCCCGAAGGTCGTATGACTTCCACTTATTACTAGAACTGCAACGTATTGTCTAGTGTTACTACGATGGCGTTTTTGATCCTTGTTGTCTCGAAAATAGCAGGCAGCTTATTTTTAGTGGTATGCACTTATTTGTTAGTTTAGCCAAATTTGAAAAATATGTTTTTAAGAATTTGGAGTTCGGGAATATCCCATCGAAACTTTCGTTGAACAAGTAAGGAAGGGCTAAGTTCGGTTGTGACCGAACATTTTATACTCTTGCAATTATTTATTTATTATTATATTTAGAATATTATATTTAGAAATTTATTATTATTAGAATTATTATTAGAAAAAACATATTCCCTCTGAATTTCTTCAAAATATCTTATCTATATTTTCAGTGAAAAATTTGTTAGAGGCACTGAGGTCCTCATATTCGATATATAGGGTCTTGAAAACTTGTGGACCGATGTCGATGACTTTTAGAAGAGTTTGGCGTGGTTATAATCCGATTTCCTCCATTTTTGGACTGTATAAGGTAGTACCTAGCCGAAACGACTCCTTGATATAGCTTTAGTAGTTTACGAGATACATATGTACAAAAAAATTACTAAGGGCGGGGCCATGCCCACTTCCCCAAAAAAATATGCTCCTTCATAGTGCGATCCTTCATACCAAATTTTTTTTTTTCAATAGCTCAATTTATGGCTTAGTTATAGCTCTTTATATGTTTTCGGTTATTGCCATTTTGTGGGCGTGGCAGTGGTCCTTTTTGCCCATCTTTGAACTTAACCTTCTTATGGTGCCAAGAAATACGTCTTCCAAGTTTCATCATGATATATCAATTTTTACTCAAGTTACAGCTTGCACTTGTTAAAAATCAGCTAGGCTAGTACTGAGCCAACTTTAAACGGAAATATTGACTTTGCTCGATATTCGCAGCTGTTCAACTAATAGTTCACGTTTTCCCTGCAGAGGCTTTGCCTTACTACAGAATTAGCTATAGAATTTCTGCAAGCACCTCCACCCACTGGCACCTCCACAAGCGATACTTGTGCTCGTTATTTGCAACGCAGCGCCATTGCAAAGCTGCGAGAGTACGTGCCACGCGCTCACACTCCACATTACGTAAATTAATGCCACGTCCAAGTACTTACGAACACTTTTTTATCTTGCACCATTAAAGCGTACAGCGCACACTGCATTTACGCGTCTCTGCCTTGGCTGTAGTAAAACGCAACTGCTGAGCTGCGAATTCTAGTCGCCCGTTAAGTTTTTTACACGGCATCGCCGCAACTTTCAAGCGCATTTCGATAAACAAAATAGCGGAACAATAAAATCGCTGAAGAAATATGCACCAAAGCGAACAAAACCGAGCAGAAACTAGCGTTGAACACATAAAACACAAGAATTTTTCACTACATTATACGCATTCTGGTGATTTTACGAATTACTTCGGTTAAACGAAAAATTATCGCGCTCATTATTATTTACGCTTACAACGGCGCGCCAAGCAGCCAAGCAGCGTGCAGCAAGCGGCAAGTGGCAAGTGGCAAGCAGCATAGCGATGCAAATTTGGTCATAATAAACATTTTTATTACTTAATCATAAATTTAGTATCGCCAGCGTTGCCAACGGCAAGGGTGCCCCCGCCATCTCGCCGGAAGGAAGCGTGGTGACGCCATAAACGATGCACATTTTGTGCTGTGCTTTTTATTTGTTTTTGCTTTTATTGGCGTTGCAAAAGCATTCAAATATTCGCTACTCTCTACTGCTTATTTTCGAATATAAAAGACTTAGCTGTAAGCCTTTGTCACCAAGTGAAGTTGTTGCGTGCGCGCTTACATTGCAACGAGCTTTCGTCCACAAATTGCCAAAGTGAATTTATGGCGCTGGCGAATGAAATTAAATTGGTAGGAAAATATAAGAGTAGACCACTAAATTAAACTCTGACATTAAGTTGGCAAAACCCTAGTGATAAGTTAATGATTCTTTTTGGGAGGTAAATTATTTAACCTTCGAAAAAAAATCAAGGAAAGTGAAACTGTAGCTAAAGTGTTTATTAGGGCGCATCGGCAACTTTTGAAGGCCATCCTATCTGTGACGGAGTCATTTTATATGACCTAGTTGATCAATTGACAGGTTCATTTCTTGATAAGTTTCGACTCAATAAATATATCACTGTAAGTGTCCTATGACATTTAGCACCACTCTGTTCGAACAATTTAACCATACTTCATCTTCAGCTTAAAACGGTATGTTTCACACCAGACAGTAATTTGATGCCGTACAGAACAAAAATAAAAATATCACAATTTCCGATCTCCCTTGCCAAGAAACAATAAATAAGGAGTGGCTGAACTCCGATAATGAAATCCCTGGATTGTAAATATTAACTGAAGAAGAAATCATTGACGATTTGAACAGTAAGGAGAGAGAAAATGATGAAGAAACCGAAACTGAGGATGTATGTCAAGTACCATCTCAGCCAAAAGCTTTTGAAGCTTCCCATACAACTGTTACAATTGAAGCTCATCAGAGATTTGGGCGCAATAAAAAGATGTGATTAATTACATCAAAGAACAAATTAAAATGTTGTTTCATCAGCTTTGAAATCGATTAACCGAAATTCCGATTTTCCGGAATACCCGTGGTTTTCATTGATCCGGATAATCAGGATTCTACTATATATCTTTTCCTTTTCCTGTGGCCTAGCGTTAATAAGTCAGAAGCACTATTTTAGAGTAAATATTGTACAGAGGGGCTGCAGTTAAATTGGTTTTAATATTAGAAAATGGGCGTGGCTCCATCCACTTTTGGGTTCTATAATATACTATACTTCAGAAACCACTCGACCAATTTATATAACATTTAGTAGAATTTTCTTAAAATTCTGATGTTTCAGTTCGAAAAAGGGCGAAATTAATGCAAAATCGTTGACTTTATATTATTAAAACCAAGCACAAATTAAGATGTCGGAATAAAATTTTGCTCATCAAAACCTTGTCAAACTCAATTACAACTTCTAAATTTCGGACATGCGGACCTCAGTGGCTATGGATAATAGTTTTTACCGAAAATATCAGAAAGTTTTTGTAATATTTTACAGAAATTCAGGGAAAGGGACTAGATTGGTGAAACAGGTTCCTAAGTACAGAGCTTCCTCAAGGCAAAATTGGAAATATATTGATGAAATCTGCGTAAACCTTTGGCTAGACATCATATTACTATTATAACTTTTACTAGTTGCAGTGACTTACAGTGACTCACAGTGAAAATGGCACACTTGTAAAAAACTGTACCGTTCCACCGTAATCACTGTAGGTCTTCTTTACTATTTATTGCGTAAATTAATTTTTAACTACAACTTATTCAAGCTCGGTACTGCTACAGTCTTATCCGAACGATTGACCAGACCATGACATTGAGACTTTGTGTTAGTCATTTTATTAATAACAAAATTTGTGCAATAAATAATTAATACACAATTTAAGGTATCTCCTTTGATTTACGTGTTCTTCATTATATGCACTTCTATCGACAAAACCGGAAATATGAGTCCGCTAAATTTTAGAGTTTCTTCAAGCGACATTTACCATAAACTTTGGAGAAATATTGCATATTTTTAGTTCATCAATGACCCTATGATTTCGAGCAGCATCCACCAAATCGATTTTATTACATACATATATTTATTCCATACTAACAATTTCAACTCTTGATTTTTATAAATACAGTGGAACTTCTCTAACTCGAATCACCATAGTCCAAAAAAAAACTTCGAGTTATAGAATTTTCATTAAAACATAAATTTTTTCAAAAAGGCGTAAAATGTAGGTTTATAATTTTTTTGAGGAAGTGGGCGTGGCCCCGTCCCCAAATCGGTTATTTGAATATATCTCGCAAACCAATGAAGCTATATAAACCAAACTTTCTGCAGTCGAAATCGGATAATAACCACGCCCACCTCTCATACAAAGGTTAGGTTGAAAATTACTAAAAGTGAGTTAACTTACTAACGAAAAAAGTCAGAAACACTAACTTTTACAGAAGAAATTGCAGAAGGAAGCTGCACTCAGATTTTTTTTACAAAATGGAAAATGGGCGTCCCACTTATGGGTCAAAAACCATAGCTCAGGAACTACTCGACCGATTCGAATGAAATTCGGTATATAGTATTTTCTTGACACCCTGATAACACGGACAAAAAATGGGCGAAATCGGTTCACAACCACGACTACTTTTCTTATAACTCAATTTTGAATTCCATCTTATTCCTTCACTTTATAATGTTTACATAAGAAACCAATGAAGATAGCGGAATAAAAATTTACACAAATAGTGTATATAATCTCTGGCTTCATTTGTAAAAAAATTGTCGAAAACGGACTATAAGTTTTCAAAGCCCCAGATATCGAACATGTTGAACTTAGCGCCTAAGGTTAAATTTTAACCGAAAATATGGGTAAATCTCTCAGATAATTTAATGTAATTCAGAGGAAACTGTTTTCTTCCAATAGTGTGTCTCTGTTTTAAAAATTATTAAAATCGGGTCACAACATCTCCTAGATCCCATATACCTAATTATATGTTTTTCAAAAATTCGTTGGGCTTTATTCCGCATATATGTATTGGTTAATATGTGATATATCTTAGCAAAACTAAGTGAGCGTATAGTATTGGATATAGTGTACTTTGCTGGTGAAATTGAATGAAATCGGTTCAGGAATTACTTCAGCTCTCATATCTATATATACGATTTTCGTTATTCTATTAAACTTTATGCCGAATTTTTGGGTAAATTTGTTTGTTATGTAAATAAAATTTATTCAGTAAATTGCGAGAGTATAAAAGGTTCGGTTACATCCGAACTTAGCCCCTCCTTACTTGTTTATTTTGTCCTTGTTGAAAAGTTTGATTTATGGAAGGAAATTTGTATGAAATTTTATTTCTATTGCCAGTTCAAAAGTTCGAATTATGGAGATCTTCGAGTTATATAAGTTCGAGTTATGGAAGTTCCACTGTAAATAAAAACATAATTTTAGTATCTCGATTTTGTACAGAAATTTGTCACTCGATTCATTCACATTAGTAAAATGTGTCTAAACTTTATAAAAGAGACCTTGGTATCATTGTAGAATTTAGCTATAACACTTTAATGAAGTATCATATACTCTGTTGTATATCATTTCACTATCTTTATTATTGCTTTTTTTAAGCTGAAAAAATATTTAAAATACGTGTGTACATACACGCACATTCATAAACTTTAACCACAACAAAATATAAATCACCCTTTTCCATTAAACTCTCTAATACTTGTTACTCACGTGTGAAAACCCACACTCTACTAAACAGTAAATTTATAGACGCAAATAATTAGACAAATAAATTGCGAAAAAATCGGCCGCTGAAGTGGCAATTAATCATAATGTAAACTGATATACAAACACCTGTCCATGCATGTATATATATATATAAATATATGTATGTGTGTGTTTATGTACAGTTGTGTGTGTGGATTTATTGCACTTTTGTAGTAATTTTTAAAGCAAAGCATTTTTTCACGCTTATTACTGGATTATGGTATCTAATGCAGCTGTTAGTACTCGTGTTGTTGTTATTATTAAATTTAATTTAATTACCGCATTAAAGTGCAGTTAAACAGCAAAAAGCACAAACAATAATTAAGAAGCGAAAAAAACACAAAACAAACAACAACAAATAATTTAATAATAAACGTTAATTGCAGAGGTGTTAAAGCAACAGTAACAACAAAAACAACAACAACATGAGAGGTAGCAAAATCAAAATTAAAGCGTAAATAAGCAGCTAATTGTTGTTGTTGGTTTTGCGCTAAAGCGCAGCCAGCGTAAGACGCTCAATTTGTTTGTGTATATGCATGTGTATCGGTAGCGTTGAAAACAACTTGACTTGACTTAACGCTGACGCTGACGCTGCCGGCACCAGTCAATGCGGCGATTGCACGTCAATGCAGCGCAGCAGCAAGTGCAGGCAACAACAGCAAAAACCAGCCAACTGCCAAACCACCGGCAATTACTCATGCCAGACGGACGTGCATAAATATACATATGTATGTTGTAGTTGTTGTTTGTGTGCAGTATGGACAGCTGCACGCGGCCAAACGGAAGGAAAGGCACAGACTGATTGCTATAAGTACGTACATACCGTTACATTGCGCGCGCTGAATGAATTCATTCACTTGCGGCTGCGGATAAGCGACTTGGCAGACAAACAGACAGACAGACGGAGAGTCAAACAAACAAACATACAAATCGCTAGCAAAAAGTCAGCAGCCAGCAAGCGCGCCATGAGACAGACACTCGGGTGGCCCCATACAAGCAAACAAACAAACAAAAACAAACCAACAAGCAACAACAATAAACAGTGGAGCGGCGAGTAAAAAACTGCTACAGATACGTACGGCAATGAGCAATGGTTGGGCAAACCGCGACTGGTTGCGCGAATGGCTGAGCAAACAATGAAGTGTATAGCGGCAATGGACGGATATTGTACGAGTAACGCGAATGAACGCGAGTTGTTGTGCATTACCTGCCTCAACAATGAAACCAGTTAACAGCAACAATAACAACAACAACAACTGCATATGGCTGTGTGTGAAAAGTGTTGTTAGCTATCTGCCAGTTGCGGTGTAGATGCAGCGGCGTTGATGATGTGCGGCATGCGGTTGCCCACTAAGCAGCCGCGCGCCTGCACTTGCACACTGCAGCGCCACACATTCACCCAAACGTACGTGTGTGTGTGTGCGTTATTGCACTTGCATGTAAGTCAAGAGGGGGAAAAGGGCACACGCCGCTCGTTCCACTGATGCGCACTGCTGATAGCGCTTTGTAGGGCGCGCTGCAACCGCAAATCGCTCGAAAATCAACTTCAACTTCACTTGGCAATCAGTGGTGCCCAACGCTGTGGTTTTTAGTGTGTTTGCTTGCTTTTTTCTTCGTCTTCTCGCCTTATTTATTTGGTCTTTATTTTTGCTGTGTTGTTTTGTTGTTGCTGCTCAAAAAGCGTGTCCGCTGGCGCCAATGACTATTACTTAGAGCCACTTACTTCAGCTCATACATACAAATGGATTTTGGTTTCAAGTAGTATTTTTTGCAAAAAATAAACCAGGCTGATGCACTGCATATATAAACGTACATATGGTTAAAATAAATCAGTTCGTTTAATAGTAAATAAATAATATGAAAAGAAATTTTCGACGAACGAATACATGTTTTTCTCAACGGGAACACAATTTTTTTCTTTATGATTTTTTCACTAATTAATTATAACATAAGCTAAGTTTCTCGCTATACGCTTCTTTGTTACACAAGTTCACTAGTTGTTACAAATTCACCTCATCAAACGAAGGCTGAATTACCGGAGAACTTATAGCATCTCCGTTCATACCATACATACATATAGTATGTACTACAAAATAGGGCCTTTGGGTACGTTCTTTGTTGCTGAATTTTTATTTTTAGAAATTGTACCAAGTTCAAATACATATTGCTGATTCTCAACTACAACCCAAGAGCCACTAAAGTGGAATTTTTTTCCGTTTACGCCCTTGAGCTCATAAACCATGTTTTTAGTAAATTTAGTTTTAATATACATATATAAGGTTTTTCTGAAAGAAGACATTTCAATCTCTAAAGTACTTTATATTCAACAAATTCACCACATATTCACAAAAGCGACTATTTGAAAGGTGAGTAACCAAATTTTGTATATAAGATGGCTTAGCAATGCATTTTCTTGTGTTCAGTGGGCAATCTTCCAAATTCTATCCAGCTCATGCAAACTATTAAAATCTGCTATTGTTTAAACCAACATCTAATTCCTTTTACTTAGAGGAATCCACACTATGCTTCCTCCATTCCCGTCGTTTTGTGTACGTTGTGTACGTTGTGTATTACATTTTTGCATACTTCTCTATTTTCTAAGAATCTGATCGAATCGAATGTTCAGAAAAACAACTCTTACCTCAACTTAAGGATTGTTCCTTAGTTCTATGGCTTTTGGATAAATGTAGTTTTAATCGAAAAAGGATTTTCGTTATCATAAATTTACACTTTTACTCCGATGCTTTTGAGCCAGTGATTCCGAAAAATGTCTTGTATATATTTCCAAACCACTAGTAAGAGTTCTCACGATCTTCTTGGATGAATAACATTGAAAATCTCACAGCCTGAATCTTTACTCACATTCAATATTCGATAGATCAGTATAGTTTCATGGATTTTATTGACGATTTATGACGTGAATAACTAATTACTAATTTTTATAGAAACGACTAGGTATTAAAAACACCAAAACAAAGTTTATATTGCATTCACTTCTTCAACTGTAATATTTTTACCACACAACTATGTATTTTCTTTTTTCAAATCGAATAAGTTGAATAATATTATTATAAACAGACATAATTTTCATGCTCATCTTGATCTAAAAAGAGTATAGACTAAACCTCAAAAATCAAACTCATATGCAGCTGAGAGGAAACCTAAGAGTACAGCTTTCCTGTCAACTTATTTTCCTGCAAAAAATTCTACTAAGATTCAATATTCAGTTCAATCTTTAAGCCAATTTCCTCTTTTAAAATTTAAGAAATCGAATCGTGAAAGTGTTCAAATAAAAACACGAACCAACAAGCAGTTCAAATATTTCCTAGTCACACGAGCGTGCTTGTTATTCATCCGTTGTTCTTCCAGTTCATATATACATATCTTGGCATGGTCTTTCCGGAGCTTTAACGCTCACTTTTACACTCCCTTTTTGCTGTTCTGTTTTCTGTTTTCATATCATCGCAATCCTTTAATAGCTATGTAATCCTCCCACGAACAATGCATCCACATATATGTATATGTATGAGTATATTGTCTGTGGCAGTGTCTGTCTCCTAGCACTCATTTTCCATAGATTACATGCAGACAGTGTGGCACTTGTATACACTCTTCGGCAGCAATACAATGTGTATAGAAGTAAAAAAAGGCGGTATATGCATACATAGTGGTGCATTTACAGTTTTTTATACCGTAGATGCTAGATATTGTAGATAGGATAATCGGTTTAACTCGGTGAAAGTGAAGAATAGTTCTGATGGCCTTTACCTTTACACGATTCCTATGGCTTCTTAATAGCTTTAAATCGTGCTTAGTCGAAAAAAGGTTTAAATTGAGGTTTTTTCATAATCTATTAAAGTCGTGTTGTAAAGGGTATTTACCACATTTCTATTAGAAACTAACGACAAAAGCATGTGGCATAATGCAACTGCAACAAATGAGCTGAACTTGAACGTTGTGCAATGACATAGAAATTATGGTTGACACACTTACATCCAGTTGATAGATTACTTAAACTCTTAAAGTCGTAAATAAAAGTCGGAAAAATACGTCTCTAGAATAGTTTAACAATTGAATTGGAGTACTCTTTTATATGAAACTAGAGAAGATCGCATGTGGAGGAATTTAGATACAAAACAGACAGGTTTTAAGGGGCTATACCAGTGTAACCCAAGAAAAATTAGGCGACTTTCGTGATTTTTTTTTAAAGAAAGTACTCGATCGAATGTTTCGATGTTTTTTGAACACAATACGATATTTTTCGAGAAAATTATAATTCCCTCCGAAAGCAATACACCAATAATAACGATATCTCAACTTTTGCTTCAGTCTCGTTGATTTTTTTTGAATTGGTGCTGGGGGCCAGACCGAAGGCGCAGAAACATATCTTTGATATCTCACTAGTGCCAGTTATCTGGATTAAGTCATTAAAAATCGTTTTGTGGATTTTTTTATTCGTAACAACCTCATGTAGTTTACGTCCATCATCTTTGGAGTACATACATACATACGGAATTTATCAAACCACTTACGACTGATTGCTTCCAGGCGAAGAGTATTGAATAGTTAACATATTTGACGCCTTACTTACAGGCTCATAATAGATATTCTCAGTAACTTGCTAAAATCGGAATTCCCTGTAAACTTTGCAATAACTTGTAAGAACTAGACTGCCTTGGAATTGAAATAGTTAGAACTGAAGCTAATTTAGAAAAATGTTACATACACATATATATGTAGGTGTAAATGTTATAAAACTCTCTAAAAGGCACACAGTCCTAATTAAACTAAATTCATAAATTATCCAACAGTTATACTACATTCTGCTAAATTTTCACCTGAAAATTGTAACCCCAAATGCCTAATTGATATATGAAATGCGGAAATTGATCATAATATTTTGTAAGACATGTCAATATCTCCAATATAATAGGAGTTGAAGAACGTCAAAACAAATATTTTTTTTTAACTCATATAGGGAAGTGATAATCCATGACTGATAGTTGAATTAAATTTACATTTTTGGAGTTGAAATCAATGAATAAAACAAGGTGGCAAAATTTAATATATTCAGCTAATAAAAGTGATTTTTTTTAAGAAATTGTTTTACTTACTTCGAATTTTGAGGAACAATTTTAACAGTATATATCTCGGCAGCCGACTTTCTCGCCGGAGCATATGGCACATGCCACAATTAAATTAATTGACTGCCGTGCCATTATTTTATTAAAGAAATTACGCTTGTGCCCACACTATCAGACATATATACATATAAACATATGCCGGTAGTTTCATTGCTTGTAGAAAAGCTTAGAATATACATATGTAATATTTATATATTACGCTACAACCAACTGGTTCAGTGCAAATTGCTTAATTTTACAAAAAATATAAAGATATAGACAATAACATAGATTTAGTACCCATAAACATGGTTTCAATGAAATTTAATTTTGTATATTAATAATAGTTTTAAAATCTTATGATTTATATTATATCCAAACTTTTTTGAGCTTCTAAGTTAGATATTACGGTATCATCGTTTAATTGCCTTCAGGTTAATAGAGTTGTCGAATATTTGAATTAACTGACGAGTATTTTTTGGTTAAAATTCAAATGAATTTCTTTCAAAATGTATCCAAAGAATCTCAGAGTGGCTTTGTAACACAAGAATAATTCTTATAAATTCCGTCAGCTGATCTGGAGCGCACTCCATTTGCACACCACAAATGAGAGTAAACGTTCGATGAAGCTTTTGGTCAAAATGTCCATCTATTACATACGTTTCTTTACATAATAGGGAATTTAAATTTAAATAATACAATTCTTCAGCAGTAAAATTAAATTTAATTCAAAAATATGACATTATTATAATTTTATATTTCCTTATGCCTTTCAACATGTATAACACAATGTTCTTTCTTTACAACTATAATTGTTATGAATTACTTTTAACGGTATAATAACCGCTATAAATTCAAAATTACATACAAAAATCACATTTGCATTATACTCATAGAGAACATGTACAAATATGTACAATTATATATATATATATACAGATATATATACGCTGAAGAATGAATAAAGTCTGTTATGTTTGTAAGTAGCTTAAGTATCTTGTGTTAAGTAAACTAATTCATTCTGATTAAAACTTTTATTTTAAAGCTACAAACGAGAATGACATTATCAGTACATGCTTTTATATGTGCATAAATGCCCAGTGGGAAATATTTGTTGTTAAATAAAGTTATATATTTTTACTTCTGTTAGTGAAAGTGTTAGAAACAATAATAGTTATAGTTAAATAAAACAATGTAAAACAAGAGACTGTTTTCATTGAAAAAAAAAATTTTAAAAATTTGTCTAGCAAAATTTCTTCAAAATTTTTAAACTTTCTTAAAACTAACAATTTTATTATTTTTTATCCATTAACCCTTTCATGCCCAATGTTGCCTATTGGTTCTGTTATGAACTGTGCACGTTTCATTCAGTAAGCGTTCTCCGCAGAGGGAAATGGTCAAGATCGTTTCGCGAAAAAAGTTATACAAAAGTGGTTATACTAAAAATGTTCAAAAACATAAAAATAATTGGTTTATTAAAAAACAAAGTGAACTACATAAATAAACAAAGATAAAATAGTTATTTAAAATAAATCAGTCATGGGAAAAGTGTTTAGTTGATTTATAAACATTCAATTGTTGAATAGATTCTGTAACTATTGAATTCATATTTGAGTTAAGACTAATATATATATATATGCAACTGTTCTAAAAAAAATGTTAGCACCGCACATTTTAATTCGGGCATGATAGGGTTAATTGAATAACAATATAAACACGTAATAAATATTTATTTAAATTTTTAATTAATTTCCTGGTATTTATTGAATTTATTTTCAACTGAAACCATACTTCAATCCCTTCAGTTCTACGGTATTATCTATTTGATTAATTTACTGTAAAAATTGTGGTCAACACGTTTCTTATTTTTTTATTCAATCAAATTTTTCCCACAGGGTATATGAAACAATCTCATCTATAGACACATGAAAATAGAGAAACCACAACTACTTGCACTCTCGAATCCTTTTTAAGCAAAACATTTGCAGAACTTATTCCCTGCTTTCAATTATATATATATACGTATGTATGTATGTATATACTGTTAAGACGCAAAGTGCTCACCCACGCTTATACAACTTAATTTCTTCCGTCTTCACTGGCATATCCTTGCATTAATTGCACTTACTGTTGAAACTAATTTAAGAAATAGCAGCAGAAGACAAAGCACAGCAATTGAGTGTAATCAAGTTCCAGAAATAGATGAATATATACTATATAGTATATGTATATTGAAGGGTGTATACTTGTAAGTTTTTAAATAGATGTGTGCAAGTCGATTACATAATGAAGTTTGGTATATTTTTTGGGCTTCCTTTTCTCTACTATTTCGGCTATGTGACATGCGTAGAGGTAAAAAGAAGGTTTGTAGATTTAAAGTGTGAAAAGTTTAATGCGAATTCGAAAAGAAAACTAGAGTAGAAGTATGCGGTAGCAATGTTCCAATTGCAAGCAGCAACGTCTGCAACTTATTGAAATCAGAAGTCAAGGAAACGTGTGTTGCATGTTTATTAGCCTATTGATTTCCGCTTGTTTTACGTATGGTCACTTATTTGAAATGGAAATATGCATGGAGACAGTGTACCTGAACATATCTATATTTTCCTTTATATAGCAAAATTTAAATATATATATATATATATATATATATACATATATACATATATATTTAGTAGAGAGAAATTTAATAGCCTCCACTGCCTCACATATACATATTTGTACTTAAAGAAGATTTGATACTATATAGAACATTTGTCTCATAAAAATTTTCTCAGAAATTGTCGCCACTAGATGGTACTAAAGTTATGAAAAAATATATGTGTTTCAGATAAATATTATAATTAAAATATTTTGGAAATATGTACAGTCCTCAATGAACTATTTTAAGCTGGAGCTTACTTCATTTTTCATTTTTCATACTTTCATTTTTCGGGCTCATGGTCAATATTGTCAGTACCTTGTCAAATACAGTTACCAACGAAACACAGAGAATTTTACCAATTAAATCTCGAACATAAAATAAGTTTTTATCAAACATCCGCAAGGAACAGTTCGAATCAATGCCTAATTTTTCGATTACAATTATTTTCATCCCATGAATGCATTCTACATGGTTTACAGTGTTAATCTGGGGAAAATCAAATGTCATAGGTTTTATAAATGAATGTTTCATCTCATATCGAACTGCCATAAGCCTAACTCTCTTATAATCTGTACTCACCGTTTTGGAATATTTGGGTATATGAAAGTTCTGTGGAAAGCGAACACTGTAATAGTAAAATTACATGAATTACGCACCCACAGTATTCTTCGGGACTACTCTCAAACAAAAATGTCTCTTTCTGTGTTCTAAGAAATAGGTCGCTAGAAAAAAATAAGGCCTATTTGAATACAAAATACCAGTCATACTAAATGATCGTAACGCAAAGTTGCAAGCTATCTTTGATCGGGGTATTACTCAGGTTAGGTTAGGTTAGGTTAAAAAGGCTGACCTCGCGACATGTTTTGAGATGGATCCCACATGGGAAGCTAAAAGTACCAGTCCGTTGTGATGCCAAAAGAATCCTAGGTATGGATCGCAAAGAAAACCCTTACGTATCGCCGAGGCGCTTTGAACCTATCAACAATTTTTATGATGCGGCTAATGTCTGGGTATTTTCTTATTGACTGGCGTAGACAACACTTACGCAGTTAAAGCCGAGTCCACAACAGTGCGGCACTCATCCCTCCTTTTGGCAGTTTGGCGCCAATTGGTGACTCCAACTGGTCCTTCCAACGTAGTGGAGGTCTCCCTATTCCTCGGCTTCCACCAGCGGGTACTACATCGAACACTTTCAGAGCTGTATGGACATTAGTCCAGTCAAAAAAAATTTTTTTTTTAACCATATTAACTTTTTTACAATTTACTGCCAACATTTTTTCACATTACTTCGTAGCTCTTTGTTAAATATGTATATCTTCAACGCATTCATTGAATATATTCTTATAAAAAAAAACTTAAATTATATTGACGTTAAGGTATTTAAAGCAAATATTTCTCATTGTACTTACAAAACGCGCTTACGGAGCTTCAACTGTAAACTGAATTAAGCTGAGCTTCATCATTTATTCAACATTTACGATTTCCACACCACAAATCCACAAAATCTACCAAGCGTCATGAAATTTAATCAAATTGTTGACTTGAGAACAGATCGAAAAAATAGAAGAAAATGAAAAGATAAAAATAACAGAAGCTCAAATTACGATTGCAACTATTTGAAACAATGGAAAAGTGCGCACAAAATCGCATCAAATGCGTAAAAAATAATAATGAAAGAAGTGTGGAGAGTAAATAAAAATTTAAAGAAAGCATATAAACTTTTACAATCTTTGTGCTTATAAAAAATTAAATAAGAAGGAGAAAGAGAAAGAGAAAGACGTCCAAAAGCAGAGGAAGTCAGCGCTCTTTGCCTCCTTGCCACACACAACGCTTGCCGCAAGCCACAAACCACAGTCAGCCATCAATCGCACTCAATCCCACAATGTAATTGCGCTCGCAACGCCCCGGCACTCAAACGCCAGTTGACAGCATTTAATTGAGCCGACAGCGCTGCCAATGAAATGACTGCCGCAGTCTTCTCTGTCTCTTCGCTGCCTGCAACGCTTGCGCATTTTTTAGCAATTAAGTAAATAAAAAGTGTAAATTAACCAGTGCAAACGTGAAATTTCAATTTACATTTGCCAAACTGTCACGAAATGCTCGTATGTTTGTGAGTGTGCGCGGGAGAAGCGGCTCACACTGCGTATACGCAACATTTGTTCCTGCTGCACTGCACAGGCTCGTCTCCTTTAGTTTATTATTGTAATTTAATTGTGTCATAATGACACTCTTAATGGCAACCGTTGCCACCGCAGCAACTCAACATTTTCGCTTGAATTCAATGAGATTTCTTTGGCCAGAAATTTATTACGCGGCGCCACTTGCGGTTGTAAATAAGCAATGTATGCTCCCTCACACACACGTAAGCCCCAATATTAATCACTGCAATATTATTATGAATATTATTATTGTTTGTGTTGACTTCATTTGTAATTTTTTTCGCCACTCACAAGCGCTAAAAGGCGCCTTCACACGCGTGTACTCATATGTGTGCGGGCTTTCAACGCTGCCACTGCCGTCACTGTCAGCACAATGCTCCAGGCATTTTATGTTAATAGCAGCACATTGTTATGTTAATTTGTCAAGGCTTCATCCGCGTCACATCATCGGTTCGATTTCAATAATTCTTCCTCTTTTGTTCGCGTTTTTTCTCCGCTATTTATGTCAGCGGGGTTTTTCCGATTTTTATTTATTACATGCGAGTATGAGTATGTTTCTGCAGTTCCGTTTGGCTTGACATTGACAAGCGCGGGGACTGCGGACGCCTCTTCCGGCTAGCAATGTGCATTGGCTTTTGTTTTCCATTACATGTCTCTCGCTTGCTCTTTTATTTAATCACTTCAGCGCTGCATTGTTTATTCTAAACGAATTACGTTGTATTTGTTGTAAATTAAGCATAATAAAATGATAATAATTTAAATAAGAGTTTTATTTATCGAAACTGTATCCTGCATGTATATTTCGAGAGTTTGCATTTCATGCATATATCCTCGCCTATAGGTCGCAACCACTGTAATATCAATAAAATTTCCCTAAAATATTTGTGAACTATTTTATGCTTCTACAATAAAAAACACTCACATTCATCTGACTCAATAAGCTATAAGTCTATAAACCAGCGAGTTGAAAATCTTTACATTGGTTATATAGAGGTTAGGGAACGATTTGAAATTGTGTTAATTTTGAGTACCAGACTACATTATGTCCAACATTTTATTTAAACCTAATTCAAATATCTTACACCAATACAAAAATATAGTGTACGGTATAAATTCAACCGGAAGGTCAAACCTCACTATATTAGCTCTGTATATCGATTCATCTATTTTCAATTTAATTCAATAATATCAAAATTAGCTTTTTGGCTCTAAAAGTCTCATATCTCTACGATAAGTGGTACTAGAGATATACCAATAATAGTATGTACAATATTAGCCAGAATTATTGATAGATTATTGATAGATTATATTAGATTAAATTTAAAAATATCTATTCTTAACCAAAGCAACAGCAACAGACACCTACGGTATACTTGAAAATTGGAAGAAACACCTCGATACTGCTGCTACGGGTAAAGACGAACTCTCGCCGTGACGGCGTTATCTTCCTTCCACTCAAACAAGCTGCTAAGCATGATTTTGTCGGATGAATACATTGATGGGAATATTAGTGTACTCTGCCTTATTCATAAGAAGGGGCCTGCAGCAGCCTACACTAATTATTCGGCAGAAGAAGAATATAGAAAACGACAATTTCGACTTTTTCTCGTGTGATATGGACAGAAATACACGATAGCTCGTGATATCATAAACAAAAAGAATGGAGGCATTTCTTACAATTATTATAAAAGTTTCTTGACTGTGGTTCATCATTATTGACTTTAAATAGACAGGATTTACAATGCATATATTTCACAATTATCCAAAATTTTAACAAACTCTCTAAAATATTAGGTAATTTATCCTCAAAATATTTTTTTTTTGTTAAAAAAGTGTTAAAAATAATTTTAGAAATAATCGCACAAATTTATTTATTTTAATGCCAAATAAGGAATATAAATTTTCAGATAAATTTAAATTATCTTAATTTATGCATACATTTTTAAATATATCACATACATACGTACAAACATTTATTTTTCTTTACCTCCCATTAATCAATATTTTTTCACGACCTCAACTGATCTTCCCTCACCAAATATGGTAAATAGAAAAAAATATGTTTCATATAAAAAATGGTCAACATTTGTCATCGATATCTCGCTTTCATTTTTTCTTATTGCTCAAATGAGAACGAATTAATTAACGACCGAAGAGCAATCAGTGTGGCTGATAAGCGTGTGAAAAAATCAATTAAAACGCCTTGAATAACTATAACAGTAATTTACGAGCATGTAATTGCGGATTAAATGGTGTGGAATGCCGTTGAATTAATTTGTGTAAACACAATGAAAAAATCAGCGCAAATTAATCGAGTTTACAAACATTAGTGGCACTATTACGTGTATGTACATAATTACAAATGGACTTCGATTAATACACACAAACACACACACATACAACTATACGTAGATTTATGCACGACACATATTTATTAGTTGGCAAACAAAAAATGTTGTTTTATTAGTAAGCATAATTGAATTGTAATAGCTATTTAAATTGCCTCGCTCAAGTGCTGGAAAAAATTTTAAATAATTGTATTTGAAAATTATTCAAATTAATTTTAGAACTCAGTGACTGCGAGAACTTGATAATTTGCTAGTAACACCAATTTTTTACCTAAAATGAGTCAGGGCTATCGGAACATGTCAATGATTTCCAATGTAAATCAACAACAAAAACAAATAGCACTTTAGAACTTCCGGTTGGGATCCAATTTGTTTCGAGATATTCAGTTATAAGTAAAGCAGCAATTTCTTTCTTTTTCGAAGTTCAAAAAAATAAAAAAATAGGCCTTTGATTTAATGACTCCATTCTTTTCAATTTTAGTACCAATCTTTCATGGTAGAAGAGGGTGTCGCCCGATTCCAACCATTCCCTATATCAAATCATAAAACGGTAAAAAAGTAAGAATATACTCCCAAAGCAATACGGAGTCCACTCAGTGAGTAACTCTTGAAATGTGTGCTAAGGATAAGTTAATAATAAGAGTATTCTTAAGGTGACAGTTGATACGTAGGTAGGAAAAGCGGATGCCGCACAACGCACTTAGGCCTTTAGAAGGGCCAATGTTCACCGGAACTAGAATCCCTCTACCACACTACCACACTACCATGTCCTCTCTGAATCATCCTGTGGTCTTGATAAAGTTGTTCGATTCAACAAGTTTTATAAATGCAACATTGGAGACATCGTCAAGAAAATCATGCCCGATCGTGCAAAACCACATAGAATATATTCTACTGTCTCCTGCTCTTCTACTTCTTGGTAGCTTCTGCTTCTCCTATTAGCGGAATAGGAACAGGACGGATCTAATTATTGTTTCCGAGTTTGTTTCATGTATAACTGTGCCTCGGTATAGTTTGGAAGAAAACGAGGTAGAATAATTTCAAGATTTCCTTTTTAACTGCAAGATTAATGTTAAAACCCCTTGACCCTAGACCCCCATAGATTAATGGACCTTGGCTTTGGCATCGGCCATATCATTTAGAATGATAAGATTTAGTTTTGTTCAACAACTTGTTTTGGTTTTGAAGATATATTCTTAATGCCACTCTCATAAAAAATAGAAAGGTAGCAACATCATGTGCCATAGACAGAAACTTAGTGTAAGGCCCGATCTAAAAGGGGGTTGCAAAATAACCCCTACAATTCGACTACGATCGTTTTCGCTTAGCGCCTTTGTAACTGAACCACTTTTCATCAAAAGTAAATAAAATTGTTAATGAAAGAATCGACATCGGCCAAAAATTGGTAATCGATCGGACACTACTTGGACCTTCGGTTATCCAGATGAATAATTGGGAATATAATGGAAACGCCCGGCAGATTTTTTATGGGTCCGAGGCTCTTTATCTAAACATGAGATCCAAGTATAAGAACAAAACTGTCATTAATAATCTAAATAGAAATAAAATATTTTGCGGGAATCAAAAGTAGCACTAGATTTGTATGTGAAAACTCGAATTCAATATCATACTACCGTTATATGATTCGGCACTTAACGAGGTATTTTATATAAAAATCCTTTTATGGCATTTATTGTCTACCATAATCCAGCCATAATCGTAGAGATTATTTAATGAATTTGTCCCGTTATATGCATATAAGTGTTTAAATATAGGGTGATTTTTTAAGAGCTTGATAACTTTTTAAAAAAAAAAACGCATAAAATTTGCAAAATCTCATCGGTTCTTTATTTGAAACGTTAGATTGGTTCATGACATTTACTTTTTGAAGATAATTTCATTTAAATGTTGACCGCGGCTGCGTCTTAGGTGGTCCATTCGGAAAGTCCAATTTTGGGCAACTTTTTCGAGCATTTCGGCCGGAATAGCCCGAATTTCTTCGGAAATGTTGTCTTCCAAAGCTGGAATAGTTGCTGGCTTATTTCTGTAGACTTTAGACTTGACGTAGCCCCACAAAAAATAGTCTAAAGGCGTTAAATCGCATGATCTTGGTGGCCAACTTACGGGTCCATTTCTTGAGATGAATTGTTCTCCGAAGTTTTCCCTCAAAATGGCCATAGAATCGCGAGCTGTGTGGCATGTAGCGCCATCTTGTTGAAACCACATGTCAACCAAGTTCAGTTCTTCCATTTTTGGCAACAAAAAGTTTGTTAGCATCGAACGATAGCGATCGCCATTCACCGTAACGTTGCGTCCAACAGCATCTTTGAAAAAATACGGTCCAATGATTCCACCAGCGTACAAACCACACCAAACAGTGCATTTTTCGGGATGCATGGGCAGTTCTTGAACGGCTTCTGGTTGCTCTTCACCCCAAATGCGGCAATTTTGCTTATTTACGTAGCCATTCAACCAGAAATGAGCCTCATCGCTGAACAAAATTTGTCGATAAAAAAATTTCGAACCGAACACTGATTTTGGTAATAAAATTCAATGATTTGCAAGCGTTGCTCGTTAGTAAGTCTATTCATGATGAAATGTCAAAGCATACTGAGCATCTTTCTCTTTGACACCATGTCTGAAATCCCACGTGATCTGTCAAATACTAATGCATGAAAATCCTAACCTCAAAAAAATCACCCTTTAGTATATGAATGCTTACGCTGAAGTCAAAAGTAATTATCGAAATTTAGAAATTACTGTAAAATATAATTAAATATTCTTCATTATGCATGCGAAAGCGGTTCACACGCACAAAATGTCATTAACTTCTCGAGTGCCGAATTTCTCCCTTCAAGTACAGCCACATATTATTTCAATTATGTGCAAACAAATATGGGTGCGTGTTAATTAAAAGCAAAGCAATAAATATGTGCTCAAGTACAGATAGTAAATATGTATGTATGTAAGTACATGTCCAAATATGTGTTTACTTTTACCACAATTACGCGTGCACGCATTCACACCTACTACATACATATCTACATGGCATACTATTTGCGTTTGTTTACGATCTACTCGACTTGCTCCACTTTTTCCGTCGAGGTGAATGTACGACAATTATCATACATGCACACACACACATACACATACACATACATACATACAGACACCCACTGAAGATCATTGAATATTTAGCTATAGTTTGATTTTTATTTTTTTGTATTTTTTCCAAACCTATTTCGTTCACTTACAAGAACGCCCACATTCCCGCATAACTAAGTACAAGTAAAATACCACAACAACAACAACAATAATAACAAAAACTATGTACAAGTACATACACTCTTCAATGGCCCATTTATAATCGTATTGTATTGTAATTCGTTTTTACAAGCATTTTTGTAGCAATTTTCGTAGGCAGTTTCGACGTTTGATGGCATCACACAAACTTGTTTTTTTTTTACCTTTTACAGTTACGATTTCTGCTCATTTTTGCTGTTCATTTGCTGTCTTACCTTTTTTTGCATGTAACACCCTAATAATAAACTGATCGCAGGTTTTTTCAATGATATCGTACACATGAGTCTTTGATGAAAGCCATGAAGATATTTGGTTAAGACCCTTTCGTTATTACATATGTATATTAATAGGCGAATATTACGATTCTCTAAACCTTGGAGAGTTGCGAATCGAACAAACGATTGGCATATGTATGTACATTTAGTAGTTCAAAATAATCAAATAGAGATATAATATTTAGGGTTTATACCATTTCAATGAGGTATCCACTCTAACTTTTTATGGAATACAAGTGAGGTTATTTCTTTTTGTTTTCATATAAACAAACTTTAAACATATTTAATCCAAAATCAGCAGAAAAGAACTGATTTTGCAATTTATTTCTCAACATAGTGTCCAATTACCTCGATTTCCTTGATCCAGCGATTTTCCAACTTTTTTTGACCGGGTTGAAAAAATATTTTCTGGAGATCTGCCAAGTAAGCATTCGTGTCGGCGTTAACCTTCACATTGGGCGGGTGAATGGCAACTAAAATAAGGATAATACGATTGCTGCATTTGGATTTGCTAAAACCGACCGTCGTTTAACGGGCTTAATTGTTGATGTCCTTTGATTCGTTCGCTTTAGTTCGCTTTTCAGAACAAAACTTTACACAAGAACTACATTGGAGGTGTTGAATCACTCATTTAAAAATTGTCGAAGTTCAATGCTTTAAAAGAAGGGTTAGAGTGATCGGATTTAGTTCAAATATGCACCGTTTCGTTCGATAATAGGTTTCCATCTCGGCGGCAACTTCATAATACCCCCTCGAAGAAGCCCCCCTCCTTATTTGCGAAGAACTCAGGCAGCCACTTTTCACAAGCCTCTTTTGAGTTCAACTGCCCGGGCTATATGGTGTATAAAACCTCCCATCCGAGCTCCCGTAGCTACTGACGAGTCATCAACGAAGTGTGTGGTCTGGCGTTGTACTGGTGGAACACTACACCTTTCCTGTTGGCTAATTCTGGACGCTTCTGGTCGATCGCCTGCGGTCCAGTTGTTCGCAGTAGATGGTAGAAATAAGCGTTTAGACATATGGGAGCAGATGATTCCCTTCCAATCCCACCAAACACACAGCAAAACCTTCCTGGTCGTCAATCCCGGCTTGGCAACTGTTTGGGACGATTCACCGGCTTTCGACCACCGTGTTTGCACCTCTATAACTGTTGAACGCAATATCCAAACTAATCATGCATACAAAACGACGTTGTAAGTTTTGTCAAGACCTTTCAAAGATGTATAGTATTGCCAGATACGAGCGCTGTAGCGCTTTATAGTACATAGCCGCGTAATTCAAAAGACAAAAAGGCGGATATTTGACAACCTAATAATTTGGTGGTGAAAATGATTGAAATTGGTTCAGGAATTATCATATGTATACATATTGAGATATCGTTATTCTAGTGGAATTTATGCCGAATATATGTATTAAATTGTGAGTTATCTTAAGCTGTCATCGATTGGCTAACTGCTATAGACAAGCCAATCGAACAAACTTTCCAAATTTTCATACAAACTGGCAGCACTGTAATCGAATTGTATATACTTGGTAGCACTGAACTCTTCAACCATCGTCTATCTCTAACGTTTTCTGCAACAAATTTAATTTTTATTAAAGTTTTTTATTCCATAAATTCAATACAAAAATACTAACGATTTATCTTCGCCTGCCCTTTTCAATTTCAAATTTGTGTGTAACAATTTTTATTATTTTGACAGTAATTTCTTCTTTGAGCCGTTCACAATAGTAAAATGGTTCTAAAATGAGTAAAACAAAACTTGGTAGCACTCAGCAAGCGACTACTGAAATTTTAATGAGGTATTCGCATACTCTCCAGCACGAATTCAACTAGATATCTTTGTTGTTTCTTTCACATGTAAAATTTTTGACAGGCGAGCAGCGCCCAAAGATAGCGAGCAGAGAAGTGACCAATCGATGGCAGCTATAAACAAATTGCGAGAGTGTAAAATGTTCGGTTACACTCGAACTTAGCCCTTCCTTACTTGTTTATAATATATGTATGTATGTCTACAACACATTTGTGAATATATATAGAATTGTGAATCATTATTGAAATAATGCCTGCTTACAACCATAGATCAATATTGTAGGGACTGTAAAGTCAGCTGCTTACAAAACTTTCAGCTTAGAGCTTTTTGTTTGCATGCGGATATTGATTACTCATTAGTTAGTATATACTTACATATGTATATATATTCCAATGGTATTAATCAGTAGATGTTTATTTCCTGTTCCGTGATGTAATATAATTTCACTCGAATTGCAAATGGGTGAATTGTTTATTGTTGCTTGTTTATGTAAAGTACATTACAAAGTGAGTAACAAATTCGCAAATTAGCTGAAACTTGCATTTATTGGACACCCCTGATTGGCAGACTGAGTGTGGGCCCAATGCAAATAAACAAATTTGTGATTATTATTTGAAAAATACAACAACAAACAATTACAATAAACATTTTCATTACCTTTTGAGCCGCTAAATGCTTGCAAATACCGCTTGCCTCCCAAGCGTTTGCAACTTAATTATTTCAGCATGTGTAGGGCGTACCTGAAATAATAACAAACACTACTACTGACGGCAGACTATATGTACATACATATGTAGATAATAATGAGCTTTCAAGATCGCTGACGAAATGACGAGGCAACAAAAGACCATTCACAGTTGTAACGCTTCATTGAACAATTAAATGTCGGATTCCATTTTAATTTATTTGAAGCAGATACAATCTATTTGCGTAAGCACCTACGAAATAATGGAGAGAGATCTGTGGATGTCATGAAAATAAAATTGAAAATAAGGGTAAGCAAATTTGCATTTGCAAAAAACGGGTAATCTTGCGTATTCCCATACAACAATCAAGTATCGTTATAAAATATACTCAAGTAATAAAAATACGCGCTGAAAAATAGCAATAAACCACAAACAAATTCTTCTTGGTGGCATATATCAAATAAAGCTCTCGTTAAAACATTGGTATTTAAGGCTCTTTATCAGCCGACCAATAGAATGAGGGAGACACATCTACATTTAGTTACCCAAAACATTTTTCGGCATTTAATGCATTCCCTGACTTTATCAGCTCTACAGTGATTGATTGTCAGGTGACCTATACCGCCTATACCGGTAAAGACATAAAGATTTTGAAACATGTACAGAAAACTAATTCCTAAAGTCTTTGCAAAAATAAATAAAATTAAAAATAATATTTTAGAATGATTTTAATATTTATAATGGCTAGCAAGTAGCTTACATATATAGATATATCCCACCTTTCCCCGATTATAATTCGATCCCTTTCAGAGATCCCAATCTCAGAAGAAAATTGCCTTTATTTTCACATCACGTTCTTCTAAAGTAATTTAGCACTGTGATTGTGGGGTTCCAAAACCTGAGATGGAATTATTTCACTAGTTAAAGAGTATTCGCAAAACCGGCATATACATATGTAGGTCCAAATTTTTGTGGCAAAATAAATTTTAAGAGAACGCTTTAAAAAACTAACCTTTTTATACTCTCGCAACAAAAGTTGCTAAGAGAGTATTATAGTTTTGTTCACATAACGGTTGTTTGAAAGTCATAAAACTAAACGAGTTAGATATGGGGTTATGTATATCAAAATGATCAGGATGACGACACGTGTTGAATTCCGGATGTCCGTCTGTCCGTGCAACGTATAACTTGAGTAAAAATTGAGATAGGGCATATTTGAGAAGGGATATATTTCAATGTAATTTTTTTGGGGAAGTGGGCTTGGCACCGCCCCCAAATCGGTTATTTGTATATATCTCCCAAACTTTCCGCAGTCGATTCTCTTACGTACCCCATCACACACCATGAAAATAGTTGAAATCGGATAATAACCACGCCCACCTCCCATACAAAGGTTAGGTTGAAAATTACTAAAAGTGCGTTAACTCGCGAACGAAAAACGTCCGAGACACTAAATTTATCAGAAAGAAGCTGCACTCACTTTTTTACAAAATGGAAAATGGGCGAGGCATCGCCCACTTATGGGTCGAAAAGCATATCTCAGGAACTACTCGACAGATTTCAATGAATATATAATATTTTCTTGACACCCTGATAACACGGACAAAAAATGAGCGAAATCGGTTCACAACCACGACTACTTTCCTTATAACTCAATTTGGAATTCCATCTGATTCGTTCACTTTATAATATATACATAAGGAACCAATGAAGATAGCGGAATAAAATTTTACACAAATAGTGTGTATCATCCCTGGCTTCACTTGTGAAAAAATTGTCGAGAACGGACTATAACTTTTCAAGGCCCCAGATATCGAACATGTTGCACTCAGCGCCTAAGGGTAAAAATATGGGTAAATCTCTCAGATAATTTAATGTAGTTCGCAGGAAATTGTTTTCTTCTAATAGTGTGTCTCCGTTCCAAAAATTATTAAAATCGGGTCATAACATCTTCTAGCTCCCATATACCTGATTATAGATTTTTCAAAAATGAGGTGGGCTTTATTCCGCATATATGTATTGGTTAATATGTGAGATATCTTAGCAAAATTAAATAAGCGTATAGTCTTGGATATAGTGTACCATGCAGGTGAAAATGAATGAAATCGGTTCAGGAATTACCTCAGTCTTTCAAATGTTCGGTTGCACCCGAACTTAAACTTTCCTTACTTGTTAAATCTTAAATCTCACGTAATTTTGTGGAAAATTTGGTTTTCAATAAAATCTTGCTCGAAGTTTATAAAGTAATTTGAGCTTAAAAATCGCCAACGCCACAACTGACATCTTTTTGAATCGCTTAATTAAACTCAAAAACCCAAAACGCTATTAAAGTTAAAGGCCAATGCTTGTATTCTAAAAACGTAATCGACACATATATTCCAAAAAAAAAACTACAACAAACATACATGCGAATGCATCATAACATACTTGTATATGAATGTGGGCATGCCCATTAAAGCATTAGTACTGAAATACACACGTAGTACAGCGATTAGTAGTAGCGGCCGACAGCATTTTAACTATGTACAATACCTAGAAGCGCGCAACCAAAACGTGGACCAAAACTGGTACTACAAGGTTCACTTCTGATCTAAGCGGCTTTGGCACTTGCTGGCATTGCGCAACAGTTCGATTTAAATGCGTTTTTCGTGAATTTTTTTCTATTCCTTTTTCAGTATTTTTTTGCTTTTTTCGACCGCTTGCGCGTGAGTGTGTGTGCGCGCGCTAATTTTGCA
Source organism: Zeugodacus tau (assembly GCA_031772095.1). Lineage (NCBI taxonomy): Eukaryota > Metazoa > Arthropoda > Insecta > Diptera > Tephritidae > Zeugodacus > Zeugodacus tau. Next base: position 54,487,430 of record CM062649.1, on the reverse strand, counting down.
GTGCAGCAAGTGAGGCGCACGCAAGGGGGACTGCTGCGGCACACAGTCAGGTGTCAAAGTACTCAAAGTCAATGCACAAGCGAGCTAGTTCGTTGCCAGTAGCTGCTGCAGTGGCGGCAACGTTCCGGGCGGCATTGATAGTAAGTAAGCGGCTAGCTTTATGCTTGATGCTTGTGTGTGTATGTGCATGAGTGTGACTAGGCGCTTATTACAAGCCGCTGATTTTACGATTTAGCGGCGATTAATAGTAGATTAGGTCATGCGACTCAGCGCCGCTGCGCGCCGACCGCGCCAAAGGGAGGGCCTCACAGTGTGTTTGCGCGCGCTTGTGAGACTGCGCATGCGCAATGATTTTTAAATGCCGGCAATTTTGTTTTTCAATTTTCTTTGCCGGCAATTGAGCAAATGACAAAGTCATAAAATGGCAATGCGACACCATTTAAGGTGTAAGAACGAGCAGCGACGCCGGCAGCGATGTGTGCAAAAACATCGGCGCCCCCCTGCAAGTTCTCACGCTCGTCAGTAATACTGTTTTTGTATGTTTACATGCCACACATACAATTGTTTGTGCGATTGTCTCCTTGTAAGTGATCACTTTTGTCTCTAACTATATGTATCCGTCGAAACTCGTGCATTGGGGCGCGTTCACTAAGGTTCACTTAATACGTACACAAATAGATTTAGTTACATTGTGCTTTTGTTGTTGGCGTGGCATACAAATCTTTCTGACTAAAATAGTAAAGCGCCAGTATGTAAGTGTGGCAGTTCAAAGTTACATATACATACATACATACATGCCGCACTAGCCTACCTGTGCGCGCTTGTGGGCAACGCATGGGTGCGGTGTCGCGCTGGGAGTAGAGTGTGCCAAGGCTTTCGCTGCTGTAAAAGGAGTTATTCGATTAATATCGCTGTCACAGCTGGCAGTTTTTGCTCTCCCATTCACAGCGATCTGCTTTGTTGCCAAGCCATTAGGGTGGGGGGTCCACACGCAGGCGGCGCTTGCGAAACGTGCTTGCATGCACATCATGAAGGTACACGTAAATAGCGAGTCATGCCGAAAAAAAAATCATTAAACGATTTTTACGTTCCTTATTTAATTACCTGATCTCAATTGTATGGCATAAATTTCGTATCGAGAAGTAATTAAATACAAACGTAATAGCAACTCAAAACAGACATAAAAAACAATTCCAGTAAGCGCGCAGCAACAAACAGAATTGCAAAAGGCCAAATTTGTTTCAGCTTCCGATTTGCATATTCGAGCGCTTAAACGTAACACATGCTTGCTTGTACAGCTGCTTGCTGGGCTAGAAATTTATTTGATTTACGCTATAACTAAGTTTAGCTTTTTGCCGAGCTCAAATTGTTGCGAAATTTTTACTTGCCTATTATAGATTCAAATGTGTCTATACAGCTGGTTTCTTTTATTTTGTTGTTACTTGCAAAATGGTATTAGATAAGTGGATATGATTCTAAGAAAATAAAGAACTTTTTTAGGAAGAAGAATATAATTAGAAAGACTAGATCGTGTGTAACCGAATATTATATATTCACTTAATTTATTTATTTAGTTTTATTGAGATAACACACTATTTGACCCACGTATTCCACATAAAATCCATTAGAATAACGAAAATAATTTTAAACTATAGTGTATGGGGTTTGGAGTAATTCCTGGACCGAAGTCTACTGTTTTCGCCACCAAACTGCATTCTATCCATGATTATACGCTCACTTTTTTACTAACATATCTCACATATTAGCAAATAATGGTGAATGAGGTATCCTACAATTTTAATGAATAAGCACAGAAAATTTAAATTTGATGGGGAATGTTTATTATCATTCGAAATAACCTTCTTTGGCTTTTAAAGATTATCTCTTTCAAATTTTGGCCGCGGCTATGTCTCAGATGGTCCATTCGATGAGTTCAATTTGCAATGACTCGTTCGAACATTTCGACTGGTAACTGGCGAATGATACGCGTGATAATTTGCTCCTAGACCTAAATCTAAGCGGGATTGTAGGATTGACATAGGCTTTACATATCCCCAGGAACAAGTCTAACGGTGTGATATAGCACGAACTTGGGGGCCAATCAAACCGGCGCCGTTGCTGTTGAAACCAAATGTCGCCGAGATCACGAGTTTCAATTTCAGGCATGAAATAATCGGTTGTCAAAACGGTCGCCATTGTTGGTTACATTCTCACCGGCATCCTTTTTTGAAGAAATATGGACCGATGCTTTCACCGGCCCACACCGTGTCGTCTATTCGGTCGAATATATAATATTAGGAATGCTGGCTCTCAAGATGGATGATAGTGTTGCGAATAGTACGCTGAGTAGGTCGATAATGTTGACCATAAGTTAAGCGAAGACCGCGAAACCATTTTTTACAAAACGTGAATTTTCGTAATAAAGTTGAACAAGTTGTAAAAGTTGTTCAGGCGTAAGTATTTCCTTGGAAAGTAGGGAATATAACAAACAACTCACATAATCATAGACAAATGAAGTAGTAATCGGTTGTATCACACACATGAGTTCTGCAAATACTCTTAAGAATTCTCCTGATAAATATTATGTTTGCTGGGAACACAGAATATGCCGAGATAACTCTTAGAAATCTCATTGGATCAGCATTCGTGATAAACTGAATTTACAGCTTTAAATAGTCGGTTTTATGACATTTTATTGGAACCAAATATAGCTCAACTCTACCAAGAGAGATAACAACATATAATGCTGATCTCCCCCAATATGATTGTTGTTGTTTTTCCTAAAGTGATCATTCTGAGAGAGAAAAGCATGGAGAAATATCAGCTGAAAAAAGTACATGTGAAAACAGTTGCATGCATGATCCGTTGCCAAGCAAATAAAGTTTGGCACACAATCATATAATATCGCGTCAAAAGCACAGAATTTCTGGCAAACATACATAAAAACAAGTAAGGAAAGGCTAAGTTCGGGTGCAACCGAACATTTTATACTCTCGCAATTTATTTAGAGATTTACCTATATTTTCGGTGAAAAATTACTCTTAGGCACTGAGTTCTTAATGTTTGATATCAGGGGCCTTGAAAAGTCATGGTCCGATTTTGATAATTTTTCCACAAGTGATGTCACAGCTCAAATACAGTATTTGTGTAAAGTTTTATTTCGCTATCTTCATTGGTTCCTTATGTATATATTATAAAGTAAAGGAATAAGATGGAGTTCAAAATTGAGTTATATGGGAAGTAGGCGTAGTTGTGAATCGATTTCATCCATTTTCCACACGTGTCATCAGGGTGCCAAGAAAATATTATATACCGAATTTCATTCGAATCGGTCGAGTAGTTCCTGAGATATGGTTTTTGACCCATAAGTGGGCGACGCCACGCCCATTTTCCATTTTGTAAAAAAATTTCAGTGCAGCTTCTTTCTGCCATTTCTTATGTAAAATTTGGTCTTTCTGACGTTTCTCGTTAGTGAGTTAACGCACTTTTAGTCATTTTCAACCTAACCTTTGTATGGGAGGTGGGCGTGGTTAATATCCGATTTCTTTCATTTTTGGACTGTATAAGGAAACGGCTAAAAGAAACGACTGCAGAAAGTTTGGTTTATATAGCTTTATTGGTTTGCGAGTTATATACAAAAAACCTATTTGAGGGCGGGGTCACGCCCACTTTTCCAAAAAAATTACATCCAAATGTGCCCCTCCCTAATACGATCCTATGTTCCAAATTTTATTTTCATAACTTTATTTATGGCTTAGTTATAGCCTTTTATGTGTTTTTGGTTATCTCCATTTTGTGGGCGTGGCAGTGGTCCGATTCCGCCCATTTTCGAACTTGACCTTCTTATGGTGCCAAGGAATACGTGTTCCAAGTTTCATTAAGATATCTCAATTTTTACTCAAGTTACAGCTTGCACGGACGGACAGACGGACGGACAGACAGACATCCGGATTTGAACTTTACTCGTCACCCTGATCACTTTGGTATATATAACCCTATATCTAACTCGTTTAGTTTTAGGACTTACAAACAACCGTTATGTGGACAAAACTATAATACTCTCTTTAGCAACTTTTGTTGCGAGAGTATAAAAATACATATAAACAAATATAAATCATAGAAGCACATACACATATGTATGAACATATCCCTTAAATATCACTTTGCTACCTGCTCCCTCCCGATACATTCATTTATCTCTCTGCCACACGCAGATTATTCTCTAACATAGCACACACATGCTCAACATAAGTAATAACAGCCCATATAACACACCACCCCGCAGCGCTCCCTTCGGTTTCACGCGATCTTCCGCAAAATTCGCACAAAATGAAATACATATGTAAAATATATTGTATTAATATGTAAAACCGCCCCATTAGCTGAACTGCTTTCGAGGCCACAGCGACGGCGGTGACGGCACATGCAGCCGAATGGCCTTCTACAGCTCACGAGCGCATACTTACACGATTCGCAAAGACTTAGTAAACAATTTGCTCAAATTTTGCAATTCTCTCGCTTCTATCAAATGCGCCACTTGCGTTCACCAACAACAACACAACAACATTGGCGTGGAGATGATGACGCGCACTGAACGTGAGGTGGCCAGACGTTGTCAAAAAAATAATGCTTTTGCTACATAACTTTTTGAACTGTCTCTAAATTTAATTAACAACGACTGTTCAAAATTTTATAATAATCACAATAATTACATATTATTAACTCATTTTATAAATAAACGCCATCTGGTAACCCTACATTAAGCGCTCCACTTAACTAATGACGATCGCAGATTCTCAATGCGCACCGCTTTGCTATTCATGTGCAAATTTTCCGCTCACCTTCTCGCTTCCCCCCTTCTACTTGTTGCTTGCGAATGCGTGCTCATTCCATCACAGCTGTGCCTTGCTGTGGTGTTTATTTACCGGCGCGCCACGCTCTTTCTAAAGCTCCGCGCTGTTATTGTTAATGGCGCGCTCACCGTGCTCTCGTAACGCCATTATTAGTGTACGTTACAATATCGTTTGCCCATTTCGCATGCGAGTGAGCGTCGCAAGCTCTCCATATAGCGCCATTCAAACATTGCCTGTTGCTGTGCGCTGGCAGCGCGGCGCTGCTGTCGCGCGCGTTACTCGTGTCCTAATTTTCGCATTACTAAAGTGCCATTTTTACACTTCGCCGCTGAGTTGCAGATAATGTTTGTCGAGCGCTAGCTACGCGCTGCTAGCTTCACTGCTGGCAGCCGCTGTCGCTGCTACTCTTTGCAAATTTTTCGTTTGTTTCGGCGTAATTCAGTTTGGTTCGGTTCGGTTTTCATACATACGCGCGCGCGCGCCTACTGTCTTCAGTGACAGTGTGCGCTCACCGCTATCGGCGCGCTCTCCCCACTCCAAAGCTTACCACTTCCCCTCACCGTCGGCTGCGCGTTGTGCAGCGCTCTAATGGCATTTGCCGTTTGCCATTTTCAACTATTTTTGTAAATTTGCTGCTGTGGCCGCCGCCGCCGCTCGCATCGCATACTTTTTTGCGCATTTTACGTTGCGCGTTGTTGTTGTTGTTGCTATTGCTTTTGCTAATTGTAGAGCGCCGCGCTGCCGCATGTGTTTATTTAATAATTCGCATATTGGCGAATACTGTCGTTATTGTTGTTGTCATTATTGTATTTGTAGTTTGGCAGCGACGTTTCATGCTCATAATGAAGAATTTTTAGTTGTCTGCGCCGTCCGCTCAGCGTTGCGTTGCGTTGTGCTGCGTTCAGTTCTTTTCTAAACAGTGCGCGGTGTAATTCTAATTCGATTGAGTAATAGCTCAACTCGCATCGCATCATCGCACGTTTTCGCGTACTAAGTTTGATTTGTACACGCAAAAAAATACTCTTACTAATAGATAGAAGAATTGATTGCATGCATAGCTCTAAGCCTATTCATGCGTGTCTGCAACACTGGAAGCCGTCGGTTTTGCTCTAAATTTACACACCCGCATTGGCTTTTGGGTAATTGTTCAGTTGTTAGTGTATAATAATTATCTACAAATTGTATGGAGGAAAAAGTTTTTTTTGTTCTGCGCAAATTCGCCAACGCCGCCGCTGATTGGCATCCGCGCGATCACTTGCGAATTTTTTTAGTAACGCTCGTTGTTATCAATTTCTAAATTTGTGTGGTGTTTTACAAACAAAAAAATTGCTAACTTAATGCCTTGACGCAAGTGTAAACGTCGACAATTGTTTTAAAGTGAATTGAAAGTGAAGCAAATACTCGGAATTAACCACATAATCTAAAAATACAAAATATAAAAAATTAAAGCTTGCTTGCATTTACAGTGAGGTTTGGTAGAGAAAAAATTCTGGAAAAATTACTTTATCAGCCTACAAAGTAAAAAAAAATATAAATGAATGTATTTAAAAGTTCTTCATATTATACATTTAAATAAAATAAGAAAAATGTATTTAAACCAGTACATAAAAATCAATAAAAAGCTACAAAAATATAAACAACAATAGTGCAAATTATGTTACAAGTATTATTTAAAATAAGAAACAAACAAATTAATAGAAAAGTGAGTGAAAACTTGAGAATGTACGAGGTTATAAAATTTAATTTTTAATTCTATTTCGAGTTAAATGATCTTTTTATAGATTCACCATAATCGAATGATAAATGTTAGGGGAATAAACTATGGTTTAACAACTGCGGAAATCTTCTACAAATAGAAAACAATCCTCTCGAATCATTCATTCAAGTTCACAGGCGTCGCTAATAAGTTTTCAATTAGTTAGACTGAGTTTGTTGAAAAAAGTTGATGAAAGTCGAAAAAAAGATTTCTAAAACATAACTATAGATATAGGACCATGGCTCTACACAGCTGTGGCCGATTATGACTATGGAATATTGGTCTGGTGGCCAATAATTGACAAGAGGTACGCAGTAAAGCGTATGGTAAGTTTACAAAGAGCGGCATGTATATGTATCAGTGGAGCTCTCACAACAACGCCGAGCCAGGCATTAGATGCGATTCTGTATTTACTGCCTATAGATCTATTCTGTAAGCAGCAGGCGGCGAAATCGGCACTTAGGTCGAGAGAATCTTCGCTACTTCAAAACTGCAATAGGAGACATTCCAGTATGCTCGGCAAGTTCCCGTTTCTACCAAATATTATAGACTTTCGCAATCCTATAGAAATGAATCTAAACTCGGACCTACACATATCCTTCCCATCTAGAGAGGAGTGGGAAATGCGAAAAGTGGACAAAGATTCAGAGATAAGTATCAATACAGACGGTTCAAAACTAGACAAACGAGTAGGAGGCGGGGTATTTTCAGAGAAACTGAATGGGCACAACACTGCAGTTGGATTTACTAATGACAATGACATCATTTTTCACGATACCTGCAATGGGTCCCGGGTCAAAGTGACTTTATAGCAGATGAACAAGCCAGATTGTGTACAACACTGCAGTTGGATGCTCATGCTCGTGCAGATGTCTAATAGATAAACATGCTGTTGATACGGCTGAATCACAATGGAAACAATCAACGACCTGCTCCGTAAGTAGACAAACGTGGCCTGAGTGGAATAAGAGCCGCACATGTCGCTTATTGAAATTTAAGAGGAATGACACAAGAACCCTTGTAGGGGTGTTAACGGGACACTGTCTGATTGGTAGACACGCCAGCAGACTAGGGTTACCTTTTAATGATTACTGCAGAAGCTGCCAAGAAGAAGAAGAGGAAGAAACGATTACACACCTTCTATGTGGATGTAAGGCTCTGTATAGGAAAATAATCGCAACTATTGGAAGCGGGTGTCTCGATGATGTGTGCAAAGTTGCTCATATCAAATTATGTGAACTTTTTCACTTTATTAAGACCACAGGATGGTTCAAAGATGACTCTATAGTGAGAGGAATCACAATCCCAGTGGTGTCACAATGGGCCTCCCAAAGGCCCCAATTGTTGCTATCGTGGCTTCGCTATTCGTTTATACTTGTTATATTCGTATATATACCTTGAGTAGTATTTCGTATTTTAGTATCATCTGATTACTTTTCAGCATCATCAGTGATAAACAGTAAAAAAAGATACCGAAATATTTTCGTCTTCCTGAATTAACGCATAGGGTCCTTTATATTCCTCGACTTCCGAAAAAGGTTGCAGTGCGAAACACACGAAGTATGCGATTACCAACTCACAAAACGACGATACGCTGCGAGTACTATCGGAATGCTTTTCTACTTACTCGTTCGCTTATATAGTATATCAAAACTATCCGTAACACATTTTTCGATATTGATTTGAGAACACAGTCGAGGTTATACTATTGTTATGGGTTCAAATTTTTATCGCTTCTATCATTTGTTTTAAACAAATATCGTGGTCAGTGATATCAATCGTTTGGGGTACATACATTCCCGATCTTTGTGTATGTTATCCCAGACTTTGGAATTGAAAATTATGAAAATTAATCGACAAGATTATTATTGACTGTCAAATATGCTGAACCATATTAATCCTCTTATATTTCAAAAAATTTAATAATAGTAATAATAGTTTAATAATGCGATCGATCGATGTTAGTGATCATATGCATCATCATGTAATAAGCTAGTTGAAATATTGCATTTGAATTTTACTCTGTGTTCTTACTTAATTTATTCATATATTTAATTTATTTTTAACCGAACGACTTTTATGCAACTTCAGTTTCCCAGAAACGCACAATTTATAAAAATATATATATTGTGATATATTGGACTTAAAATGATCTATATACATATATGTATGTATGTACATATGTATGCGTAACAATGTTATTAGTTAACCTATAAATTTTGCAGCGAAATACTCTCACTTTTGTTTCTTATTTATTTACACAACTAATCGTATTACTTAGGGCCTTATCGCAAAAATTTCATAATATATATACATACATATACAGACATGCACTCACTATGTACATATGTATGTATGTTTGTGTGTGTGTGTGTAATAAAATATAAATTGCTGGCACGACCAACAGAAATGTTTGCAAAGTTTTTACTTGATAAGTGTAATTAATTTATAACCATATTTCCGCAGAATATTATACAAGTATAGGAGTTTTATATATACAATGTACTTGCAAATTTATCTCCAAAATTAATAAAATTTTTACTTAAAATTTATATTTAAATAGAAAAGCTTACAAAAGTTAAATTTCGAATATTATTTCCTTTAAATTTCATTGCGAAATAAACATTAAATAATGTAAATGTTATGAAGAAGGGCATTCGTAGTTTATTTGAAAATACATGCACGCTAATACACAGTAGCTTTTCTTTGGCATATCCATATGTTGCCTCAAGAGCTTTCAAAACGCTTCAAAGTTTAAAAGTGGACCGCATTCCGTTATAATGATAATTTTGAAAACAAAAAACTCAATATCATGAACATACATATGTATATTATGTAAAGCTATTTGATATATATGGTTATACTTGGCTTATCACCATCTTAAGTATAATGTAGAACCGCATTTGAAAGACCGTTTCATTTGTTAGAATATTATGACGAAAATGTTTCATTTCAGTATATTGACTAGGAAGTAAAGCTGACATATTTTGTCAAAATGTCAAACCAGCGAAGCAATCTCACTATAAATACGAAAACGACTGTGACGTCACCTATTGATTTAATTATTATATATTCCATATGTAAAATTCTTTAAAGTGAAATAATACTTTGATAAAATTTGATCGATGACGGTTCGTAAAGCACTATCAAAATAAATATGATTTCATATTTATTAGGTAAATTAGGTAAATACTATAATATAGTATGATATTAGAGTAATAAAGAATGCAAATAAAAAATACAACAAAAAATGAAAGTTTAAGATTAGTTTCGGGCGAAAAAAAAATTAATTAATTTTATTTACACTTTTTATTGTCTTAAAAGACACTCATTTAGATTATTGCAGGGCCCTCGAGAAAATGGTGCTTCCCCGTTGACAGCAAAACTGCTAGCAGGATCATCGGAAGGGAAAATAAAATATTACGTGTTTGGTTAAAACTTTAAACTAAAAAAACTCAAACAAAACTAAAAAAAAATAAAAAAAAAGGTTTTTACGAAATAATTTTCGTACATTTTCTTTAAATAGTTATATTTGAAAAAATCCCTCTCCAAGCCCGAATTGTGTCTTAAAGACCTGACTAAAATTGCATCAAAATTTGCTGAGTAATTCCCAACTGTGAAATACAATTTTGAGAAAACGAGCTTAAAGTTTTGAGGAACAAAGCCAGCTACCCTGGAGCGCGCAAATTCATCAGACTACATTTCTATTTTCAAAACTATTAATCGAATCGACTTGAAATTTTAGGGCAATATTATAGAAATGTTGTGAAATAATTCTAACCCCTTAAGGTCTGCTTTACAGGCTTCAAAAAAATCAATTTTTTTATTTTGTTTTAAATCTCTTCCAAAACTATCCAAGAATATGTCTTTAAAATTCCAGAGGCCAATTCGACATATTTTCGAGCAGTTTTAGTGGCCGAGCGTCGATCAGGTACGAATGCTCAGCAGACCTTTAAAGCACGTTTTCTCGAGTTTTCATTTTCACAAGTGTTAGAAAACGGTGTCGGCGATAGCAAAAACAATATATGTCCGATCGAAAATAACCAAAGTGGTCTAGCTTCAGTATTAAATTATCTTTTATTTGAACTAAAAAAGTTGGACAAAAGTATTATTTAAACTTTAGTTTTGCAACTTAAAGTCAATTTTTTTTCGTAAAAAAGAGATTTTTTTTTTCAAACTTCGAAAAACTTTGGAATTTTATAACTTCTTCGGTATTTTTATAGTTAATAAAGCAAAGAAACTTATAAAAATTAAAAAAAAATGTGGTTCGACTATTTCAGACCAGACTCCAGGGGCTCCAGAAAAGTACTTACAACTTTGAAAAAATTTCAATATTTTTTAATAATAAATATTGTTTTTTAAGCCTTAAATATAGTACACTACGTCTTAAAATTCCGTTTACCGCAATCATTTCCTTCCCTTTCAAAAAAAAAATTGCTAAAAAAACGTTTTTTTCGGCTTCTAAAGCAGACTACTGCCTTAAACTGATTTCAAAAGCATTTAATTGATCGTCATATAAATCAGTGATATATTACTAGAACTCTCATGAGCTCTTCATTGAATATCTGTATGTATATCTCTTGATCGCATTTGATCACAGGTAATGGCTCCAAGGTTAAAACACACAAATGATACCGAATTGGAAATCTAGAGGGTTTTATCGATCGTGTGGATCAGATCCTTTACAATTAGCTTTTGCAGGAAATTAATATAAGGATTGCTATCTTGTTAAATTAAATTTATAATTGACCTCAATCCTTCGGCAATTCGGCGAAGTCCGATCTGAGGTTTTCTTTAAATGTTTAACAAATTTACCTGGTAATGAAAAAATATATAAGAAGTAAGATCAGTAGGCATTCTGAAGTTATGATCTACATATGTACATCTTCTGATAAAACACATATGTATTTTATACATTCACACTTATGTTTGCAGATATTATTCCGCACATCTGCTGCTTTCTTGTCACAAGTGAGTTATGTATTTACTATAAGCATACATACATACATATATGTATGCGTGTAGTCCCGCTCATCATGAGCATCTCCAACAAATTGGCATCTCTACAATTTCAAAGTCTAATTTTTATTTCGCAAGCCTGATTTGAAAGATACTGTTACGTATACTACATTTGCCACACACTTTTTTTTGCTTTTTTGTTATTTCAAATTTTTCTTTGTTCTCAGCAAAATGTTCCATCATCGTTAAGTAACGATTTGTTGCACAATCGATAGACGGAAACCTTGGCCGCACCCACCACACAACTTTCATTCTCTACGGCTCAGCAGCGAACAGTCAATATTAAGTTCAACCAAGTGTAAAAAACTACACACACACAAACACACATACCGATATGTTTGTATGTATATAGTATACATTTATGCGCAATACAGTTGTATTTTGCCAGCAGAACAGCAGCAAAACTAATTTCCTTCAATTAAATATTAGCAAATTTTTCTACACGCTGCCCTTCTTTTGCTCTCTACACAAGTTATTTTTACCTTTTTACTTGCAAAAAAAAACAGAAAACAAAAATAAACCAAATACAATAAAAACAACAACAACAGACACAGCAATTCGCAGAACAAAACGAAGCAGTAGCATTCGTAAATGTTCACGCTAAAAATAGTGCAAAAAATCAAAAACAAAAAAAAAACAAAAAAAAAAAACATTTAAATATAAAATTTTGAAAAGAAGATTATTCCAACGTTTACAAGGTGGCAGGGTAGTGTGCGAAAACACGCACGAGCACACACACACACACATACAAATATAATCATATACGAGCAGTATAGCTGTGGCTGTGTGCGTGCGGGTGCCCTCCAAGTACACACACACACGCACTGCTGTCTGTATGTAAATGCGCGCAGAATTCCGACTTACACATGGAGACAAGCCATAGCGGATCGTAAGTGATCGCGTGCAAATAAATTCAACCGAAAAAATGCCAAAAAACGCCAGCGAAAATAAAAGCTCAAAAAGCAAGCGCTGCGCAAAATGCACGAAAAAATAAACTATTAATAATATAAGAGTAACATAGGCAACAACAACAATAGCAACAACAAAAGCACTGACAGCAAACGCCGCGACAATATACATACATACATATTTATGTAGCTACTGAGCTACAGGCTTACTAAATAAAACAAGCACAGCAACAACAACAACAACACTAACAACCTACATATGTATAACATGTTTGTGTGTGTGACGCGCGCTCTTTTGGGTCGTAAAGTTGACCTTCAAACAGCAACATTTGCCAAAAACAAAAATTCGCACAGCTTTTTTTATTATTTATTTTTACATTTTTCGTTTTCGTTTTCGTGTTTTATGCTTTTTCCGTTTGCGTTGTTGCTATTGTTGTTGTGTTTTTTATAATATTTTCGCTTTCTGGGCTCGCCTTTAGTTGTGCTTTTTGCAGTGGCAGCGTCATTTGTTGTTGTTGTTGCTGATTTTTTATTGAACAACTTTGTTGCGCGCTTCGCCCAGTTTGGACGTTTCCATTTCATTTTATGCACGATCGCTTGATTGCTCTTTATTGTTTTTGCTTTTACATATATTTGTTAGTGTTGCTGTTTTATTTTTTGGTTTTTTGCACAGCGTTTTGTTATTAGTTCTCAGCAATTCGTCGAATGTCGAATTTGCAGGCAACAAAGCTGATTGTTTTACTGCCCTGCACTGGCTTCCTTATGATGCCCACACACATACTCACTCATGCGGTTGGTGTCGGTGTATTGCCATCAAAATTTGTTGTAGTTGTTTGTGTTGTTGCAAAGCACAGCTGCGTACAGCGATCGCCACGCATCTAATGTCATCATCATTGTTGTTTGTTGGTGTTTTTGTTGTATCGATAGTCTATTTGCTTAATTAGCGTTAGTTGCGAAACTCATCAGCCAACCAACTGCACTAATGCCTTAGCGTCCTGCTTGTGAAGTCTAACTAAGAGAACGACAGTGATCTAGTTATTTATCGTGGTGGACTTGAACTTAAAATAATTTTTGAAAACATATTGGAGTCATATTTTCACGCGAGATTTCAAAAGAACACCATCATATTTCCAAAAGTAAAGCGAGTACCACCATTCTACAATATTACATTCCATACCACGCTGCCTGATTTCCACACTCTGCAACTTATAGGACTACACAAAAGGATGAAAGAATTATAGTGATCATATTTCTATGAGTGTAAATATAATTGGAGATAATATTTCGAAGCGAACAAAAAACTGGTATAAGTCTCATAAACTGGTATAATCACTTAACAACTTTATTGTATTAATAGCATTTCACGATTGGCCAACGTTTTGAGAGTACCAGTTTTTTCAACCAAATCTTTGTTCACAGTAATTTCCTATTTGAACCATTCACAATTATAAAACTGGTCTAAAGTCGTTAAAGCCAAACTTCGTAGCTTTGACAAAAGCATTTATACCCTTTGATGAGATATCCACATGCTCTCCTTATTTTTTTTGTTGATAAAAGATCAACTCAAGAATACGGAATAGTGAAATATCGAACGATTTACAGCTAATAAGCTAAACCATGTTTGATCAATAATTTAATCGAACAAACAACTGGTATAACTTACATTAACTGGTATAATCATTTAGTGAGTAATTGCATTTTAAGTAGGATAATTTCATGAGCTGAATTCAACTGGTTAACTTTGTTGATGCTTTCAAAAGCGACGAAAGCAAAAAAGTATAGTTCAAACTCAAACTGGCGTTTAAAGGAGCTCTCTGCATATGTAGTACTGTCGAAAAATCTTGATTCAAGTGTCTAAAGTTTCACGCTTAAGCTGCAACAGTTCAGTGAATTAGTATAGGGTAAGGTTCCGTAACCTACATTAAGAATTTTAAACAATCTCACAAGACGCTTGGTAACTTTGGTGGAAGAAACTTGTTCAAACCTCTAATGAATCAATCAATACTAGCTATTACAAAAAGTTGATCTCTATATACCCAACTTAAAGCAAAACATTTCAGCAAATATACCAGTACCAGTACAGACCAATCAGTCTTCTACCCTGCCTTTCGAAAACGAAAAAGTCGCAGATTATCCTGATAGATAAACCTGGGAAAGACTTGACACAGCCGTCTTCATACAGACCAATCAGTCTTCTACCCTGCCTTTCGAAAATATTTGAAAAGGTGCTACTATCAAAGATGTCTCCTTTCCTCCACGAAAATAATGTAATACCAACGCACCAATTCGGGTTTCGTGCAAAACATAGTACAATAGAACAAGTAAATAGAATAACTAACGAAATAAGAAAAGCATTCGAGCACAGAGAGTACTGTTCAGCTATATTTCTAGACGTAGCTCAGGCATTTGATAAGGTGTGGCATGAAGGGCTTTTATATAAGATTAAAAACATTCTACCTTTAGAATTGTATAAAATATTGGAGTCTTATTTAAAAAATAGACAATTTACGGTTAAAGTGGGAGACTTCATATCTGATGAACGACAAATAAGGGCTGGTGTACCACAAGGCAGTGTTTTAGGCCCAACTCTGTACATCATATATACTGCTGATCTTCCAACAGCTAACAATGTTTTGACATCAACTTTCGCGGATGACACAGCTTTAGTGAGCCGTAACAAATGCCACATTATAGCATCAAGAATATTATCGGAGCACTTAAGATCTGTCGAAGAATGGCTATCCAACTGGCGTATAAATGTGAATGAACAAAAGTGTAAGCACGTTACATTTTCGCTAAGACCAAAAATGTGCCCGGCAGTAAAAATGAACAATATTCCAGTGCCTCAAGCGAATGAAGTTACCTATCTTGGTATTCATCTAGATAGAAGGCTTACGTGGAGAAAACATATATCTAGTAAAATAACATGCATGAAGATAAGAGCTGCAAATTTAAATTGGCTTTTAAATAAAAACTCTAAACTTAGCCTAGACAACAAAGTGCTTTTATACAATGCGGTCATAAAGCCGATTTAGATGTATGGCATTCAACTGTGGGGTACGACCTGTGCAACTAATATTGATATAATACAAAGGTTCCAATCGAAAATGCTTAGATCAATCACGTGCTCACCATGGTACATTCGCAATGAAAATATCCATAAAGATCTTGGTATCCCTATGGTGAAGAAAGCAGTAGAGGACAGCAGATTGAAATATATATCTAAACTCCGTGATCACCCAAACCCATTGGTTAATGCCTTAGTACATTCCTGCGATCAAACACGCCTAAAAAGAAGGGATATGCCTGCGTGCTAAAGAGCAACGTTTCACCAATACAGCTCAATCACTTGTTTGAGCTTGTCTAGTTTTTAAATAGATTTAAGATTTTATAACTTATTGTTAGGCTTAAAGTAAAAGCAGATTCAATAAATAAAGAAATATTGAAAAAAAAAAAAAAAAAAAAAAATATACCAGTACATGAATACATCTTCAGACTGAATTCAGTTCAAATAATCGAACCAATTTCTCAATATCATTTATCGACTGGTATTCACTGTAACAACGCACCCAACAGTCAAACTGATGCGCGTAGCTGTCAGCTCACATACACACCAACGCACTACCATATCTACATATGTGTATGTATGTCTATCAACCCATGTACAGGAGCATACGTCATTTTATTGCCAAATTTTGGCAAAGTCCCCAACAACGTACGCGCACGCTGCCGCAGATGGGCCCACAGCAACGACTCTGCCTACCTACTATGTACTTAAACGCGCTGCGAGAGCTTAGCTGCCCGCTTGCTCGCGTCTAAGCATAACGACTGCGTCAATGTCGTCGGCGTCATCATCGGCATTGTCAACGCCTTCCGAGGCGCTGACGTCGCCGTAATATGTCGCGCCGCGCCGCGCCCTACTGCCGCTCGTTGTTTGCAGAATTTCGTTTTCGCATATGGCCCACACATTGTTAGCCGTCAGACGCGCTGCTCGCTGCTTGCGCGCGTAAGCTTCAAATGTGCTTTAGGTGCGCGCGCCCGTGTGTGTGTTGGTGCGCATATAGTTTGCTGGTAGGTAGGTCGGCAGCATACCTACGCTGCTCCTCCACAGCGCCCACTGCGTCGATCGCTATTTTTTATGCCTTTCTTATTACTATACTTTTGCTGCTGCTGTTGTTGTTGCTGTTGGTTTTGCTACATGTTTTCGGTATTTTAGGTTTTGGATTTGGCGAGCGCGCGCTCGTGTATGTGTGTGCGCGCGTGTGTGTTCGTTTTCTGCGATCGGTATCAAGGTTTTTGGCAATTCAGTTCGCGGTTGCGACTTTAGTCGGTTGGTCGGTTGTGTTGTGTTGTCATCGTCGTAATCATTAATCGTCTTTGCGCTTTCGTACGCAAACTAATGATAATAGTGCAGCGCGGAATTTAATGTGCGCTTGTAAATAAGGAATTCGTTTTTGATAATATTGGAAAACAATTCTTTTTAAAGAAATTTTTCCGAAAAAAAGGTGTGTAATGAAAAAAAAAATGTATTTTGTAGTGCACAAGTAACTGAAATAACAACAAATCAACGCGCGGAAGTGAAGCGCTGCAAGGCGCTGATGGGGAGCGCTCGTGTGTTGGTATGTGTGCGCTGGGATAAAAGTGTCTGTGTAAGCTCACGCGCTGCTCCAAAAACAAAAAAATACATACAGACACGTTGCAGCGCGCTCATCAATTTGAATTTGTTTCAAATTCTGTTTTGCGCTGGTGTGTGTGCGCCTTTGGCTACTTTTTGCATTGTTTTTTTTTTGCGCTGCTCAAAATATATGTAAGGGTGCCAAATACTTGTTCTTGCGCGCGTGTGTATGAATATACGTCTGCGATTTTTATTGCTCCGCTCTAATGGTGTGTGCGCGTGTTATTTGCTGCTGTTGTTGTATTACGTTGGCATTACTATTCGCCATTTTTTTATGTGCGCGTGTTAGTGTGTTAGTAGTTCGTTGTAGCACCCTAGCTGGCGAATAAGCCAGACAAGTATGTAGTTGGTATGCATGCATGTGTGTATGTATGTGTGAAGTAGTAGTGGTAGTCGTGGTCTCTTAACCCACAAACCGAAATCGAGACATTGAGATTGAGCCATTCGCAAACGTTAGTTACATTTATGTGTTGTAGCGCGCGCGGTAGATACGTCGGCAACTGCAAAGGCAACGAACGCAATAGCTATAGAACGGATACGGATACGGATGCGGATGCGCATTGCTAGTTCTCGGTGCAACAAATATACATTACATGTACTCATATAAAAAGGCTTGTGAAATCACTTCCGCAAAGTGACGAAGAAAATGTATGTAATGAAGAAATGAGAAAAGGGGATCGTTATTATGCGGAAAAGTGGAAAAGTGATCGTGTAAAAAATAGATAAACATAATTTCAGTGTTACATATAAGAATATGAGATCAACTAAATGAAACTAAACAAAAATTTTTTATATAATAAAAAAATTAAATATTTTGAAGATATATTTGCTTAATTAAAAAAAAAAATATTATAACACGTTTACGAACAAATAAAATGGAGCCGTGAAAAAAAATTCAAATTCAATGAAAAAATGAAACAATTTTAGTTACCAATATGTTTGAATTTTTAGAATTGTATTATTTTTTTTAAAGCGATATCGTACATTTGGAATTAAATTGATAAAAAATGGTTAATGAAAAAATATATAAATTATAACAAAGTGAAAATGGAAATTAATATTTAATAATAACAAATAAATTAATAATAAAATATAATTTATAAAAAAAGTTAAATTAAAAAAATAAAATTATTTAATAAACTATAATAAAGTGAATGTAGAAATAAAACATACTTTTAGACAATTTTTAACAATAAGGTGCATGTAATAAGCAAAATAGAAATAAATAATAAAATTAATGGAGCAGAACCGAAATGCACCAAAAATTTGAAAATCGAATTAAATAAAAATAAAGAACAAAAAAAATAAAATAAATTATTAAAAAATAAATTGCAAATATATTTTTAAAATTTACTTAATGAAATAAATTAGAAAATTAAAATATTTTAATTGAAGTAGACTAAAATAAATAATACAATAAATAAAACTAAAAAAAGTGAAATAATATAAATGTATACAAAAAATATAAATAAATAAAATATAGTATAATATTTCAAAAACAATAATAATTTAAAAACTAATTAATACAAATAAAAAATGAAAATAACGAATGCAACAAATTAAAAAAAATAGTAAATTACACTTCAATAATATAAATAATATAACTATGAATAATATAAAAATAATGCTCTATTAATCTTTTAATATTAATAATGTGAGTAACGTGGTAAAATAAATTTAATTCAAACCATTAGAGCACAAAATATAAAATAAGGATTTATTGAAAAAATAAAACATATAAATATAAAATAAAAAATTTGATTAAATAAACAATTATTTTAATTAAAAGAAAATTATCAAATTTATCAATAATAATAAATAACATAAATTTTTTTTTATTTCTTAAAAAATACATTGTATTTAATAAAATATAAATATTATAATTAATATAATTATTAATTAAATTAAAAAAATTTGCAAAATATAATGCTAATAAGAAAAAAATATTAAATCGAAAAAAATTCAAGAAAATATGAAACAGTTAAAATTAAATATTAATTAAAAAATATAGAGCTTAATTAAAAATAAATAGTTTAGTGAAACATGTTGAAACAAAAAAATAACAAACTCAAAAGTATTACCTACAATAATATTAAAAGCTGTGACATTTATTTTAAAGTTTTTTTAAATTTGTGTTATTTAATTCCAAACTTTTAAAAATATAACCTACAAATAATTTAAAAAAAAATAATTAAAAATATATTATTGTTTTTTTTTTATACTTTACTGCTCTAACGAATTAAAAAAAAAAAACAAATTAAAAAAAAATATGTATACATCTCAAACCCGCAGCACTAAATTTTATTTAAAGCGATTATATGCCGAAAATCACTGTAAATGCAAGCAAATTTTTGCGCTGTTTGTCGAGTTTTTTCGCAAACGTGCAAAACACTCAAAATTGTCTTCTTTACTTCCAGCAAACAATAGTGCCTTAAATTTTACTTATAATTAGTAATAAAATAAAATTCACAACCAAAAAACCAATTAACCTGAACTAGCTGAATACGGAAAATCAACCAAAAATGCGTTACAAATGATAAACAACAACAACAACAAAAACAAAGAACAAAACCACAATAACA
Source organism: Zeugodacus tau (assembly GCA_031772095.1). Taxonomy (NCBI): domain Eukaryota; kingdom Metazoa; phylum Arthropoda; class Insecta; order Diptera; family Tephritidae; genus Zeugodacus; species Zeugodacus tau. The sequence goes on along the minus strand of CM062649.1, from coordinate 54,467,637 downwards.
TACATATGTACATATTATATAATATACAATAAAAATGTATTGGCCCGAGCATAATAGTAAATTTGCTGTGAAGTTGCAGTAGAAGTGTTCTTCAAGATTGCTCGTGTAATATAAGAAAATAAGAAACAAACACACTCAAACACACATACACAAACAAAACAAAACAAAATAAATTCAAAACAAAGGAACAAAATTTCCCAATTATTATTTTGCAAATAAAATTTGAAATCGTAAAATCAGAAAACATAACACAAATCTGAGCATAAAAGTAACCAAGAATTCCACAAAATATTTCAATTGGCTCACCAACACACCCACACATTGGATTACTTTTAATTGGATTACATTGGATTTGTATATAAATAAATTTATTAAAAACAAGTTGAAAGAGAAAACCTACACGCTGGCTTACAATAACGACGAGTGTGCAGTGCAAGAAACCCTCTCACAACTGGATTACTACGCCTATTGGTTGACACACTGTTTGGGAAGGTTAGTACAAATGCCAGAAAAATTAAGAAACCATTTGAATTTTACATGCTGACTTCATTTTATTTTATTTTATTTGTTGTTTTTGTTTTTGTCTTCTACCTTATGCATACTTGCATACATACATACATATGTTTTGTATGCTGCACTCGCTGGTGCGAAGTGCGCTTAGAAAATTCGTTAGCAAAATTAGCAAACACGAGCACAACCAAACCGCCATGAACTCGTTCGCTGCGGCCACACTTAAGTTTGCATTTTTTACTTAATTTTTTTCACTTTTATTTATTTTTGTTTTTGTTTGCCAGTATTTGTTTATTGTTGTTGCTGTTTTGCTATGCTGCCCAACTAACGCTCTCTTCAATTGATTTAACTGTGTGCAAATATTCGTGTATTTCGAAAATAAAGTTTGTGCTGACCTTCCTTAGGCCATGAAGGTTGTTTGCTTTGCCTTTTGCTTGGTTTGTTGTTGTAGCATAGCATACTTGCACACATATTTATGCAAAGCATTTGACAGAAGGATACAACTGCAAGAAATACATAAATTTTGTTCAATTCTAGCAGCGCAAATTTGCGACACTTAACTTTTATGTGACATTTATAGTTAAACATTGCTTGAAGATTTTTGAAATTTTTCCAGAAATAAAAGCTATGAAATATTTGGAAATTTGATTTGTAATATTATACCTTATGAGTATTTTTATCTTCTAAGTGCATTTTGTTTCCAGTAATGGTCACTGCGTGCAGGTGACCGAATTACTCATTAATGGTCACCGAAACAACATGAGTTTTCAATACATACTTGACTTAATCTTCATACTTTGGTTATGTTATAGTTTTGCGAAGAAACCACCCCTTTTATACTGTAGGGAGAAAGAATTGAATAAAAAATTTGTTTCTGTCTTATTATTAATATTTATTTTCTTACTTCACTATGAGGGATATCTGATAATTTTACAGTTATCGTGGAATATGATGATTTTTAACATCGCTATTTAAATAAATAAATATTAATAAAATTGCCAAAAACATAAATTTTTAAAGACAAAATTAATCTATTCTTAGATCTGCCAAAATTATATATGAAAAATTTATAAAAAATTGCTCAATTACATTTTTTTGACAGGTGGTAACTCCATAATTTTAAAAATTAACATTTCTAAAACACTTTCCGGAAAGTTTTTAAGTAGTTTTCTACGGTATTTTTCACATTCTTAATGTTATTTTTCGAAATGTGGCAACTCTTTATCCAACTTTCACTAAATTAAATACCTTCATAATACTTTCTATTTGAAGAATACATATAGTATATCTAAATTACAAATTTTCCCTTATACTTTCGGGAAAGTTTTTTTTTTCAGTGTTTAATATTCCAAATTCTGAGTTTAATTTTTCGAGATTTGGCAACTCTATTCCAAATTTCTAAATTAATCTTTGATCAGCATTAGCTGTTTATATACATATGTATACCGTAATCGGGAGTGATGACAGTATATAGTTTAAACATGCTTAACGGATTTATTTTGTTCAAAATTACCTTCAAAAAGGCCATCGAGAATCCTATCCTAAATCTAGAAACCAAACATTCGGTGCAGCCGCTCGGTTTTCAAATCATATTCATATAATAAATGTAAATAGTTCAATTTAGTGAACTTTGTATTTTCTAATGTTTATTATTATCGTCACTAACTATAATGTCACTAGCTCTTACCAAAGAATGTCGAAAGTACAAAGTTCCAAAAGCTTTTTATTTTTTTATTTTTATTTATGGCTTTAATGATTGAGACCATAACTCGTAGTATATTTTTTTCTCGATTATATTGGATGCAATTATATTAGCCATAGATTATAGATGATTTTTTATTCTAGGTGAGTTTTTATTACGTCAAATTTCTTAAATAAGTTGAGGTTATGTTCTGTAAAATAAAGATGTATTCCACATCCTAATTCCGGTTAGGTGAGGTAATGTAACTCAACGTTTCCTTTCTTCGATTTTGACCCGAATAGATCTCCATGAAATTAATCGAAGAACTTCTGAGAAAGAATGCTCATGCGAACAATTTTTTATTTTTTTTTTTTTTCAAAATTAATAAGGATGCAGCAAAAGCATATGCTATTTGCTAAGCATGTATTGTTTAAGAACTGTACTTGACTTAAGGTCTCACATAGAAAAGAATAACTATATAATCGACTTAAAATTTAAAACAGTAGAGCATTTATGTAGATTGAATCTATATTTTATGGAGAAACCAAGGTGGAAATACAAGTCATTTCCTCCTTCACTGTCCAGCGTTCGCAAAAACGAGATTGAAACATCTGGGTAGCTGTACCTTTTGCGAATCAATCGAACTGGCTGGAATGAACCTTAGACGCCTCATAAAACTTGTGATAGGGTCGCATTCGCTTCTGCGATATACATATAACGGATATCTTTGCGATTCATACTTAGAAGTCTGGTTGGTGCCAACTTTAGCTTTCCAGCATCTGAACCTATCCTCACCTAACCCAAAATATAATTTTATTAAAATAAAAAATATACGAACCTTCACCGAACTAAAAGCGCACGAACAAAGATTAACCATATTAGTTGTTGCATAGTAAAAACCCTACACGAATAGCTGCTGTTTATGGAATTCCAATAAATGCGCCTCAAATTCATGAACAGCACTCAATTCAAGTAGCAATTTCCCATCAAAATTTAATTAGAAAAATGTAATTCATTGCACTCAAATACCAAAATGAAGGCACGTAAATTTCAAAATTTAAAGTCCAAGCGATACGACAACTACAACAAACTGATAAGCAACTAAAACAATGGAACGCTGATAACATTGCTTCAAGAAAGTTACAAAGTAGCTAATTCATTTCGTTTTCTAACACATATGTACTACTACTTATTTCGCCTATTATCGCTCTTACATTTTTGCCATTTGTCGTAAATAAGAATCCACTTCGCACACAAGTGCTTGCGTCATGATGAGTTGCTGCTCAATTAGCGATATCTCGAAAGCATAAATGTGTACTTAGTATGTAGATATTTGGCTAAGTTAATGCACGTGTAATCACGAGATACCATCAGATACATACACGCGCACAAACAAGCACACTCGCAACAACAATAACAACAACGTAAATAATGTAACGTCATCGCGAGCGTGTTAGTTTTGTTGTTGCGCTTATTTCTCAGCGAAATTAATTTGAATGCGCTTGAAGTGGCGCTGCTGATTTTGTGAAATTAATTTATTTTCGTATTCTTGTTAAATTACACACTCGTAAAGTGCCATTTCGAATTCGGAATTTTTACCGAAAGTATTTATCTAGCACATTTCATATTTTTTACTCGGCTACTTATGTAGGTGTACTAGGGGTGCTAACCAGGTTGTAGATAAACAAATCAGTAAACACTTGAGGCATACTAGTTAATCGGAAAGAAGTCTCTTTAGGTGCTAAGAGCGGTATTATTTTGTTGTTCAAGTGAATGACTTGTAAAATATCTGGGGATTTGAGTGGTAGTCAAAAGTTCGTATCGTTTTGAAGAAGGCCCCAAATTTATTTGACAAAATTCGATTTTCTTATATGAAATAAAAATAGATCTCAGTCTCGGCTATTTCTTTCCATTGAAACCTGATGTTATTATTTCGATGTTATTATTTAATGTAGTTATCAGAAGGAACGATACAAAGACTTTTCGGATACTTAGATCCGGTAAATTGTCGACATTTATCAGTGTATTTCTTCAAAATAGACCCTCAGTTTTCGCAATTTCTTTCCCGTTATCAATATCTTGAGGTCTGACTGTAGAAATGAGACGTAGGGGCCCAGATCTATGTATATATGTAACTTAAATATATTTACATTTATTTATAGGTGTCTATTTGATCAAATTTAATTTAGGATAATCAAATTTTTTTTTTTTAATTATTTTGAGTGTCCACATACGAATACTTGATTTTCTTGACTCAGAGCCAACCTTATTGTCCTAAAGATGTAATATCTGTATGCCGACAATTCTAGTGGTTCCCTTTCATAGAAACAATATGAAGTTCTCAGCCCTGCCTGTAATATACGGCATCAATTTTCTAATTAAACTCTTTGGTCCAACATATGACTTAGGCGTTAACGTCAATAACAAATATGTATGTACCGAACATAGGTCGTCTTAGAAATTACTTGAATTTGTGAAATAACTTAAGGTGCCTGCACCAATTAAAATTTTGTAGAAAAATTGTCGAAATTTCTATGTTATGTAATGTCAACGTAAGTACGTACGTGACAAATATTTTTGTATGTGTACTTGCAATGAAATGAATATTTGTACTTAGTATTACGACTGTTAACGTCACACGACATTAGAATATTATTACTTGCGCAAATGAAAACGTCGACAGCGTAGCAAACAAAGTGATCAACACGATGGGCAGCATTTGGGCAAAAGTACTGAAAATAAACCACAAAAATATCTACGTACACGCAAATTGTACCCTTGTAAGTACATATGTGTGGAAATGTGTGCTAGCTGCGGTACAGTTGAGTGCTTATTAATAGTACAATGTATTATTTTTTGTGGAAATTTAGAACAGTATTTTAAAGTATAGTTTGTAGTTCTAAAAGAAAAAATTTTGTATATTTCATGTCAAATACATAAAACTACGTGGCAACTCTGTTCATACATTTTTTTATGGGAAATGTATAATTGATTTAGAATATACAAAATTTGTATAGTGACATTAAAGATTTATCATACTTTTCATGCAAAGTAAATAAAACTGCATGGCAACTCTATTGAAAAAATATTTATTGAAATATATAACTACCTTAGGAAGATATTTTAAAGTACAGTCTCTTTCATATATTAATTGATTAAAAAAATTTCAATAATAAAATAATAAAAATTATATGGCAACTCTATCAAAAAATATTTTCATGGAAATGTGTATATAAGTACATAACTAGCATAGAAAGGTATTTTAAAGTACAGTATTTTTCATATATGAATTAATTTGCCAAATTTAAAAAAATATATGGCAACTCTGTTCAAATATTTTTGTGAAAAAACTGTTTCATTTTTGTAGTTGCTTTTTTATGATATATGTATTATATAATCTGAAATTTATTTAAAATACATTTACCGCTACTATTAAACTACACGCCACTGTAATTCTGTAATACATATGGGCATTAGGCAAAACTGTACACAAAAACCTTTGAAACAACATGTGCCAAGGCAATTATTTTATTTATTTAAACATTAAAATTTTACAATTTCTCCCAAGTCATATTTTCTGATACGACAGCTGTGCTCACCGCTGATTGTTGCTGCTTGTATGCGCGTCCTGTTGGATGCTGATCACGCTATATGAGAGCACTAAACACTTTGTATATGTATGTACATATGTATTTATTTAAGTATGTGTGTATGGCCATGTGTTGGACCACAAAGTTAGCGCTGCTGAACTAGTAAATCAAACGTTGAAATGTGTAACACAAAGGCAGCCGAAAAACGTTTGACGTCACGCAACAAAAGCAAAAAAAAAGAAACACAGTGACTGGGAAAAGTTAAAAAACAAACAACTCATGCGTTGAGAAAAGTTTGTTACACAATTTGGCAAATGAAAGCCAATGACAAAATTTTGCTATATGTATGTTGTGTGAACAAGTAAAGGCAAAAACAAATATAAATATCAATAAAAATGTTGGCGATTTTTTTTTTCAAAAATACATATTTATAGTATATACATATGTATATGTGCATGTGTGTGTGTGCTCAAAGGCACGAGTTAGATTTAATATAATTGATATGATATTCGCATACGCGCACACACACATGTATAAGCATTTTGCGTTAATTTAGTTTGGCCATGAACGTAGCCGGCGAATGCGATTTTGTCAACACAGAGAAATGTACACACGCGCACAGTAACTGCAAAAGTTATGTATGTAGACAAACACACGGTTATATGTATCTGTATGTGTATTTATAAAAATTACAAAGCGTATTTGCTTTTGGAATTGTTGCTGTTTTTTTTATTAGCACACATTGTGTGATGGCAATTGAAAATCAAACAACAACAACAACATGGCAAATATTATAACATCGCAAAATTTTGGGTTTTTCACCTATTAGAAGGGCGAATGTCTACAAGCAGTACACGCCAACTGTGCTAACAAACAGCGCACACACACAGCACTACCCCCACTCTGCACTGCCGCCATACATTATACATTATTTGGTATAAAAAATGAAAATACGTTTGTAGTTAAACAAAAAAAATAAAAAAAACATTTACCACCCCACCCTTCGCTAAAGCATTGTAATAAGCCCATCAGCTCACTATTTTCGGTTATTTTCGCCTGTATGTGCGAACTTTATCTTTACAGCGCGTAAAAAAATAATACACCAGCGTTCCCGACCCCCACCAGCACGCGCTTACCCCTTCGCTAAGAGCGTGTCTACAAAAAATGATCATATATAATCATTTACTACGGCATTGTTGTGTTTTTGCGCCTTATCTCCTCTGCGCCACCGCCCACCCACTCGTTCTATGTACGTAGCAGCACCGTTGTGTGGGCTTACACATGTCGCCGCATTTTGTTTCTACTTTTGCCGGTATTTGTCTATGTGTTTCAATTTATGTGCATGTACATACATAGTTAAATTTATTTTATTGTTTTTTTTTGGTGATTTTTATTAAACGCAATTACGTACTCTCTCTGTGATATCACAAGATTTCTCTCGCTCTCTCTCCAGCTTTTTTGTTCTTATCGGTTAATCTTACACGCCTCTTTTTTGCTTGAATGTATACCTATACATAAATATTCCTTCTATTATTTGATTATGTTGATAATCATAACCGTCGTATAGTCGTTAAAATAGTGTAGAAATAAGGAAAACAATAAAGCTCAACTAATATTATCTGACAATAGTAACCTGGGTTTCTTCGTAGACTTATTCTACAAATTTATTATGAATGCGCTCTTGGAACATATTTACCATCTAACTGTCATACAAATCAAACCTGTTCGACCTCTTCCAAAACATCTCATTACCTAAATTCTCAATTATTATTCTCAGATATCATCGAAATGAGGTGAAATGAAATGCCTACATATGGGGCATTCTCTGGAAAAAAAGCCACTTGAAAAAAAAAATTCTTTATTTTCTTTGGCAATTATATATCTTATAGTACATGTAAAACCTAAAATAAAACATATGGTTTTAGGTCTGTGTAACGCGGGGTTGCCATATTATAAGGGGCCAAAGTTTTTTGTAAAAAAATTTTCGAACCGCCATAACTTTAAAGCTAAAGAACAGATTTTAAAACACCATGTGACTTTTTTGTACAGAATTTCTCAATCTTTAAAACTGTATATCGTAAAAATTTTTAAAATTAATATTTCATAGCAAAAAATTAAAATTTTTTTTTTGCAATTTTTAACCTTTTATGCCCCCTTCGATTTTTTTCGAAAATGTCTTAAAATGTTCCTTATTTCATCACCTTTTTACCCCCCAAAGGGAATTTTGGGACAGCAATATTTGTATGAGCTACAAATAAAAAACCAACTCAGAACATGATGAAAAATCATTGATTTATGCACTATGATTATCAGAATTTAGCGTAACCTAGGATTGACGACGTGGACGTAGCAGACATTTTATCCCTTTTTGTTTTTATTTTATTTTTTAATATTTTTTTTAATTTTTTTGTATTTTTCAAATTTTTATTTTTTTTTTTTGTTTTTTATTTAAAATTATCACGTACTTGAATCTAATATACGTAATAATTAAAAAAAGCACCCACCCACACATTTCCTTAATTTTCCAAATAATCTAATAAAATATCGGATAATAAGACATACATATATAATATATACGTTTGACGATGGGAACTACTACCAAAGTGTGCAGTTATAAGATAGTTCAAAATTTAGACAATATAAAAATGTAATGATAAAAGAAAGTGGAGAGAGTAAGAAGTCGACCTTTGGTTTTGGGTTCTTACTAAGAATATAATGAGAGAGAAATTATTTATTTGTCCAGATTAAAAATGTGTATTTTTGAAATTTTGGATCTATCTTATTCGAAATTATCGCCTTACTACGAATGTGCTCTTTGAAACAATAATTTGTGAATACTATATCTTAAATGATTTCTCACTTCTCTATTTGATATATGTATGTACTAATTTATATTTCATTTTCTCTATTTTCAGGTAAGCATCTTTTAAATCACTGTATCACATATGTGCATGGTTTCGTAAGTAATATTATCTATATATATGTCTTCAATTGCTATCACTACTGCTCAGCTAATCGAGACAGAATCATAGTATGCAAAGAACTTCTGAACTACATTTATTATTTAAGTTTGTATAATAAAAAATAAATTGAAACTTTTCTATTGTTCAAATCCGACAGCGAAACCATAATCGTTACTATTATCTGAATGTATGTAGATGAAACCAATACCGTTTCGATCATAGAATATGGTTTATTTTTTACATCCGATGGTGAGAATATTTCTTGATCAAAGATTTTTAAGATGTGGTTTTCAAGAAGGAATCAAATAATTTAATTAAGAGATTATCATTAGGTTTTAAAATGATTTCGAACTTGTAAACCCCGCGACTGGCCCGAATTTTGGATCAAACATTTAGAATGTAAAACTTTATATGTCATAAAATTTAATTTTGAACATGAAAATGACCCACTACTTTATCAAAAGTCAAAAATACGAATTGTGTATCAAGAAAATATCACCTTAACACCTTGATACAAAATATAGTTGCCGTTGTAGACACCATACACCTGCTGAAACTGCCCCCAAAAACAAGAAAATGGGAAAGTCGAAAATTACACACACACAAAAGCACATATAAGCAACTGAATCGCTTGAAAATCGCCCACGCTCAATTTTCCTTGAATTCACAACAATTTCGTATAGAAAGCAATAATTTAAATTAACAGTTGTGTTCCTTCCATTTCATTTCATTTAATTTCCAACGCGGTTCAGCAGCTATTTTACCGGCTGAGTAAAACTTTAATGGGCACGTTCACTCAAGAAATTCGCATTTCATTTTATGTATGTATGCATGTACATATGTATCCGAACACATATGTATATATGTATGTATGTCTTGAGTAAGTCAATCATTGTTCTTGTTGCTATTGCCGTGGCTGCTGCTGCTGTTAAGTTGCTCACTTGTTTGTCTATTCTAAATTTAGGTCATGCTAAACACGCTGACAAATACGAAATGTCATTGTAATTGCAAATAATATTTTGTTTTTGTATTTTGTTTAATTTTCTCCTTGTTTTCACCTTATTTTTACCTACAATTTTTTGTTGTTTTGTTTCGTTGTTCTTATTTGTTCTATTATTGCATGTACATATATTTTTGAAATTTTACTTGCTCTCATTTCCAAGTTCTGAGTAATTTTTGAAATATTGAAACTTATTTTTAACTGGCCCACACATGTTCTAATGTACTATCTACAAGGTTTGACTTTTGTTTTATGGCAATTTTTCTAATGGCCTTTACACAGATATTTACTTTGTATTACCAAATAATATTATTTTTTACATGGTTACGTTCTCAGTGAAATCCTTAACATTATTTTTTCGTATGATGAAACTCGTTTGAAAATCCCTACCAAATCACATACGAACTAATGAGGAATTTGAATATTGAAGTTACACTTTATCCAGGTACTTTCTATTACTATAATTACTTCTAAGTACTGTCATATTTTTAACTTCCTCCACCAATGCCCAGCATTTGCCAGACTGAAGTTATAACAACTTAGTAAGAACAACTTCGGCGAACCTAGCGAATTGGTTATAATTGGCATTAGCCGACTCAAGACTTTTGTAATAGATTCCAAGCGAATCACGAGGGGTATCACAAAAGACAGCGCTCATAACTGTTACAGTTCGATTTTCCTGCATATGCAGAGATCTGCCTATTAACCTAACCTAAACGTCGACGTCGCTAGCTCTTCACTTAACTTTAATTATGATTTTATGATATGGATACCCAAATATTATCGAAAAGTTTCAAATTATCATTTAATATGCCTCATAGTTTCTGTAGGCAAGCCAAGGCAGCAAGTCGCTCTGTCTAATACAAAGTTTACTACCATTGGGCTCGTACAAACCTGTACTAACATTGACGGATATGTTTGTTATCATTAGTAGGTTGAAGTGTGGAAGTTGATAAGGTTGAATATATTTCACCTCAATCGAACGGAGACAGAGTTGAGATCATTCACGATCACGATGCGGATATCATATTAAAGTAGTATCAAATTACTGTTAGAACTAAGACAGAAAGGCCTTTTATTGACCTTAAAACCTTAAGACATGATATACCGTAGAACACATAAAGCATAGATACTGTTCGAACCAATAAACAGTATAATTATTATAAAATATTATACATTATTTAATCGAATAAATAGGCAAAATGAAATTACAAATGCATTAAAAATAATATTTATGCAAGGTTGCACCGCAAATATCTCTTTAAATAGTTAGTTTGTTCGATTCGCTACTCTCTAACGATTGGCAAATAAAAAGAGCGTATGTGTAACTCTTCAAATGTAAATATTAAAGGGAAAGGAGCACAATATCGGCTAATACCAAATAGCTCAAACTGTTATACGAGTACCTAAGCATTGGAATTTCATAATTTGAGACTTCAAATATTTCTTGAGCTATACAAATGGCTATTAGCTATATAAAAATATATATGGCAGATATATGTTTATTAAAATAAAAGTATTAAAAGTAAATTTTTAAGAAATTATTTTTTGCAACAAATATGCACTGCTGCAATTAACGGAATAATGTATATTTTATGGACTCCTCTCAACCAAACTGCACTTTCATTTGCCACACAAACGCAAGAATGCAACAACATTTTAAACCAATTTCCGCTACAAATAACCTTTAAGTTGCTTCAAACACACGCACACAAATGCTGAAATTAATAATTTTAATCGCCACAAGTGACGTCTCTAAGCAACGGCGAAAATTAGCACGTTTAATTGCCACAAAAGCAACAACAATGCGCAGTTGACAAACACAGCTGCATAATTTACATAAATAAAGGCAGCCAGCCAGCAAGCAAGCAGGCATACAAACACACACACACACACACGTGTGTGCAAATGAAATCACTTGCCGCCACTGAGCAAAGCGGCAATTAGCCGCATCACACTGCACTTTTGCACATCGCACATCGTGCAACGTGCACTGTGCACCGCCGGCGTGCCACCAACAGCAGCGCTTGCCGCTCAATCAGCCGCTGTTTGGCATTGTGCGCCGCCTGCGTCGCCACTAAATGACAACTAACGGCCGCCAGCGAGTGTTGCACATTTATTACTCATAATTCCAATATTTGCACAGCGCGTGTGTACACAAATTGCAAACACTCTGGTTGTTGTTGTTGTTGTTTTAGTTGTTATGATAGTTTGAAATTTGCGTACGCGTAGGCGTTGCACAAGCCTGTTGCAGCAACATAGCTGGCTGTTGCATGCCTCGCCGACGCACTCAGCACGCTGGTGCACCCCCGCGCCTTTGGGCACGCACTCAGCGCGCGCAACATGCCGCATTTGGCAGAGTGGGTCAACGCAACGAAATGCCAGCCGTCAGCTATTCATTACAAATGATTACAATTCACTTTTTGGGCGAGTTTGCAAGTGTGGGTGTTGCTCTACAACAACAACAGTTGCATACATTTTTTGTTGTTTTCTTTTAAAGAAATGTTTTTGTTATTGTTGTTATTGCTGCACATTCATCAACTGTTGCTAACTAACGGCAATTTGTTTTAATTCACTACTCATTTGCTGACTGCAGCTAGTGTGGTGAGTATGTATGTGGTGTGTTTGTGTGTATCAGAAGTGACTACGTGACGTATGAGTAATATTCGCACTAACTCTCTTAGCTAAGCACTTGTATTTATATTGAATTTATAGTGAAAATTCATATTTATCTTATCAAAATAGGTGATTATTTTGTATTATGTGCTTCAATCACAACAACAATAAATACGTTTAAAGAATGCATTACCTGGAATTATAAATTGCTAGTTAGTAGAGTGCAAAATGGTGGATTAAGTAGACATTGTAAGGGCATTTACTTCATAACACTGTATAGCAAATATTTTCGGAAGAGAAATTAAATTGAATGAAATCATTTTATGTGAAATGATTCAATTGAAAATAAAGCATATCTTCAAAGGTTGTCCTATAAGACCATACTAAAAGTTTTCTTGGAACCTTCAGGCTTTTTATTCTCTTAAAGTTAATTTTAAAAAGGGTTCCAAGAGTTAAAACCTTTAATTTAATTAGTATTGAAACACTCAATTTAGCTAATTTAGTAGTATTTGAGTGCTGACAAGTAATTTCTAGTGTTAAAAGGTTGTTAGGAAGAAAATTTATATTCAAGGGCATGCTTTCTCTTTGAACACATCGTTCACACGCTTAAACAGGGTATTTAGACCTAATTTAGTAGTTTAGTATTTCCTTCTAACTGTTGATTAAACATTTTAAAGTGAGATCTGGCACTATTTGACTCACTTTTTAAGAAATAATTGATAATTTATCAGTTGGACAGTAAATGCTGTCCTAATTTCATAGTCATTTAGTACTAATTTTCAATTGATTTTTTTAACAGGAGATTTAGCATTAATTGACTGGCAATTAAGTAATTGACAATTAAGTGGATAAACTAGTCATTTAGCCGTAATTTTGCATTAATTTACAGACTATTAATAATTAGTTGGCAATTATGCAGTTAGAAAACAAATGCTACCCTGATTGAATAGTATTTGAATCATAATTGTCAATTAAACACTTAAATAGGAACTTAAACCCTAATTTACTATCATTTTAGTACTAATTGTCTATTATGTTTTTGAATGGCAAATTTTACATTAATTAACTGACAATTAAGCTGATGAACAGAGAATTCGGTCCTAATTGAATAGCAATTCAATTATAATTAAACAGAAAATTTAGCACTAATTGACTGGCAATTAAGTACTAATTTTCAATTAAACAAATTAAGCAATTACTTCGCTTTCTGCCAAAATTTTGTAAAATTTTTGACCAAGTTGCCGAGCGTTTAATAATTCCCAATAAAGGTTTGTATTTCATTGGCGAAATTCCGTTAATAAACTAAGACATATTTATTAAAGTAGTTAACACATTTATACTGTAGTATTTAATTAAATAAATTGTAAAAATTAGTTTTCGAAATCGTTGCCAATCGAAGATACGCAACAACTAACGTCCATTTTAATGAAATACCCAAGGAGATTGCTGGAAAATATATTACATAAGAGTGCAAACTCCTGACGCATTTATTTATGGTCAATAGATCCAATTCAAAACATATATCCCCAAAAAGGTGATCTTGAAAATATCAATATGAGTTAATTTCCGGAATTTTGTAATTAACAAACCAAATTCTTCGAAATTTGTGTTAATACATTCCATTAACGAAATATCATTGCAACGATGGTTTTTCAAGTTTCAATACTATATAATCCCGTGAGTTCATAGACCGACTGAATCGATTTTAAATTGTAGAAAAAGAGTAAAACAAAAACACAAAATTACCCATAATTGCCGAGCAACAAGTGTTAATCTTGGTAATGCTTGGAATTTCAACCTTCATATTTCCATGGAAAATATGAATGTAAAAGGCAAACAAACACACACGCACGCAGCCATACAAGTATGACGGTTTCAAAGTTTAAAAGAGTCAACAATAGACAATGTAATAAATCCCAAGTAATTTACACATTTCTAAGCAATGCGCACAGTAAAATACGCATAAAGCAATAAAAAGGTACTAATAGGTGAAATGTGCCTCCAAGCGGAATTTCTGAAATTTATGTACACACACACACACGAGCAAATATGGAGTTAAGTGACCGATATTACAAGCTTGAATGTGTGTGCATAAATTTTTACTGCTAATAAGGTACTTCGGCAAATACATATGTACAACCAAGTATATAACCACGATTAGAATCCGACCAAAGTACTTTACTCTTTACGCATGTACCTTACAATAGTGTTGCTGTTGTTGTTGTAACAATGAGTACCACTCACAGTAGAATAAGTAATTTAAACAACTTCAGTCGAGCAAGTTTACTATCCTAAACCTAACTGTTATTGTGTAGGGCAAAATACAAAACGAAAATCGGTAGATAAGTTCAAAAGGAAATGCGCATAGTAATAACAAAAATAAGCAACAACGAAAAATGGTAATAAGACAAGCAAAGTGCAAAAAACAGAAAAAAACACAATTCATACTTACAGCGCACATTTCAAGTGCCCGTTGTACACACTCCCACAGCTTACAAGCAAGCGCGGCGAATATGAGGAACTAATAGAACGAGCGTTGAAGATAGATGAGGTGAAGACATACATAAATACATACATACATACATATCTACATATATATATACATATTAATGTATGTACATATACGTGTAGGTGGCATTTATGTTGTTACACTCGTCCGTGTGTGTGCGTTTGTTTGTGTAGTCATATGCCAGTCAGCACCTAAAGCTAAATCAATATAACTGTAAATTTTACATTAAGTGCCGCAGTAAAAGCGGCAGTGTTGATGTACACATATGGTGTGTTTTGTTTTACTAGGGGAGCTCTAAAACATACAAAAATTGGTATAGGAAAAATTTTAATTGTATTATTTTGAAAAATATTTAAATTTTTTCAAAAATAATATTTATTTTAAAAAAATATTTTTAATTTTTTGAAGATTTTGAATCAATTTTTTGTCATTGTTTATATTTTTTAATAGTTTATCAACAGATTTTAACTAATTCAACGATTTTTTTCAATCTTAATTTTTTTTAAGTTAATAAATTTTTGGCATATTTCACATCCAAAAAAAAAATCGTAACAAAAATGATGTAAAAATTGTAATTTACTACAAATACAATTTTTTTTTATTTTTGTATTGTTTTCATAGTTGTATATTTCAATCTATTGAATTTTATAGCGTAGAATAACGGATTTCTGGAATGGGATTTTATATACATAATACTATTTTTATATTTTGTATAATATTTTTGACATTTTGATACATTTATTGAAAGCAATAACAACAAAAATAAAATAATTAGACTACTAGCTCTTTTTTAAATGCATAAAAATTTTGCAAAAAAATACAAAAAATAAATATGAGGATATCCCTAACATTCATACATTTTTTATGGCCGTTTTTCTTAAAATAAAAAAAATTATAATTTCTTGCATGAGTGGTTTTAAAAAATATGAAAAGTGTTTGCATGTAAATATTAGACCATCCCTAATATTCAAACATAAAAATTTTATATGATTGACTGTTAGAGCTTGAGATAGTAGGTGTTACAAGTGTTATGTGCCGTAGGGGGAAGGGTACACATGCGTGCAAATATATTACACACTCATACATTTGTATATATGTATTTTTTTATGTATACAAACATGGATCCGTTCATGTACTACGCGCATACATGTACACATTACACATTAGCACCTACGCAAAAGGGCGCAAACGTGCATACATATGTATGTATATATGACCAGAATGTGGGCTCATTTCATATTAGCCGTACCGCACGACCCATAAGGCAAGCAACATATTTAGAAGCCGGGAACACAAGAGGTGAATATGTGTACTATATACATAGTTACATGTCAAATTGTTTTTATAAAGTAATTGAACATACATACATATACACATATTTATATTGTTTCATACATATATAAATAAAATAAAGCTCACTAGCTGACTTTCAATATTGAAAAAATATCTAAATTTTGCTGAATTATCAATTTTTACAACGGACCAATATTAATACATACATATTTATGTATATGTAGAGTTATCTAAACAAATGACATCACTGTCTACATACAAATATATCTATGTACTTACATAGATATATTTAATTTACGTTTATACAATTTTGACGAGAGAATTCAATTTGAATCTCTTTTTTACTGCACACAAACAAGTACATCAAAGATTACATGCAATTATATGTACATATGTACTGTATGTATGTATGTATGAATTCTGATAATATTAAGAGTGGTGTTAAATTGTCAAAAACGACAACCAAAGCATATTTCAGGCACTCATCCAAACTAATAACACAGACATACATACCTACATTTACATGCACATCTGAACAATCCATCAGTGCGACAATCGTAAGCATTCGCGGACAAATTGAACTTTACGACCCTTCTAATATACATCTAGTCAAGCGCATAGAAACACACTTATGCGAGTGCTGACATGTATGTATGTATTATATATTATATACACTTAAATGTACATATATATATGCATATATGTGAGTTCTCCTTCCTTCTTGATTGCAAATTTTTTATAGCTCGCCAGCATTCGCAAGACGCTTGAGATTTTTGAGCAAATTAACAGCAATTCTATATATGTATGCATGTAATACTACTTCATACATACACCGAAAGAAAATTAATGGCAAAATTCATCAAACAGTACCCGTAAATATGAATGGCAGATTCAGTGAACAGCGATATCCGGATAATTGGATATTAACAAAATAATATCTTCGACTAAACATTTGTGGAATTCTTTTAATGAAAGCTATTCCTCATTAATGAACATATTGCTGATGATCAACAGAGACCTAAGAAGAAATAATAGAGATAATTGCTTGGTAATATTATGATTACGCTCAACGTATATTGCATTAGTCAAATGCACTGATAATACAGCAGAAGAAACATTGCATGCAAAAAAATTAAATTTAATGTTTGGATTAATACGAGAATTGTAAGAAAGTAAGTCATTGTTCCAACTCGGAGATAATGTTTTAATCTAAGCAGGGTTAGATCGCCGAAACAATCACATTTGACAATAAAATCCGTGTAAATTCCAGTAACATAGAGCCAGCTTTACTTAGAATGTAAACGTTAATTGATTTCGATGGCAATTAGCCTAATTTTCCTCAAAACAGGTTTTAAAGAACCCGTCACAACAACAACCAGTACCATTACACTGTCCAACAAATTAAGACTTTTTGAATGGAACAGAATAGCGACCCCATAATTCTGAAAGGGTATTTTGAGTAGATCATTTTTATAGAACAAACTTAGGTTTCATCAGGATATAAAGGTATTGGAAGAAAGATTCAAAGGGAAATCCCAAACTGTAATGCTTGCTGAATACGTATGGGGCTTGTACAGACACCTTGACACATCGAAACATTCACGTCAAGCTAAATACAGGAAAGCATATTAAGTTTAATCTTTAATCCATTGTCCTACTACTGCTGAAGCAAAAAAAAAAATATGTACATACTATAATAAACCACTATTAAAAAAAAATTATAATTTTTTTATCAATCGTAAAGAGGTTTATTAACAACAATGGTGTCTTTGGTGACCCCCACTGAAATTTTCCGCCAAACATTTTCGTAGAATATTTGAATCCTTAAATGTCTTTTTTTAAAGGATATTTTTTGATTTTCTCGAAAAAAGGGTCAAATTGACCCATAAAGAAACCAGTTAGAGGGTTAAGATCTTCCACAAAAATAATCCTCATACAATTCCACAGTACAACTCTGGCCATAAGAATTCTCTCAGACATTAACTTACAACATTTTTTTCATATAGTATAATGCTCCCTTCGACCAAAAAATGAAAACTTTGACCCACTGTAAAAAAACTCAGACGTGCTGGACCATAAGTTTGTTCTATAAAAATGATCTACTCAACATACCCTTTCAGAATTATAGGGTCGCTATTCTGTTCCAAAAATGCTGTTGGACAGTGTTATTAAAGAAGACAGAATACCGTTGAAAGTAAAAGTGAATTTTATTCACTCAAACGATAAATCATATTCGTTGAACAATATTATCGGCGTAAGTTGTACAAATACACGCCTCCAACTCCGCTTCCGTCAGCAATCAAAAGCTAAAACATGAATACAATAACATTTGCCACTTAACCCATTGTGATTGTTGGCGTGTGGCAGAAAAGTATACAGCAAAGTTTGTAGACTGTACAAGTTTCGCACTCCAAGAACAACAACAACTACAACACAAATTAGAATTTCTTAGTATGAAGACTGTGTGCGGTCTCGGCAAAAGTGTTAGGCAAACCGACAAATTTAATGGAGAGCGGATGTACTATATACATACTATACATATACATTAATAGGCGATAATGTTATCTTACCACCACGACACTTGCACTAAGTTGAAAGCTGCAAGTTTCATTTTGATATTGTTTTCAATGAAAATAGAAAGTTAGACGGATTCAAATGTACAGCAATAGCCTGATCTAAAAGAATGGTTGGCAGCAATTTGCAAGGAGGAATTCGAGAAACACTTAACTAAATGCTCTGCACGTGTAAATATTTAGAATGAAACCAAAATTAATTGCATATAATTGGTTGTAAAACACAAATCCTTAAACTTAGAGCTGGTATAAAGTTTGTTAAAGCTAATTGTTTGCTAGTTTCTTAATGGTATGCAAGATGCTGTGCACTAAAATTTAATTTGAATATTATTTCTCAAAAATACGTAAATATATTTTTATTTATCTTTTTATGGAGTCGCGAACGAACAAAATTTTTTCTGAAAAAAAAAAAATTTTAAAATCTGAAAATATTTTTTTTCTGAAAAAAATTATAAAAAAAAAACAATAAATTCTTCAAATTTAATTTAATTTTTTTTCTCAAAACACAAGCTATAATTACCCCTACAATTCCATAAAATTATAAACAGTCAGCATATTCTTTTAATATTTCATAATAAACAACAAAAACCAGTTATTATTTCATTGTCGTCACAATCATGGTCAACTGTGAATCACTTTACAATTAACGAGCAACAAAAAAATTAAATTACTTGAATTCACTTTCTCCGCACTTTATTTGTCATGACTTTGCATTTGCATTATTACTATAAATATTAGCCTATTTGCTGATGTCATTACAACAACATTAACAAGCTTATCAAGTAAAACAACACAATACCGCGCTGCGCTTTGCATTCGCAAATTTTATTTTTATTTTTAATGATTTTTCTATACAATTTCGCTTTCATTCGAGATTACCGATTATCTAATAAAAATATACAAATATATGTATGTACATATATATATATTTTTGTGTTTTTATAAAAATATTTTTGTATTTTTTTCTCGCTATACGTGTTTGTTTTCCATGTTTTTGATTTACGCTTAATTTCTCAAGATTTGCTGCTAGAGGCATTCTATCGAAAAATATGAGAAACCAGGTGGGGCTGTTTGGTCGTAATTGCACACATAGACGCGCATTTGTAATATCCCGGCAGTGAAATGTCGGAGTGGTTAATAAAAATACTAGTTTGAAACTAGTAAGGTATGTTTGTAATCGAAGAAGTCAGATAATACTATGTTGCAACTAGTAACACATTCGAACCAAGAATTAACTAGTCTGAAAAAACCTTAATGTATATATTCTCAGAATATGTTGCACAGAATATTATTAAATTGTTTTTAGCATCTTAATATATTCGAGTTAGATATACATATTGGTCCATATATTTACTTTCTAAATATGTTCAATTTGAATACCGTTAGGTTATTGGACTACACATATGTTCCCTTGTTCAACGAATACTCGAAATGAGTATCTCTCGCTGTAAGCTTAAGGGGCACACCTAGTGTGATAGCCTAAAAAAAAGGTGATTTTTGGGAAATTTTATTAAAAAAAATACTTTATCAATTATTTCAAAATTTTAATAATATATTTATACATGTTTGAAGAATTTACAGTGAAATTTTTGAAGAAACAAATTAAATATTTTTTAAGTTATAGTCGATCTCCAACGGCGCGAAAAAAAATGTCCTTCACTGCTGCAGTGATTCCGGTCTTCTCCGTGGATGAAATCTAAAAAAAAAACTCTCGTTAAACTGGATAATATTGTCTGTACAATGACTTACGAAAAAATCAAAAATTGACAATATGGCGGCGTTTAAAAAAAAAATTAGATTTTTACCCAAAATTTTGGTCGTTTTTGGCCTGCCAAAATTCGATTTTTTTATCAGGTCAAAAGGTCATTGTACGGAGAACTATATATAGAACATGTAAAAAAAATTCGATAGTGATCGGATCATTTGTTTTTGAGTAATCACTGCAACAAATTCGGAAAATGCTGTTTCGAGAAAAACGCGTTTAAAGATAAAATGATCGTTTTCATTGTTACCGAGCGGCTGCTCTTTAAATTGTTATAACTCAAAAACTATTTGAGATATCGATTTTAAATTTTAATATGTTATTTTTAAAGGTGTAATCTACCGAAAATCGATTTTTTTGAAATTTCACACTAGGTGTGCCCCTTAATGAAAGTAAGATAACATATTTTATTTAACATTAATTCTTTTGATGACAAAATTGAATAACTTTTATCAAATTCTTTAAGCGCGCATATATCCTATATAATGATTTTCGCCCATTTCATACATTTTGGTTAAGATGTGAGTAATCTTAATGAAATTGAAAGTGCAAATAATTCATTTTAGTATAATATGGTTCGGTACAAAAACTGAATGATATTTATTAATGAAACTGAACAGACAAGTACCCATTATTATGTATAAGATGATTTAATAACAATATTCTTCAGTATGAGAAATTTAAGAAACCCAATTCTAAATAAGTGTCTAATTTTCGGCAGGGCCCGAAATGAATGTTTCTAAAATATTTTATTTTAATTTTTTTCATAATTTTTGCTGTATTACTCCTAACTATACCCATACTATACGTTGTCAAATTAGCTACAAATAAGAGTTTAATTAATTACCAAATTTCCCGTTACATCTTTTATCTGCGAAATCTCATTTCTTCCTCCCTTTACATGCATACTGCATGCCCATTCTTGTTTACTAGTCCACACACATGCATCCAAATGACGTTCTATTTATATGGCACTCATTAAATGCATAATATATAGTATTCATGTTATCATTTGTGCGGTATTTCACACAATTACGCTGTGGCCAAGAGACAACGAACAACAGCAACAATAGCAACAGCAGCAATAACACTAACAAACTGTGACAGCAGTGGCGCTAAATGGTGTGGTGCGCGGTGCGCTGCATCTGTGCAAGCGCTATGAAGCATGCGAGAGAGACAATTGTTCTAAGCTATTTACTTTTTTGCCCACACCAAGCAAGTGTCCCCCGCCACCACCACCAACTATTACTGCGCGCAACGCCGCTAAACTTTCGCTTTCATTTACGATTACGATTTTGCATTCGCATTGGTTGCTGGCGCTGCTGCTGCTGCTGTTGCGGCAATTGAAAGTGACTACGTGAAATCGCATTTGCAATCAGCTGCGTCAGCGTCATGCAATGGCGAGCGGGTGGGAATGAGTGGCGCTTTGTTGCTTTTGCACTTCGCTTGTACAATTAAACAATAATAATAATAATTTTCTTTTGTTTAAGTATAATATTACTTTGTTTTTTTTTTACACTTTTTTGTTATTGTTGTTCTTCTTTTACTTTTTCACAACGCAGTGCCGCCGTCGTCGTATGCAAACGTCGTAATAGAATTGTGCTTAGCAAATATTTATTGCACACGCGCTCGCTATACATTTACCATAAAGTATGTCTGTGTGTTTGTAAGTGGGCGCTGTTGTGCGGGTGTGTGTGCGGACGCCTTTGTTTGTGTTTTTCATTTAGTTTTACTTGGGAATCATTTTCATTTTCACTTTCTTTGTTTGAACAGCCGCTCGGAACAGCGCGCACATGACCGCCGCGCCAACAGCGGACGCGCAGCGCTCGTCGGCAAACACACTGGCGCGCACATACAAAAATACAAATACATATATATAGATAGATAGGCGCTTATGTAGACCAGCACGCGTCTGCTTTACAGATAATTTCTTCTTCTTCACCGTTTACGTAAATTGTTGCGTTACTTATACGCCGCGGCGCGCAGCGCCAAACACAAGTTGGCAAGTATTTTTATGGGCTCTAAGACAAATAAATACCTAAAAGCTACATTGTGTGCACAAATTAGCATGTGTTGGATGTGCGGCGGGGGAGGCGGAAATGCGAGGCGCACGGTGCCAAAGAGAGAGATACACAGTTTTAGTAAAGTTGGGAGGGACATGCAGGGTTTATTATTTGTTTTTCTTGTTTTTGTTTTCGTTATCTGGTAATAAAAACACTCGACGCATTATGTGCTGCTGCTGCTGCTGATGTAATACACACAGACAAATGCACATAGCACTTTGGGGGAGATAACACACTCGGCTCTATTGTTATTGTTAAGTAACACGCTCGCTCGGTGTTAGAAAATCAATTTGTACGAAATTATGTTTTATGAAATTGTTGTAAACATTATCATTGAAGTTTCATATTTTCGCATTAAGTTTTTAGCTCGACAAATATACAGAAATTGAGCTTATTCCACTAATTATTGAACTCGTTGAGTACTTGAAGGAAAAGGGTTGATTTTACAGACGAAAAGTTTTTAAAAATATTTTGCTCACTGAAGTAACCCTATCACACAGGTTAGTGCTCGAACTCCTTGAACCATCAAATCGATAGGAATTGTGGGCGCTAGAGAGACATTAATGGGAGTCCAATAAGCTTTTTGGCTTTATGGAAACGCTCTCGTATAAATTAATCAAATATCGGTGGAAAAGTTTACTAATATTTTGCAATTAACTGTCAGACCTATATTCATTCAGACCATACCCAAGTTATTACCAAAATTCTGTAAATCCCCCTACAAGCTATGTCTTTGAACAGACACCGAGGTGAGAGCTGTTATCTTATCATGCATAGCTGGACGGACAGCCAAGGAGCGCTCTTCGTTAAACGGAAATTGTATTCCACTTCACAAGGTCATACTGGACAAAAGAACTTTTTATTAATTTTTTTTATGACTGATTTTTTTTTTTTTGAAAATAAATATTTTAGAAAAATATAAAAACCTGAATATTAACGTCGCTCACTGTACGTACCGACTGCACTGTTTTGTGCGCAACAACAATAAATGTTGCGCAATATCTTTCGGAATTCGCACAATATCATGTGCAAATGCACACAATCACATAGTTAATAACAAATAAAAAGCCAACAACAAATTGTGCACAACAGACATAGTGCCAACACTGACATAATACAAACGTACATACATATATATGTATGTATTGTTCATAGATTGTGCTGACGTTAGAAAGTATTTATTTGGAATTTGTAACGTAATCACAGAAGTTGTTCTCAGTACAATGAAAGTTATGAGACTTTTAAGAGACTTTTAATTGCTTAGAGTTCTTAGAGTTAAATATTATATTAAAAAAATTTAATTTTGTAATATTGAAAAATTAAAAAAATTTCGAAATTTTAAATTGTCAATAGCTGTCATCGATTGGTTAACTGCTATAGACAAGCCAATCGAACAAACTTTCCAAATTTTCATACAAACTGGCAGCACTGTAATCGAATTGTATATACTTGGTCGCACTGAACTCTTCAACCATCGTCTATCTCTAACGTTTTCTGCAACAAATTTAATTTTTATTAAAGTTTTTTATTCCATAAATTCAATACAAAAATACTAACCCTTTATCTTCGCCTGCCCTTTTCAATTTCAAATTTGTGTATAACAATTTTTATTATTTTGGCAGTAATTTGTCCTTTGAGCCGTTCACAATAGTAAAATGGTTCTAAAATGAGTAAAACAAAACTTGGTAGCACTCAGCAAGCGACTATTGAAATTTTAATGAGGTATTCGCATACTCTCCAGCACGAATTCAACTAGATATCTTTGTTGTTGCTTTCACATGTAAAATTTTTGACAGGCGAGCAGCGCCCGAAGATAGCGAGCAGAGAAGTGACCAATCGATGGCAGCTAATATTATATTATTTATTATAACAGCACTACTCATCTACAGACATGCATATGTATATACATACGTATTTGTCTTATAAAAAAAATATTATTAGTAGTAGTAGTTTTATCAATTACTGTAAACGCAGTGTATGTCCTTCAACTCTTGAATAGCCGCTTATCGTTTGAAGCAGCGAGTGTGCAGCCATGTAAGCTTTTATAGACCGTTTTCACACGGGCAACTTTTGTCGCGGCAATTCTTAGTTTTATAGGAGAGGGGGCGACCAAGGGAAGCGAGAGAGAGAGAAATTCTCCTCTCTTCGTCGCCCCCTCTCCTATAAAACTAAGAATTGCCGCGACAAAAGTTGCCCGTGTGAGAGAGAGAGAAATTCTCCTCTCTTCGTCGCCCCCTCTCCTATAAAACTAAGAATTGCCGCGACAAAAGTTGCCCGTGTGAAAACGGTCATAATATTTATATACATATATACATATATACATACATGTATATAAATAAATGTTAGAATTGCAGTTGAATTGTAATTTTTATAGTTATTTACAAAAGTATAAAAATAAAAATAAAAAAATCATAAATTTTACTTTCAACAGCTTGTATTAATGTCTCTTACTAAGAAATAAAGAAGCAGTGCGTTCTCTTAATTCTTAATTATGCTTATGTAAGCATTATCACCAAATTACTTGCCAATTCTAACTATCTTTATAATTTACATAAGTACATACATAAATAATTAAATAAATATATTTTTTTTTGTTTTGTCATTTCCTTCTCTTTGCTTACACAGCTGTCTGTCATTCGCATTCTGTACTTTACACTTTGCACACATTTTACGTTTTTACTTACAGCTAACCTATTACTTACCTATTTGTTTTTGTTGTATTCTTATTTTGTTCTAATATTTTGCCCTTATTCACGCATAAACAGCGCAATCACCTTACCGCACTCGTTATCACCATAAATTTGTACACACGCAGCTAAATATGTGCGTATAAATAAACAATACTTGAATGAGTGCGTGTGTGTGTATGTATGTTCAAACATACATAGGTGTTTTTGGGTATGTATTTGTTTACGCACAATTTGCGTTGATTGGGTTCATTGAACGCTGCGTGTGAAATAAAACTTTATTTTATTATTGATAAACATATACGTATATACATATGTATATATATGTACGTAAATCTGCAGCGGCATAAGATAAAAGCTAGGCAGAATAATTTTTGAATATTTTTGTGTAATGGATAAAAATAGTATCGTTGAAATATATGTATATATATTTTCTTACATTCTAATACGCTCTTATGTATATATATAAAAAAAAAAATTTAATCATATTTGAGCAAAATATAAAAAATTTACAAAAAAATTAGAACTGTTTTCATTATGTTAATTTTTTATAATCTATATGTTTATTAGATTACCATTTATTTCTTTTAAAAATCATGTTTCATGTTCATAGAGTCTCTCTGGTGCATACTTTTTAGGGTTGCAAGAGAATGCAGATTTGAAAATCTTTTAGTGATATTTGCTTGGTACATAATTCTAATTATGTTTCGGAAATTTGTTTACTGTTTTAGGAGGAACCAGATTTTTATTATATAATTATTTCAAATTCAGTACATTTATCAAAAGTATCATATTGAAAGAATATATCTCCCGTTTAATATTCTTCTAAGAATTTAATTTGAATTCTATATCATAAAATATATAACAACAATGGGAAAACATCTATTTTTCTTATTTTTTTAATTGTTTAGCGAAATATATTTCTTGCAAAAAATTTACAATTTCTTTCAATAAATCCAAATGAACAGACTAATTGTATCCAAGCTTTTAAGCTTTTAGGGGCACGGAATGAGAATAGCCATTTTTTATACAATTAAGCCACATAAAGTAAATAAGTATAATAAAAATTTGACATGATTTCTAATATTCGAAATAATAAAATCCAAATTCATAATTTCATACCCTAAAAGTATGTATTTAATATCGTCAAAAATTTGACTTCTTTTATTATACAAAATATGTGTCCAAAAATAAATTTTTGTACAATTTTAAATTACTCTACTCATTAAGAACACTCTACAACTATGAATGCAATATGAATATTACTAGGCTGAGTAAAGTTACCTCTATGCTGTACTACTTCTATTATTAAATATCTATTTCTATATAAGAAATGTAAGTAGACTTTATCTTGATTTTTTGCTGTTATTCTTACACTTATTTACATACACACATATGTACAAATAGAACGGCAAAAATCGCTTGCAACTCAATTACATAAATCTTTAGCGCGTATTCGCAGCTGAGGAATTATCAATTGTAGATTATACGCGTGTGTATGTTAGCGCGCCCTAAAAGGAGGTCAAACCGCCCATCCGGCCGGCCGCATACCGGTATAGCGCAAATACTTACATTACATACTTACGCACACACTTACATACACACTTACATACACAGCAACAGCGCTGCTGCTGCGGCGTCCAAATTACGTACGTACGTGCTCACTTGCTCAAATCCATCAATGTGAATGAGTAAAAAACCAAAAAATATGTGAGCAGCAGTGAAACACAACAACAACGCTAAAGAATGTAACATTATTTATAAAAATAAAGCAACACATGAGAACAATGTTAATTGCCTCCGCGTGATCGCGATCTGCATATGGCGCTCTCTAACGTACGAACCGACAGCGACACACACACGCACACACACTTACGCGATTTTCTCTCTCTCTCTCTATGTTCTTGTAGTAAAAACTTTTTTCAAAATGAGTACATATGAGCGCATGTAGGCGTTAGCAAAATAAATATAAAACGCACCAACAACAATAACAACAACAACTCTGAAAATAAGTAAAGCATATAGTCAGCAGCTGTTGTCGGAATGAAGTGCGAATAACAAAACAAACAAAACGTCAAAGAACTTTTTCGCAAACTGTCGGACGGCGCGCTCGTCCTACTGTACGCCACCGTTTACACGCCGCGCAAAGCAAGCGCCAAGTCGTTGACGCCGACGTCGTCACCTACCAACGCCGCAGTGACAGCGCTGCCGCCAGCGACGTAGGCGCCACTTTAATTATTATTTATTTGCTGTTCTATTGCTGTGGCAGAACGCTTGATAACGCAGCGCCGCGCCACGAAGCATCGCTTGTAACGTGGAGCTTTTGCGCTTTGTGCAAAAATTTGATTTTGCTTTTTGCGTTTACGTCGACGTTTACGCTGTCATTATGACTTTGCTTGCGTTGTGTTTAGTACATTTCTCGCTACATTGTTTGTTATTGTTGTTCGTATTTTGTGTACTTTAGATAAGTTTTAGTGTGGCTACTTGTTGGGCATATTTATTTACGGTGATTACGACAATGTAGTTAGTAGCAACCCTTGAGTGCCTTTTGCAAACTTCCGAACGTGTTTGGGTGGCTGTGTATATTTTTCGCATATTCGCTCTTAAATTGCTGTGGGTGAGGGAGCCGGGCAGGAAGTGGTGTGCGACGCGAATAAAATGTGCATACATTATCGCACAAGTTAATCACTTGTATACATTGAGCTTAAATTGAGGTACAGTGGATTACGTTGTAGTGCAGCAAAAATAAAAATGCGAGAGTTACGTAATTACTAAGGCTGCCGAATAATGGAAATGTAATCATTAAATGAAAATAAATTTTTTGCATTTAAAACAACCGATGGTTGGTATCGAAGAATATTGCAAATGTATTTTATTATAAACAATTCGCTCACCAATTACTTTTTAAATTATTTTAATGCACTCAGTATTTTATGGGATATTTCATTATCGTTAGACATTCCCGAAATTGTGGTTTCCCAGAATTTATGTTATTCCTAAAACATATTTTTTTGGACTTGATAAGAATCATCTTGATTAGGCAGTGTTTGGCGTTTAAATTTATATTCTGAGAATTAATTAACGAATTGTAACATCGTTAGGGTTTTTTTAAATGTGTTTCATATGAAAATTTTTAATAATCATTTGCCCCAACCAACAAAGTTCAATTATTACTTTTCGTTATCAAATAAAGTTGTATGTGGTAGCTAAATTGCAATTTGGTAATTCTATATTTGATTTGTCAAACATTGAAGAGTGTCAGCATCAAATGTTTTTACTCCAATTGGTTATTGTATATTTTTTAAAATATAGTAAATAGTTTCAAATATTTCTGACCAACTCACCATTTGCAAATAATCTTAAAAAAGTTCTGGAAACTGTAAATCTCTTTTTAAACCCTAAAGGTTATAATCGATATTTATCAGAGACAATAATCAATATAAAATTTAAACAAATTACGTAATATTGATCTTATCGGAGAAATGATAAAAATGATGTGAATGATAAATTTTGTGTAATTTTATAACAAATCATAAGTAATCATTACTTTTGAGCACATAAAATTCATACAAAATCATTTTATATGGTTTATATTTACTTTATTTATTAACTAACAAACATAGATTTAGGCTTCTCTCCATTTAATTATTGATAAATTTTAATGTACTACCACATCGACTTTCTGGGTATTTGACCTAGCTATGAAGGTTAAAAGGCTATAACCGGCTAAACGGTTGCAACGCCAATCACATACATACATGAAGGGTCTAAGTTTGATCTTCTAAAAAAATAAATAATTTATATATGGTAAAATACTGGACCCCTTAAAACATCTGTCATATAAGCTTGACGAGTTTTATATACCATTTAATTAAGAAGGAATTTTATACTTTATCTATACTGTAGATGTTTAGTAGTTATATCCTGTAATTAATAATAATTTTTTTAAAAAGTCCTTTTTTTCGAATTTCGAATCCCAATATTTTGATTTTGCAGGCAATCTTCGAAGATCATAGAATACAATTATTTTTACTTATAACTTAATCTCCCGGAAAAGATTAGTTTTGTCCAATACTCAACCGAGTGTTGTACAGTGTTATAAATCATATACACTGTATTCCATAATCCGCCCACCAAATGTGGTCGTATCTTATTTGTCTGGACTTTTTAAACACGATAAATGGTGGTATATATTTAATTTTCAATACCACACCACCACCGGTTCAAATATACGACATCAGATATCTTCACAATAAAAAATACGACCCTTAATTTCCTCAAGGATATGAGTTTATATTGGGCATTTTAATAAGTAAGTAATAATATGAAGACTTACAACGCCAATAGCAGCACAATTTGTTCCAAATTAAGTATAGTACTGATACATTCAAATCTAGATTAAAATTTCTCAAATTACTATTTTTTTGCAAGTCTTTATGTATCCACCGAATCTGGTATGAAATATTAAAAAAGAAACAAAAACATATTACTATATAATTTTCGAATATCATTATGTCTTGTTCGACCGCCTTGAGCTGCGTTATTTTTTGCTATTTTTTCCCAAAATAATAAATACATAAACCTAACCATCGTTTCTCCACTTTATTATTTTATATTCTATACGAACCTGTTGCCCCTTGCATACATAGAATTTCAATTCGTTATATTCAATTTTTTATTTCTATTCTAACTAAAGACATAATTTAATTGTCGCCGCGTCTTCGTTTTCGCATTCACTTGCCATTTGCTCAGCTACAGACAAACAAACATACAAGCATATGCATACATACATATATTTAAGTGCAAAACATCCGAACCAATTGACTTTCACTTTCGTTTGACGATCGATTGAGCGGCCAATGTCGATTGCTGTCGGTATTCGCCGGCGAATGAAGTAATTATTGAATTAATAGTCGCTGTCTGTTTATTGTTACTGTTGTTGTTACTACTATTATTGCCTTTGACGTTACACTGATTGTTTTGTTGGCTTTGCATATGCAGAGGCACACACACACACACATACATATGTATCAACAGCGCCGTATGGGTAGCAAATCAATTATGATTTGTTATTGTTTGTCTAGCATATTACCTCATAGTAAGCACAGACGTTCGTACGTTACGTGCGCACATACACATGCATTATGTTTGTTCCCACTCGTGGCAATATACATACATACATACTTATAATCATTTGTTGTTTTTACTGTGTTTTTTTAGCGAAAGCGAATTTTTTCGCCCGTTACTCGGGAGATTTGCTATCATCATAATATACGGTTGTGTATAATAAATAATCGCGTGACTTTTTATTTTATTTTTATTTTTTGTTTTGTGATTGCATTCGTACTTTTAGGCGACATTGTTGCTACACACAAAACAATGTAAATGATTACATGTTGCTCTTTCGGCAGAAAGGTCAAGGTCACTACAGTTTCCGGTATGAAATATGATGTAGTAATTTTAGCACATTGCTTTTGTCAGTTGAAGGCAAATTATAATGGAAACATAATTTTAGCAATTGTAAAAAAATTACATAATGTACGAAAAAAATTAAATCCCAGAAATAGTTGTGTTTTTGGGAATTGAATATTATCATTTCCGGTATCTACAATTGTACTTCCCTAACTTTTTTTTTGGAAGAGAGTTCTCATATACATATAATAAATATAATAATTCTTTTTGTTACTTAAAGCTTGAGCTATTACTTTTACTTTTATATGAGAAATTGACCTGGTTGCATTTGATCATTTAATTCCAGGCTTTATTCTTTGGAGGAGTATTAGGTCATTTCCACATTCACACTTTTAACCCATTATAGGAAAGGATCAGAGCCAAATTTACAAAATGTTAAGCTAAATAAAGACAGACAGAAAGACACCTTGAAATTAATTCATATCTTAATTTTGACAATTTTTGTATGCATACATATGTATGTCACCCTGTGTCGATTCCTTCAAAGCGACTATAAACTCTGTAGAAACAGATTTTAACCATATTGTTGACTTTGAAAAGAAACACTGAATTATCTAACTAATATAAATATAAATTTGAGCTGCAAAAATTATAAAAATTATACAAATTATTTAAGCATTTGAAATTAATGATTAAGTATGATATAGCGCTTCTGAACATTTCTGTTAACAAAAAAAACATATTTTAATTCAACACTTGTTTTTTAATTCGCAGATATCACACTGACCAAGGAGCTATGGACCAGCAATTCTGTCTACGCTGGAACAATCATCCGACGAACTTAACTGGCGTGCTAACCTCGTTGCTGCAGAGGGAGGCACTATGTGATGTGACGCTGGCATGCGACGGTGAGACAGTCAAGGTAAGCTGCTAATAACGAGAGAACATTATTATAACTGAGAATACTAACATTAATTTGTTTACTTCCACCAACACAGGCGCATCAAACCATACTATCAGCATGCAGCCCATATTTCGAGACAATTTTCCTGCAAAACCGCCATCCACATCCTATCATCTATTTAAAAGATGTCAGATACTCAGAAATGCGCTCCCTGCTCGACTTCATGTACAAAGGCGAAGTCAATGTCGGTCAGAGTTCGCTGCCGATGTTCCTCAAAACAGCCGAGAGTCTACAGGTAAGCAAAGCGTAATTTTACTCTCACACATGTGAGCAAATTAATTTATGTGAGTCTTTCCGTAGGTTCGTGGTCTAACGGACAACAACAACCTCAACTATCGCACGGAACACCGCGATTCGCCCATATCCTCGCCCACCGGTCGTACACCGTACAGTAGCGGTGGACTCGGTGGTGGCGGCAGCGGCGGTAGCGAATGCGAACCACGCGAACGCGAACAACAGTTACGTGGCCGCGCCACCGAACGCGACATGCGCGACGAAATGCATTCACATCGCAGCAGCAGCAGTTTGAGCGAACGCAATGCTGCCGCCGCCGCCGCGGCTGCTGCAGCAGCAGCTGCCACTGCCAATGTGGGCAGTGTGAGTGCCAGTTTACAGTCCGCTGCAGCAGCTCTGGGTTTGGGAGAACGTTCACCCATCACAGCGGCCGCAATGGCTGCTGCGGTGGCGGCTGCAGCTACACGCAGTGCCAGCGCCGATCCGAATACAGCCTGTTCTGGCGGCAGTGTCAGCGGTGCTGGGGGCATATTGAATAGTCGCAACAGTGATGCGAATAGTGAGCGCAGCGTTAGTGGTGGCGGTGGTGCTGGCAATGGGGGTAGTAGTGGTGATCGCAGCAGCAGCATTGGTCGAGAACGCGCCGATAGTCGTGATGAACTCATGCAGCTAGACTATAGTAACAAGGATAACAGAGATCGTGATAGAGAGATGTCCACCACGCCGGTGGAGCATCTAGGTAGTAATAAGCGAAGACGTAAGAACTCATCCAACTGTGATAATTCGTTGACCTCGACGCATAACGCAAATGTACAGGACAGGCACTACACTCAGGATTCTCAGGTGAGTCGACGATCAAAACAGGAATTAATGAAAAGCACATTCTTCGGTAGATATATTCAACTGCTATTTATATACTATTTCACTATCAATTAATTAATTTCCGATTGTCTCCTCTGTGTCTGACGTTGTTAGACTTCTATGACGAAAATAACTACATTCTTTGTACCGTTAACGAACATTTGCCTTATCAGCGTATATTATTGGTGTATACCATACATTCAAAATATTATCAAAGGAAGTACGCAAAAGAAATAAACAGTTCTTCTTATCAATTTCGCACACGCGTTTCTCATGAAAGTGTTTTTCCCAAAAAGTGTAGAATTCTTGATAAAAGTAGATTCATGTTAATATAAAAACGACTAAGAACTAAATTGCAACCCCGATTAAGCTTAATAAAGAGGTTTTGAGTGGGCTTCTTATTATATTAGTTGAAAGAAATTTTAAAATGTGTCTTAAGATAAGAATTGTAGGCTTTGAATTAGAGCCTCTTCTTAATTTTTAAATTCTCTGGAAATTGTACCTTATTGTACCAGGGTTGCCAACTATGAAAAAAGAAATACTGAGGCTTCTAAGAAAGCCTTTCAGAACATATTCCAGAGATCTGACACATTATTACGAGAGTTAAAATATAACAAACATAACGCATAATAGTTAAGACATTTCAGAAACTAGTCCATGAATATATATTTGTTCGATTGATCATACTAACCAAAGACATTTCCAAGCCGATCGTATACGAATTCGAATCTCCATAAAGCTTATATTTAACGTTGAAGTGCAACAATTTATATTAGCATAGCTGAAATGAATCCTCAGAACCCTTCAGAAAGAAAGTACTTTATTTGTAGAAAGAATTTAAATATTATAATATTTACAAACCATTCCTAAAACACCTTTCTTGCTCAAATTTTCACAGGCATCCTCACGCAGCAATTTCAAATCGAGTCCCGTGCCAAAAACTGGCAGCACATCCGAATCGGAGGATGCCATCATCACAGGTGTGGGCGAACGGCGCGATTCACCGCTATCCGTCAGTCAATTGAGTATCAGTGGTGGCGGTCTTGGTGGTGTGGGTAGCGGTAGTGTTAGTGCGATTCCCAGTAGTATTGGTCTCAGTCATGCGCTTAGTATTAAACAAGAATTAATTGAAGCACAACAACAACAGCTGCAACAACAACGTGAGACTCATGTACCTTTGCCAACCGAATACTTGCCGGTGAGTAGTCAATACAAAGAATACAATGAATTTAAAAATTAATATACAAATAGGCTTAAATATCTAGCATAGAACTGTTAGATTCATAAAACAGTTTAATATAGGTAATTTGTGTTATTTTCGTGTCCATCGTGTTGATAAGAGAATGTTTATAAACATGTTGCTGATTGAAGAAATAAAATATTTTTTTATTTTGCGTTTAGAGTCGAGTCTTATATAATTTAAGGTATGAAAGCAGTGAATATAATTTAGTGTTGCCTTCTATTTATAAAAATAAAAAGAAGCTAAATGTCCTAAATATTAATATTAATGCCTATCAACATGTTTATAAAAATTTTCCATGTCTATATACATACGCATATACATATATAATGTGCAATTTAGTGTATTCGTTCATAAGAGATATCAAACTAAGTTTCGTTTATAATCTATCATAAGTACATAAAACATTTGTGTAAGCACTATCAATTGTTAAGGTTTTTTCTTTGGACCGGCACGATGGTTCCAAGTCCGGTAAATACATACTCGTACATACTACATATATGAAACTATAAATAAATAATGAAACCAAAATTGTACTATATTTAAAAACAATTAAATGCTGATAAGCGCAATGCTTGAGCAAATGCAACCAACGGTGTACAACAAAAAAAAATAATTGCAACAAATACAAAGAAAATGCTTCTACTACGCGTAGAGCAACATTGTTTAGTACAACTTAAGAAAATGTGGAAATTCCCCAAAACAGCAAGGACGAAGGATTTACGTTATTGCTTTATCTAGTTTATTTAACAAAAACAAAAAAAAAACAAATACTGTAATTTACTGTTTATTTGATTACATTAGTAAAGACAAGTCTAATCGCTAACCCTTGTAGATACTTACATACAATGCAACTTGCGCATCGTCCGAGAAAAAGAAAAAATCTGAACAACTTTGCTTTGCTAAATACTGCACCCAAATCCCTGCTTGCTAACTCTCTCACAACTTCCCTACAAACCTATTCCTCCTTCCTACTTTTCCTGCTCTTTATTTGTGTTTAAACTTGACTTCAGAGTAAAATTTATTTCTAAAATAAGTACTACCGTCCTTCGTACAGCACGCTTTTCTCCTAATTTACGAAAACACATACTCTCACACAAAAACCACACACACTTACATTCACGAAAAGACGAAGCGTTCAGTCTCATAGTCAAAAAATGCAAAAAATAAAACGAAATCCTTCCTCCTCCCCAAATACACACAAATGTACCACTTTTCTTAAGTTGTTTTTGTTGCTATTATTTTTTATCAATTATTTTTATTTGTTTCCTTTATCTTTAATTTACTTGAAACACATGTCGACACTACCAACGGTCGACTAAAACGAAAACCAACGCGATACACCAATGTCTCGACTCGCAAACCCGACGCACACAAATATGAAATGTAGGAAAAGCGCACGACGAGGTACGAGCGTTCACCGGAGCGTCAGCGTCGCGCATCGTCGTTGCAGCAGGATTACGTGCGTCAGCAGTTTGAATACCTGCAGCAGCGTGAAGGACAAGAAACACAGCAGAACCTGCTGCTGCAGCACGCAGTGCAGGCACAGTTGAAAAGTATGCAGCAACAACAGCAACAACGCGACAAGCAAGAACAAACTCACAAGCACCAAAGTAAGGCGGCGAATTGGTATGCGACGCAAGCGCAAGCGCAACTCACCGTCAGCACGCAGCCCGCGCAGCGCTTGAATGCCGATCTCGAGCTCGCGCAAACCACCGCCACGGCGACAGCGACCATACAAAGACTGCTGCAGCAGCAACAACAATTTCTGCTCAACGCCACAGACAACTTTCAGCGACCGCTCACACCTGCCGACACAAAAGCCGCCAAGTACGCGACCTACGACAACACGACGCCAGCCGGCAAGCAGTTCGGCGCTGCCGGCAGTGGTACGACCACAAGCAGTGGTAGTTTGCGCAAAAGTGGGCGCTTCCGCTCCAATTGGCTGTTTCAATTCGATTGGCTGCAATACGATGAGGTCGCGAACACGATGTTTTGCAAATTCTGCCGCAAGTGGTCGAATGATTTACCGGATATACGCACCTCCTTTGTGGAGGGCAATTCCAATTTCCGTCTGGAAATTGTCAATCATCACAACAAGTGTAAATCGCATCGTTTGTGCTATGAGCGGGAGTTGCTGGAGACCGACAAATTGCAGACGCACGGTAAAGAGGCCATATCAGCGGCGGCGAGTGGGGGAAGTGCGCCGAGTACTGCCATTTTGCACAAGCGCAAGAGCGCGCCGGAAGTGATCACGATAAATGTGGGCGAGGATAGCGTATGAAAAGAGAGAGAGAGCGAGAAATCCGCCCAACAAAAACTGTATACGATCTCTCACTGCTTGGTTAATTTAATATTAAGGTGTAATTTAACAATTTTACTTGATTTGCTGACATCTCAGAATTTTGTTCTTCCATTATATAATTTAAATCGAAAATACTTGGTTCCATATGTTTAATGTGCAAGCACAAAATTAGCATAAGTATGAAGCATTTTCTTTGTGAAGTTGAATACGTGTAGCGAATGTTACAATATTGTGTTATTATGTAAATAAATGAATTGAAATTAAATACAATTAGAGGATTGAATTTTATCTTACCGACATTAATATATATGTATATGTACGAATATGAGTATGAAAAACCTTAACAATTGTAATTGAACATATTTTAGTTAAACCTATTTTAATTTTTGCAATTATGATTTTAAGGCCTTTTCAAACTAGATAAAAATTCTGCATTCTAGCTTTGAAGTAGATAGTCTCACAATAAAAACTGCAAAAAAGTTATCTTCAGCACAGAAAGCTCTTTATTTTTGTTATTCTATATCAAAGAGAATTGTGAAAAATAGTTTAAATTCTGATCAGAAATATCCGTCTGGAATAACACTGTACAAGCAACATTCGGCTAGGTATTGGAGCAAACCAATTTTTTTCGGAAGATTAAGTAGTAAGTAAAAAATGTATTCTTCAATTTTGAAAGTCAGCCTCCAAAAACGAAATATTCGGATTTGAAGTTCGAAAAAAGTTCTTTTCCGTCAAGCATATGTGACAGATGTTATAAGGGGTCCAGCATTTTTCGGCATACACATATTATATTTTTTCGAAGATCAAACTTTGGAACTTCGAAAATCGGAGAACGCAATTCTAATAATTATTTGCCCCAATACCCAGAAAAAAGTCGATTTGCCGTATAGTATAATGAAAGCTTAAAAAATATTATTCAAATTCATTCAGCTAAAATTAAGAGAGAGACCTCCGCCTACTTCAATTTTGAAGCCCCTCAAGAGTCGAAATTTCAAAGTTTTCTCGAGCTTTCAAAGCTCACGCAAAGCTTAAGCTTATTTACACAAAATAATATTTCCAAAAAACTATAAACCAAGTTACAGTTGCTGCTCCTTATACAATGCAGATCTTTTGAAAGCTTTTTGTTATTCTCTCTTCTGAAAGCACCGTTTACAATAGAAAGCATATCATGTTATTTTATAGATTTCTCGAGTAACAAAAAATTTCAATTAGTCTGACCACTTACACAATTTATAAACCAATTTTACACTTGTTAAGTCGAAATTTAGCACTCTAAATTTGAATAAAAATAGATTTTTAGTCTCTTATGTAATTATTTTCATATATTTTAAATCGCATTCGTACTATAACATCAAATTTTCTATATCATCCTAAAAAACCTGCATACTTTATACAGCCCGGTGCTCTGAAGCTACACACCGATGAAATGTCTCAATTATTATCCTCACATGGCCTACAGCAAGAGAGTCGAGAGGATCAGAATGATGGTAAACAGCTGCCATTGGATCAGTCGGATAACATTGATGGTGAGTACAAAAGTGCCGTTTTTGCTTAATTATGTTTGCGTTTTTTTTTTTGTTTGCTTTTACACACTCTCTATATATATATCTCTCTCTTGTCAATCGCTCATGCAGTTGAGGCTTTACTGTACTATATATATATAAATACCAAACTCAACCACTTAGAAAGTTATACCCGCCCTTTTTGAATTAAATAAAATATATTTTCCCCCTTTTACAACTGACACCTGAACTTACCACAGGCTTTCTTAGTTTGCAAGAATCAAATTTAAAACATTTATAAAGTTATTAACCTACTATTGCAGTTAATAAAGTTAAAAAAAGGAATTAGTAAATAAAATTTAGCATTGAATGTATGTAAAAAGCCAAAACAAAAAACAGTAAAAACAGCGTTATGTTTACTTTTTCTTTTGTAGTAGTTACATAATACTAGCGTTTGATTTATTTCCTTTTTGCGTTAACATTTCTCTCTTTGTTTTTATTGGTTCATAGTCAGCCCTTTTTAATTTTAGTTAGCATTTCATAATATACTACATATATATAATATTGGCATATAGTTTGTAAACAATTTCTGTAATACTAATTATTTTTTCGATAAACGAAAGTAGATGTGTTGCAAAGGAAAATGCAATAAAAATAGTTTTGAAAGTGACAGTAATTCAATGTCAATAGAAAAGTATGAGAAAGGTGTATTTTCAATAAAAAGCTGCAGCTGCATTCAAATTAATATTTTCTATATTTACGAACATAAATTGATTTTTTTATGGCGCGCAAAATCCACTTAATACCGTTATAACATTAATACGCATCACTCATATAGTACAATAAACTTTCCAAAAAATTTGTAATATTTTTTCCAACACTACAAACACACATGAGTAAAAAATTATCTAATTATTTAAAAAGTTAAAAATTTATTAAAAAGTATATCTAAAATACCCCTAAACATAGAATTATCCCCGAAATAAATATAAGTCAAACTTTTTTCCACCCTCCAATTGCCGTTCACTTCTCTCCAAATACATTTGCATAATTTTAGTTTTCTCCATACCCCAAATATTTCCTGTTTCTATGCTCTTCCACATATTCATTCAAACTTCTTTACTTACATGCATACGCACATACATACATACATATGTACTTAGAAATCGCGCGCCCATGGTTTATCTCCAGCTTCCTTTTGTTCCTAGGTGCTCCTTTCTACCTAACTCTTTTGTACAGGGTGTGTAGTGTACTTGCCAGTTTTCGAATAAATTGACTACTTAATATGATGTTTTGAATTAATTAAAATACTACAATGCTATTTATATATATGTAATTATATTATTTAGCAAACTTTTATCGCTTTTCTCTATTTTACTTTTGCATGTAATAATATTAATTTTTTCTTTTATTTAAAGACTAGTAGTTTTTTTTTAAATAGTTTTTTTATTAAATAATATTATGTTATTTTGCCAACATAAGGCTATAGAATTCGGCCACGCCGATTGTGGTATACGCAACAGATATGCCTCTAATGCCGAAAATGAGAGGAAAATCTCACAGAAACCCATAATCTTCATACATCAAAATTATACGACTGCACGGGACAATGCTGATATTGCTCCAAAACAAGGTTCCGCACATAAATTGATATTCGATTCAGTTGATTAAAGCACAATCTTCTCTCTGTGGAGATCATTAAGTGCCTCGTTTATATGATAAAAACTTGCTGACTTTCTTTTCAAAATGATTCATTGAAATCGGGAAAACATAGTTCATTGATTTTAACATTTTCGATAATTGGAGGTTGATATCTTGCCTACTATCTGCGATTTATAATGACATATTTACAATTCTCTTGAAAACTCTTGACTATTTAACTCTAATTTTATTAAAGTGCATTATTTAAGCCTTGTAAACCGAAGTTCCCCAAGAGGTGGGTAAAATAATTTAAAAAAAGCTGCTTTATAGGGCATCTGTCTTCTTGAAAGACATCAGCGTCTTCCTAATTTAAACTGCTGATGGATAGTTTCTATGACCAGTTTTTTGCCGTTCGAAATCTAAAATTGAAATTATGAAAAATTTCCAAACAACAAAAAATGTTGATGAAATATACAATATTATATCTATATAATAAATAATATACTTCTCAAAGTCCGTCTGTATCTGGCAAACAATATTTTTCTTATAAATATTTTAATAATTTTTTTCAGTGTAAAATTTGTTGTGTACACTTTTGAGAAAATAATAATTGAATAGTAAAATTTATTGCTACATTTCTCTAAAAACTCTCCGAAAATTTAGCAAAAAAACAAAAATATGAGTGAAAACAATTGTAGAAATAACATTAAAATTAAATAAGTTCAACACCTCTCCTACTGATTTTTTATTTGAAATAAACTTTTTTTCTAAGTGTAATTGCAAAATAACACAAAAATCGTGAAATTAACTATACGGGATTTTTGTTCATCATATATTAAGTATTTTTTATTTATCATTACTTTGTTGAATAAGTGACTTTATTAAGTTCTCATGTTAAGTGAAGTTGCATTTGGAGTAATGTTGAGTAGAGCATGTTTGTTTGCATGTCTTGCCTACGCTGTTACATTATGTAAATTAGATAATACATTACATTACAGTTCAGTTCGGTTTGGCTTATTTGATCTGTTCGAGTTTTTTTTATGAAGTTTAATTTTTTTTATAGAAATTACCATAACCAATACAATTATTATTACATTACTTCCTTCTGCTTTATATGTAAAATATTGATTTTTTTTTTAATTCTTATGTAGTATAACTACTGTCATATTTAATTTATAATTCATAAATTAACATTTTAAATATTTTTTAAACGTTAATTATTTACTTATTATTTTTACCCACATACCTTCCCTCCCTGACATTTAAGACACTGGGTAAAATTAAGACAATAAAATGTTTCAAAAAAGCGTTTGGAAATAAGCAAATAATAAGCCTTTGTTATCATAATTGTTAGCAGCAGACATTAACCAATTAAAAACGAACCGATTCACGAAAATTGGTTTAAGTTTCCATATATTCATATATCCCAGGTTACAAAATATCTTTATTATTTATACGAGTATACCTGTTGCTAATATATAATATATAAAAGCTGATCCATTTCAAGGTTCACTACTTTTTTTAAAGAAAAAAAACACAGAAAATTCTAATTTAATGAGGAATGCTTACTATCCTTCGAAATAACATTCTTTGGCAATTACTTTCTAAATATTATCTCTTTCAAATGTTGGCCGCGGCTAAGTCTCAGATGGTCCATCCGTTGAGACCAATTACTGGTTTACTGGTGAATGACACGCGTGACGTTTTGCTCCAACGCCTGAATCGAAGCGGGATTTTCCGCATATAATTAATTATCTGTTGACCGAAGTGTTCTTTCAATAACTGATTGGTGCGATGTGTGGAAAGTGCCGCAGTCATCTTGAAACCAAATGTTGCCGAGATCACGAGTCTCAATTTCAAACATCAATTTTAAAGAATTATGGACAATACTGAAAAAAATTACGACACAACTCACGCGTGATCTGTCAAAAAAAGGCTATTGAAAAAAGAACTTCTACTTGGATCACCCGTTATTTTTGTACAACAAAACACCTTACAAGCCTCTGTAAATCTCAGTAAAAAGTAAGGGCAAACGTCTTTTTAAGTCTGAGTATACCTTAAGCTTAGAGAAGTGCTCAAATTTGATATATGATTCTGTGTTTTATGGATTTCGTTTTATGTATTTATGTGTTTCATTAGATGAAATTCCAGTCCATCCTTCCAAGATACAATGTTACAAGTATACATTATTTTTATTTCTCAACACCCTATTTCAAAACAGATATTATTTTAAGAAAGCTATAATCATATGGCACTACTCAGTTATGCTCAGTTCTCCTAAACTTTCTAAATGAGAAGTACATTTGGGGCATGCGTAAGACCAAGATAATATCCTGAATATTAGAATGGCGAAAAAGCATTTCGTGGAAAAATTAACCAATATGGAGAAAAATAATTACTAGGCTTATATAGAGTAAAGCAATAGTTCTATTTTTTTAATTAA
Source organism: Zeugodacus tau (assembly GCA_031772095.1). NCBI lineage: Eukaryota > Metazoa > Arthropoda > Insecta > Diptera > Tephritidae > Zeugodacus > Zeugodacus tau. Next base: position 54,425,788 of record CM062649.1, on the reverse strand, counting down.
CAGAACTGTTTTCTGTTTTTTTTATTTTTTCAAATTTTTAACATTATTAATTACTTATCACTTAATCCATAATTGACACTGTTCAAATTAATACTTTTAAAATTACATTTTTAAGAACTAACACAGCTATTATATTTTGTTTTTTTTTTATCTATGTTCGACATTTATCAAATAGTCAAACAGTTATGAGAATCGAAAAGTAGGGTTACTGCGAAGGAGGCTGGAGAGACAAATCATAAAAGATCTAAAAAATAGCTAATATCTATAAATCTTAAAAGCGATCTACAGCAGTTTTTATCTTCCAAAAAAACAATTTCATCTATTTTTGGTTATAAATAGCTTTTTATCATTTATTATTTTTATCACTTTATTCTTATTGTTATTATTTTATCATTTTGACTCCTAAACTACTTATAAAAAATTGTAAATTATATCATTTTTCGTAAACTATCGGACACATTAGGTTTTAAAACTTGTTTTATAATTCTAAATAGCAACAAATTCAATGAGGGTATTCACAAAACATAACAGTAAATTAATAAATATATTAAAATTAAATAAAAATAAAAATAAAAAGTAAACCATGACAAACTTTAGTTTTTAATTATTTTGTTGGTTTTTTATACTTTACATTCTCGTGAATACCCTTTCCAGTGATATCATTTACATTCTTATTACTTTTGCACAAATGATAATTAATGTAAAACAAATCTTTCATTTATAAATGTCATAGTCTATCTAACTGTTTATTTATCTAAAAAGTAATATTTTATTAATATTTTCATAACAATTCAATTTATTACCTCTGCCTGATTGCGTGTACTTTTAGTGAGTAATGTTTTATATTCGAATACTAAAATACAGCTGAGACACACACCACACAGTGTGATGAAATCATAGTGGAACCAAAAGCTTTGTAATTGCAAACGGTATAAATATTCGTAGCGGAAAAATGAGTTTCAAAAAAATTAAATTATGGACACTAGAAGGAATAAGAAGACTTTGTGAGATGTAGTGAAAATAAATAAATAAATAAATCTACAAATCTTTTTTACAAACATTGTTTGAACACTAAATTTGAGAAATATTATATTTTATAATCATTTTGTTCAATTGAAATTTTGAAGTATTTTTTCAACAACACAAATTTGAAATATTATTTCAACAACCGCCACTCATTTCTATCAACTATTTAATTTCAAAACAAAAAACAGAAAATCTCTTCCAGTAATTTTTCGTTATCAGTTAAATCCACCTGGCAACCCTGCTCGTACTATGCCACAATCGGCCCATACCGTTATATGTACGTTTACTTTACACACATACACATGGATGCCACGATTTGTTTACCGTACGTTACTTTGTTTTGTTACACCTTTCGTTTAGCATTTCCACTTTGCGTTTGAAGAATTCATTTAAAACGCGTCATTTAGCTTAAAGCTTAGTTATTGTTTAAACAATTAAAGCTTTGTTTTATAATAGTTTTTATATTTAGTATTCACTGCCTAGTAAATAAAAGTTACAACAAAATAAAAAAAAATTACGACATTATTAAAAATATTTCTACATACTTAGCCCCATATATACCTTTACTACACATACTTAATTACATAATACAAATAATATAAAATAGCAATTGTAGTTGATTGTCGTTAATTGCATAAATATTGCATACCTTAATTATGTTATTTTAGACTAGATCTCCCGTTACATATATACACGCTTATAAGTTTTACCTACGTTATACGCTGAAATCATAAAAAATATACCATAACCTCAAATTGTTTAAAAAACAAAAAAAAATAAAGCTTTTGCTAGTCCATGGAATATAATTGGGTTGCTATTATGAATTTACCTTCACTTTTTTATTTAATTTCATTTTTTGTCATTGTAACCTCACAATCAATGTGAGTCAATTTGAAAATGTTTCCATTTCGGGTAGAAACATATACGAAACATCAAACTACCAATTGCTTGGAACGAAATTCTCCTAAATGAGCCCAAATTTACGCAGAGAAACCAACTCATGAACATCTTGGTTTCTGCATTAGAGTCTGAACTTCAACTCTTTGAGACCTCTATTTCACAATTTAGACCAAAACAAAATCCTGATCAAAATCTGAGATCTTTTGAACTCTTTTCCTTAACGAAATTTTCCTCATCCTGGTTCAGAATATGTTGGTACATCGTATATGTTTCAATCTCTCCTAAACATCTCCTCAAAGAGGGTTTCGATAATGTATTTCTTAGGTGTTTTATATTGCCAGCAATATTAACCGATTAATAAGATAGAAGCTTGAGTAGTATCCCTTTTGAAATCTTTCTTATTCCAAAATTTGTTTTAAAGTAGACTTCTCTATAAAAAATATACTATAAATGTGTAAAGTAACATAGGAGTTCTCCATGGGCTCTGGACTTATATAAATTTTAAAATCAACGATGTTCAATATACTTTCCATTGGTAGAGACCCTCTGGGTGTAATATGGAAAAATAGATTTTTAATATTTTCGTCACTTTGTTCTCCCGATTTATGACAATCAATACTCCCTGAGTATGGAGCACCGTTGTGACTATGATCTGTGCAACCTTTGTGTATAAACTTCGTAATTCATTTTGATTTGGTATGAAATGAAAATACTAAGCCTTGCTTAGAACTACAGTATACTCTCGAAAAGTAAATCGATTGGTATTTTGGGTAATTTACTTTTTTTAATAATTTACTTTTCCAAATATATACATAAATTATCTGTTTTTATAATATTAAATGCATTTTTAAACTTAAAAAATTCATTCATTTATTTGTTTCAATAAAACATATGGATTTACATGAAAAACATATTTACATTTACATACATACATATGTATTTACTATAAAGAGAAAAAATCTTGAATATTCTTTTATTTTTTTTCTTTTGCAATATATTTTCTGACCATTTTTGTACGACAATTCAAAAAGTCTGACACCTGATTTGCATCGTTTTCATTTTTAAACCAGTGGATCAAGTAGGCGAGTTTATTTACTACAAAGACGCGATAAACAAGAGAGTATCTGTTTTTGCAACATCGTAAAAAACGCTACTTGCTTCGTTTCGAATTTTTTATCACACTCTCTAAAAAGTAAATTAAAAAATTTAAAAAATTAAAAAATTTACTTTTTCGAGGTGCATGTGTAATCTTAAAGGTGATTAACTTTTCCGCGATTATTTACTTTCTGAGAATTTACTTTTCGAGAGTATACTGTATTTCCGAACCTCAATGAAATATTATCCATACCAAATGACTTCTATATAGTCATCATCAAAAACCCGTCTTCCCAGCTGTTTTTAAATTTAAGAGCTTTGATTTGATCTTGTTTTGGACGCCTTGTACCGTGAAATCCCAAAATTTTTTTACGAATTTAGTTGCCTAAACTAGTTGTTTCCCACTCCACTTTGTATTCGCCATTTAAGTTTGAAATCCACCGCCTCGATTTGAGTTTAATTTGCGCTTTAACCAACTGTTCAATTATATTCCATGCTGAACGTACAGAACTGTACGAATTTGTAGTTACTTGCCTCTTGCCCACAAGCGAAAGATGCTAGTGCAAGCTATTATATTCCAAATTATACCCGCGAGTAAGCGCTACCACATCAAATTCCACCAAAACGTTTAATTCAGTCCAACTTCCCACCATGAAAGTGTCTGGTGACTGCATAATTCCAAAACTGTGATTACAGGTGATGATGGTGTTGGTGGCAATGACATGCGCGATGATGGACATTCAAATCACGCCAACATTAGAGCACACGATGGCATTGGCAATATGAATGATGATGATGATGAGGATGACGATAATGATAATGACAATGTGGCTGGCGTTGATGAAGACGCCGATGAGGCTGACATGCAAAGTCACATTGCCTATCGCCATAATAGACGGCGTGTTATACGTGCAACAGATGGCATGCAGACGCAGCAAAGCAACGCTGAGCATATTGAGGTTGTTGACGAGAGTCAGTCGCATGATTTGTGCGGCGATGAGGATTACGATTACGACAATGATTGCCACAGCGATTGTGATCATAAGATCTTGGACACCAACTACAATTGCCACTATAAGCGTTGCCGGCAAGAGGCAGCTATGCGCAGTCAACAGGCGCAGCAACAGCAACAACAACTGTACGAGCAACAAAAGCATTTGCAAGCGCAACATTATCATCAGCAACATGTTGCCGAGATGATGTTGCACGCACGAAATGGTCCGCTGAATGATGTTATAGCGCTGACCACAACGCCGCAGCCAGCTTTGCCAACACATCGTCACATGCATCCACAAACCGTTATTAATCTAGGCCGCTGTAGTAATGCTTTAGATGCACTCTGCTCTGCCGAGGTTGCTGCCGCAGCAGCAGTGGCAGCGCTCTCGCCCGCGTCCTCGAATGCGTCGGCAACATCGGCAACACTACAAAAACAGCAACAACAGCAACAGCAACAATTGGCATATGCACAGCACCAACATGCTGCTGCAGCCAGCTACCAGCAACAACAACAACAGCACCACCAACATCATCAGCAGCAGCAACAACAACACGCATTGGCAACTGCTGCCAACTTGGTACAGCATCGTCATAATCACCATCACCAGCAGCAGCAACAACAACAACACCACTTGCCAAACATCCACCCACAAGCGAGCCATGCTAATACCAACAACGATAACAACACCACACAATTGCAACTAATTGCCACAAACTCCAACCCATCCACCGTTACCAACAACGCAAATGCGGCCGCCGCCGCAGCTGCCGCTGCAGCAGCCGCAGCCAACCGTCGCGACCACAATATCGACTACTCCACGTTGTTCGTGCAATTGTCCGGCACGCTGCCCACCCTGTATCGCTGCGTCAGCTGCAACAAGATCGTGTCGAATCGTTGGCATCACGCCAACATTCATCGGCCTCAGAGTCATGAGTGTCCGGTCTGCGGGCAAAAGTTTACGCGTCGAGACAATATGAAAGCCCACTGTAAAATAAAACACGCCGACATTAAAGATCGTTTCTTCAGTCATTATGTACATATGTGATCAATTCTCTATGTGGTCAAATAAGCAGTTAAACTATTTATTAAATCCGATTAATGGCACACGAACACAAAGCAAAACAATACAATAAATACACACAACCCAAAAGGACACACAAAGGACACTTAGGCAACAGAAATTTGCTCACACATTTCACTTTACTTCCACCACATCCAAAACTGTTGAGTGAATACCTCTCAATATACTCATAAATACAACAATGGCCGTTATTAGGGCTGGCGACTTATAATAACTTTACGGTAACTCTTATTTTTGCCTAATTTTAGGGTGTATGTGCAATAAAATGTGACTATATACAGATTTTTTGATTTTCGAAAATCAAGCATACCTTTAGGCTATATTCTACGGAATTGAATTTACAAAAATTATATATTAGATGAAGCTATATGTTTTAAAAGTTATTCTTCTGCATATTGATTGGTTGGTCTTGAAATTTAAAGTCTTCTTCTAAGCACAAAGTCATTGAAATATTCAAAAATTATATGCCTGAGTTTGGGGATGATTTTAGAAAATTATTTTTTCAATATTTTTGCCTTTAAACTTTAAACTTTCCCTTGAATAAACATTTATTGATTAAATGTCACTCACTGCATACTTTTCGGAGCATGTTCTATTCTTTCTGCATCTCTTGAGGTTAAAAAACGGAAAGTACTTTTAAAAAAATAAGTTGTCTTTTCTTTTCGACTGTTGTAAGACATACCCTCACCACTATGTGAGTCGTTTACTAAAAAATTCCGATAAGTTTCTTCCATCAACTTGCGCCCTGAAGTAGACAATGTCGAAATTATTTCTAGCAAGGAAAATCTTTAAAGAACTTAATTAAAGACAAGTGAAGTGTATTGAACTTCCTCAAATAAATTTCATAAAATATTCAGACCCTGCGTAAATCGACAAAATTTTACTTGTTTTCGGTTGCCTGCCTTAATAAGCACTTGAAAGTTGTGTTCACACTAACACAAGCTATACACAAACTAAATACTGTAGTACATTTCAATATTTTATTAGCAAACAAATAAGATATATTTAAAATTCCCTCATAACTATACAGAATGTATGTATTTATTATATATGTAGTTGTAAATCTCTAAAAAAACAAACAGCAAGAAACCAAAGAAATCACCAAAAGAAAACCCAACAAATATTATATGTATCATAAATCTATGATGACTTTTCGTGTAATTTGAAAGTAATTAGAAGCAAGTCAGTATAACTAGTATTAAAATTTCAACGACAAAACGATTGTAACAAAACAAAGTACGAGTATTAACCCACCCGAACAAATTGTGGATTCTTTAGTAGACTGTAGTATTGCATATTTACCATTAGTATTTATTTTTAATGAACGAAAAGTTGACACTGGATTACATCGAACATTTATAAAATATATACATATATATATATTTTTCCTTATTTTAGCTATTAAATATTTTAAATTTCATGTAGACACCAATAAACAACAAGAAATATTTAAATCACGCGTGTGACTCTCGTGTTGTCATATTTTGCGATAAATATGTACCGTTAAGAAACTTTGTAGTATTTTTTACCATTTCGAAACCTTTGAAAACCATTTGAAACAAACACAACAAGTATTATGTAATTTAGTAATTCCAAAACGAAAGCGAACGCGAAGGCGATAAGTTAACACTTCTAGTAGTGAGTCAAGATTAACACTTAAAGTCCTGCCATATTTAGTTTTTTAGTAAGTTAATTGCAAATTTACTATTTAGTTGAATTTATTAATAAATTAAATGTTTTCTGCGCAGAAATGAAGAACATAACGATTTTCTTTTCGTCGAAAATATGTTTGTAAATATAAGAAAGTGTTGCCACAGAATTGTCAAATAAAAAAATATTTGATGGGATTTATTATTAATTGGCAATGTGCTTAATATGATAGTTTAGTTGGAAACCCTGCTTTCTTAGAAGAAGATATGAATCTGAAAGCGTTAACGTTAGCGTTAACTCGATTTCGAATTTATAAAAATATTTAACTAAAGACCCTAAATTTTCTTAATTAGTCACAAAACGCTTCTTGGAATATGAACCCTATTGTCGACATACTTTTTGTTGGCAGTGTTCAGCAATGGCAAATTTCTTGACTAGTTAGCAGTATTAAACGATAGCATATTTCAAATTTAATATATTGAAATTGAAATTTAGTCCTAGTAATTGAGTCAATCAGCAATATATGTATATACCTATCAGACGTTTCAGACAGCTTCTTAATTTACTAATTGAGCTATTTACGTGTTATAGGCTTTTTACACAGGAGCTAATTATTCAATTAACTGGCCTCCGCTCGATTACAAAATAAAATTCGACATTAGTATTCAATTGAATTTTAATCGACTCTGCGATACTTACGATATACATTATTTGTCTGCGATTGGCTGAATTTTTTGATAAAAAAAAGCTACGGTAGATGACGCTGCTAAAAAATATCAATCAGTTGATGAAACTTACCAACTTCTTATGAAAAGCAACAACCAAAATGTATAACAGCTGATCGGTTAACGAGTAGCCGACAGTGTAAAAGCCAAAAAAACGTTTCTCAATAAAAATTTTGATTGATCAATTAATTTGGCTGTCTAGAAACGCTATTAATGTAGATAATTTGCTAATTGACTAAATTAAGAGACTGTCTGAAATACCACAAAATAATTTTTCTAAAACATTTAGTCAACATTTTTCAGAGTTTATTGAGACATTTTTAAATTATTTAATATTAACAAATAGAAAAGGCCATATGTTATAGCTTTTTGTAGGCATCCCCATCAAATCAGAAATGACCTTATCACGTCAAACTAAAAAAAAATATAGTTTTCTAATGTTTTTAAACATACTAAGGCAACAGACAGAAACGGGTTTCAACGTATGTGTGAAAAAAAATGGAATTTTTAACGCATTGCAAATGTTTTAAAAAATATTCGTTTAAAAACGTGTGGTTTCAACACTATAGAACTAATAGTAAATAGTTCTTCCGCTAGACACAAAATAATAATGTTTGTATGTAGTTTACTAAAAGTAATGTGAGATGAAAATAAAACTTTTATGAATATTAAGAAAACTGCACAACAATGAGTGTGATTTTTTTGGAAGTTAGAATTAGTGATAAGCAGAAGCTTGATAGGCGCTTTGCAAAGCTTTTGGTTTGATTTGTATGTGACGATTAGGCATTTTCGAAATTAAAATAATGGTTTTTGAAATTATTTGTTGCATAAAATGTTGAAAAGTGTTTTTTATTATTAATTTCACGCTAAACGTGGCACGCAATCTCCTGTACTGTATTCTACGCACTCTGTTCTATCTGAGGGGTTTTCTAGCCTTCTACCTACTAAGTGTTGAACTCTTTCTTAACAGTATTAGCGTATTTCCGTGGAATATGTAGCTTTCTGTAAGTTTTGCATAAGCAACTTAGCCATATGTATGTATATGTAAAATAACACAACAGGTTTTGCGATCTCAACAGTTTCTTTTTAGACTAGACTTCAAATGGTAAGTGTGAAAACTTTCTGCAGCTTTGTACGATTCTACTTTCGTTTATAACACTATCTATCAACTAATAAAACAGAAAACAAAAAAATATGAAATCAAAAATATTATTTTTCAAATACTTATATATGAACTTTTAAAGCTCCCAAGTAAATTCTGAGTGCCCCCAAACAAAAATAAAAAAAATAATTGCAAACAATTAAAAATTAACCCTCCCTAGGTTATGTGTACCAGAAAATATAACATGCAAATGCTCTATATATATATTATTTATTTATTACTTTTGTTCTCTCTGTTCCTCTGACATTTGTGCACACTGCGGTAACAAATGTGTGAGAAATTTATAGAAATTGATTTTTCTTCAGCAAAAAGTTTTTTTTTTACAAAATTTTAAAACCAAAAACGAAAAAAAAAACAAAACAAAACAGGAATTGGCCGACAAATTTGAAAATTGTTTAGCTAACGATGAAAACACTAAAACAACAATAACACAAATTCTCTGTACTATTTAAATATCTAACCTTAAGATCCGAAATAAAACCACCTTTTTGCCCACTAGATTTTAGATTTTAAATTTTCTCTCTCATGCATATGTAAACACACACACACACATATTTTATAAGACTTTATTGCAGCAAGGAGGGGTGTTGAAAATAAACTAACTCAATATCAAAAATAAATCACATATACATACATACATATATGTACATACATATGAACGTCTATACAACTGTCCCTTGGGTATATTCTTTCGATGGAAATGAAAAATCTTTAATGAAAATTCAATTTTTTTTGTATTTTTAAAGATATTATGCTTACTAAAAAATAAGCAGTGAAAAATAAAAAACAAAAAATTCTGTATTTAAAAAAAAAATTATTATAAAAATTTGAAATTAAAATAAATTGATCCAAAATATTTTATTTTTTTTTTATTATTTTAACTATTTTTTTAACTATTTTAATTTTTTAACTGAGAAAAATGCAAATTCGACATTTGTAATATAATTTTAGGCGCATTAAAAGTGTTTTTAGCAAAAGTGCTAGGGAATTCCAATACCTAACTAACTTTTATTAACTCTATATGAGAAATTGTGAATAAATATAAGAAAATAGTATAATTCCTACATTCATGCATACATATGTACATTATATATAATTAACACAAAAACACATATTAACACACCCAATCAAACAAATTAAAAAATATTTGTTAATAATTGTAAATACATTCATACATACACACGCAGAACTTTCAATAAAAGCAGCTATACATAGATAACCATTGCTTAAGTGGCGGTTAACACATGATTATTTGTTAAGGTATTCAGCAGAGAGAAAACAAAAAACAACAAAGACAATAAAATAATAATAATAAAAAAAATTACAGCAATAACTGTAAAATTATGTAATAAAATATAATACAGAAAAAAGTTGAAATGTTCCAAATCTGCTCACCGCTTTTGGCGATGGAAAAGCGCATTAAATCCACACTTATATACAAAAACATATACTTACATACACACAACACATAAATAATGTACCAAAAGCATACACCATCACATCACATCATTGCACATCATACCATAGTCAACTACAACAAAAAAGCAGCACTTAATAAAGAAAATTTTGTATGTACTTACTAAGGTTTTGGTAATCAATATTTGAATTGAGTTTAACAAGAATTCTTCTGCGTCCAAAATAACAAAACAATTTGATAATAAATATATACTATACCCCCAAAAAATTGTACATAAAAAAGGTAACATATTAATCATACGGGTATTGTTTGGCAGTCATATGCATACTTACTTATATACAGTGGGGAGCAAAAGTGAGTACATGATCAACATTTTCATGTTTGAGCGCGCATAAAAAAGAAACGAATGAAGTAAATGACAAAAACTTTTTTTTTCTTGAATATCTAGTTTATTTGTAACAATTAGGCGTAAAAAGCAAAATAGTAACGGAGGCAATAGCATAGTTATAATACAAAAACAAAAAAAAGCGGCATGTACTCAGTTTTGCACCATCCGTGAAAAAAATAAAAGAAATGCATTATTAATATTTAGTCCATAGACCCTTACTTTCTATGACATTTTTTATATGTTTTGGCATGCTCACGAATAGATTTTCAACAATTCCTTTCGGAATATTATTCCACTATTGTTCAACACGCCCCCAAAGATCGTTTAGGTTGGAAGGGGCTGATTGATACTGTCCGAGATGTCGCTTCACAATTGACCATAGATTTTCAATTGGATTGAGGTCGGGACTTTGCGCTGGCCACTCCATCACCTTAAAATTTGGTTTCCCAGCCATTCTTTTACAATTTTCACATGTTGCTTGGGATCCCCATTTTGCTGAAAAGTGATTTCATGCTCTGGATACGCACACTGGTCAAGAAAATTGGGAAGCTGGGCTTGCAAAATACTTAAATAATCTTCCCTACGCATAATCCCGTCAATTTTGTGCAACGGTCCCACTTTCCAAACGTGACGCACCCCCAAGCCTCCAAAAAACAAACCAGCTTTATCCGAGAAAAATGTTAAGGCACGACAAAAATTCGCAAAGGCACACAGAAACTGGACAGTTGAAAACTGGAAACGTGTTATCTGGTCGGACGAATCCAAGTTTAACCGTTTTCAATCGGATGGAAAACGGTACTGTTGGCGTAAACCCGGTGACAAGCTTCAAAGGCACCACGTGAAGCAAACAGCAGAACATGAAGGAGGCAACATAATGGCTTGGGGGTGCTTCACGTTTTGGAAAGTGGGACCGTTGCACAAAATTGACGGGATTATGCGTAGGGAAGATTATTTAAGTATTTTGCAAACCCAGCTTCCCAATTTTCTTGACCAGTGTGCGTATCCAGAGCATGAAATCACTTTTCAGCAAAATGGGGATCCCAAGCAACATGTGAAAATTGCAAAAGAATGGCTGGGAAACCAAATTTTAAGGTGATGGAGTGGCCAGCGCAAAGTCCCGACCTCAATCCAATTGAAAATCTATGGTCAATTGTGAAGCGACATCTCGGACAGTATCAATCAGCCCCTTCCAACCTAAACGATCTTTGGGGGCGTGTTGAACAATAGTGGAATAATATTCCGAAAGGAATTGTTGAAAATCTATTCGTGAGCATGCCAAAACATATAAAAAATGTCATAGAAAGTAAGGGTCTATGGACTAAATATTAATAATGCATTTCTTTTATTTTTTTCACGGATGGTGCAAAACTGAGTACATGCCGCTTTTTTTTGTTTTTGTATTATAACTATGCTATTGCCTCCGTTACTATTTTGCTTTTTACGCCTAATTGTTACAAATAAACTAGATATTCAAGAAAAAAAAAGTTTTTGTCATTTACTTCATTCGTTTCTTTTTTATGCGCGCTCAAACATGAAAATGTTGATCATGTACTCACTTTTGCTCCCCACTGTATATGTACATACACACATATTATTTTCATTGAAAATATATTTTTTCTATTACAAAAATTAATTTTCATTAATTTGATTTACACCATCCGCACGCGTTACTTACTTTAAAATTTTCTTTCTTTTCTTCAACTTCCACTTTCATTTCTTACTTATTTTTTATACATAAATATGCCTAAAAGGTATTCACTATCAATTAAACACTCATCTGATCATCAGTGATGATTGCGGTAGTGTTTTGAGGTTAAGATGATAGTGAATGATATAAAGATATTAAAAGATTGACGAGGCTCTTCTACTAAGTTTTTATTTCTCAAAAAATTATATATATATTTATACATTGTTAAGTCTTATAAGGGTGCTTATAGGTAGGATATAAATTACTTTATTAGATTGCATATACCCTATTAGATTCTAAAACAAAAGCAAGATTTAATTTAATAAACAAAATAATTCTTTTGAAATTGATTAATTACATTTTAAGGAATCTAAAAACATAAAAATATAGCATTTTTCTCCCAATGATAATCAAGCCAAACATTATCTCTTTGTCCCAAACATTAATGTTCAATTTTCTATATGCTAACATTCATAAAATCAATCAGTACTATTTCAAATCACAAATTGGTTATTGTGTTCCAAGAACATGTTTTTTTTATTAAAGGTCATACTCATTATAACTACATTCTTTCATATATTTTATTAATGATTACTGATATTTTTTTTAAATCGACAGATGGTCTAATTTAAAGTTAAAATATTTTCTAACTTTGAAAGCACTAAAGCTCCGCGTGATTACATGTGAAAGCACAAAAGCTCTTTTCACTCACAAAATCGAGATATAGAAAAAAATTAAAGTTAAGAAAATTAAGTTGGAAATGTGAAATTATTTCGACCAAATTATAACTTTATTTTTTAATGCAGATATTAAGTCGGTCGTTTAAAAAATGCATCAATAAATTTCTGTTACTGTATTAATGCTATATTATTTTAAATCCTTTCTGATGAAGTATATATACGAAAGTTGCAGATTTTTTAACAATCTTAAAAATTATATAAATTTCTTTAGTAATTTACTCTCGTACAAAGTCCAAAAACTGTTTAGGCATACTTGTAAATATATGTTTTGGTATCATTCTCAATGGTTTTTTCAAATTTACTCACACTTTAATGTAACACTGTTGAACAGGTTTTCATAATAAAATCATACTCTTCTCATTATTTGCCACTCGCCACTAACACATACCTAGATATTGTGCAATAAGTCAGTTTTTAAGGTTAAACACGAATAATCGATTTATAATTAAATGTATGTGTGTATAAATGTTCCAATGTATGTATGTATGTATGTACATATTATGGCTGTTATTTCGAAACCTTAGTCCGAAATTGTGCACATTACCTAAATATATTTTTGCAAACTTTTTTGTACATACCCTTTGTGTAACCCGACGTCTTCATCGCTCCTCCACTGCCTCTTCCACCCTATCTATTTCACAATTTCTCTCACACCATTCTTACCTCTGCCCCACTATCTCTTTTGCACTATATTAATTTTTGTTTTCTACAAGTTTTCCATAACAAAACAGTTCTTTTTTTCAATTCGTATAATTTTTGTAATCTTCCTTTATTTCTCAACGCGTGCGATAATTTATCATTTACGAAATTATTAACAGAAATTCGTTTTTACATATGTACTTTTTGTAAATTCCCTATCATTTGACAAATCTGTATGATGCAAAACAATTTTCGAACCCAAAAATAAAACAAAAACAATATATCCAAATCATTAAAAACAAATTAAAGAAACATTCAAAATTTTATATTGAATAAATTTGCAAAACCCCCAATACCGAACAACGCTGTTGCCCACTACTGTAAATTCCACATTCCAACTGGTTACAGGTTCCAAAGCCTGGCATATGCGTCTCACGTTCGAACGTCTGTCCGGCGGCTGCAACCTGCACCGCTGCAAACTGTGCGGCAAGGTCGTCACCCACATACGCAACCACTATCACGTCCACTTTCCCGGCCGCTTCGAGTGCCCGCTCTGTCGCGCCACCTACACGCGCAGCGACAACCTTCGCACGCATTGCAAGTTCAAGCATCCGATGTACAATCCGGATACGCGCAAATTCGATAATCTAATGTCGGCCGCAGCCGCGACTGCCGCTGTGGCGGCGCAATCGCCGACGGCCACGCAAATCGCAGCCGCGTCACAAGCAGCCATGGCGGCGGCGGCGGCAGCAGCCGCGTTCAATGCAGCACAACAGCAACAGCAGCAACAACAACATCAACAGACGCAACAGCAGCGCGAACGTGAACGTGAACATCAGCAGCAACAGGCGCAGACGCAGCAGCAATTGCAACAACATGCGCACAATTTAACGCAACAACTGCAACAGCATGCACACAATTTGTCACAACAACAACAACAGCAGCAGCAGCAACTGCTCAGCGTGCAACAGCAACAACAGCAATATCAAGTGCTGCCACATCAGCAACACAATGCGACAAGTGAATGATACAGCCAGTATTTGGGCTGGAATTATGGCAACATGTTGAACAGCTCATCACCGTCAGCTACAGCGACAGCAACAGCCACCGCCGCCGCCGCGGCCGCTGCAGTCACAGCTGCAAGCGCAGCTACAGCAAATCCTTTTCTCTGGAATGTCGATGAACTTACACCAGCGTCGGCGCCGCCGCCGCCACAAGCACCGCTCTCATTGGCGCTGGCGCCGAAGCCACACACCAATACACAACAGCAACAACCACAGCAACAACATTTACCAAACTATGCGCATGCGCCGACGTCGCAGCTGCCATTCAATTATTATGCGCGCGCAGCCAATCCGCACTATGGCAGCCACGCAACGGCTATGCGCGAGCGCAACTTTGATTTCTATAGGCGTGGCGAACAATTCGCCTACGAACAGCAGCAGCAGCAGCAACAAATGGAACGACGCTTGCAGGCAAGAGACCGCAAGAGCGCACGCAACAATGGCAGCAGCAGCAATAGCCGGAACAACCAAAATAACACGCGCACACAAGCCGAAGATGACCCGAACGAAGCCATATTGTTAAGCAACGACAGCGATGACGAGGAAATGCCGGCTAGTGGCAAAATGGCGACGGATTATCACGTGAGTGCGGAGAAATATCTCAATTTTGAAGAGGCCAACAAAGAGGAAGTGAACAGAGCACACAGCCGACAGGAAGCGGCCAATTCGGATGTAAAAGTAAAAGAGGAAGTAGAAAATGAGCAGTTGGGGGAGTCGGAAGAAACTAGCGAAACGAAACGCCAAAAAGAGAAGAGTAGCAAATGCCAAGAGCAAACGGCAATGAACAATAAGTGCAATAACGATGATGCAATGCTCACTAACGCAAACATAACACCAGCCCATGCTGAGTTGGGAAATGAGAAGCTGAAGAATGTTGCTGGCTGCGAAAATGTTCCGCAACATGTTGCACAAGTGGCGCTGGAGTAAACAGTTGATTATTAGCAAAAAGAAAGCATATATACAAACTAGCTGAAAAAATAAAACTACACATAAAACACACACACACAGTGACACAGCTCAAGATACTCACACACACACACACACTTACACATACAAGTGGAAGAAAAAAAGTATGAAAAACATTTTTGGTAACTCTTTCAACGAAAAAGTTGTTAAGCCAAGTATTATTTGTCAATTCGCCGGCATTTGTGTCTATATACATATGTATATAAATGGAATACATACATATATACAACAACACGTCCAACAATTGTCAACGGCAGTAAATGTGTAAAGCAATTGCATATTTGCATTTATTAGAGTGCGAAATCGTAAATCATATAGAAATATTAAAGTCACATTAGAACAAAATGCAGGTATGATTATGAATGAATTAGTGTAATTGTACGCGTATATCGCAGCAACATTCACAAAGGTTTCACATTAGATGTATCGATTTAGAGTTTTAAGTGTGCAACACAATTAGAAATAATTTCCACAAAAAAAAAGATAAAAAAAATAAAAACAAAAACTAAAATCAAATATTTACTCAAATATCTCGATGTGATTTCTATGTAAAACAAAACATGCAAACAACAACCGTTAGGTTTCACAAAACATACACAAAAATTAAAAAAAAAAAACAAAAAAATAATAAAAAGTAATTATAATTAAAAAAAGCACATGCATACAAAGAAAGCGAAAAAAAATATTGTGTGAGTTGCCAAATAAATGTAAGAAAATATTCAAACGCAAAAGAGTTACCAACTACGAAAATCTAATGTGTGTATATGTGTAGATGCATTCGAACAAATTAATATTTGACGTTTTTCAGTGGTAAAATATAAATCTTAAAAATAATAATAAAAATAAAGGGAGGCAACTCTGTGCATATAAATGTAATAACATGATTTTTACCTACATGTGCTTCATTTTGAATTGTTGAAGTTGAATTTTGCTTTGAAAATTATTCCAAAACAAGCAGTGAACCCATTATTTGTGTAAAAGCAAAGGGTATGCCATTAGGACTACTTGCCTATCCCTTTGAATGATTTGAGCAGCGTTTATTTAAATTTCTAACTACGTTTTTTGTTACAAATTTTGAAAATTTTAACTTTTATATAGCCTTTGATATATACGAAAATATTTTTATAAATAAATTCGGTGTTCAATTTACAAATTTCATTAATCACTTGCGGTTCCTGTTTAGTTATCAATTTTGTGCGCTTTTTAGCTCAAATTAATGATTTATTCAAATTACAACACTATACTACTTGCAGCGTTTGGCTATCAAATTTAATTGATTCAGTTAATTTTGCTCAAAATATACGTCGGGATGATTTCGTTGTTTATGATCTCAAACAATTTTTGAAAGAATAATAATGAACACCCTAATGATTCACATAATGTTATAAATGTATGAAAACAAAAATTTAGCCAAATATTTAAATGGAATTTATACATAAATAAAAAATAAAAATTAATGAAAAAACTAAGTGGAAGAAGAAGCAAAACTCAATACACCCAAGTGGAGCACTTACCACATCACTTCAATATGTATGTGTAAAAAATAACTGAGTAAAGAAAAATATGAAATTTGTTATAGAAAATATTAGAAAAATATCCAAGAAACAAATTGTAGCCACTTAAAAACGTCATTGCATTTTAAATGTATGTTTTCGAAAACAAAAAAAAAAAAATATAACACGAAAGCAAATAAACAAGAATGTCAACTGTGTCCATTATAAACGTCGTAAGAAATGAAAAACAAAAAACAATTAACTTAAATGGCAACAAATGTAGTATAAAAGTAAAAATTTTAACTTGCATGAAAAGTGAAAAGAAAACTACTGTATTTATATAGGCAACAGGAAGAGCAGAATATTTAACGAAACAAACGTGCAATGTAAGCGGTCGCGCGGCATCAACAGGCTGATCAGTTGAGATTTTTTTATTTTAACTGTTATACTCGCAGAGTATAAGTTTTTTAATTGTTTTTACAAATCGTTTTTTATTTGATTTTTAGTTGACTAAGTATTTTAAGCAGTTATATATACATTTACATATATACATATATAGATAGTATATAGTAGAATGCAATAACAGTTTTACTAACTAGATAATTTTAATTAAAATATAAATATACATACATATAGTTATATAAAAGTATTTATTAAGAATTTATATTAACTTAGCCTTGCAGGTATTTAAGCATTTTGTATGCAGTTGAATTGCTATTAAATATGTTAAATAATTATTATTAACATTTCACTACTTCTAATGCTACACTTGTGTTCAGAGCTCTTTTTTAACTGCAATTACACATAAGAAATTAAAGCAGCGTTTGTGAATGGCAAACATTTATTATTTTTATAGCAGTTTACACATATTTTATTTTTTATAATTTTTGTTTTATTAATTATGGCGAAATGTGAGGAAATATTTCAGTTTTCAAAAAATTTGTCAAGAGCTTTTTCGGAAACTTTGCCGAAAGCTCTTACGAAAGTTTTGTCGAAAGCTCTTTAGAAAGCATTTTCGAAAGTTTTATCGAAAGCTCTTCCAAAAATATTATCGAGAGCTTTTTCTAATGTTTTGCCTTAAGCTCTTTAGAAAGTTTTATCGAAAGTTTTATCTAAAATATTTCCATAATATTTTTATATTTGAATTAATAAGACAAGAAATATTAAAGTTATCACCTTTTTCCGGGTTCATTTACTAATTTCTATTTTATTTTTTATTTTATTTTGTACAACTAATATTTAAGTTGATATCACTTTTTAAGCACTCACACTAAAGTTTTTTTTTATTCTACACTAGTTACTCATAGATTCAAATGACTTTTCACACAAAATTTACTGCCAGCTACAAAAGTATGTTAACTTTAGTTTAATATTTAAAAAGAAATTAGCCCAAAGCCTCTTGAACATATTTATTTAGGTTTCAAGCGACAAAAACTGGAAACCAATCATATGTAAATGTTATATATATAAATACTAAAATTAGTTTAATTTTTTTTTATAACAATTATTTTATATCATAAGCAGGATATATACGTATAGTAATTGGTAGGAGCAGCTAATAATTTTATGCAATAACTTTGTTTTACTAAAACTGATGTACAAAATATTTTTATTAACACGAAAACACTAATACATGATATTTTACGCATATACATAGACACATACATGAACACATACAACACGCACAGCAACGTTAGAGATTTAGGAACACACATCACTTGACAAAAATACAGAATTTACTTGCTTTAAAGACATTTAATATATATTTTTTTCTTAATTTATTAAACTTTTGAATACAAGATTTCACACATATGGCAGCGCTGTTCGCTCAAAAAATAGTACCTTATGCACAAAATATATTCACATTGAAGGCATCACTTTTTTAGGAAATAAAAAAAACAAAAACGAATGCCTTTACAAACCCTCCTCGTGCTTTGCAATACTAGCTCTGTTCCACACAAACCATGAGTTCCGAAAATATCCCTGAACACACTACAACACAAGAAAACCTTTCACTTTTGGTTCGTAATATTTTTTGTTTTCAAACATAGAATAATCAATCGTTTCACGTTTACAACCGAAAGTAGAATTTACATCACATTTTTCTCAGCAAAATTTTAAGTAAAATCTTTCTCAGTGAACTTATGATTCTAGGAACGAAATGAATTTATTAATTCTTTTCTGGGGTTTCTACAATAACACCGAAAAGTTTCGTCACATTTTGACAAATTATTGACAGTTATTGTGAGTCTAACTTTTTTACTCTTAGTGGTATAAACGACTACTTCTTGAACCCCTATTCTAAATAAGTTCCATACTCTTTCGTATATACCAAAGTCTTAAATTAGTATTGCAAGTACAATTTCTACCGAAAACAAATTATTTATGGAATTGTCACGTGTTTTATGGTTTTCAATTTTATCACTTTACAACAACAACATTCTCATATTCAGTGCCAAAAAGTGTAAAAAAAAACGTTAAACAAAAATTGATGAATTTAAGTTTATAACTACGTTTTTGATACATGATTAAATAGCAATTGAGGCAACAAATACTTGCTTAAGAGATGGTGAGAGGTGAGCGGGCATTATGTAGTTATCATTAAGGCATGTGATAGCGTGACTAATGTATAGATGACGTAGAGGCGTGGGAAAATAGTTGAAATATTGCAACACTGATGATTGGTGCTTATAACGCTGAGTGGCAGCATTATACCACACACACACATGCACACACATATATGTGCATATAAACTTTTTCACAAGGTTTTATGGTGCTAAATCCAAAAACGAATTATAGCGAAAAATGTTTGTTAATTATGTAGATATTTAAAGGTTAACTTGCAGCGAGATTAATTATTATTATTTTTTTTAATTATCAATAAGTTTATTTTAATTAATTATTAATTGGATAGGCAACTGTTTATAGCAATTATGTTTAAAACAGAAATAGAAACAGAAACAGAAACAGAAACGAAAATGCTTAAACAATAGCGGCAGTCTGCTGCTTGAGGGAGAATGAACCGTATGTGCAATAACCACTAGTTTATACATTTAAATGCGTTTTTTTAAAACAAAATAAATAATTTTATTTTTAGCAATACAACAACAATGAAGTATATGTTTGTTTAATGACAATTATTTAGTGTTAATTTTTAACTTTCGAGTGTTAGTTAAGCAGAAAGTTTAATTGGCAGTTTCAAACTGTAATTGGTTGTCAGCGCAAATGAGCCAATTATGTTTTTGTTTTTTTTTTCAAGAATTTTTAGCAGATATTATATTTTATATATTTAATACTTATTTTTGTTGCTAAAACTTTATATAGTTGAATACATATAGTAGGCAAATTATGTTTATATTAATACAAGTTAAATATTAATAATAAATATATATATATTCTATTGTAAGTTGGCAACTATTAATTTTGTTAAGCGCACATAACAAAAACCGTTATGTGGCATGGTAGAACAAATGCACATGCATGCATTTCTTATTTATTGCAATCTACTTTTAGTGCAAAATAAAGCTTTTAAGCAACACAAAATGTACATCACCGTCTAAAACAAATTAAAATATTTATATTTTTACCAACATATAACAACAAACGAACAAAATTTATGTATTACAACAAACAAAAAAAGATTAATAATAAATTATAAGAATGTTATTTTTTTTAACAAAAAAAAAAATTACAAATTCAACTATCAGAAGACTACTTGCGTTATCTCTTTTTATGCAAAATAAACAATTTTTTATAACTCAGCATTTTACACAAAAATAAACTGAAAATACAAAACTTCACAAATTCAGCCAAAAAACAAAAACAAAACAAAGGAATTGTTTTTGCACATTTATTTTACATGGAATTTCGCAATTTTTTATACCAATTTTTAACTTTTCTAACATACGTAGGCTTTACATGTATAAGTGAACGATAATTTTAAGCAAACTTATTTATAGTAAAGTGCATAAATTAATTTTTAATGAGCATGCAACAAAACAAACAAAAACAACATACATGAATTTTAGTAAAACGTAAGCATTTGTTAAATAAACATTTTATATTAAAAATAATTTATAAAACACAAAAAAAGAAACAAAAATTGTATAACAAAGAGTCTTTGTTTGACGTGCGTTGTATGGAGTTAGTAAAATTTAAATTTAAATAATAACAAAAAAAAAACTAATAATAATAGTATTAGTAATGTAAAAACCAACAAAAAAAAACAATGAGTGAAAAAACGTATAGCAAGGTTTCAAATAAAATGAATTACTAAGTTATACGAAATGGCTTATTATTTGTTATTCGTTTTCATTACACATTTTTATGGAAAAAACGTAACGAAATTTGATTTCGTTTTTTTTTCTTTTTCATTTTTTATTTACTAACAATTTCAACAACAGGGTCTGCAATTTGAAAAATAAAATAACAGTAATTACACGTATAACTGCGTCAACTGCGTAGTTAATAAAGTTGTTATGAAACTGTGGGATAACTGTTTGTAAATAAAAATAAATATTTGCTGTCAAATCTCAAAAAAGCTATTTTTTCTTTTTTACCACTTCAAACAGGAAAAACTGCAAACGCATTTTTTTTTTTTTTAAATACCTACACTCTAGTTAGTGTTTTTAAACTGTTGGGCCTCCATTTTGTGCTTGCTTTTTGAGGTTAGCAATGCCAAAAAGCGTCAGGCTGTGACTTGTGCGTGATGAATTGTGCTTCCAAACTCTGCATTTCCCATTATTACAATTATAAATATAATAAACTATACATATACGTATTTAATGTTATATTTTAAGCAAATATTAGTCATAATAATACAGGTATACTTGTGTATTTATAAACACAAAATGATGTTATATTTACAAAATGTGTACGCATTTTTTGGTGTTCTGTGTCATCGTCAGACAACGAATTTTCAAAATCATCGGCTCAATTCCTTGTTTTTTATACATACTTTAATGCAAAGTGATTACCAACTGAACTGCATTGGCGTGTTTTAGGGTACATGCCTATATAACTACCAAATAGTATTTTTATATTTCTTTAAATTTTGTTGTTTTTTATATTTTATACAGTTTAAAAAATATTTTAGTGGTATATATATACACATGTTTATTTTTTATATCATTGGAGTTGACTTAATTTTTTTTTTGTGTTTTAGAAGTAACAATGTACACAACACCTTTTTTTATTTTTTCATAATTTACAGCCAGAGGAATTTAAATTGTTTTACTCTGTGTCAAAAATAATATTTTTGGTTCACGTTTTTTGTCTGAAACACTTACGATCATTTGACTTAGGTTTGAATGTTTTGTTTAACCATTTTCACACAGGAGTATTTCTTCCATTTCCACATTCACTGCAAAATCCTAATTTTGTGAACAATAATATGTATTTCTCCGTATAAAAATTTAATTTTTTCGCATTAAAGAAACGTCTGCTCCTTTAGCCCTATCCAAAAGAAAACAGATAATAATTTTAAACAAACCTCACAATTTTCAAATTCTTTAAATATAATTATTTGTAATTTATTATATCAAAATCGAAAAAAAAAAATATTTTTATAAATTAGTTTTGAATTAGTTAAAAAATTTCTAATTAGTTGGTTTGTGTCAAAAGCAATGCAAATATGATAACAATGGCCGCCAAGAACTCGGGTTTCAAAATGCCGCTTTCAATTCCTCAAATGTCTGCTCTTAATTTAGTGTATTTGAGCGATTTCTGCATTTTCAAAGTAAAAAATAGATGCAATCAGTTTCAAAATTTTAATTTTGAAAAATCTGAAAGCAATAATATTTGTTTTTAAATGAATATAAGAGTGCTTACCTTGAAAATAATTATACAAAATTAAGTAAAAAAAGTATTTTTAAGTGCAAGTTAGTGTAATGAGAAACTTTTTAAATTCTGCCTTTTAAGATGTGCATCAATTAAACAATAAGTAATTTGGTTATTCACATTATTTATAATAATTGGTTATTTTTTTGAAATTATTTTTCTTCCCCGATTTTATTATGCCTCTTTAGTTGTATCTCTACTTTCTTTACATTTATTTAAACGCTTTAAAGCTCTATTGTAGCAGTAAATTTTGCATTCTTCACCGATATCACTATTTGTTTGGCACATAAATACTCCTATATATATCCACATACATACATAAATACTTAGTCTAAAATGTCTTTATTCCTCTTCTTGTCTTACACGCTTTTTTCGGAAAGTATGAACACTTTATTTGCGTATAAAACTTTAAACTTTGTAATGTTGGTCGACAAAAGTTTACTTGGACATTTTATGCAATAAAATAGTATTTGCTTCCATATAAACAGCTTACGTATTTGCATTAGGGAGGGTCAGCTTTTGCGGGTATTTGGTTGAGAGTGAAATAAATATAAAAAATTGCAGAATAGTAATTGACTTAATTAAAAAGCTAAAGTCAAAATTTTATATTTTAAGAGAGTTCTAAAGAATTTACATTGAGAGACTAGGAACTGAGTCATTATTAGAAAAAAAAATTTAAACAAATAAAAATTTCAAAAAATTACTTTCTGCTAAGGAAGCATAATCTGAAAATATTGTTTATAATAAAATATGTATGTACCGTTAAGAATATAGCTTCAATCGCTCCTGACTGTCACATGTATTCAGCTTTAAGTGTTGATTTCAATATCCTACTCTATCCTTATCAAATGTGAGCCAATTTACAGAATTGTCATTGTCAAGTAAGTATATTTTCTCACTAATATTCATAAATCCAAAACTTGAGTTAGAGCTCAAGAGTTTAGCTTTCACTAGATCTGCATTATATAGGTTGTCTTACTTACGTTGTTAGCTCCCTCAGTTTTAAGATTTGTTTTACCACATTGATGAACAACCCGCTCTAATGCAAATACAGGCGTGTTTGTAATGTAAGCTCTACATTTATTGCAATACATAAATACTTTATTTGCATAACTTTTATATTATTATTCCTCTAAGCACATTTTTCTCACACCAAATATTAAATTCTGAGACACACACACACACATATAGGTACTCCACACAATTCCATATCATAACACTGCTAATCGCAAGAAAAACTTTCGAACTTAGATATACTTTGGAAATTACATATTATCGAAAGTTGGTTGCCTTTTTGGCTTTTGCTTTTAAATATTTAGGTTTTCTATTTGATTACAACAAAAATAACCAATACTCTATCTACATATACTACCTTACACTCACATGTACATATGTACATATGTATGTATGTATGTATTTTTATAATTGAATACACAATTGTTTTGCTTTTTGTTGTATTTGTGTTTATACATCGCTTATACACATACATATACATAAACAGCGACACATACATAAATATGTACATATGTACTCATATAGAAATAACCGTGCGATATGCGAAAAAGGCGATATCCCTACCATAAACAAGCCACATTAAGTCCAACATAGTCGTATTAAGTTAAAAATTAGTTGCACATACATATAACCAAACAAACACACTATGATATCATACCAGCATACACAACACACACACATACATATACATGCATACATCATGCCAATACCTACTACTGTACTATTTCCTCTATTTTTTCACTCTGTTTACTCTCTGTTTGTTTCTCTCGGGCTGATTATCGCCCTCCATGGCGTGGTGTGTGTTCTTTTTCGTTGGTTACAGGGCAATTGGGACGTCATCATCTGTCCGTTACACCGCTATCGACCACATCATCCGGTTCACCACCGCCACCGCCACCACCACCACACGCGCTCACCATGCATCTGAGTGCGGCGTTAAAAAACGAATACCATCAATTCGACATTATACGCGCGGGCGGTGGCAATCACAACACTAACGGCGGCCCACCGTCACATCTCTACAATCAGACGTCGCCGGGAGGCTTGGGCAACGGTCAAGGAGCCAACAGCGCCATCGTACACAATTCGCATCATCAAATGTCCTATCACAATATGTTTACGCAATCACGCGAACCGGGCACAATGTGGCGTTGCCGCTCCTGCGGCAAGGAGGTCACCAATCGATGGCATCACTTTCACTCGCACACCGCACAACGTTCACTGTGCCCCTACTGTCCGGCCACGTACAGTCGCATCGACACGTTGCGCTCACACCTGCGGGTGAAACACCCCGAAAGATTACTCAAATTGAGTCCAACCTTGTAAGTAGCGCAGCAATGGCATTAAGCGACGATGACGGCACAAAGAGAGGCTGAACTGAACCAGCTCCACTGAAGCGGGCTGTTGCAAACCATCCTACACATACACATATGTTTGTATGTATGCAAAAATATTAAAAAAAAATTGTCAAAAACAACAAAAAAAACTCTTAAACAACACATACATACATACATAATTATTGTCAATCGCTCATGTGGTGTAATAATTAACTAAAATGGAAATGAGCACATTTACATACATACTTCTACAATTAAAATATATACATACATATACTAGCAAAAGAGGCAGTGAGAAATATACACACGCATACATATACATATGAACATACGCCAAAAATTACTAAAAAACAGAAAAAAGAAGAGAGTCTGTGAAAATATATATGTACATAGAGTTGCTCGAGCAGAAGAAAAACAAGTGATCTTGTTCATAACGGTTGCAAGCAATACAACGGTCAAAAATATATGCATTTTTTGTTTGCAACCTTGCAACTTGCATGCAGTCAACAGCAGGTCAACCGGCAGCCACCGAAAGCTAGCAAGCGCCAACTGTTCCACCAAAAGCAGCAAACACACAACTATAAAAACTAAGCGAGCTCAATTGTCATTCGCTCTCACATATGTATCATATAAATGTATGTTTGCTACTACTGTTATAATTATTAATACATATACACATCAATATATATATATATATATATGTGCTTAGATGCATGCTTAATATAATCTTAAATAGATTTTGTAATTCAATACGTTTCATATGCTGAACGGCGTTCGTAATAAGTGTGTCCTATTAAATTTATGTGTACATATAGACCTAAATACATATATATACATAAATGATAGCAATTAAAAACAAAATTGTGAAAAATATATGCGCATAATTTTAATATCTTGTTAGGGTCTGTCTTCTGCTTCTTAAGGAAGTGTGGATATGCATAGTTAGTTAAATAAGTTAAATAATAAAAATTAAAAAAATAAATTTTTTTTGAAAAAATTCGTCGATATTTTCAAGTGAGTTTGCAAATATTTATTATTGTACATTATTAAAAAAAAAAAATTAAAAAATTATGTTGAGTCGCTAAGAAATGAGTAAAAAACACTGTACCGACTTAATATAAAGCTATTTATCACGTTAACGAGCTTGCTAAAACTCCATGTATTTTAACCCACAAAACAGCCCACGCACTCAAAAACAATGTTTTCTTTTAATAAAATAGATTAATATTCAAACAAACTACATAATGTGAAATTTTAAGGTTTTCAAATCAACTTAAAGGTTATATTAGGAGAGTGAATTATAACCACATATTCAACTTACATATGTAAATAAATGAAATATTCAAATAAGAGCAACTAAAAATTATCCTATACAAATCTCTCTTTATACTAGAAGATTAGGTAGCATTTGAAACTAATCGGTAAATAACATTTCAACTTTACACTATAGACTATTAATATTTTGCTATTACAATCTAAATCTGTCGAAAACAATTTACTGAAATTCCAATATTAATAATCCGTGAAAAGAGTACAAGAATAATTTTAAAAACTTCAAAAGAGTTCTATGAAAAATTCTTAAAACCAGTTTAACTACAATGTATTGTGTTTCTTCAACGTTAAACAAATCACAAGTCGCTTATTTTTAACTATAAAAGTTTCAGAGCTACCCTTTTATTTATAAACAAAAAAATAGTTTTATAAAAACTACCACATATATTATATCTTGGCATTTCTGTCCCAAATCACCAAACAATTATCAACTTCAGCCCCCCTCTACGACTTGCTCTTTAACCGTTTTGATTAAATATTCTTTATGCTTACTCCAACTGTTTGCATCCTCTAGTTGACGCAAGCTTCTCCTCGAATAATTTTAAATTACATTAAATAATAAAATCAACAATACTAAAGCAAAAATCAATGGTTTCAAGACAGGCTACTGTTAACAAAGTGAATGGAAGAAATATCATAACTCAAATAACTAAATATTTGCAAGACAACACAACTCAGAAAAAAAATTGATTAGCTATAAGCTAAGAATTAAAGGAAATCAGCTAAAATATGAAATTAAATAGACATATATAAGTGAGGTGTCTAAAGTATAACCGAAGCGGAAGAATTGAGCGGAAATTAAAAAAATATATATTTACTACTACAAAAGTACCGTTATGCTAGAGAAAAACTAAGAAAAATATTAAAAATTTATTAAACATAAAATATTTGACAAAACAATAGCAATTAAATTCGGTTTCTAACAAATGTACTGGAGACTCGTACATAACTGTAAAGCGCATAGCAACTCACTAAGATTCGCTGCAAATCATTGTGCTCAAACAATTTGAATGCTAATCAGCAAGAATATTCGGTTTTATTAAATAATATATCCAAAGCGCTTTGCAAAAAAACTTGCTCGGTGTAAATCAAACTTTAATAAAACAAATACTACAAGAAATTTAATTAAACATGTACATAAATTAGCTAGAAATTAAGTAAGTAAAAAAATATGCATACGCTAAATATTACACAACACTTGTTCCTTAAACAATTAGTTACTGGCTCCGTTAGTAGCATTACTCGTACTACATATATTCGGTACTCAGCAGAAGAGTTGCAATAACTTGTGTGGCAGAGAAGAGCACGCATTGTGACTGATGAATTACTCGTGCACTACAGTGTGTCAAATAAATCAACTTTCATTTGTGTAATTATTTGTGTATATCGTGCCCTTTAATTGCTTACTGCAAAAGCAATTTGCAGTTAATTTGGGCTTTTTTAAGTTATGCGCTCGATTTCCGCTTAATTATTATTAGCTCTAATGTACTATGTAGAATTTGTTTAGATGTTATAAGTGTTTTTAAGTGAAACAAAGCAAAGATTATTTTGCAGCAACTACAAACAAAAATCAATATACCTCAAATGCATTTCAATTTTAAAATACTTATGAATATGTTTTTAAATATTAAATGTGTGAAAGTAGCTACTAAATAAACTATATATACTATTAGTTATGTGCTATTATGTTATGTATTGTGTTAAGTTAGTGCAAATACTACAAAAAATCAAAAAAGTGTTCTGTGTAATTTTAAATTTTAAAAGTTTAAGTAATATTTTTATGCACAACACTTGCATACAACAACTATAAAAATTCTGTTTTTCTAACTTTAAAGTTTTTCGCATAAATAGTTTTGACAAATTGCAAAATATATATATTTTTAATCAAGAATGATGTAAATTCAATTTTTTTTTAATTAAAGCAATAAACGCTGTCTTGCAACACAGTTCCGTTATAGAATTGTATGTATACGTGTAGTTAGCATTTATTTGTATACAATTAATTGAAAAAAAATAATTGAAAAATATATTTGATAAATAATTTTGAAGAAGTTCTGTTATTGTTAAGCGTATAGAAATACCTTTGTGCAACCGAGCTGGTCTTTTCAGCACTTACATACATACATTTACACATATATATAAATTGCTTTAAGTAAAATCATGCTACTTCACGAATTACAGTTGTTTATATAGTATATTAATAATTGGCTTTAATTTTAACGCTTAGTTTTAGAATTTAATTTTAAGTGTCAATTCACTGCAAACGTTACACAGTAAACGCGCTGCGTAAGGAAAATCGCTAAGCACCACCACTAATGGCAGGCGTAATGTGCACTCGCTACACAGAATCCTATTTTTATGAAGAATAACTAAATAATATATACATATAATCTAAGTTGGTTATTGTATAATTACTTACACATACAAACAAACATTTATTGCACATTTTTTTAGTTTATACGCTACGAAAGCGCATAAATCATATTTTTTTGCTTGTTTTATCATTATAATTTCTTATTAAGTTTTGTTCGTAACTTTGTATAAGATTTTTTACGTTTGAAAATTATAATTAAAACATCATAAAAAACGGAAAACGTAAATGAAACAAAAATATAACTTCAAATTATATAAAAATTTATGGAAAAAAATTATAAAAAAAAATTATAAAATCAGCGTTAATGCTGGACATTGAACATTTTGTGATATTCAAAATTATTATTTTTGGAAATTAGTTAAGTTTTAAAGTAACGAATTATTGTAGAAATCACATTGAAAACTCATTTAAAGCATTTCAAAAAATCGTTGATGTGATATTTTCGGTATCAAAAACACAGTAACAAAAATTTAACTTAAATAAAAAAAAAACAAAATTGTCACAGTTCTGAAGCTTTAAAAGTAAAAATAAAGTTATAAACTAAAATTCACCTAAAAAACAAAAAAGAGAAAAAAATTTTGATAACAAATTTAAAACAAAATTCCCTTTCGGCTCACGTCTTTAGCACAAAATGTCAAGCATTAAATATATTTAATTCGCAATAAGTCTATTTGTAAACATTTCAATTCTGTAAAAATTGCATAGTCACTTAGTAAATAAAATTTTAAGTAATGTATAACTTTTGTTCTTAACGACTTAGCTGCTTATGATTTCTTATTTTTGATTTTTAATTTTTTAATTTTGCTTTTCATAAATTCTAATTTGTTTATAGGTTATATGTTAAAAAAAAAGAAATGTGTGTATTCATTTTGTTACAATAAAATATAAAATTTATGTACCAAAAAATTTTTAAATAAAAAAATATTACAAAAAAAATTACATTACTGATTCATTTATAATTATTAATGATTTATTACTAAAATTTGTTTTTATGTTACTTTGCAAAAAAAAACAAAACAAATAGTTTTAAAAATTTACTCTTTTTTTTCTCTGTAAAAAGGCAAAATTTACGGTGCTCTGCATTGAAAAAGAAGCTACAAGTTTTTTTTTTTTAAGAAAAAAAAGTAAATCAAGCGTTGTCTCTCATGGCACATAACCCCAAATATCGTAATACATTTTCTTTTGATTAATAATTTTTTCTGTTTTTGTCAAACGGGTTTTAAGTAAGGCTGATTGAAGAGTAGTGAGTGCTTTATAAATTTTTGTTTAAAAAATCATAATTCATAAAGCAAATATATACAAATGTATGTATATTTTGCAGCATACTATATAGCATATAAAGCCACACTTATGTAAATGGTAACAAGCACATGTTTTTAACAATATTTTTGTAAGTCTTTTTATGACTAGTGTTTCATTAAAATCAATAAACACGAAAAAAGCAACAACAAATATAAATAAATTTGCATAAAAATGAATGTATATAGAAATTTGGTGTGCGCCAATATCCAGCGAAACGTCCTTGCTCAACATCAACAACAAATTAAAATAAAATAATTTTTCAACAAAAAAAAAATAAAATTAGTACATAAACCACTTAGCAAATTATTCTTACCATCTTTATGTATAATTATAACGGATTTACAAACACATAAATATAAACAAATTATAAAAATTATAAAATACAACTTTTTCCCTAAATAGCTTAAATAAATAAAGCAAATGGAATACTTTCTACTTGCTAGTACTTCAACATTATTATATATATATATTAAATTCAAATAGTAAATCAAAAAAACTCAAAAACAACGTTTTTTAAAACCATGAAAACACAAAAATGTAATTGTAATATTCGAACATATACATAGATTTTGAAAACTTAATATAATATATGCATGTCAGTGGTCTACATTCTGAATATTACTGCTTATTTATAACAAAAAAGCGATATCACAGAAAAGCATTTTTCTTGTAAAATATTTATATACACTAGTATACTCTAGTAAAAAAAAGAACTCTATTTCTTATGTGTACTTTCAAAATAAAATAAATCTACATTAATAATATTGATAACGAAAATATGGAATATGATTCGAAAATGCTATAAGCGTGATTTAATCTGAAAATATACAAACAAAAAATTATAAACTATTGCATATTAATTTATTGTAAGTTAGTAAAGTAATATCTCAGAAAATTTACTACACACATTAATTAATAATATAATACTGTGGCTAGGTACAAGTTTGGAAGCACAATTCATTGTTCGAGGTATTATCGATTTCCATTAGGAAACAGATATTTATACTCTTATGTTGCACAGGGTAGTGTGTTTATAAGATATATTTATTACTCTTCTAAAGCTCTATTGGAGAGATTTCAGATTTGTCAGTTGTTTCACAGTAAGTACAATTATATTTTCAGCACAACGCCTTAACAGAGTTGCATGGATGTGAAAGATATAAGAACATTTAACGGGTTAGTATACATTTCTTTACGATAACATTTTTTTTTAAATATACATATATATATGGGAAGTTAAGGGGAGCAAAATAAATTTTAAAATTAACATGTTAACCTTTCTTTGGTGTTCTTTCTTCCTGGCACAGCTGTTTCTTCAGGAAGTATGTATGTTTTTTTTCAAAAGATTTTTCAATAAATACCGTTTTTATCTGAAACAAAAATTGATACTTGGAAAATGATATTATTTTTTATTACGTTAGCTTGTTTATAAACGGCTCCACTATATCTACTTTAGGTTACAGTTTTTCTAACTTTCTTTAAGAAAACGTATTCCGAAGTGTTTTTGAAATCAGACCCCAACTATCACTGACAAAAAAACTGGCTACGTAGACCACTAATACTGATACTTCGGCGTATAATCATAATTCATGTATATAGGGCCTGCTCCATTAAGGGACTGAATTCATAAGATTCGTGTTTTGAACGTATTCCTCGAATTTGGGTTTCATTTTTTTAATACACGCCGACGACTTTGGAGCTCCATATTTCTGATATGGTCTTTACTGAAAACCCCTTTAGTGAAATCATTCAAAATCTTTAGTCTGTTAATTCAGTGAGAAAGTTGGCTATATAATTCTAGAATTTTATGTATTTTAGATTCACACATTTTATTCCCTCGCAATTTGTTTATTTATTGTTATTAAGATAGCACACAATTTGTCCCGTATAATGGAAGCTGGAGTAATTACTGGATCGATTTCAACTATTTTTGCCACAAAGCTGCATTGTATGCAAAATTTTAATTCATTTTGCTAAGATATCTCACATATTAAACCGATATATACGGAATAAAGTCCACCGGATGTTTGAAAAACTGTATATGAGGTATATGCTGGCTAGAAGAAGTGTTGACAAAATTTCGCCTCACAATATTATAAAGAAAACATCACCTCTGCATTTTTTTAGAATATCTGAGAGAATTATCTATATTTTCGGTGAAAAATTATCTAGAATTATACATGTTCGATATCTGGGGCCTTGAAAAGTTATAGACCGTTTTGGACAGCCGATTTCACACTATAAATATTTACTTGTCGAAGTTGTGTTCCGATAACTGGTGCTAAATTTCTATTTTGAAAAGTGAACGAATCAGATGGAAATTATAGTATAGGAAAAGTGTGCGTGGCTTTGAACAGAATTCGCCCACTTTCTAACAATACCATTTAAATACCAAAAATGTGGTATTAACTGAATTTCGTTAAAATTGGGCGATTAGTTCCTGATATATGGTTTTTGGCTCATAAGTGGACGCTACGCCCAACATACATTCTTTATACCAATCTGAGTGCAACTTTTGTACACCATCTCCACCATAACGTTAAGGTTTATGGTGTTTTTCCTTACTGAAGTAAATCATTTTTAGTAGTTCAATAATTAGTTTTGTGGAAGGTAGGCGTGGTTATAATCCAATTCCAGCCATTCATGCCGAATAATGAAGTGACTAATGGAAATTACTCCAGAAAATTTGATTGATATAACTTTAGCAGTTTATGAGATACAGTATACTCTCGAAAAGTAAATTCTCAGAAAGTAAATAATCGCGGAAAAGTTAATCACCTTTAAGATTACACATGCACCTCGAAAAATTAAATTTTTTAATTTACTTTTCAGAGAGTGTGATAAAAAATTTGAAACAAAGCAAGCAGTGTTTTTCCTTTGTTGCAAAAACACTTACTCTCTTGTTTATCGCGTCTTTTTAGTAAATAAACTCTCCTACTTGATCCACTGGTTTAAAAATGAAAACGATGCAAATCAGGTGTCAGACTTTTTGAATTGTCGTAAAAAAATGGTGAGAAAATATATTGCATAAGAAAAAAAAAACAGAAGAATATTCAAGATTTTTTCTCTTCATAGTAAATACATATGTATGTATGTAAATGTAAATATGTTTTTCATGTAAATCCATATGTTTTATTGAAGCAAATAAATGAATGATTTTTTTAAGTTTAAAAATGCATTTAATATTATAAAAACAGATAATTTATGTATATATTTGGAAAAGTAAATTATTCGAAAAAGTAAATTACCCAAAATACCAATCGATTTACTTTTCGAGAGTATACTGTATATACCAAAAATTTAATAGAGGTCGGGGCCACGGCCACTTTGGCAAAAAAATGAAACCAAATTAAAAGTTAATATTTTATTTGTCTTTGCTCGCTACTCAAGTCTCCCATATTATCGAGAAAGTGAATTTACTATATTGATAACTTCAGAAAGAGAATGTAATCTGTTTTTAACTTCCTAAATGTGTGCTCTCTTAATAATTAATTATTTATTGTTTTAACGCTGTCAAATTCGACTCTCATATAAAAATAATTCATTAAAACGCAACAGTTCGAAGTGAAAAAGTACCCAAAATCTTCAAAGAGAACATCCGAACAAATTTATATACATACAACATGGTATAATGTTCATAAATATTTTCCATCATCGTAAAACATTTTTTGTATCATTCCTTAAGAATATATTTTGAATAAAATCAAATACACAAGTGTAACTAATATTATGTTTTGCGAACTAAAATAGAGAACATATTATTAATGTATGAATACATACATATGTACATATGAATGTCGGATAATATCTGTATATACCTAATGCCGACATAAATTATTCAATTTGATCAATGTCATTGTCTGGTTTTTTTAACTCTGCATTCAAACCTCTAGAAACCTTCGGTGGAGAAACCTTAATTGAGGGATCTCATTCACAATTGACGTTCAACAATTCGCATGCATGTTGGATATGCAGTTTAGATATACGAATGGTTTAACCAACATACAGCCTGGAAGCTTCCAATACAATTTCCAAATATGTTCAGTTGTGGGCATTGCAGTGCTCAATCAAAAGTACGCCAGTTCCGTTTGCTTAATAGAAATATGAAAAAATAAAAAAATTATATAACACAGTATATATTTCAAACCCCATTTTTGTAAACTGATTGCTACACATGTGGTAAGTATAATAAATTGGATTTTCTTATATAAACATACCTTATAGATTTAGAAGCTGTTTTCAAAGTTGGCAGTACGTTCATTTTAAAGTAAACTCAATACACAAAATAAATTTCTCTTACGTCCCTTCCGCCAAAATCTTACTTTACCAAATGCAAATATGCGTCGTTAGTAGTAAAATAATCTGTAAATACATATAAATTGTTCTAACTTACTGGTTGATACGTTTAATATTCTAGTTACTTTCATAACAATATAAAATGCCAAATTTTTGTTTAGATAATTAAATTTACTTATTATTTATATAAACTACTTTTGATTAATCGTAATTATCTATATTTTCTACTAGTATATAAAGTCGATATAGCAGTTTTCACTATTTAAAGTGACAGCAGATCCGTTGACAGTACGATAGAAAAGTGAGAAATCGATGGATTTCGGTATTATGGAATAAATGATGCGTTTCCAGTTTAAGAAAGAAACGAGAAAAACTCATAAAAAGAAAACTGCGAATTTTTGTTGAAATTCGGGCGCAATATTGTGTGAAAAAGACTATAATTTGTTTAAAGTATTAATATTGTGTATGTTCTTCATGAACTTGTTGAAATTTTAAAGACAGATGTTAAGAGAAGTGAAATTTTCGCAATAAATGTAAAATTTGCAGCAATCTGCATTGGTGATTTTTCTGCGACTTCAGCTAAAGGGAGGGCGAAGCGCATACAGACAGAGATTATTCTCATTGGTGTACAACAAACGCTGTAAGTTATTTACCTACAAGCTTTGCGTTGCATTAATTTCCAGCACCGGCATCGAATATTAGGGAAATGTTGCATATTTGTGAAAATAGAGCTTACTCACATATTACTGTTACCTTACAATTTAACCCGCAATAGTACCCTCAACCTGCTATTGCCCCCTCCCAATAGTAGTGCCAAAAATTGCTCATTGATGGTGTGAAAAAATTGTTTGTCGCGTTCTATTTCCATTTCGTTTCTCACTTTTTCACTTGCATTGCTGCTGTCAGTGCGCACCTCCTTTCCTTACCTTCGAGTGGGTAGTGAAAAGTACAGCGCGCCACCATTTGTGGTAATTTTAGTGTAAAATTTTTTATCGTGCTAATGTCTGGCAAAAACGTTTGTGTAAAATTCATGGGCAGTTTGTTGGAGTGACAACGCATCTGTAAAGGATTACTGTGACTAATCATAGACGTTTTGAAACGTGCTCACCTCAAAATCTGCTATTAATTGGCATATGCACTTTCATTTTGTTTAATATATATTTGTTCGTACAGATACATATGTGTGCATATAGAAAATGCAGAGTTTAATATTCGCCGTATTCCAGTGTAAAAAGGCAAATTAGTGAAGAGTGAAAAAGTATAGATATTTTCAATGTCATTCATATACAAATAGGATTAATTGTAGCCAGATTTTGGATGTGTTTTGCAAATTTATAATGTTCATTTACTAGTGACATCGAAACTTCGAAATTGATTATTCAATAATCTAATTGCAAAATATTATAAAGAAAAAACCCACTAAAGCTAAACAGCTGGCTTTGTTTACAACACGAAATCATTTTTCTTATATTTCTACAATGGTAAATATAATCAGTACTCTTAATGTTTTTAGTATTATTTATATATCTCAGTTGTTCTAATTAAGGACCACTAGTTGGGAACTGAGCCATCAATAATATCCATTTAAGTATATGTACATATATTTGTTGTTGGTCTTGAGTGCAGAAACTACTGTGGTCTATCATTCATTTTTATATGCAAATAGTTAACATTAGCACGAGCATTTTCTTTATCTATTTTAAAGGAGCTTACTTATGAAACCCCACAAATAAAATAACAAACATATTTATGTAAAATAAAAAAAAGTAATTAGTATCATTTATATATGATTTAAGAATATGTATATTTAAACCACGTGAGTAAATATTTAAATATACATTTAAGTCTTATTTTAATAGTACAATTAGTTACCTTAATTAAATTCAAACAAGCAACAAGTCAATTGTGCCCTAACTTTACATCAGCCGCATGGAAACCTGAAATATGTGTCAGTTGAACACTGCGTCAAATACCTAGCAAAGTTTCAGAATATTAATTATTCTTATTATTTCCTACAAAATTTCGTTGTAGACAAGAATATACATATTTATGTATGGTACTTTCGAAATATTGCAGAGAATAAGTTCTCATTGAGGCAATAAGAAAATAATTTCCTTTGAAAAACTCTCAGTTATAGATTATTAGTTTTTTACACCTTGCAGTCACAGCCGAAATGCACGAATACCTCCGGAATTAATATGAATGGAAGCTAGTTGGGATCAATGTGTAAACAAAAATTATAGTTCGTAGATACATGAATATTAAGAACAAACGTAATATATTATTTTGTATATGTGTTTTGTGCAACGAGAGAGAAAGTTTCGATGACTGAGCAATGCTGGACAGGAAAATGTTTTTAAATAAATTTGCTGTTAGTTGCGTTCGGCATACGAGATCGATCAGATCAGGACAGTTGGATGTGCGCTCAAAAGTATTTTTCGATAATGTTAATGTGCAACACGTCGCGCTCATGTCTATTTTTGGTTTTTAAATTTATGGACAATTTATACAGATTGTGATGAAGCACTAGAATGTGTAAATTTAATACTGACAGTTTATTGATTAACGTATTTGAAATAATTTAAAATCAAGCAACAGCTTTGATCTTACGCCGCAGTGAGCTAATTATATAATGGTGAATTAAATCAGGTGGATGACACTACAGTGTGCCTTTTGACGGTTACGAAATCCAAAATGTCGAAATCTGTGCGAAGTTCGCGTCACAACAGTCGCGCCGGATCCTCGAATTCGTCCTCCTCACCCAGCAACCCACCGCGAAAGCGTGTCAAACGATGTTGTCGTAATTTCGTCACTTTTATGTGTACGCAAGTGGGTGTGGGCGCCTTAATTGTACTGTATGCTATCTTCGGTGCTCTCTCCTTCA
The DNA here is from genome assembly GCA_031772095.1 of Zeugodacus tau. Classification (NCBI taxonomy): domain Eukaryota; kingdom Metazoa; phylum Arthropoda; class Insecta; order Diptera; family Tephritidae; genus Zeugodacus; species Zeugodacus tau. The sequence continues at coordinate 54,388,381 of CM062649.1, read as the reverse complement.
TGCATATAGAGCGAGAATACGTTGACGAGACGACAACCTATGTCAGTGATTTGCGGCATAATTGTGCAGAGAAAATGTGGAATATCACTGAAAAGTTCAATACCTTTGATCGGAGCGAATGGCAAAACAATACTTTAGATATATTACGCCAATATCAAACAGAAATCGCCATATTAATAAAAAATGGTTATGTTGGACGTACACCAGAACAAATTTGGTCCTTTCCGGCGGCGTTAATGTTCTGCTTATCGGTCATTACAATGATCGGTTATGGTAATATGGTGCCACGTACACCGTGGGGCAAAGGTTTCACGGTCATTTATGCAACTTTCGGCATACCTCTTTACATACTCTACTTCCTTAATATGGGGAAAGTACTGGCGCGTTCATTCAAGTTCCTCTATCGCAGCTTACATGAGTGTGCGCAGGAGCGTACAATCTATGAATCTCGTTTGGATGCACTCGAAAATGGTAGTTTAAGTGCATTTCAACGGAAAAAAATTATTGTGCCATCGACGGCGTGCCTCTGGGTAATAATATTTTATATTATAACGGGCACTATTATGTTTGCGAATTGGGAGAAATGGTCCTTTCTGAACTCTTTCTATTTCTGCATGACATCTTTGTGCAAAATTGGTTTTGGTGATTTTGTGCCTGGTGCATCATTGATAACAGCGGCTGACATAGATGCAGCATCACTGAAAATAAGAGAAGATGCATCTGCAGATCCGGATGATTTGTTCAATATGCAACTAATTACTGATCAAAATTCGAAATTGGCTATTAATTTTTTCTATATGCTAATAGGCATGGGTTTGGTCTCCATGTGCTACAACTTGATGCGGGAAGCGGTACGCATGAAAATAAAGGAGATAAAAGAGGATACGAAGTTATGCTTGGAGGATACGCGCGCACGTTTTATGGGATGTTGTGGAACACGAGAATACTACGACGAAGACTACTATTAAATAATTTTCAAGACATTTACATAAATACATTATTTTAAACATTGATATAGAGTTTTTAGTGAGTGAGTGTGATATCGGCGTGTCTCTCGCGAGTATGTGGGTTTAATTATGTTTAGATATTGTTTTATCGACAACGGAGGTGCTTAAGTGGTCAAAGGCAGGCCACTAAAAAATGAATTGTGTGCTTAAAAATAAATATTTACATTTTTGTGTAATTACTGAGTTAGTGGGGTGTGCGAATGGGCTTTCAAAACCGTTTGATTTATTTTTCATGAAAAAATAACAACAAGACATTTTTGTATGTAGCTGGGAGAAAGAAAGCTGAAAAGAGGAGCTGTGAAGAGGAATTAATTATCAATAATGGTTCGGTAAACAAATTCCAAATCAATTTTTTTCTATTTATTATTTCCCCATAAGACTTATTTAGATTATGTAAACCAAAAAAGAATTTAAATTTCTGAATTTATATTACCTATGTAAATATAAAAAATATATATTTTAGCTAAGGTAATGTATTATTAAATACACCGATGTACTCAAGAATCTGTGTCACGTGCTATGTATTCATAAATTCATGTTTTTGTGCTGCAAACGTGAAACCCAAATTTAAGTTGAAAAATTTTCAAAACCGTGATTAAAAATATAATTTCTTCAAGAAATTTCCTCACACACACAAATTACAACAACATATTTATTTTCAACGATTTATTTTTACAGGCAATCATTGAACATTTTTTGAAACTACAAAAAAGGGTCACAAATTTCGGGGTAATGCTAGGCGGCAGTACCGATCGTCTATGCACACCGAGCACATCAGCTGGCCCATTTCGTATTTTTGCCGTCACTGGTTTCCAAAACCGGGCAAATGATATTGTCTATTGTCCACCGATACGGCCGACGGGCAGTGAGAATGCAGAGGACTCAACTGCCGTTGTTTATTTCGGCGGGGACGTACAGGTACATAATCATTTGAAATATACATATTTAATAAATTTTTTTTGACATGGAATTTTCGCTACCAAAATATTCTATAACAAAGAGTTTACATTTTTTTAATATTTTGCGGTTTTATAAAATCAAGGCAAATGAGTCAGACATAAAGTTTGTTGCCGGTATATTACAATCACACTTCCCTTTCGACGAACGAATTTAAACTTTTATTTACACTTTCCTTTTGGCAAAGTGCCAGTATTTTGAAAACATATATTTATATATTAATACCCTAATTTAACCCACTTGTGCTATGGGAGTACGAAGTTTTCTCCATTGTAAATTATATACAATTTATTTTATCCCTTTAGGACTTTCCGGAGAGCATGGAAACGAATCGAGATAGTCGTGGCTACATGAAATACAACTTAGAGAACTCTGCCATTCTGTTGCGTGAAGCTTTTCCGCGCGCACATATCATTGTTATACGGCCCGTAAGGTAAATAACGAACCTTAATTAAATATAATAATTTACATATTAACACAAATAATTTTTTTTTTTCATAACTATAAACACAGAATGGAATTTAAAACATTTAGTTGTTTCGATAATTTCGTACGTGGTAATAACGCCGGTGTCCCCGATCATACTCCAATGAACCACGCATTACAACATTTGGAAAAGTAAGTTGTCAACAAATACAAATTATTTATTAAATTATTTAACAAATTATTTTTTTTTTACAGATTACTTCAAAATCTTTCTCAACGACTGATCTCCATACCCGAAAATGAGATAATGGATCAGGCTGCTCAAGCAGCAGCTGCTGCTGCTGCTGTGGCTGCCGCCGCCGCATTGGTATCATCTACGCTCTCCACTGCTTCGACTGACACGTCCGCCTCCTCATCAACGTTGAATGATAATAATCAAGATATGGATATAGATATATTACAAGTTCAGGAGAATGTAACTGTTGATGCAGATGGCGCGGTAATATTTCCAAATGTCGCCGGTACTGGTACCGGCGTTGCAGTAACCAGTGGTAGTAATACTACTAGTGCTAGCGTTACATCATCAGTAAATAATACTGCTAATAGTAACATTGCCGCAACGGCCACAACTCCACATAGCACCCAAAAAGCTCCTTTACAACCTACTGCTCATCAATCGCAAACAAATAACGCACAACACTTCAATAATATTGGTGGTGGCAGCAGCAACAGTAATGAGTGTTTAACACAAGCACAGCAACAATCGCAACAACTCACCCGTCAGAATAGCAATCCTTTATGGTGGAGGGAAAATTTGAATTTAGATAAAGCGAAACTAGTTTTGATTGGCTTCAGCAAAGGATGTGTGGTCCTCAATCAAGTGAGTCACATTTGGTGTAAAAATCTGAAAATACATTATCTTCCACACTTGCAAGTAATGACTTTAAAAGTATAGCTTTAAAATTGTTAAATATCGATCAACAGTTTATTTATATAAATTAAGTATTTTTAGAGGCATAATTAATAGCTTGCCTCTAACATTATGACACAAACCCCCATGGGTAAGTAATTTGACGAATAACTTTTTTCTTGCAGTTCATTTATGAATTTCACTATTTGAAAACCCTAACACCGGACGATAGTACAATGATACGTTTGCTTTCACGCATCAAAGATATGTATTGGCTGGATGGGGGTCACGGTGGCCAAAAGAACACATGGATTACATCCAGAAGTCTGCTGGAAACACTTACACGAATGGGTAATTTTAAATCATTTCCCTTCAATTCTTTATTATAACAATATTATTATTTTATCATACGCATAGGCATGAATATTCATGTACATCTGACGCCATATCAAGTGCAGGATGATCGTAGGCCATGGATACGAAAGGAGGAGAAAATCTTCACAGACATGCTTCGCCGCCTGGGCGCACCAATTACGCGCCATCTGCACTATGACAGCCAAACAGCGAATTTAATGACACATTTTGAGGTGTTACAAGCCTTTTGCCAGCACATACATACTCTAAACCAGCAATTGCAAATGCAACAACAACAGCAAACCGCTCAACAGCAACAACAAGCATCAGCTCTACAACCTTTGCAGCAATCTTCAAGTAACATTCAAATTAATGAACAATTACAACCACAACAACCACAGCTTAACAATTCAAATCGTACAGAGTTGGGCAAGGCAAGCAATAGCGGACCGAAGTGACATCACCGTCGTCGCAATGTTGGCCGTTTACACTTGCGTAGGGTAGCAGTTGTATCTGCACCGACCAGCAGCAGCAGCACATCTGCAACGACATCAAAGAAAGTAATGCATGTAGCGCCACAACCACAACAGCAACAGCCGTTACCGCAACAGCTTCCTCAACAACAACAGCCTGTCGTCGCTGCACCATCAAATTTCACTTTTCTCGACATAGCAACCACATCAATTGTAAATAATTATACGCGACATTTCCCACAAAATACAAGCATACCAGCTTCAACTGCAACCACAACAGCAGCTATACAAAATCGTCAACGCCAAAAAGCGCCAAATTTGCAAAGAGTTCGGCCAAGGCCGAATCAACGTCAGCATCAACACAGAGGGCAACCAACTAAAATTCACCATTATTCACGTGCAAAAGGTAGACTTTTGCAGCACCAGACTTGTCGTTAAATTTATCGGACACTAAAACTTCATGCAATAGTATGTAAAAGTATAAAATGCAAATATTTATGCACATACTCTGTCACCATGCAAATGAAATGTCCTTCATGCTCTGCTACAATATTATTTATCAATTAGTTTTGTGTTGTAATTTAGTACGTTAAGAGAAGATTATTTAAATGTCGATTCATATAATCTATAAAGCATAATAACAAAAACAAATTCGAATTAATATTAAATTGTAATTTTAAAATTGGCAGACATTCGGACTTAATGGATGTGTATGTAAAAAGTATATAAACCGAGTAGTTTAACTTGGACTCATGATTAGACATAAGTGTTATGAACACATTCATAAACAATTCAAATGTTGTACAACACACTCTCCCACTGAGACCAATGATCTTGCCGTGGAGAAAGTACATGATTTACATGAATTTTTAATATTAGGCTACATTTAATTTAAGTATTGCTATCAAAGAGAATTTGGTGCACTAAATTTAAGCGTTAGTTTTATTCTAGGTAGGTTGCTATGTATATTTAATTCAAATCCATACATTTTTATAATTTTGATAAATCTGTCGCAGATACAATTTTTTATACACATTAATCACCATTCACCAGTGCAATTCCTTTAGACATTTATACTTTTTTTTAATGATCTATTATTTATTCATCTCTTATTTAGTATACATTCTTTTAAGATTACTTACTTATTATCAAAAAAGGCGCCAAGTTTGCTTTTGGCAAAAAAAAACAAAAACATTTATTTTTTATTTAAATGCAATTTAGAGAAAAGATATTAAATTTTTAATATTATGCATACAACTTCACACACAACCAACACGCTTCATCAACTGCAGAACTACAAAGATATTATTTGTTCGATAATTAGGAATTATGTCACTTTATCATAAACTCAGTTTTGCGCCAATAGTAAAGTTGTATTTTTTACTGGAGTTAACCACTAAAATATCGCCAACATCAAGGCTACCGTGTATTTACCGACATCAAATGAATATAAATTTGTAACGTTTCGGTAGTTGTATAATAAAAGAAGCGTAAAACAAAAAAAAAAAAAACAGAAATAGATCTTTTAACAATTATGTCAATGAAAAGCACAAAACATATAAACTTTAAGATTACATTGTAAGTAATTGCTTCTAATAAATTCTAATGGTTTCTGAGTCTTTCCAAAAACAAATATTTTATTTGCGTATATCAATTATATAAAGCTGAAACAATTTTGATACTGTTAAAATTTAATCACCCCACTTACCTTGTTTAACATTTGTCGCAGTTATAAGACAGATCTTAGAATGTTCTCATTAAATATTTCCCTGCAAGAAGCAAAACACGTAAAAATAACTTTTAACTCCCGAAATCATCGAATTGGCAAAGAAAAATTGTATGCAATTTTCATTATACTTCATAACGCAGAAGCTAAAATATTTCTTGCAATAATTCGTAATAATAACATTTTATGAAAGATGTGATTTCACACATAACCTAAAAATAAATATTATTGTATGAAATGTCGCATAAATGTTAAGCTAGTAATATCAGTAGCACCTAGTTATAGTAAAGCAAAAACGTCGCTTTGAACGCTAACCAAATGATTTGTAAAGTTTGTGCTGATTTGCCAAAATAAAAGTCAAGTTTTACAAATTCAATTACATACATTCATGTATACATGTTGCAAAGCAATGAACGTTACAAAATACAAACTACTATCATATGATCAACTTGCTGTTATCTTTAAAGTTGTTTAATTATTTCACCAAAAGAAGCTTAAAATTTCAACAAAGGCATTGATGGGAATAGATCTACATATATCGTAATGTGATAACAAAGAAGTCTGTGGGGAATTATCGAAAATCATTTATATTTACACATATTTGTGGTTCAATGACTCTTCGACTCTGATTCGGAAATAGATCAACTGCAAGTTAGGCAAGCAAGCCTTCTATGGAGAAAATCATAATTTGGCTGGAAACATTAATTAACTGTATGTCCAAAACAATTGGTGACCGTTGTTCAACATTGCCCGTCGTCAACTGTGACTGACGATAACAAATGTTTAAACATTTTTACATACCTACATAATTGGAAATAAGTCAAGTGTGTCTAGGAAGAGTCTTCTTTTTCAAATTTTTATTTTTCTTATATTTTGTTTATTAACTTAATATCGCTATAGACATGGAGTTAGAATCTCAACTGGCTTAGTTAATGGTATTAATGGAGTGAAAACAACACTTGAATGATATATTATTTATAAACACACAACAGTTTATATTTTCAAATTAAAGAGTTTAAATTCATTAGTCACGTAAAATGTTGAAAAACAAAATCAAATACGCACACGAATATCCGTGAGATAAGAAACCATCTAAATAAAATAAATACATTCTAATTGAAAAATAAAATATTGAAATAAATACAAATCTATCACAATTACTAATATGCTACACGTTAGTCATATTCATTAAGAAGTTTACTTTCATGATAAATGTACCTTTTCGAATTGCAGTTCAAAATTGCCATAATTAAAATGCTAAAGGAACCAATCCCAAGCCATTGTTATCTATATTTATGTATTTATTTTAAAACGTATTCGTAAGAATTCTCTCTTTTTGTATATATTTGGCATATTGAAAATACATCTGAAAATATTTACAAAATTGTAAACATAGATTTAACAATACTTGATGTAATGTGTGTGAATTAACCATTTCTCTTAACACATTGAGTGCCAAGGGGTTTTGACGAAAACCTTCCCCGGGTGCCAAGCACATTTTTTGCTATAAACTGGTGTAAAAGTAGAAAATATTCAGTTCTGCGCCAATCCCGGATGATTTTGTGGTTTATTTTGGATTTTATAACGGTTTTTGTTTGTCGCACGTTTCCTTACGACATGGCACTGCACGACGGAATTGCAATCGTAAAAATCGATGTCGTACGAAAATGTGCGACGCGATTTTTTTTGCTATTTCTTATTTTTTTTTCTTTTTACGCATTTTCCGTTACATTTATTTAAATTTTTTATTATATCTGTTTTTATTTTTCTTTATTTTCTTTTATTTTTGTAGATTTGAATTAGAAAAATGGCGAAGCGAAACCTTAGAGGTCGTGAAATACGTGAAGCGTTGGAAGGAAGTGATGATGATAGTGATTTTTCTTGCGATGACTTGATTGATGAGAACTGGCTACCAGATGATTTGGACACTGACTCTGATAATAACAATGATACTAATAACAGTGATAACATTTATAACAGCGATACTGAAGACGACTGGGACATGGATGAGGACGAACCAACAGCATTGTCAAACGTAGTCGATTCTTCCGAAACAATCAATTGACTGAATTTAGTTCTCGTCAGAAAACTTTTACATTCACTGGCGATCAGGCTTGCAACAGTCTATTCCTCAGATATTTCCTGTTTGGATGCATTTTTCCTATTTGTTGACAACGACGTTATTGAATTAATTGTATCAGAAACAAATAAGTATGCGGATGAATATGTAAATAAAAGTGCCGTTACCAGATTTTCTCGAAAAAAAAATTGGATATCAACAACAGATTTTGAAATGAAGAAGTTTCTTGGCCTTATGTTGTGGATGGGTTTGGTGAAGGTCGGGTGTTTAAAAGACTATTGGTCCAAAGAAGAGCTCTACAACTTTTCAATTCCGGGGAAAGTAATGTCACGCAATCGCTTTCAGCTATTGATTAGTTTCATGCACTTCTCAGACAATAACTCAATTATACCAGGTGATAGGCTTGGTAAAATAAAACCACTATTGGACATGCTACAAATGAGATACCAAAGAATTTACGTACCAGGTGAAAACATAGTAATTGATGAGACCCTTATTCCATGGCGAGGCACACTATTATTCCGTCAATATATACCAAATAAAGCTCATCCTTATGGTATAAAGCTTTTTAAGCTCTGCTCTACCGAAGGATTCACCTGGTCAGTGAAAATATACTCCGGAAAGTCATCAAGTGGATTGAGAGAAGTCGGTTTGGCTAAAACTGTTTGCGAGGATCTGATCATTGATTTGAAAGGTCAGGGTCGAACTTTATATGTAGACAACTTTTACACAAGCTATGAATTGGATCGTTCAATGCTTGATTAAAAAACACATGTGGTCGGTACACTCCGTGCCAACAAGAAACATTTCCCAAAAGAAGTTATGGTTGCTCCTATAAAGAAAGGCGAAGTAGTGGCAAGAGAAGATCCCTATGGTATAGTTGTTCTAAAGTGGAAAGATAAACGCGACGTCAGAATGCTATCCACGAAATATGCCCCGATAATGGTATCCATAACAGATGGAGCACGTAATCCTGCAGAGCCTTCAACTAGTCAAGGAGCGAGACGTAAAAGACGAGCAACAGAAAAGCCACTATAATATAATAAGGGGAAATCAGGGATTGATCTTTCCGACCAAATGGCTTCATACGCAAATACCCTTCGCAAAGGATTAAAATGGTATCGAAAGCTGGGGATTGAACTTTTACTTGGACTTTCCGTGGTAAATGCCTATACTGTGTATAAAGCAGCTACGAATAAAAACATTAATATACGAACATTCCGTGAACGCGTTGCTAAGGGCCTACTAGATCTCACATCCCCGCAGCCTGTATCGCAATCAAAACATATTATCACAAAAAGAGTAGATGAAAATAATAGAACCATCCGACGTGCTTGTGTTTTATGCTACGCTGAAGCAAAAAGAAAATTTAGTCGAAAGGAAGCAAGAAAGAATATCAAAAGGACAACTACGTACTGTCCGCAATGCCCCAACACTCCCCAATTGTGCATTGATTGCTTTCCAAAATATACACATCTAAAAAATTTATGTAAAAAATCAATGTAATTGAAGTTATCATATCCTAATTTTGATTTTCAATATCTTTTTTATACGTTTTTTTCCGAAATATCGAATGAATTCCAATAAATTTTAAAAATTAAAAAGAACCTCCGAGATTTTATCATAAAAACCGCAAAAATGAAGATATCTCTATGAAACTTGGACCAAAATTTAGGGCAAACATTAGGCTACTAGAAATACATTTAAAAAACCCTGTAGCGTCAACCAAAAACACATGACAATACCTAAGGCCAGACAATGCAAGTCGCACGAAAACGTGTAGCCATGGCACCCCAGGAAGTTTTTGGTGTCGCACGAAAACGTGTAGCCATGGCACTCAATGTGTTAAAAAGTTCAAATGAAATGTTGAATAACAAATATTGTACATCAGTCGAATTAATTTCGAAATGAGCTCTGTACTAATGTAGTTATATTCAAGCAATATCTACATGAGTTAGCTATCAATATAATTGATTTTCTTCTTTAATCAACGGGGAAAACTAGAATTTCAGGTTTTTGTAAATTCGTCTTTCGCAGAAATTGTTCTGGTATCGATTTACAGCTGTCAGCTCTTTTAGAGAGTTTATTGGCTCCAAATATTATAATATAAACTGTATATTAAGAAGAAAACAAGTGAAAGCAAAGTAAAAATATAAATTATGATTGTCAACTGAAGTTATACTAAGTAATACATTTTTTTTGAGAACATCCCTGGTATATTTAAAATATAACTTATAACGTATAATTGTGGTTTTATCTCATTACATTTTATACAGAGTTTATTATAAAATTCAAGTAAGTACTTACATTCTTTTAAATAGTAATCTTACATATTTCCAACTATCCCTATATAAATACGGAGACAATATAAAATATTGGAATAAATAAGTTATAATCTTTATTATCATTACAAAACCTAATTACACAATAAATTTCAATCCCCTAGTACTTAATAATTTAAAATTTTGAATTCACATGCTATGAATTTATTTTTCTCTTTGAGTATAGTACCTAATTTATTCACAAATGCAAATTAGACAGACTTATAAGGCGACTTCGATGCACAGCATCATCTAACATATTCGATTCAAAATCTATTTAAAATCCAATTTATTTTATAGTAATTCTACATAAATTACTCTAACTTTCTACAATATAATTTGCCATTTTTTGAGTGTATTACTTCTAACGCTATTATAACCGATAACTTTATTATGGTGCATTATAAATGTGATATATATATTTATTGTGTACATTTATTTGTACAGCTAATTTTCAACCACTCATCGCTACCATCACAACAGTCGCAGATACCATCATTAATGCGACTACTGTGTATAAACACGTCAACGCCACGTCCAGTGATGTGTCTTTTCTGGTATTTACAATAAAAACGTCCATTATGACATGCGTTTGTACTTGGCTCATCACTGCCATCGGAAGTGCAGTCGCAAAAATCATCATTGACACGTTCAAATTGCACTTCTTTACTACCATCCAAACATCGAAACTTGCCGTCGAAGTTTGGTTTGTACGAATCATAATCGAACAGGCGTATTCCGCTGTGGAAAAAAAGCGCTGATAAGCAAAAGAAGCAATGAATTGCATTTAAACTCACCGTATAATTTTTATAGAATCCTCCGCAGAATTATTGTCTAATGCCGCAACGCCATCACCACCACCTCCACCGTCATCGAAGCCATCGCTCTGTTTACGCCCAAGAGATTTTATCATTTCCAAATGTTTCTTGCGTAGCCCTTTCATGGTACCTTCTAAGCTCCATGGCGTACTTGCACTATGCAATTGATTTATGGAGAAAGCTTGGTAGATTATAAACACTATGCCTAATAGGAATACTCCTAATAAGAACATCTTGGACTTTTGCTTATAGAATGGTTTATAGTAGATATTTTCACGTTTCACCCAAGTTTTTCGCATTTTGTTTTCTTCTGATTTATTGTTTGTAAATGCCAATACCTGAATGTTTTTATTATCCTAGAAAATTAACAATTCTACTTATTAATAAATATAAAAATGTAAATGTGTCAAATAAAATTATTTTTGTTTACTTGTCACTGCTTTTCTATTGTCCCTGCTACCGTGGCAAGGGTTAAGAGTGGAAGAGTTGCATTGTAATAATTAGTGATAATGAAACAAAGCTTATTAATTTGAAAAACATTTGAATAATGTTATTCATAATAAAACTCAGACAAAAATTGGTAAAAAAATATAAAAAAAAGATTGTTTATTGAAACGATACAATTTTAATAAAGGTAATTCGTTTCATACATACAATAAAATAAACGATCTGGTAGTACTGTCTAGTTTGATTTACAAACACTACACCAGCTGATTGCTTCATTATCAATTGTTAATCATTTTGCAAGAAATACGTCGTGATTTGTAAATATAATCGCAGAAATATATTAACAATGTCTGGCCCTTATAACTGGCAAAATTCTGCAGAGCGACAAAATACCGCGCAATCTCAATTAGTGGCAAATACCTACGATATTCTCGAACGCACCTCCTCGAGAATACAGCGATCCAATCAAGTTGCTATCGAAACTGAACAGATAGGCACCGAAGTAAGTGTGAAAACTAAAAAACAATATTTGAACTCATGATATATTCTTTAATTTAGGTATTATCAGAGTTAAATGAGCAAAGGGAATCTTTACTACGTTCAACGCGACGGCTTCAAGACGCTGACGCAGACATTGTACAATCAGGAAGCGTTATAAGAAAATTGCGTCGCGAAGTTCTTTATAACAAATTAATTTTAGTGGTCATTATAATTTTGGAAGTATGTATATTAGCTGGATTGTGCGTGATCAAATTTGTGCGTTTTTAGTTTTTTTTTTATTAATAAGACAAAAGAAGTGAATGCTCGTATTATGGAAACCATAAAAGTAACTCGTTCCAAAAACAGTTGGGTCTACTTGTGTCGAAATAATACAGAATTAAACTGGGTAGTCTCTTTTAAATTATCTCACATTTAAACTATGTAATCGCAGCAGACCCAAGTTTTTTACCCGACCAAGGTCTCATCTTGGCGACATTCCACCACTACAAAAATGTTTGGCGAATGTTTTAAGTCACTATAACAGAAAGATCAAAGTAGGATTAACTAACTCAATTGAAATCTTACAATTCATTACACACAACTCTTGTTTTATTTAACATTTATGTAAATAACAATTTGCCTAGAGCATAAGCTAAACAAATATTTCTGAGTGCGTTTACGATAATAGTAGTGCAGCAGTTCTAAGTAATATGAATTTGTATATGTATTAAATAACAATTAGTAATCAATAAACATACAGACGTACATATATATCTATGGGTGTATATTCAAATCCAATTAGTAATATTGTATAAATGATATATGCATTTGTATGTATGCAGTTATGTATGTATATATATAGTATGTACATAATAAATGATAAACATATTATTCGATATCTTTGTCTTTGTATATATAGTTTGTGTTGAAACGGTTGCATCCAACTTTTCAAGTTTTTACAGCATTCATAGATTCAATCAGCATGATATTTGCAGAAAATGGATAAACATACTAATTTTGGCAACGAGATTTCAGTAAAATAGTGATATAACACTTAAACATAAACATGCTCATAAAAACTGGGATATATCCTACTTTCTGATACACTTTCCTACATGTTTTGATTGTAAAGCAACTTCAAATTTGAAAACAATAAAAACAAAAATACTCTTGGATTTTTGTATATAAATTTAGATGAATACAAATTTTTAAAATTAATCAAATAAGTGTATAGATTCTATATTTTCTCACAGTTGAATGCTGTTGCTTAATATATCTTTTAGAATAAAACTTGTTGACAGTCCTACTTATCTTCACAAGTAATTTCATCTACGAATATTCATCTACATCAAGATAAAATAAATTCCTGTTTTCCACTCAAAAACCATAATTATGTTACAATTTCATAATAAATAGGGATTTAAAATTTTAGTGACTTTCAATTTTCTTTCGGCAAAATTATGGACCAGCCGAATACGCGCCTATCAAAACCACATGAAAATAAATCACAATTGAATAATGGATCTTCGGCCCAAGCAACGGAAGACACCATACGACGGTGACCCTACAAAACAGAAGTTTTAAAATATTTTCTAAAAAGGAAATATATTTAAATTTTAAATGCAAACCTGTCGGCTTGTTCGTGGTAATCGTGCCACACGTTGTCCATTCAAATCGAATAAACGGATTTGCCTGTTGTCATGTGGTATGGCAATAATGCCACCACTCGAAACAGCCAAGCGATTCACCGAGGAATCCGTGCGTATAGTCGCCAGTGCCGAGCGCATGTTGCGTAATTCCCAAACTTTTACTGTGCGATCATCCGACCCAGACACTACTTTATCATCGCGTGCAAACACAGTTGACGTTACACTTCTAAACAATTGACGTAAATAAAATGTAATAAAATTATTAGTACGTTTACAATCTGTAACTTACTCTGTGTGTCCCTGAAATACAGATACAGCCGGAATCTCATAGCGAAAGTCCCACAGACGAAAAGTTGAGTCGCGAGATGCGGTGACCACTAAACGTTGGGAAGCATGCGCCGATACGTGAGTTAATTCATGGTCATGTCCAGTAAGAGTCTGTACTGGCTCTCGTGATTCTACATCCCACAAAATTGCTGTGCGATCCCAGCTACCTGTTATTATTTGTCTATGATCCATGCTGGGCAACCAATCAGCAGCCACTACCACCGATGAATGACCGCCCGGACCGGTGAATTCACATAAAGGTGTACGCAGAGTGTCAACGCGATCACGATCTTCCACTTGCTCATCACTGTCGTCGAGCTCCTCCTCTGAAGAATGTCCTCTCCTTTAATTAATTTATAATTATATTCATAAACTTATTGGGAGTTTTTATTTTAAAAATAATTACTTGGAGGATTCCCAATTAACAGCTGCTTGCCAAATATGTGCTGTGCCATCGCCACTACCGGTTAATACCAAGTCGCGATTCTGATGAAATTTTACAGAATTTACAGAGCCTGCATGGCCCTGATACTGTAGCAGGCATCGACCATTTTCAATGCCCCAAATGCACGCAGTATGATCTGCCGATGCTGTGCCTATAATTGGCTGACCAACCTTGGCAGTCACTTGCCAAACTCCATCCTTATGTCCACAGAATTCTCGTGTTACTTGGCTAACCACTGTTTGTGCCTTGAAGCTTGAAACAATTCGACTGGTTTGCGCTTTAATTTTATTACTAGCTTTCACTTTATTACTACTTGATGTGAATTTCGCTTTCAGACCCTTACTCCCGCCACCACCACCAATTATTGAAACCAATGCAGTAGTATCTCCATCATCATGCCCAAGGGCGGTGGAAATATTTGTTTGCATTGCATTACTTTGGCCCGTATTCGTTGCATTCCCTGTAATAACGTTTGCACCGCTACCTCCTGCTGCAATTACTCCAGCTGAGCGTTCATATGAGCAAATCAGATCTTTGCTCATGCAGTGGTCAAGTTTTTCTTGCACTATTTTAATCAAAATAACTTATTTTAATCATACTAATTATTTAGAAATATTAATATACATACAACTTAAATTTTCCAAGTATAACAGTTCGAATTCTTTCTCTATCTGCCCAAACAAGGAGTGTAGGCGGGCTCGAAACGGTGCATCCTCCGGTATGGTGATATCTTCTGCCAAACTAGACAATCGATGTTTGGACGGCTTCATATTTGGATAGTTTTTTTATAAATTCGTTTATTTAAGAAATTGTTTAAGGTTTAACAATTATCCCTGTTTTATGTATGCCTTCAGTATAACTTGAGCACTCACATAACGTTCTTTTACCAGGCAAATAAGTTGCAATGCAATACTACAGATTCTGATAGCACAAAACTGTTTCGATAATTTAATTAACGTTTGTTTATTTTCTGCATTCTTGCATATTTCCTATTGCTGTATACATTTAATATGAGATTTATCTGAATACAGCTGAAAATATTGTATGCCGCTTCTAGTTACCGGTCAACTTCATTCACAATAAACAACACAGAGGGTTTCCAAAACTGACACAAATGGAAAAGGAATATAGTGGAAATGATTTTTTATTATAGTTACTTGCCAATTAACTTAAAAGTAGTAACTTAAAAGTATCTGAAGATATCCAGATAAAGATTTACACTTCCTTGGGTAAATCTTTATACAATAATTCCATTTTTATATATGTAATATGACAATTAATTGATAATTTTTTAATGCTTATGAGTTCTCTTCGCCAAATTCCAGTAGGAGTACTTCAAAAAATTTATTTGATTTACTTTAACTGATTGCAAATGATTAACGTAAGACTCTCTATAAATTGAAATATGTAAATTTGATAAAAATCGCAAAATTTGAAAGAAATTTTTCGGAACCGATACTAGATGATTAGGATTCAATTTCCATTACTAATATGTGTCTGATTGCTAATTTTAAAACTAAATTTTAAGCTGCAAACCTAATACTGTAATAAATTTCCATTTTCTTAATATATTTTGGCAATAGTTCTCTTTATTAGGATATTTGAATTCCGATTGCCTTAATTCTAGAATTTATTGCTCGCAAATTATTGATAGCAGGACATTTTGCATACTATATCAGCAGATAGCACAATAATTCTTCATTACCGTATCGGACGTAGTGGATTTCTGAAATATTTTAAAAGTGTTGGCAACCTAGATGGCTGGAATGCGCAAAAGTTGGCAATCTTGCACTTGTTGATTGTAAAAGTTTTACTCGCAGCGAAATTTGCTTTGTGTTATTGAGCAGGGAAATTAAAGTTTGAAATAATAAAGTGAAAAATAATTTATACAATGAGTAATAAGAAATTGAAACAGACAGATAATATTGAAAATTTGTGTCCGACATCAAGGTAAAGAGAATATTCGTTTAAATGTATAAATTGTCTGATTAAGGGGCTCATTCATAAAACTTACAAACTAGTGTTGGGTGGCGTAATTTAAATAAAAAATTACCCAGAAATGGCGCAATTATGTGACGGGAATGACAGCGGCAGCGCACCGTGACGGTAACGTGTCGGCGAATAGTGGCTATGAAACACAGTTCGCCGCAAAATTTGTGGCGCTTAATGTGGGTGTGTAGTGTTTTGGTTTTGTATGCAATGCTTGCATTTGTGTATGTGTATATGCCAACGAATAAGGGCAGAAGGGAATGTAGCCGATTGCTACCGAATGACAGTCAGCAGCAGACTTTACCATCAAATATACTTGTTGTCAAACAAAACACGGTGCATTTTTGTCAAATCCGTATAATTAGTGTATATCTAATGCATTTTTGGTTTATAAGTGAATCATTACACAGTAGGAAATTGAAATTAAATTATTTGCGGAATATTATCTTGGTAATAATTATATTTCTTGATAACTTCATAATTCGAGTCTTGGAAACAAATATGTATCTATTTAGTAAATGTTTGTCACATATGTGTCACTTGCTACTACAGTCGGTCTTTTTTGCAAAAGTCATTGACTCAGCTTTACTTGGTAACGCATATTGCATTTCTTTGAGCTGTAGAAAATAGCATTTTTACATTTACTTTTCCGAAGTATTTCTGCTGATTAATTGAATAAGAGGTTTGTGACCCTAACCAACTAACTAGTGATGTGTATAATGCGGCGCTTTAGTAGAGTCTTTCAAAAATGAATTAAAAATTTAATTGGTGATAAAGATATGTGTTTTCGGTAAATTAATTAAAACAAAACAAATATTTGCAGAAAACGTGTGAACACCAATCCAGTTACAAATTGGAAAATTGCTAAGCTTGTTGATTCGAATTCATCCCCAACTGTGCTTACAAGCGAACATTTGGACGAGATGGGCATTGGAATGCTCGACTCAGAGGAAAGCTCGTCTTCTGCCGCCTCCGCTATAGCATTAGTGTTGAGCGCTAGTGCAGATGAGAATTCCAACGGAGTTACACCTAATTTGGATGCACCGAAAATGTGCCATCAACGTATCACGTCCTATCGCACATTAGATACCACCTTAGACAGCACTTTCAATAGTGATACAAACGATAGCACCACAATTGCGACTCCGGGCAGAGGATTGATAGACACAGATTGTATTAATATACACCATAACAATAATAATTGTAATAATAACAACAATAACGTAATGGATGCTTATGGTGACAACAACAAACAGATCACTCAACAACAAAGCGGAGATAAAGTATTACTTCCATATAGGAAGGTAGCTATACTTGGTATGGGTGCGGGGAATCCTACAAGCAGCTCAACAACACATACAACGGCAATCGCCGCACAGTCGTACACTACAAATTCGAATTCGAATTCTCCTTCTGCTGGAAGAAGCACACGTAGTCCTTTGGCCATTGTGTCAGGCAGTAACAAAAATCGCAGAGGTACAACACAAAATATGCAACAACAACAGGTATTATCGAAATGCATTTAAAAGCAAAAAAAAAAACTAATTTTGATATTCTTTTATTTACCAGAGCATAAATATTGCCATTAATAATGGAGGGTTATCGCCAAATAGTTATATGTGTATGCCTTCAACCAGTAAGCAATCACTACTGAGACAACAACAGCGACAGCAGCAGCAGCAACAACAACTAATAAATACTCAAAATCAGAATAAAAGTCAAAATCGCCCAACGCACCTGGCAAATAATCAACAGCCACCAATGGTTTTATACGATAACTTCTTTCTGTTTAGACAGCAACAGATGCGAGAGCACATTTCCGATGGCAAAGATCACTTTAGCACATTATCAGATGAGATAATTTTACAAATTTTCAAATGGTTGCCGAAGAAAGCACTTATACGTTGCAGTTATGTTTGTCGGCGGTTTAATAGATGCGCCAGTGATGAATCACTATGGACGCGTTTGGACTTGGGCGGACGACATTTGCGTGCGGGAGCTTTGGAAAATATTCTCACACGCGGTGTGGTAATATTGCGTTTGGCCCAAGCCGAGGTGAGTATTGAATATATGCGCTGATGCTCTAAGTTCACTTTTAATAGCACAAGTTCAACTTGCACTTCTTCAATTTCAGTTGAATCATCCCATATTCGAAAGTGACTTTCTACATGCAGAACCAAAATTCGAATCAAAGTTGCAGTATTTAGATCTAAGTATGGTATCGGTTACAAAACCGTCGCTCAAGATGCTGCTATCGCGATGTCGTCAACTGAAAAAGCTCAGCTTAGAGCATGTACCAATTAACGATGAAATTTGCAATGAAATAGCAAAGAATACCAACTTAGAGGCACTCAATTTAGCCATGTGCATTGGATTGGAGGCGTGGAGTGTGCGCAAAATAATGGAATCATTACAAAATTTAAACAGCTTAAATATCTCATGGACAAATCTGTCTGTGGATGCCGTTACATCGGTGGTGACAAATGTGACACCAAATCTTTTGCGTTTAAATATGGCAGGTTGTCGTAAGACATTGTACGATTCACGTAAGTTTTCGTAAAATCAAAAACAATTTTTTTATTATTTTCTAACAAATTTTGATGTTTTTCCTTGCAGATGTGGCGAGCTTAGCTAAACGTTGTCCACAACTTTTAGAAATCGATTTTTCCGATTGCACTGCACTGACTGGCAATGTCATCAACATTATTTGCAGATTTAAAATGCTTGAATATTTATCACTTTCGCGCTGCTATCTTATTCCTGCCTCTGCCTATATGTGAGTACACGTTTTTTAAATATACATTGAATAAAATTTGACTTTCTGAACTCGAATTCTTTTAGGGAACTCAATAATTTGCCTACACTCACCTATCTCGACATATTTGGTATGCTCTCAGAGACTGGAATGGAATTGTTGGAGCAAAACTTTCCCAATATAGGAATTAATAAGTTCATACATAGTTCTGTAGCTAGACCGACAGTGGGCACACGCCGCACATCAGTGTGGGGACTTCGTACACGTGACTAGAATATAAACATAGACGAAAATAATATATGTGTATTAATCTTAGTAACAGCACAGAAATCCACTGCAGTTTCGTATTAGTTTTTTTATTAATAATTGTTTTATATATGATACAATTAGTTACTAATAAAATTGTCATATTGTCAAAAAGCGTTTGCGCGTTTGGAAAGAAACATTAATTAATTAAGTTAAATATTATGAAGAAATAATTTCATTGTTATAGTTTTAAATAAGGGTACAATTAGTGATGTCTCTTTTCGTATGCCTACAATAAATAAATATTTAAGGTCATCTGTTCACAACTAATTAATGTCTGGAGTTTCTATTTTTTTTGTTGTGTAAGAGATATTCTCATTCTCATCAAACTGATATTTATGGCATTTAACGATTATTATAACGGGTGATCCAAGTATAGGTACTTTTTTCATTAGCCTTTTTTTGACAGATTACGCGTGAGTTGTGTCAAGCTGTCATGTTATTTTTGTTCTGTATTAATTGGCATTTCATTATGGATTGACTTACACCTGAACAACGGTTACAAATTGTTCAACTTTATTACGAAAATTCAAGTTTTGTAAAGAATGTGTTTCACGCGTTTCTCTCAACTTACGATCAACATAATTGGCCTACTGTGATTACTATTCGCAACACCATCATCCATCTTGAGTCCCAGTATTCATTATTGGAAAATATTCGACCGAAAAGAAAAATGTAACCGTCTTTGGCGACCGTTATCGCGCCTTTATAACCGATTATTTGATGTCTGAAATGGAGCTCTTGATCTCGGCGACATTTGATTTCAACAAGTTTCCCACACATCTTATAAATCAACGAATTTGTTGAGAGAACACTTCAGTGAGCAGATAATTTCACGTTTTGGGCCGGTCTATTGGCCGCCTAGTTCGTGTGATATCACACCGTTAGACTTTTTCCTATAGAGGGATATGTAAAATCATAAGCCTATGTGGACAATCACGCTTCGATGCTGGTCGTGTAGCAAACCATTACGCGTGTCATTTGCCAGTTACCAGTCGAATTGATCGAAAGAGTCATCGAGAATTGGACTCATTGGATGGACGATCTGAGACGTAGCCGTGGCCTACCATTGAAATAGATAATCTTTAAGAAATAAATGTCAAATAATGTTCTTTCGAATGATAATAAACATTCCCCATTAAATTAGAATTTCCTGTGGTTTTTCTTTAAAAAATGGTTTACCCTCGAAATGGTTTACCCTATATAAAAATAATAGCAACAAATAATTTTCTTCGATTGTAAATAATTTGCATAATTTATTAAACATTTCACATACGTATTTATACGTATATATTTGTAAGTATGTATTTATGTACTTATACAGCTTTTCTTGGTATTTGTATGAACAAAATTTAAAATCGAATAAAATGATTTACAAAACGTAAGAATATGATTATGTTAGTATTGCATGTATGAAACATAAAAATAATGTTTAATAGGTAAATACATATATGTATGTATGTATGTAAAATGACGGATCACAGGCATACTTATATATAAATATATATCTTTATATATGTATACTCGTATGCACTTGCTTACTTATGCATATAAAATATTTTCAGCTTATACCATGCATATTTTGTATAATACAAAATAAGTTATTTTTAAATAAATAATAGCATTTCTATGTCTACTTCCACAGCTTTATAACACCATCACGGGCAGCCGAAGCCACATAAATCTGTCCCTTATCCGTTTTACACATTAGTAAATCGGTTATAGCATCGTGATGACATGGTGAGGGCATGTCTGGGCCGGAACGCGGATTCTCTTCCATAGCACAACCTGGCGAATTCAAGCCTGCGGGATTGCTCAATTCGAGTTCTTGTTCATAAATTACTTGACTTCCGTCTATGATTTGCGAGCTGAAAGACAGCAATTAGTATACAGTTGGTAAAGTTAAAAATAATTATGTTTTTAAAATAGTTATGTACTCGTAGGTGAATGAAACGTCTTCAAGATTATCCTTGGCTGCGGGCACTTTAAGCGACGAATTTTTCGGCTCGTTTAGATCCCAATAACGTATGCGTTGATCTGAGCTACCGGTTAACAAGAATGGTGATTTATCGACTACACCGCTCAGCAGACCACATGAAGTTGATGTCTCGCTCTAAAGAAAAAAATATTTGTTTTAAAAATTTAAATTTAATTACCATGATGGTTTACCATTTGTATGTTCGATAACACTGGCGTGGTGCTGGCCCACAATACTGCTTGGCGATGGCCCGTTTCAATGTTCCACAGCGAGACTTCATTGTTGGATTGTGAGGCTGAAATTAGATATGAAGGCTCTGTGGGATGACAGGCCACTTTTCGTATGCGTGAACCATTTGGGTGTTTAATTTCGGCGATTGGCAGGCGGAAGCGTAAATCCCAGCATATATGCTTGCCACCACTGGTGCCGGTGGCTAACCATGAACCAGCCGAATCGACACACATGGTCGTTATGACACCGTGTTGCAGTTCGTTTTCCAAACGCCAGACGGGCTTTTGTACGCGCGTATCCCAGCCAACAATGCCGCCATACACAGTCGCATAGATAATAACGCTCTGATCATATGTTTGCATATCCACCACAGCACCATCACTATTTTCACTAATTTAAGTAAAATAAATTACGAAACACTGAAAATATTTCGGCATGATTGCTAAGTAGCTTACCCTTCGTCTAAATGCAATGCCTGTTGCAGCGTCATTTTTGAGGAATTTCGGTCGATACGCATAATGAGCATACTACCGTCTTTGCCACCCACGGCCAACGACTGACCGCCGTCACAAGCGACCAGCGCGTAAATTGGCGTATTGGCTGAATACACTTGCCGTGACCGGTTGATGCCCTGATTACCGTTTAATTTATTGCAGTCCCACAGTCGCACTGTGCCATCAATGCTGCCGCTGGCAAAAACGGAGCCGTACGGTCTCAACGATGTCATCTTAATCACAGATTCAGAATGCTCATGCAGATGCGCTATCATAGTACCATTTAGCGACCAACCTGGCGGATAAACTGAGTTGAGCCGCTCATTGTGGCTGTGCTGTGAAAACGCGAGCATGCTGTAGCGATTCTTAAACGTCATACGTAGCGCATCCAAATCTTTACGGCACTCCGATGAGCGTTCTGGTGTAACATACAAAAAAAAATTATTTATTGTATAATTATATAAACGTAAATAACTATGTGATAGTCGTACCCTGCCAATAGTTGCGTTCGGGCATGGTATACTCTCCAAGCGAAGTGGCAGCGCTCACAGCCGTCGGGTGCGCTGTGCCGCCAAGCAAGGTAATGCCAGTCGGTGGGCTGCCAGCTATACTGCCCAACGACGTAACAGCCGCCTCGGTTGCGGGAGACGCAGTAGAAGGCAGAATACCCTCATTCACACCTACAATTACAACGTTTACATTTTAGCAAAAACTTTTGTAGTTAAAGCATAAGAATCATCAAATAACTTACGGGCTTCCTGTGGCGATTTGGAGAGCTTATCAGCTAGTGGGTATTCGTGGCATAGCACATTTTTGCGCGTGATCACAATGCGTCCATTACCAGATGTGGGCTCATCCACTTCTTGTTGTGCTTTGTGCTTCAGCTTGAATAAGTATGGCTTGAAAGCTAGCAGCTGCATTTCCACCAAATCATTGAGACCCTCAGAGGTTAAGCGGCAGAAAAGCTAAGGAAATTAAAACATAATTTTATTATAATAAAATTGAACAAAACAGAAATGTATCGAAATCGATTAGGTAATCGATAACGACTGATCGGTGTAAATAACGAGAATAAACCAGTATTTTTTTTTGTTATTTCTCCAAACATATTTGAAGAATAATTTTGCCGCTACAAGACAACAGCAATTACTTTCTAATCGGTATATTTAATACCGCTGTTGTCTTGCTCTTTACTAGCTTGTCTTGTCTAGCGGATAACACTTAATAAAAGTTATAAATATTTAAAAGAACTTACATTTTTCAAAGCTTGGCTAGATTCGTCGTGTTGCGGCAACAAAACCGGTCTGGGATTATTGCGTGCGATGGCGCGATTTTCTAGTTCATTCACCAACATTTGTATGTCATTAAATCTAAAAAGAATTAATAAAAAAAATTATAAGTCCAAATTATCGTAGGATATACTATATATACAACCTTATAATACTATCGTAGATTTGTTGAGGGATTGGTGGCTGCAAGCAGTCCAGCAATAAATCGGGCTTTTCCACTTGTATCAGCGGCATCTTAAGGAATCTCTTAATCGCCGGCATAATCTTGACTTGTACATCTATGGCACTCAAGGTACGTGCCGCTGTAGAAATCATGCCACAAATCTCATGGCGTATCCACAAGTTAGGGTGACATAAATAACAACACGTCTCCTTGATAATCTCAGTGATTGTGGGCTTCTTAATGTGACCCAGCTCGATGAGTATCGTTATAGCTCGTATGGCCTTACTAATTACAAACTCTTCACGATCCGTGAAACCCTGATGCAAAAGCGGCACAAGTATGTCGGAGGCCTGCCAACCGACATAACCCGCAACGCCGGCGATGTTATCGTAGAAAGAACCGCGCAGATTTTTATCATCATCATTTAGGAAGGTCATTATGTGGGACAGTATAATGTCATTAGCTGCAAAATGACAATGATAAACAGAAAAAATAGGTGTTTTGTAATTTTCGTTTTAACAGACGATGACAAACATACCTTTCTCCTTGCCAAAGAAGCCGCACAGATCACAAATGCCCGACTCCATGAGCGTTTGCTTGACAATTGGCTTTGAATCGGTCAGTAGACTGAGTACATTTTGTTGTATTATATCATGCAAGGCATTCAGTTCGGCCTCGTATCTGCGCGCCGGCATATCATTTGGTGCATTTCGTTGTGTTTCTTCTAGGAAATATATAGCGATTTTCGCTAATTTGGCTGCGAATGTGAATATAGGAAAATTCAATAATTTTCGAATTCTTTACTATTAATTTTTAATATTGCTTGCTTACCAATATTACGCGCGAATGCGACGCGTACAATAACTGTGCTGGGCTCGCTGCACAATTTCTCTATGGAGGGCAAAATATACTCGGGAAAGACATTTGCGTCACTTAACGGTATTTGTTTAACCATGCCGAGACACGAAGTTAGTGTTTCGATAGCTTGGACTTGTACTTTTGAAGTTGAGTTTTGCGCCAGATGAAGCTACATGAAATTCAAATATTATTACTTATAAGGCCAGACTGTAATTTCACGCAATCACGAATTTATACTTACAATATAGGGCAGTATGCGATCCAAAATTGTGTCTGAAGTGGTGTACTTGCATAATCTATGTAGAATCTCGAGTGAACAAATTTTTGTATTTGACTGCTTTAGACCGCGTATGCATGAGGTAACAACTGTAATTATCAAAATCAAACCATCCTGCTCAGGCGGCAGACGTTGACAGCTATCCGTATTTTCAGTAGACTGATTAGCAACAATTTCTTCCTCAACATCTGGTGTTAAGTTTGGATCATTGGTTAACACTTTAATGCAATGACCAATATCGGAATGTAAACGTAAGATTTTATCATCTGGCGACATTATTGGTGAGGAGGAGAACATTTGTAAATAGGATTGCAGAAATGAGTAAAAGTATTCTGGGAATAGACGCCCACGTTCCTCGTCTAAATAGTCTTCAGCACTTTTTCTGTATATTGAGTTCAAGTTGATCATGGAACCGAGTAGTGCGCGCAGATTTTCGTTTTCAATGCTCTCTAAATGTTTGTACACCAATTCATTCTCACCGCTACGGTAGGAAAGTAGCTGCGAAAGTTCAAACGGTGCTGTGCCCTCAGTCCACAATTCCAATAGCGCGCAACTAAAATTAATTTCAAATTAGTAGCATTCATTGCGTTTATATGTTATTAAACTTACCCTGCTGAAAATATATCCATAGAGGGCACAAGCGTATTATCTGAAATATATGGCCCTAGGCGTACAAGTGAATCAGTGGGTATCATAGCGCCGTAGCCTTCGGCATCGTCAGATGAAAAGGTTTTAACGAAACGTTCAGGCGCTATGTAGCAAGTACGCCGTCTGCTGGTGTCAAAGAAGTATGTGTAATCGGCGGGATTGTCTTCTGGGAGGTATGTTGGTTTAAATGATGCGAAATCGGAGAGCAAAACCCAATTCCATGAAGTTATAAGGATATTCTCCAGCTAATGACATTGGAATTTATTTAATAAATATATTGATTTCAATTAAGGGTTTGTTTACCCACCTTTATGTCACCGTGACAGATTTTTTGCTTGTGGCATTGGTTCAATGCACAAAGAATTTGAAAAGTTATCCACTTCTTTTCAAGCGTTGTGAGGAAGGGTCGCGTGGAGACCCGATCGTACAAACTGTGTTTTACATATTCACGCGTTATATATGCGGCTTTATCAGTTAACTAAGTAAAGTATAAAACATGTGAGACACACCCCTCAATTCATGTCAAATATTTGTTCTAAGTTAGTTTGTTTCTTACCTCAACTCTCTGGAATGGTAAGCAATTCACAGCATTCGCTAGAGATTTTTTTATATACTCAAGACGTTCTTTGTGATACTCCAGCGGTAACGTAGGATCATGTCTCACAAACACTTTCACCACCACTAAACCCTCCTCTGATTTTGCTTTGGCCACTTTGAAGAAACGGGTACTGCCCATGCTATACACAAATTGAATGAGGATTATGCATGGTTACAAAGGGTGTATTTAGCAAACATTTATGCAATAACACTTACTTCGATTCGAAAACAATTTCGGTACCCGAAAAATAATGATCCATTGGGTATATTTGGGATGGTGCTATACCCACCAGCTGGTTACCCATTTTGACGTTTTTTAACTTTAAAACAGTTATGAATTAACTTATTTCACTTTCTAAATTATTTTATTAAAATACCTGCTTTTATAAAGAACAAAATCAACAATTTCGCACTGAAAAATATAACAAAGCAGCTGTGAAGAAAAATGTTTACTTGCTTAACATTTTTCAAGGATCAGCTGTTTAATAAAAGCGACCCTACAGTGTTGGATAACGATAAAATAATATAACTCAGTATTGATTAAATGTTTTTGGAACTGTTCAAGAATAATGACAAAATTGATATAAAAAAGAGCAATCCTTATAATGTCAAAAATACTATTTTATTTATATTTTTTGTCAGAAATACGTTTTTTAATGTCAACAAATCTTGTACTTTTCGATTAATTTGAAAGTTGAAAAGTTTTGCGGCATAAAGTTTACCAACACTATATCGCAGACTTGGCGGACATCTATTGGTCGTTTTTGTGTGTGGAACGAAAAGAAAACCGTTTTGTTTGATAGATGTTCCGCTATGTAATATTTGAATTTGCAGAAGACATTTAAATTTTTTGAGAAAAACAACACATTTTTGGATTAATTGCATTTATTTTGAGATTAATAATTTATTTAATGTTCTTTGATATTCTATACAATATTCATATCTTTGTTTCTTAATGCGATTTGCATACGCACTGATACAAGTTAAATAAGTTTTTGTCTCAATTGTTTTATTGTAACTATTTTGCTTTATTTGCCTTTTTATATATATGTTTTAGTAATGACACATTAAATGTTTTAGTCATAATTGTTACTATATTTTCTGTAGTAATTTATTTGTTTGCTGTTTTGAATTATACAGTAAAACATCTAAAAACCTAAACTAAAAAAATAACAACAAATTTATTAAATACTATTAATGTACATAGATACTAAATATTTAAATGTTTATTAGAAATATGTGTGTAAATTTCATTTCACGATAAATGGGCTGTTACTGACTTACTTTCGAGAACAAATTAGCGATGGTGTATAATGGAAAAATAGTTGAACTGCAGTTAATTATTCAAATAATGTAATATTATTTATAATTAAGAAAAATTAGCAAATCATACTTAAGAAGATTACAAAACTCATAATAAACAAATATTTGGAGGTTGTGAATATTTCTAATTTAAGAAAAAAATCCTCGACAAGGAATATGTAAATTGTAAAACACTTTGATAGCTTAAACAAACAAGCGTATGTTCGTTTATGAAAAGAGAAAATTAAAGTGTGCCCAAAAGAGTGAAGCAAAAAATCAGTTATTATTGTTTTTATGCCATTATTTTCTTAACATTTTTTTATGTTCAACGTTTTCTTTTTACGCTAAAAAAAACTATTTTTCCGCATACAATTTCATGTGTATGTATGTTTGTAAATAGGTGTAGAAAACCCCAAATATTTTGTGTGTGTTTATTTGTTAATTGTGTACTATAGCATTTGATTAACCATTGATTTTGATTATTAGCATCTTAAATACATTAAGTTTTAAATGTATATTTCTCATTACTATTTATTCGGTTTTTTTTCTGTTTAAATTATTTATTGTTACTGCAATTTTTTATTTTTATTTTTCATTCATTTACAACTATGTATTTACTGGTCTAAGCTTCTTCAATGGCTTAATGCTAAATAGCTTAATTTGTGTAAAACTAAATAAAGAATACAACAAAAACAATGTATTTATAAACAAACAAGATTTGCATAAAATAAAATTTTAAAATGTCAAAACAAGACTTATAATTATAAATAATTCAGCATTCATATTAAAATTACATTGTACGCATAATCATAGCGTGCTTACGTATATTTGTGTCTAGCATATTTTTTTATTATTTATAATGAATTTGCGGTAACTAAACAAAACTTATTACAGTTGAATATATTTATTTCTGCATACGCATATACATATTTATGGTGCTTGTTTATATTTAAATAATAATTTATTTCTTCATTTGTTTATTGTCATAAGCTTTTAATGAAATTCTCTTGTAGCATTGTTATTAAAAAAATATATATATATTTATTTTTGTTTGCTTTAGCTTGTTTAGTGTTCAAAATATAACATGAAAGCACAAACAATAATGTGTTAACAGTTTCTTTGCAATTTGTTGCACTTTTTTCACTTAAATGGAACGCTTAAAGAAAATGTGTTATTTAATGTTATAATATATTATAGATAAGTTTTAATTTTACATTTTATATGCATCTTACACACTAAAGTCAATAACTAACGAACAAAGTATTTTTTATACCGCTGCTTTCAATTTGTACAGTTATAATTCATAAAATACTATTACAGCAAGACTTTCTCGATTAAATATACTTAAATATTTGTGTTTTTTATGTTCTTAAAGAAACATACAACTATTTAATGGTTGTTCTATATACAACTATAAGAAGTTTTAACGAAATTTGTTGCAACAACTAAATCTTTACAAATTCATAAAAGCGTATTTCCACAATATTATTTGCTCTTATAATAAAAGAAACATGATTAACTATGCAATGAAGTGTTTCGGAGCTGTTGTTGTTACAATTGAAAAATTAAAAATGATTTACACAATTACTCAAGAAAATTAACATTTCACTTATGTAACTATTTTTTTGCGTATATATGTATGTATGTGTAACTAAAAACTGTTTGCATGCTTTTGCTTATTCACAGTAAATGTAAATGTGAATGCATTGAATGCATAAACTTAGATACATATATTTATATGCATTAACACATATAATACATATACTTATTGTATCTCTATAAAATACATATAAATATATTTTATTTTATTTTAATTTATATTTATTATTTATGTTTATTTTAATACGCATTTATGCGTAACGTGAATACGTGTAAACGCTACATGGCCATAACGCATTACTCAATTCCTTTCACACCTCAATGCAGCCTCATATGAAGATCGTTCGAACGGTAGTCAGCTGCCGCTCGCCGCAATCACCAACAGTCAGCACCAAGCCACATGCGCTCCTCCACCTCCACTACTGTCATTGTACGCGTTGCTGCGCTCAACGATACGCCCGCACCTCTATCTAATCTCTAGTCATCATTCACCACTCAATGCTCCGCTTTTTTGACGGCGCCCATTAGCTATTTGTTGTGTATGACCAGCGTGTAGGTTTGCATGGACCACGAGACTTGTGCGCACGACTCCCCGTGTCATTTGCCCAGCGCCGAGAGCTGTTGTGTGGTGGCTTGTTGTGCCGCATGTGTTTGCGCCTGCGCTTGGTTGAGTGCCACCGTTGTGGTTTTGTTGGGTGAACCGTTGGCGGGTGCCGGTGCCGGTGCTATGCGTATTGGTTTGCTGCGTGGCGCTGTTGCTGTTGTTGGTGGTACACCGAAGCTATTCTGCGCACTGGTGGTGGTGGAGATGGCGTGTGTGGGTCCACCAGATGTTGGCACAATTGCATAACCACCGGTGGCTGTGGCGACAGCGCTGCCAGCGGTATTGTTGTTGTTATTGTGTAGACGCTGCATTGCATTGCTGTATCGTTTATTACGATTTGGACTGTTCGAATTGTTGTTGTTAATGTTGTTGTTGAGCGCTATGTTTGTGGTTGATGAAGCGGTTGCCTGTTGCAATTGCTTACTTGTGGCTGTTGCATTCACAAATGTTGTTGTTGTCGAAGTAGCTGAAATACGATCCAATTCGGTCATTGCTTCTTGAATGGCACGCTCGAGTTGTGAATTCAATTTTCGGCTCCTTTAGGTTGTGCAAGAATTTGTTTTTTTTTTGTTTTTTGGTTTTGATAATTTTGTGGCGCGCCAATTGGGGAAATGTGTTGGAGTGTTGTGTTGGTTTTTATTCGTATTTGGGGATATTTGGTGGTGGGAATATTTGTTGTTGTACACAGTTGATGGCAATTTGTTGATGTTGTTGGTTGGTGTGGAGTTGGATACATTCAACATGTACACACACATAGACACATATTGACATGACACGTAAGTACAGCGGGTTGATAGGGAGTAGAATAATCATTAAAAAAAAGAAAACAAAAGTCATTTAATAAGAAAATAAACAATTATTTTTTTGCATAAAAAATTTAAAAATATTTGCTTATTTAGCTAGATAAAGTCTGAATTTGAAAATTATAATTTTTAATTTTTAGTTTAGTTTGCATTCAAAATTTTAAGGAGTTCACAATTTAACTAAAACGTACATTCAATTTCTTAGAACTAAAAATAAACTACAAAAGTTACTGCTGAAAAACTGAGCAAAAATAAATTTCTACTCCAAAAGGCATTCGCAAAAAATTAATTGTAATTGTAATAAAATAATAATAATCATTAAATAAATTAAAAAATAAATACTGTTAGAATTTATATATTCATATATGCAGCATTCCGATATTCATAATTCTACTTATATACTTTACGTTTTCAACAACAAGTGCAATTCACTGATTTACTAAAAAATGCTTAAATAATTATATAAAGCTCCAAAAAATCGCTTGTCGCTAAAATTTTTTGGATCAGACTAAAATTTTTTGTGTTTTCGGTTTTTTATGTCTCTGTGTACCTTCAGACAGGGTGACTCATTATCGTTTAATCTGTTGTTGGAGAAAATGAGCCGCAGAACTAAACAGAGAAGATACAATCTTCTAGAAGAGTGTACAGCTGCTGGCGTACGCCGATAATATCGATATCATTGGAAATAACTTAGTTAGTTAGTTCTGCTTTTTTCAGACTGGATAAGGAAGTAAAGCGTATGGGTCTGGAGGAGCACGAGAAATAGACTAAAACGCTCCAGCTATGAAAGTGTTCCATGCAGTACCCACTGGTGGAAGCCAAGGAAGAGGAAGACCTCCAGTCCGTTGGAAGGGCCAGGTGGAGAGGACCGGGCTTCTTTGTGTGTCTGAAAAGCTTTTGAGCTGACTGAGACAAACAAATGCCTAATGTTTTTGTTTAAGAGGCCTGACCTATTTTATTTATTTTTCTCAATCGTTCCTAAGCTATTGGCCTCTAAGTTATCCCACTCTTCTATTTTTGTTTGCTCAAAAAAAAGCGTAGGCCATTTCATTATCCGATTATTGACAACCGGGATGATCGATCAAGAATATTTTCGATTTCCAAGGGGAAATCTGGCACTAATCAAACGAAAAAAGAAAAAAAAATCTAGTTGATTTATGACAATAGATAATACACGGATACATAATATTATTAAACAACTCTATATTTCTCATATGTGTCATATATCCAATTATAGACAGTTCCCTAACCATACGTCTCATCCTAACCTAATCGGTAAAGTTCAAAATTAGTGTGATTTTTACGGATTATCTCAATAAAACATATGTAAAACATTCATTTTCAATTTGAATTTCGCACTTCAATTAGAAACTTTAATTCTCGTTTCTAGTCATACCCGTTGTAAGCTTTATACCCTAAGTACCGTTATAACGCTTAATGAACCTTTACAAACTAACTTAAGTGCTCACTTTCTGGTATCCTTTTGCGCTTTATGATGCGCCTCCAGACCATCGGAGAGACTGTGTAACGATGTGATCGCTATAAGTTCGGTTATGATACGACCACCACCACTAAACCATTGCACCCAAACTGCCGGTTCACCATTAGCGGTTTGCGATTGTTCATCCGTTTCAACATTGACAACTTTGCCCGGCCAGGCGGGATAGCCGCGCGATGGACCCCAAATCAATTCGCCAATTGCAAATGTATGTGTTGCTGTTGTTGCAGTTGGCGTTGTCGCTGCCGCTGCCGCTGGTGTTGCTGTAATGCGTGTTGCAGTGCTGTCAGCCAGTTCTGTGATATTGCTGGCGGCGGAGTTGCGTGCGGCGCGTGTGGCACGTGCGCGTTGCAATTTGTTTGGCGATTTTTGTGGCGATTTACGGTATGTTTGGTTGTTGGTTGTATGTGTGATTGACGGCGTCGGTGGTGGTGGTGGTGGTGTGTTTGTTGTTTTGGTCGTAGTTGTTGGCGAGTTTCTTGGTGACTCTAAGAATTGATGAGGTTATTTAAAAACAAGTCGTACTCTCAGCATAGTTGGGCCTAATTAACGTTAATATTTATTTGACGATGATTTCGAATGGCTGAGTTAAATGCGCAGATTTTTATTGTTAACTGATGTCATTGAAGCGTATGATGTGGTTGTAAGTTAATTTGAGTTAATCAACAGACAGATGAAAATAAGTTACATGAAGTTTTTTCCCTGCACAAAAGCCATCACCAATTGTCTCTTATTTACCAATGTATTGAATTTTTGGTGTTGTAATATGTGTAGAAAATCCTTTAGTCATTGTATTAATCACAGGTACGTATGAGTAGTTTGAGTGATTTAAATGTATACGATATGAAACTGACAGATTCTTCGCAAGTAGTTACGAATCCTACTATATATGTACATAAGAATATATATAAATACTAAATAAACAATAACAATTTATTGCTCCTCTGACCTTTTTTACATTTATAATAAATTAATAAATTTTTAGTGAATCTGTAAAAAATCTGTAGTTCCCCTCCCACTGCTTTAACTGATTATTTTAACTGCGCTATTCAAGCATTTATTTCTCTAACGAGAGAAAAATATCCCTTAAATATTCCTCAGCTAAGGTTTACAAAACTTTCAAAGATTTATTAATAACTTTTTATCGGATGGACTAAAAACTGACTGACAATAGTCTG
This sequence comes from Zeugodacus tau, assembly GCA_031772095.1. NCBI lineage: Eukaryota > Metazoa > Arthropoda > Insecta > Diptera > Tephritidae > Zeugodacus > Zeugodacus tau. Next base: position 54,355,392 of record CM062649.1, on the reverse strand, counting down.
AGCCAACTACCATAGGATTTGTCTTATTAATATGTAATCAGATTAATTTATGTGTACTGTAAGGCCTTTTAAGACCACTATCAATAATGTTTCCCTCTTTTTTCAGTGCAGACGTTTGATTTAAAAAAAAATATTCCATTGGCCAGATAATAATCCGCTAATCAAAATTTAACAGTGTATGCGGATCTAAAATAGCCTTCAACTCTGAATATAACGGACTTAATAGTATCAAAAGGTTAAGGTAAGGCATTTGCTTATAGAAGAGAGTTCGTATGAACACTTGTAAGAATCATGTTCATCAAAATATATTTGTACTCTAAAGATGACAATATTCGACAAGGAAGCTCTTGGTGGAACAAAAAGTGGTATGAAATTAAAAACGACTTCGATCATATCAGTATCGTAAAATCCAAGACCTATGCTGACTAGAAACTCACAAGAGTTTTAGCAAAATTGGAAAATTAGATAATTGATTTACTCTTCCAATTGTATTTACGTACGCATACATAGAGATTATTTAAATATACAAACATTGTTGTAAAATCTACAATATTAACGTCATTGATGTTGGGAGCATGAAGTGGAATAATTGAAGATGAAAGCTTAACGTTCGGAGTACAATGGAGTAAACTCATAATCGCACCACATATTAATAAATCTGATAAATTTAAATGCACATACATATGTAAACAAGAGCATTTATTTTTATAGTACAGTACTTTTCCGAAATAACGAACACATTAATTGTCAGGCCTGTTCGCTACATCAAAGTTTTCATTAATTCGAGTACTCACTTAGAGGTATGTTTTTCAATAAAAATGAGTTAGATATCCGTAAATTGCAATTTAATAAAGTATTTTCTTTAATATTTGTTAATAAATGAAAAACCATAACAAAACAATTCAAATCCCAGAAATTCTTTCAAAATGGACCAATTCTGACACTTATACTTCTATTTGGTTGGATGTCTGAATTTGGTATCCCCGCAAAACTAATGCGGCTGTGTAAGTTGACGTTGAGCAACACCAAAAGCTCCGTCAGGATCGGGAAGGACCTCTCCGAGCCGTTCGATACCAAACGAGGCTTCAGACAGGGTGACTCACTATCGTGCGACTTCTTCAATCTATTGCTGGAAAAAATAATACGAGCAGCAGAGCTAAATAGAGAGGGTACAATCTTTTACAAGAGTGTACAGCTCCTGGCGTATGCCGATGATATTGATATCATCGGAAGCAACACCCGCGCCGTTTGTTCTGCGTTTTCCAGACTGGATAAAGAAGCGAAGCGTATGGGTCTGGTGGTGAATGAGGACAAGACGAAATATCTCCTGTCATCAAACAAACAGTCAGCGCACTCGCGTCTTGGCTCCCACGTCACTGTTGACAGTCATAACTTTGAAGTTGTAGATAATTTCGTTTATCTGGGAACCAGCATTAACAACACCAACAATGTCAGCCTTGAAATCCAACGCAGAATCACTCTTGCCAACAGGTGCTACTTTGGACTGAGTAGGCAATTGAAAAGTAAAGTCCTCTCTCGACGAACCAAAATCAAACTCTATAAGTCGCTCATTATTCCCGTCCTGATGTATGGCGCTGAAGCGTGGACGATGACAACATCCGATGAGACGACTCTTGGGGTTTTCGAGAGAAAGGTTTTGCGCAAGATTTATGGTCCTCTGAACATTGGCAACGGCGAATACCGCAGACGATGGAACGATGAGCTGTACGATTTACACGACGACATTGACATAGTTCAGCGAATAAAAAGACAGCGGCTACGCTGGCTAGGTCATGTTGTACGGATGGAAGAAAACACTCCAGCTCTGAAAGTATTCGATGCAGTACCCGCTGGAGGAAGCCGCGGAACAGGACGACCTCCACTCCGGTGGAAAGACCAAGTGCAAAGTGACCTGGCTTCACTTGGTGTTTCCAGTTGGCGCCAAAAAGCAAAAAGGAGGAATGAGTGGCGCGCTCTGGTAGATTCGGCTATAATCGCTTAAAGCGGTTCCTACGCCAAATATATATCTATATATATAAAAAGAAGTTACATTTCCTTGGTAATCTTATAACTCAAGAACGGGCTCACCTATCCAAACCAAATTTTTAGGCTTTGTTTGGACTATTCAGTAGATGGTTTGTGTTTTGAAATTTTAAGAATCGGATACCAGGGTCTAGAGAAATAGGCCAAAACGTGGACCCGGGTAACCCTAGGATGTGTTTGTACAATATGGGTAGCAAATGGAAGCTGTTGATGATATCTATAGGATAGAGTATTTTTGATGACGCTCCGTGACTAGGGTCTCGAGATATCGGCCAAAATGTTTCAAAAATTTCACCACACATGTAGGTATGTATGTAGCAGGCAATCAATCGGATACCAGGAAATCAATCGGCAATCAATCGGATATCAGGGTCTCGAGAAATAGGCGAAAACGTGGACCCGGGTAACCCTAGGATGTGTTTGTACAATATGGGTAGCAAATGGAAGCTGTTGATGATTTCTATAGTGTAGAGTATTTTTGATGCCGCTCCGTGACTAGGGTCTCGAGATATCGGCCAAAATGTTTCAAAAATTTCACCACACATGTAGGTACGTATGTAGCAGGCAATCAATCGGATACCAGGGTCTCGAGAAATAGGCCAAAACGTGGACCCGGGTAACCCTAGGATGTGTTTGTACAATATGGGTAGCAAATGAAAGCTGTTGATGATTTCTATAGTATAAAGTATTTTTGATGCTGCTCCGTGACTAGGGTCTCGAGATATCGGCCAAAATGTTTCAAAAAATTCACCACATATGTTACATTTTTGTTTATTTAACTCGTACCTACTTGGAAAGCTGAAAAGCGCTCATATTAGCATACATACATCAATAATAGTTTAATAATTTACTAAACGATTTGTTACCTACTTAGCTACGCTCTTTCGCTCTCAAAATTTATGAACTTTCGTCCAACTACCATACTTATTATTCCCACCTACAAACTTACTGCATTATATTTATATCAACATGTAGGTATGTATGTAGCAGGCAGATCGACAAACAAAGTAGGCTTTGAAAAGACATCGAACTATATTACGGTGCATTTATTTTGCAGAGAGAAATACATGAATATTTTGCTTTTTGTAGGTATATAGAACTTTGACTCTTAGCATTAAGAAAATTCAAATTAGGAGAATATATGACATTGGAGTGTAAACATCGCCGGAGCGTTTTCTTTGGCCCCATACGTTCAGTAGTGTCCGAAATTACCGCTGTGCAAAATTATTAGTTATTACATATTTTTTTTTTTAATAATTATTGAAGTTTGTGTGAATTTGTGAAAAAAATAAATATAGCGCAAAGCGAATTTCCAACTAGGCCAAAACATGGCAATGAGGCAATGAATTATCCAACTGAATTTTTAAATTCATTAGAACCGGCTGGTATGCCACCGCATTGCTTGAATCTGAAAGTGGAATTATTGCGAAATATTAATCCACCAAAACTGTGTAATGGCACCAGATTGGCAGTGAAAAATATATTGCCAAATTTGATTGGAGCTACGATCTTAACTGGTAAATCAAAAGGAGAAGTTTGTTTAATACCGCGTATCCCTATGATTGCAACTGATATGCCATTTGAATTCAAACGATTACAATATCCTGTGCGTTTATCATTTGCGATGTCTATCAACAAAGCTCAAGGGCAAACACTTAACGTTTGTGGTGTGAATTTGGAGGAATCATGTTTTTCACATGGACAACTTTCTGTTGCCTGTTCCAGAGTCGGTACCCCCAGCCGTTTATTTATTCATGATCAAAATGGAAAAACAAAAAATATTGTTTATCCAAATGTTTTGGATAGCTAGCAAATAATTAAATATATTTTTTTTATAAATTAGTTATATTTTATATTTCACTTTATACGTAGCGAAGCACGTACCGGGCCGCTATAAATATTATATGTATTCATTGTATTGCTTTCAAAAAATCATAAAGTTCTGCTTATCTGTAACACCACATTCATTGACTGTTAGGCGGTACAAAGTTCGCCGGGTCAGCTAGTATATATATATATACTTCTATTTGGTGCTGATCAATAATTTTAATATTTTTTATAAAATTCAACATTTTTCCAATTTGCACATTTATTTTGCACTTGTTCAAGTTATATTTTTAATTCTGGTTCGATGTTTTTGGATTTTTTTCTCTTTCTTCATTTGTCTTCTGCACGTCGTTCGTTAAACCGAGTACTTACAAATCCCCGATGTTCGTTATTTAAGGTACTCAATGTAACAAATTTGCTTGTTCGTTATAGGCGGTTTTCGTTAAATCGAATATTCGTTATTTCGGAAAACTACTGTACTTGTGATTTGGAAGCAAATTCAATTATTGGGGGATTATTTCGTTCACGCAGCTTGGTTTTCAATACCTCAAGGAATGATTGAATTATTTTGCAAATAACTTTGTTGCTACTCACACGTACTATATAAGGAAATAATGACATACATAATAAATATAAAATTTCATTCAACCATTATTAATGCAATAAGTGAAATTTAAGTGAAGAGAGTTAAGTCGATTTTTGTTGAGCGACATATTGGAATTTATGGAATATAATTTTAAGGTTTTCTAGAAAGAAAACTATAACCTTGCAGTCATTGAAAATGTGAAATTTTTTTACCGGAAAGTGATAATTTGCGGAAATTAATATTTGAAGAAAAGTGCTGTAGAGTCGCATCGAATACCTTTCATGAGCAACATGCAAAAGATGTTTCCAACGGTTCGATTTGTTAAGAAGGCAATGCTCTGTGTTTTGTGGGATCAGAATTGTGTGGTATATCATGTCCTTCTAAAGCCAATTAGTATTACACAGTTAATACTACTCGCTACAGACAACAAATGATCAATCCAGAATTGGCCAGAAGACTTGGAGAGCTGCTATCCCCGTATTCACCAGATTTGGCCCCATCCGATACCATTTGTTTTGTTTGTGTGACACGCATTTCCTGAGCAGCATTTCGATTCCTACGCAGAAATCCCAAATTGGTTGTCTGGTTGGTCAAAATGTGTAAAAGCAATGGTCAATACTTTGGATATTGCTCAAAGCAACTCTCAGTTGTGGATTATCGCCACCATTAATATGTATGTATGTATGTATATGATAGAAAAATAAATAAGAATACTAAATCTATTCGTGTCAAGACAAATATTTCTCGACCTAAATCTCACATCTTCTATCTTCTATTTTCAGCTAAAAGGATTTCTACTATTTTGATGTATTTTAAGTAGTCAGCATGACATTGTTTGTGGAATTATTTCTCGCTGAAAGCCTAGATTAGGTTTATAATAACAATAAATACAACTTTAAGTATGTGAGCACATGTAGCTAGGTTTGCTTATGGTTTATACTGGCATGCATTAGTTATGTATTTATGAGCATAAGGCGATCTGACGTGATTTCGCTATAATGCCATAAGCACAACGTTGAAGATTATGATAGAGAAAAGCTACAAAGATAAACACAAATAATAAAGCAAACAAAAAAAAAAACAACAACGAAAATACGCCAATCACAGTTAAACAGTAAGGAAACGAATACAAGGAAAGTGAGTCAGGATATTTGTAAATACTCAAGCATACATATAAACGTTTGTGTGTGTGTGTGTTTTAGTAGGTATTAATGTGTGCGTATGATTCGTGTAAGATTACAAAATACGGTAACTGTATGTATGTGTGTATGTGTGAAATGCGCGATTTTCGCATTTCACTTTGTTAGTATTTTTTCAATGGTAGAGCGCAAAAATTCAATTCACAATTACAACAAGGCTAACAAGGATACATATCTATACAATATCTGCATACAAAATGTAATCTCATTTTGACGCTGTTAACAATGAAAACAACGTATGTACGAGTTGTAAATAACTGTTGTGACAGCGCTGCGCCGATTGATTAGGGCGATTCGCGTTGCGACTGATTACTTACCGTGTGAATCGGGCTTCATTACAATATCCTGTTGAAGCGAATGATGTTGTTGCAACTGCTGCTGATGCTGTTGTTGTTGATGCTGCTGCTGTCGTTGTTGTTGTTGTAGCTGTAGTGTATTGGCCAAAGCTGTAGATGTTGCGGATGAGGTGATGGTGAAGCCCATTCCAGCAGCTCCAACTCCGCCTCCACCAGCGGCATTCATAATTCCGCCTCCAGCGCCGCCACCCACACTCTGCGGCGGTGTTTGTACGCGTCGTATCTTCGCCTCTGACGGCTTGTATATATTTGTGGTTTGATATGCGCTTGACATAACAAGTCCTGATTGAGCAGCATGATGGGCGATGATGCATGAACAGTAGCCACGACGATGAGGCGTGCGGCCGAGAGAAAGGGAATAAATAAAAAATGGAAATTTATATGAAAAGTCAATATAATGATGTGCTGAGGGTAGAGTGTTGAAGCGAAAGCGCATATTTACTGTTTTAAAAATTCATAAATTTGTTATAAGAAAATAACGGTATATTTATATGTATATAGATCTATATGCAAGGTAAGTGTGTGTTTGTATCGTCAATCTGTTATTGGCATTGTCAGCATGAGCAAGCGAAATATATCAGTGCGCCGTGTGGCAAGCAAAAGTGCTGATGTTTCATTCTTGCCTCTAATACGCTTAGCTGCTCTGCGCCTTTCTTCACTGTCTTATACGTAACTTTTACGGCAATCAAATGTATTTGAGGTTGATTGCGGCTGGGATAAGCGTATAATAACTTCGTGCAAGCGTATGTACATAGAAAGAAATTTGAGCCTGTTTGTGCATGAAGGCAGCTTAATGTAGCGCTTAGCTAAAGCTTTTGTGCCTCCACGGCTGTGGCGCGTCTACGGCTGCGGCATCAGCTAATAGAGCGTACAATTTACGAGCCTACTTATTTTTAACGATTCTTCGCTTCATGGTCGCCTCCACCCGCTACTGCCACTGCCACTGCCACTTTGCGCCTTTTGGCATTTTAGCCCCATTTCAATACACCGTTGCCCCCGCCTACACTGTCTGCGTCAGATCTGTGCGCGCCTATTCAGCGCGCCCTTAGTGCGATGGTAGGTTGCGTGCGCGTATAAATGTCGATTGGAATTTAATGTTGCGTTTAACGTCTTGATTTCTTCATCGCATGTGAGTGGCATAAAATGTGTGCGTGTATCGTGCGGCACCCCACCTGCTGCAAATCTTCTTTTGTAGCCTGTGTATTTGCGCTTCAAAAATATGTTCGATTTTTACACTTTATGTATGTGTGTGTGGGTATGTACGAGTATGCATGTTGATCAGTCTAGCATAAAAATGCCCTAAGGATGTTGCATGATACATATTTTATTGGTTTCTGCTTTGCATTGCTACAGTGCGTTCGTGTCTGTTTTGAGCGCGCCTTTTTTATTGCTTTTATTGTACATATTTCCCGATGTCGATTTTTAGCGAATTATAGCCTTTTGCCATATGTCCTCGTGTGTGTGTGTGTGTGTCAGTCATGTGTAGTTGCGTGGGCGTGCGAGTGGATTGTAAGTGGTTAACAGACGATTTTACGAGCGCATTAGGTGTTCATTTTAAAACATTTTATGCTCGTGCCAAGCGAATTTAATACCATTTGCGCTGTTTTTATGCGAAAAGTGACGAGGAATCGCAAACATTTTCGTATGTGCATTACTAGATTCGTAGTTTATTAGAAAGCCAAGGTGCGAACTTGCAACACAATAGACATTTGAGATACTCTTATGATAAATAAGGTTATGTAATATGCACTTATGGCACAAAATCATATGACGGCTATATAAATAGTACACCCCAAAAGATTTAGAGCTGTGTGGCATATGCTGCTCGATTTTACGGATATCAAGCTTCAGGTTGTTCGCTCGCTATTTGCGAAGCTCAACTTAAATGCCATAAAGTTGCATGCACCTAAATAAAAGAAGCCTAAATGAGATTTGAGGATTTATGATATCCTGTTTTTTGAGTTTTCTAGTTTTAAAAAGCACTGTCTGAGTGTGAAACCCATATTGGTGATAAGCCATAGAATTTAAACTATCATAACCTAAATAATCAGTCTAGCCAACAGGTGCTTCTTTGGACGGTAGAGGCAATTGATAAGTAAAGTCCTCTCTCGTGAACAAAAAACAAACTCTATAAGCCGCTCATCATTACCGTCCTGTTTTATGGAGCAGAAGCGTGAACGATGACAACATCCGATGAGACGGCACTTGGATATCTAGTGCCATAAACATTGGCAAGGTAAAATACCGTAAAAGATGAAACGATGAGCTATATGAGCTATAGGATTGCATTGACATAGTTCAGCGAATAAAAAGACAGTCGGTAGGTCACGTTGTCCGAATGGACGAAAGCGCTTCAGCTTTGAAAGTGTTCGATGCAGTACCCGCCTATGAAAGCAGAGGAAGAGGAAGATCTCCACTCTGTTGGAAAGACCAGGTGGAGAAGGACCTGGCAGTACTTAGTATCATCAATTGGTGCCAAACAGAGAGAAAGAAGAACGAATGGTGCGCTGCTGTTAACTCGGCTGTAACCACATTTTCTACGCAAATTAAGCAGAAGAAACTAAATAATTAAAACCTGAATCTAATAAAAAATATGTGTTATTTTGATAAAGACAGTTCATCCTTGCTCTAAACCTTAAAGAATAGTCCATATCACATTCCCATAGACTCTATAGAAAAGAAAAGGAAAGGATATACGCCTCTCGAGCAGAATCAGTGTGTCCAATTGCAGGAAAAATTATCGGGTTATCTGTTAAATAATTTTTAATGAAATTTACAGCAAAATACAATCTTCAAGTCATATTAATATCAAAATTGTGCTTGGTTGCTGGCTTTAGAGCGAATTATTGATTTTTGAGACTCATGAGGTATGTTACGTATACAAATAAAATGGATATCAATTTATATTTTCAATTCAATAGCATTGTGAAGAGTTGCATTCACATTCATACCTTTCTCAGTGTCCGTGGTCGATGGAGACTGGCGACTGTCAGCACTCTGTGGTGAAGCGGCACCATCCGGTTCCGAGCTGGAAACACATTGTACCTGCAAAGGCGACGCAATGGGTTTAGTAATCGATTAAATGCAAAAAATAATAATTGCTTCATGCTACCATATCACTGCCACCACTACGATGACTGGGTGGCCGCTCTGGGCTGCGTGGACTATGGGTGGTGGTGTCCGGTGGACTGGCTGCTGCTGAACGCTGACCACCGCGAATTGATGAATTTAACGATGATGTGTTGGCTGACGAAGACGACGTTGCTGATTCCATAACGATTTGCTCAGAGCTCAACATGGTTACATGTTGTTGTTGATTTGTGTGTTGTTGTTGCTGTTGCTGCTGCTGCTGCTGCTGCTGCATTGCGGCAGTGGCCGGTTGTATGGCGACATGATGATGGTGTTGCTGTTGTTGTTGTGCTGACACGTGCTGCTGTACTTGCACCTGCGGCTGTGACTGCTGTTGCTGATGCTGTTGTGCCTGTGGATGCTGCTGCACTTGTATGGTCGCATTCTGCTGCACGTACGTGGCTGTGCCGGCTTGCTGTTGTGCCGTTGGCATTACCAAACCCATTGGTGTCGAATAAATTTGTCCGATCGGACTCAATTGCCCATTGCTGCCGACAATAAATTGCTGTCCGGTGGCCGTGGGCGAAATGAACTGTTTATTTTGGGGTGAGGGTGTGCGCAACATCATTGTTGTGCCCTGCGGTGTGGTCGTCAGTATGCTCGGCCCGCAAGCGCCCACATTCTGTATTTGTAGCAATGTGGTGTCGGGTGCCATCACCAGACCGGTGGGCACAATTAATTGCTGCCCAATGAGATTCATTGGCTGTATGATTTGTCCATTCTGTAAGATGATTTGTTGTGGTTGTGTCGCTGTTGCGGTAGCCGGCTTATTGACCACAATGCCCTGTATGCCGGGGCTAAGTTGGAATTGTTGCTGATATTGTGGTGCAGCCGAAGCGATTTGCACAACTTGCGGTTGTGGCGGAGGTGGTGGTGCCGGCTGCTGTTGTTGTACGGCAACGGCTGCAGCGGCGGCGGCGGCAGCTGCTTGTTGCTGTATTATGGCCGTTTGGTTGGGTATAGTTGGCGAAATTTGTGGTGAAAGACTCGTGGTGGGCGTGTTGGTTGGCGAGACACTGCCAGTGGAGTTCTTACGCTTTTTCGCACGTCTCTTCACATCCGGCGATGTGATAATAATGCGTTGTGCCTGCGCATGTTGCTGCGTGTGCTGTGGACTCTGCTGTGTTTGTTGTACATAGGCGGTGGTGCCATCAGCCTGTTGCACAATCTGACTTACCACCTGACCATCCAGCGTGGCAAATTGCTGCTGAGCAGCAGGCTGTTGCTGTTGTTGTATAACATAGCCACCGTTCGGAAGCGTATTCAATACGACCGCTTGCTGTCCGTGCAGCAGCCCCGTGGTGGCTGTAGCAGCGTTCTGTGTGGTGGTCAACAGTTGATTGCCAGCAATTAGTTGCTGACCGCCAGCGTGTATAATATTGCCAGTATTGGCAGTTGTCGCCAGCGCCACCTTAGTGCCATTGCTTGTGGTCAGTATATTCTGACCAGATGAATTTAATATAACTGTAGCCGGTTGCAGTTGCGCAGTGGTGGTGGTGGCACCCGCTGTGGATGCCTGACCTACAATGTAGCCACCTTGATGCTGGTGCTGCTGTCCATTTTGCAGTATGATGCTACCATTCGCGGTGGTCAGCTGCTGGTGACCGCCCAGCACTTCCAGTTGATTCTGTGGGTGGTGCTGATGTTGGATGATAACGTTGCCGGTTGTCGTTTGCCCAGCTCCATTGCCGGTGCCATTGCCATTAGCCGTTGTGGTGATCAGCAGTTGTTGTTGGCCTTGTGCCTGTTGCTGTTGTAATTGCGCCGTGGGTTTGCCATTAGTCGGCATAACAATCAACTGTCCCGTGGAGGTCATGATGATTTGACTTGTGGGCAGCTGTAGTGGAATTGTGTTGTTGGCTTTCTGCACAGTGGCTTGCAACTTTTGCGGTTGTGGTGGCGGTGCAAGCGTCTCTAAATGCTGCTGGCTAGCGGTCACCGTGACAGCTGTTGTTGCGGCGGCTGTTGTTGTAGTGGCGGTTGTTGTTGTAATGGCGCGGCTAGCAGCTATAGATGTGAGCGTATTGCGCGCAAGCGCTATGCGTTGGGGTTGTTGTTGCTGGTGCTGCTGTTGTGGTGCCTGGCGTATGATGCGTATCTGTTGGGTGTGTTGCTGTTGTGACGGTTGTTGTTGTTGTACGCGCATTTGTACCACCTGATTGGAGTTGGCTTGCGGCGTGTGATGTTGCTGTTGCAACTGTTTTTGTTGTTGCTGCTGTTGCATTGGCGATGGTGATGCCGTCATTTTGGAAGAAGAGGCGCGTGAGCTTCCCGACTCCACCGAATCGGCTGGAGATGGACATGGCAATGGACTCTCATTGCTTGTTGATATGGCACCGACTTGCTCGGGTCTTGGTGTATGCCGCTGCGTTTCGGGTGTGGAACGCGCAAAGGCGGTGCTTGAGGAGACGGGAGATTCTTGTGCGGTTGGCACCAGATTCGGCTTCTGCGAATGCTGTTGTGGTTGTGTTTGTTGTTGCCTAAAAACCACATTTTGCTGCTGCATGAGTTGTATTTGTTGTGGTTGTTGTTGTTGCTGTTGCAACTGCAACTGTTGTTGTGGCTTCAAAGTCAGCGTGAAGTTTGTGCCACCGTCTGCGGCCATTGAAGTTGGCACCATCAACTGACCGTTGATTGAAACCACATTCATTTGTTTTAGTTGATGGTTTTGCTGTTGCTGTTGTAGTTGTAGTTGCGCCTGCTGCTGTTGCTGGTGCTGTTGCTGCTGCACATGCACTTGATTAGAAGTGACAATGATTTGCTGTGGATGAGCGCCAATTTGCTGCGGCTTGCGTTGTTGCAATTGCTGCTGTTGTGGTCGATAAAACGTGGTCTCCAGTTGTTGCTGCTGCTGTTGATGTTGCTGTATCTGCGTCTGATAGTGTGTCACACCATTCTGCACATAAACTTTCTTGGCGTAAGTGCCTTGTGGTTTCTTATCACCAACTGAAGTGCCTGTCGTTTCTTGCGTCACATGCTGTACGTTCTGTTGCATTGTTATATTGACGTTACCGTTAGTAGTGTTGTTGTTGCCGCTTGGCACATGCCTCATCTTAATCTGCTTATCTTCCTCAGACACACTTTCATAGTCATCAGTATCGTCTGGATCATCCCCATCATCTGCAATTTCTGCGTCATCCTCAGCACATGCATCGGCCTCGAGCTCGTCGTCTTCTTCCTCATCTTCATCGTCATCTTCGTCCATGGCAACATTCATCATTGAGCTGTGCAGCAACGCTGTCTGTTGCTGCAGATATCCTGTGGGATCATCTTTAAAATTCGGCTGCTGCTTCTTCACTGGCGAGGAGGGTGCGCGTTTTATGTAGCGACTTGTGTTCTGTTGATGGCTCATTCCACTGCCGCCGCTTGCGGTCGTCCAAGTGGGCGTTGCCACATTGTTTTCTTCGCCAGCGATTGTGGTTATTGCATTTGTTGTTGTTGTAGCAGCTTGCGGCAATGGTGGCACACGCTCAGCATCTTTGCGCCACATTTTGTTGTCTGCGTTAAGTGAATTGGGCGGTTGTTGTTGCTGCTGTTGTTTTATTTTGATGTCTGCATTGTTTGTCACATTCTTTATCACATTTTGCTGTTGTTGTTGTTGTTGCTGTTGCTGTTGATAATGCACCTGTGCAGGCGGCATCATTTTATTAGGATTTTGACTAGCTTGTTGTTGTACATTTGTGTTGCCTGCTTTTGTTGCACTTAAGCTAATATTAGTAGCTGTGGGCATTGCAGATGACGCTGCGGTGGCATTGTTGGCCAACTTGCCACGTTTAATGTCTGAAAATGTAAGATAAACGAGGAAATAATAAGCATAAATGGTTTTTAAGTAACAGTATTTAGTAATAATTAAGTTAGTTAAGAATGACGATAATTCTCATTACGAGTACAACAAATCTTTACGATATACTATATATAAGATGAAACAGACAATAGAAGCTGTTGATGCAATTTTTTAAGATTTTACTTTCGAAGTTATTTCTTATTTTCGAAAGTACAAAAATATATACATACATACACATGGCAGATCCAATTGCATTTCATTTAAGTAGAGTTAAAGAGAAGGTATATGGAAGACTACGGAGATTTGTTCATATTTGTATAGGTTTGACTGCTCCAGCGAGGGATAGTTCCTTAATCATAGTGGTGCGGACAATAAAATCCCAATACTAATAAATATACTAAGGTTTTTTATGCTGATTATTTCATACATATAATATTCCAATAAGCCACGAAATGTAGGTAATTTTTAAACCTTTCTGCCAAAAATTGTTGCCTGCATTTAGGTGTATAATGACAATGACAATCATGTCAATGATAATCACGTACGAAAGCTCTTCTATTTGCGAAAAACTTATGAGAATACTTATGTAGAAGCAAATATGGAACCATAAAGTTGTAGATATTTTTCACCTCGTGAATGTATGTTTTATTGAATCAACTATATTGAAGAATTGAGTCCTCACATTGAGTATAGACGCTGAGAAGGTATACACCAGAGAACTGCATGAGTGCCTAATTTCCGTACTTAGAGTAAACTTGCTTGAAAAGCGATGGCGGTGTCCACTCACACTCATAGACATGCATTGTGAGCTAACATCTACTCAAAGATCTATGAGTGGAGAAGCTACTGAGCCAGTCGTATACTTGCTATTGCATATTAATTGTATTTGTTTTACACATTCTTCTTTTTGATTTTCACTGACAAGTGGTGATCATCCTCAAGACCAGCAAAGGAAAAAGCAAGACACACTCATCACCAGTAGCGCGTGTACTTGAGTGTTTACTATTGTATTGTTGTTCGTGTATTCTTTTTTGTCGTGCGTCAGTTTTTTGTGCGTTGCTTATTAAGAACTGCAAAATTTTTTGTTGTTTTATGTATGCTGACGCAAGTGTGTCATTCGTTGTGGAACATTCCCTGCAAGAACAATGTCAACCTTTTGACTGTTCGTACGATAATTAGAATTAAAAAATTTTTTAGCATGTAAAATTGAAATATTTATATCCCTTTTTAATATAGTCAAAGTTTGCTTTTGGAAAAAAGCGATTATTATTTCTTGTCCATGCATATACACACTAATTATTGTTTTGTTGATCATTTGACCTTCAGCTGTTTCTTACAGGGGTTTAGCACATGGATGACAGCGTCTTCGGCTGCTCGATCTGCCACTCGTGTAAATAACATACAAAACACACAAAACGAGCGTGCAAAGAACAGCAAAGTATTAAATGAACTCAATACTCAGAGAGTTGCTAAAATTTGAGAATGTCATTTACTCAAACCGCTTTTTTTGTGTTGTCGCTCAGCTTAAGTAATAACATGAATAAGCAGAAGAGAGTTAAGTGTTTTTTTAACCGCTTTGAGCTAAGTGGAAAAATTCTGTGAGTGTTAAAACCACCGCGACATATTTGGCTAAGTGTTTTTGATACACAAGTATGATAAATATGCGAGTAAGCATGCGATGTATTTTGAGTGGCGGTGCACTTCTGCAGGTCTCTGGTATACACTTATAATGATCGAAAGCTATTAAACATTTTTGTTTAAGGGGGTCATCCCATGTGACGGAGCGGTGTTTTGATCAGTTAAATGCATTTTCCATCTTTGTTTTTTTATTTTTCATAAAAAGTTTTATGAATTTTTGTTTGATTCTAGTGCATACTATGCGTTTACATGTGTCGGTTGTACCCTACAAATTTTATGTCACTCTGTCTAACCGTTTTTGAGATACGATGGAGGAAAGTTTTAAAAACACAGTTTTGATGAAAACACGTTCAAAGTTTCCAGCTGCCAACTCAGCGCTTCGAACAGCATCTTCTTCTAAATGTTGTATTTTTAAAACAGCTTCGTATTTTTAAAAACTTTACTACCGTATTCTAGACATGTTAAGAAAGCATTTTATCAAAAATAAAAAAATCTATTTTTTGAGCCCATGACATGGGATGACTCCCTTAAAGATCATTTAGGCGTATTGTTCATTTGTTCTTATTTTTAGTTACTTCTTTTTTCGGTCATTCTGGTTTTAATATAGTCCTCAGAAAGATTTGAGTTTTTAGATTTGAGAATGATAGATATTTTTTTTTTAATATTTTTTTTTTTACTCTTTAAGCAAAATACCGGAAGATCGGAATATTAATACAAAGTTTTTTCTACTCAATTCAATTGGAAAGAATATTATATGTAACTAATCTAATCTAATTGTATTTAACTTTGAACTGAACTACAAATTTAGTTTTGAATTCTGATATTAGGCCAATATTTTTTGCTACATATTCAGTTGGAATGAAACTGTGAAATTCTTACCATCAATTTGATTTTTTTAAGAGTATATTTTTTTTAACTATTATTTAGATGAATCATAACACAGAATTCCTAAATTTACTTCTATCATCTACAACATAAAACTGTTGACTAACGGCATGCGTTGCTTCATAAATTTTACAATAGAATTTTTCATAATTCGTTTCCCTTGCACATCGATATCTACGACAAACAAACACTCTAAGAATTCCACAATAGCACTCAAGGAGTTACTGCCGCTGCCGTGATGTAGAAAATCAATAAATTCTCACTTCAACCACGGCACAGCAGCGCAAACACCGGCTGCGGCGGAACACCAAGACAATCAATACTTGCGATTTACACACTTTTAACTTCCACCCAGACAATTAATCATCATTTCAGACACCAGACGAATGTTCACATATGTTTGCGCAGCAGTGGGCCGAACGTAGACGTTGGCGATTAACGACGTAGGTGAGTGCAAGTGCCTGTGACGAGAGTGCCTGTGACTGTGTGTATTAAAGTAAAGTAGTAGTAACGCTGCTGTGGCCGCTTAAGGACCCAGCTAACAGCCAACAGTGGGGTGACCAGCTGCTGAATAGTGAAGGGAGCAACAACGAGTCGATGCACTCTGGAAAACTATGGATTTGTGGTACCATAAGGACGCCAGTGCCTTTGTATTTATGTATGTGCGTATGTATGAGGTATAATCGTTTACAATTGCGGCAGTGCAAAAGAAAATATTTGTTGTAGGAGCGGATAACGGTAGCGCGCAGTAAATTAATTCACCACTTTTACCTGTGAAAGCTTCATAAAAGCAATCAATTAAAATACGTCGATAAAAATCTACAGCACACACATACATACGGGACACTGTTGAGCTGTGCATGAAACGAGGCAGACGTGTACATAAATGTACATAACAGTACATACATATGTATGTGTGGTAAATGTATAAAAGCGCCTACTCGAGCGACGGAAGGACCAAATTGCTGCAAAACGGCGGCAATATAAATGTCAGCGCATAAAGCATGTGAGTGAGAGCGGAATATACATACATACATACGAGCATATGTAACTTGTCATAACGAGTTCATTGCGGTTGAGGTGACAAAGCCTGCTGGCTTTTGGGCGAAACTACTGTAAATAACGTTAAAAAATGTCGTATTGTTGAACAAAAAAATGAATAAACTTGTAAAGCATAAAAACATAAAATAAAATAATAAATAATTATGGCCAAACATAATGGGTAGCAGCTGCGTTCTCCGTTTCTAATAGAGCTGACTCCAACTTTTTCTATTTTTTGCACTGACTTATCGCAGCAATTCAATCTAGTCCACAATTATGGTGCTTTACAGTTATACACACGCACAGTTATGTGAGTACATATGTGTGCAAGCACTTTGGCAGTGAAAATGTATAAACAAATATTGACAAAGTTGCATGTTGCACTATAAACAAGTGTAATTATGCTAAGTAAAATGGCTTGCCGCTGTTGTGGGTTTTGCATACAAAACACAAACATACACACATACATCCACACATGTAATTGAAAATGACGTTGTTGTCGCGACAAATGTGACTATGCAAATTATTTTAACTTGACGTCAACCCTTTATCACGTGCCGCTATATTACTCATAGGCTGCTATAGCCCGGGTACGACGCGGGTCAGCGAAAGGTCGCACACGTCACGCATCCGCCGATTACACAAATATGCCACAATTAAATACCAGCGAGGTATTTGAAGCGCAAAAATGTGGTTCGCCGTAGGCGTTTAAGCATGAGAAAACACAACCACACGCACCACTTTATGAATAACGCCATAAAGGTATCCATATGGCACTTATGTAAATGCCAGTTTGAAAGCATGCAAAAATTTGTTTATTTGCTTTCTGATGGCTGATATGCTTGCAATTTCGATAAGCACACAGGCGCATATTTATTTATGTGGTAGGCAGTGTAGTAGATTTGAGCGTGCTTAAGCGGTGCAACCCTGCACACGTAATTACATTCACGTGCATGTAGCGGTAAATAAAAAATGGTTGTATAAACTGCAAACCAGTGGCTACGTGGACAATAATTAAAATATTTTGGTTAAATGAGTCATAATAAATATAAATGTACACATGTGTACTGTATGTATATACAATAACATATTAATTTATATATGTATACGCTGCTGTAGATCCCCGACTCCAAATAGCAGTGGAGGAAGTGTTCCTTTGTTCCTGGCATATTTTATATGTGATTATTTTTTTCATAGAATTCAAATAAATAGTTATTTATTTTGTCATTACTCTGAAACTAGATACCTTGGATAGCTCACTTCCCTATAAGTAAAGGCAATTGTATTATATGTACATATTAAATCATATGGTCGAAAACAAAGGACCGCCATTGACCAATACCGATTTTCAAGAATACATTAGAAAAGGCAATGATTGGCATTACCAGCTTCAGCAAGCACAGATCGTCTATTTGTTGGCCTAAGTTAACCGTTGACTATCAAACTTCAATCACAACCAACTAAAATCGCAAGGTCCTTCAGAATTAAATAAAAAAAGTAACGGTAATAACGCCTATTGTGAGAGGATTACCTCGAAATAGTTTGACGAATATTAAGAACCAAGCTTTGTCTTAGAAAATCGCGTTTTTGCATGGCAATTTTGCGATAAAATTGTCAGCTGTATTAATTTATTACTTTATCTATAGCAGCTGCTAAGGTAAGACATGTTTTTATGAGTTTTGCAATTTCGTTTGTTAAAAACGTACACTTCATTGTTTGTTCCAAAAACAATACAGCAATGATGCGTCAGCTTCAATTTCCGCCAGAAGAGCCAAAACGAATAGATATTTTTCCAAAAAACGAAAATTACCGTTATTTTTTCGACAGTAATTATCTACTTGAAATCAATAATGTTCCAGAAGAAAGAGTAAACAATTGATTTATAAAAGGTACATAATTACTTCTGAAATGATAAAAATTATTAACAAGAATTAGGTAAATTAAATAAGTTAATTAACTGAAAGAATAAATAAAATTTTAGTAAAACAAACGATGGTATGAAAACATAATTGTTTTAAATATCGTGCCACACGAAATTGCATTTTTAAGGGAAAAAGCCACTTTCCGGTTCTAGTTACAAATTTTACAACTCTTTTATAGATTCATAAATGTGTGGCAAATGCAAATATGAAGCCTACAAATACATATAAGAATAAAATGCATACTCGTACTTCGTATAGGTAGCACCACATGAAAGAAAAAATGATCACCACATGCTGTTTCAATGGTGAATGCTGAATTTTTCTGAATAGATTGTAGCTAATTAACTCAATCGCCCATAACCTACACCACTTAAAGGTTGGTTTGCAATGCTTAACGGATTTACAGTTAATTAGAGGAGTAACTGGTAATTTAAAATCACTACAACAATAAAATGTAAAAAACACTCATTGAGTTTCTTTTGTGGCACAAACTGGTGAGTGGTGCTTAGTTTAGCCTTTGAACTTTTACCAATGGAGCCACACAAATATCATAGTTGAGTGAAACAATGCGGAATGAACTACGCTTCTAGTACTCAATACTAAAGTAAACTGTAATGTAATCCAATAGTGAAATAATTGGCAAAATGTAGTTTTTATGTATACACGTTAAACAAATTTAAATAATATAACTCACGTAACTTTTTATATTTACAATATTAATGAAAGTTTAATCAAAATTCAGATCAAATTTCACAATATTTGCTCATTCAAACCGTCATTAAAAATATGTCAAGAGTTATAGAGGGATTAACCATCAGTTAACACCAATCTGTAATTTAAAATTAGATAGCTGATGTGGCGAAAAAAATCAACTGTCTGCAACTTTTTGTGTAGTCACAATAAGCCTTTCGTGGACTTCTGTCCTAAAATATTAACAACTAGCAGACCGCTCCGGCTTCGCACTAGTTTTTACACATTTATACACACTCTCCCAAACATTTGCATGTACTTTGTCGTTTCTTGCGTGGGTTCATTTTAAAAAAGTAAAATGGGGAAAATTCGAACATGAAATTATATTTTATTTGCAATGAGCTAAAGCTTGATTACGACCTCTAGTCTTTGGTGTCCGTTGTCTTTCTCTCTGATTATGAAGGCGTTGGGAACGCTTAGAGTTCGACGCCCCAGCTCGAGCTTGTATATTTTTAATATTTTGTTCTTCAAGCCGCTGCATACGCTCCGTACTCGACTTTCAAGCGCGTACTTGGGAGGTTTTGAAATTTTGTTCAGCAAGCAGCGGCGAGCGCTCGTTACTTGACTCTCTGGCACGCGATTACGATGCGAAGAGAATGACTTGCAAGACGATTTTCAGTTTCTGATTAAGATTCTTCATCACGGAGTCTTTTTGATACCCTCATCTGGGAACTATTTCTTGAAAGTTGAGATGCTTGCAAAAAATAAAGGCTATACTTCTGGTGAAAGTAACTTTCCAATAGTGAAATAATTTTTGAATTCGGCACAGTAGTTTTTGAATTTATTCATTACAAATATACATACAAATCTTTCCTCTTTATAATAGTAGTATATATAATCGTATTAGCCGGAGGTTGTCTAATCATCCGTTTAATATAATGAACACATTAAGTAAACGACAACGAAGCGTTATGAGCTTTATGTGAGTATTTAAGAACTAATGTCATTTTTAAAATAAAGAAGTAACGAAATACCCTTGATATACGCCCACTACCTTTGTCTCTGACCCTCTTATTTTTTAAAAAATTCCGTCCCTGTCATTATAAAATTAGTGAAATGTGACAGCATCACAAACAATATTAAATTAACAATTGACGCGCACTGATTAGCACACGAAAGTCATTAGTGTTATTAAAAGTATAGAATATGTATGGTATATAAACTCGAATTATTTATGAACCCGAATACTCTAAATAATTGCATTAAAACATATGCTCACATTGTCGCCACACAATTAATTGAAACAAATTAAGTTAAATGCCATGGCATGGCGACCAGAAAAAATATGACAAAAGATTCCGCAAATACATTTTCAATAATATATGCCTGCATGCCCCTTTCGCATTGCGGTTTAAAAGTATTAGCATGCTCATGCAAAAACAATGGCATTAAAAAATAATAATAAATAAATGGCTTTCATATAACATGCAGCATGTGTGTAGATGTGTGCGATTATAACCATTTTAAGCCAGCATAAAATTAAAAATCCGCCAAAGCTCGAAATGAATTCGTAATAAACTTACAATTTAATTGTTAAATATTTGCGCGAAAAAAGCGAGAGATGTGTGTCGATAAAAGTGCGCAGAAAAAACGGTATAATTGTAATGCAATGGCTTCGACTTAATTCCGCGTCAATGGGGAATGAAAATTTTTGACTAGACAGAAAATGAAAACAAAAGCTCATAAAAAATGGACACAAACAAAAATTGCCAAGAGTGATACAAGGTTTTTCAAATATACTAAATGCGCGTAGCTTTCTAAGTACATATTTAAGTACAGCAGAGTTGGGAAAAATTGTAGTGCAAATAGTGAGGTTGCAAGGCATGATGGTCAAAGTATATCTATTGCTTTTATTGTTATTATTCTCTAGGTAATACGTGTGGTATACGTAACAACCAAATTCATGTTAATATTTTTGTTTACAATGTGGAAATGAAATGTAGAATATTAAAATTCTCTGATTGATGTTAGTACTGAATTAATTAATTCTAGAAATATTTTAATACAAGATTACTATTTTTTTATGTTACACAGAGACTCTAATAGCCTTTTCCTTTTCGCACAGCCAAATAAATTTAACTCATTAAGATTATAATTGAGAAATCAGTTTTTGCCTTTCGCACAGCCGACTACTCGATCAACGATCGGCTGTTATACATTTTTGTTTTTGGTGTTCAATAAAACTTGGTAAGTTTTATCAGCTGATTATTATTTTATCAACAACCAAATTTCCGGCGTGGACAACAACCCGTACAACAACATTCCAATTTCAACTCAATTTGTAATCGATTAAAAATTAATGTTGTAAAATAATTTTTATTAATGGTAAACCTATCTAAATCAGCGGTTTAATCGACCAAATGCCGGTTAATTGATGAACTTTTGTGCGAAAAGGCTATAAATTGCTTGCTCAATTTGGAGACTATAATTATGGTCTCTGATGAACTAAAATTAATTTTTCTGACAAAGACAGTAAATAACACAAAATTGATATTTTTCATGAAATTCTTACTTTCGCAACAACTAAGGACATAGTTGCCACCTATTGAAAAAATAAATAATTTTTTTAATAAGATATATTTTAGGCATATTAGCTTACCATATCAAGTAAGGGTATCAAAAGCAGTGTTAGAAGGTCTTAAATTTCAACATAAATTCGGTAAGGGTTGCCATCTTTTTCACAAGGTAAAAATATATTATATATTGAGTAAATTTGTAGAATTTTATTCACTACTACTAATTTTATCGGCGCCACTGTACCGGATTGCCCATGCCTGCGCGTTGTCTAGCTTATAGCTTATATTGGCAGCTTGTTGGCAAATTTACAAAATAAATTTTGCATTTGCATGCTGCAGTGAATTTGATATTTTATAAAATCAAATATTTAAATGTTTTGGCGGCGATAAGTCTCACAAAACAAATACACATACACCCACACACACGCATGGAAAGTAATCAAATAAAAAAATGCAAAGAAAAAAACAATTCAAATAAATTAATAAAAGCAATTACAAGTGGCAGTGAATAAATAAATAGCAACACAGACACACGCATACACACACACACACGGCGTATTTATTTATATTTATTTGCCGTTATGGCGGCGTCCCAGTTGGGCGCCTGTGTTGGTAAATCAATTAAATGCAATTTCCTAAACAAATGACTGGTATTGCAGTGGGCCAACAACAACAACAACAAGGTTGGTTATTGACTGCGCTAACACAACAACTGTCGCACACACATGCCCACATGTGGAGCAGACAACATGCAAATGAAAACACACGAAAATAAAGTTAACTCGGTTTTCATGTTGGGAAATTAAATAAACAAAACAAAATATTTATTATCATTTTCATTATTATTACCGTTATTCGTAGGTCGGTTCGTGCGCATAAATAATAATAGAAGTCGCATGTTTGTATACATTACATACACTGAATGCGTATGTGTGAATGAGTATGTTTGCTGTTGTTTTTGTTTTGTATGCGTGCAGTTAGTGGAGTATTTTTTCCGCATGTTTTGGTGATTTGTGCAAATTTATGGGGTGTTAAAAACGCCACAGGGGATCATTTATGCGCTTGATGCATGCAAACTCGCACGGCATAACGGCATATTAAGCATATTTACACATATATATATATGTGTGTGTGTGTGTGTGTGGCGTTCATACACATGCAATCATGTAAAATTGTTTTTTATTGATAATAGCAAACATTTGGCGTTTGTGTTTTTTTCGCTACCACAGCTTTGTAAAATATTTTATTTTATTTTATTAATTTAATTATGCCGAAATGCATGCGTTTATGCATTTAAGCATGCATATGAAACTAGTTTGTCAATTTCCATTTGTGCATGATTCCGTACTTGTGGTAGGCGCCACATTTAATGGTTTTGAATTACGCGCCAGTCTCACATTACTAAAAGCAAATACAAATAAATCATGATTATTTTTTTTTAATATTTGCTCAGTGACATTTCACTATGTTATTTATAACAGGCGCTTAATTTTTTTTTACCAGACAAAACAGTTTTACATAATAAATTACGGCATCGATAGCTTACTCATGGTGTTTGTTTGATCTGTGCTCACTTAAGCGTTGATATATTAAATATAGAATTTGTTTGTTTGCTTAAGCTGTTTGTATGGAATTTTGCAAGTTATTATTTGCACTTGGGAGACGGTCACTGTTTCAATAAATTAGCGATAGATGGCGCAATTACATTGAAAAATCGTATTTATAACCTGAACAATATGTTTATTAGTAAGTTATTGAAATGGGAAAAAAATTCAACACAGAACTAGCTGTCAATTAAAAAAATTTGTAGAATGCCGAATCGAATACACAACTGGTCTAAATTACATAGTAGTTCAACCACTCCTATGCTTACATATTATTATTGATTGAATTTAGTTAGACTCATGGTAGAATAAAATTCCCGTGGTTGGTCATATTCGATACGAAAGTTTGAGAATCATTATTCGATAAAATGTAATCAAACAATTAAAAGAGCCTTTA
This sequence comes from Zeugodacus tau, assembly GCA_031772095.1. Taxonomy (NCBI): domain Eukaryota; kingdom Metazoa; phylum Arthropoda; class Insecta; order Diptera; family Tephritidae; genus Zeugodacus; species Zeugodacus tau. Next base: position 54,331,715 of record CM062649.1, on the reverse strand, counting down.
GGTAATCCTACCTTAAGAAATTTTCATAATTTGTTGTCTTTTAGCACTTGCTGAATATTAGCGAAATTTTTGAAAAACAAAATAGCTTCGATCACAGTTTCACACTAGCGTTTTGGAGTGCCAGAGCGCTATTGCTATTTGTCGAATAACTCGAAAAGTAATTATTGGATTAACTTCAAATTTTCAGAGAACATTCAGAGAAAATGCAAAAAAAAAAAATTGATTTTTAGAAAATCCTGACTACCCCTAACCCCTTAAGCTGCTCAGCAACAGAAACAAAAATTTCAACAACTAATTTGAAATTTTTTGAATATGAAGAGAAGAGGGACTTTAAATCCTGACATATACAGCGGAATGGTTCATTTAACTCAAAATTTAATCTAGAAGATTTAAAAAATAAGAGTCTTATCTTTCTAAATAAGCGACCAAGAACATTAAAATTAATATCACAGAAGAGGAACTGACAAACTGACACATACAGAAGGTTTACTAGAAATATTAAGCCAACGACTAGTGAATGTAGACAGATTTATAAGTTTTAAACGATTAATTAGAATCCCAATGCCCAAATCCAAACACCCTAAGGCAAAAAGTAAAACATGTTTTTGAACGAACTTTAACTTATCTGAATGGATTTATAGTTAGGTTTCTATATCACGGAGCCATATAGAGCCTCACTAAAGTTGTAAAAATAAATTTAGTAATATGCGAATATACGGGTCTCTAAATTCTTGAGAACAACGTTTAAAAAAGTTAAGGGTACGTTTTGCTTTTAAAATCATTGTATTACTAAGAAGTTTAAAATTAAGTTTAGGGTTCATAGCAATTCCCAAATCAACAAAGCTAAATATTTGCTTTAATTCCTTATTATATATTAAGAAGGGTATACGAATCTACGTGAAAATCACATAGTTATATATTTTTTAAGATTCAAAGGCATATCATTAGATTGACATCTATCACTAATTGAAGTAAATGACTTAAGGGGTTATATACAGTTAGAGTTTTAAAAAAATCGATTTTTTTTATTTCATTTTCTTAATGTACATATATTTAAGAATACACACAGAAAATTTCATATCGTTCCGGTGAATATTTTCAAAGTTACAAACAAATGAAAAATTTGAAAAGGCGTTTCAGAGTGCTTGGAAGTACAAGGTCCAAACTTTAAACGCGTTTTTCTCAAAATGGTGTTTTCAAAGTCGGTGACCAACATTACTCGAAAACGGCTAGGCCGATTAGTCTCAAATTTTAACACGACCTTCTTAAATATATTTTTTAGTAATTAATCAAAGATTTTTTCTCTCCGATAAATATTTTTTTTTTTTGATAAACAATTTAAAGCCGAAATTTCGGTAAAAAATCGATTTTTTTTTTGAGAAACCGCCATTTTGTCAAAAAATTTTATTTTGCTTATTCTTTCGATTAATTACTAGATTTAACATTATTTTAACGAAATCTGTTTGGTTTTTTATTTTCGGATGATCCAGTTCCGAGATATAGTGGTCACCGCAAAACGTCTTTTTTGAAAGGAGCTCCTGGAGATCAGCTGTAGCTCTTTTTCAAATAAATACTTCTACTAGTACTAAGTCTTAAAATACAGTTAAAAGATACCATAATATGTGTATAAATTTTTGGATCAATAAATTAAAAAGTTTTCTCAGAAAAAATTCTGGAAAATTCACTTTTTTTCGGCCGTCTAACTGTATATAACCCCTTAAGAAGTTTTGCTTTAATATTAGTATTTAATTAAAGAAGATATATCATTAATGAATAACAAAAACGAAATCGGACAAAGATGACTAGCTTGTGGAACACCTGATGAGACATTAACTGAATCTGAAAAGGTATCATTAAATATCACTTGTTGAGCTCTGTTAAGATAAGAAGTTAGCCATTGAAGAAATCTTGGTTGAAAACCAAATAGATCCAGTTTGCTAGTAAAGACCGTAATATTTAGTATAAAATATAATAATATCGGAATATTCTGGAATCAAACATATCTTAGCGAACTAGGTAGGCTTAAAAGCCATTCTTGTGCCAGTTCAAGTGCGTTTGCTTATTATCATGCTATATTTATTACTTTCAACTAGTCATCGCGAATTGTATATGTGTTTTTATACTATTCAGTGGAACACTAAAAAGCAGCGGGGCAAATATTTAGACGAGTGTTCGACATCTGTGAATATATTCAGATAAACCTCTGTAAAGAGCTTAAATATATATTTGTACGTCAATACGCACACAATTCAGAATGATTTTCGCCAAAAGCATATGTAGTCAAGGTGATAAACAATCAGCGAACAGATGAATGTGCAATGAATGGTGCAAAAGAAAGCCCCCGCGCGGGAAGGCAGAGCGGATTGGAAAGAACGCTCGTTTGGTGCACCGACAAAAGCATAAAGAGATATTCCTGGAAAACAAGTCACATAAAACATATGCGTTTCGGTGCGCACACAAAAGCAGTAGTGGCACAAACTGAAAGGCACGAATAAACCAACACACTTATACAATAACATGTATGCATGTATGTTTGTATGTATGGATGTGGATGAGCAAAACGCATGCACCACGCAGAGCACAATCAGAAGTAAATATCGGGCCATTTCGCGTGCCATACTTACTGCAAACATGAAAAGCAATTTTTTAAAAGCCGGAAACGGATGTAACTGCGCTGCACAGCACTCAAAAGTAAACGTACAAACACTCCAAAGTGTAGACACGCAAGCCCTGCATATAGATGTGTAAGCTTGCGAAATGTGCAATGTGGCACTGTTGCAAGAGTTGCACCCTCCTAAACACGAACATCGGTACGCGCTTGTTTGTGTGTTGTGTGCGCCGTTGAGCAAGCATTTGCTGGCGCATAGGTGCATACTTCAAGGCGTCAAGGCGTTTTAGTATCCATAAGGCTGTATGTGACTGCAAATGCCAAACAGACTGCCCTAATAGGATGTGTCAGGCGCCTGACAGCTCTGTGTGTGGGGAAATCGCACTGGAGAACCTACGTTTGAGGCGCGGTTAGAAGTCGAGTGGCTGCTTAGCGGTTGGTCTTATACAACTTGTTCAAATTTGGTTAGATTATTCGTGGCGATGGGAATATGTTTCGTGTTAGAACTGAAAATCATTTTGAAAAATTAGCTTTAATAGAGTAGGTGATATTATTATCAATTTCATATTCTATATCTTACTTAATGAATTTATTTAGTTGTATAACTTGGTTGTAATAATTATTTGATCAATTCTTATGAAATGTGCTGGAACTCCATAAAGAGGTCTTGACAAAAGGGTTAAAATAAAGTTTATGGATATATTTTATACTTAGAAAATTTCTTTTGTTAGAAGTATCAAATACAAAAACAGTTGCCTGCATTTAGGATGATGTTAAATTATTTTTTTAAGAAACATAGTCATATAATTTAATTTTATTATTGGACCAACCCCGAATTTTACACAAGAGTAAAATCTGGTATTGTGCTTAAGTTGAAATTAGGAAAGAATTACGACTGTAAGAACTCCTTTCTGTTGTAAATTTTTTATAAAGGGGAAGCTATAGTAATGTGTAACAGAAGATGTGAAAGAACATTCCTCCAATCAGAAACATTTGTCAAGGTCAAACCTGAAAGTGTATATTGAAGATCAAAAGGCTTCCCTCAAAACTCATATGGATTTCGGAATCGCCTTAGGCTAGTTCTTTGATACTTTCACAGGCATATTTAATATAGAGAGAGAGTTTAGAGTGAGCTCTTTGAGTACAAAAAGAAACAACTAAAAAATCGAAGAATTATATGCCTTTGCTTTGCTCCTAGCGCAACACTTGAGCGCCTGCCACACAAGCTCAAATTCAAAGGTATAAAATCATACAAAGGAAACATGTATTTAAAATTGAATACCTACACAAATAGCGAATAGATATAAATGCATATGTGTAAGTACATGTGTATATATAGAATATAAGCGCATAAGAGTGCTTATTGAATTGAATGGCGCACCGGTTGTTATTCAGGATGTTGCGATGTCTATTACTGCAGCGGAAAAATAGTTTCGAAAACAAATTTCGAACTTTGTTTGCGCTATTTTTCGACACAATATTAACACACATGCATACCTGTTTAGCGAGAACATGTGCTTGAATAAAGGTAGGGTTTACAGTACAATTCTTTTTTTGAACTATTTGCAGCTACCATTTCATTTGTGCATTTGTATGGCCATGAATAACGGTGTAGAAAGATACTTATGTATACAATTCAAAAGCTCTACTTGAAAAGTTTCACAACATTCAATAGAAAGTGAAGAATACACCTTTATATTTCTGCGTGTTTGCGTGTGGTTGAGTGTACTTTAAAATGAATGAACTGGCATTCGACCCAAATCGATTTTCAACTAAAGTGTGCGTGTCAAAACCATTTGAGTTTCGAACTTTAATTTAATAATTCAAGGCATTATCATTGATTTGCGGGCGTGGCATTTTGAATGGTTGCGCGACTGTATGGCAGGTGTACATTTGAATATACAATAATTAAACTGTATTCCTATAAATATATGTAAAATTTCGATAGCTACACTTTATAACTAGTAAGCGATCTGCATAAAAAGAGACTAAATATGGTGATTCATTTGTGAAGCAACAACATAAAGAGAAAACTCTAGGTTTGCTAGTGGAGTGTGAGAGGATCTTTCGGTGTGAAGGGTGGTTACGAAAAACTTCATATTAATTAATCCACTAAAATATATTGAGTCTCTGACTGTTTCCAATCGGTTTTTAAATAGAGAAAGCGATAGAATTGCTGTAAACTGCTGGTAACATTCATGCATTAATTTCGGACGAAATGCATTTGTATAGAACTCTAAATGAGCTCAACTCCTTTATAAACTTATTATTTAATGTTGCTTTAATGTCGCATACACAATAATATAAATGTGGATGTACATTTTGCGGCTTAGAGAGTGAACAACTCAAATGGCAACACATATTCGGCCACTAAGTCCAACCACAGTCAATGCGGAGTTGTATGTATTTTAATATACCGTTAAGTCGTTAGTGCAATGACAAGTTTGCGCTCGTAAAGTTCATAACTCCCAATCCATGCGCAAAAACAAAATCGAAAAAAAGAATAATGAATATGACTCCGCAGGCGGAAAAAAACTTGCTTATGGCACTTTATTTTATATGAGCACTTATGAATTACACAGCGTAAGTCGACGTTTGCTGTCACACATGGCGCTTTGAGCGCCTTCACCTCACCACACACACGCTTACACACATGCATGGAGACACACAAGCGTTCGTGTTGACTTTACTTGAGTGTCCTTTTGCTCGTACGTTTGGTGATTACGCAGCGGAAACGGAAGTGTTCGTTGTTATGTTGGGTTTGCATGTTTTAATTATCATATTGCAACTTCCAATTCGCTTTTAATAATAACGTTTCTGCTTACAAGCTTCCCATACAACTACAACGGTCATATTCGCCTGTTTGCCTTGCGTAAGTGTCCCTTTAAGTGTTGTGACCGAAAAAACAAAGGCAGCTTAAGCGATATGCCTTTGCTGAAGGCAAATGTTAAAAGTGAGTAAACGAAAGGATTTTGTGACTTGCAAAATATGAAACTGCAGAGCAAATTACGTTAAATATAAAAAATTGCGGATGGCGACAACATGCGGAATGTCTAGACGTCATTTAAAAATGTACTAAACGATAACTTGCTGCAATTGCGGCTATTCCTTCGGTAAATCGGTGGTTGGTTTGCTGGAAATATGGAAAAAGTGCAAAAAGGGTAAGTATACATTTAAGGAATAAAAATCACTTGCTATTAGTCACGCTAATGAGTTCTAATAAGAGACTGAGTAACGTTACGAAGAGGTAATGCGCTGAGTCGCAGGCTAAACTAAACGGAAGCTAGTCACTGATATAAAATAATATATAGTAATATACGAGAATGAATATATATGCGAGTATAACAGACCGGTAGAAAAATTACATCGAAAAAAAATATATATTTGTTTGCATACATTATGATACACCAATTACAACGAATCACCTCAAGAAAGGTTCTGGGGGATATCCGGTCAGTACACATTCAAGTGAAGTGATGCCGCATGTGAACGAAGAAGAATGGCCCAACCATAATATTATTCATAGTACCAATGGCGGTATTTTAAACCGAGATTGCCGATTTAAGAAAAGGCGCTAAGTGAGCTTGCACCTGCACCTGCTGAGACTTGGTAAACTCAGCCTTCATTCGATTAAGTGTGGATACTTTCAACAACTAAAAATTTTCGTCTGATGGCCTAGGGGGTCCTAATGATGGAGTGGGGCCTCGTCCACTTTTCAAATTTAAGTTTTTTAGCATAATTTGTGGGTGTGGCAATGGTCCGATTTTTCCCATTTGCAATGTCAATCTCCTCAGAATGCCAAGGAATATTAGTATGTATAAACCAACAAAGGTCAAGTCGATCGAGGTCAATCAGCATGTAAATATGAAATTTCATTTTGCAAACATTCGAATATTTATTATTTGGTCTAGGCTTTGAATAAACTGCTGAGCCTATCAAATATTCATCAATTTTTCGAGACAACCGCACGAGACAAAATGGTAAAACCAAAACTAATGCTTTTGAACCACTTATTTAACGCAAAAAAATATTTATGCAATAACAAAAATTTGCATACTCATCACGTTCACTTTCAAAATGTTCAGCACGAATGATTTTAAGAGGCAATACTCAAGGAGGCTTACGACAAATTGCCAATAAACCACAAAGAAGGCTTGCTCACATTAATTTTATATGCGCCAGAAAGTTCGAGCAAAATGAAATGTGCTTAAAACCAACATAAACTCGGGTGAAAATTCAGACATTGCACCTGCAAATGAAAGTTCGTCGAAATTCCGTTAAATAGAGCCATAAAACGCATGAATATTTAGATACCGGCAATAAACTTAAGAAGTTGGAAAATTATGCAAATACTTAAATTAGCCGTGGTTCGCACTTATATTGGCTCGTCATTTCAGCTTCATTAAGCACATCCTTTATCAGCCACTAAAACGGGAAATTTGCATAATCTCAGACACGGCCGAAGCGCAGACAGCAAAAGCAGCCAATAAATCACCAAAGGATGTGTCAATAAAAAGGTTTTAAAAAGAGAGAAACAAGTTCGACGCGACGAGCAGTGAAGAGTAAAAAGTGAAAAATAACGAAAAATCTGCCGAAGAGCCAAATATTTTTTTTTTTGGTGGCTCACTTGCTTACTGCCTAACTTGTCTGTCTGTTTATTAAAGCCCACGCACGCACCAGTCACCGCTTGCTGTGTGGCATCAATGAAAAATTTCCACATGAATTGCTATCAACTTCATATTAACCAAACTTTTGACCTTTGCCACTCAACCCCCACCCCCACCTTCTCCTTCTCAAAGTTTGACTGCCAAACATCGCCGCTTGGTGCTTCTTCTATCACTGTTTGGCATAAGCGCACATTGCTATTATGCCTCCTGCCGAGCGTCAGTGCAGCATTATTGCCGCTCAAACCCGTTTGTGGTGTATACACACTCATACTGTCATGCATAGATAGATTCATATCTGTGCGTTTATTGAATTGGAATCCTTTCCGAAATCAAACGTTCGAATATCCGGCCACAAATGCCGAATGCCATATTTGTAACTCACAACCACACACACATGCCTACACTGCATTCCACTGAAATCGTGCTGACTCCTCTGTCATACCACTCAGTCCTCGTGCCTGTCGCTGTTCGCTTTCGTGGAAACAAGTTAGAATCGAAATTGAATTTGAGTTCATCAACGAATGCGCTAATAAAGTAAAGTAAAGGGTGCTGCATAGCAGCGTTGTGCTGTTTGTTTGGTAAATGGGGTTGAGATCAAAAGTTATTGCCGAGTATGCAATGATTTATAAAGCCATATTGCCTATTTCGTTTCGTACGGACGCGTGCTGGCGCGGTGTGGGTGACAGCAGTGTGCTGCTGCCGATAGTGCTTGAGATTTCTCGCAAGTTGAGTGACAGTTTCCACAATACAATCATGATTTGGAATCAACGGTTGGGGTTTCATTCACTCACAGTATCATAGATATTGTATAGTAATCGGGGGTTGTGCTTTTAGATGCTCCAAACATGCAATGAGTGACTAGTGAGACGATATGGCTAGTCTGGACAAAAGCTACTTGGGTCAAGTATGAGTATTATCTAAAGAGGAAATATTAATTAGTTCTACAGAGTTAATATGAACTTTCCCTTTTTCATTCCTGGTACGTCACCATCTCAAAGACGGACTCATTGTCAAGCACAAAACAAAGATCCCTGTAGGCCGAAATTCGCAAAAGAAAATAGAGCTAGCTTAGGCATGTTCTGAGACAAGTTCCAGATTCAATCACCCGGAACGCTGGAATTTACAATGCTGCTGAAGGAAAGGCGGACCCGCTCTAAATTGGAGAAGAAATTTGAACCTCGAAATATCTAAGGTCCAAAAATGTTGGAGTCAAACGAAGGGCTAGCACAACATCGAAATAAATGGAAACATTTTATTTTAGAGGAGCCATAGGATATAATAGATGTATAAATATGTATATGTCAATTAACTCTAAGATTTTATCTGAGAAGATACTTTGTTCTACGTTTCGGAATGACTTAGGTTTCAATCAGTTGGTTAACCAAATTGAAATCTTTCAATACTAAAAGATAGGATCTAAGGCATGCTGCGGATATCTAAGAGACCAGGAGAAAATTTTCATAAGCCTTAATTTTAACTGTAGAACACACTTTCCTCGGTTATCGCTGACACTGACAAAAATAACGATTGATTATCACTGAGGTAGATGTTCAGGAGGCTTCCAATAGGGCGAAGTCATTATTTCTTCATTTGAGGATCTTCTAATAAAGATATAGTTGTTTTGTTTGTACTGGCATAATATTTTGGGACAACGCTAGACCACACACTTCACTCGTCAGAAACACTGTACCACTTTTTGTAAAGCATTGAATAAAGAGCAAAAAAGCTGAAGGGAGATATTTGCCAACCTAAAATGAATTTTCCTAGAATTCATAACTTATTGGTTATATTCTACTTATAAAACAGAATACGACTACTGATTACTTTTGCTTATGGTCGGACTTCTAGGTGACCAGGTAAAAGTATTTTGCGGAAATGTGTTAGGATATGGAATCTGAAATATCATAAAAACTTCATAGATTTAATAATCAGAAAAATTTAAAACAAACTACAAAAGGGTTTAAAGCTAAGAGTACAGAGTTTGGGTTCAGTGCTCCCGATTTCGAGACGAAAAAAGTTAATAGTCTTATAAGTCCCGGTTAAAATCAAAACAATATACGTTAAATCATCCGGATCAGATCTATTAATATAGCAACCCTTTATTTAAAATGGTTAGCCCACATTTTTACTTTGCTTTTCTCTCTATTTTGTTTTCGTTTCACTATGGTCTTAGCCTTAGGTGTTGTGAGTTCGTTATTATTGTTTTCAATCCACAAATTCATTCTATTGCCATGTCGTACTCTATTTCTAATTTGTGCATTCCAAAAAATCAATCTGAAATTTCATTTTATTTTTTAAAACAGTCTAGTGATTGATTTCTGAAAAATAGAACAACGCCCTTTTTTAACTGACTAACTGCTGTGACACGCCTGCGGCTATTTTGCAAAGCTTTTCTGTTTAGAAAAGAAAACAAGTAAATTATAAAAATCAATAGCACATATGTATGTATGTATGTGCCTTTACACATATATCACAAAAAGGAAGCAGAGAGAAGCGTCTACAATTCATATAATGCCAACATGTGTATGTGTATGAGTACGACTTCATTATGAAGTTGCACTCCAACCTCCCTGTTCACTGTGAAAAGCAAGTTATTACGCGCCACTAAAATCGCTGATTTACTTCATCATTGTCCGTGTCTGGGAATTGGATTTGCTACTACTACTATCTCCCTCTCCACTGCACTCTGCAGTAAAGCTGTGTGCTCATAACTTCCATTACTGTGTACCTTGCACCTTGGCTGTCGCTGACGTTGCCACTGCTGCTGCTTCCGTTGAAGTGTGTTACGCTTCACCGCATTTCGTTTGCAGCGAAGTTTATGCAAAGTTTTCAATTATGATTGCCGATATTTGCACTCTAGGTAACGTCTCAACCTGACGCGTTGCCATGCACACCGCTTACATACACACACATACATACTCATAAATTTGTAGTGGCAAGTAGCTCACCCCACACGCTGTGCAGATAGTGATTGAAGCGTTTTCGGTAATTTACTTTCAGCTTGCAAATTGTTTTAAAGTGTCGGTTGAAGTGCAATTCAGTGCTCAATTAAAATGTAATTTCGTATTTTTTCTGTTGAAAATTAATATTTTTACATTTTTTGCAGATTATAATGCAAATTAATTTCATATTTCGACTGCAAATATGTTGCGAATACCAATGGGTGGTGGATTATTGGAATTAAATTTTTATGAATTTTATTTTTTTTATTTTCGGTTGCTTGAATAAAATCGATAATAATTATGTATTATAAAACGCAATTATATATGAGATTAAATTAGTAAATAAAATCTTTGGAAATAGTTGCAAAAGAGCTTGACCAATCTTCATAACGATAATATTTGACTTATTTCATTAAAGCAACCACTACTTGTTAGAAAATAGGATTTGGAAGATAAGAAGAGGATATATTGAAAAGTCATCCAGTTCTCTAGATTTGACTTGACCTCATTTTTTTTAGGTATACCAAGTTTATATAGCGACATCAAGCATGGCGTTCCTTATCTTAAAAATATCTAACTTTCGTATGAAATAACTCACATGTACCTATATAAATATACCTACAAATGTATTTATATTACTTACAGCAAATTCTTCCAGCGGCTGGGCTGAGTATAGAGTTGTGCTTACCTGCAAGTAAATTAAATCAATGGAATATGTAAATATATATACAAATATTTGTATGAAAGCAGACTTATTTATATACATATATTATACATTTGTAATACTACTAATTACTAATTAACGGATTATAATAAATAATTAATGAAACCATTAAATAAATAAAGCAAAGGCCAGCCAAAGGTGTAAGTAAGCACACAATAACTTCTCTCCTTTCTGTATACTCTTCTATGCATTCCACCCCAAATTAATTAATTAATTAAGTTACAGCGTTAAAATACATACTCTATACTCATACTTATGAAATTGTAAATCAAATTGAATTACTTCAGTTCATTATTGCTTCAAAATAGATTAAATTGTTGCTGTGCTTTCACTAATTAGTAAAGTAATATTTTCTGTAATTTTGCTCGAAAAAGTAATATGAAATTAATTAATAATAGGAATAAGTAATATAAACTCACATGTTTCGTGAAAATTAAAATTTTGAGATATCTACCCATTATTTAATTTATTAAAGTGATTAAAAGAGAACTTGTAAAAATTTATAGTTATATAGAGGTTTAACAGGGGAGTTAAAAGCTTTGTTGAATTTAATAGAAAACACTGAGCTGGCTCTTGGCGTGTTGGAGAAAAAAATTTTTCGCAAGATTTTTGGCTCTTTGGACTTTTATATCCGAACAAACGGCGAACTGTACCACGCCATTGACTTTATCCAGCGAATAAATATCAAGCGGCTGCACTGGCTCCCAGCGAAAAAGGTATTCGATGCGAAAGTCAGTGTTAAAAGGACCATACCTTCGGTGGAGAAACCAAGTGGAAGAAGCAGAGGCACCTGGAAGTCGTTATTATGTCAGGTCGAAACCCAATAGGGTTGATAGGGCTCATTAAAGAAAGGAGAAAATGTTACCACTATCGCAAATTATTCGTAGTTCATTCCCCCAGATCGGATATCTGAATTTCGAGAATTGGAAAGGTAAAAAGGAGAGAAATCTGGCGGGAATATCTCTTACGAAGATATCTCCGGTTTGTACTTTGTTATAATTCTTTTATGCAATCCCTGCTTAATATCTGCTATCTTGTTTAAGGAGCTTACTATCGCGCTTAATACTTTTTCAACGATTTTGGAGCAATCCATATAATGACAGTATAAAACAAAAATTTTTCGTCATAAGCAAGTAACTGTAAAACACAGACTAACTATTTATTATACGCTTACTGCCATATCAAGATCAACAATGGATGGATAAAGCGGTTGTATCTATTAATATAAAAATATTATACATGGAATGACTTGGTCACATTTTCTATACTCATTATTGTTGATACTAGATATTAATTGTATGGATGAACTAAGTTAATCCGTTTCTTTATTCTGATTATTTTGATATCTATAGCTCTCATGCCTTGCACAGATTCGGGATGTTATTGTAGAGAACACTCAGGAAATATTTGAAACCTTTTTATAAACAAGTTTTGCTGCGAAACAGTTCAAAATATAAACTTGATTTTTTACGGTATAAACTACAGTGTGTGAATACACTTGCATTGACCCTTTTAGTTGTTTAATAGAATTTAATTTTCGCTATCCCTTTATCAAGAAGTCACATTCATTACAAATGCAATATTTAATTATCTACGAATGCCAGAAAGGAATACACCAAAAAGGGACGCAAAAAAGGCGAAATATTAATAACAAAAAAATTGCTAAGGTCTCTCGTTTTTTTAGCTTACAAAGTTAACATTACGGAGAAAATTTATGGTACTCTCCTCCCCACCATAGAGCGCTTTACTTACTGCCTTTTTGCGATCAATAAATCACACATAAATACAGGCACAACAATACACACACACATTTCGCAGAGGAAAAAGACGAAATATTATATGTGGCGAGTATGTAAGTGTGTGTGGTAGTTGTGTGCAGAATAATGGTAAACAATGGAGAAAACAGAGCAAACATGATAATTTTGTATTTGCGAAATATAAGCCATTGTGGGTTATAAAAATAATGTCACCAACGAAGCGAGCGCCAAGAATGATTACACAGCAAAAGGATCGCCTGTGGGCCACAAAAGTGCGGAGTATGGGCGGTTGCCAAAGCAATTGGGTTCAACATGGCAGTGCGGCAAGAAACCTTTGGACATCCGCTAATGCTCAAGGGAAGCCTTTTGCACAATTTTTTCAGCGATGTGCTGGTGTGCGAGCTTGTGGCTTAAACTTGTTGCCTATAGCTAGGTAGGTTGCGACAGAAGCAAACTTTGTTATTTGTTGTAGTTGTACGCTTACATTGTTGTTTGGTGTAATTTTTTCAGCAAATTTGTTTGTTTGCTAAATGCTTTTTCTGCCCCGATTGCGGCTTCACCACTCGCTAACTGTAAAGTAAACTGCTGACGACATACACAAGTGGGATAGATATGGAAAGGTGAAGCGTGTGTTTGAATGTGTGTGTGTATCGGTGGAAGGATGGAGGATGCTGGTAAACTAATAACATGCGTTCCAGCAAACGCAGACAGTGTCAGTCGGGCCCTTAGGGCAGGTGGATGACCAATAAGTTTGGGGCGTTGCGAGCCCCCGGCGACAATTTGCTGATGAGGCGCTATGCTGAGGAAGCGGAGAGCGAAAAAAATTGAAATGTCATTGGAAAAACTGAAATTGAAACAGCGCAGAAAGCGGCGAGCAGAAATGCCTTCGTTTGGGAAACTACAACGTTCAATGGTTTGAGGGTCGATGAGTAAGTTGGTCAGTAAAAAAACACAGTCAAGTTGTTGACAAACACCAAAGCGAGTGAGTTACAGACTAATGTCGTCAATATCAGCAAATGTTTTGTTTCTTTTTTCACTTAGTAGTTCGGATGGCATTTTGTTGCCTCCTCTTTGCCAATTGCGTACATATTTATGTCCGTTTGTTTGCTTGTGTGCGTCACATTTTTTCAGCTTATTTGGCTTTGTTCGCCGCTGCGGTCAACTTTTTCATAAACCTCTCCCACACTCCACCCGCCTAAGCAATCACTTTGCTATTTTATGCTTCGATCGGAGGCAACCGAACGCCAATATTTGTATGTATGCTCACTATATGTAAGTATATATGTATATCGTTTACTAGCTACATCGTCTGCAACTGAATTTACTGTACGCTTGGGAGCTTCATGAAAACGGTTGCAAACAAATTGCCGGCGTTTGGTTTCGTTAAAGTGCGATAAAATTGAAATAAAATTATCAAATTGTTTCAAATGCACAGTTTTAGGTCTGCGAAAAATGGTCGTCATTGCAGGATCAGGAAGCGAAGTATTTTATGTGAAAATAATATTAAATAAAAACCAAGTCTTATTAGCTTTGAAATTGAGCTAAGTATAAATATTAGCCGTCATCGATCCAACCATTGAGAGCAGCTCTCATTTTAAAAGTAAATTGTTAATAGAAATCGTAAGGTATGGGGCGTAGCGCAAGTCTGTTTGAACAGCTGATATGGTTGTCATTGTTTTGTTACTCTCTAAGCATTGGCGAATCGAACACGTCGATAATGCTTTATATCTCGAATTCATCGAACAGGAATATCTTTGAATGCTAAGTTGCTACCAAATGCTGGATTAATATTTAAAAATGAGGTGAAGTAACAATAAAGAAATATTTCACTGAAATCGAATTTGCTGTGATGGGACTAACGACCTAGGACTGTTATGACTCAGTGTTAAAAAAAAAATTTTGTAATTAAAAAACCCATTTGGATTTATGTAACATTTATTTAAAAAAATTGTTAAATGGGCTCAATTTGTGGTATTGAATTGAACAAAGAGAGTAAATAAATTCGAGACCATATTCCAGGAAATTGTTTTTATAACTTGAGCTTAGTTAATAAGTAAAGTGATCAAACATATTTACATAAGAAATTCATATGGGATTAAGAGAAAGGGAAACTTTTGAAATTTTACTTTAAAAATTTCTTCGAAATAAAAAAATGAATTAAGAAAAATTTTAAAATTGCCAGAGATGCAAGCCTGATGATACAGAAAGACAATCATAAGCCAATACAAAACAAATTAAATTATTAAACAATATTTTTCGAATGTTTGATGTCATTAGAAACAGAAAAAAAACAACAAAAAAGTTCACTCTAGCAATAACCACATTTTAAATATACGCCATTGATTTGAGTATAAAATCTTTAAATCCTCCGAAATAATTTATACAAATAAATACCACCCACCACAACATGTCCGCAAGTGGTCTTGGCCCGCTGCTCTTTTTTCAGCACAGCACACAAATCCAGACCGAACAGACATATAGAAATTCAACACATAGAAATTTGTCTGTATGTATACTTATTTATGCATGCATGTGCATTTGGCTATCCGTCAAAACGGATTTTATTTATTTACTTTGTTGGTTTGCGACAATCCATTTTAAAGCCAGCGACAATTGCCACCGCATGAGTTGCGAAAATTGTTTTATTGCATTAAAATGGCGAACAAAAAGTGCCCTCTCTCAGCTAAAAATGTTAGTGGCCGGATGTCAACGCACACACACACACATGTGTATGTACATATGTACTTTATTGACGCTCCGAGTGAATTGTGTTTGACAAAAACATTTTTCTTTCTATGAAATGGCTTTTTTTTGGCTAAGCCGTGGGTGCGCCCACGCTGTTAACAATCATTCGAATGGGTTTTCCACAGCTTAAATGCTGCAAACATTAATCAAATGTTAGATAGAAATCGGTTAAAACCCTTGGCGACATTAAAATGATGGCCAATTTATATTGATGAGTGCAAAACGGTGGGTGAGTGGGCGCATGAGTTGCTCAAAGCGGGAGAGAGTGAATGTTGTGTGGGAGGTGAAGTGAAAGCGTACTAACTGTAAATAAAATAAAGGGTTTTAACAGTGTGGATAATTCGAAAAATTATTTACTTTTTGCGAACTAAGAGTAATAAATGTATAAAAATCTTGATTTTTCGAGATAAATTAATTGCTTTGTGAAAATTACCTCTACAAATTAAAGTAAAAATATAAAATACTACTATATGATACTCGTTAAAATTGATCAAAAAAAAACTACATGCAAATAAAATAGCTGAATTATAATACAGTAAAATTCAGCGAAAATATGATAAAATAATTATAAATTTTGGTTATGAAATATTCAAGCGGATTTTACTTTTTCTACTGTACTTTTTCTACTGTACTAGTAAATATTTTTTGTCGGCTATGCAAACACAAACTTATCAGTACATATTGAAGTCACGCAACAAATTTAATAAAATTTCTTTGAATGTTTGCGGACAAAATTAACCGAAAAACATATGGGTTCGACTATTAAAGAGTTTTGCTATTGAGTGTAAAAATGAATGTTTGGGAATGTGGAATTTTCTTGGAAAGTTTTCTCTTTTTCAATGAAATATATGTGTTTCTAACTTTTAATGGTCAATTAGACTTTTACATGCCTACAAAAAATGATGAATGATGCACTTTACTCTCGAGCTTGTAGCGGCTCGCCTAAAAGTATAATTATTTTGATTAATATTTAGGTTTATTTGTTTAGTAAAACAGGTCACATAATTACTTTACTGGTTTGCTCAAGAGGCAACATTGTACTTATTGTTTCTAATTCTCGTTATTTAAATTTTTTCGACCAGCGGTTTTTTTAATAATGTAGACTTATGTGTTGTGCAAACTTACAGTTATAATACTTTTTCTGTTATGAACTGTGCACGTGTTAGTTCAGTAGGCGTTCTCCGCAGAGTGGAATTGTCAAAATCGTTTCGCAAAAAAGTTAAACAAAAGTGGTTATATCTAAAGTGGTTATACAAAAAGTGTTCAAAAACATAAAAATAATTGTTTTATTTTAAAACAAAGTAAACTATATAAATAAATAAAGATAAGCCAGTTATTCAAACAAAAATTTTCATGAGAAAAGTATTTAGTTTGTTTATAATAACTAACTAATGAACCAGGATACAAAGGACTTTGAAATTTTTATCACTTCATATTTGAGTTAAGAATAATATATATCTGTTCTAAAAAAATTTATATACGCCCATTTTAATTCGAGCATGACATCAATTACATCAATAACAGCAGAGACTAATTTTAGTTTGAATAGTTTCAATTTTAGTTTTAACGTAAATTAAAAATCAGTCTATATGAACAACTTTATTGTAGAAAACAGAATTAAGCGCCATCTGTTTGAAAGCTTTGTAAAAATAAGCACTTATGCTTTTTTTCAGTACAAAATTTCGTTTTAACTATTACATCAATAACAGCAGAGATTAATTTTATTTTTTGAATAGTTTAAATTTTAGTTTTAACGTAATGTAAGATCTTAATATTGAAAATATAATAATTTTTGACCCAAAACCTGAGCAAGTGTTTTAATGCGAGATTATTTATTTGCAAAGTCAAATGAAACCAAATCAAATTAAGTATAAACGTAAGCGACGAGCACTCTTGCCATGTGCAACAGCCAGAGATACACCAGAAGCTATTGCTGTTTAGTTAAACAAGCTATTCATACTCGCATAAGTCTACATATTGTATCTAAAGATGTATACTTGTTGTGTGTAAGCTTCGAAAGCAGCGTGTGCCATTCACTTTATTGCTTCATATTTGTTGGCAACAGTGCTGCATATACATACATACATGCATACATATAGGCATACATATATAAATATAAGCAACTAGTACTGGCTTTCTAAAACTGTGGCAGCAAATGCTAGTGCTTTGATATCTGAGCGCATGCATCTTGGCTTACAAACGCACACACAAATATTTTCACAAAAGCCACAGTGACTGCAGGAGATTGCAATTTATTTACGATTTTATGTGATGACTGCCGTTATAGTTGTGGTTTGTGATTTTGCTTCATATATAGTATATGTACATACAAACGCGCAGCAAATATATTTGCAGTCTGCCTCCGCAAATACACTTTGCACTATTTGTTTGCACTGCTTGCTCATTTGCATTGTCTGCTTTGCTTTGCTCCGAGTACCGTTGCCACATTTGCCATGTGAAATTCAATTAACCGTTTTGTTGAAATCATAACTTGCCTTGCAACGCAGAAACTCAACTCGTCGCCGCAATTCGGTTGTGTGGCAATAATAAATTACAAATGAAAATTGTCAAATTTACTAAAAATGTTGTGCTACATTTATTGTTGTTGTTGGTTCTACTTCATTCGTATCTGTCATGCTTTCGTGGATGTCTGTAGCTTGTTTCTTTTACACAGACAATAAGTAATTTGTTGTTTAACCCACTGTTGCATTGTTGTTGCTCTTGTCACACACACTTTCAAATAAAAATTGCTTCGCAACTGTGAAGGCACACACTTTGTTAACTGTTTACTTTTGGATAAAACTGTACTTTTGTGTTCTTAAGCAATATGCTTTGTTGTTGAAGACATTTTGTCAAGCTTCGCTTTGTTTTTGTTGCTCACATAGAGACTTTTTGTCATCTAATAAGGTTCCACTGCTTTGTAAGTGGACTGATCATAATTTAGTACGATTTTGCCGTGGGGGAACTTATTATATTTGAGAAAGAATGTGGCATCAAGTTTGGATAATATTTTCGGCTATAAATTGATATAAAATAGTTTTTAATGTTAATTTATATAATGATTTTGATATAAATTTAATGTTTTTTTTTATAAAAAATAAAAAGAAAAACTTTGACTTCCTCTACTGAAATTGTATAATTTATATTTTTTTTTGCATAACATAGAAATACAAGGGAATTGGCGAAAATCATATTTTTCTAAAATTTACAAATCGTTGAAGTCAACACAAGATATATATTTTTTTCAAAAGTTACTCATCCGCACTGTCACACATAAAACCCATACCAAATCCCTACACTGCGTATACGTAACCGCAAATGAACTCGTCAGCCAACAACACAAATTAATACACTTGACTGTTTTATTATATCTTCATTTTCGCACTTTTCGACTGCTGTCATGGTGTGTCCGTGAAACAGAAAAGGAACTGAATTACAGCCGGATATGACAACAACAAAACCAACAACACTAACAACTCCCCGCACATAACTATGTATGTGGGACGCCGTTGCTAAGCCGAGCAAGTCATAAGTGCTAGTTATTGGAAAACCACTTTTAGCGCCAACTTTCTGCTGGCAGCAAACAGCTTACTTTACGCACACACACACACACGCACTTTGTGAGAGCCGCATTTGCTGCGGATTAAATTGGTCGTTCGTAATGCGCTGCGGAAATTAAAGGAAAATAAGTTTGTCTCTCATGAGTGAGCAAATGAAATGCTCTTATTCTTATTATTATTCGTAGCGTTCGTAGTCTTTATGTATTATACTTAAGTATGCGTGTGTGTGTGTGGCATTTACTTAGAGACAGTAGTAGTTGTTAGCTGCTCCAATCTGCTTACTGACGCAATTTTCCCGTTGAGCGATTATGTGTCTATTTGAAGTTTTCCAAATACAACAATAACAAAGTGATTTGCGGGTTTACCGTTAATATTACCGTTATCATATTAACTATATAAATGGCTAGTAATTCAAAAGATGGCCGGAAAAGTAAACTAAGTGAGTTGAGTACGTACTCGAAGTGTTGGTTTTGAACAATGAAATGCATATTAGTTGGTTTGTATTAATAAAAGAGAATATAAGAATAGAATTTTGAAATAAAAAAGTTAAAAAAGTAATCATAATATTCCGCTAAATAAATTTTGGATATAAACCAGTAAGGAATAGCTAAGTTCGAGTGTAACCAGACATTTTATATTCTCGCAATTTATATTCGGCATAAAATCCACTAGAATAGCGAAATTCATTATATATAATATATATTAGGGCAGAGGTAATTCCTGAACCGATTTCACTAATTATTGCCACCAAGCTTCATTGTACTTTCCAGATTATATTCACTTAATTTTGGTAAGATATTTCACATATTAACTGATATATACGGTATAAAGCCCACTGGATGTTGAAACTCATAATACATATTAGCTATATGGGAGCTAAGGGAAGTTATGATCCGAAGAAGACTGGAAAAAAAGATTAAATTTCTTTAAAATATCTGAGAGATATACCGTTATTTTCGGTAAAAAATTATCCATTGGCGTTGAGGTCTTCATTTTCGATATCTGTGGCCTTGGAAAGTTATAGTCCGATTTTGACAATTTTTAAATTTATATTATATATTGCTAAATTAAGGAATAAGTAGTCAAAAGTGAGTTATATGGGAAGTAGGCGTGGTTGTTAAACAATTTCGCCAATTTTCCATCAGGGTGTTAAGAAATTATTATGTACCAAGTCCTGAGATATGGTTTTTGACCACAAATTGGTAACGCCACTGTTAAGAAATGTCTCAAACTAAATAATTTATTTCAATTTAGTGCCAACAGAGATTATCAGCAGATCTCCAATGACTTATCCAACAATAACAAGTAAATATGTTAATACAAGAAATATCATTTAAAGTCTCACACCTTTGCAAAAGCATATGCAGAAATAGTCATATAATTGTAATTTACGCGCAGCACGTGTTGGCAGGAAAATGCAGGTATTAGCACGCCTCTTTAGGGCGATCGGGTGGCAATACAACAACACTAACAACACAAAACAACCAAAATAACAAGTGGCATGTTGGTGTAAGAATTTCCGGCAATAGTTGCAAGTCTCCAAGCGAGCGCGACGAGCGCTGACAATAAATGGAGTTGTTGCTGTCAGCCACACATATACCACATACATACATACACCACCACAGCTGCCAACTGTCGGCATTTATCCACCCAATGCAACCACTAACTAGAGTCGCTGGCGGCTTTTAGTTGCTCGCGCCAAAATCACTTCCCTTTCTCAGCGCCACTGTGCGCTGTTGACTTTTTGCGTACGTGTTGCAGCGAAAGTTTTGCATGCACCACCAACGCCTAGGAGGCGAGCTGTGTCTGCAGTTGGCCGCATTTTCATTGCCTTTATGATTTTACAAATACGAAATTTCGCCTCGTTTCCTGCCTGGGTTGGTCTCAAACTTTGTAATTGAAGAAAATTGAGTTTCATTCGAGCGGCGCTGCCGCTTGCGAGGCACACAGCGCAATTACTCATATATGTATGTATGTATGTTGAATGATTGCATGAGTGCGATTGGTGTGTGTGCTTTTGGTTTATGCTTGCAGCTCGCCGCCTAAGTGAAATGATTGTGAGCCCAACACGTACTTGACACTGAATTTAGCCGCTTAGTTGTGGCTGCAACTGTAATTGATTTACAGCCACATCAATGTGCGGGCGCCAAGGGGGCGTGGTGGTGTAAGGAAAATTGCAATAGTTGTGCTTAGATGTAACTGCAGAGAGCTGCGGATTATCATTCTTTTGACGGCTCAACGCTTTTGTCTGTACTCGAAATTTGAAATTAGTGGTTTGGAGGGAAATAGAGAAATTATGGAAATTTACGTGGCCGCAGTGCGCAATGACAGCGTAGTGCGAGGAGTTGCAAATGATGGGCTACTCCGAAGTGGATTTCCGGTTGGCATGCAGATATTGAATAAGTTAAAATGATACGTGCTGTGAAGGAAATATTGTTTGAATTATGAAACTCAAACAGTTTTAAAATGTTGTAAAAAATATTTGTATACTGGAGACTGGCACTAGTTTAAGCTCTACCTATATAGTCAGGCCTTAAGATCTAGTTTTCGTAAAATTGAACATGATTTAGAATATTATTGCATGTTTGTCAGGTACACTTTTTAAAACACATTTATTAAGTACAAGACTGCTACTCTGTAGGTGTCAATAATTGAGTCGAAATTTGTTAATAAATAGAGGTCTCGAGGCGAAAATAAAACGATCATGTGGAAATTCTCCTCTGAAAACAACTATAAAGAAGACATAGACCCACTTCTTTCAGTTTTTGCCCAACGTCTTGTCTAGTGCCGAAACGAAGTTCCTGGATTGTTCGCAATACTATCGAACTGATGCGCTGTTTTCTGTTGAACGTCTGGTAACAGGACGCTCAGAGTGTCTAAGATCACTAATTGATACAATTTCTCTCAATTTGTCTCTTTACAGTCGTTGATGATTTCAAATATCGATATCGGTCATATTTGGTACGAAAATTGAGAACTGTGGCTGACAAATCCATTAAATCTTGTTCAACAATGAAAATACTCTCAACTTTTTACTAACCCCAAACTGTCAGCTGTTTCGTTGTTATTTTATTATCCGTTGGCAACCCTGTACAATTAAATGCCGCAAAATAAAATTTTGCATGATTTATGGGACATATGTCCTATTGTATTATATTTTGGCGTCACATACAAAAATTATGTGAAAAAATAATAAGTTTTTTTCCACTAAATAATTATTAAAAAAATATTATCAAAATCGTTTCAGTTCCTTACAAGACAAATCGATTTTATATACAATATGACAGTATAGATATATAGAAAACATTATCGTTCGAAAATGTTTTCAGATAAGTGGCAACTCGTTTTTCTACCACGTGGCCAGTTCAGGCCAAAGTCATTCACTCTCAATAAAACCGGATATTAGAGAGTGAATATGTTCCACTTTTGGATCGAATGTTTCTTTTTCTTTGGCAGATATAGGTTAAATGCCTACTCTTCCTAAATATATTTGGAAGAGAGTATTTTTTTCATTATAATTATTAATTAACCGAAAAACTTGGAATGGAACAGGTTTTTATTAGAAATTGCTAGCTTTTATCTGTATTTAATGCACGCAAATCATTATTTCGCAGCTACCACATATACCATTGATACCAACTTATAAGCGAGTGGGTGTTATGTGTTATTGCGTATGCGTTTAACTGCATACAAATCTGATTGTTAACAAATTAACAACCAACGCAAAGTAATTGATTGTACTCCCATCGTCGATATGCAATTTATGTGCACTTACCAGCCAGGAACCACACACAAATTGTTGCAGCTACTGCTTGAATTAAACCACACATACAACGGTTATACACACTCACAATGCCACAAACGCTTTCTAAACCAATAGATGGCTGTGTGCTGCCGTTGGTTGTTCTAAGCTGGCTGCCTATTTGGTTAACTGGCTAACTGACTAGCCATTTGCCGCTAGTCACAATGGCAATCACGAAGTGTTGCAACAATTACTGTTGCAGCAAATTTCGTACGTGCTGGCGATAATATGTCAGCAATAAAGTTATAACGCTTGCTGTAGTCGCCGCCGCCGCCCAACTCGAGGGTGTCGCATGAAAGTGCCAGCAAAAATAAATAGAAGAAAGCAGGGACGTAGTGGACCTAACAGAAAGGATTGTGTGTAGTTGGTGTTGTTTGTATGTTTGAGTATACATAGGTATGTGGCGCACGTAGTTGCATGCCTCAACTGACATTCGTTACATTGTTGCGCAACAAATGTTGCATGCAGTAATTGGCATATGGGTGACTCCAGCATACTGTATATAATGTATTCAAATATTTGTATTGCGCTTTTCAACCAATTTTAAACCTTTCTTAAGTGGATGTCTTCGTGAAAGCAACAACAAGGACAACATGACCTAACTGCTGAGGAGTAACAGGAAGAAAATGTTCTATAACATGGTCCTCTGGTATTTTTATATATAAATTTATTCACCTTCTGGTTTCTTATATCAATATTCCATAATATTATGGAAATCCTAAAGTTTTTGATATTAAATTCTGTAAGTACAAGTACCCTTGAATCTTCTTTTATAGAAAATATAAATAAATGAATCGAACATAAAAAGAAGAACGAGGTATCCTAAAACTCAATGCTTACACATGCATTCTTGATAGTCAAGAAGCCAACTGGGAATACTAGCCACTAAGCTTTTTGCAATAAGCAGGCTCTGGTTTCGATCTAATATCTAAATTTTTTGTCTAATACTAGAAGTGTTCGTTTTTCGGCAAGAGGTGGTGAAGCTTCAACGCGGTTTCTGCCGATCTTCTACAAATTCACTAACCATTCGTTGCCTAAGTCTCCTATGAGTCATTAGCCGTATATCTCGAAAATTATGAATGAAAAGTGGGATACCATTTTAATAGGAGAAGTTCTGATTATTAATTAGAACTTATTAAGGAGACAATACTGAGACTTACTATTTTGTTTCTGCTTTTTCGAGATTTACAGGTAAACAGTAAAAATCTCATGAGAACATGTTAACTCTTTGATTCTCACCAAGAATGGTAGCTATAAGTTTACTTCAAAAAACCACTAGAGGTCCAGTTTACTAACTATTTAGGGAATTCGAAGATTCAAGGAAGATATCTACCTTTCTTCATGTCAACACACTAAAATTTTATAGAAAAAGAAATATACTCTGCAATTTATGGCATTTGTTTTGCATCTATTAGCTGTCATCGATTTGGCTAAGCGCTGTAGAGAAACCAATAGAACACACTATCCGGCATACACTCTTGTACGAATTAAACTTAATAACTTAGTTATTGCTTTCACATGTACAATTTTTGACAAAAAAAGCAGCGCCCAAACAAAGCGAGCAGAGAAGTGACCAATCGAATACAGGTATTGTATTATTTTTTAGCTAATCATGAATCTTATTTTGAGTATATTTTTGCTGCTACATCCCTACAGGGCATGCCATATATGGGTATTATGGCTTTTCGTGTGATTTACGAGCTCGAAAGTATGCACAGTAGTTCACTACATATAAATATATCGTACAGTACTACAGCTGCAATCTCACCTGTGTGGCACTGCATACATACATACTATTTACAGTATATTTATGCATGCAGCAAGCACACAATTCCATTGTAGTGGTGGTGGTGTCGCGTTAAGCTTATCGTTTCGATGCAGACAACATTATTATTTCGAGAGCGTGGCGAAGACAAAAAAAAAATACGAATTCGAAATCACATTTGCATAAATACTGACAGCCACTGCAACTGATTGCGTTGCACCATTTGCTGCACGGTGTTGAAAGTAGACATAAAAGCGTGCACACACACTGGTAATCATTTGCAATGCAGCGTGCATGCGATATGACTGCAATGACAACAAAAACAGCAATAACAACAGCGGGCAATTGTTATGCTGCTATGACAGCAACAACAACAGCAACAACCACAATGACAGCAGCAGCAGTAGGTGCAAAGACTATTGCTACACGTGCAGCAGCAGCAATAGAAATAAGCATTGCAATAACAACAACAACTAGCACATGAGCCACTGAGACACTGCACATAGTCGTGCAACACTCTTTGCAGCGCTCTGCTGCATGCGCTTAGTCATTGCCTTCACTGTTGCGTATGCCGCTTGTTTTTTCGCAAGAAACCAATTTGTTGCGCACGAGACAACAACAACCTCGTTTGTACATATGTATGTATTTAGTAGTATAGTGGCAGCAGTAGAGCGGCAGCAGCGGTGGCAAGTGTTAACTGTAACAAATATGAATGCAGAGTTCAAGCAGAACACACACAGATATATAGTGCTTGGCTTGCAATTGCATTTGCGAATTGCCAATTGCCGACTGTTGGCAGTTGCCTGCCGCTTGTCAGTTGCACAAACACCGACATGTGCACCTACATGACTTGCCTACAAAATGCAATCACACTTTGTTCGCTCGTTCGCTCACTGCGTGGCTGCCTGGCTGATTATGCCGATTGTTCACTGTTTTTGCAGTCAATTAAATTCAATTTGCGCTGCACTGCAGGTGAGCCAAAGCGCGCAACATTTTGTTGTTGGCAGATAGAAAAAATGTTTTGATTTGATTTGATTATATGCGAGCATACGGAATGGTTATTGGTCTGACAGCCGCCGTGAGTTTTGAGTTGCGTGACGGCAACACATTCCATTAAATGCCTCCAGTTTTTGTGTTTTCTTTTCGTCATGCCTCACTGTGTGTGCATTGTTCTTGTATTTTGATTTGTTTACTTTGCTTACCCACCATTTGCGTCATGAACGCTCTGAATGCGTTTATTATATTTTAAACGTTAATTACCTGCAAAGACATTAAGGAGAGATACATATTTAGTAATTGTAGTCAAAAGAGCGTGTTGCATTAAAATGTTTATGAAATTTGTATGGAAGCAAGAACAAATGTGTACAGTACAAGTGAGTATTTTAATACGTCATTAATGTGGCCTAATTGCTCGCTATTCGATTTGATTATGCCGGTTTATTTGATTTAAACCATTTATTTGTTCGATTCTGCACTCTCTAATGTCGAAGACGATGTCAATGGATACCAATACAGAAATGAGTGAGTTTTTTCTTACTACTAAGATATAGATTTAACATTAGACATCTTTGTCAGTATTGTAGAATTATTTAACGATTCTCAGGTAATACTGGTATAATATAGTAATACTGGCGTAATATAACCTTTATGCTTAGGTGAAACCAGTTTGCTGTCTATCCACAATAACAGTCTAATAACCTATCGATATTTGGTCGACGGAGTGAAGCATTGATCTGAATTATCTTCCCAAAAACATATATTCAGCCTTATTGTAAACTGGCACACGAAAGCAAAAATGATATCACGAATTTCGTGTGAATCGATTATCAACATAACAAGATTCAGTGGTGGCCCGATTTGAAAAAACAACTTAAACGAATGCACATTGGCTGGCAACTTGATAATAATGTTTTATTCTGATGACTCCATGCTATCTACGAAATCATGTTACTATTCCAAAATGAATGCACTTTCTCCTTATTTTCTTTGTGAAAGCTCTTTACTATACCAGAATTTTCCACCAACCTTTAACTGTGTCTTGTTAATAGACCTTGGTTAGGTTTTATTGCTGTTCTCCACAAGAAGAGGAAGGCTCTTAGACTATAAGGACAGTCTTTTATGATGGCAGAAAAACCCATAACACATATGAAGATTCGATAAAACGCCGTGATTCAATACAAATCTGCAGAGATTGTTGACTTCTATTTTCGCTAATTCGCGAAGATGTTCAAAAATGTGAAATCCAAGGATTTTCAGTCTCAATTTCGTATAGGCGGAAGATTTTTCCTCGCCTTCTTCGAGACAGCATCTGCAGCTAGCATCCTATTCAATTTTTAATGGGACAATGACCCCAACAACTAAGAAAATATTACTTGAATGTTAAGTCATATCCTTGAGACATAGATGTCTTTCAATTTTCCTTGAGTCAGAAGGATCTCTCGACTGATCAGCTCAGCTTCGAAGCAATAGATCCGCTGCTACCTTATAGCAGTTACTTGTTAATAATAAAGAAGAAGTTAAAATTGATTAAATTGGTCCCTACAATCGACTTTATGAACAAATTTTATGGTTTCACATGAACAAAATTACATTTACATAAGGAAAATTATCGCATATGTCAGCATTCCCTCATGTGAAATTTATGATACGAAAAACACCAATGAGTGAGTTTTTTCATTGTCGTTCACATAAAGTTTACAATAAGGCTGATTGACTGTATTGACTCCGCTAAAATAAAATAGACCCATTAAATGTGATTTTTGCTACTATTTTGAAGGACCAAATCATTAAAGATTACAAGAAACATTGGGAGGGTGTTGTAAATATTGATGTATAACTGAAAGTGTAAAATCTTGGTCTTGGTCTTCATTTTTACTCACCTATATTGACCTTCGATATGGCATGAGTCCAACTCAGTAATTCAATATGCAAAAAAATCAGCAATATGTGGATACGTATTATCCCTTCAGATTAGCCAATTGAGATAACAATAAAAATTTAACATAATGACATTTTACAAGCAGTATCACAATAGTTAGCCATCATGGCTTTTACAAACAACGAAAAAAATAAGAAGAAGAATAGGGAAACAATGCAAAACTACAAACGCTTAACCGAATTGGCAATTCAATATTGATTCAATGTGTCTTTGGACTACCACAAAACGGACATTCAAATAAACCTATGAATGGCTGCACTCATAGGAAACTTAACTGGCAATATCCGCACAAAAACTCGGGCACGGCACTTGGGCATGCCTGCATGCGTGAGTGAGCATAAGCAAATGTCCGGAAAGCGATATAAAGGGACTTAAATGTACGCGCTGACAAGGAATTATTCTACAAAGCTAATGAAATAAAAGATTTTATTGGCGTCCGCACTGGTCGTGAGTGGCAGGCAGTAGTAAATGGGAGCGTGCGACACACACAAACACTCATACATATGTATACAAAGTTGGTCGTACGTTTTAATGTGCAGAGAGCGCTGAATGTCCATTGAGCGTAGTGGTGGACAATATCCTCAAGCGGCGCACTAACGGACCCTCAGCCGGCACCCAACTACAGAATGTGACGCGCATAGTTTTTGTTTTTGTTTTTTTTTCTCGTGTTTGTTGTGGCTCGTGCTGGTCCCTTCGGGTACTCAAAGGACTCGCTCTCAATGCACTAAAATTCTATTGTGCGTACACGTGCAATAAAACGCCACATTAATAGTTGTATTTGTCTTGAATAGCTTTATATTCGTACTGGTGTGGCTGCAATGTTGAGGTGATACAACAATTTTCCTAGTCTTCATGTGTATGTATTGTATGTGTGTACAGGCACACTTACATTCATAAGGAATGTATTTAACTATCACAATGTAGTCATGTGCTGTAGTTTGTTGGCGCACATCAACTATGAGGGTCATCAACGTAATCAGCAATAACAACAATGGCGAAACTACACGTCGCTCACTCATATATCAGCCGTAGCCGTCCTTAGCAGCGATAGAAGGAAAGTAGAACAGTAATAATACAAACGTCAGCGGCAGCAAACTTACAATGGTCATTACAATGGATTACAACAATATGATTGTTGGAAATGTAAGCGAAAAATATTCGAAATTGGCCATATTGTTTGTTTACTGTTACATGTTGTATTATTGTTGTGGTTTGATAAGTCCAGTTACTTTAATTATTTTGTAATCGTAATTTCGAATTTTTCTGTGATATTTTAATGTGATTTTCGAAAAGTCGACAAATTGAAATAAATTGCGAAAATCGTAATTTCGAAATGTTCTGTAATATTTCAATTCGGAATTTTGAAAAAAAAATTAGAAAATCGTAATAACGAAATTTTTTGATATTATCTTTCGTCTATCGTCTTTCGAAAATTCGGAATTTTTGAAACAAATTCTGAAAATCGTAAAAACGAAATTTTCTGGAATATTATTTAACTTTCGAAAATTCGGAAAA
Organism: Zeugodacus tau; assembly: GCA_031772095.1. Classification (NCBI taxonomy): domain Eukaryota; kingdom Metazoa; phylum Arthropoda; class Insecta; order Diptera; family Tephritidae; genus Zeugodacus; species Zeugodacus tau. The sequence goes on along the minus strand of CM062649.1, from coordinate 54,302,692 downwards.
ATGGATGAGATTACGAAAATCATAATTTCGAATTTTTTGGGATATTTGAATTTGACTTTGGAAAATTCCAAAAATTGGAGGAGATTCCGAAAATCATAATTTAGAAATTTTCTGGGATATTATCTATTGATTCAAAAATTCGGAAAATCGTAATTTCAAATTTTTCTGTGATATTTTAATGTGATTTTCGAAAAGTCGTCAAATTGAAATACACTTCGAAAATCGTAATTTCGAAAAGTTCTGTAAAATTTCAATTCGGAATTTTGAAAATCGTAATAACGACATTTTTTATTATTATATTTTATTATTTGACTTTCGAAAATTCGGAATTTTTGAAACAAAATCTGAAAATCGAAAAACGAAATTTTCTGGGATATTATTTAACTTTCGAAAATTCAGAAAAATATATGAAATTACGAAAATCGTAATTTCGCATTTTTTTGGGATATTTGAGTTTGACTTTGGAATATTCCAAAAATTGGAGGAGATTCCAAAAATCATAATTTAGAAATTTTCTGGGATATTATCTATTGATTTTTCAAAATTTGAATAGATTCTGAAAATCGTAATTTTGAAATTTTCTGTGATAGCATTTGACTTTCGATAATTCGGAAAAATGGAAGTGAATAGCAATTTCGAAAATTTTTGAAATATTTTAATTTTTCTTTCGAAAATTTCATTAATAACATAAAATTCTGAAACTTCGGTAAATTGGAATAATTAATTGGATATTTTAATATGATATCCAAAAATTCGGAAATAGAGAGAGGAGGAAAATTCGGACATATTGTAGTTTGGACTAAAATAGCGAAATTCTAAGTATTCCCGTTACGGATTATCTTTTGTAAATCTGAAAATTTTCAATATACAGTGGAACTTCTCTAACTCGAATCACCATAATCCACAAAAAAACTTCGAGTTAGAGAGACTTCCGAGTTACAGAAGGTAATTTGTATGAATTTTGACTTCTATTGCCAATTCAATAGTTCGAATTATGGAGAACTTCGAGTTAGAGCAGTTCGAGTTATGGAAGTTCAACTGTATATTTTTTAAATCATAATCAACAGTTTTCTGTGTTATTCACATCTAAAATTACTTAGAAAACCGTTAAGTGCAGGAAAACTTCACAATTTTCCACTGACCGTTATAAAGATCCCGTTATGAGTTTGGCGGCACAACGAAGCAAGCAGGGTCATAAACAAACTCGCATGCGATATTGTTGCAAAATACCGACGCATTCGAGTTTAAGCTTGCATTTTATAGGCACTTATAATCAGTCGGATCACCACCCCCACCAAAACCCCCTCATATTGTCACACAATTATTATTATACACTGAGGTCGTGTAATCACCACAAGGCGATTTGCACGTCCACTTCGAAATGTCCGCTCAGCATAACGGCAGATTTTCTGTCTGCCTACTCAATCGCCGTCTGTTATTACTTACAGCAAGGCAAAACTATTTATGCGGCAGTTAACGGTGTTTCTAACCAATAATAGCCGCAAATAAATGTACTCGTATGTATGTGTATGCGTGGAATGAATTTGTTAATCGCCTGACATACTGTCAACATGCTCGTCGCCTGCCATTATGTGTCCATTACCTGCGTCGTACTAAGCAGCCATGAGTAAGGCTGTGTACGGGTGCGTGTCGTCTGCTGGTGTGGCACATTATTGTTTGAGCACATCAAAGCTCTTCGACGCACACTGGTAATGCGTATTAGCAATTTGCGGTGGTCTAACGAGTCTGAGCCTTGTCTTTCTTATAAGGGTGGAAGTGATTATTTTCATGACTCTTGTTGTTGTTATTGCACTATTAGTGTTCGCAAGTTCGCCTTTTCGCCTGCAAAAGTCATCACTGTCTGTCTCGCTATGCGTTTTAAAGCAGCGCAGAGTAAGAGTAAGTAGCTTAGGCTTATTTAAGTATGCGTTGCTCATATTCGCTTTCTGCGTTGTTTTTATAGCATGAGACCTTTTACCCTCTTGCTTCTCTCCCTTTCCAAAGTTTTCTGGTATTATTTACCGTCATTTGTCTAGGCCGATTATTAAATGCAGCTGAGGTTCCATTTACGAGTTGTCATTGCGCATTAACACGCGGAAATATGACAACTAAGCGATTAGGTAGGCAGACCCTGAGGGAATTACCCGTTAGAAATAAAGCTCCGAATGATATTTGAAAGGAAGCCGTAAACAAGAGAATTCGTTCAGTTATATGTACTTGGTTATGCCAGTCTAGGAGATTTATACCAGTTGGTTGTTCGTTTAGTTACTCTCAGAGTACAAGTGAACAGTACTGTTAATTTCTTAATGAATTTTGAAATTGGTTTCGACTTTTTCTACGAGAAGTGTCAATTTTTAGGTCCGATATGGATGCTCTCAGTAGTGACAAGATATATTTAAATACTTTTAAGATGCTATCATATTTTAGACAACAGTTACGTTAGTTTAAGGCTAAGCTTTACTAGACTTTCCTTTGAAAAAAATACAACACTAAACTAAACAAATTGTGAAGTACTGCTTCGTCAATAACATTGTACAAAACTCGGCTGGGTATCGGGCCAAACAATTTTTTTCCGGGAATTCGAAATTAGCCTCCAAAATCGAAATAAATTCGAAGTTCAAAATAAGGAATTTTTAAAAATCGTGTTATTAATTACAGAATATAGCTATTAAAATTCCAAAACATTAACATAATCTACATTTTCTTCTTAATTAAATGGGGTCGATCAAGCTTGTATGACAGATGCTATCAATGGTCAATGCTTGATATTCGAAAAACTTAAAAAAATGTATATCGTAAAATAATGGACCTATTATAGCATCTGTCATGTAAGCTTGACGAAAAAGCTTCAATATAATTAGTTTTATTAATATTTTTTTTTAAATAAATGTTTTCGAATCAAAATATTTCAATTTTGGGGGCTAACTTCGAAAATCGAAGAATATAATTTTGTTTTTTTATGACTCAAACTCCTGGAGAAAAAATTAGTTTGGTCGAATACCCAGAAAAAAGTTGATTTTGTTGTATAATATAATGGGACTAAGTACCGATTTCTAAGAAATCATTTTGTAGTTCAAAATTGTCATTAAATTTAGACGACAACAAAAATCACAGCATATCTTTAGGCTTACCTAATTTACCATAAATTTCAATATATTTCAATTATTCAAGATTCTACTACAGAATATAAATACATTTGAAACGCAATATACTGATGTGAAAATTAAATGAAATGCCTTCCAGGGCTTAAAAACTTTAGTTTGTCTAATAAGTTAAACCTATTTGCGTATGCAAAGAAAAAAGTTGGCGTGACAGAGGACAACTGACAACAGAGTGTCAGTGCTTTTGCGGTCTGCTGACGGCGACGGTTGTCAAGGCATTAGAGCGCATTTAAGAGCTCATGCCGTTGGCGAAATACAAGTGAAAAAACGGAAACAAAATAAAGCACAAAACACAACAAATATAAATATGAAAAGCCACTTTGGCACCTGCAGAGCTTAAGTTACATAATAGCTTCAATTACACAGACTTGACTGTTTGTTGTGGCAACATATCTACATACATACAAGAGCGACCCTGATGGCAAAAGCAACGCTTACCCGCTATATGCCCGCAACGAGTGATTTAAAATAATAATCACATTTAGTTGCCACTGACTACGGCTACTGACTTCCTGGCGTGCCACCGAAGTGCAGCCACTTTTCACGTACAGCATATTCAGCGCAGAAAGCGTGGAAAGAGGAAACGCGTTTCGCTGTGACGCTTTGATTGCCATCTGCCGACGCGCGTGCAGGCATTCAACTCTCAGCACAGCGCAAAACTCTTTCATTCATTTATGTATTTGTCGAGTCCAGCTGCACAGTTTCCCCGCTTTGTATTCTAACTAATTTCGTGTCTATCTATTTGTTTGCAATTCTCACTCGCTAACCGTCTGTCTGTTTGTTTGTCCCAAAGTCCGTTTTATCTTTGGCGCAACTTGATGCTGTGTTGCCATTTCTAGCGGTTTTTTGCTTTGATTTTTTACTTTTTTTTGCTTTTCACATAGTCATTTGTGCGTCTTTTACTCGTTTGGTCTACGCGTGTTGCCATGAGATTGTTTAGCTGATAAAATTATGCTTAACAGCAGTGTCTGTTTGTGACATTCATTGACATCTCACAGGAACTTCAGAGAGGAAGGGCTTATAGGAAGGGTCTTCCATTAAAATATCAAAACATCGTGCCATTTTCGCTTCACTTATTGAGAGAGAGTGTGAGAGAGATAAGTTCTTTATTTTAACCTAATGGGTCTTTCGTAGAATTGTTCCATTAAAATATCGTGTGTAGAGAAGTCAAGGTTTAAGCACAAGCATAATTGCCTGAAAAAAAAAACATTTTATATGAAATGATTTTTCGGATCTAGTACTTGGTAAAATCCAAAGGAACGCTCTGATATGATAATGCTTGAGCACAAGCCTTGAAGAGAATATAATTTTAGAAAGTTTATGAAGTAATGAGATAAATGAATCATCATTCTTCTTATAATATTCAAAGTGAAAATCAGAAACAATGTTCAATACAACTGGGTAGAACACAGAAGAGAATTCCTAGTAGTGATTTGGAACACAGACCAGAACTGAGAGTAGTGATTTGGTTCGATCAGAAATCACTTACAATATTGCATTTCCCCTAGCGGCCTTCTAGGACACCATGGGTGACAATTTTGTACTCTTAATAGTCCTTTCTATACTACAGTTACATCGAAAAGACTGTGTATATGGAGTAAACATTTATGTAAATACTAAAAAGGGAAATATGTATAAGCCATCATCCATCCGCCATTACTCTGTTCTCTCTATTTGGGCACTGTTCTCTTCTCAAAAAATTTACCAGAAAATTAGAGTGTTGAATTTCATTTAGGAGACCATGGAAATTCCTCACTAAAGTAGTATAACCGCTTTCGTTAAGAAGTCTTGTTTTACATATTTTAGACGAGTTTTACAATGCTCATGGCTCCAATTTGAGTCAAAATGAAAAATTAGTTTTAAAAACTTAAGATTTGAAATAAATTATATTTGTTTAAAGAAGAGGTAAGGAGTGGACTCTGTTCGAAGCTAAGAAAGGTTACTTCTATAGCATACGGTAATTATTGATATTTTATTCATTCAAGTGCCCAACGGCTTAGGCGCGCCCATGTCTGTTTATTATTTCTTCGAAGGTCAAGAACCTTTATCTTTTTAAAAATAAATTAAAGAAATAAAAGTCGGGAAAATCGAAGATTTAGACTTCCGGTGGAGAGACGACCGTCTCTTTAATTACTAACCGACCTTCGCTGCAAATGAAATTGACGTTATTTTCTACATTCAGTTATATTTAACTGTTTACAATAAATAATACAATAGCATACTTAACTCTGAAGACACAAAAGTAAATAATGAATCAAAAGTAACCAGTTGAGTGCTTCCAATCGCCAACTTTTTCTGCCGCGCGTCTAGATACGCTTACGCTTGCCTAAACCGTTAAGTGTAAGGTGTACTTGAAGCAACAAAAACACAAAAGGAAATATAAATCTGTAAGTAAAACAAATTTAGCCAAGTGGGCATTCACTCATTCATTCATTCAAGTGCCCAAAGGCTTAGGCGCGCCCATACAAAAACAAATCTAACCCTTTTGTATATTGTTAAGCAAAAGGCCACTTTTAGAACATATATATTTTACAAAATTAATTTTCTACTTTCGCATAAGCCTGTTCATACTTTGTATACATAAAGCACCGCTTTCTGCCGCATCAGTTGGCTCATCTTCGCTCATTAAGTAAGCGCTAAGTATTTAAATAAGTAAATGTGATTTTTGTATGCGATATTCTGAATTATTTGTGAGGCGTTATGAGTTAAATGAATGAATTTCCTGCCCCACCTCAACTCTATCTCTCACTCTCTCTCTCTTCGCTACGTGACTTCTGCTTTGCCGTGGCGGTGCTAAAAACTCATTTAATGATGTTGGCCCTCAAACGGCATTTAAATGAGGCTATCAAAAAATTAAGAGGGATACGCGTATCTCACTAAATACATCCTTGTCTGCGCAATTTGTGTATGTTGAAAAGGTTAAAATGCAATAAAAGCATACAGCATGGAAATAGAAGGGTCGAGTCAAGTACATTTCTGAAAATGTAATTTGCTTATTACAGTTGTGTTGCGAAGGAGAAGCGGGGTATAGTGCGGGTTTAGTTACACTCAGCGGGGTTTATGGCCTGTTTGGGTCACTAAAAGATTAAATGCTTACGTTTCCATTGAAGGCTGTGAATGGCGCTACTGAATTATGGCTGGACGTATGATTTGGGTATTTGCTGTTTTTTTCTTTTCGCTCCCTTGCTGCGGGCGACATGAGATTTGATGGCGGACGGTTTCGGTAGTTAGTTAAAAATGTTTGCAAATCAAATAAACCAGAGACTAAAACAACAAATCGTAAAATTTGTTGAGTTTATAGTCAACAGTGTTTATCAACAGCTTGTGCGTGTGCTAAAGAAAGCAGTTAAAAGTGATATTATACACGAGGCAAACGTTGGTAAAATAAATAAAAATAGGTAAAAGGCTTTTAAGATTATAAAAAAAATAAGTTTATGGTATATATATGCATATCTGTAATAGCTACTTACAGCAATACTCAAAGCATTTATGTTATTGTATTTACCTGAAAATATAAGAAAATAACGAAATGAGTTAGATAAGATGATAAAAAATCATATTTGTAATTATTTCAAATAATATTTATTATTTTGCTATATTTAAAAATAAATTAAAATAATCGAAGATTATCTTTAACTTATATTGACTGGGAATATTATATATATTTGACTGGGAAAATTAACTCAAAATTCTGATCTGGATTTTTCCAAGGATTTCGATAAGAGGTAGAGAGAGTCACAGTGGGAGGGATAGAAACAGAGAGTCAGAGAGAGAGAGTGACAGTGAGAGTGAGGGATAGAAAAAGAGAAAGTCAGAGATAGAGAGAGGGGGAGAGAGAGAGTGGGAGATATATACAGAACTAGCTTGTTGAGATATCTATTTTTAATTTCGATGATCTTGATGTTCGAGAAGGGGATGAAGTAATGACATCACTATACTCTTTTCCAAATAACTAATGAATAATGGTATCAACTTCCATCAATAATATTTTATAACCAATTTAATAAGAGAAGAGACCTTAGGATCACATATTTTTAGGCTCTCCCAACATTTTGAACAGATATTAGTTTTGAATACGCAACACCTGATTAGATATAAGGATTTGTGGTTCCAAAAGTTTCGAAAGCGTGGTACCTAATAAGTTTGTGTATATAATATCGCAAACCAGTAAGGCTGTATTATATCCCCCCATCACCCAGTCATATGGTTTGAAAATGGGAGAAAACGAGTTACTGACCCCAATGGTCGTGGCACCACCGAATTTCATTTAGATTTTCGAAAAAAATAATTGATTTACGATGTAATAAATTAAGAAGGACATGTAAACGAATTGCGTAAAATAGCTGAATAAAATTTGAATAACTTAATAAACACCTTCTTTATGCGCAAATTTAATGTCAGCAACTAAAATTATTGCAAAAGGCGGCACTACTTATTCAACTTATTCATGCATTTAAATGCGTTACATAACATGAATAAGTAAACAGCTGCCACGTACGAGTGTGTTTGCTCATTTTCGACACCGAATACCAAACAATAATAATAACAGTAATTTAAAGAAAGCAACCAAATCAAATCAGCACCAAAGTGTATTTATGCATAATGCATGAAATGTAATTTGCAGGGACCGTAAATAATGATTATCGTTCCGATTTTTAAGTAAAAAAATCAATCACTTAGAATCGTCACACAAACAAAAGGATAACGTCATTGTAATCCTTTTTGGACGATCTATCCATTTCCACAATGATTTTTTAAATACAGATTTTTATGATTTTCTTCACAGTTAATGATTAATTTTGAGTAATTTGTAAAAAATCATAAATAATCATCATTTTTGAGCAAAAAAATAAAATTCATATTTAATCATTATTTTTGAGCAAAAAAAATAAAAATCATAAATAATTATTATATATAATTTTTATATTTTTTGTTCAAAATAAAACTCGCTTTTGGATTACATGTTTGTTATTTAGTTTTTTGGTACTATTTTTTCATGTCCTTTTAGAATGACATGAAAATATTGGAATGGCATCAAAATATCATGGACCAAATTTCATTGAAATTGGTCCAGTAGTTCCTGAGATATGGCTTTTGACTCATTTCGCCTGTGGCAAAATTATATCATAAATTTGATCCTTCAGCTATGTTCTAAAAGGACATGAAAAAATAGTACCAAAAAACTTAATAACAAACATGTAATCCAAAAGTGAGTTTTATTTCGAGCAAAAAATATAAAAATCAAATATAATGATTATTTATGATTTTTATTTTTTTGCTCAAAAATAATGATTATTTATGATTTTTAGTTTTTTTGCTCAAAAATGATGATTATTTATGATTGTTTACAAATTACTCAAAATTAATCATTAACTGTGAAGAAAATCATAAAAATCAATATATAATCATTATTTTGTGATTTTTATAATAAAACTTATAATGATTACGGTCCCTGGTAATTTGTCAAAGACAACCACTTCAGATGCGCAGCGACAGGAACAAAGACAAGAAAATATAATATTAATAAAAAAACAACAACAAGCAAGGAAGACAATGGCGGTGAATAGCGAAGAAAACGAAGAAGAATGAGCAGTAGTATATATAATATATAAAGAGGAGTGCCAACAACATCCGAAGAAGCATCTCGAGCGTCTCAAGGATACAAAGCGAACAAGCAAAGGTCAGGTCGAATGACAATGCCAGCAAACGCGTGAGGCATGAAACCAAAGAAAACAAGACAAAAAACAGCACAGCGCAGAGAATTGTATGCTGCGTCAAAAATTAAGGCGAAAAAAATATGAAAGAAAATGAAAAGAACAATATGAGAAATCGAAAATGAGGAGAAAATTTAGGGAGCGGGCAACAATGGAAGCAAACAAATATTTCATAGCCAGCTAGACGCAAAAAACCAGCGTAAAAACACTGGACAATAACTGCTTGACAATGACAGATAACAACGGCTGCGCCAACAACAACAACAACAATAGGAATAAAACACAAAGTGTGTGGCAAAAATATAGAAAAAGCATAAAAATCAAGATGTTGACTATCGGTGTTCGAAATCAAAGACAAATATATTTGCGATGTGCATGAAGCGAATGGAAGGGAAGCAGCTAGCGTAAGAAAACAATGGATTGCAAATGGCGCGGCGTAAAGCCAGAGCCCGAGTAAGTGAGTGAAAGCGTTTGGAGGAGGAGTAGCACAGGGAGGAAGGGAGCTGTCTGGCTTGGCTTGCACCAAATGCCGCATGAGCGATGGCAACAGACGATAATTTCTCAAATAACTGCACAAAAAATACAAAAAAGGAAGCTGCAAGTCATAAGATACGCAGGCAGCGGAATGAAGTTGCGTATACGCCCCGTCCGACCAAAGATAATGACACAAGATGCGTATGGGTAGACAACTAAAAGCAGAAGATGTGTTTGTAAGCCTTAAATTTGTGCAAATAAGTGCTGCTCGGGTACACAAAGAGTGTGGACAAATTTGCCGGACATTTGGGGGCAAGCTGACAATGGCAGGCATTTGAAGGCCGTAAAAATTAGTTTTTCACCAAAAAAGTTACAATCAAAATGTGTGCACATATGGCAGAGCACACAACGCTCCATGAGTAAAAACAGACAAAATTTTATAGAATCTACAACAACAACAAAAGCAAACGACACGTGGCAATAAAAACTGTAAAGCGAAAACAATCGCAATTCAACTGATAAGCAAGCAAGCACTTCAAACGTATCAGACAAGCCTAACCTCTGCTCAGTGCAGGGCAAGCAAAAAAAAAACAATAAAATGTTTTCCAAAAGCAAAACTTGCCACAAATAAAGCGCTAAGCAAACTACATACATGAATGTAATTGCTACAACGATTTAACCCTTAAAAAGCAGCGGCGAAATGATGTGGCATGAGTTGGCAATAAAATAAAAGTTTGCTAAATTGTGGTTGTGGTGTGCAGCAGGTAGCCTAACCTGATGTAAGAGAGTGTGAGGTGCTGTGGGTGGATAATAAAAAAGTTTTGCAAACAAAGTATAATCGTTTGCTAAAGTTACTGCCACTTGACAGGGTACATGCGTACGCACACAGACAGACACATATACCAGCAATATATACATATAGATTCACAAATATATATATATAGACAAGTAGAAAAAACAAGCACACAGATTTCTAAAAACCAGCTACAGTGCTTTAAAAAATCTAGCACAGTATGAGTGCGTGCGCTGAAAAGTATGCAAACAAAAGTAAAAAAAAACAAAATAAAGAAACAAGAACAACGAGTATATAAATTTTACAACTTTCTAATTGTGGTTGGCGAAAATCTGTGTTGCATGCAGCAATTGCATATTTATCAAAAATTCGTGTGTACACATGTCTGGGCACACACAAGTCTACCATGAGAAGCGAGCGTGCGGTATATACAAGCATATAACCGCTAATAGCAACATGTATGACTACTTGTGCGGAGGTGTGTGGTTTGATGGTGATGCTGATGCTGCTGTTTGCGCGCTGTCTCTCATCAACATATCATTTTCGTGCGCGCCAGCTTGACTTTTCGTCTTTCTAACCCTTCAAATTTGCACATTCGGCTCCGCCGTTGTTTACATATCGCAAGCCATATAACCATAATATGTTTACAGATGCGCAAAAACAACAAAAAAAATTAAAATAAATATATTTAAAAATGTTGCTTTCTTCAGCATTTGCATACTTGTTAAGCTTATGCATTTATTTTGGCTGCAGCTCAACTAAAGGGTTAGATACCTTGGCAAACATACTTGAATTATCGCACAATAATAGCGGCGGTGGTGTGTGGGTTTGTGGGCTCAAGGAAATCTGTGGATATGAGCTTATCTAAGTACATACTACTCATGCCAGCATAGTCGTGAGATTTAATAAAAGTATGGATTTTAGTCACACAGAGAGATCAGCATACTTTAGTTCATACAAAATTATGCCGCAGTTTCATATCTTGAAATAAAGGTTTAAAAAATATATTTAAAGAAAGTCACAAACAAAAAAATATATAATAAATAGATAATTTCCCACGATGAATACTTTTTTTTTACTAAAAACAAATTAATACAAATTATAATACTGTTTGAAAATTTTCAAATCAACTGTTTTCGAAATTAATATTTTTTATCCATAAAATTACTTTAAAAAGATTTTAACGTTTAGCCAAAGTGTACAAAGAATTATGTTTATAAAGCTTCTACTACATGATTCCTGTACATTTAATCTTGGTATTTGGTTTTGAGACCTTCGAATTTAACTAAATAATGCATAATGACCCTAAATGTATGCAACGATTTTTGTTATTTCGATCTAAACTAATAGGATTACATATTCATAAGTTTCAAGCCAACCTTTTACTAAACTATTATTTATTTCTAAGTAAACCAAACTGTATTTCAGAATAATTCTTAAACCAAGAGGCGTTCAAAACCATCCAATAAATTATGTATTATTATATTATTCCTATGTTCCTCGTATTATTGCAGAAAGTTGTATGAAGAATCAGCATTGCCCAATTTCGTCAAACTGAGGTTGAAACACTTTGGAAGGCTCACCTTCGGCGAACATAGCGAATTGGGTAGAATTGACATTAGCCTTCTAACTACGTTTGTAACAGATTCCAGGCTTTTTGCCGAATTATAAGTGCATTTTTGATTTATTAGGAGTTTATTGGTATCACAAAGGAAAGCGCTCAAAACTGTCCAAGTGAAATATTCCTGCATGTGAAGAGATCTGCTTACTAACCTAACTTAACCTAACCTGTATGAAGAATCTCTTAGTGGTCATTTATACGGTACGGAATGATATGCTTAACATAAAATTTTTCGTCAACTTTCTTAAATTGGACAGTGACAAGTGACTACATATCCATTAGTGTAGAAGTGTTCCATAAAATGATTCCATAACTTGGGAAGCATCTTTAGAGTAAACAAAGTTATATGTAGAACTTTTTTTATATTTGCCATAAAAAAATTTCTGATAGATTTAACAAAACTACATATATCCATATCTACACGTCCCATTAATTTACTACACAAGCGTTTAGCAATATACAATTTTTTCTATAACTTAAACTTTTACCTCAGGCGGAAGCCATAACACTGTGAGTGGTAATCATATACTAAACCAACCTCACTCGCACTTGCCACATAAATAATTGTAACGCCCAAAAGTCCTTTTGCAAGCTCCTTTGCTGCACAATAGCTAACCACAACAACATAATAACTGACAGTACATTGAAAAAAGTAAAAAAACCGAAAACCATATGAAATGCACATCCTTGACGCCCTGCTAAGCTGCGGTTTCTTGGTACTTAGTATTGAAAATTGTTGGCATGAAATCTGCACATATTTACTCATACCTACACAATTATTTATGTGTGCAAGAGCGCCGCTTGAACAGCACATCAGCCATCAGCCTTTGTTGGGCGCTTGTTTGGAAAAGTTGTTGCTTTGTTTCGCATCTGTTTACTTGCCACTTGCTTAGCCACTCGCAGCAGACAGTGCCAACTCTTGTTGCGGCATCATGGCTTTTGCACATTAATTTTGCTTTGTTGTTGTTGGTGTTGTTGCTATTGTTAAAACATTTGAAAAATATTTTCTAAAAGTATATAATTTTGTAATTATCCCGTTTTGCGTGCTGCTCAAGTGAGCGCCACAATTTGTACTTTGCTCTGTGGGGGAGAGGAGGAGCTGGCGGAAGCTGTAACACAAACAAATAACAGCACATAAAGCCAATGCATGTTTGTATGTGTGTGTGAGTAGCTGCTCAATTTATTAGTGGTTCGTTTAACCTTTTCACCGCTGTACCCCCCAAACACAAACACACAGCGCTCAGCGTAATAGTATTGTGGTTGGCAAAACTTTTTAATTCAATACGTTTTTATGCAGCGATTGTAATTTTCCTTTGACTTTTCCTTTTAATTGTTGTTGTTGTTGGTTGTTTAAAGTTTTTTCTTGCACAATACAAATGTTTGCAAAAAGTTTTGTGGCAAACTTTTCGCTTTGTGGCTGGGTGCAAGCGCTTTGAACCCAGCGCTCCTTAAGTACACATATGTATGTATGTGTGAAGCGGAGGGGAGCGGGGCAAGCGTCTGGTTTTTATTGTTAATGTGCATATTTATGAGTGTATTGTATTTAGTTAAGATTACAGAAAAAATATGCTTTGGTTAACCTTTGTCGTAAATGTTCTGCTCTACCGCAACTAATTGCTGGATTAAGGGTGTTTGTTTAGGGTGGAAAATGCGTAGAGACAAAATTATGGGCCAATATAGTATATAAATAACTAGAAATGTAATTAAAAGCATTAAGCAATAAAGTAAAGAAGGCAAATAGAAAATACTTAGTTCGGACTTATGGGAACATACCTGAAGTTGAATATTTTCAGTTAAATGAGCTTTATTCTTTATAATTAATTTAGCCAAATGAGAATCGGTACTTTCAATTTATGGGCTCTAGAGAAAGAAAACACAGTACCACACCCATAATATATCGTTTTATATTTAATCAAAAGACATTCTTAAATATCAATACACTCATAAATATGTCTAGTCCTTTCACACAGCCAAATTAATTTAATACATTAAGGTTATAATTGAGAAACCACTCTTTGCCTTTCGCACAGCCGGCTACTCAATTAACGCACAGTTGTTATAAATTTTTGTTTTTGCTGTTCATAAGAAGTTTGTAAGTTTCAGCAACTGATTGCTATTTTATCAATAAACCCCGCAAAATTTACAACGTGCACAACAACCTACAAAGTTGTGTAGTTAAATAAAATTTTTCGTTTGTATGGTAAATCGATCTAAATCAGCGCTTTAATCGAGCAAAGGCCAGTTAATTGATCAACTAAGTAAAGGTTATGATTATAAAAGCGCCACAACGACATGAAACTGATTCCTCTACAGAACTTGATCTCTATATACACATGTAGTATAGAAGTTGATTTCCTGATATATCTCGAGCAAGATGAAAAGCTTGTTGAACCGAATACCAAATATATTTAATAAGATTCAAGAGGGGCACCGTCCTGACACTACAAGGTTTTACGGGTTTCATTACAAATTTTGGAATTTAATTACAGCAAATTTTGACATTTCTTAGAAAAAGGAGGTCGAAAAAGTTATGCTTTGGTCAGGAATGAAATAACTACTAAGTTGGAGAGTTGATGGATGTAGGAAATAGTGCAGGTACCTCATTAAAGAGGTATAACCGCTACATCAATGCTACCCAGTTTTGTTATAAATATTTTAGAACAGTCAGTGGCTCAAATGTCTAATTGCTATCAAAAAGTGCCCCAATCAGTTCAATAGCTGGCAGAAAGTCTTCGATTCGCTACTCTCTAGTGCTTGACGAAAAATATTTTCTAGACTTGGTAGTTTAAATATAAATTTTGAAAGAAATAATTGAAATCAGCATGAAAATTCATCCGAGTTTTCTAAGATCTACTTAAGATTTACTGATTGAATTCGAGTTCAAGTTTAACGTATCGCGTATCCTTTGTAGTTACATAAGGATCACATACCATGGATTTTGGTAAAAAACATTTATAGAGGTCATTAAACTTTCATACTAAAAATGTTAACTAAATAACTGCCCCACATAAGTATGTATATTCCATGCCACATTAGCACGCGCTGCCAAAGTGCAATGCACTCAAAACGTTATAACAATTCAATTACGCCGCACAACCACGGCGACAACCACATGCATGTAAATGTAAGCGATTTTCAGCTTTCGAGGGCGATTGAATTAAAAACTACACATATAAATACATATATTCATGCACCGTAACCACTTAACTTGCGGCACTGCGACCCAAACGGCAGCGAAGGATTTGCGGCGTGCAAAGTAATTAAATTAAAATCTCAACCATTTGTAATATGTGGCGACCAAAAAATTAAGTTTAAATACAACCAAACGACGGGACCAACCAACCAACTAACCACGCGCTCCCCCGCACACCTCCACGCCGCTGCCCCAAATGGACGAGTGCATTTGTACATCGTCACAGCTAATAATTAAATTTAATCACCATTTTGTCGGTTGCCAATTCTATCCAATTAAGTGTTAGTGGATTCCTGCGTGCATTCAGCACAAGGACGAAGCTCCACAAGCGCCGCTGTTGCCGCAGCATCCGTTGGCTGAACGAAATGGTTAATTGTAATGAAAAGCATGAAATTAAATGTGTCTGATTTTCGTGCACCCAAAACAGACGCAGCGCCAAATCGTTGTGCGTTTGTGAGTGTGTGTGTGCACAGCTGCTGGTCATTGCAGCCGTCGATAGTGCGCTGTAGATAAAACGGGATTTTTACTAATTTGCGGATATTGTCTGGCATATTGGTGGGTGGCTCCGCGAGGGGGAGAGGATTGGAGAGTGTGTGCGCTCAAATTCAATTCTCACCGCATTCAAATGCTGAATAATCTAACTGTAAATAAGTGTCGCATATAACTCATTGTGCATCTGTATGTGTGTGCATAACTGCAATGGCAATGGGGAGTCTGAGTCTGGGTCTCAAAATTAAAATGATAATTTGTTCGTCTTTCGGTGAATGTGATGAAAACTAATTAGCATTTCAATTTTGCTTTATATTTAGCGGGAATTATAGTAGGAGGTTAAGCTAGAGAAGAGATCCAGTAGACTAATGGAGAGTTCAAAAGAAGGATGGTGAAATACTGATATTTCTTTTTGAAGAACTTAGTCAAATTATTAATTTTATGGCCAAAAAAAATTTTTTCAAAGGATTATCATCCAATATTTCAACACATAGATATAATATAGGATTGGATAATTTCGAATCATAAATTTTTTTTCAGGAAAGAGTTACGAACGGCCGCTTACTAATATCGGCTAATATTAGGATAACACACTTTGTTCGATAAATTAAAATCCATCGATAAAGCGGCATAGTTCAAGTCATCTGAATTGAACCAAGTGTAACCGGTTTCTCTTATGTTTGAAGAACTATTATTGACGATAGTGGTTGAGGTATGACTGATATTATCGAAATATTTCCAACTTTTTTGAATTGATTAACTTAAAATATATTAAAGATGAAGATATAATATAATTGAATATCTAAAATATCTGGAACAAAAGTCCAGCACGTAGTGAAAAAAATAAAGCAGCCGAAAGCTGAGAGTCTAAATGAAGACCGTGGAGAGTCGATTCGGCGTCGTTCGCATCAACTCGAACTGACATATAGAGCGACTTGGCCCATTTTACGTCGAGATCTTAAATTGAAAACATACAAAATACAGCTTTTGCAGGAATTGAAGCCGCTCGACCTTCCCAAGCGACATCGTTTCGCTCTATGAACTCATGAAAAGTTCCAAGAAGATCGGACGTTCCAGTCGAAATGCTCGAGCGAGTTATCGAAAATTGGGCTCTCTTAATTTTGAATTTTCTGTGTTTTTTCTTTAAAATGGAAATGGATCACCTTTTAGTTGTATCTTTTCATTGAATCAATAAAATAGGTACATGACTTCGCTAGATCCGAGGCTGTTGCTTCTTGTTCATTGGTTATACGTTTTTATGTGGTGGGTCCCAAACTCTACGCACAATCGCATAAGCGGGATTCGCCTTCTCACTTTAGCTCGCCTTCAAACGGATGTCTCTTGGCTACCCAGGAGATACTTGGTCTAAGACCGGAAGTCGTGAGCTGCTTGAGCCACATGCAAAAGAATCGTTCCTGGCCACTCCCAAGCGAATGACACGTCAGACACTTCCCTCACTTACGTGAACTTCTACATATGACTCCATCCTCCGAATAAAAAAGACAGCGGCTACGCTGGCTAGGTCATGTTGTTCGAATGGACGAAAGTACTCCAGCTCTGAAAGTGTTCGATGCAGTACCCACTGGTGGAAGCCGGAGAAGAGGGAGGCCTCCACTCCGATGGAAGGACCAGGTGGCGAAGGACCAGTCTTCACTTGGTATTACCAATTGGCGCCAAACTGCCAAAGGGAGAGATGCGTGGCGCGCTGTGTTGGATTCGGCTATAACCGCGTAAGCGGTGTCTACGCCAGTCAAGAAGAAGAATACTTCTCTAGATTGTGCCTAAATGTAGGCAATGTTTAATTTTATGTTTTCTTGCAGAACTTTACTCATACCAAATCGGTATACAAAATAAAGAAAACTGACAATTTCCTTGCTCTACAGAATACTCTTTGAAATGCCTGCGGCCAGAACTACCATATTTCAGATAAATTAATATTTAAATGAACAAAATATTAAACCTTCTGGCGAAATCGAGTTTTAACATTTGATACATAAACATAGATAAATACATATCTACTGTGTTCATACATGCGAATTCAAAGCAAATATATTTGTAAGCTTAGTAATTCCAAGCAACAGTATGTAGCAATAAGCAAGAAATGTCAATAAATTTATTACTGACAGGTCAACATAGCACAATGACAGGCAGATGCGCCAAATAGACCGGCCACTGCTGTGAGTGAGTGTGTATGTCTGAGTGATTATGTAATACGATCAGATGAAAGCGACATGCTGCCACAAATAGACACACACACATGAGTATGCATGTATGTATGTGCTGTGATGCAATCAATTGATTTGCAATAATTTGCCTAGAACCGCGACTCTATTAACAGCAACATGTCGTACTCACGCATTCATCGCCACATAAGCTTATTTACTGTACATGTGTAAATACAAATACACACTTCGGTCCCGTTGCCCTATGCACGAGTGAATTGCAAAAGCAATTTCACATTCCTCACCAACTCAAATCGGTTCGATTGACTGCATAGGAAAGGAGTTGACTGTGGCTGACAACTTGGCTGCTACGCTGTTGGACTTTAGAACCGTTGGTCTGCCGGCAGGTATCAGGCTTCATTTCGTATTCACATTAATTTAAGCTGTCACTGTACGATTTTGTTTAGTCGCTGACTATGCAGTAGTACTATTGTTGTTGTTGTGGTGGCAATTGCAGCTGCTGTCATTGCTGCATGCCACTTTTCAATATCACAAATTGCCAGTTTCATAGTTGCACTGACATTGACTAAATGTTGCTGGCAAAATATTGTTGTTGCCTTTGTTACGCACACTGTTGTTAGGGCTTTATTAGATATGTATCGGTGTAGGCGTGTGAGGTGAAACTGTGTTGTTGCCATTGTTATTAGCTACATTGTTGTTATTTTGCCCGCCATTTTAACGCATCCGTGATCGAATTGTACACCAGTAGCCCCAACGTTGGCTTCAAATACAAATTTTCTATGCTACTCCTAAAGCTTCTGTTACCATCACTACCTGCACCATAAGCCCTGCCTCTTGTTGCTGTCACTGTCACTGTCATTGTCACTGTCACAGTCAACGTCACGACCGTGTTGTCACTCAACTATTTATGCATGCCGCGCATAGAGGTGTGCCCTAGCAGTACTGCCTAGTGGCAAGTGTAGCCAATGCTGTATCCATTGCCTTGGCTGACTACTTTCCCATTTGTGTTGTTGTCGCCGCTCGATTTGCAGCTGCTGTCGATCTGTCATTTTTATTTGCTACTTGTCAGTTGCCAACTCGAGCAGCATATTTCAAAATTGATGTTCGCGCTTAGAGAGCAGTCCAGACGGTTTTTGTGTGGAAATGGTTTATGAGTTTGTGCGCAGCGCTACTCTGGAGAGTGGGACTATTTTTAATGAACATATTTGCTTTTTGTTGGGGTGACTTTGAAAACTTTTTCTGTAGTACTAGGAAGGAGGATGAGGAGAAAGAACTATGGGAATGAAAGAGAAAGGTGGATGTATGATTGTCCAGAGTTTTTGGCAGCTTATTATAGCTGGATTGAGGTTAAGACGGATATTAATTCCTTTTAAATAATACATAAAAATGTGTATATATTTTATGTATTCTGTGATTAAAAATTGGAAACTACGATAAACTTTATTTTTAATATTTTTTAATCTCAATATGCTATACTATTTTCATCAAAAAAATTACGATATCACGATATTACGATGTTGGCAACATGTTGGTTATAATCAAAAAATATTCAAAAGAGATAAAATCGAGGAAGAGAAGAACCAAAGAAACGGAAGAAAGCCTATAATATTACCCAAAATGAGCTCAGTGACAAAAATAAAGGAAAAGGTTTATATAGACGGTGTACAACGTAACTCTAGTGACTTGACTTGATGAAGCTGAGCTTTTCCTAAAAGAAAACGATGAATCCTATAACGTTAAACGTAAATGAATCTCCAATTTTCAAATAACCTTTAACAATAATTCAAATAAGAGAGAGACTGCAAGATATGAAGAAAAAAGTTAACATACATTCATAGTTTATAAGTATACAATTAGGCGCTTGACTTAATTGAAAGAACCCTAATTGTAGGCAATAATAATGTGTGAGAACCAAATGTTTAAAAATGTGTAACCTAGATCCGCACAAAGAAATAAAAAGGAAAAGAACACATCAAGTAACATAAAGAAAAATTTCAAGAAAAATAAATAATAAATTAAAGAAAAATCAAAAGTGAGAACTAAAAACCACACCCACCTCTAAACCTACGAAGTGTGCAGTCACTCATGAGAGCTTAGCCGCCAACTGTGTCTGCGTGTCGCGAGTGACATATGAAATTGTTGACTTAATTAAAGTTACAAGAAAAAAAGAAAAATAAATTGCGTTGGTGAGCAAATAAAAAATGATAATAACCAAAATAGCTACAATGCGTGCGCGATGGCAACTTGTGGCAGGCGGCGTCAAAGGTCCTTTGCCCACAGCTGCAATTCGCAAGCAAAAAGTTTCTTAATTAAAATAAAACTTTTCACTTTTTTTGTGTGCTAATGGAAGGGTGTTTGTGTGAGGTGAAAGCCACAGAAATAATTTCACTTTGGCCGGTTGGTGGCCGGTGGACGGCGAAAAAAAAGTCACCGAAAAATCAACAGCAAACGCCAATTCGCCGCCAACACAATCGCACCTGGGCGCCCAAGAGCACTTGCGGACCGACAGATAGACGCGTTGGGTGCTGATACACAGCAGGCAGATGGTGGTCGCGGTTGCGCCATGTGGCTGAAATTTTCCGCTACCACAAAATAGAAAAGAAAATGTAAAATAGAAATAAAAGGAGCGTGGTGAAAAGTTTTAAAACCGCGTTGTTGTAAAAAAAAAGAAAATGAAAAATGCGTCGGTCGAACTTCGTTGGCAGCGCAGACTTTGCCTCAGTTTAGTTAGCAGTGTGGTGGATTGTGGAGCGCGGAATTACTGCTACACCCACATGCGCCGGAAATCGCATCAATCTCGCCTGCTGGACACATTCAAGGACCTGCGTGTGCGTTATTTAACTTATATATATTTTTAGCAGTCAGCTATGATGGGTGGCATAATATAATATTTTCCGCTCACTGACTTTTTGTTTATATATTTAAGTACTGCGGCGACTTTTGTGACTTCCCTTGCTTTTATTTTTATTTTATGTTTTCTTTCCGGTGACCTTTTGTTGTGTTGATTTGTGCTTTCTGCCGCATGATTTTTGTTTATTAGCCGAAGCATAATAGTCCGTATTTCAATAAAAAAACAACAACTTTGGTAATAAAAAGTTTATTTGCGACTCAAAATAGCCGCAAAGTTTTTTATTTTTAATTAAATTCTTGCTGGTTCGTGAATTCCGATTACAAAATGTAAATATAATTAATTTTATTTGCGGAAAATATTATGTGATAAAATATATGCAAGCGCAATTTATAGAAATGTAAAAATTGGAGAGGAAGTATGGTGAATAAAATAATAATACATATAATTCACAAAAGGTTATCTTACTCGTTCATGCAGGGGCTACATAAAGAACAAGCTTGTTTCAGACCCCATTGCTCATGTGTAGACCACATCAACATCTTAAGTGTGATTATGGAGCAGTCGGTAGAGTGGCGGACTGGATAAAGTATGGACATTTATTCTGTTAGGACGCATACATATGTGATTGGCGTTGCAACCGTTTAGCCGGATATAGCCGAAACGACGATAGTGCGCCACCTCTCTCTCTCCTTCGCAGTTCGGCGCCAGTTGGAGATCCCAAGTGTAACCAGGTCGCTCTCCACCTGGTCCCTCCAACGGAGTGGAGGCCTTCCCCTTCCTCGGCTTCCTCCGGCGGGCACTGCATGGAACACTTTCGTAGCTGGAGTGTTTTCGTCCATTCGGACAACAAGACCTAGCCAGCGTAGCCGCTGTCTTTTTATTCGCTGAACTATGTCAATAACTCGTACAGCTCATCGTTCCATCGTCTGCGGTATTCGCCGTTGCCAATGTTCTGAGGACCATAAATCTTGCGCAAAGCTTCGCTTCCTTATACAGGCGGGAAAAAGCAGAACTAACGGTTGCTTCCGATGGTATCATTATCATCGGCGTACGCCAGGAGCTGAGCTGTACACTCTTGTAGAAGATTGTACCTTCTCTATTTAGCTCTGCAGCTCTTATAATTTTTTCCAGCATCAAGTTAAAGAAGTCGCACGATAGTGAGTCACCTTGTCTGAAACCTCGTTTGGTATCGAACGGCCCGGAGAGGTCCTTCCCAATCATGACGGAGCTTTTGGTGATGCTCAACGTCAACTCACACAGCCGCATTAGTTTTGCGGGGATACCAAATTCAGACATCGCGGCGTAAAAGCAGCTTTAAAATCGACAAAAAGGTGTTGTGTGTTGATCCCATATATTTCAATAAAAAACAACAACTTTCTCTAATTTTTTTATAAAGCTCGCTTCAATATTAATTATATATTATAATATATAACTATATATTACCTTTTAATTCTTTGAAATTAAAAAAATCTGGCAACTCCTTTAATTTTATATTTTTATAAACATATGTAGGTATGGGAGCAAATGACTTTTTCATTAACATGTTTATTATGTTTTCCTCCTGCAACGCTCATATTCTAGTGAGTTTACTACTGTTGAAAGCGACTATTTATATCAAAGAAATATTTCCACGAAATAACTGTGGGAAAGTCAAAGCAGCAATTAAGTGAGAAAAACATCGCTTCTTGCAATGCACTTTATGGCAAAATAAACGCTTTTCAGTGAATTTCATTGATAGCATATACTGGGAGGCAATAAAAATAGTAAATTCATGCGAATTGCTCACATCTCCAAGCAGCGGAGAGTGTGCGTTAGGCGTTGCAAACACATAGACAAATGAATATTTAACATAAATATATACACTTAGATTCATATCTGCGTAGGTTGGCATGCAAATGTACGCTGGCACATCATTGATTAAGCAGCCAACCGCAGCCGTAGTCGTAGTCGCCGACCAGCATCAGCTACAGCTCCACGCCATTTGACAAGGTTAGGTAAATAAGAAAGCAACACTGCTTTTACTGTTGAGACATACACCCATCTCGATGTACTTGCCACATGCACGCTGTCCAGCTTATCTGCAACACGTAGGTTGCCTTGCCACTTGCGTCAGCAGCATGTTGTCGTCCCTACATGCCACAAGCCACGGCAGCACCGACGCAAGTGCTATTTGTGACAGTTGCCTTGGCATGTGCGGCGACTTTTCAACGCCAACTCTCGAGTTTTTATTGCTTGGCCTGGACAATATGCAACGACTGACCTTAGAGCGCTTGACTGCGTTGCAGCAATAATTGACTTTTCTGTGTTGTTGTTCTTTGTTAGTGTAATGTCATCGCTCGTTTGCTAGCATCCCTGCCAGCCAGGCCTAACCACTTTCCCCTCATGTTTCTTCAATTACTAACACCAACGCACACGTTTGGGTTGTTTTGTTTTTGTATTCGTACGTGTGAGGGGAATAGTGGTTAAAAAACTCACAAGCAGCTATGCTGGCCTATATCAAACTCACCACTTTTTTTACCACATTTGTGGGTTTGAAAAACTTCGGTTTAACCAGCTTTTTCACCACCTTTGGCTGGCAGGGATATTGATACGTTGAAATTTCAATTTCAAAATTTTTGCTATTCTCAGCGGGTTTATGGCTATTATTTTTTGATACTTCAGTGACGCCTTTGTACGTGGTTGTTGTTGCCACTGTCATGGTGCGTCGAGCCAGTGCGGTAACTTGCTGCTTGGTATGCTTTGACAATGCGCTGCCATTGTCGTTGACGGTTATGCTTCTACATACAGTAACATGTGGCCGGCGCTGCCGCTTTCAAGCCGCGCTCGTTGGTTGCCCTACCTCGAAATGTGTGTGCGTTGAGGTCGGCAGAAAAATGTCAGAATTGACACGTATTGACATAAACATGCAACTCAATGGGTTTTGCCTCCTGCGGTTGATGCGCCAGCGCGCGGCACCCATTTGCATGCGGCAGCCGGCAATGTGGGTTTCATGTTGCTTGCAACGCATTTCAATGCATCACTGTGCAAATGTTGCCACGCTGTTAGCATTTGCATAGTCTGAATGCTGTTTTTTTGGCCTGGTTTGGTTTGGACAGAATAAGTCTTTTGAGAAATATATTTCATAAGGTTATTAAAGTGTTGCAGAGGACCCATAATACTGGTGGAAACCCAACTTCTTCCTGCATCGATTATGACATGCCGAGTATGGAAGGTGAATACCTGGTTGCCGAATGCTGCATTGAGTAAGGAGGTACAAGATGTGGATGTTCGAAGTGGATCTCAGGAATCTTGAAACAATAACTCAAATGCTAGGGTAAAATTCGAAATGTTATTTCTTCGGGGAAACCCGGTAGAAAGTATTTCTAGGAGTTTGGGTTTCTAGTTTACTGGATTCGAACCTATCAAATGCATTCTGGCATATAATAAAATGTGTACAAGTGGAGCAGATACGGCACATTGAATCCACATATTCGGACGAAATTCTTACATTGGAGTGGTATATGGATGGTTAGATGCAAGGAAAGTTAAGGTTCAACTAGCTAAGGGTGTTAGTCCGGCCGAAGTCAGTTCTGAGATTTAATTATAGGGCTTAATGAAATAGTGCTGCAGATATTTTTGTCATACTGCCATAAAGTTCAAAGGTCCAAATGCATTATTGGGCAGTTTCTGCAGTAAATGATAAATACTATTAAAAGGTAAATACTATTAAAATACTATTTAAAGAAGGAATATTCGAAAATCAATCTCGCATTTACATTATTAAGATGGTACCACATAGATAACGTCAATTGCCCCATATTGATGATTTATTTTGGAAAACCTTTAGATTAATCAAATTACGCATTCTGCCATTCAGCGAATAAAGGCAATTTTGTGATTAATTTGACATAGACGAAGGCAGAGGAACATTTGCATAATCATAAACACCTACCATGTTCGCTTAGGCAAAAGGCCAATAGCGAAATTAAACTTATAGCTGGGGTATGCACTTAGTGGCACAACACTCTTCAGCAAACACTTCCATTGTATTGACGATGCGTGGGCTAAACATCAAAGGTATTACAGCCTTTTGTTGATTAAATTCCAAAATCGAGTTTGTTAGGAGGCGTGCAAACATGGCTTTGAATATGCTAATGTTTGTATGTGTGGCAAATGCAAATTTTGTAGCCACTTATGTAATGCATACATTCATGTATATATGTACTTGCGGATATAATAAAGCATTTTTAGAAAAATTCAAATATACATATCTATGCCCATTTATTTTCGAAAAATAACTCACTCTCTCTTTGGCTGCGAGTGCAGACAATCAGGTGAAAAGTGTAGTGTCAGCTAATTTTGCGCCATCAAAGAGAAAATGCAAATTTTCACCTCAACCAACGGGTGGCAACATACAACTGTAAATGGATGCTGTTGCACGGCACTCATTACATGAGGGTGATCATTAAATGTAAAATGATATTTTTTGAAATAGAACTGAATTTCTATTTTTGAAATTTTTATTATGAAAACACACTATTTGGCCCGCACATTCGGGATAAAGTCCACTAGAACAACGAAAATTGATTTTTATAGTATATGAGATAATTTCTAATCCGATTTCACTCATTTCAGGAGTTCAAATTACATTTTATCCAAAAATAAAAACTCACTTACTTTTGTTATGATATCTCACTTATTAACCGATTGCTAACCGATTTCGCCACCATCAGTAACATCACGGTGTCAAGAAAATACTATGTACTAAATTTCATTAAAATCGGTCGAGTAGTTCCTGAGGTATTATGTTCTGACCCAAAAGTGGGTCACGTCACGCCCATTTTTTCTGTAAAATTTAAAGTTTCTGACGTTTCTCGTTAGTAAACTAACGCACCTTTGGTAGTTTTCAATATAACCTTTATATGGGGAGTTTTATACATAGAAAAACGTTATTGGATGGTGTAAATGTTTATAGTGACTACCGTAACCCCATTGTATGGTTTCCAATTTAAAAAATCGGTTTAAAAAATGTTTTGCATCAGATTTGACTACCACCCTAATGCACACACACATAAAACCGCTGTGACGAAGCTTAGTCAAATGCAAATCCCCAAAAGGTAAGGCTCAGCAATTTATTACAGCTCAAACGGTGTTTTGCCGTTAGTCGCCGCAAGCTGTTAGACACATAGTTAGTCAGTTGGATGGACAGACGGACGTGGTATGATAACAGGCGGATTTATTAAATAAATCCTTTTTTGCAGTATTCTAATGCGTGTTCAAGCGCACCGACGCGGCTGTTGGCTAACAATTTTAGGCAAATTTGTTTGGCAAAACCTGTTGTGTGGTGTTAAGCTATGTCATGCTATGCTGCTGCACACGCCCACACGTTTGACTAATTTAATTATGCTAGTAAAATTGTCGCTTTTGATTCGGCCAGTCGGCGCGTTTTTAGCTAATTGATAAATGACTGATTTTGGGCTGGATGAAATTGTCACAATTGCTTTTAAGTATTTTTTCCGACACACGTGTGTGTGTGTTGCTGCAGCACGCACTTGTCTAGCGATCAGCATGTTAAAAGCGTTTATTGACGCCATTTTGTTGCATATTAAATGCAACGGTATGTAAGCAGACAAATTCGATTTGCATATTTTTGCCACTAAGTCAGTTAGCGACTAATGAACAGCAACAAAACCAATAAAACTATGTGTTTTTGTTGTGTAAATAAATTCGGAATTAATTTGCTAAATAGTATTTCATTTGCCTTGTTTACAGACGCTTACATAACTGTAAATGATGTGGAAAGGAAATTGAAATGGAAGCGGTTGTGATTGCAATCCAAACTGCATGGTGCAACCGATTAATTGAGGTGAACAAAATTTATATATTTCAGGTATTTATTACACTGTGCAAATTTATCCGTTTTCGCATTTCGCCTCCGAAATCGAAATATTTGCCTTCGAATTTCAAAAAAAATTAGGCTTAATGAAAAAATTATTATTAATTCCAGGATGTAGTTATTAAAATTCAACAAATCTTCGAAAAATACTTTTTTACTTCAAGTGTCATCTGGATGAAGAAGCCATTTCAGATTCAATAATGAAGTTCCTAAATCATGTGGTCGATGTAATAATAATTTTAAGGGTATGTATAGTATGTATGCTTCGTCAGTACTTATTACCGCCTTAAGTTTTATGAGCATAAGTGGTGTTGTGTAAGATATTAAACTAATGCTTTCAAGCAACAAAATAATTTTTACCAACATATTCTTCATCAAACATACACAACATTTGTAGCTTAAATCAAAGTAACTACCAAATTCATAAGTAATTCATTATTAGATAGTTATAACAGTTAATCATTCACATATATGTATGTAAATATGTTGCTATTTCTAAAATTTATTACATTATAACATACTCTATGACAACATATAAATAATTTATGATTTATTTTCGAATAGCTTACGCATTATAAATATTTAAAATGTAGTAAACAATATGAAATTGTCTGCAGTCAATTATGATTGTCAAGTCAATTAACGCTGCATTTCAAATTATGTGTTTGCATTTCGTCTGTTTTTGATCTAAGTCATATATTATTATTGTACTATACACATGCTAATATGTGCAAATTTATACCTGAGTATACTCATGAGTATTGAGTAACGATAAACGTCAAATCAGTCTGTCAGTGGGAATTCAATTAAATGTGCGAATATAGCTTTATATGTATCTACAAATGTGATTATATATTATATGTAACCATGTTCAGATGTATATTAATTATGCTTTCATTTTAAACAACGCAAAATTGCATAAATAATTGCGAGATAATTTCTAATATACAAATGGATATTTACTTTCAGGGGGAGGAGCAATAAAACATCGAGATTCATATACCAAAACTCAAATCTAATAATTCAGCGTTTCAATGATTCTAAAACAAATAAACTCGAAAATGAAATAGAGAATTTTTTTATGTAAAAATATTTAAACAAATATACTTCCAGTTAGGAAAACATAATTTTTGATGTGCCTTGTCATGTATTTTAAAATATGAACTCAATAAAAGCTAAAACAAAAATATAAAGAAATTGAATTTGGAACTTTGAAACATGGAACATGGAAAAAATGTAGTTTGAAAAAAAACTGTAATTTGGAAAAACTTAGACCATAGCATAATAGCACAATTATTTAATTTCTAAATTCAATAAAGCAAAACCACTTTGTACTATGCAAGAATAAATCTAGTTATTGAACGAAAAAAAAATTAATTAATTTTTGAGCTTTTGATATATTGGCTCGAAAAAACTAGTAGTACTCAAAAAAATAAAAATAATTCATTCAAAATCGCTTCATAACTTTACGAGAAATTGTCTTCACCAAAATTTTGTTTTGAGATAAAGGCGTTTTTTAGTTTTAGTTTTAAATAGAAACTGGCGTGGCCTGATAGGCGGAAATTCCGAAGGGTCTACATATCTCATAGAATTTTACTGGGCTCGTTTTGAAATTTGTGATGAATATTTTAAACATGTTGTACTATTAAATAAGATACAGTTTTTTCTTACAAATTTTTAAACCCTCCTAACCCCTAAACGGAACTTGTAGGATATTTGGAAAATTTTTAGATTCGCAACTTCATCTTTCTATATTTATTTTTGGATTTCAAAAAGATTATGCGTTTTTTAGAAGATTCGGCAAAAAATTTGTTTTCTGGTTTTCTATTTAAGAATGTAGTTGTTTCTTCCTCCTTATTAATTAAGTGTCAATTAACACAACTAATATAAAATGCTACAAAACTTACCCTTAAAGTAATATGTTATAATGTTAAATTTAGAATTAGATTTACCTGCAAAGAAAATAAAAATATATAGCAAACATTAATACGGAAAATAATTGCTTTGTATATTTCTTATTAAAATATGTCAATAATTCGTGACAGCTTTTTATCATATTCTAAACGCTTGAATAATTTATCATGAAGAAATATAAATATATATATATATAGTTATGATTATAGAGAGAAAAGAATATGCTCTCTAAACTAAAGACCCAACGTCTATCGTATCCCTAGTCATGGTGATTGATTTTTTATTTGCTATGAGTGCAATCGGTAGTCATGTAAACATCGGACGGTGATATGCTTTTGTTGGCATCTGCTGCAAGTTTATTAAAAAATTATAAATTTTCAAAAGAAAATATTTAAAATAAATTACTATTGCTTCCGTTTCTCATTCCGATTACTATATACTTAATTTTTATTCTCATAATGCTGTCATTACCCGCTTGAAGAACAATAAGGCGGCGGGGGCCGATGGATTGCCGGCCGAGCTATTCAAACACGGCGGCGAAGAGCTGATAAGGTGCTTGCATCAGCTTCTTTGCAGAATATGTTCGGAAGAAAGCATGCCTGACGATTGGAATCTCAGTGTACTCTGCCCAATACACAAAAAGGCAGACCCCACAATTTGTGCCAATTACCGTGGGATAAGTCTCCTCAACATCGCGTATAAGGTTCTGTCGAGCGTATTGTGTGAAAGACTAAAGCCCACCGTCAACAAACTGATTGGACCTTATCAGTGTGGCTTTAGACCTGGAAAATCAACAACAGACCAGATATTCACCATGCGCCAAATTTTGGAGAAGACCCGTGAAAATAGGATCGACCAATTGGCGCCAAACTGTCAGAAGGAGGGATACGTGGCGCGCTGTTTTGGACTCGGCTATAACCGCGTAAACGGTGTCTACGCCAGTCAAGAAGAAGAATAATGCTGTCATTGCTGCGTTCAATAAACCGCAATATGCAATTTATTTCGACCGCGCATCTGTCCATGTTGAACGTCAGAAGGCAATGAGCTTTTTTCGTCAAGCATGAGTGGAGACGATCAAATTTGCGGCCGTCAAAAATATCAAATTTTTTTTATTTTCTTCAAGCAGAGCCGACAAGAAATCTGTGTAGCGTACGTGTATCCGATAAAAGCCGACCACACCAATACACTTTAGAATTTGATGAGTTTATTTCATCATCTCCAAGGGCCTTCTCCCAAAAAATTACAAATTACATCCACATATGCCCCTTCATACCAAATTTTGTTTTTTTTAAACAGCTTAATTTATGGCTTAGTTATAGCCCTTTGTAAGGTTTAGTTTATTGCCATTTTGTGGGCGTGACAGTGGTCCGATTACACCACCTTCGAACTTAACCTCCTTATGGAGTCAAGAACTACGTCTTCCAAGTTTCATCAAGATATCTCAGTTTTTACTCAAGTTACAGCTTGCACAGACGGACGAACAGACAGACAGACATCCGGATTTGAACCTTAGCCGTCACCCTGATCACTTTGGTATATATAACCCTATATCTAATTCGTTTAGTTTTATGACTTACAAACAACCGTTATGTGAACAAAACTACAACACTCACTTAGCAACTTTGTTGCGAGAGTATAAAAATGTCCTTTTAAGAATAAATTCGAACTTTAAAGCCTCTGATTTTTATCTTGGTACTTACAAGTTCAACCGTAGAATATTGGTTTTTATCAGTTATCGAATTCATAGATTTGTACATTTTGAACAAAAACCATCTCGCAGAATGAGAATACAGTCCAGTAGTAAAAGATAAACACTTTCAATTTTAAGCTAAGCAGACACATAACACTTGCGTAGTTCGCAATTTTATTACGCTCAAGCTTCGAAATCTAGCCAATGTTGATATGGATACTAAAGCAAACTGCAAACGACCTAACTTTCGCACTTAATAATAATGGCTACTCACATATAGACAGACATATCTGTGTAATTCTGTTTGTATGTGTAAAATAATGGCAATACAAAGAGCATAACGAATTTTACGAGTACATAAGTTGTGCCATATAAGCACCAGCTGAGGGCAACGCGTAGGCTTCGAGTTAAAAATACCCAAACTAAGTGCATTAATGCGGCGCAAAGTACGGTGTGAATAAATGAGAGCGAAAAGCATAAAACTGCGAAAGCGTTAAAATAGTAGGAGCAGATGTGGAAGTGATTCGAGCGCAACCAAAAACCCATCAACGGCCAAATCACCGCAAACAAAAGTGATTCACTGGATAAAACACAGACGCACACTCACGCACACATTACTCGTAATATTAATGAGGATAATGAGACGAGTTGAAACCACAAACACCTCACACACATGGCGAGGCAAGTGCAAGTGTGCGTGTGTGTGCGGGAGGAAGCTTCAATTCCCATTTGAATTGTGAAAACATCAAAGTCATAAACTTCAACACCACAACAACACAACACCACTTGAATGCAGATTTAGCAGCCGTTGCCTCTGGGCGTGAACCTTTTTTAATGGCAACACGCGACGGGCAACGTGTAAATTACAGCTCAATTGCAAAGCAAACGCCAGCAAAGCTCGAGTTGATATTCATAATGAAGAGTGTATGAACTGCAGGAGGAAACCTATAAAAAATCTTACGATTTCGTGTAATTTGATTGCCGATATATTTAGGTGGAGGCATAAAAGTGCCGGGATCCCTCTGCTGCCACAAGCAGCGCAGCCACTTTCGTCACTAATCAAGCGGAAATGTATAATGAGGATCAAGAACACTGGTGGCGCGACAAATTGGTCGCAATCAAAACAGAGCACACGGCATGGATGCACCAATTGGCGGCGACACCATTCAATGGCCTTTCAAAGCGACAGCTGGCTGCAACAACATCAACAACAACAAAAGAGAAGCTTCACAAATTAATGCTACCAGCAACGACACTGGCATTATTGCGCACACCTACAAGCACATATCCAGCAACACTGTGGCAGTAGGTATGTTTGTGGCCGAGCGCATGGTAACAACATGCTTGTGTAATAGCGCAGAACGGAAGCGAGGGCAAAAGGCATGCAAATGAAATATCCTGCGTTGTATGTGATTTTGGGTGCTGCTAGTGTCCTCGTAGGAAATGGGTGGCATAATTAAGAGTTTTCATATTCGTTAAGTCGAACTTTCCCGCAGTTGATGTTCGAAATTAATCAAAACTTCGTAATATGTAACCAGAATCTTACTCACATATGATGCTGATTCTAAATTGTTGAACTTACTTTCTTCATATTTCCCTATGTTTCCTATGTTCTGAGAGGCCCAAACTGTCACAATTTTGTAAGTAAATTTGTTGAAAAGAGTTATGATTGGACAACCCATCTATATGAAATAGTCCAAGCGGTAAAAAAATGTATATCTATCATTACCTCATCTAATCCGAGGGCGTGAAGGAAGTCCAATTTTATGATCGAGTTAACGTCCTTCCTTTGTTGATACACAATTCTGAGAACTTACAGTTTCCTCAGAGTGAAAAGAAACTATAGAACAAAATGGGAGTTCAAGTCACACCTCAATCTGCTATAGATAGCCTATATTACTTGGGGAAAGGCTGATCATATATCTCCTCAATATTATTAAATTCTTAGATAAAACCTCGTTTTTCGAACTCTTACTATTTTTAGTTAGCATCGATCCCTTTTTTTCTGCCTTCCGAAACTTATGGTGCGTGGACCCACGTTAAATATTGTCTCCGGTCCGCTGCGGTCTTTCCTACCCACATGGCCCGCCATAGACCAAGAGGGCCATTAAGCTTCTCTATGTACTCCAGAAAGATTGTCGTTCTAATTTCGTATGCCAGAATAGATTTTCTAGTGGCCCATATGAATATGCCTCTATTACATTTTATGATTTTATTAGTTCCACTTGAGTGTTAAATAACACATGTTGCTCTGCCAACATTATCTAGCAAGTAAGCCTAAGTTAATGTTTTATGCGTCACATTACAGCCAGATTGCTGTGTGATTAGAACATTTATTGCAAAAGTAATCGGTTTGATTAGACTTTTTATTCCATATATAAAATTAGTAACTTTAAAGATAATTACTATTAAGACCCAAATAATGGATGTTTCTTGTCCTTTTGAGAGAACTTCAATATATAGACCGGATTCTTTGGGGTTCTTTCCAGGATAGTGATTTCAGGCGTAGTAATAATGAAAGAGTCCATGGAATGCAAAGTTTATTTATCAATTCGAAGACTTAACATAAGTTTTCAGTGATTAGAAAAGCACAGAAAGAAGGCTTTGGAAAGTGGATGGATATTTTCAGAAATGTATGGAAGATTTCGGCATCAGCATTTCTGGAAACAGTTAATGTTTTACTTCTGCTACTACAGCAACAAAATTAGATTCGATTAGTTATATGTATCAACATAAGAATGGTGAATCGAACGCACAACTGGTACAAATAGAATATAATAGGTTATTATATAGAAATAACACCAAGAGGCCACCTTACTTTAATGAGAGCACTTTTCTATTGAATTCAACTACAAAACTGTGTTGTTGCTTTCACATTTAATTATTTTTAGATAAGAAAACAGAGGTCGAACCAAACTATCATAGGAATAGGCGGGTCAAATTTGGCTTTTATTCCACATAAAAACGAATGACACTGAATGGCAAAATCTTTTATTTAGTCTTTCCAAAAAAATGCGAAGCAAAACACAGACAAATTTCTAAAGAAGCCATTAAAATCGATTTCAACAAACACCATAACACCCTGCTGTCGCCAATGCATAACTTACCACCTAACTTATTGTCTGGCTAACTAGGATAACTCTGTGGCTCCACAATGCCTCATGTTGTCACTTGTATTTGCGGTTTTTCCATTATAATATCATCATTGTTGTTGGTGTTAATATTAAAATTGTTGTCGCGTCAATCGATTGATATGGTGAACAGCGCAGCAGCAGTGTCAACAACTGAGTTGTAGGTTTTGTTTGCCGTCATGTTGAGAAGACACAGAGATCACAGATTGTGGCAGGGGAGAGTCGCATGTGGACACCCACAGTTGGACGGGTCGAGGTTGGGGTACGATTTGAATTGGCGCATGGCGTTGATGGTTATGAGATTTTATGTACAATTTTAATTGAACATGTGGTGCGCGCGAACAACGACAAATATACAACAATAACAACAACAAAAACACACACAACTCAACAATAGACAACGAAGGGTGGAGTAGAGCGGGTTAGTGTAGTAAATGTGGGAGGAAAGTGAGCGTGTCAAATAAGCTGTCTCAGCTGCATATAATATATATATATATATGTACGTACATATGTACTTCAGCCGATTTGAATATGCGCCAATTTCGATTATATACTCGTGTGTGTGAGTGCGTGTGTGTTTGAGGTTTTTGCGAATTCGCATGTGTTTGTTTACGGTTTGTCGGGGTGTGTGTGTGAGTGGGTGTGTGGCGCATTCTGTATTTGCCTTGTTGCGATTCATTGAAGGCAGAGAAGCGTAAAAAGCGTTCAACTGTAATGCATGTGTGTACATATGTATGTACACTTTGCGCATTTATGTTGTGGTTTTGCGGCTGCTGAGTGGATTTCCAAGCGCACAACGCATCACGCAAACACCACAGGGTTGACTCTATGAGAGGTTAAAATGATAGATGTACTAGATAATGCAAACAGATGTATGCGCGCATGTAAAAAGCTTGATAAATGGTTGAGCAAATGTAAATATATATATATGTATATACAAATATAAATGTGTTATGCAAAATCGAACGCGTGAATAATCAAAAGAGCACTCGGTTAGTCGTGGCAATAGTGGGATTGGATATTTTAAATTTTAATGCAGATTTTTGTGGATTTTCGCAAATTTAGTATTATTGATCTTGATACTTTAGAAGAGGGAGAGAATTAAAAACATTGTTGAAACAACGACAAATGATTATACACTCTTCTTCTCCTTCACTCTTCCACTGAATCGCAAAATTAAAAACGAAAATAAATAATAATTTGTAAATCTGGCAGTCACCACTTCTGCACCCACCTACCCACCAAGCGAGGGACATCGCTCACGCAACTCTCACCCGCAATAATAAAAATTAAAATTTGATTATAGCCGGCGAAAAAAGAGTTTTCACGCAAAACCACTGACAGCTGCCGGGTTTTTTGTTGTTGTTAGACAGTGAAAAGGATTTCGAAATAAACGAATTGGTTGCAAACGCGCAAAACTTTTCTCTTTTTTTGGTTATTTGCGGGTATCCATTTTTAATTGGAAAACTTTTCGATTTAGCTTTGCCAACTTCCAGTGAAAATGTCATGTGGCGGCTGGTCAAACACAATTGAGTGAGTTTTTTCCAACCGATTGACCTCGCTGTACGCGAATTAGCATTGGTTAGGGCACATGAGTGACAACTTTAAAAAGGTTAACAACAACAAAAGTGAAATTGATACAAAATTTTTGCAATTTAAATTAAAAAAAAAAAACAAGAAAAACGTTAACCTCGGCTGTACCGAAGCTAATATACCCTTCACAGGTGCATTTCTTTTAGTAACTATGTGTTTAAGCAAAACTAAAGACGTAAGAAAGAGTAAGTAAAAAAAGAAAACATTTTACTAATTCTTTTTAGCCGGGTTGTTTGCTAGAAACATTAAGGTTATATAGTTAACCGATCTGAACAATTTCTTCGGAGATTATATTATTACCTTAAGCAGTAATCCATGTCAAATTTCGTGAAGATACCACGTCAAATGCGAAAATTTTCCATACAAGCCCTTGATTCCGATCGTTCGGTTTGTATGGCAGCTATATGCTATAGTGAACCGATCTGAACAATTTTTTCGGCGATTAAATTATTTCTATGAACAATAACTCACACAAAATTTCGTGAAGATATGTAGTAAAATGCGAAAATTTTCCATACAAGCCATTGATTCCGATCGTTCGGTTTGTATGGCAGCTATATGCTATAGTGAACCGATCTGAACAATTTTTTCGGCGATTAAATTATTTCTATGAACAATAACTCACACAAAATTTCGTGAAGATATGTAGTAAAATGCGGAAGTTTTCCATACAAGCCCTTGATTCCGATCGTTCAGTTTGTATGGCAGCTATATGATATAGTGGTCCGATATCGGCAGTTCCGACAAATGAGCAGCTTCTTGAAGAGAAAATAACATCTGCAAAATTTCAAAACGATATCTTAAAAACTGAAGGACTAGTTCGTATATATACAGACAGGCGGACAAACAGACGGACATGGCTAAATCGACTCAGTTCAACATACTGATCATTTATATATATACTTTATAGGGTCTCCGACGCTTCCTTCTGGGTGTTACAAACTTCGTGACAAACTTAATATACCCTGTTCAGGGTATAAATATAAAAATAAATTTAAAAATTGACGGACATTTTAACACAATTAATATCGATATATAACAGCAATTAATATAATTAAACAATATATTTTTAGGCGGTCACATCTCCATGGTATTTCAATAAAAACTGCCATTATATCAACCCTTTCATTCCAAATCATTCCATAATTCATGTAAAATTGAGTTCAATTCAAGATTATTCGGTTTAGTTGAAAAACCAGCTGTTTCGAACTTAAGTTCGCATTTAACTACAATCGAGTAAATTGCAAAACAGTGTCATCATCTTAGTTTTTCCTACTCAGATCGGCTACGTTTTTATAGAATTGTGTGTAAGAAAATTTTAGTTTGATATTTCGGTTAAATATTTTAATTTCTTCAGAAATCTACTCTCTTTAAGTTAGCCATAGCTTTAAAATGATTGGCAATACTGTGTAGAAGTTTAAAATGAGATAAGAGAACCAGAAGCTTTCCATTTCCAAGCCACCAATTTATTCGAAGTAATAAAAATACACAACTGATTAATTCGAATTTCGAAATTTTAATTACATTTCGAATATAACTGGATTAATTCATGCAAATATTCTTGAATTATTTTAAAAAAATTTGTAAAAGGCTAGATCAGAAAACCCGAAGCTTTGTATTTCGAACTCGAAGTTCGAAAGTTATATTGAAGTTAGAATAAAAGTGGATTAATTCCTGAAAATAATGATTAATTATTATTGCAAAATGAAAATAAACTGATAAAATGAGATCAGCAAACCAGAAGCTTTCTATTTCCAAATCGACAACTTGTTGCAAATGATAAAAAAACGTAAATTTTTGAAAACCTTACAGTATCTACCAAAATAAAAAAAAATAAATTATTTCTCTCGGCTAAGGTCTTCACAACCTCTTCTCCAGAACAGAGAAATAGAAAACTCGTATACCCTAAATAGTAATTTACTTTGCCAAGTTGACATTAATGCCACCACAAACAAGTTCCATTGTAATCTCTGCACAAATTGAATAAATTCGTAAATTTCAAGTGACAGCTGTGTAAAGCTTTAAAACAAATGCGATTTGACATTTGCAACGCAATGTGTGGCAACAACAACAACCAGAAGCGTTCAAATGAGCACAGCATGAAAAGAAATTGAAGTAAAGTTCAGAGAATCAAGGGAAACTGACCACTTTGGCTGGGAAACAGTTTTAACACTTAAGCGAGTAGACGGACGTAGACACACTTGGTTAAGGGACAATACTTGCACAATGCGTTGCTATTGCGTAAGCTTTCTTCCTTTCTGGCTTTACGTCCGAGCATGTCACAGCTCCTTCACAGGATTACAATAACAACGTAGTAGAGCGTGGTATATTCAACAAATACATTTATATATAAAATGGAGCGATAAGAGCAAGTAGAAAAGTTCACAAACGAGTAATGACATTTTTAAAAGGGCCAACGCAACTGTGATAAAACGGTAAGATAATTTTCAAACACATACAGACCATTTACTATACAAACATACGCACACTAGTGCAATGTACTTTTGTATAGGGCATGTTTGTGTAGACTTCCATTAGGACTTTGAAGAAAAAAAATTTAGAATTGTGTATTAGTTTTTGCCAAGGTAAACAAACAGAATTCGATTTAAGAATGTGCCAAGTTATACAGGAAACACACACACACACATACATTCGTATGTAGATAGTGCCAAAGGTGCTTACACACATGAGCGAGTCGTTGCGAACACACACCCTTTATTTAAGAAGACGTTGAAATAACTAAAACGACGTGCAGACGACAGTGATTGTCAGCAGGAAGGCGGGACGACCAAACGAAAGGACGACAGGACGAAGGACTAAGGCATTCAAAAAGAATGCGAAGAATTCAAACTTTGAAATCGATGTGTGTAAGTTGTTGCCACAGAGTGAGAGAGGGGTAGGTGGACTACATGTACGACTAGTTAAGTGACCACACAATTTGTAGACGGAAATGTCAAGGAAACTTGGGCGTGAGCACATGAGCAGCGCAGTGCGGACTCAAGAAATGTGCAGTCAGTAAATACAAAGTTGTGGCGATCTCTGTGCGTCTGTGTGTGTGCTTATCGGAAATGAGGAGTGAGTTAATTGAAAATCGGTGCGACAACAGCTGGTGTGAAAGTTGAAATGATTTTAATTTAATCTTGTGCAGTGTTTTCAGAACTTTTCACTTAAGTGCAGAATGTAACTATAATTTTGAAATAGCAAATTGAAAGGAAATTGGATTTTCATGCGATGGAAATGTAAAAGTGATAAATGTGTGAACAAATAAATGTAATAGCTGGCAAATAAATACGTTTTTCATGCGTTGAAGAAGAAATTATTTTGAGAAATTAAAATAATAAAATTATAGAGAGAAAATATTTTGGTAGATAAATATTTATTTTCAATATTTCATAATGGCAATATGTTGATACGAAAAGAATTTGTGAAATTTTTTGGTGACTTAAACTTTTCAGAAGAAGATCAAACTATAAAAAATTTATTTGTTTTATCAAAAAAAAAGTAAAATCATCTTATTAAAATCTCGCTTAGACATTTTCATTCATGTCTTTCCTGAGAAACAATTTCCGAAACGAAGAATATCATTAAATATCGACGAAACGTCATGAGATCGTGACTAATCATATCATTTTATTATTATTCTTACTTCAATCCACCTGGATTCGAAGTTTCGAAAAAGACCACACTCCCTTTAAGGCATTCTCGATTTAAGAACTGGCGTTGTACTTATCGAACTGCCTTAATGAGGGCAAAATCTATCTATCTGGTACTTCGCTTCACCATAGCTATCTCAACGATTCCTAAATGATAGGCGTTTCTTTATAAGTCGATTATCGCAGGGTTAATAGTGCTGTATTGAAATTACTTTAGATGCTTAGCCCTGAAATGTCAAAGATACTGCACTTCGAAGCAGTAGATCTTTCTCAATGTGACATTCAGTTTGACAAAACAGACAGTGGTCTGAAAGTCGGAAATTGGAGTTGATGAAGAATTGACGACTCCCTTGGTAAGCTTGGTAACTGCCAGGTCTACTGGTAAAATTATTATAGCGCAGAAACCCGCTATTGCTGTCTATATGAAGTAACGAGCTGAATAATTGGGAATAGACTCGAAGTCTATTCGAATTTCAGAGGTTCTAAGCTTAAAAAAATGTTCCATCCAGGAACTATAGGAAAACTTCTACAGTGGAACTTCTAACTCGAATCACCATAATCCACAAAAAGACTTCGAGTTATAGAATTTTCATTAAAACATTAAATTTTTGAAAAAGCTGAAAACTATAGATTTATACACAGATCTATTTATTTACTTCGCATACAGTTTTATGTACATATATACGTTAAAATACGTATTCTGTAATTTTGTTTGTTGCACTTTGTTGGAATGAAATTTGTATGAAATTTTACGTCTATTGCCATTTTAAGAGTTCGAGTTATGGAGAACTTCGAGTTATGGAACTTCTAGTTATGGAAGGAAATTTGATTTCTAAACACTATTGCCAATTAAAAATTTCGAGTTATGGCGATCTTCGACTTATAGAAGTTCGAGTTATGGAAGTTCCACTGTATATATATATATGTATATACACATATATAAGCTTAAATAAAGCACTGCATTGAGAAACTAGTCCTAAAGCAAACTTTCACAGCAGTATAGAAAATTGTCGGAGTTAACAGATGTTATATTCTAATTACGTAGATTACAATGGCCCTCAAGGGGCATATCTTAATTGTTGATTTTAATTAATGATTTGATAACTTAATGATTTCTTTATGGCTTTAAGCGTAAATCTTTAATTCTGAAAAGTAAATATTCTTTCAATTTTGAAACAGACTCTTTTGTGTTGTTCTCAACTCACACTCCATAAAGCACTTCATTTGAAACTTATGCACCCTTTTCCTGTAAACAGCGACAGTTGCCACCACCAACAACACTAACAACACACTTTTGTCAATAAAAGTAAATCTAAGACGTAATTCAAAGTTCTAACAACCGACCATTTGTACTTTTGTGTCTGACTTACGAAAACAAATAGGACAATCAAATTTGAATTAAAAAGCCTGCCAAAACCACCCTTGAGTAAAGACAAATAAAACTCACAAACAAACAGTCGAGTCGTAAGAAGTTTTCCATTAATTTGACAAACAAAATTTCGAAGATGATAAATCGACTTGAAAATTTGCCGTGAAGAAAGCGAAGACAAAACAGTAGCCACAGTGGAAATAGTTGTAGAGTGTATTGTGGTAGGTGGAGAAAGGATTGCCGCAGTTGGGGTGTATGTGGTGAGAGGGCAAGAAAGGTTCGAAATTCAATTGTTGGGTAAATGTGCATACAAATAAATTTCACAAATATAAAACAAATAACATAAAGTCCTAATTTAACAACATCGATGAGTGTATCGAGGGATGCGCATAGTAAATAAGACGACAACCCAGTGTGTCTGGGAGTGCATTGTGTGGTGTAGAGCGTTGAAGAAAAACAAACGGCCAGACAGATATTTATAAATTTAGACAGGCAGTTGGACACGCAGATAGTTAGTGGTATCCGGAGAATTCGTACGCACACAGAAAGACACACACCTAAAGAGAAAGATACAGCAAGAGGACGCAACGACTAAGATTGAGGACAACAATTTTCCAATCAATAAATATAATGTTGTGGAGAGTACAGCAGTGGAGTGGAGTGATGCAATGGCGATCAGTAGTAAATACACAACGCACAAAACTGTAGCCAATGAAGCAGAACTAACCAAGACGTTAGCTTCCGCAACTCCAACGGAGCGCTAAGAGCGAAGAACAAGCGTTAATTGGGAAGGGGAAAGCAAGTCAAATGGGCGAATGGACATATGCTGAGTTGCAAGCATGAAATCTCGAGAGACCATTTCATATGTTCACATATTCACACAGTGCCAAGGGAGAGTGTGGAAAGGCGCTTTTCTACGAGTATCGCACATATGAGTGCAAGGAACGGTGTTTCGGTAAGCACATATGTAGATGGCGCTGTATCCGTATTCGTGCTTATTGCTATGGAGGCTACAAGCTTCTACTAAAGAAAAAAGAAAATATTATATACAAGCATGAAGTTGACTGCTGGAAGTGGAGCGCAACATCCTCAGGGGGAGTTGGCGACGGAGACGATGTTAAAATTTAAACTAAAGATTATTGAAGCATACAACTAGGCAAATTACCATGTACACGTAAGGCAAGGAAGCATAACAAGAAAGTGGAAATGCAGTAAACGATTGTGGCAGAGAAAGAGTAGGAGAGGAAGCGAGACGCATGAAGAATATAGGAGCGGACCGGTAGCGCAGACTGACTGACTGACAACTGGAGATTTAAGTAGTAGTAATATTTGAAGTAGTAAAAATAAATTGACCAATGCAGTCAAGAGCCACGGAGCGGTCAAACGGTGAATATGGATTTGAAGAAGGCAAACTGTAGTAAGAAAAGCAAACAAAAAACATGAAGGAGAAGAAAGCGCTTCAAAAGGAAATGAGTTTAAAAGGTATGGTTGGCTAGACTTGCAAATGCAAATATCCTGAAAGGCAGCAGGAGCTGAGAAATGCAAAGGTATGGAGCAACAGCCAGGCAGGCGGCGAGGCGAAATGTTAAGAAAACTATCTGAAATTGAAATCGCGCATATACAAGTCAAATTGGATTCGAAAGCGCAAGCAGTCAAAAGGGCAAATAAAGCCAAATAGCACAAGTGTGAGCGTGCAAGTGAAGTAAAAGCAGTGCTGGAGACAGCAAGGAAGAGAGCAAGCGGCTGAACAACTACAGCAGCAGCAGTAGCACTAACCAAATATAACAGCAATCGAGTGGAGTTTCAAACACACACACACACATTTCAATATATGTAGCCGTCGTCCAGTGTGTATGCGCGCCTAGTTGTATGCAAAGCACTGCATTCAACGGCAGCAAACAAATAAGAAAAGTAAAAAAAAGTAAAAAAAATCATTTCAGCAGGGAGAGGCGGCATTGAATGCCGTGGGCCTTTGAGTTGCGCTTTCAATAGTTATTTTCAACTGTTGCCAGTTATGCGCCCGAGTGGATAGCCGGCGCACAAATTGTTTAGATTAGACTGGGCGCATAGAAATTGAAAGAAATGTTAGGAATGCGAGCGCGCCAGATAATACGGGTTGGGGCGTAAATAACTTTTGCACGTTTTTCTTTTTCGGAATTAAATGGAATTGTTCAATTCGAATGTGGCGTATTATGTCGGCTTTAGTTTGTGAGGGTTGGCGCATTGTAAATGTGTTTATTTTGGCTGAATGATGTTGTTTTATTAGCTAATAGCTAGTTTAAATAAACGGAAGGGGGAATTTTAGAATATTTTGGGTTAGTTACTTGTGTAACAAATGGATTATGTAGCTGAAACTGTTTGGAGAGATTTGTGAAGGTGTTGCTTTCAAAGAATGTTATAAAATGATACAAAGAATATCTTTAAATAACAAATAAAATTAAAATTAAATTTGAATATCCCTTAAGATGATGACTTTCGTTACTTAAAATGCATTAATAATATATTTAAAAAAATAGTTGATTAAAACTAATCTCGGACAGTCAAAGACAGGTCTTTGGTGACGCCTAAAAACTCCTGAAACTGAATATGTATCGACAAATGGCATCGAATATGTCACCAGTCTGCTTAAATATTTATTTCAATTTCATCTACTTTTCCTGAATGGTTGAAGGTCCAGGTATTTCAATGAAGACTTTCTACCACAAGTCATCTCTACGGCAGAATATATGTTCCACAAGTTCAGTTATCGACTAACACACATATATTCAGTTATTTTTCCGAACAATAAAAGAAGTAAACTCGATTAAAAATACTACAAATATGTTCTAGCGAAAAACTTTGCCATGAAGACTTATTCTAACTATTCGCTATTCACCTGGATTATAAGTTCATTATAAGGAATAGGTTATAATCCTATATAGTGATCAGCGATACCTGTAACGTTCTTTATTTTTTTTCTTAGGACAGAAAATAATAGCTAAGAAATTCAGGGAAATAAAAACTTCACTTAGGTAAAGATGTTGACGAGAAACCATATTCTCATTAGATGTGGGAAGCGTATCAGACTAGGTAATATTATAAACTCCCCATTTACTAATTGACAATAGATAATTTAGCAAGCGGTTTCACCTTCATTGAGTTATCCACACACTTTCCTTTTTAGTTTAAGCAGGATCTCAAAAATAGATACCATCTTTAATTAAATTATAAAACGATATACGAACCAAAGGAATTATCCAACATTAAATATACTCCGCTGTTCGCTTACTTATATAGACTATTATATGTAAGAAGATGATGTTTACTTTTGAACTTTAAAGCAACCTTTGTTCGCAGCTTACTGAATAATACTATACGTTTAGTGAAGTGAAATATAGAAAGAGAACCTAATTCAACACAATACTTAAACGGCATAAAAACATCCCTGAATATACACTAATTTGCATTTAATGTTTTATATACGTTGGACTGCCGTTGACTGTCCTACGTGTAAATTCAAGTTGAACACACGGTATTTGACTTCTTTGGACGTGCCCAGTGTCCATTGCCTACATTTAGGATTCAATGAATACTGGATGGTTCGACCAGCAAAAGTGCAAAGAATAGCTACAGATACAAAAGCAACAATTGCTATACAGTTTATCAATAAAAGTAAGTGTGAACCAAATGGAATGCGAAGGGAGGTAGAGAGATAAAAGTAAATAAAATAATGTATGCAGACAGCGTGATTGGCAGACCAGCAACGTGTCATCAAAATAATGGACACTTAATGCACAATGCGAAATGCGTCCGTTGGGACTTCCTTTTCCTTTTACATTCACACTCGATTTCTATTAATTATTTGTTGTTATTTCCTGCTTTCTGCTGGTTTTCTATAGTGTCGTAGTGCGCTAGGGAATTTGACAAAAGCAAAAAATAAGAAACGCTTAAAAATGTACTACACGCTGTGGACGTGACGTAACGCTTGAGATGGCACTGACGTTAAAGAAATTTCTTAACGCTACACTCGAGTGGCGGCTAATTCTGTGAGTGAGTACACGCGAGCAGAATGTGAAGGAAATGTGGGTGAGGTGAAAAACTGTGAAAATTTGAGAGTGTTTGATGTTAACGGTAAATAAAAATTGCTCAAGTCAGCGCATAGATGAGATGCAGAGATGAATGGGAAAGGGCAAGAGAAGGACGCTGTAATCAACTGAGCGCAAAACAATTTGTGTGTTGTCACAAAAATGTAGTCAAAATAATAATAAAATTAAATTGAAACAAAAATACATAAACAAAAAAAATTAAAAAAAGTGAATACAGCGCAGTTCGACAATGCTTTGCCCCTCCTTTCATTTCAATGACTGTCTGCGTTTACACCTTATAAACTCATTCTTCCTTCGAAAAAACAACTCGACAATACAACCTGTGTGATGTGTTTATTTTTCTTGGCAAGTGTTTCGGCATTTGCATGCCTTCACGTCCATTCGTCCATTGAGTGCGTACTGTTTTGCTATCCGGGAATTGCTTTGGTGGATAACTGTTTTATTTAGGTATAATTTTCTAGATTTCTCTTTCATTTCACTGCAAGTGTGTGTACTTTGACATGCACAATTTGCTGCAGAATAAATACAAATACAAAGAGATGTTGGAATAGATAAAAAAGTATACAAATAACCACTTGCTGTTTGGGCTTAAGATATAGGCAAACACAAACAGCACACATTTCAATAGTAAAGGAAAGAAATAAATACAGAAAATTCAAGAAATTAAATGAATTAAATTTTAAATTTCAATAAAAGTAGTAAATCAGATATTCATATCACATTATTTTGGTTATTTGTAGCTCGTTCCAATCGAAGGCGACACTCTCAAAATATGAATAATGGAAAATTCCTCAATCGATTATATTCCTATTCAAATTTACAACATTTCTAAAATATTGTACTTAAAGTCGATCCGAGTAATAAGTTTCGAGATACAGTCTAACTCTCTTTAATCTATATAAAAGTAATCAAATCAGTCTAACATCATTATCTATAAAGCCTTACAGCACTGTCTCTCTTGCATACAATTATATGTGTCTCAATCAAACTAAGTCCCTAAGGTCTCACATATAAATAAATACTCTCTTACAAATTATAAAGCACAGCAAATACTCAGATATAGTGAGTTTCATTTAAAAAAAAGCGATATTCGAAATGCCA
The DNA here is from genome assembly GCA_031772095.1 of Zeugodacus tau. Lineage (NCBI taxonomy): Eukaryota > Metazoa > Arthropoda > Insecta > Diptera > Tephritidae > Zeugodacus > Zeugodacus tau. The sequence goes on along the minus strand of CM062649.1, from coordinate 54,257,802 downwards.
ACACTCACAGTAGAACATTCCTCTCAAGAGAGATACCCTTACTCACACACACACACATAGAAATCTAAATAATGCATGCCACTTTACTAACTGCAGCTTTTAGCTAAGCAAACATGAATAAGAGCCAGAGCCGTGAGTGTAGAAAGAACGAGCAAACAGCAGGTGTGCATACTGCTATAGTTCAACTCCGTTAGATATTCAATGCAGCACTGCATTAGCCATGCATGCATGCGAGTGTGTTTGTGCGCTTGTGTGCATAAGGTGCAGCTTAACTAATCCTTTCACTTAGCAATCAAAACATATCCTCGTCGGGAGTGGAGCTTCTCAATTTCTTTTTCATTGCAGTCAATATTTGCACTCTCCCCGAGCAGCTGCAGTACTTTTAGACATTTGCCTCACCGCTTCGTCGTATATTTGCGATTCTCGAGCTACGCTTTGCTGTAAATGTCGCATTGGAGGTGGAAGGGGGAATGTGAGAAAGAGAAAGGAGTCGAGCAATGTGATTTAAAACGAAGTGGCCAGTGTGTCGATAGCGTTTTGCTTATGCATTCGAGGCAATAGACTTTCGCATTTTTCAGTATTTCGCTTTGCGCCATGACATCGTCGTTTAAGTCAAATATTATACATATATGGACATTGGTGTTGCAAGGAATGCTTTGTGATGATCAAATATTAAATTGCTGTTGGTAGAGTGAGCTTCAGCTACGTTACATTACTTATATTTAATTCCAAAGAAACGTTGATTTTTTGCAAGATGAGAGTAACTAGCTACAGAAATGAAATAAATATAATATAATATATCATAATTTCTTTCAAAATGAGTTTAAAAATGGAATAATATATAATAAGAAAGTAAAAAACACTTATTATAAACTAATGTGACAATATGGTAAAACAACTTAAGCTGATTTAAGCGACTGTGGATAATTTGCATTATTTTGATCAACCAGAGAGGGCTCTACGTTATGTCTTACCTTAGTCAAACTTTAGACTCGTCTGCTTTTATTATTTGTAAGAGAAATAAAGTCTATGGGAGAGTGATTCTATTAAAAATAAGGCATAAAATAAGTCGACTTATGCTACTTTTCGAAAACGATGGGGAATTTTCATCCATCTTTAAAATCAGTCTTTGGTAGTTATTGCTTTTTATTCCTATGGTTACTAGGAAAAACAGCCGTAATTTTTTAACTTCAAGTCCACACTTTTTGTAGCCCGTTTTGCAAATATTTTTCTGAATTACCTAGGCTTAGAGAGTTAAAAAATAAAATGCTTTAAAAATTCCGAATGAACAAGAAGGTAGTCAAAATCGGCGAATGATAATAAATAGTGATATAGGTTCATAGGAATAGAACTCGAGCATATCCAAAGAAGAAGGGTAAGTTACCATATAAGTTAACGGTAATATCACGATCTGGACACGATCAGAACTGCTTATTGTAATAAACGATATAGCGATAACAATTTTAAACCGTGAATGCAAAGTATGATTATAATTCTTAAGAGCTAATTTCGAAAGGGTAAACCAAGGCAGGAGCAATTTTGTGTAAATTGGGAAACTGGAAAAGTCGAAGTAAAGTTCGGCTAGAAAAACAGTTCGTGGAAAAAGATATATCTGCGTTTTAGCGTTACCACTTTCTCAAACAAAATGTTGAACACAAAATTTGGATACCAATGCTGCCACCAACGATGAAAATTTTGTAGAAATGAACAAATTCGACTGAGAATGGGTAGCTTAATGCGCTTTATAGATACACATTTTTAGACATAATCCTCTATTAATTTTTATAAACATACTCACGATATAAAATATGCCATTTTATTTATACCCAGCAGTGGCATTTTTGAAATATCGATTGGCGTGCCAAGCAACAAACTAAAAAATGGAACTCTACTACTGTTTAATACACAATATTGCGCTCATTTTCCAAGCCATGCTATCCATCACAAGTAGATCTGCAAAGCCATTTCATTATCAGCTGCGTCTAGTACACTATAGTGCATTGGTTTTGTATCCTTTCACTTAACTTTAGCTTCTTGCTTATCTCTTATTGTATATACATTATCTTTTCTATTCTTATATATGCATATTTTTCTTAGCACTGTTGCACAGTTATACGCAGAAATATTGCGTTAAAACTGTCTCGAGGCATATAAGCAACGTATACTTTTAGGAGTAGAGACACATGTGTAGAGTTGCATACCCCAAATTCATAATGCGTGTCTTTTCACAGTAAACTTAACGCCGTTTGAGAGTGTGAGTATGAATGCAGAGAAAATATACAATATAAATTTCTTCCAGAGACGAAAATGAAATACAAACTAAGAAACAACAAAACAAAAAACAACAATGGCGCTTGAAAATGATAAATCATTGTTGACTGAAGCGAATGCATACGGCGGAAGAGTGGCGAGGAAAAGGTAAATAGTAGCGGTATAAAATAAGCACACACACACGCAAGCACATGGCAAGACAAATGCGTTTTCGTGAGCAGCGGGCAATGAGTGCAAGGAACGAAGAAAGCCAAGAGAAAGCAAAATAAAAAACAGCGAAAAACTTGGCAGTTGCACACAACTCAAGACCGAAGAAAAAGTTGCAGTTGCAAGCAACAAAAAGTGAGTGAAAAAACAAAACAAATACAGTAGAGCACGCAATCTTCAGGCGGCTGTCTTGTCTGCTTGCGTTTTCTACACGAATGGCTAGCATACTTTCCGGCGCATTCATCACACAGTTCAAGTGTATGAGCCACGAGAATATGCGAGTGTGCGTGTTTGCTTTACCATATATACATAGCTGCTCTCTGCGTGTCTTCCTGCTGATAAGGCGCCCAGACTACCACAGTCCTATGCGCGCTCTCCGCTCGCTTGAATGGAGAAGAGCAACTTCGAGTTGTGTGCAATACAACAAGAAAAGTAATATATATACTTCTATATATAAACTAGATATGTAAGACAATAAAGATTTATTTTAACGGGCAATAAGGAAAATGTACGACCACAGCAAGTTCATAGAATTTATGCTTGCACGCATTTTAACGCTTTATTGAAGCGTAAAAAGTTAACTTAAAGCATGTTGCATACTTCAAGGCGCGCACGCGAGGTAATAGCCTATACATGGATAGTATCAAATGGCAGTGTTGGAATTTTGTGTTTCTTCAATATGGAGAGAATCCAATGTAATTAAAATCTAAGGCTTAGATTAATACATTCTTATATAAGGGCTAATTTCTTTGGTCAGTCGATGCAGAGACTTATAAAATCGGGAAGGAAAAGAAGGGATCATATATTGTTGTTACTACTTTGTGACTTCATACATCATTAATATAATTGTTTTTGAGATAATTCTTAGTATGGTTGTCGAATAACCAATAGCAAAATCCGAAAATGAAAGATAAAAAAATGTATCTTGAAATCTTTAAAACTTAGAAGCATACATTTAGGGTTCAGTACCATTATAATACATAATACAAACACGAATATACAAAACATTATTTTCAGCCACAAGTGTGGAAACCCTCAAGCAAGAATATGGTTTTTGAGAATAATCTTACAGAAAATATGATAGTAAAGCAATACATTTATTTAATACAGGTATCTGTATATGTATTAAAAGTCTATGCTGGTTATTTCAAGGTTTATAATGAATAAATAATTGTTGTACTAAGTGACTAAACGTCTGGGTCAGTTCAGACAACTTCCTAATTGACCGAATATCCGAAATCAGATTTAACGCAGAATTAATATGATTAAAAGCTGAATCTAGACTTCAATATCTTTTAGAAGTTGAGAACTTAGCTTACTCTTGTAAGTCTTTCATATAAAGATAGGTCTACGCTTCGAAGGATATGAATAATGAAGGAATTATAGATAATGGGAATGAATGTCATTAAGTAAAATAAAATAAAATGGCTAAACGGATTTAATTAGGTTATGTGACAGATTTTGAGCTCGTTTCTTTCAGCGTGATAGATGATGTAAACTATCCGGAAAATGCAGTACTCTCAAATAGTTAAGAATCAGAGTTGGAGAATAGAATAACTCAGTGATGCAGTGGATAGTATGGCTTTGTAGCATAACCTCTAATCTTGAAATTTTAATTCATAATCTTAGCTCTTTATATTTTTCTAGGTTTTTTTTACATGAAATTCCAAGTAAATCATATTTTTCACGGACTACCACATAAACCGTGGGATCAGCCTCCTAAATATCGCATACAAGGTTCTATCGAGCGTACTGTGTGAAAGACTAAAGCCCACCGTCAACAAACTGATTGGACCTTATCAGTGTGGCTTTAGACCTGGAAAATCAACAACTGACCAGATATTCACCATGCGCCAAATCTTGGAGAAGACCCGTGAAAAGAGGATCGACACACACCACCTTTTTGTCGATTTTAAAGCAGCTTTCGACAGCACGAAAAGGAGCTGCCTTTATGCCGCGATGTCTGAATTTGGTATCCCCGCAAAACTAATACGGCTGTGTAAGTTGACGTTGAGCAACACCAAAAGCTCCGTCATGATTGGGAAGGACCTCTCCGAGCCGTTCGATACCAAACGAGGTTTCAGACAAGGTGACTCACTATCGTGCGACTTCTTTAACCTGATGCTGGAAAAATTATAAGAGCTGCAGAGCTAAACAGAGAGGGTACCATCTTTTACAAGAGTGTACAGCTCCTGGCGTACGCCGATGATATTGATATCATCGGAAGCAACAACCGCGCCGTTTGTTCTGCTTTTTCCCGCATGGATAAGGAGGCGAAGCGAATGGGTCTGGAGGTGAATGAGGACAAGACGAAATATCTCCTGTCATCAAGCAAACAGTCGGCGCATTCGCGTCTTGGCTCCCACGTCACTGTTGACAGTCATAACTTCGAGGTCGTAGATAATTTCGTTTACCTGGGAACCAGCATCAACAACACGAACAATGTCAGCCTCGAAATCCAGCGCAGAATAACTCTTGCCAACAGGTGCTACTTTGGACTGAGTAGGCAATTGAACAGTAAAGTCCTCTCTCGACGAACCAAAATCAAGCTCTACAAGTCGCTTATCATCCCCGTCCTGATCTACGGTGCAGAAGCTTGGACGATGTCAACATCAGATGAGACGACACTAGGAGTTTTCGAGAGGAAAATTTTGCGCAAGATTTATGGTCCTAAGAACATTGGCAACGGCGAATACCGCAGACGATGGAATGATGAGCTGTACGAGTTATACGACGACATTGACATAGTTCAGCGAATAAAAAGACAGCGGCTACGCTGGCTAGGTCATGTTGTCCGAATGGACGAAAACACTCCAGCCCTGAAAGTGTTCGATGCAGTACCCGCCGGAGGAAGCCGAGGAAGGGGAAGGCCTCCACTCCGTTGGAGGGACCAGGTGGAGAGCGACCTGGTTACACTTGGGATCTCCAACTGGCGCCGAACTGCGAAGGAGAGAGAGAGATGGCGCACTATCGTCGATTCGGCTATAACCGGCTAAACGGTTGCAACGCCAATCACATACATACATACCACATAAACCGCATACATTAAATATGCATATATACGAAATTGATTTTTCTCCGAAAACCCCCTACTAAAAGTGTATTTAGATATTATATATAGTATATCTATACAATACGAGTATATACTCATGTGTCATTTATAAATTTCGACGAAGAAAAATCACCGTAATAAACTAAAACTTACCTTTTGTTTGCGCCGCGGAGGACACATCCAACGGTTGTGCATGTAATTGCCGCGATTCGAGAAAACGTTGCTGATGCAAACATGCCAAGGATGATGACAACGACCCCAACGCTGACGATGCAGACGACAACGACGACGACGACGACGTTGATGATGACGACGACGACTGTGAGGACTGCGAGGACGTGGATGCGGATGAGAACGGCGAGAGGGACGATGCCAGCGCTGAGCATGTAGCAACAGATGTTGGCGTCGTACGAAATGAGTTCGTCGTTGTGGAGGCGGGTGTGTTGGCATTCGTATTTGTGGCGGTAGTGGTGATGCAGCCATTTTCGTCGTGCGTTGGCATTTTCAGTGGCATATTAGGAACCTGCAATAATAGAAGAAGAATACAAAGAAAATTAAATGAAAGTTATGCACAGGGAAAATTAGTTATTATGTGTGAGTGGCAGGTGAATGTGTGCGATGGCAGATATACGAGGTATAGCAGTACTTGTACATGAGGTGGAGGTGGAAACATATATTGCAGACAAAAGGTAAATTAGCTTGCGCCAAAACGAAGAAAATATGATTTTGCAAATACGTGAATAATAGAAGTAAGTAGTTGGCGGGAAGTGAAATGAAGTGCATTGGAGGGGTAACCAACAAAGACATTTATGGAAACTGATTTGAGGAATCTTCATTTACCAGTGTAATTGTGTGTGCTTGTATTGACAGCAGCTTGATTTCTGGAATAATCACTTAGTTTGGGCAGGAGGAAAGGCATGGTGAAATGCAACAAAAGAATTACAAGGAAATTGTGAGGGAAGGTAAGGAAAATAATATCGATTTTGACTTGATTGAAAGATATAATTAAGGATTTTGGTGGAATATGGCGGTAACCATCCCATTCTAGTACTTTTTGAGGGACTATCTGATCGGAGTTTACAGTTTTTTGTTTAACTCACTTTCTATTCTGTATTCACTGCATCACTAGATAGATCAGAAGATTCAACCCTAAACATTTAGTGCAGAAGTGGCCAAAAGTTTGAGCATCGAAGACAACTCGCATATCCCTATTTACTGACTTTTTCTTTAATTGATAATTATTTTTCCATTTTAATTGCGCTTTCTTTGTTTATTCTTTACCTTATTAATTTTTAATAGCGTTTACACTTCAACTTCTTGTGCACTAATTACTTTACATTTTTTGCTTGTTTGCTTTTGAACGCGTTCATAGAAATCAATGTGATTTCTCAAAGATGCAAGAGCGCCTTTTCATGCTAATGAGCTTTTCGCTGCGTTTATCCAACTTTGGCGCAGAGTTAAGGGAAAACTACCTTTCGCTCACAACGCAACAACAATGCTATGGTAAGTGTTTATGTGTGTGTGTGGGTGATTGGATTGTCGGAACCAAGTAAACTGAAATTATTTACTAAAGGTCGCGTTGGTAGGAAGGAGGAGAGTACAAAAAAAAACTAAAACAAAAATAATAAAAAACGGAAGCAATCTAGTAAGCGTTCCTTCGCTCTCTCTCGCAGGCGGTCACGTCGCGATTGCAGTTAGAATTGTGCGACAAAAGAAATTGTAAATTTATAAAAGAACCAAACTTCTAAAAACAACAACAATCCCACCATGATGAGCTCAGCGAACTTGAGTGCATTTGTTCCCCAACACGCTTTCGCCGAAAGCACACTTTAAGCGATTGCCAACCGGCACTTTTCGCGCACCTTCACTGCCCCCCAACAACAAAAACTACTGACCGAACTAAAAACTCGATGCCAGTCCTCGCTTACAGAAGTGGGTGAGTGCAAATGGCAAATGACTGCAACTGCAAGTCTCCACAGGCAGCAAGTAAGGATTTATGTAAAGCGAAAAAGTAACTCAGTTTTATAGTAGAGGAGGTAGAGGAACGGAGGAGGAGTGGACTGTCACATTGGCGAACTTTGATTGTCAAAAGAATTGCAGCGCACTGAGTGAAAAATAATGGCAACCGCGCAAAGCACAGCAATCAGCATGCTAAAGTGGGTGTGATGAAGCGCAAACGAGAGAAAGCTGAGAAAGAGGAAGGAAAATAGAGTGCGCTGCAGCATAAAGGAATGGGTCGGTGGCATTCGCGTATACATTGCGGTGCTATCCGAAGACCTTTTGGGGTCACCGTGAAATTTAACAACTTTCGCAAAGGTAAAATAAAATAGGTAAACAACAACAGCAACAACAACATATATGGTTATACAACTTTTCGTTGAAGCGTTGACTTTATTGAGGTTACAACAACAATATATTTCTGTGTAGTACAATGTGGAATATTTGAGGTGCAGCTGTGAAATTTTAGCAGGCTAAGGTACAGTTAGCGTTCCTGTTCTCTGATATGATATTAATACTCCGTAGAAGCGACATCGGTGATATGAGTTTATAAACAAAAGTACTCTGAAGTCGAACTTAATAAATCCTTCAAAATACCACTAAAATCATAGGATTTATCTTTCTCAAATTGCAATCACAAACAGCTTCTAGTCGTCATACTACTTGTATTTCCAGAAATATTTTATTATCAAATATCATGGAAATAGTTGAGTCAAGGCAAGATCTCTCAATCTCAGAAATTATTGCATTAACTCGCTCAACCGCTAGCTCAGGGTTTTCAAATGCAGCTTACGTACCAAACAATTTACTTATATTCCAAACTGCTTTTCGTAAAATTTCATTAACAGTTACTCTAAGTTAAGTTACAGGTGTTAGTATTAACGATCAATCATTTGATTTCAATATAAAAAGACATAATTCCCCAAACAATAAAAAGCATAAATCAATATATTGATATCGAATTGCCCAACCGCAGCAAAATAAAAATAATAAACGAAATGGAAAATAAAATTAAAATTAATTGTGGAGATGACTCCATTAGCATGTTAGGATTAAGTGTAGGTGTCTTTGATTTGTGGAATAAATATTCGAGTTTATTAATTTTAAATTAGAGCATTTTGCGTTTTTTCTTTCCATTGAAAAAAATCATAAAATAATACTGTAAATAAAAAACGATAATGATTCAAAAGCAGACAAAACCGGTAATTAAAGTGCAACGCAATACAGGCGACCGCATTTGATTATGAAGAATGTGCAATAATAAAAATAACCACGGTATAAAAAATAAATTTAAAAAAATATGTATATATAAATAAGAATACTTTTATACCAAAATTAATTTTTTTTTTGTATTTTCTCTCAAATTATATTTACAGCGCGAATGTGCGATTATTGTACGGAATATATGTATACACAAATGTCCACAATACATCGTCCATTCCAATTCCATAATATATGGAAAAAAAGAAAATGCATTTACTCTAGGTCACAACGGATCAAACGTTACGACAAAATCGACTATTTGTCTGTGTATTGGAAATTAGAATCCGAAATCGAAATATATACCTTCGAAGTTCGAAAAAAGGCTTTTAAAAATTATTATTATTAATTACTGCATACAGTTACTGAAAACCCAAAAGTATGGATTTAACTAACGATATATTCTGAAATCTGGATTACAGCCTAGTGTTATCTTGGAAGAGTAGGGCCCTAAAGATTATAATATATTTGAAATATAATTAATGATTGAAAGTGTCAATATGAGATTAAAACCATCGAATGGGCGCAAAGCAACTCATCTCATCATAATTGTAAGCTGGAATCAAAACCAAAAATATATTTGAATTTCGAAGGCAAATTAGTTATAATGTTCACTCACACTGCATTTATACTTATTTAAAACTTTTTACACATTTTTTTGGGAACTAGCAGAATTACTAATGCACACCTAATTAGCAGCTTTTAAATAATTTTTATGTCCAACAATTTTTTAACAATTTTTATTGCCTAATTAAACGTAAAATAAATTGTGTTATAAACAATCTGTTTATTTAATATAGATAGGACAAATACATACGGATTTTGAAAAATAAATGTTGGTCTAGTTGAACTATGTAATTTAACATTTGCATCTTCTTTTCATTTTGCCAAAATATCTTTTCATTATATCAACTACAATTAAGTACGGAACATAATTTCGTCTTTCAGGTGTGACAATTTGCAAAATTAAGTTCATACACAAAATTTTCTGAAATTACTTACAAATAGACGATGACTAACTAAAGCTGCCAGCTTCTCAAGCAATATCAGACCAGTAGAGCAAATGGCCATATTCAAACGTAGTAATGGTGAGCTGTGGTACTTTGTTAAAAGCATAACAACATCCCCAGATGGCGATGACTAATTCTTAATCAGTTCTCTAAATTTTGATTAAACAACCTTAACATTGTTGATTACTCATGCCTATACAATATTTAGAGCCTCATGGAAAATCTTCAATAGAATAGTAAAAGAGAATAGATATTAAGAACTCGAAAAATATACATAACTGAATATTTCTAAGTACTGCCTCAGTATGGTGGTCAGTCATGTCACTAAGTAGAAGCAAGTTTCGATTCCTGTTCCGGTAACAAAAAATACAAACTCTGTTTTGTAAATAGTATAGTACTGTATAGTAAATTTTTACGAGCCTTAGCCAAGGCGCATTCAAAAGATAGATAGATTAAGACATGCAATACGTGAATATAAGTATATATTTGTAAACGATTAATGTTGCCTTGCATTACAGTATAAACATTAAAGCGTGACTAATTGAAATGCAAAGAAAGTTTCGCCATTAATTGACAGTTGCGAGCGCACTTCGTTAGACGTCAGTCGGTCTGCGATTTAAGTGCTATGTAGAGGCCAACGTGTTCATTGGTGTTTAAATCATAAATATGAAAATGTATATAAATATATATATGGAAATATATACAAACTGTACTTAGATTAATGTACAGAACTTCGTATTTGTTGCGCATATTAATTGCGTATTATTCTAAAAATATATTAAAAAAAATGAAAATAAATGAGTTTTTATTGCTGGCAATTTGCGGTCATAATCATTGGCGCCAATAAGTTGTAATTCATTCATTCCAACTATTCAATGTATTTATACAAATACAAATACAGGCTTATGAAAGAAAGACCCGAGCCGCGGTGCGACGGGGCGTATGCGGTGCCTGATTGCCGTTTAGAATTACAATTGCAATGCCAACACACTACTATTATTACAAAAACAACAATCGGCCGAGTACAAAAAGGCAACAAATGCAGCATGAATAATGTAAATCCGTCAGTAATGCTTTATCACTTTGTCATGCCTGCATTGCAAGCTGATTTATATGACACGCAGCCACACTCACACTCACAAGAACATATGCAAACTCACTGTCACTCAAATGAGTGTATGTGTGTGTATGTGCACGTCTGGACCTGTCAATATTTGTCTCTCCACATTTTTAATGTCTCGCTCACAGCGACGTCTCTCAAGTGACACTTGCACTGCTACACATTGCTATGTACGTGTGGTGGGCCGTCGGCAGACAGCGGCGGGCGTGGTCAGTCGGTGGCTGCGGTGGCATTGGCATTATAATTAGCCGTTTAGTGATTTAATTAATAATCGCTAGCGCGCAGACAATTTGCGACTCAATTAATTGTACGTTCTCCTGTTGCCTCTGTCGCTCGCTGACAGTTTATTGGTATTTTCATAATGGCGTGGCGATTAAATGAATGCAGTAATTTGCTGCAAGCATTTTTATTGACAATTAGTAACGGGTTCGGGCTGCCATAAATTATTCAGTTTGCATTTCGTCATTTGTACGAGTTTCTTGCATAGCGTGGAGGATTTATGGAAATCGTATGTGGGCGGTTGGAATGCCATAAATTGTTGTATTAATGAGTTGTTACTTTTACAGTTAGTCACAGATTATGTTCAATTTTAATAGTGAACTTGAGATTCTCACATGGGTGAGATAAATGCCACAAGTGATGCCACAGCTCAAATACAGTATTTGTGTAAATTTATTTCGCTATCTATATTGGTTCCTGATATAAATATTATAAAGTGAACGAATCAGATGGAATTCAAAATAAAGTTATATGGGACAACCACGCCGTGTACCGATTTCGACCATTTTTCATATTTCAAATTTCGGTACGGCAGTTCTTGTGATATGGTTTTTGAAAATTTCTTATAAAAACTAAGTCAAAATTTTCTCTGCCATTTCTTCTGTATAACCTTTGTATGGGAGGCGAACGTGGTTATTATCTGGTTTCATCCATTTTCATGATGTAAGTTTGATTTATATAGCTTAAGTATTTTGGGAGATATGTATAAAACATATTTGAGCTTTTTGAAAAAAATTAATTTTATATGAAGTAAAGATAATAATCAGTTATCAAACGTTATCTCAGCGTTAAATTGTCTTCAATTCAATAGACACCCCACTTCACTTGACTACCTCGTGCAGCACCCTAAGCTCACATTTCTACAAATTCCGCACATTTCCCGCCTTAATTAAAATCTCAAATAGCCAAACAAACGCGCTGAGATATTATTCAGCGCACACACGGCATATAAAATATTTAACAACACGAATTAGTACTGAAAAGCGCCATGCCAAGAGTAAATCAAAACAGCGCTAACACGGATTTTTATCTATGCAAAGTGAGAGACTCAGACGAAGGCGAGGCGAGGCAAGTCGAGTCGAGTGGCGTGCAAAGTGTAGGAATTTAAACAAATTAAACATTTATGTGCTGCCAACCAAAAGCCAAAGACAAGACGGCAACACAGTCACGCAGGCCAACGGTAACAGCAACAACCACACAACAGTAGCAGTTAGTCAAGTCGAAGTAAGTAAGCACAGTTTAAAGAGTCAGTTATTTAGACAACCAATAAGTCAGGCAGCCTGTCAGTTAGATTGTAAGTCAGCGGCGCAACGAGGCGTAGGCGCTGTTCACGCAGCCACACACAAACATACATATAGACTACAAGCCTTGTTGTATGTAAATGAGTGAAAGGGTTTCGTAGTTTTGCCATTATACACTGTATAGCGCACTGGTCTAAATAAATTCAAATCCTTAAGTACTTATCGCAAAATCGCACAACAACAACTACAACAAAAGTGACAACATCTAAAGCTATAAAGCGGGCGCATTATTATTCTCCGAATTCCAAGCAAGTGAAGCGATAATTTGGCGTTTTTGTTGCTTTTATGATGATGATGGAAGGGGAGATATGGTTGTTGGTTTTTGGTTTCGCTGAAGTTGGTTGAAAGCGACGATGCCGCTAAACAACTTTAATTAAATTCATTAGCTTTTAAACACTTTACAACACTGGCATCTAAAGCTATAAATCTCTCTTGCCAGCCAGCGGGCGACACATAAAACCAGCAAGAAACTTGGTGAGAAAGTGTGAGAGGCAGGGAGCGAAAGGATGTACACTGGCTTGCTGCAAAGTGTAGGGAAATTATGGAAGGAAAAGAGTTTTTGAAACAATGAAAATAATTTAGACTAAATAAATTATCATTTAAGATAATATATGGAAGTCAATTGAGCTAATTTTGGATAAGAAAGGTTAATATTAGAAAATTCATTATTATAATAATATGAGTGATGATGTCAAAATAAAATAAAATAGAAACAAAATAAAATAAAAAATAAAATAAAATAAAATAAAATAAAATAAAATAAAATAAAAAATAAAATAAAATAAAATAAAATAAAATAAAATAAAATAAAATAAAATAAAATAAAATAAAATAAAATAAAATAAAATAAAATAAAATAAAATAAAATAAAATAAAATAAAATAAAATTAAATTAAATAAAATTAAATAAAATAAAAAATAAAATAATTTTCAATAAAAAAAAATAAAATAAAAAATAAAATTAAATAAAATAAAATAACATAAAATAAAATTAAATTAAATAAAATTAAATAAAATTAAATAAAATAAAAAATAAAATAAAATAACAAATAAAATAATATAAAATAAAATAATATAAAATAAAATAAAATAAAAAATAAAATAAAATAACAAATAAAATAATATAAAATAAAATAATATAAAATAAAATAAAATAAAAAATTAAATAAAATTAAATAAAATAAAATACGAAATAAAATAAAATAGAAATAAAATTAAATAAAATAACATAAAAAATAATACTTTGACTTTTTTATTTTTATTAAATAATTAACAATCTAACATTATTATAATCCTAAATTTTATCTAAAAAAAAAAACAAAATTTGAGCAATAACCACTCCATGAGCCACCACTGTACTCAACTGCCGTTACTGCTGTTAAAATGCAACTGTTTGAAGAAGAACAGTTAAAAACCACCGTAAGGATGAGTGATTTGAGCTGGGTTGCGAGTGAGGCAGGTGATGGTTTGCACTGCTTTATGCTTGTCGCAGCAAAGAGAGGCAAGTATGCAATCAGTTAGTGAACAGTTATTTTACTGCAATGAAAATCTTTTATCCCCTTTTACAACAGCACATCAACACTCGTAAACGGGGAAAACTACTAAATCATGCGAATAAATGCAAAACGGTAGTCGGAGGCATGTCAGCGATGCTGATAACACCAGTGGAGCTGTAAAACTGAAAATTTCGTTGCTGTTGTTGTTGTTGCTGCTGTGCAATGGAAGATGTTAACTTTGGTATTAAAAGGAAATCTCGTAAAGTTTTGTTGCAGCGAAATTGGACGAAAAATGCAAATGACCAGCAAAGTGATATGCAACAACAACAACGAAAAGTATATAACATAACATACATATATATTTATATATATACATACTAAAATACATATGTACACACTAATTTAACACTAGCAGAGAAAGTGCAAGTACTCTGCGCCTTGTTGAAGAATAGCCACTCAACTTGCAACGTGCCACATTTTAAACATGCAAATATTCGCTCCTGTCTATTGTTTATACATTTCATTGTCTAGCTGGCGCTTTGTTAGCAAGTATGCATATGTAGGGATGTGTATGTGATGGAATGGCGCACGTTGCAACCGCTGCCGGACTCTCGCATTATGTGCAACAGCCAATTGCACGTACTAAACACTGATGTGGGTGCTTCACCAACTTGGTGGCCGTGTGTGTGTGTTTTGGTGCATATAATTTATTTGCTGTAAAAGCGTTGAGCGTCAAGTAATAAAGTACAAAAGTGTCTAGGCAACAGCAACAACAACAACAACAGCAAAATGTATAATACATTTACCAAATGTGACGTAGCAAACGAGCGGAAAAACAGACGTAAGCGCCAGGAAGAAGAGGGGAAATAAGAAAAAACGCAAATGTGTATACAATTCTTCAACAAAAACAAAAAAATTACACTTCGTTAAACACAACAAGAGCACATGAGTAATGGCAAAATAGACGAAAGGAAATTATGGAGCTTGCAGCAGCAACGTACCGAGTTACAACTCATTTGCATATTCCGCCAAACTCACTTTGTTAATTTGTAATTTGATTTTTGACGTTTTTTCGCTTCTTTTTTTTTGGGAAAATTATACAAATTCTTGATTGGAGAGTGTTTAAAATTGTATTAATTAACAAGCTGGTGTTGCACTAATTTAATTTTGCGAGGCACGTTGTGTTATAATGGCTCTGAAGAGCTATTATTCGGTTTATAGATTAAGTTTTTGAGGGTTTTCCACAATGCATGAACTATTTAATACTGAATTGAAGTTTTTCAAGCATGTCTAGTCAACTCCTTTGGTTGTTAAATATCAAAGTTCAACTATTCAAATAAATTAAACACCAATTTTACTCGTTAAGCAAGTCACCTTCAAGTGCCCGCTGCCACTTCATACGTAGTAGAGCAACGTAACCCGCATTGGACGAAACTTCATTAGAGCGAATATAAAATCAAATTTCTGCATTAATTTTAATTGCTTTAACCCCGAGAAAACGGTTTCCAGAGGAGTTGCTGGTTTCCTTCGCTGTAAGTGTGGCGCCTGTCGTCACGACAACACCCCGATGGCAGCAGCTGCGAATGTATCAGCGCATAGCGGGACTTTCTGTTGCCTGGCGCGTATTGGCACACATAAAATCAGAGAAATACATACTCACTCAAGCAGATTGGTAACACCGCAAATAGGAGCAATGTAGCACATGGCAACGTCGTTGATGAGAGCAATACTTTGAGTGCGAGTCAAACCGCCAGCCACTAACAGGAGCCACAACAATCGACGAACTATTTTAAATATGCAAGAAGCAGCAACAACGGTTAGGCGAAGAAGCATTGAATATACTATATTTGATAGCATATAGAGCAGAAATTAGTTTCAGGTTGGGTGTGTAGAGGAGTGTTGAAGGTGGCCACTTCAGCCGAAAATGCAATGCGAAATTTGAATAATTCGCTGAAGTGGCATATGCCGCATGTTGCACGATGAGTAGAAACTAATGCTTAGACATTTGTTCAAGTTTCGTTCGAAATTGATGCACGTATCTGTGTTTGCTCGCAGTTGGGACTAACAAAGTTTTCAACTTTCCAACGCTGAAGTGGTGTGAGAGTCATACAACATTTGTACCCATATTTCTTGGAGTGCAATTGCAACACTTTTGGTGTTGGTTGTAGCGCCAATTCTACAATTGTATTCGCGATTCGAATGTGAATTCTGAAACTGTAAGCACTCGCTACTTGTACTTACTAATAATATGCATATGTGCGCTGAACTGCAGTCATACAAGGGTGCCACCTCGCATGTAAACATACTTGAAACATGTAAACTTTTTAACATTGTTAGAAGCGCGTGAACTTTTTACCAGACACAATTCATATCATACAAAATGTTATAAAGAGATGGGAGACAGCGTTTCCCACTTAATTTATAAGAATTTGTATTTTAATAAATCAATAAATTTTATAATAAAGTCTCATTACAAATAATTATCATAAAATATAAAAAATTAAATAAATAGGTGGCAACACTAATTCTGACATAAAAATATTTAGTTATTTAAAAAAATATATTTCAAAGAATATATATATACATATTATTATTAACATATTATTAATTAATACATTTTTAATTTATTTAAGTTATATTTCTTTTGAATATCAAATACAAAAGTTTTTTTATTTAATTAAATTTATATAGTCTAATAGCTTTTTCGCACAGCCAAATTAATTAATTGATACATTAAGATTATAATTGAAAAACCAGCTTGTGCCCTTCGTACTGCCGGCTACTCGATTAACGATCAGCTGTTACATATTTTTGTTTTCCATAAGAATTTGGTAAGTTTCATCAATAATGAAATCATTTTATCAATAATCACAGCCAAATTCAGGGCGTTGGCAACGATTGTATTTGATTAAAAATGAATGTAGAGAGATGAGGTTTTAATTTTGTATAGTAAATCGATCTAAATCAGCGCTTTAATCGAGCAAAGGCTAGTTAATTAATCAATTAACTCAATTAACTCCTGTGCGAAAAGGCTATACGGCTTAATATGGCGATAATTGTTTAATTTTTGAGGAAGTTTATTTAACAAACATTATTAAAAATTTGCAGATATGTGGCAACACATTTAAGAATCTAGTCAATATCTTTATAGGGATCTAAATAGAGATTTTTAAAACTAAACTTGAAAGGCTTTTTTCAATTGAAAATCAAATAACAAACAATTTCAAACAGAGGACCCAAAATGCTCCGGAGCTTAGTTTTTTGTAAAGAAAAAAATCATGTAAACTTTCGAAAGAGCCAAGAACACTATCTTAAGCGTTCTAGAGTTTTCTGGTAATAGTAATACCTCCTCGCTAATAGTTGTGGCCAGGAAATTAAATTTTCATAATGGAAATCACTTATTATATTGTCTTATATAACTTGAACATTTACCCTTAGAAATTATTTTTAATTTTCCAGCATCTTATATACATATATATTAATGAATCGCTACGCTACATAACTCTTTAGGAGGAAGTAACAACAATATACCTGTTAACTTATCCCCTTAAATCTCTGCGATTTAAACTAATGAGTATTGAGCGCTGACCATAACAGCTGAGTTAAAAGCTGTCATTTCAGCTGCAACAAACTCAGCCATTTTCACTTTCGCGATATTGCTCTAAGTTTAGACCGGATCATACCTTCCCTATCAACTAAAATGCTTCGAAGTTAAGTTTTTAATTTATTCCAGAGTTGTATTATTAAATATAAAAAAACGCTAGGCAGTAGCTAAACGGCTAATAGCTTCACAATAAAACGGCAGCAAATCAGCAACCTTATCTGTATATGCAACACGGCCTGCAGCGAAATTACTTTATTCAGACAGCAATCTGCCGCAGAAGGCTTTAGCAGGCGTCGCTGCCAAGCTGTTGAATGCGTTGGGTCATTAAAGGCGATTGCAGCTGTTAATACACCAGAGCATTACTGGCATACCATTAGAGCGCGTTGAAAGCGCTAAATATGTGCGCGTTACTCACTGCCAAATCGGCGAACCCGGTTGCTTGGGTGAGTAGATGTGGCGCGGCGACAACAATCGCCGATAGCGGTAAGATGTGGAAACCTTTTTGCGAAACCGTTTAGATTTCCCTGCGCGTTTGGATTGAGAGTTGATGAGCACCTAGACGCTACAAATGTGTGCATTAGACAGTCAGCCCGACGGACCGCATGCACCAAACGGCGATAACTTGGTTGGATCTAAAGGCGCGTCAATGCGATATAAAGTTCAGCTTGCGGCGGTACAGCAACTCCGCAGACCGCGGTACTTTTCATACGCGCTTCATTTACACTTCGCACAACAGCAGCAACAACTGGCGCGCCGCTTAGCATCGATGCAATAAAATTGTTTTCCTTATTCTGCTTCTTGTAGCTTAGCGCAGTCAAAGTGGCGACGTTCTCATGCCTCGTCTCGTAATAGGCAAGTGTTTGGCATCGCTTTTGGTACGATCGCCGTTAAGATAAAGCGCAGCGCTCAGCTTGCGGCGCACATTGTCACGGCAGGCAGGCAAGTCCAATTGAATTACCAACACCATAAATGGTCGTCGAAACATTTCGACTGCGCAATCTCAACAAATTCCCGGCAAGCATAGATGCCACGGCGTATTGCGCGCGCTACACAATCCAAGCGGCTGGCTTAACGCGCCGGCTTTCACCTAAGCGCTGTCGCCGCTCCCAGTGTAATGCGTGTATATGCGCAATTATTTTATCGCGGCACGATCGCTGATGCCCAGCACACTACTACTACACACATGTACAACTGTATCTAGACAGCAGTGTAAGTCAACGTCTGTGCAGTACTTACAAGGCTGTCATGTCGTTGTCGCTGTTGAACAAATGTTGCTGTTATTTATATATTGACGATGCCCGATCTACCGTTGCAGCTTAGCCAATTGCCCTTACTTGGATTTGTGTAGCTGCCACTACTTGCAACTCGCTGTCACTTGTCACTTGCTCTTTTTCTTTGGTATTAGCACATATTTCCGCTTTTATGGAAACTGCTTAGTTGACGGGCGACTTCATTGTTGTTGCTATATTATTTTTCCCTTGCAACAATGTAAAGACGGAATTTGTTAAGCACTCTTACCTCATTACTCGTTCACCAGCTCTTAGTTTAGGGATGAGAGTGTCTGTCGACTTTGAGACCCAATATAACTTACCCAAATGCTGAAGAAATGTGGAGTTATGAAAATGAAAACTCATAACTTGGGATAGATTTTCCGTTAACGACCAGCTGTAAAAGTCGTTGTCTGATCACCATAGGGAATAAGGGGAATTAAGTAACGAAGGAATATAGGATCTGAGGAATGTATTAAAAGTCATAGATACGGAGTCGGTAATGATCCGAGTTCAGATCAGTCCAGTAATACAAAACTCGGCCCATAATGAGAACTCCACTTGTATAAAGTTAAGAAGGAATTATGTTCAGGCGCTGGATATAAAGGCATGGTTAGCATGATTTTAACTAAGAACAAGTAAGGAAAGGCTAAGTTCAGGTGTAACCGAACTTTTTATACTCTCGCAATTTATTTATTTAACTTTATTTATATTAATAATACACAATTTGACCCACATATTCATCATATATATTGTATAAAGTCGATTGAAAGTTGGAAACCCTAATATTAGGTTAGAAGCACCGAGGTCCTCATGTTCGATACATGGGGCCTTGAAAACCTAGGGTCCGATTTCGGCGATTTTTAGAATGGGGCTTCCACACTATAAAGGTAGTATTTGTGCAAAGTTCTGCATCGATATCTTCACTAGTGCTTCCTTTATATATTGTAAAGTTAACGATTCATATCGTCTTCAAAGTTCTGGTATATAGGAAGTTGGCGTGGTTGTGAAGCGATTTGGCCTATTTTCACAGCATATCATAGGGATGTAAGAAAACTATTACAAACCAAGTTTCATTGAAATCGGTCGAGTAGTTCCTGAGATATGGTTTTTGACCCATAAGTGGGCGATGCCACGCCCATTTTCCATTTTGTAAAAAAATCTGAGAGCAGCTTCTATCTGCCATTTCTTATGTGAAATTTAGTGTTTCTGGCGTTTTTCGTTACTGAGTTAACTCACTTTTAGTAATTTTCAACCTAACCTTTGTATGGGAGGTGAGCGTGGTTATTATCCGATTTCTTTCATTTTTGGACTGTATAAGGAAATGGCTAAAAGAAATGACTGCAGAAAGTTTGGCTTATATAACTTTATTGGTTTGCGAGTTATATACAAAAAACCTATTTGGGGGCGGGGTCACGCCCACTTTTCCAAAAAAATTACATCCAAATGTGCCCCTCCCTAATGAGATCCTATGTTCCAAATTTCATTTTCATAACTATATTTATGGCTTAGTTATGACACTGTATAGGTTTTTGGTTTCCACCATTTTGTGGGCGTGGCAGTTGACCGATTTTGCCCATTTTCGAAAGCAACCTCCTCAGGGTGCCAAGGAACATGTGTTCCAAGTTTCATTAAGATATCTTAATTTTTACTCAAGTTATCGCTTGCACGGACAGACGGACAGACGGACGGACGGACAGACGGACGGACAGACATCCGGATTTCAAATCTACTCGTCATCCTGATCATTTATGTATATATAACCCCATATCTAACTCTTATATTTCTTGGTGACACAAACAACCGTTAGGTGAACAAAACTATTATACTCTGTGCAACAGGT
Source organism: Zeugodacus tau (assembly GCA_031772095.1). Classification (NCBI taxonomy): domain Eukaryota; kingdom Metazoa; phylum Arthropoda; class Insecta; order Diptera; family Tephritidae; genus Zeugodacus; species Zeugodacus tau. The sequence continues at coordinate 54,237,093 of CM062649.1, read as the reverse complement.
TGCGAGAGTATAAAAAGTTAAGAAAAAAAGTTTGCTCTGCTCTAGCATTTACTGGGTCGTATTCCACTTCTGCTCCAGCTCTCTTGGGTCAGAATCATAACTCTGATATGGTCCCCGGATCTCCTATTTTGTCCTTCACCCTTATGATTTACTTCATTATATTACTCAACTGTTGTTCTGAGAATCCAATGAATCGGCCAAAGGTTCCAGCGTTTATATGGATGGCAGCTTTTAATTTCTATTAAAGCAAGCTAATTCTGTTGTTTAGAGGAACGGGATTATCATTTCCGATCCGACCAGATTGTTTGTGACCACATTTAAGACCAAAATTTCTCAAAGGCCACTCACATTAATTGTGAAAAGGAGAGAATATTGGCCGGCTCTTCATACTCATCATGGTTATTTAAGCACAGACTCAACGGACTGCCACCAGGAAACCAACCAAAACTTTAAAATTATCACATTATATCCGGCATATCACTCGATTTTCCATAAAGCAAATTTAAACGCACAAGATTTTTGTCCAGTTAAGATGTTGATACCTAATAGAGCTGCGTATTGAAAAGTTAAGGGACGCAAAATTCAACAACAGACCAGCCAACCTGCAAACAATGTTGCATGCAACAAAATAGAATGCGCAGGCAAATGACTTGTACATTGTCTTTACGCGCTTTATCGCCGACTTTAGTGCCGATACTAAATGGTAGTGAATGAAAAACACAAAAAATAGAGGAGAGCAAGGGAATTTACAACCAACAGCAGACAAAATACAGGCAGCAACGGTAAAGAGGCGCAGAGAAAAGGTTTATTTTGTATACTCGTATATGAAATTCAGGCGCATACTCGTATGCAAAAGAACACGCATGTCGCATATTTGGACTTACACACACACATACATATATGGAGGTATGTGTGTGTGTGTAGAATATATGTATATCGACATGTTTTTGCCAAAGGGACCAACAGCTAGTGTTGCCAATTGACCACAATTGGATGAGATAATCAAGCAATTAAGTCGCCTGCCGCTTGCTGCCACAAAGTTAGTGTTATTGTTGTTGCTGCTATTGGCTGCTTGAGGACGCATTGTTGCAATGCGTTGGTGCTACTTGCCATATATTGGCTTTCGGCCTTCGAGCCTAAGTTATTTGCTGGTCCTTGTAAGTGCACAATTACAGAGCTTGTTGGCATTTTAATTGTCGGGCATGTGGATAACATGTTTTCAGCGAAGAGAAACAAAAAAACACTGCCACATTTGGTAAAATATGCAAAAGTTCATGAAATATGCGACCGCTTTGGCTTTGGGGCGCAGATAAGGCACAACCTTTTTAGTATAAATTTAGGCTTGTTAAATTCTTATTTGAATATTTTTGTTTTTGGGCCCTTAGCTGTTTTACAAAAATAAAACATATGCAAATTGGCTCCAAATTAAAACTGTGGTAGCTACAAGCCACTACAAGCATTCATCGAACACTTCATTTAAATCGAAATATTTTGTTAATACAATTGCATGTATGTTAATTTGGTCACCTCATTTACAGTCTAGTTTCTTTGCTCTTTCAGTTTTATTGCTACTAACAAAAATGTGGCAAATAATTTAGGCGCGTTTAATAAAGCAATTAAATTTGAATTTAGATGAGGCATTTGATGGCGTAGCTAAATGCCAAAATACTGAATAAATTTAAATTCAAAAGCCCTTCAGCAGTTAATTAGAAATTCAGTAATATAAGAAATGTAAATATTTGAAAAGTAAGGGCAGACTAAAGGCATTTGGGCGCGCATTTCTAATGGTTTACGAAATTGTAAAGTACCGTCACTTGATGTGGGCATTTTACGTCGAGATCTTAAATTGAAAGCGCACAAAATACAGTTTGTGCAAGAACTAAAGAAGCTCGATCTTCCCAAAGGACATCCCTTCAGTCTATGGGATTCTGAAAAGTTCCAAAAATATACGACGTTTTTGAGCCAAATTTTGTTCAGCGATCAGGCCCATTTTTGGCTCAATGGGTATGTAAACAAGCAAAATTGCCGCATTTAGGACGAAGCGCAACCTGAAGATATTCAATAGCTGCCATTTCATCCAGAAATGGTTACCGTCAATGGTAGTCTCGGCTACATTTTGTTTCAACAAGACGTCGCCACTTCTCATACATCGCATCAATCAATGGATTTAGTGAGAGAACACTTCGGTGAGCAGATAATTTCACATTTTTCCTGTGGGGATATGTAAAGTCTAAAGTAAAACATCACGCATGTCATTCACCAGTTACCAGTCGAAATGTTGCAACGAGTCACCGAAAATTGAACTCAACGGATGGATCAACTGAGATGTAGCCGCGATCAACATTTGAAAGATATAATATACAGATATAAATACACTTGGCTAAATCGGAGCGTTGGCTTAAACAGCTTAATTTTTAAGGGCTCACTACGCATATGAATTACTAAAACACCGCAAATTTTAATGAAAATACGTGCCCTAAACTCAGTCGTATACTAATGTACATATTTAATGAGCCATCACAAATGTAAGCACAAATGCGAAAAGTCAATATAAAAGCCTACAAAATCGATAATTAGTATAATCATTATTCGTAACCGTTCGATAAACACGTTTGCGTGAGACGAAATAACTCAATCCCAAGCAGCTGGCACGCTATTATGGTAGACAAAGTTAATATGAATGAACGCAAAAACGTGTTTATGTTCGTTACTTTTGGGAGAAAGCGACTACTAATGATTTGTGAATTTCTTAATAAATAAGGTAAATAGGTTATCAGAATTTCTTTTTTGTTTATTCCAAGATAATGGGTAAACTTTTTGTTTTTTTTTTTTTCAAAAGATCTAGTGGCTTCGCAACTTATAATAAATTCTTCTTGAATTTTAGGTGGTACTCTGTTATGATCCGTCCGAACGAACTGTATAGATCTTCTGCGTTTCTGGAATTCGCTTAAATTCTGTTGATTCTTAAGGTTCAGCAAATTCAAAAGATTATCGACTAGATTCCTAGGTGATCTGTATGTTATCTGTTCAACTACAATGAATACAACGTTGGGTGTTTTCGCTCTAGACCCAGAATGATGTCCTTAATTATTAATTTACTTTTTGAAGGCCCATTTTTCATGATTTAGTTGCATTAAACCCTGAGAATTTTAGAAAACTTTCGATATTTTCCAACGAAGCCTCTAATTGGCTTACATGTTCGACTGTAATATTTCTTCAAACAAAAATATGTTTAGCTTCTCTGAATGAATGTAACGGGATTTAAAATACGCATGAATTAGCAACACAAATAACAAAACACAACTTAAACAAAGCCAACGGCAAGCAGTAGCAGATTAGCGGTTTGCTGAAATCATCATTTGCAAATGACATAATCAGCAAAAGCGAGTCACACGCACTTGGGAGTAACAATAGTTGTGAACAACGCTTGAACTTTGGAATAACTTGAACAAAGCAGAGTCAACAATTGAGGGCGTTGATCTGGCATCACACAGTGTGATCGATCGTTTGAGTGGCCATTTCGTTGTTGTTAAATTATAAACATGACGAATGAAGACAAATGGGGAAAATATATAGTAATTTTGAGTTATAATTTCTTATTCAACCATTAAGCCAAATCCAATAGCCGCAAAGGTCATTTTGAAGATTAAATATGTTTGAGGTGTGTGAGATTAGTTTATGCTTGTGAGAAAGAGTTAGTTGGTTAGGATGGGTAGTTGCTGTTAGTAAGCTGGTGATTGTCATCTTGGATTGAATGCCTGTGTCTTTAATAAATTTAAATTTAAAGCTAATATGATGGATGTCTTTGATACAAAAAATATCAATTTGAGAATGATTAAATTATAGATTAGCATGATTTAGTATTGCTCCCATTGCATCTAATTGAGTGTTACGTCTATTTAAGTTTAATTGATTATCCATTTCTACAGAACTCTTTGGAATGATAAGTAATTAATCGATAACTGACGAATACTGAAACGAAACTTTAGGCTGTGTTCGAAAAAATTTGAATAATAATATAGTTTCATACTTCTCGCAGTCAAATTCTCGATCTTACGATTACTTTAATACCGTAAAAATGAGTCGAGATTTTAATTGTTTTCTTAAAAGCTCTACTTGGAACTTAAAGTCATATATTGAGCACTTATTTTCTTTTGCCTTTATGGCGCAAATTACAAAAAAGTATATTTTTCTCAAGACTTTATAATGTAGGTACAGAATTCAAGTGTATCGACGTAAGAAATGATAAGGAATGCTTAAAGCTCCAGGGCGTTGCTTGGGAGCTTTTAAGTATGATCACTAAACTTTGTCTACAGGAACGTGGTGAATTCTTCGACGATGATGACGTAAAAAATAGCATAAGAAAATGGAATTTGGGCTTCCTTTTATTCAATAAAAAATGTACTGAGCTGTCACTTGAAAGAACATAATGCTTGAGCTACCTTAGAATATATCAATTTCTTTTCAGAGTGATGTACATATATGAGACGCCACAAAAATGAGATGTAAAGCAGCTAGACCTATAGATCATTAGACGTGCCATGCAACACAACCCTCGATATTTATTTACATGACTCAAGTTAACGGTTATATCTAGAAGAAACGTTACAATACATTTTTCACAAGCTTATTAAATAAAAATATACATATTTTGACTAGTACATATTTTATTAACAATTCTCTAAAACCTTTTGTGTAACCGTTTCAACAACATAACCTCACTCCTGACATAAATATTTCTATGCTCTGATACACATATTCACAGAGTCTGTCCGTAATTGTGACTCAACTTGTGAAACTATTAAGATTTATTTATGGAAATTCCTACCATTAAGCCTTTCTAATATTTCTCGCATTCAAAATTAGTTTTTTTCTTGTTCAACAATGTAGTTCGTGCCACATTTTACCGTCAACCCTGATAATCACCTTGTCATAAGCTTGTAAATGAGCGAAAATGTACGATTTTCAACACGTCAACTGACATGCGCAATGCATTTGTGTTTTATGACTGCGCGACGCATAGCCGTAAATGGAGTGCCATAAGCACATACAAGCGCATAGACATAGTATACAGTACATAGCATAGACATAGGTACACATACATTAATGTATATTGGTTGTTATAGATAGGCGACCACGTCGCTGTATGGCACAGTGTTGTTCGTGATCATTAGCCAATTTAATGCACATTCCAAATCGAATATGAAACCAGTCGTTTATTGCAACAAACAACGGTAAATTATACTTTCATTTGCCGCTTATCTGTGAAACTCAATTTGGTCGATTTGGTCGTACGTTTTGTGAGCTCCAAAAAAGTCAACAGCAAATTGTCGTGCTGCTCCACTTTCACAAACAAATAAACATACATACGTATATATAACGTATGATATTGTTGCCACATATGTTTGCTTGCAACTGCGCGCGTTAAACTCCGAAATGCCGATCTTGCCACAGATTTGTTAGTGCGCGATCAGCCAATTTGTGGCGCTCGCAAAACCATTTAATGTGGCAAATATACGAGTGTTTTCCTGCTTTCTCTGCAAATTCCCCATTGACCGTTAAGTGGCACGAATCGCGCACACCTACACAGGCGCGCTAGACTTTCACAGTCGCCATAACTCCAGTGTGTGCAGCCAATTTGTGGCATATCAATAAACGAATATCACATTTATGTTTACACAAATATTTGTTGTATTAATTCATCGCGATCCGCTACTTCCTTCTACTCGCTTCAAGTTTTTTCTCTTACCCTCCTTGTCGTTTAATCGCCGTCATGATCATCTGTTGCAAGCCGCAGCTGTGATTCGCTTACCATTTTGTAGTTGCGCTTTTCATTGCATTTCGTGCTTGTTTTGCTTTTGTAGACAATTTATATTTGTTGGCAGCTATAAAGTCATCAAGATTGCCAGCAATAGCGGTGCGCATGCGCAAGCGCAGCATGATCAGTCATGGCAATTGCAACTGCAACTGCGCTTTCGCTTCTCGGCTTATTTGTTTTTATTTTTGTTGTTGTTGCTGTTTGTTAACTTATTGGTTTTATCTCAGTTGCTGTTGTATTCGCGCTTACACATAATTCAGTAATGCGGAAGTTTAAGCTGCAGATCAATGATCTTGACTGCATGACCGTCGGTTGGCAGTCCGTACATTGAGTCTATTTGGTTGGCTAGCGCGCCACATACTTACTTAGTTTTTTCTTTTTTATGTTGTGAGTCAGCGTTTATTTATTGTTGTAAGGTAATCTTGTTGGCTTTATGGTTCGTTTAAATTGGAAAGGTTTTTATGTAGGACCGCTTATTTCTATAGCATTTCTTGGCAGACAGAGTTAATTATTAGGTCATAGTTCGATATGTCCTAACTAGTGCCATCCACTATTATTAGTTTTCTATATATTTTTGACGTGACGTCTCTATCTTTTTCCTCTTAAGTTCTCACAGTACTGGCACTAAGGCTGACTGCCCCAGCATTGTCGATCTGTCAATGATCAAAGATAAAATGTGCAACGAAGTGAAGAAATCGTTTCATATCTTTTAATAAACGCCCGACAATTGCGGATCATCGGGGGAAAACTTCCAATGGCTCTCTTTTCAAGGAACGATATTATCAAAAGGGTGCACTTTGTGAGACAATTCAGAATCGCTCTGAGCAATAAAAAGGAATAGGAGGATTCTTCTCTCGAGGTATTTATAAGCAGAAGTATCCAGCAATGGTACACGGATGGGTCTAAGACAGCCGATGGTATAGGTGCCGTGCTAACAGGACCATGCCTCAATTTGTCTGTGCCCATGGGACAATTCCCCAGTATCTTTCAAGCTGACGTCTATGCCAATAGCAAATTTGCTAAGGTCATATTGGGCAGGAACTACCACGGTGAACGGAGAGCCAACATTAGTGATAGTCAGACGTCTCTCCAGGAAATATCATGGATTTAAATAGTTTCGGTGCTGATTCTGGACTGCATTGGGGTTTGCAACAACAACAGTATAATCTTGATTTAGGTACCTGGATACAAAGGTATACAAGGCAACGAATTTCAGGACCAACTAGCAAAACAAGGCCGCGGCTGCTAGACCGGTAGTGCCGGAGTCCTTTATTGCTGTTGGTCGTTATGTGCTCAAAAATCGTCTACAAGAAAATGAATTGGTTAGTAGGAACCGCTACTGGCTAAACTTGCAGGGGCTTCGTCACTTCAAACTGTTTCTCGGGGGATACAACCGGCTCCCAAGAAAACAACTGAGACAAGTAGTGGTACTTCACACTGACCACTGAAGAGCAAGGTGCCATCAGAACAAACTTGGAATCTGCTCATCGGTTCAGTTCAGGTTCTGCGATCTAGCAGCGGAGACACCTGAGCATTTACTCCTTGACTGCCCGGCGTTTGCGAGGAAAAGGAGTCAGAAAATGGGGTCTCTATATCCCCTAAGGAAAAGTATCACGTCCATCAGCCCTGTAACACTATTAAGTTTTCTTGACGCGACGGTGTTGGATGGTATTTTGTGATAACACATAACACATTAGACCTTAGGTCGCAGTGTGTTCCTCAACTCATAATCTAATCTAAACTCAACAGTGCTGAGTGTTACCAGTAAGGATGATGTGGATAAACCAGGGAGCTTGTTTGAAATGAACCCCGGTTTTTAACAAATAGCAATTTCTAGCATCCTAAAATTTGTATGGGAGGGGATAACAAATGGAAACTAAACTAAACAAATGTTTGAAAGAGAAGGTGTGCAGAAATAGAGTGATAATATTGTATTGCGCATGGGTACTGATCTCACCATACTTTATAGTTATGAGAAGGTTTGTTTAAAGTAATTGGCAAATTTGGGCAAAAACAGCCTAAAGCGGCTACTGTCACGCGCTAGTCGTCATATTGTTAATATTAATAAATAAAATAAAAAATATCCTGGCAACACGTTGAAACTGACAAAATGATTCCTTAGTCCAGCTCAGTGACTACACACTTGAACACTCTATAGTATATAATATTTTCAAGTATCTTCCATTTGTATGCGCTTATTATTTACGAGTGTTTGCGCTTTTCGACGCTTACAGCCGCTGCTTGAATTACCAACAAAAAGCCACAACAACAACAACAATGCGCGGCTAGTCAAAGTAAGTTCAGTCTACAATTCTCTAGTTGTTGTGGTCGGGATGCTTGTTAAATGCACAAAGCAAACAGTTATAAAACACTTCAAGTGCGTTGTACAACACGAATTGACTTGCCACAGCGCGCTGCAGCAGGCGGAGAGTCCGCACCTGCCGAGTAATATGCTTCAGAGAGATAAAAATTATGATATTTTTTAACGAATTTGTTTATGTACATATGTATATATAAAATAAGAAGAAGGGTCCAGAGCGAAAAAGGCAAAAAGTTGCGAAAATGGTGCTGCTTTTGTTTTTGTGGCACAATAAATTACTTACAATTACACGAACAGCGCACAGATAAGCGAAATCGCATTAAATCAACTTTGAAGTTAAAGGTGGCATTAGTGAACACTGTAACTGCTGTTTGTTGTATTTGTGATGCCGTTAGATTTTGTTTTTGGCTTTTGTGGCAGCATGCACGTGCAAGAAAGGCGCTTAGCGACAAAAAAATGCGCGAGAGAAGCGTAAATTTACGCTTAAAAATTATTCAGCTTCAAGAAATACACACAAACCACTGCATACATATATATTTTGGCCATAAATTGGCGATTTTCATGTGTCAAATGAGTTGAGCGCTGACGGTGTGGCTGCAACACCAAACACCAAACAACGAACACCTCAGCTGAAGCTAAAGCCAAAGCCGCTGTGAAGTGGCGTCTGCTGCCGTCGCAAGCGCCTGCGGGTTGTTTTTGTCCAATGCAGTGTGCCGCTTAACGCCCTGCCATTTAACGCAGCCATGTTGCAACAAGGCACAGCGGCACTCACTTTGAGTTGGGCTCAGCGTTGTGTGGTCGGTTCGTTGGCGTCCGAAAGGTGTTGGCTTAAATAAATGGCAGACATTTATTAGCTCGTTTGTGCAGGCAGGCAGGCAGCAGCGTCGTTTAACTCTTGCCACAACGCAGTTGTATGTGTGTATGTATGTCCGCCTATTAGTGGCATTTGCTAGCAATAACTACAACAATAATGGCGCGCTTTTGTTACCTTTCACCTTTGCTTTGCTTGTCGGCTATTTACACAACACTTTCAGCACTTGAAGACACACACACATAAAACAGTGTGCCACGCAGCAAGTCTCGTAAGGGGTTACCTCCCTCCCGCCCTCCTTGAAGTTGTTTGTTTATATGCATGTGCGTGTGTGTCTGAGAGTTATATGCGGGCTCATATTTTAGAAATTTGCTTTGCTGGTTTAACATTTAAGTGGCTCGCTAACGATGCTGCCACATAGTTAAATATTGTTACTCCCTCCCTCCTTTCCCAATTTTTTTATTTTAAACACACTTACAGGCACACGCACACAGATTTGGTCATAGCCACACCCAGGCCGGTGATTTATTCAGTTATGAGTACTCGTACCTTTTATGTGCATTCTGGTGTAAATTTCAAGCTTTTGCTGTTGTAGTGGCAACCTTATTTGCCGCGAACAGCCAAGCAATTACCTAATATTTGCGCTAAATTACCAAAAATGCTTCAGCAAATGCATGTATTTCTTTTAAATTGGACATGATAGCCTAAGTGGAGTTGAACCGTTTATCCAAAGGCAAAGTAAATGAAGTGTACTTTATCGTTGTGTTATGTGAATGGGAAATCATTTACTTAGCAAGTCTCACACAAAAACAGTTGCCGCAAAAACAAATAGTGTTCGTTGGCGGGAAAATTCAATGAGTTGGCATTAAGTGTTTAAAAGGTCTGGCATAAACCCTCCTATCTAATTTGCATAGTTTTTGAAGGTAAGTGTAGTTGCCAGACTTGGTGCCAGTGCATTCATAATAATAAATGGGAAGAGTTTTGGTCTGAATGCTATCATAAATAAGGTTTATTCGAATTTTTGGATAACCAACGGTTAAAAATAGTTTCAATGTTAGTGAGTACAATTACCTAGTGCTAAGACCCACATATCTAGAGCAATTTTGAAAACATGTAGATTCAAAAGGTTATCCATCAAGACCGATATTCTGAAAAAGTGAATATTATCGTAATTGCCTTTTTGCATATGAGTTAATTGATCAATCAACCGACCTCTGCTCGGTTAAAGCGCTGATTTAGATCAATTTACATTAATTTTTAATCGAATAGAAATTGAGCTGAAACTGCAATTCTGTGTTTTTTGTCCACGCTGGACATTTGGTTGTGGCTATTGATAAAATAGCAATCATCTAATGCCATACAGCCGATCGTTAATCGAGTAGCCGGCTGTGCGAAAGGCATAAACTGGTTTCTCAATTACAATCTTAATGTATTAAATTAATTTGGCTGTGCGAAAATACTATAATAATCGTTAGAGTCAAAAATCAAGTTGAGACTATTACATAATACGTGAAGCATGCTTGGTTATTTGGATCTCCAAAGGATTATTTCCCCATACGGATAACTTTTTTATTCATTACTATATATATTTAGTTGGGACTGTCATGTAGATAGAACAAGTAAGCAAGGGCTAAGTTCGGGTGTAACCGAACATTTTATACTCTCGCAATTTATTTATTTAACTTTATTTATATTATATAATACACAATTTGACCCACATATTCGTCATATATATTGTATAAAGTCCATTGAAAGTTGGAAACCCTAATATTAGGTTAGAAGTACCGAGGTCCTCGTGTTCGATATATGGGGCCTTGACAACCTATGTTCCGATTTCGGTGATTTTTAGAATGGGGCTGCCATACTATAAATACAGTATTTGTGCAAAGTTTTGCACCGATATCTTCACTAGTGCTTACTTTATATATTGTAAAGTAAACGATTCAGATTGTCTTCAAATTGTCTGGTATATAGGAAGTAGGCGTGGTTGGGAAGCGATTTGGCCTATTTTCACAACATATCATTGGGATGTAAGGAAACTATTACAAACCAAGTTTCAAGTGGTTAAAAAAAACGACTGCAGAAAGTTTGGTTTATATAGCTCTATTGGTTTTCGAGATATGTACAAAAAACTTAGTAGGGGGCGGGGCCACGCCCACTTCACCAAAAAAATTACATCCAAATATGCCCCTTCATAGTGCGATCCTTCATACCAAATTTTATTTCCATAGCTTTATTTATGGCTTAGTTATGGCACTTTATGTGTTTTCGGTTTTCGCCATTTTGTGGGCGTGGCAGTGGTCCGATTTTGCTCATTTTCGAAAGCAACCTTCCTATGGTGCCAAGAAATAAGTGTGCCAAGTTTCAACAAGATACCTTAATTTTTACTCAAGTTACAGCTTGCACAGACGGACGGACGGACTGACGGACAGACAGACATTCGGATTTGAACTCCACTCTTCACCCTGATCACTTTGGTATATATAACCCTATATCTAACTCGTTTAGTTTTGGGTGTTACAAACAACCGTTATGTGAACAAAACTATAATACTCTCTTTAGCAACATTTGTTGCGAGTGTATAAAAATTCCAATATGTGGATATCCAACAAATTATCGTAGTACGGATAAAACCCGGCTTTATGACTTTACAGAAACGGGCATAAGTCGTTACACAAGAAAGTGGGGTTAGTTTCAGCTAACAGTACCTACGATTAGTCCAGTTATTATATTACTTCGAAAGTTAAATAATATTTTCCTCCAAACATCTATCTATAGTAAATAAATCCGTAGATTTTGAAAATAATTAAAAGGTAGCTAGGAAAACGGTATAACTTAGAATAGGTTCATTAGTTCAGATAGAAGAAGGGGGTTCCTGAAAATCACGGGATACGGTGTTTACACTTGCGATGGTAAGAGTTAAGTCGTAATAATAGTACCTGTAGTGATACTGCGTAAGTGAAAGCATTAAAGTAATCTTCATATCTGAAAGGTTAGATTGGTTTGAGCGAAATTGCTTTAAGATCTTGTAATACGAGCCAAGGTATTTCTTCTATGTTCCCGAAGGGTAGCCGCTCTTTATATCTAATATAACAAAAAGTCATTATAGTCAAATATATAAAACCATGATAACAGTTAGATCTTCATTAGTAAAATTCCAAAATTTTAATACTAGTCTCGAAATTTACATATACCATATTTCGATGAAGACAATCCAACGATGTTGATTGAGAAGCTATTCTACTGTATAAATTATATTATAATATAATAAGTATTATATTTAAATTTCAAATTCATAGTAAAAATTGCTTCCAAATCTCGAAATAGTTGAAAAAATCGACGATTGCGGGTTTAACAACTCCAGCGTCTACGAATAGCTATATCTATTCATCTGTCTGTTGCGCTACTCAAATTTTATCTAATCTTATCTTATTTTACAGCATTGTCTCGACACGGTTATTAAATTATTAAAATTTCCAAATGCACAAAATGTAAATTATGACTGGAAATAATTTATGCGCCAGACAAGCTGTTCGCCTTTAAGTCTATTAACTGGTTATTGACATGGCATTTAAAGGCAATTGAAAAGGCGATCACAACTTGCCAATTACACCGTTTTGAGCGTGTCTTTGCCAAGCAATTTGCATTCAATAATGTCGAAACGCGCGAATGCAGGTTTACAGCCCCACAAACACACATAGTCACAGGCGCAAAGGTGTAAAGTTTAATACAACAAATTTGTGTGTCTGTGTGACTCTGCGTTGCAGAGAGTGGCTTGACGCTGCCTGTTGAAGGCAACATAATTTGCACAATTTTATGCGAGTCATGAAAATATCGCACATGCATTTGGAGAATTCGATTTGATCGCATAAACACCAATTGATATGAGCACGCCCACTTTTGGCGCGCACAAACACAGACACGCACACACAGACATAGATATATATGTAGATATGTAACAGCAGAAAAGCGCTTTCAACAGACGCTGAGTGGCAACTAAATCTCAATTCCAATAATAAAAAAAAAAAAAATATAAAAAACATTTCAACTTGATCGCAACCGCCTGGCGTGCGTGGGTGTGTGTGTTTTGCCATTTGCACTCAACGCATTCGACGCCTAAGCGCGAGCATTGCATTGCAAGTGATAAATATAAAATTTTATTACTGCAGACAAAATGCCACTTAAATGTGCATAAACCTGTGGCGCTGTTGTTGTTGTTGTTGTTGCTGTGCGGTGCGGTGCAAAGAAAATCTTATTAAATGCTAAATAAGTTATCAACGCAACCGGCATTTATGAAAAATGCATGCATAAGCGCAATTATGTGCATACATATGTCTACAGTAATAGCTAGTGGTTGCTTTTGAAATATCTCCACACAACTCGTTTCGAAGTGCTACACCACGCCATATCAGGTGGCAAGAAGCTGCAAGGCAATTTGTGGCGCTTAGTCAGTGTAGCGCATTCAGAGTGCCACAAGTGGAGCGTGCAGAGAATGAGCAAAAACGAAGTGTTTTTGCAATTAAACGACTATGTCACGCGGTCGCACTGTTGCCAAGTCGCGCTTTGTTAAAGCTTTTTTAAAACGCGGCGCCGATATGAGTTGAGTAGTGTTAAGTTAGCTGGGTGCTGAAGAAGTAAAATTTTTTTGTATTTTTTTTTAATTTTATTTGCCACTTCCAATAATTCAATATTTTTTGACAGAATATATATGTATATGTCTCTCTCTGTCTCACATCTCAAACAAAAAATATTTTTTTTGCACTTTCGTTTTTGCCTCAAAGTTCATCTATGATACTTGGTATGATAATCTCCAATTAGTTAAAACCAAACCAAGCGTGGCAAAGCGAATATAAACCAAAAATAAAAATCAAACAAAAAATAAAATCCACTCAGTCGTTGTTCAACATCAAAAGCAGCGATTGATAAGCGTTTAATTACTTAATTAACTTGAAAGTACTTCAAAAGCATTAAAAAATACGCATAAAGCACCGCATAGACAATCAATGAAAAGCAAATAAATAGCAGTCGGAAAAATTGTTCACTTTTTGCATGGATTTTTTAATTTTTTTCTCTCTTTTTTTACAAATCACAAAGCACAAAGCTTTCATGTTTGTTTGCAATTACACGACTCGATTGTTGCTAAAGCGATACAGCGGGGAGGGTGCAGACCGAATTTACAAAGCGTATCTCACTTACAAACCAAATATAAATGATATTACGAAAGAAATGGAATAATTCCAAGTGAATATAACACAGTTTTTACAGGCGCTTTGAGTTCTAAAGCACATATTGCAACAAGCAACGAAAGAGAGTGATAAAGTTATGATTTCGTATGCTATTTATTGACCAAAGCTATAGAGAGATGGCGAAAGCTCGGTAATAAATCTGTAAGGCTTTCACCTGATCCTTTTCTATTCAAATTTAAAGAAATATGTGAAAGCTTAGTTGCTTCTTTATCGATTAAAGCTTTCACAATCAAAATTCATATTGTTTGTATCATTCCACAAATCAATCAAGATCCAATAAAAGATAATTTTGTCTACCGATACAGAGGACGGATGACTTAAAAGATATATATTCTTTTGTTTTAGAAATGATTACAGTGAGTAAGTTAAACCGACGCTGAGTGTCAAAAGTTACCAAAGGAAATCCGAAGTAAAAACAGACATCCAAATATTTTTGAAATCATTTTCCAGAGTTTGATTGCAGAAAGATTAGAATTAGAATATAGAAAACCTGAAGGAACGATTCTATTCGCTACTTGAGTAGGAAATTAATTGCTATTAGAGCATTCATTTCGAAAGAAAATTAAAAAAATCGAGATTGAAAATTCGAAAAGTGAGGGAGAGGCAACTGAGCGATTATTATTAGTCAAAGAGATAGCACAGAACTCAGATGAAAACGCATGTGATATACAGTGGAGCTTCCCAAATTCGAATCACCATAATTTACAAAAAAAAATTCGAGTTTTGAGCTTTCATTAAAGCATTAATTTTTCAAAAAGTTGTGAAAGCATGAAAGACTCACGTTCCAAAATTAAATGAATTAATAGATATATTGAGAGCGTGAGAAAAGTTACTATATTGGATAGAAATATAGAGAAATGGAGTTCATTTTTCCAAACATTCACTAATTTATGTACCGCTAATTTATCAACCCCTGCTGTCATCTCAGTAAAGAATCAAATAACTCAGATTAGATACAATTATTTACTTCGCAACTAAGCGAAGAAATCTCTAAAGATTTCCTTCTCTTATGCTGTTTTGGGGCTCAGTCCCCATGTACACGTATCAAAATCACATTTAATCATTGTCTTCTTCTCTTTCTTTATTCTACTTTCTTTACGGAAAAAGTTTATTAACACCAACGAAGGAAGTCAGTTGTTTTTGCTATACTTTTGCAAGTAGAAGCCTATTAGAACTGACTCGCAGCTCGTATTTGCTCGTATACAAATGCAATTTTCGCAAAATCTCATTCAATTACGAGTTTAATTGCCTACTTGCGGTCAATTGAATCAATTACACAGGCGGCGAAGTATTGAGGGCATTGCCTGCTTGGAGCTTGCAAAAAAGTGGCATTCAAAAGAAATAAGAAAATAACAGTTTTTAATACTGGTAGCCACCGCAGAAGCTGTACTGAGTGCAAACGGGGTCATTCACGAGGGGGGAGCCTACACTAATTGGCCACACACCAGCGACTCAGCCAATGTTTCGAGTTCAACATTCTTCAAGTTGCGGTTAACAAAAGCTTACAGTGCTTCTGGTCTTTACTGCACCATTCTGGGCTTACTCACCCACAATACGTTGTTCTCCCTCTCTCTCTCTCGCACTCTCTTTCTCAACAAGATGTTATGGAATAATAGGAAAATTTACAAGTTTCTTAATGGCAAAGTTAAAAGTTCGAACAATAATACTTGGCAATGTTTTGCATGGCAAAAACAAAAAAGTACCGACAGTGCCAACCAACAAGAAATATACAAACATACAGTACCCAAGTACTTATTCGACGCCTAGAGTTTGAGGTTGGGTGAGTTTGAAGTGAGCAAAAAGTTTTGTTTCGTAATTGGAAAATAATTGCAAATGAAATGTTTGTTGATGATGCAGAAAAAGCAAATGAACTTTGTTGTGTTGACTCAGCGACGGCGGCGGTGGGGTGACCAAAATTTATGAGAACAGTTACATAAAAGCAGTTAGTTGTGCAAAGTTTTTGTCTGTTATCTCAGATTACTAACGGAAATGTGATTTGAATATTGAAAAGGAAGGCGCGGAAGTGAATGAAAAATAAAATTAAGTAGAGCAGAAATATATTTAAGTATAAGTAATGTTATTGGCAGCACATTAATTTTAGTAGAGAATATGTTTCACAAACAAGTTAGAGAAGCATGCGGAGTGTGTACAAAGAAAACAGCTGCAGAAAGAAGTATAACCTAAGGCGTTTAGGCTTTTAAATGTAAAGTAATTTTAATTTCTAAAAATATTTGAAAGAACTGGAGGTGTGGAATATAAGCTAGATGTGGTTGACTTTGAATGTTAACTCAAAGTCATATTTTTCATTGTTTATGCGAAGAAAGAAGTTTTAGTAACAGCTGCTCTAAATAAATTAAAGAATAAAACTTTTGGTTCGAAGTGTGGGGTTTATAAAGAGCGGTCTAATATAGTAATAAATAAATTTTGTCTACACGGATGACGTAGTTATTTGTTGTGACTATATTGGAAATACAATTTATTTACTAAATAAAACACTTGTTACAAATATTTGGGTTTTATTAGAGCGAAATGAAAATAAAAGTTAATTTATTCAATTACTAATTGAATCAATTAACCATAATTTACCTATTAGTCATACTCTATTAATGTGGTCCTAAATGTAGGCCACACTTTTCTTATGAAAAACTAACGTTGCCTACATTTAGGCGTAATGAAAGCAAAGCTCCTTATGTAACTAAAAATTCGAGGAATATAATCCAAGAACACAGAACTAAAAAATAAATAAATATATATATATTTATCTAGACTGTACATCCGGGTTTATGCTGGAGTTGTTTAGCAACTTAGATGATTTTATTTGTTAAGCCGAACTTGGAAACAATGAACAAAAAGGAGGGTTCTTAGAACTCTCCCGCTTAACTCTCACAATACACCAGCTATTGGGCAATTGGTTCGTGGGATATTAAGCAAAGTCGAATTTTATCAAAAAAGAAATGCCTTTCTCTACAAAAGTGTTTCACTTTTCCGTTATATAACTCTCATTATGTAATTGCGTTCTATGCGATTCGCTATATTACTCCGTGTTATTTTGCCAGTAGGCTACAAAAAGATACAGTTATTCTTAAATTATTATTTACGCATTAGCCTATCTAATAATAATCTAATTAATTGTTTAGCTTTTAATTATTATTTAACAAATGCGCCTTTCAGCTTTTGCGTACATTTCAAAAAACCCTTCATTAATCTTCCAAGACTAGAGCTACATATTTATTTATTTTTTTCTATTTCGCATTAGTTATCTTATTTTATGTGGCAATAAAGATGTAAACAAAGAAGCAAAAGCAGAAAATATAAATTGTGAAGGCACAATTCTTTCGAAAAGGCACAAAATTAATCATCCATCAACCGTCTCATCGAAGTCTTTTCACACGCTTATATCGCTTTGGGCTTTCTTTGTTTATCGCTTTCGCGGCTAAGGCAGCGCATAAAAGTAGCTAAATTGCTGGGAGTGATAAAAAATTGCTATTATTTACGGCTACTGACCTGAAAATAAATGATTTTATATTAAATGGCATATGCCTGTTTAGTACCATGCCGAGTCAATAGTTTAATTTGCGAAGCTGAAGAAGATTTCAAATTGACCTCGTTTCAGTGATTTTAAGTTTAATGACATAAAATAAATTTAACGACTTAATGGTCTGCAGAAATGATTTCGTTGTCTTTCAACAAATTATATAATGTGCAAAATGAGAAAAAATAAAATATGGATTTAGTGGCATTGGGATTCAAAAGAATCGAGATGAAGTGCTTTCCTGAACTACCACTCTTATAAAGGTAATGCATGATCTTCATTTACTTCTGGCTAAAAACAAACGTTAAAGTATAATTCCTCGAACTAAAATAGGTTAAACGGCTAAACACCATAATATTCTAGGTAAAGATCATGGCTTGAATATATGATCTTCCCTTTCTTCACAAGAACTCTTCAGATCAAATTGATTATTGTTTAGATATAAGTGATGAGAATACTTAGGCGATATAAAACGGAGTTCATCCAGAGATAAGGGAACTTATCAGAACTTTCATACGATTTAAATTCAAATAAGTGAGAGAAAGTATTTACCGATTTTCGAAGATAGCATCCAAAATTGAATTATTTGACTTCGAAGTTCAAAAAAAAAGGATTTAAAAAATATTATTAATTATGAAGAGTCAAAGTTAGATCTTCGAAAAAAAAATTAAATATCGAAAAATACTGGACCCTTAAAGCATCTGTCAAATAAGCTTCATTGAAAAGTTTCCTGCACCATTTAATTTGGAGGAAAATATAGATTATATCCATATTTTCAAATTTTTACTAACTATATACAGTTCTACAAAGTTAAAAATGACACAGTTCCAGTTAGCTGGTCCATCTTTCCTAAAAAAACCTACTGTGAAGTTAATGTAAAGCTTAGAGACTTTTTTGTGAATCTAGGTCTCTATTGTTAGGAAATCTAGAGACTGTAAAGAAGAATAATGATAATAAAAAATAGACTCATTGGAAGAAAACAACACCAAAACATAACATTTATAGATTTTTTCAACTTCCAGATTTTATCACAAGATTAACAGTATATGAACCACCCTATATAACACTATAGCAAAGAGCAGTTGTACAAAGCTCATCATACCTATTATCATATCGTATGCTAATTATTTATTATAATTAACTCAATATTTTTTTAACAACTCACACAAATAAATTTTCGAACAAACATGTCTGTATGGCCAAAGGGCGAATTACACAGCGCCACAACTGTCTCATTATGTAAACAAAATTAACTCAGGCAAATAAAAGATTAAAAATTTATGCAGTGAAACCCATAAAAACCGCAAAATTGGCAGCGGAAAAAGGAGAGAAACCAGACCTGCATGTGGCATATACACACATGTAGACATGTATGTAGAAAGTTGTTGCCGGCGAACGGTAATCCATTTATTACATAATAACATTACACAATCAATCGATTTCGTCGGTGCAAAAGTAAAGGATAAATGAAATTAACAACGACAATGGAGTTGCACAAATTTGTACAAACATACCATTTCACAGAGTTGCACAAACAATATTTGGCTGCCAGACACGACCTCCAACACCTACTATGGCGGAACCACCCACCGGCACAGGGGTGCACAGAACAACCAACGGTGCTGCGTTCATGCTGTGACATAAAAGACCACTTGAAAAATTATATAAATAAAGCGCACATTCAGTGAGTATTAAAACAAAATGAATGGGAGGCGTGGCAAGTGTGTGTTGCAAATGGCAAATGGCAAATGCGGCACAGCGCGATGACGCAGGTGAAGCGGGGGTGTTGATGGTGATGCATTGGATGTTGGTAATGCCAATGGCAACAATAACCACAACAACAACAACAATTACAACAACAATGGTAACATAAACAACAACAACAATAACAGTAATGACTGCTGCTGCATTCATTTCAATTATTATCGCGCTCTAACGACATCAAAGCCCAACCGAGCGCATTTTACACGTTTGACATGCTGTTTAACATAATAATTTCATTAAAATGCATTATGGCAAAGTGGCAAAATGCGCTCGATGCCTGACGGCTGGCTGGCTGAAACGCTGACGCTGCTAGTGGCAACAGTCAGGCATTCACTCAGTCATTTAGTCAGCAAGGCTTAAAAGTCACCTGCTGTATAATAAGTATGCTTGTATGAGTATATATGTGTGTCGTGGTTGGCTGCCTGACTGCCTGGCTTGGCTGTCTATCATATTGCTGCCACATGATTGCATGGTTGCATGCACCACTTCTTTGACTGCAGGCACCTTTCGAGTGTTTTTCGCTGGTGTGAAGCCAACACTTCAAATGTGTTGCATTTCATTAACAAAATGCGGGTCTTAAGTACAATAACAACAACAACACCACCAAGAAGCGTGCAATCGCAATGGTTGCGCTGGCAACTACAAAATATAAAGACCCAAGTACCCATTTGGTACAAAAGCCACAGTATACTTGCTGCTTGTACACCGAATTATATTGCACTTGACTTTATAATCTGCTATGAATTACATGGATCAGCAAGTATACACACTTACAGTATATAAATATATTTATAGCATACCGCAGTCACTGCTGGCCAGCAACAATAGCAGTCAAGTACGTGAGCACTTTGCAGACTCTGGACGCTTTACTGCTTTTAAATTCACGCAACAAAGGAACGACTAGCGACTTTTGGCTTTGCGACAACGAAATTAATACCAGCAGTTTAGTGGAAATTACAAAGAAAACGAAAGTGAATATTAAATATTGCGACTATAACTGCTGAGTAAGTGTGTCTCTCACTTTCACCTACTTAGTACTACTTCACTTGAGAGACTTGCATCCCGATTGATCGGTCTATGTTCTGAAAACTAGGTTAGCTAATATTAGCTACTTGATAAATCCTCAAGAAAATTATTGACTAAGACTCTCTTGTGATCGAAAAAGTTCTTGTAGACCTCAGGTTCCAGGTGGTATTCAAAAACATATTGATCCGACTTTGAATATCTTCGGCTAATCCGCTTCACAATTAAAATTTATAGGTATTCTCTTAAGGGGTTATATACAGTTAGACGGCCGAAAAAAAGTGAATTTTCCAGAATTTTTTCTGAGAAAACTTTTTAATTTATTGATCCAAACATTCATACACATATTATGGTATCTTTTAACTGTATTTTAAGACTTAGTACTAGTAAAAATATTTATTTGAAAAAGTGCTACAGCTGATCTCCAGGAGCTCCTCTCAAAAAAGACGTTTTGCGGTGACCACTATATCTCGGAACTGGATCATATGAAATTAAGAAACCAAACAGATTTCGTTAAAATAATGTTAAATCTAGTAATTAATCGAAGGAATAAGCAAAATAAAATTTTTTGACAAAATGGCGGTTTCTCAAAAAAAAAAAAATCGATTCTTCACCGAAATTTCGGCCTTAAATTGTTTATAAAAAAAAAAAATATTTATCGGACAGAAAAAATCTTCGATTAATTACTAAAAAATATATTTAAGAAGGTCGTGTTCAAATTTGAGACTAATCGGTCTAGCCGTTTTCGAGTAAAGTTGGTCACCGACTTTGAAAACACCATTTTGAGAAAAACGCGCTGCCGCTCGGACCATGTACTTCCAAGCACTCTGAAACGCCTTTTCAAATTTGCTTGTAACTTTGAAAATATTCACCGGAACGATATGAAATTTTCTGTGTGTATTCTTAAATATATGTACATTAAGAAAATGAAATTTAAAAAAAATCGATTTTTTGAAAATTCTAACTGTATATAACCCCTTAATATTTTCTTCAATCCAGAATAAAAAATCACTTAAATCTGAGTTGAAATAACATACTTAATGTTCTTGGGAACGATAATCAACATGTAGATCAGGTAAAAATAATGAAGAATCTTTAGCATCCCTAAGAGATATAATAGAGAGAACTCCATTTGATGTAAAAAGCGGCTGAAGCGAAGAGATCGATTTCCGAAGTCGGATCCTGTCCAATAAGTACCGCTACAGACACTCCTGGTTGGAATTTTCTGACAGGAAACCTTCAATTCGATGGTATCAATTGATGAAGAAACATCGAAATAACTTCCAAAGACGGTTTTCTCTCAATGAAAATATCTTTGAACTAATGAAAAGTAGTATTAAGATTTCATCTAATAGATTTGTTTTAGAAAGAGGCTCTGCATTAAGTAACTTTGAAGGAAAAATATATTAAAAGCGAACGTTAGATTAGGTTAGGTTCAAAGACTGGCCCACGCGACAGAAGCGAAACTTGGCTAAATCATAAATGCGCCTAGATATAGGCCAGATTATGGCTAACAATAAATCAATGCATACCTTTAGGCTACTGGGGAAAAAAGAATCAATACATCATTTTGTAAGACTTTCCACAAAAATCACTGTATAGTGTATTATATAGCTCAAGTATCTAAGTAAATAATCATTAGGAACTCTGTGCACTCCTTTCAATTTCAAAAGTCTAACTAACCGCTTTCCAACATTAAAAATCACTTAAAGTCAAAAAGAATCCATAGTTGCCTTTAAGTCACTTGTACTGACCTCACAGCACTCTTTAGACTTTAATTATATCGCAACACAACAAATAGTCTTTGCTTATCCCGTTAACCTTTCGCGCTACTCACAGCTACTAATTACCTTAATTGCGTTCTATTTTATTTTAATTGCATTTGCGATCCGCCAGCTAGTCGCTTACCGACGCTATAACTTGGCGGTATTTAAAAGTCCTTGTTTGCCACTAATGTCCCTCTGTCAGCAAATTCAAAGCATTCTTTTGTATTCACTTTAGCCGAAAGTAGCCAACAACTATGCATTTTCGCTTTAAAGTGGAATGTCATTAATTATTTCCGACAAGTTAATTGCGGTTTCTCCATGGGGTTAAATATTGTAATTAAAGAGGTGATTAGGTGAGGAAAATGCAGTGTAGTGGAGTAGTTGAAAAATTATTTAATGTTGATACGATTTCTAAGGTACTTCAATGTTAACTTTGGGTCCCTTTCTTATTGTGAAATCTCAGCAGGAAAGGACTTGACCTCTTCTGGAATCTCTGTAGGATAGGATATGATCTCTTGTAAAATCATTGCAGAAGACGAATTGGTTTTTCTTGAATCTGAGGCTTCCAACATTTGATTAAGGAGGGTTGCATTGAGCCAGCAATGACTGAAAATCTGATGGGACTTCTGGCCGGATTTCTCCAAAAGGCCTCTCCAACTATCTTAACCCATTATTTCAATTACAAACTGAATTATAGATTGATATTGCAATAGGATAAAGTAATTACGATCCAGCAAATTTGGATTTTTCTGGGTGACCAAAGAAAACCTGTCAGTACCATCTCATTTTTGTCTCATCCTCAGTGAGCCCATAAACGTCAAAGCTTAGAAGCAGTCATACTCATAGACTATCTGTTATTTAAGGTCGCATAAATTTTACGAACACCCAAAAATACCAGGGTGGTGGTGACGCTTTTTACGTGCCATTACGAAGAACCAATCAACAGCGACAATTTCGGCAATGTTATGACAGTTTTTTATAAGCATTTAAATCGTCGTGAAACCTGAAGGAAATTGCCAATATAAAGCACGCGCACACCTAAAAACTTACCAATTAATGGACCATAATACACACGGGTTTGCGATAATAAAGATGAATGTGAAGTAGTAAAACGCTGCTATTCTCCACGTAACAACTTACCTGTAAGAAGAAAGAAAAGAATAAAGAGAAAATCGATTAATGCTGACTCAAGCAAAACACATGAAAATAAATATATATTATATTTCTGATAAGTTGAGATATATAGCATACTGCTAGGCGCACAAGCACCATATTTAATACGCTATAAAAATGTAATATATCATGTACAAACACAATATGTTATAAATGTGTCATAAACAATGTGGATATAACTACATAAATGCGACCACCAAATTGCACAGCAACAGCAAATTGGACAACTAACAGCCGCCACACTTAGATAATGAGCCATATAGACAATGCGCCTAAAAGTATGCTTGCGGTGCGTAAATTAGAGCAATGAACTACGGACACATTTATGGTTATTTGATACCGTCTACGTGGGTGTGCCGTCGCGTATAATGACCCAGACAAAATGAAAGATAAAGAGAGCATACGAAAGTTTCCACGAATGAAGCGAAAAGGGAATAGACACAAGAAAAACAATGTTTGAACGTCAAAAAAAAAAGAACTTGAGTTCGACGAAAAAGTTCACTTGAAACGAAATCCGAAAAAAATGAAAATAAAAAACGCAAAGATATATAACATATAAGCACTGCAGTCACAGCAGTGTAACAGAGGAGACGAGCAGGGCAGACGCAAGCTAGATTTAACAAATTTTCAAATTGTTTTTAAATGACTTTGCGAAAAAGTTGCGCATAAAATTACACTAGTTCAGTGCGACAGGACTACAAAAAAAAACTCGAAAAAAAACTGAAATAGAAAATAGAAAACAAAAACACAGAAGCACACCCCCACACATACGATTCGCTGGAGCATCAAACAAATGTGAGTTTGTTGTTGTGATGGTGCTGAATAAGAACTAAGGACAGGGAATGTGGAGCGTCGCTTGGTTGCCTGCTACCAAAAAGTATCTGCAAACTGTGCACGCTTGAGAGCGCAAACTGCGCGTGCAACTTTTCCAAAAATGTGACACAAGTTGAATTACAAAAGATCTACAACAAATTTCGTGCACAATATTAGTTAGTTGTTAGTTGCGAGGTGTGAAAGTATCTGTGAGGATACGTGAGTAGTGACAGCAAGTAAAGTAAGAACGCTTGAGTGAATAGTTTTGTGCGCAGGAAATCAGTTGAAATTGAAAATTGTGTTAAGGAGACTAGTTACATGCCACAGAATGCTTTTCGAAGTATGAGTATAGTTAAAGATAAAATAAACACTCGAAAAGCATAGGGGCGGAGAATATTATGTTTATATTTAAAAGCTTGTTTTAAGTAATTTGATAATCTATAGGAAGCATGTTCATAAAAAGTTCACATCTATTGAAACTAGAGATTTCCATAAACCATACGTGATAACTTAACCCACATTGAAAATATCTTTACTATCGTGTATGGGAATCCAGGAAGAATAGAATAGAGTCTTGTTGAAAAATATGAACTATTTCGACTGAGCTCTTTTGTTACTACAGCCAACTTCACGTCATGGATTATTCTCACTTGTTGCTGAATATTCAGTTAATAATTTTCTTTAATAACCATTATAGAATTTTGAGAATACCATATTTTTCTTGAAACGTTATTTAGATCTTTTGATATATTTTTTAACAGATTTTGATCGTTCTTTTGCAGTTAAGCTAGAACAAATAATAAGACATGACATACATTTTCAGGCTTATTTATACGATACATCGAGATAAAGAGCCATTCATAATTTAATAATAAGCCAATAGGGTTATAATCCGAACTATCAAAACTAGGCTAGTGAATTGTCATTTTACTCAAATATGAATATTAGTAAACAAAAATAAGTATTTCAAAGTATATACTATATTAGTTCTAAAACATTAGAACAAAACATTAGAACAAGTTTTAGAACTAACTGATTATGCTTATTTTACAATAAATTTGTTTGATAAAAGGTTATATATTATAATTAATGTAATATAAAATTCACGGCATTTGAGAGTCCAATATTCAAAATTTGAAATTTTCAGCTGTATTCGTTGATTACTTTGTCTCTAGCTGCCACAAAGAATAGACGTGTTTTTATGAGGTTAACGATTTTCATTTCATAAAAGCTCACACTTCATAGCTTGTTCCCCTCCATATTCGCCAAACATGATTCCGTGTGACTCTTTTCTATATCCTAAACTAAAAGGAACCTTCTTAAAGGCCATCGTTTTACAAGCACACGTAAAATCGCTGAAAGAGCCGAATACTATCCCATAAATCAATAAGTTTGAGAAGTGTTTCGATGATTGGTAGAAGCGCTGGAATATGGACATAATATCGAATGGGAACTATTTTGACGACGACAACATTAATTTAGCAGTATGAATAAATATTTTTTTTCAAATAACGGAAATTATCCTCATTTTTTAACACACCTTGAATACGAGTATATTACTCGTA
This sequence comes from Zeugodacus tau, assembly GCA_031772095.1. Classification (NCBI taxonomy): domain Eukaryota; kingdom Metazoa; phylum Arthropoda; class Insecta; order Diptera; family Tephritidae; genus Zeugodacus; species Zeugodacus tau. The sequence goes on along the minus strand of CM062649.1, from coordinate 54,211,262 downwards.
TGTTAGTATACATTAAGCTAATATCAATAATACCAATGCAAAAACACTTCCTCTCTAGTTTATCGCGTCTTTTTAGTAAATAAACTCTCCTACTTATCCACTGGTTTAAAAATGAAAACGATGCAAATCAGGTGTCAGACTTTTTGAATTGTCGTACAAAAATGGTCAGAAAATATATTGCAAAAGAAAAAAAAAAACAAAAGAATATTCAAGATTTTATCTCTTCATAGTAAATACATATGTATGTATGTATGTAAATGTAAATATGTTTTTCATATAAATCCATATGTTTTATTGAAGCAAATAAATGAATGAATTTTTTAAGTTTAATATGCATTTAATATTATAAAAACAGATAATTAATGTATATATTTGGAAAAGTAAATTATTCGACAAAGTAAATTACCCAAAATACCAATCGATTTACTTTTCGAGAGTATACTGTATATACAAATTGTTTAGGAATGATTTAGGTTAATACATCACGCAAACAGATTTGCTTGTGGCACCGAAAATCACAAAATTCAAACAAAAATAAATAAAAATATGTATTTTTTTACAAACTCTTGTGTGTAGACACATTTTATATTTGAAATCAAAATTTTTAATGTCATGTTTTGCACCCAATAAACTGTGCTGGTTATGTGGGGAAAAAACAATTTATCATAACAAAGCAAAGAGCTCGTAAATCAAATTCCTCGTTTAATCAGCAAATTGAATCAAAAGAAGAAAAAAATTAAAAAATTGGCAATAAAACATATTTATGAGAAAACAACTAGAATAGAGCGACTGAAAATAGATGGCGATAGTTAAATATAATTGACGAGTTGAATTTAATATTATTTATCAGACGAATGTAATTACACTGAAAAAAAAAATAAATTATTTGTTTGATGTGGCACTTTCAAAATTTTCTTACGAAATGTTTCGATAAATATGGATAATTTAACACAGAAACATATACGAGTTTCGAAAAAATTTATTTATAAATCAAAGTGTTGGCGAGGGTCCAGCTGAGTATAACTTTCTTTATTTTTCGAGAATTTTTTTGAAGAAAGATTTAAAAATAGTGACTTCCGGATCTACAGTTAGTATAAGTTGAACTTTAGACCATACTTCATGTGTTAAGCTTAAAAAGCTTAAACAAATAATTTTCAAAACCAAACAGCTTTAAAAGCTTGAACATTTCTTCAGGTGCTTCTGTCAAAAATGTGAACCACAAGCCTGAGTCTGAGCGAGAATGATGAGGTTTTGACCTCATCCTCGTTTTTCACTTATCATATGTACATTTAACCTAAGAACTTTTCATGGTAGCAATTGGTTCAAAATAAATTCATATGGATGTCAATCAATTACAAAACGCCTTCAGGCTCAAAATTGTTTTAAGTGTTTCGAAATAAGTAAAAATCCACACAAATCAAACGTTAATTTCGCACAGGCATCGAGCATATTTCAATGGCGTGCATTTCAAACACCAACAGCAGCAACAACAACCACAACAACAAGTAGAACAACAACAACGCACACAAACGATAATAATTTATGGCGTTTGCCAAGGCGAAACTAGGTCAAATGCATTAAAATTGTAATAGTCGCAAATAAATCATGACGCTATGCATAAACAAATACAGGCGCAAACGCACACACGCATCCCCCAGTTGGGGCAGGCTGACAGCCCGCGAGACAAATGGACGCAACAGAACAGCGTGAAGTGAACGACAGACATGAGACATGGCATGAGAACGCACATAAAATGCACGCAGATAAATATAAATTAATACAAAATGCTGGAGAAAACATTAACAACAACAACACAAATAAAAACAACAAATATCGCAATGAACACATGCTGAGCATGAGCACACATAAACAAATAATTCAGAAAAAAATAAATAAAATATATCAAACTAGCGAAGCTGTGCGGCAAGTTGCCACAAGTGCGGGGTGAGAGGGGAGTGATATGAATAAAGAAAAAAATAAAATTTGCTTCAAGCGCATAGCTCACACAAGAATATGTAAATAATTATGCATACTACAAGTGTGTTTATTGATTTTTCGTCAGCAATTTGCGCGTGCAACCACCGACATGGAGAGACCTCGTCAAGGCAGGGCACGCGAGGCAAGGTTTCGGAAAGGACGCACACAGTTTATTTTGCTCCACTTTTTATTTATTTATTTTCACATATTGTTGCTTAGTTTAAATAAAGGCGGCACTCGATATGTGACACACGCTAACGAGACTTTTACTCGTGTGCTGCACAATAGTAATCAAGTGTTGATGAACACCCACGCGAGCGTAAATAAGATGATTTTGAAATCCAGACATGAATGCGAATATATACATGTGCCTTGTGTTGACAGTTTTTTTTTGTATTTATAGTTGTTGTTGCACAGCGATTGTAGTAAATCGTTGCACAGGCAATGTTGCCGAGGAGTCCTTATGGTCCTTGCGACCTAAAAATGTACGATGTATGTGTGTGCTTACATGATTATTATGGGTCTGTGTCTGTTGACGTAACAAATTCAATTTGAAATGCATGTCGCATGTCAGCAGCACGAGTCTATTCGTTGCATGCGCTTCGGATGACCCAAAGCGACGCTATATTTTTATAGACGGATCTTAAATTACTTTTAATGGAACTAAAAGTGTGTAAAATTCCAGGTAATATGTGAAAACTGTCATCTATACTAATATTATAAAGAGGAAATGTTTGTTTTTTTGTTTGTTTGTGTCGAATAGGCTCCGAAACTACTGAACCGATTTGAAAAATTCTTTCACCGTTGGAAAGCTATACTATCCCTGAGTGACATAGGCTATATTTAGTTTAACAAAAAAAAAAAATAGGGTTCCCTACCAAAACTCCGATAATGTAAAAAAAATACCAAAAAACTTTCTTTAATCGCGAATGCTGCGAAAACGATTGAAGATATAACAAAGTGATGTACTACAATTTTGTAGAACTTATCATTATCTACAAAAAACGTCGCGACATCATATCTCTAACTATTATAGTTTTGTCACAATAAGCGATTTTATATAAAAAAATTAATTAAAATACCACTACTTGAAAAGGCTCTTTATTTATACCTTAGTATTAACCTTATCGAAATAAATGATTTATTATTTAAGATCGCTTCAAAACCTTTATATAACTTTTTGAATTATTAGATTCTGACATATCATTCAAAAGATATCACGAGTTAAAAATTTTGAAATTTTTGAATGGTCCTGTGCGGAATTAAAAATAATTGTCGCTTGATAATAATATGATATAAAAATCAATTGCTGTTCGTTTGTGCCGCAAAAAAACGAGAACGGCCAAACCGATCTGGCTAATTTTAGTCTTGAAATATTCGTGGAAGGCCAGAAAAAGATTAGAAAGTGAGTAAATATGAAAAATTTCGAGGAGGATAATAATAAGAGAATTTTATTCGAGTTGACAAGAAAAATATAAAAGAGAAAACAAAAAATTATAATTTGAAGGTTGTCATTGTTGCTTTGTTAAAATATTTTTGTTATTGTTCAATTGTATAAGGTTGTGTCGATAGCCCAAAACAATTTGTAACAAATAAGGAAAGGGTAAGTTCGGGTCCAACCGAACATTTTATACTCTCACAATTTATTGATGTAATTTTATTAAGATAACACACAATTTTACCTATATATTCGACATAAAGTCCAATAGAAAATCATCATATATAGTATATAAGGACTGATGTGATTCCAGAACCAATTTCACTCATTTTCACCACCAAGGTTAACGGGAATAGGGGCAACTTGGCACCTGTTAGTAGGCAAACATACGGCACATTCGGCCTTGAAATTACTCCTAAATTTCAAATGAACGAAACACCAGTCAGCAAAATCGTCAAAAATAGCGCTTTAACGAAAATTTTCCAAATATTCAAGAAGTCGTTGGAGGTACTGTACAGGACTTTAAGAGATCTTGATTGTCGATGAACGTTTTTGGTGGAGCCAGGATTCTGTTAGTAGGTGACTTACGCCAGACTCTTCCAATTATTCCTGGATCAACTGTTACTGACGGGCTAATCGCATGCCTAAAATCATTTAATTTGTGGCGACACATAAAGAATCGCCAATTAACAACTAACATATGAGTGTTTTTGCAACAATACCAAATTGCGATTGTAGAAATAGTTGGCAGTTGACACCTCGATGGATTAATAGCATTTCCAGCAGATTTCTTTCATTTCATTGAATCGAAAGAGAAGTTTTCCTGACTTGAAACCTCAATATGATAACCATAAATGACTGATTGAATGACCTATATTGGTGGTAAAAAAAAAATATCGATGATCTTAATGCGACAATTTAGAATTTCGGTCCAAGAGAGTTGACACAGCTACTAACCAGGATGACGTAGTCAATTATCCCAAACTATTTAAAATTGCCTGTACTTTGCAATTAAAAGTAGTGTGAGTTGTAATCATGCTGCGTAACATAAATCAACCTCGAGTAATCAATATCGTCGCCGAAGCCAAGATTGGACCAACTTAATTTAATGTATACCTTAGCCACAAAAACGTGTGGCCGGGTCTGCTAGTATATTATAAAGAGGAAGGGAGGATATGGCTTCTTTATAAGTTCTTTTCTTGTTTTCTAACTAGTTTTTTCTTCTATTAGAAAAACGCAGAAGTTTGACACTATCTACTACTTAAGGGTGACATTTATTAGGAGTAAAACTTGTTTGATTTGAGTCAAAATCTGGCAAAGAAGTTATATCCTGTCCAATAATAGTCCGCTTCCTTAACCATTATACCTCTGGAGCCGCTAAGACAACTTGCTTGATAAATTTTCTCTCAACTGAATGAATCTATGTACATAATAGAGATTGCTGTCGTAAACGATGCCCACATGAAAACACCCATAACGTATCTGTTATCAAAAGGAATTATTTAATTGAGTCATCGAGATTACCACCATACAGTTAAAATCTAGAGTTCTCCCAAAGATTTAGAAGTTCAGTCACATCTACATCTCTATTTGAAGGGACGTCAGTAGCCAGAACTCCGTCAATAAACTCGCTAAACTCTTATTGCTAACCACATAGAGGAGACTTGGTATCAATGGAATTTTCTAATAGAGAATACAGTACGGTTTTTGGATTATATTCAAAGTACCTTTGAAATTCAATAAAAGTGTTTGGAAATATTGTAACATATCATAAACCCTTAACCAATTACAACACCAAGGTTGTCAAAGTCCTCCAACTGGATTTCACTATTCACTTAGGTATTATTATGGGGCGATTCCAGCGACCGTCCAACGTTTTTCATGTACCGTTACCGTTACTTGATACCGTTAATTTTCTTAGTACATGTGGATTCTTCATTCGAAGCTTAAGCGACGTTTGTATTTTGTTTGCCTGATTCGAACGAACAATTCCACTGTAAATAAATTGATATTTCTAATTATGACATCACCACATATCTTCTTCAGTTTTCCCCATGACAGCTGACAGCTGACAGTTACTTTGACAGTGAATTCGTGAACTTGATTGGGCATATACTTAATATATATTATAAAAAAATTGCATAAAATTACGAGGCAACTCTCAGTCAATATTTTGTCTTGAATTCCAATATAGAATATCTGCAACAAAAATTGTCATATGACAGTTGTTAAGAGACCGATGAGTCTATATTTATGTGTGCATACAGCATGGATTTAGGCGCTCAAGCACGTGCCTCAAAAGCAACACAAATAACAACAACAGTAGCCATTATAGTGATAAACTAAGCGACGACACAAGCAAACAAACAAAGAGCTCTATATAAATAAATAAACAAGTGAGCTGCAGCTGACAGGCTGAGGAGCTCCACAAAGAAAAAACAAAAAAAGAAACACACACATATACTCTTCAAATGCAACTATTTATTTTCTTTTACTGCGTTGTTAGGCTGACTTTATGACTTGACAAAGGAAAACTGTCAACATTATTTGACACTTCTCCACTCGTAACGCCCAGAAAACAGACGACAAAAACGCTGACAGGCAGAGCATGTGAAAAATAACACAAAAAACCCACACACAGAGTGAATTGCACGCAAAAGAGGATACTTTATTTAGTTTGCATCAAAGTTTACATAGAGGCTTTGCAGCACAAACAGAAAGTGGGACAAACTACACACACACAGTTCAAAATGTTGCAAGTGAGTGGCGCGTACAGTAGAAGTTGAAGGATGGGTACAAGGAAGGGCGCAGCAGTAATGAACATCAAATGATGTACTCGTCTTTGTATATATATATTTCTGAATGGGTATGTGTTTGTATTCATATGGCTGCGTGTGACACTGTCAACAAGCGAATGAGTGATGGAGGAGGGAGTTACCAGAACAATGTGAAAATGATTCAAATTTTTTTTTAGAGCTGCGAATAGTTGGGGGGAAAGACAGCAACAATAGCAAAAACTCGACGCTTCAAATACAAAAGAGAGAGAGCTAGTCAGAACGCATAATTTACTAATGGAAATTCAAGGCAAACAAAGAAAGTGGGAACACCCGAACAAAAAACACAGAGAAAAAATTTAAATTATTAAAAATAGACAGCAACATGACAATAAAAAACTCGAAAAGGCGCTCTTTGGTAACAACTCAGACGCATAATTGAGGCCAAATATTTACGTAGATGTTAACAAGCTGCACTGTGTCACGCTGTGTTTGACGGCTGAAATTGAAGTGAGCCTGTGACATGTGAATGCACGAAATGTGAAACACTTTGTAGACTTTGTTTGAATATGTTTGTAAAGAACGGCAGACAGCTTACTTGCTTCAGGGGGACCGAAATTAGCTTCGAAAAAATACTGTGAAAAAAGTTATTTTTAAACGTTTACTTTAAGAGCTAATTATGGTAATAAGAACTAAGCCGAGACCCAGACCCAGTCATCGAAGGTAAATCAAATATGATAAAGAGAGGTAAGAGAAGCTCGGGTTCTCTTGATATGATCGAAGACTGAAACGACGAGCTTCGAGCTTTTTTTCTCGAACTTGAAACCACATTTGAACTCATATGAATAACCATTTAAACCCACCTTTGAATACATACTAGGAACTAAACCCACCCACAAATCCACATTGATAGATATAAGATTGTATGTAACCTAATTCCGAGCTTGGGCTTCAAATTGGTACTCAGCGACATTTTTCCGTTTTTTTTCGGAGAAAATGATCTCGATGATGCAAAAATCGCTGAGACTGAGTTAAATTTTGAAGAAAAAGTACGAAAATGTTATTGTCGTTGTAGCGACGAAGAAAATTCGCCAAATAATTCGGAGGAACTCTTCGAAGTTGACAGTCCTCGGTCGGATCAACATCAGTGTCCGCATACTCGACTATACTGGGAACGCAAAAATAATGAAAGTAAACTACGTCACTCTCTATGTTGAATAATATAATCGAGATTAGACTAAAAATGCGCTCTTCTATAAAAGGAGACAAACTTTTAAGCCTAGTTAAACTATCATGATTTCCTCTCTTCATAAGCTTAAGAAGATTATAATCCTTTCGAATAGCGCAAGATTCAGAACCCTTGCAAAGACATTGTATTTCTCCTCTCTCACTTATCACATACGAAATAATTCAATAATTTTTATGGACTATTGGTCGAAACATTTATTTTTCTGTAGTAAATCAATAAATACAAGTATTCAGTTGCTTTTGCCCTCAACAGATCACATCTTGAAACTCTGCGAACATTCAATGATTGGCCAATAAATGATATCGATGGAATAATTGAAAATATGCAGCATGACACAAAAAACTCCGCACATTTATACCATGATATGTCTGTATATATTGACATATGAGTATACATATGTACTAGTTCTAAGCGAGAGTGCAATTGAAGTGTGTGTCATAAATCCAGAAGTATCATCAAAGTCAATAAAAATTGCAATTCATTGCAATGAGGGGTGATAATGGCGCAACAAATGCAAAAATAGAATTTCATATGAACACAAGTATGTTTGTTTGTATGTATGAAATATGTGAAAATATATGATTGCAATTCAAGATATCTTTGCAGTTGTGTTTGCGCATAGCTTCCAGGAAAGTGTGTTTCCTTCAAAAAGTTATTGCTTTTTTAGTGCTTTTGAACGGATGCATGTTGATATACCGAATTTTATTCGCTGAAGGAAACTGACACATTTTATTATATGTGGATCACTGTAGAACATTGTAAACACAACTGAACGAATTTCATTTTTACTACTAACTAATTCGATAGAAATTCAATTTTTCTCATATCATTATTGTTGTCTGAATAAGGTTAACAGATCGAATTTGTGATCTATATTTCTACAACACATTTTTAACTTACCTTAGCCAAATCTATAATACATAAAAAAGCATATTTCTAGTTCCCAAAAATTCCAGAATTCTTTCTCAAAATTGTATTGTTCCACAAAGGTCAGAGGTCAGGCATAACAGACTTCCTTATATTTACTAGAAAGTGCTTAACTTAGTTAGAAAACATTAGACTTCGAACCGATCGATATATACATCGTCCGCTACACCTAATGGGTTTGAAATTATTGTAAAGGCAATCCCTTGACCTTACTTATATTACTGAAAAAATTTAGAGGTGTTAGAGAAAAGTTTTGGACCACAACAAATCTCCATAAATCCGAAGATATTCAGAGAATGCTTTTATTTATCTTCTTTTGGAATTTTCGGTGCTATATATTGTTGATTCATTCACAGACGAATTAGAAGATCAAATTAGGTTCATGACTTAGAACTAATTTTTTAGAAAATGTGATGGATTTATAAGGTTGAGAAATATTAATCGCTCGCTCTGTATATTATAACAAACATTGGTGATTTCTAGACCCCATATTGGTACTTTTTGACGCCTTGTATTAATAATCTACTTACATCAGTAAAATATAAAAAATATAATCAATTATTTAGCAATTCTACAGATTGTGCATAAGTTTTGCACACTACTGTGCAGCTGTGTAAACATTTGAAAGACAGACAGCAGCTCATATTTCGCAAATTACGCACAGCCGTCGGCCCATAATAGGACACATCATGTAGACATAGCGATTCCTTAAAGCGCCAATCTCGCTGACCGGCAATATTACGAAATTATCAAAGCATTCTCTCAGTAGCAATAATAAAATAGCAATAAAATCCAATAAAGGGAAAATAATAATTAAAACGATAAGGGAAAAGGAGCAAAATCAATTTCATAAAATAAATGATTTTCCTTATTGGCTGCCAGCAAAGACGAGCAGTCAGTCACAAGCGGTTGTGCGAATAACGGCAAATGCGTTGATTGGAATATAGACATACATAAATAACTACACACATGTGCAGCAGTTGATACGCAACGGCTGCATGACATATTAAAGCAAACATAAATATGACTGCAGTGCATTTGTGGCAAGTAGCGCGCAGAGCGCTTTGCTAGTCGCCAGCGTTGACCGCACTGACAGCATAATAAATACGCGCGCGCCAAGTCAATTATTCTTAATTGGATTATGCGAGTGAACGCAACGCATTACAAGCCTCTATCTCTGTGTGTGTGGCAGTGCGTGTGGTATAGTGGCTCCATGCGCCGCACATGGTGTTCCCGATTTGTTTGTCGGCCAGTACTCGTGTGGCATGTAGTGGCTCTGTGTCTGGCAAAGTGTTCTAAAATTCATTATTCAGATTAATTGCTTGCAATGCGTCGAGCGATTTGTGGTTGATCGATAAAGGGTGTGTGTGCGCCTGCGTACGCCTGCGTGCGCCACATACAGTAGGTTAATCGGGTGATTTATGCAATTTGCGTAGTGAAGTGTATTTAATTGAAGTAAAATGATGATGATTATTCCAAGGAGCGGATGCGTTGATCCGTTCGATTTTGTTATTTTCGCAAAGAGAAAATATTATAATTCAATAAGTAAGGAAGGGCTAAGTTTCAGGTTTAAGGGTATAAAGTCCACAGAATGACGAAAATCATTACATATAGTATTTGGGGGCTAAGACCGATTTTTCACATTTTTGTCACCAAGATATCTCACACTTCTTCTTCTTCTTCTTGACTGGCGTAGACACCGCTTACGCGGTTATAGCCGAGTCCAAAACAGCGCGCCACGCATCCCTCCTTCTGGCAGTTTGGCGCCAATTGGTTATTCCAAGCGAAGCCAGGTCCCTCTCCACCTGGTCCTTCCATCGGAGTGGAGGTCCCCCTCTTCCTCTGCTTCCACCAGCGGGTACTGCATCGAATACTTTCAAAGCTGGAGCACTTTCATCCATTCGAACAACATGACCTAGCCAGCGTAGCCGCTGTTTTTTTATTCGCTGGACTATGTCTATGTCGTCGAATAACACATACAGCTCATCGTTCCATCGTCTGCGGTATTCGCCGTTGCCAATTCTTAAGGGACCATAAATCTTCCGCAAAACCTTTCTCTCGAAAACTCCTAGTGCCGTCTCATCGGATGTTGACATCGTCCACGCTTCTGCACCGTAAAGTAGGACGGGAATGATGAGAGACTTGTAGAGTTTGGTTTTTGTTCGTCGAGAGAGGACTTTACTTTTCAATTGCCTACTTAGTCCATAGTAGCACCTGTTGGCAAGAGTGATTCTGCGTTGGATATCTCACACAGTAACCAATATATACTGTATAACGCCCACAGAAGTTTTGAAAATCCCAATTTATATCCACATTGTGCATGAATCAGATGGCATTCAATATTGTGTTTTATGGGAAGTAGGCGTGGTTGTTAACCGATGTTGCCAATTTTCCATCCGTAATATCAGAGTTTAAGAAATAGTATGTACAAAATTTGTCTGAAATTGATCGATTAGACCGTGTGTTGTGACTTTTGACCCAAAAGTGGGCTACGCCGCCACCAAATGTATGGAATTTCAAAAGCTAAAAATTAAGGTTTGAATTTAAATATATATTATTTTGATATGTAACATATAAAAAATATTTTTATCCATAGTTGTTGACGAAAACTTGGAGCTACTTATAACAGTTCCTATTATCAGAGACTTCAAGTGTAATCTCATAACAACTGAAACAAAAATAAAGTATTTTAGTAAACATTGATTAATTTCAAAAAAAAGTCTGAACATTCTTATCACCCAGTCACACCCAAAACGATAAAATTCAATACAAATTTCTAAGTATAGTTCATTCGATAGAAAATATATGTAAATGACGCGCTCGATTCGCTAGTTAAATTCATATATATGGAAATTATATTTAATTTTTTATGAATGTAAGTATGTATGTATGTTCGTATTTAAACCTCAAATATGTTCTAATAAATAAATGAAATATGCGACGCCACAAACTAATAAGCGCTAAAAGCTGATGTATTGACGAGTGCACAAACAACAAAAAAAACAGTTAGCACTAATTTATTTATAACCCTGACTAATTAATGAAATTACATATGTATAGCTTCTATATAAATATGGAAATGGGAGTGATTTAACGATAAATTGCTACTTAATTTTCTTAGAAAAAATATTTGTGGAGCAACGTAGGCAAATAATACGATTCATACATGTATTATAGGTATCTAATTTTGTTGTGATTGATGGATTTCAAGATAATTGATATGATTGAGTAACTAATTATAATTATTACTACGAAATGGGATGGATGCATATAAGTATTTTACACATAGCAAATGAAAGTTGTGTTTCTTTAGTCGGTATAATATAATTCCGATATGTGGCGATGGAGACTAGGTTAGGTTAGGTTAGGTTACTCTGGCAGGCTACAACGCCACACATAGACCAGTTTTGGTCCTTTGTGAAACCAGATGGAGTGTCGTTACTTGGTTAATGAGGAGTAGTCATCGTTTAGGATGCCAGCGCTTGTTGCGAATTTCAAAAGGCTTTGTGGCTTTACCAACGAAATCTCCTCCAGATTATCGTACTGTGCAGCCCCCAAATGCTGAAGCCGTTGTCTCGATAATGCAGGACATTCACAGAAGAGGTGCTCCATTGTTTCTCTGGTGCCTTGCTCTTGACATTTCCTGCAGCCTTCACGATCTATCAGCCCCATCTTGTAGGCGTGCGCCGCCACAAGACAGTGACCAGTGAGTATGCCGATGGCGATATGGCGATGGAGACTAAGTATTGCATAAAATAATATATACAATCTCATGTGAGCCATACTGAATTTAAAATATTACAATTTATTAGTCTAAATATTTTTTTTGTAAACATATATTTATCTTCTTATAAGTAAATAACACAAAAGTCAGTAAAGTTTAGTAAGTAGTCTAAAAGTATAAAGCGCAGTGTTGACATAAGTCTTGCTTATTTATTTATTTACTGGAAGTCTAGTGAAAATGTTTCACATTTTTACTCTTTTCAGGAAGAATTTTAGACATTATTTTTTTAATGAAGAATGATATTTTTTAAAGATTTTTTGTCCAAATCACTGGTGAAGTTTGATCTCACCGCTTGAAAACCTAACCTAACTTAAATTTTCATAATCAAATATTAGATATATACATTCCAGAGCTAATTAAATTGAATATATTGAAATATTAATACAATGCAATATACATACATATCGTCAATAATATTGACAAATACAATTACATTAATTAAAACCTAAAAGACTCTAAGGTTCACCTTCGTATGATACAAATGTACGTCGTATTCACTTGACGAACTGACAAACGCATTGACAAGTTGCATCGACATTTATTGTTTCGTGCTTTTTCTTTTTGTGTGCGTAAAGTGTATAGTTGACAAGTCAGACAAGACAAAACGATGTCAGGGCTAGACGTTCAACTCAATGCACCACACGACGTCAAATCAGCCGAGAATACCCACTTTGTCTACAAAAAATACACAAATACTCAAGTACGAGTATAAGGTATTACATTGTTTGTATTTACAAATTTAGCCGAATATGTGTAAACACGCGTTGTTATACTTAGACATACATGGCGTAGAGTTACATATGCAGTGAATAAGCACTTATTGCTTTACAAATAATTCCGTTGAGTGATTTTAAGACAAAGCGACTTTGTTCATACTCTGCTTTGACGCACAAGCGAGCGCTAAGTTAATTGCTTTTCGTTGATGAAATTCAATACAAAGTACGTAAGTAAGTTTTAGTGTGTCAAAAGAAAATTATAAATGAAATTGAGTTAACATTTTGTATTAAAAGTGGGTCTGAGTAATCCAAAAAATTTAAATTTAAAATTACTAATTTCCAGATGGCGGCTGTCATTTGAGACTGCGGAGCACTAAGAACAACACCAATCATGGCTCTAAATGACATTTCACACGTTGGAACCGGTGTATAGCGGCGAAGGTCGCATTTAGACTAGGATCCCCAACAGGGACACTATGGAATTCACTATCACTTAGCGTACATCCCTACCTCGCAACACTGCACAGCACAACAGTCTCCCAGCAGTTTATTCTCAAGGAAGGTGGGAGGGGGATTCTTCTATCGGAAGCTCTTATTGCAGCGTCTATCAAGCAAAGATGGCTGCCATCAAGGTAGCTGTAGACACATTGACGTTGGAGTGGAAGCGGGTGGGTGCTGCGCGGTGGACTGCGAATCGACATTAGTCGTCTTAAGAATTTTTTAATAGGTTTTTCGACCAGTTAAGAATATTTGGGTGCCAGAAAAGTACATTTGAAGCTGCGTAAATACGATTTTCTGTAGTCGTGGAGATACACCCCGAGACCTAACCTAACCTAACAACATCTCTTCTCTTATTATATCCTCTCCATTATACTAAACTCTTGAAGACTGCACCTTCATGTGCTTTTAGTAATCAATTTTTTTCTATTGTAGCAGTCTTTCGTTGTAATTCAAAGCCTGGAGACCTTTCAACATACAGAGCTTCGCAGAATTTTCTAAAAAAACATATGTACTCCAGCCACATACATGTTGCTTTGAAACGGTGGTAAGTTGTATCAAACAAAGTAACAACTTAAGGTATTAAAAGTGCAACTGCCGCTGCCCCTTTCATTCCTCTTACTCCACATACCTCGTAATCAACTTTGAAAACAGTCTAATCAAAGCAGCGCTGCACCATACCACTTTATTGGTGGCGCAACCTAAACACACGCGCTTAATGATGGAATATTGAATCTGCTTTGTTGCAAGTTCACCTCCTACCCGCTTTCCTCAAACTCTAAATGCTGCTGCCTGGCATTGTCACGTCATTATAATTGCTTTATACCGCCATTACCATGGTTCACTGCCTGCTCGACGGCTTGACTTGCTTGACGTCGCTGACTGGGCGGCTAAATGGCGAACGGCGGTGAACCTCATTGATTGAGTTTGTTTGTTGAAAGTTCATTATAAGAACACACAGCAACGCGATATCATAACAGTACATACATATGTATGTATGTGGAGCGCTGCATTAATTGAAGAAGACAATAGCATGAATATGTCATGCAGCGGGGTGTGGCCGCATTTTGTGGCACGAAGATGCGGCAACATCACAATTTAAATTTATCGCAATAATAGAAAATAAATGACAGCGGCAGTGGAAAGGCATAGACAAGGCGCACAGACGGCTGAGAGATGAGCAGTCAGCCGCATTGGTTGGTGGCTCGGTTGCCGAGTCAATGAAGCAGCGTGCTGACAAAGTGTTGTCTACAAACATCGCTGGCTATACAAATAGATAATTTAACAGCAATTTTGGTAGACAAGCGCGGGGAAATAGAAGAAATTTTATTTTCATTAAATAAAATAAATCCACTTCCTTGTGGCGCTCAACTTTTAGCTCTTGTCTACTGCATGCGATTAAAATGAGATTTGTCGATTTGCCACACAGCAATGGCATTTATGCATGTTGCAAGTCTAACTTTAAGGGCGCGGCTGTTGTAATGCCAAGCGTTGTGCCGCCCAAAAGCCATTGTAGGCAAATTATTATCGTTTTTCTTTTAAGCGACCTTTCTACCAAGTTTTGTTGCATTGTTAACTTGCAACAACACAGCAATTTATGTGCGCCAATTGCATTGTCTGCACTTCCTCCTCAACGAGATTTGAATTCTTTTTCGCAACAATTAATTGAATTTAGACATCAACGACTCTGCCACGACCTGCCCAAGTCGTTTCAATGCAACGCTGCAAAACAGCAACAACAATAAAAAATAACAAAAACAATAAAAAAGTGTGCAATAACAATGAAAAGTTGATTTTTATTCACATTGCATCTGCCGTTGTATGAGTATGTGGCATGTGGCACGGGTGTGCGCAGAGCTAGCGGCAATGTTGTAGCGGCAATTTATCTTGAAATGACAAGAATGCTAGTAGTGCTTTGTAGCAAATTCAATAGTCTATGATTGCACGCTTCAATGAGCAGCGTTTTTATGTTGCAAGTTGCCAGATTGAAATGTGAGTATGCTAGCGGGATGTATGCGTGGCATGTTTATTGCATTGTCTGTTGAAACGCAGTTTGCCGTTATGTTGATTGATTGCCGCTGCTGCTCAAGCATGAAATAATAAAAATGATAGACAGTTAAAGTTTTTTTCCCATACATGGCCGCAGTGCGTAGCAAGCGCAATGAGGATTTTGTAAGATGAATGTTGCAAATCTAAAATTTGTTGGCATAAAACTTTCATTATAATTTTAATAACAAATTGAAATGTTAACATATGAAGAAAATGCCAGCTCAAAGAGTCATGCTTTATATGAACACTCTGCAGCACATGAATATTGGATAAATTGTTGTTGCAACAAGTAAGGAAGGGCTAAGTTCGGGTGTAACCGAACATTTTATACTCTCGCAATTTATTTATTTAACTTTATTAATATTATAAAATACACAATTTGACCCACATATTCGTCGTATATATTGTATAAAGTCCATTGAAAGTTGGAAACCCTAATATTAGGTTAGAAGTACCGAGGTCCTCATGTTCGATATATGGGGCCTTGACAACCTATGGTCCGATTTCGGTGATTTTTAGAATGGGGCTGCCACACTATAAACGTAGTATTTGTGCAAAGTTCTGCATCGATATCTTCACTAGTGCTTACTTTATATATTGTAAAGTTAACGATTCAGATCGTCTTCAAAGTTCTGGTATATAGGAAGTAGGCGTGGTCGTGAAGCGATTTGGCCTATTTTCACAACATATCATTGGGATGTAAGGAAACTATTACAAACCAAGTTTCATTGAAATCGGTCGAGTAGTTCCTGAGATATGGTTTTTGACCCATAAGTGGGCGACGCCACGCCCATTTTCCATTTTGTAAAAAAATCTGAGTGTAGCTTCTATCTACCATTTTCTATGTGAAACTTAGTGTTTCTGACGTTTTTGGTTAGTGAGCTAACCCACTTTTAGTAATTTTCAACCTAACCTTTGTATGGGAGGGGGGCGTGGTTATTATCCGATTTCTGTAATTTTTAGACTGTATAAGGAAATGGCTAAAAAAACGACTGCAGAAAGTTTGGTTTATATAGCTCTATTGGTTTGCGAGATATATACAAAAAACTTAGTAGGGGGCGGGGCCACGCCCACTTCCCCAAAAAAATTACATCCAAATATGCCCCCTCCTAGTGCGATCCTTTATTCCAAATTTTACTTTTATATCTTCATTTATGGCTTAGTTATGGCACTTTATGTGTTTTTGGTTTTCGCCATTTTGTGGGCGTGGCAATGGTCCGATTTTGCTGATTTTCGAACTTAACCTTCTCATGGTGCCAAGGAACACGTGTTCCAAGTTTCATTAAGATATCTCAATTTTTACTCAAGTTACAGCTTGCACGGACGGACGGACAGACGGACGGACAGACGGACAGACGGACGGACAGACAGACATCCGGATTTGAACTTTTCTCGTCATCCTGATCATTTTGATATATATAACCCTATATCTAACTCGTTTAGTTTTAGGACTTACAACCAACCGTTATGTGGACAAAACTATAATACTCTCGTAGCAACTTTGTTGCTAGCAACTTTGTTGCGAGAGTATAAAAATCGAATCAAAATGTTTCCTCATATAATATGAAAATTTTATATTTGTTTATGAGTTTCCAGTTGCAATAAAAGCGCACACATTTGTTTATATGTGTATATACATATCTATGTAAATCAAACTCAATGGACAATTTATAGACACAAGGATCGCTTTATTGACTGTAAATAGAATTTCTAATCAATTTGTTCTTGGAATGAAAAATTGAAAACATATTTACATACGAATATACATGAAGGCTATAATTACAAAAACAATATGTACTGCTGTGCATTGAACAGAGTGGCATAAATATTAATCTGTTCGTTATTGCTTTATCGTGCATATTTACAGCTACAGACAAACATAAGTATACAAAAGCGACCTCAGTGAAGACGTCATATTAATTTTGCTTTAAAGTTAACATTAAATTTTGTTTTTAAGTGGGCATGGTCCCCCCTTAATACGACATTTGTATATAGTTTTTTTAATATATTTCCCAAACCACCAAAGTTATATAAACCAAACTTACAAGACAGATTTTTCTTTAGTATCCGATTACATTCCATGAATATTGGTGAAAACGGATAATAACCACTCCCACCCCATGCAAATGTTATGTTGAAAACTACTAAAATTGCGTTACTTCACCAACGAAAAACGTCAGAAACACAAAATTTCATGGAAGAGATGGTTGAGAAAAGCCGCGCTTTAGAATCAAAAACCATATCTCAGGAACTACTCCCACAATTTCAACCAATTTTGGTACATAATATTTTCATGATACCCCGATGTTACCAATGGAAAGTAGGCGAAATCGGTTTGTTAACCGCCTACTTCTCACATAATAAAATTTTTCCATCTGATTCGTTCACTATATATATTGTAATATATACAACAATACCCAATGAAGATACCAGAACAAAACTTTATGCAAATCGGACTATATATTTTCAAGGCTCCAGATATCGAACTTGAAGACCACGCTGGCAAAAGTTAATTTTGACCGGATATACCGCTAAATCTAGGTTTCCCATAGATTTCATATACTTAACATTGGGGTTTTTAAACATTCGCTGGATTTAGTCTTATATAATATAGCTTGATGGTGAAAATGAGTGAAATGATCAAATTAAATCAGTCATATGTAAGTTAACACAATTGATTACGAAATTCACCAACATCGGTCAAATACCTTTACCCGCAATCGATGTACTGCTGACGCTGCATCAGTTATTGACTCCGCACACGCATCCGCCCAAATGATGACTCCGCATCAGCATATTGGCAATTGGGGACAAACGTCAATGTGACCAGCAAATAACATAGGTTTAATTTAAGCTTAAGAAATATTTTGTATTCAGTTCTTAAGTAGACAGTCTTTAATCGACAACAGCTTTAAGCTGGAGTTTGGAGTAGACGTAGACTTAGTCTTTAGAATTCAATTTAATCAATAAAATAAACAGCGGACACAAGTCCGCTATTTTTTAAAAAAAAATAAAGTTTAATTAAAAAACTTAACTGGCGCCCGAGCAGGGACCAGCTGAAGTTTAGTTCAAGTGTAATAAAAAAAAGCAAATGTTAAGCAAATGTGTTGAGTGAAAGAATCGCCCGTGAAGGAAGAAAACGGCCGAAACGCAACATACCAAGTCGCCCGTGAAGGAAGAAAACGGCCGAAACGCAACACACCAAATCGCCCGTGAAGGAAGAAAACGGCTGAAAACGCAACTATCAAACCACCCGTGGAAAGGACGGCTGAAGGATAGGAACACTTGACTGGACGAGCTGGTCCAACAACCAACAAGCGTCAGGATCCTGTAGGAAGAAGACGCACCCTCCAAACGTGCGCACCGTGGGAACTTTAGTAGGTACTGACCAAAAGAGAGGACACCCTAGGCGCCAAGAGGCTAACAAGTAAGAATTAGAAGCTAAGAAAATATTTAAAGTGAAAAGTTAAAAATTTTGTGAAAGAAAATAAAGGAAACTAAAAGAAATAAGAAAATAAAGAAATTAAAAAAATTAAAGAAATTATAAAAGTTAAAAGTTAAAAACAAAAAAATTGTGAAAGAAAATAAAATAAACTATAAGTAAGAAAATAAAGAAATTAAAATGAAGTAAAGAAATTTTAAAATTAAAAATTTTTATGAAAGAAAAAAAAGAAACATCAAAATATAATAAAGAAATTAAAAAGGAAGAAAGCAAATTAATAAGCTTAAAATTTGATAAAAAGGAAAGAATTTTTTCATTAATAAAAAGAGAGAAAGAAAAACACATAGATTTTTAAGAATTCAAAATATAAAAACATTTTAAAAATCAAACAAAAATAATAATTGGAAAAATACAATAAAGAAATACGTACATACGTAAGATTTAACGAAAAGAAAGAAAGCATATAAATCATTATTTTTAAGAAAATATTAAAAAAAAAATAAATTTTTAAGAAAAAATTTTTAGTAAAATTTATCTACATTTCAAATTTTAATTGTATATTTACTAACCCTAACTAACATTATAACAAATACATAATAACGGGCTTGTACAGCCAATAAAAAAATAAAAATCAAGCTGCGATTCACCACCTTCGGGGGGACCCTCCAGCTTATAAAAAAACAAAATTCTCTGCGATTCACCACCTTCGGGGGGACCCTCCAGAGAATTATAAATTTTAAATAAATATAAAAATAGGCTTGTACAGCCAATAACCTTAATATAAAATCAAGAGCCGCGATTCACCACCTTCGGGGGGACCCTCCGGTTCTTTATAATTCAAGTTCAACTCTGCGATTCACCACCAAAGGGACCCTCCAGAGTAAAAGAACAATTAATATATATATACATATAAAAAACTTAACAATATGTCAAATCCTAATAACTTAATCCGACCTCCTGTACTGAACGCTGCTCCTCAGCAATCAGCTTCTTCCTCTCCCAATAACTTTAACATAGACCAGTTAACCACGATCATAACTGGAGTCGTTAACAACATATTAAAACAAGAAGGACGAAACATAGTCCAATCCGCCCTTAACCCAAATGCCAATTTTTCAAATATTACTGACGTAACCATTGATACAAACCTTTCCCACAATATAACCGAACTGGATAAAATACCAGACGTTGTTAGATGCCTTCGAGATTTCTCAGGTAATCCAGGAGAGTTTAACTCTTGGAAAAAAAGTGTAGATCGAATTCTTCAGATCTATGAACCTCTGAGAGGAACGCCAAAATATTACGGCATCCTCAATGTTATAAGAAATAAAGTCGTAGGAAATGCCGATATGGCCCTCGAATCTTATAACACGCCATTGGACTGGAAGGCAATTTCAAGATGCCTTACCCTCCACTACGCTGATAAGCGAGATTTAGGTACCCTTGAGTACCAAATGACTTCTTTGGTGCAAGGTAACCACACCATACAAGAATTCTACCAAAGAGTGTATTCGCACTTATCTCTAATTCTAAACAAAATCGGATGCATGGAAGTTGGTCCAGAATCTATGCATCTACTTACACGCACTTACCGAGACAAAGCTCTTGATACATTTATCCGGGGATTAAAAGGTGATTTGCCAAGACTTCTTGGTATGAGAGAACCAGTTGATCTCCCTCAAGCACTTCACTTATGCTTAAAACTTGAAAATCAAAACTATCGTTCGCACTACGCGCTAATCAATAATAACCAAATTCGGAAACATCAAGATTTTCGACCACCTCTCCCACCCAGAAAGCAGAACAACATATTTTATCCACAGTTAACATATATTCCGAGGCCACAGATGCCTCCACAAAATTTCACGTATCATCAACGTCATCAAGCTCCTCCAAATAATTTTCGCAATATGCAAATTTACAAACCATTTGGCCAACCACCTATCAAACCTCAATTTCCACGACCAGAGCCAATGGATGTCGACCGCTCCTTACATTCAAGAGCAGTCAATTACATGAATAGACCCCAAATTAATAACACCGTAAAAAGACCATCTAATTTTTCCCAACAAATACCTCTAAAACAGCAAAGGAATTTCCATATTGAATCAGCTACTCAACAGGATACACAACAAGACCAACACTACCAATATGAGTGGACACCCACTCCTCTAGAATATGAAAATATACTGACTACTGACGAAATTGAACAGCCAGACCAAACCTATGTAGGAAAATTCAATGCCAGAAACTCAAGATTATATCGATATCAATTTTTTAGAATGAGCAGTTCTTCGTTGCCTTACGTAGAGTTCAAGACGAAGAACGGAAAAATTCTAAAAATGTTAATCGATACAGGCTCAAGTAAAAATTATATACAGCCCTGCCACGTAGCAAAACAAATACTAAATGACGAACCATTTTTCGCAAAATCTATTGCAGGACAGATGAAAATTACTCACTATACAACCATAAATTTATTCGGCAATAAAGACACTATTTTGAAATTCTACCTTCTCCCTACATTAAATTCTTTCGACGGCATAATTGGAAACGAT
Source organism: Zeugodacus tau (assembly GCA_031772095.1). NCBI lineage: Eukaryota > Metazoa > Arthropoda > Insecta > Diptera > Tephritidae > Zeugodacus > Zeugodacus tau. Next base: position 54,189,850 of record CM062649.1, on the reverse strand, counting down.
AGTCTTAAAGAAATGCGTGCCACCGTTAATACTTATGACAATACTCTGACATTAGGTAATGGCACCAAAATTAAAATTAAACAAAAATTATCTCCGACATGACTGATCATATGACAGCTACACAAAAACAGTACATAAACCATCTAACTACAAAATACCCTAATCTTTTTACCGAACCAGATGAAAAACTTACTTATACCACCACCGTAGTAGGAGAAATTAGAACTTCTTCTGAGACTCCAGTATACACCAAATACTATCCATATCCTTTGGCAATGAGAGATTTTGTTCAAAATGAAATAGGAAACTTATTAAAAGATGGAATCATTAGACCATCACGATCACCCTACAACTCACCTGTGTGGGTTGTGCCAAAAAAATTAGATGCATCAGGTCAAAAAAAATACAGATTGGTAATTGACTATAGAAAATTAAACACATTAACAATAGCAGATAGATACCCCATTCCAGAAATCAACGAAGTAATTTCACAGCTAGGAAATAATAAATATTTTTCTGTTCTTGATTTGAAGAGCGGCTTCCACCAGATTCCCTTGAAGGGATCCGATATCGAGAAGACGGCATTTTCAGTCAATAACGGCAAATACGAATTCACCCGACTTCCTTTCGGACTGAAGAATGCACCAGCAATCTTCCAAAGAGCATTAGATGATATTTTGAAGAATCATATAGGAAAAATTTGTTATGTTTACATAGATGACATAATAGTTTTTGGCAAAGATGAACAAAGCCACTTCCAAAATGTTGAAAAAATATTTCACACGCTCGAAAAAGCAAACATGAAGGTCCAACTAGACAAATGTGAGTTTTTTAGAAAAGAAGTCGAATTCTTAGGTTTCATAATATCCCAAACAGGCATAAAAACTAACCCTGCCAAAGTAAAATCAATTCAAGAATTTCCATGTCCAAGAACGTTGAAAGACTTAAGGTCTTTTCTTGGTCTATCAGGTTACTATCGACGCTTCATCAGAGATTACGCCAAACTAGCGAAACCTCTGACCTCGCTTTTGAGAGGGGAAGATGGACGAGTGTCCAAAAATGCCTCAAGCAAAAAGCTAGTTGTGTTCGATAAAAGTGCATTAGAAGCTTTCAATAAAATTAAATTATCACTAATATCAAAAGAAGTTATATTATCATACCCAGATTTCAAACAAGAATTTCACCTTACCACAGACGCATCCAACTATGCTCTAGGAGCAGTCCTTGAACAAGCAGGTAAACCAATAACTTTCATATCCCGATCATTAAATAAAACAGAAGAAAGCTACGCCGCAAATGAAAAAGAAATGCTGGCAATTATTTGGGCTCTCACCTCACTTAGAAATTATTTGTATGGATCAGCGAAAGTTGTAATTTTCACAGACCACCAACCGCTCACATTTGCATTGAGTAATAAAAATCACAATGGAAAAATGAAGAGATGGAAGTGTATCTTAGAAGAATACAACTACGAGATGAAATACAAACCAGGAAAAACGAATATCGTAGCAGACGCACTCTCTAGACCTCCACAGACTGACATCAATGTTCTAACAACTACCGACCATAGTGATGAAAGTTCAGCACATCACCTCATCCCAGCCACAGAAGCACCGATAAATGCTTTTAAAAACCAAATTTTCTTATTATCAGGGAATGAAGATAGCTATTCATTTCAAATCCCATTTCCATCCTATCACAGACACACAATTACAAAACAAAATTACTCGACACCGGACATTATAGACATATCCTTGACCTAGCATTACTTAACGGACGTAAAAATCTTAGACTACAGTAAAGCACAGTTAGTGACGATCGACAATGGACAAGCAAAAATACAAGACGGAACATTCAGACTAATACACATCATTGACTTGGACAAATACGAACATTTTTTGAAAATCACTTATGACGAAATAACTACTCAAATCACAAGAAATAATTTCCTATATCCTATACTAAAACATGAAACTATACAAACCTTTGAAATCCTAAACGCCCTTAAACCTATTAATAATAAAATGAAAAGATCAATTGATATATTGGGAACGGCATGGAAATATATTGCCGGATCTCCTGATCATGAAGATCTAAATATAATAACTAATAATTTACATAACCTGAATAACAATAACGATAAACAAGTAATCATAAATAACTTATTTGAAACACGAATGAATAATATAACTAACATAGTAAATAAGATGTCAAATTCCATAAGAAAAGACGAAAATTTTATAACTGAAAATGTAATAAATTTGCAAAATAAAAAAAGATTAATAAAAGAAGAATTAGTAAATATAAGATATGCCATTCAATGGGCCAAAAATAATATTATAAATTCAGTAGTGTTAAGTAAAGAAGAAATTGAATTGTCAATAAAAAAATTAACTGAAGAAAAAGTACCGTTTAAAAATGCGGAAGAAGCATTAGAATCATCTAAAATAAATGTGTTAAGTAAAGGTACAGAAATTTTATATATGGTCAAAATACCACTAACGCTAGAAGAAACATTTAAAAGAATTATTATAAGACCAGTAAAAAGAACTAATAATGTTATAATTGAAACAAATTATAAAGAAATACTAAAAAGAAAAATGTATCTTACGAAATTAAAAATGAATGTGAAAGTTACAATGATTTAACAATTTGCAAAGAAACCAATTTGATAGATATAAGTAAAGATTTATGTTTAACAAGAATAATAAATAGTTTAAATTCAACATGCCAAACAACAAATGGTCATCAAGTTCCCATCATAGAAGAAATAAAACCAGGAGTACTTCTATTAAACCAATTCAACGGTAAATTAGAAGCCAACACGACATTATAATAGAGTACAAATCCAGAAGTTACAGCATCAAAGGAAAAAACATACGTAAATTTTAATGACCTACCATTCTATTAATGATCGAGGACGATCATATTTAAGAGGGGAGGAGTTAACACAATTGATTACGAAATTCACCAACATCGGTCAAATACCTTTACCCGCAATCGATGTACTGCTGACGCTGCATCAGTTATTGACTCCGCACACGCATCCGCCCAAATGATGACTCCGCATCAGCATATTGGCAATTGGGGACAAACGTCAATGTGACCAGCAAATAACATAGGTTTAATTTAAGCTTAAGAAATATTTTGTATTCAGTTCTTAAGTAGACAGTCTTTAATCGACAACAGCTTTAAGCTGGAGTTTGGAGTAGACGTAGACTTAGTCTTTAGAATTCAATTTAATCAATAAAATAAACAGCGGACACAAGCCCGCTATTTTTTAAAAAAAATAAAGTTTAATTAAAAAACTTAACTTGTACAAGGGGTTCAGTTTTTTTGATATACAAATATTTGAATTTTTTTCAAGTCCATTCGTGTGCCCACGAAGTAAGACCGAAATCTGCTAGTTTTATAGGAGGGATTATCCGTATATGAAAATATAAGTCAAAATCTAGACAACAATTTCGTTTTGACTATTTTTTAACTTCGCTTTCATAATCCTTATACTTCAGTTATCATACTAATGTACATACACACATATATAGATAAATAAATGCGTGAGTACACAAGTATATATGTATTTGCACATTAAATGCATCCACTCACTAATGTGCCCCAAGAGCAATTTCACCTTAGCAACATCTGGCGGCTGAATCAACTTAATCTGCAGTTTGCAACAACACCCACAGCCCACCACAGTGGCATTAAAAACGTAAGGATATTACCTACAAAAGTATGAATGTATATAAGCACATAAGTATACATACATATATGGAAACACTCACATATACTCTAATATTCCCACATGAATACTTGGCATTGCTCCTTTCATAGGTAGATACAAGTATAAAGTTGTTGTTATTATTGTTGTACTTTCACAAGTAATGCCTTTTTAGCCGACTTTCAGACAAGCACAAATGCATGCACGCATACATACGAACACAAATCGACAGGCATTTATTTATACTCGTAAGTACGCAAGTGCTCGACTCAATGCAACCATGAAGCAGCTTAGGGCGAATAATGACACTAAAAACAACAATAAAATCAGCAACCAGCCGGAATGTGCATTAAGTGCAAAGGTACAAACATGCTTTGCAAAACTGTAATGACAGCTGCAACAACAACAACAAAAGCAACTTGCTTTTGGCAACAATAGCAACCAGTGCTGCCTTGCAACGAGAGGTTCTTCGGGAAATATTTCTATCGATTTTTCTCACATCATCAGCAAACAATGACATCGCAAACTTAATCAACGTAAATTAAAGAGCATTTAACTTTGCCATCGGGCGGCGTTAACGTCATTTAAGGTGAGTTTTCTGTTTGCATTTTGCTTTTGTAGCTTTTTTACACATTGAATTGCTGGTTTCTAATGGGGTTTTCGGAATGTTTTAAAAGTCTCGACCTTAATATCTATCTATGTACCATTGGATAGATTGTAATAGATTTAGTATCAATAATTGTTATGTCTAAAATATTTTTAAAATAAATCAATTCTTGATTTCATAAAGGATATTATGTAAATTAGTTCTCCATTTACGAATAAAACATTGAAAACCAAATAAATAAAACCATGTTTCCACAAATACCCTGAATCACATAATACGTTTTCTCAAATGCTTTGCTATGAACGCTCTCTTCATGACGCTAATCTAATTCAGCTCGAGAATTCAGTTATTCTTTAGTTCGTTGAGAAAACACTCAAATTGTAAGGCAATAATAGCAAGAATTAACTCTTCTACAATTGAATGACGTATGAAATAAATATGGAAAAGTAGAACAAATATAAATATAACTATAAAACATGTTAAGTAGATTGAATTATATCAAGATTATGTGTCGGCCAGAGAGTAAAATATCTGTTTCAGTTCAACAGTTTCCATCATACTTCTACGAAGTATATTATGTTGTAATTTCAATACAGCCGTCTCTTTGGTTCTAGATGTGTAAAATTTATTGAACTTATATATCTTCAAGGGGTCAATAGCTCTGAGTAAGCAGGGAAGATAAAATGCCATATCTCGACACAAATTTGTCAAAGTTTTTTTTCAGCGAAAGTTGGTCTCGTTTAACAGACCCAAAGCAAAATCTTTATTCGCATGCCTCTAATACCAAAGTTTGAGGGGTTAGGTGGGTTTCAAAATTAAACAAAGAAATGTTTGTCTTATCTTTATAATCTTTAATATATTATCCAAAAATATCAAATCGATCCTAGTAAAATTCTAAGTGATAGACCCCCCTTTGGAAGCTCCGCCCATCAGCTTAATTTTAAACTTTAAACGAGTTTATCTCAAAAATCAATTCTTGAAGTCGGTGCACACGATATCACGATATCTCATCTTTGAAATAACATTATCTAGTTAATGAACTAAGGATTTTTTTATATTTTGATTACAACGATTTTTTCGAGCCAATATATCGAAGATTTTACCCAAGAAGTGAGATTTTCCTTAAAATTCTGTCAAAAATTCAAATGTTAATATTTTCAGTCTCATTATTAAAAAAAATTGTAAAAATATCCCTGTTTTCAAACTCTGAAATCGACTTAACTCCTAAGAATAAAAATGTCATGGATTTTCGATTCGATTGATGCTAAAATCTAAATCAGGGCCGCTTAGCCAGCAGCTGTGTTCAATTCGCCTTTTCTCTAATCGCTTTCTTTGAGCGTTGCTCTTTGAATTGTTTGTACAGAAGCTATTCAAATCAATGGGTTGCTAAAATATTATGCGACGCAGAAAGGATGATTTCTCCAGTAAACTCTGGCATCAGACATTACCTATTTGCGGCTTCTTTTATAGAGAAAAATTAATGTTCTGATTATTTTATTTTTTCGCATTAGTGTTTTCAACTAATGATTCACCGTTAGTCTAACACTCAACTCACATACCTTCAGCAGTCTCTAGTCATAGTTTTTAATCCCTAATGGTCTCATAAATATGTATGTTATAAGAGAGTGTAGGCAATGTTCTGGCATAACTTTCATATGTAGAATATTTAAAAGTTTTTACATGACAAGGATAACACTTGGTTAAACACTTTGCAACACCAACGGAGCACAAGAGTGCAGTCAAAAGCACGCATGGTCCTCTAGAAGCAGCTAAAGAGATGCCCCTGAAGTGTGAGTAATATTGTAATAACTATTTATTATAGGATGCTCGGCATGTATCAGCAGATATTTGTGAAATTTATGAGAAATTTCTCTCACACTACCACAAATCAAAGCAAAATTTATACAGACAAATGAACTAACTGTTGCAATTACAAAGACACACATGTCTACATTTCAGGAGCAGCTAAGCAGGTGTGCTTGTTGCATAGATGAATACTTATATATATACGCACGCGTGGTGTGGCATGATGGTGTTGCAACTTTATTGCCTTTGTAAATTTATAGAAATAAGTAAAGGAAAAAGTTTAGAATTTAGTTAATTCCTACAAAGCAACTGCAGCTGCTGCCCCTACACACATACATACACATGTTTGCATATAAACTTATAGGGGAGCATAGCTGTCGATGTTGTTGTTGGTGTGCTTTCTAATGCCAATCGACGACACTTTATAGCAAATTTGCACAGCTGGCTTGCAGCAGATTTAATTCTATATTTATGCAAAGACACATGTTGTTGTTGTTATTTGTTTTTTTTTTATTTTTGTTGGCACTGTTGCCGGAGACATGCAACAACTAAATCCTATGTCTGTGAAGTTTCGAAAAAAGTGTTGGCTCTGCAGCATGTTGCGGCCTGAGACATGTAAGTCGCATGCCTTAGCCAAAGCAAAGCGGAAGATGAGTTAATAAATAAAATCTATGCGAAGACTGGGGTCTCGATGTAGCTACAAACGATTGTATATGCACAAATTCATTTTTGAATGCCTGCAAATTTGCAACTGGCGCATATTTGAGGCAGACTAACACGCACATACAAATACAAATACACACAGAATATATAGATATATATGTATATCTATTTCAACTTGCTGCAATGCCACATCAACACCAAGTCATATCTACTTTTATCTACGCTAGTCTGCTCAGCTCAGTTCAACTTCATTCTCCACTTTTATCGAACTACTTATCCTCAAACCACTAAACTGCCAGCACTTTTTAAGCCAAGTTAAATGTGAATGCATTCAAATGCAATTTGTAGGTTATGTTGCTTTATCGCTTCGTCGCAACTTAGTCAGGCTGCTCACTTTGTTGGCTGTTTGTTGTTGTTGTTTTTGTTGCAATTGCTATGTGGCAGCGTCACATTCTGCACCATTTGAATTTAGCTAGTTCTGTTATTTATAGAAATTCCTTGGGCTTGTCGCTTTGATGCAGCTACGCTAGCGCTTCGTTGCTGGCGCTCAATTCTTAGTTTGCTTCTTCTTTTATTATTTTCTATTAATTTTCTACTTTTGTGAATTAACTTGGGTGCAAATATAATAAATGTGGTAAGCGGGATGCGCTATTTTTTTAAGAAAAAAAGAAAGTGGCGATTGTGTAGGTTAGGTTAGGTTGTAAGGCTGTTTCCCAAAAGGAAAACACACGTAGACTTTAAAAATATAGTCCTTTTTGAAGCCTGGATCCCCCCTAGATTAACAAATTAGGAGTCGACAAAGCGCCCTGAACCTACTTCAAATCTTCAGAGATTCTTAACCTCTATATTTGCTATTTCGCGAGCCTGTTCTAAAAAGTGAGATCCAAGAAATATCTTTCTTGATCTCGCAAAGGCGGGACATTCCAGAAGAAAGTGATGAGACGATTCCATCTCATCCTCCTCCATGCAACTTCTACAGCTAGCATCCGGTAAGATTTTTAACCTTACAACGTGGATCCCAATGGGGCAATGGCCAATAAGAAATCCTACGACTAAGGAGAGGTAAGGTTCACTTAGGATGAAAAGTTCAGTAGACCTACCGCGGTTAACCTTAGGCCAGAAGGATCTTGCGGCTAAACATGTGTTGGTAACTGACCAGCGCCTACCCAGCTCAGCCGAAGCCCATCTGTCCAATAACAGACCGCAGTAGGACAATGGTGCTCCAACATGCTTCCATGCTTCTAATAGTGATTGTGTAAGAACTTCAATATTTTTGTTGAAATAAGTACATGAGAAGTAAAATCAATTTATTAAAAAAAATGAACAATATTCCAGATTTTAGTTTCTAAATCGTTAAAACTACCTCACAACTACACCGTAGAGCAAAATATTTTTTAAGATTTATATAAAAATTATATTGCTGGCTGATTATTCATTAATATTTCATATATTCTTCACCAAGATACAGGGTGATTAGCATTATGTTGGGATATTTTTTATAGTATTCACATATAAAATATAGCCTACAATTAGGGGCATATCACAAATCTCAGTCTCTAAAGCTATGCATTTCAACATATCTGAGAAGAATCAAAAACTCATTAGCTAGTGTAACAGAAACCTCTTAATTCTTATACCAAGCTCTGACAGATCATAATGTTATGTTTGACAATAGATCTAAAAGCATTATTACTCTTCAGATATTATTTCTGTAGTTTAGTTTTGTGAAAAGAAAATTGTTAAAAAAAAATTAGAATACCTCAAATATTCCCCTTTTTCAATGGCAACATTTCTACGTATAAAAATATATATTACAGGAAGAGATCAGCGTGTATTTAGGATAGTAAAAAAGGTTTTATATTGAAGTATTTGTAAATATATTTTTTTTAACTATGTAAAACAGGATCACGAACTCTTCTCTTTTCGATATTACTTCTCTGCCAAAAGGTTCCTAATCTATAAGTTTTGAGTCAAGGTAAATATTTCTCTTGATAGGCTTAATAAACATTTTCATTCTAGATTAGAAGGATCCTTTCTAATGAATAGCTAACTGGAAACTCTCGATCCTTTTAATAAAGTTTACTATAAATATTTACTATAAAGTGTTCACTAGTTGATTCGGCTTTTCTTTAGATACTTTTAATAAAAAGTTCTTATTTCTGAAACTTTTTATTCACCGCACAAATGTGAAATTAGTGTCCGATAAGAACAAAATATGTGGATACTCTGTTTATAAAATTGTTGTTTAATTCCTTGGCCTGCAGAGACACCAACTTAAACTAAATTTTTGTGGCAAATTTTTTAAGTGAAGAAATAGAAAAATATATATTTCGAAAATGTATTCTGTCAGAATAATTCAATATTTTACACAAAGGGTGCAAATGAGCAAAAATTAAAAAAAAACAACTGTTTTATTTAAAAAAACGGTATTAAGCTGGTGGGAGACCTCAAAATATGCAAGAGAAACTATACTGTTTACTTTTATACTTAAAAAATTACTTGACAACCCTATTTCCGCAAGAAATTTTCTCAAATTCCAACGATAACCGACTGTCGTAACTCTCACCAAATGCTGGGCATAAGAAGCATGCGAAAGGTCACCTTCCAAGCAATTGCCAAGCAGACTGCCAGCAGTCACAGAAATTATTGCGCTCTGCCAATTGTCATGCCATTTTTATGCCACTGTTGCCAACTGGTCTGGCATGCAAGATGCTGCAGCAGCTGAAATGTGGATGCTGCGGCTTGAGCAACCGCTGCCAATTGCGGCCAACTGCACGCTTCACGCTTCCTACTTCACGCCACTTTCGTTCTATTTTGTTGTAGTTGTTGTTAGTGTTTTTTGTTGCTCTTACTGCGGTGTCTATTGGCAGTCGTTGGTGAATGCTTTCACACCAAAATGGATTTGAATGGAATAGTTGCGCTAAACTATGCAGTTCAGCTAAGCTGTTGGCGGAAAGTGCGATTACGTTGGACACACACACACACACACAGAAATGTATGCAAGTGTAAATGTGTAGCGATGTAAGCGCGTTGCAGTGATGCTGTTGGCAGCTACATAAGTGCATGTTGCACAAACATATGTTTGTTGCATGCGCCAATATTTATTGTAATGCGTTTAGTTGCTGGTGTGTTAAGTGCCCGACAGGCGTATTTTCGCTCCGTTACATCTCGCTTGACTCCCATTTTATTTATTTATTCATATTTTGCAGTTTGCACTATTTCCAGCGTGTCCCGCATGACGAAAAATAATCGAGTTTTACTTGCCATTTGATTTATGGCATGCCAAATTTATGTGCTCATGCGATATTCAGTGTGAATACACTATAATAGACTGGTCATAGTTGGCGAACAAACATATATGTATAGTGTATATATAACTGCATGCTTCTATAGACACTTGAAAGCCAGTTTGTTGCGCTTGCCGCATACAACAAATACAAATATTTCTAACTAAGTGCGAATATGCATTTTGTGGCACTCTAAACGTGTGTGCAACAAGCTTTCATGCATTTTATATTTTTGCGGAAATATAAATATAAAGACTAGGGTGGTCCCAAAATGTGGCAAGAACATTTTACAATACAAATTTTGAAAAACCGTTGCCACTAGCGTCATATTTATATTAATAAATGAAATAGAAATAAAAAAAATTTATTTTTTTAAGCACCACCCTAACATGCACACAATATGTATATACAATATTTCTACATGTGTCTTTGCCATGCGACACAAGTCATATCCAATTTGGCTTTTCCCTCAACGATAAAAGTAATCGTCTCGTATTTTACATTTGGCATTTCGTGCATTATTTATTTATTTGTGGCAGTTACATGCAACCATTTACTTGCTATTGGCATGTAAGCCAATCGATATACACACGCGCCATAGATTGTTGTGCTTTTAGAGTTGTGCCATTTTTCATATTTTATTGCAGCTTTCACATTCGAAATTTCAACAAATTTAGTTGAAAGTGGAAATTGTATTTGACACGCATTTGCACATAAATATTCGAGAAAGGAAGCTAGTTAACTGCGGATAGCGGAGACAAGGAATGGAAATTTACTACACGAAGTTTATGACATTTTGATCGATGAGCTTTCGTGGTGCTATTGCTTTAATTTTTAGACATTGAACTTCCATTTTTACTGCAAAACAAAGGAGAATCGGAGTCACAAATCAATATTTATAGGGGGCCATCCATAAATTACGTCACACGAATTTAGGGAATTTTCAACCCCTCCCCTCCTCCTTGTCACAAGATGTCACATTTTAAACCACCACTAACCCCCACTAACGTGACGTCACCCATTTTCCAATTTTATGGATTTATCATAAAATAAAAAAACAGGTTATTCTATTTATTCTTATATTTATTGAATAATCTTTAATAAAATCAACATTTAGTTAAATATTAAAGTACAGAGACAACGAATGACTAGTCAAGAAATAATAGATACTTAATTATGCAAATTAAAAATACTTCAGAATACTACGACTTAGAAATGTATGACTGTTACACGGCAGAAGACAATTGTCAAGTAAACAATGGGAATGAATAGAAGTCACTGCGCCGGCGCGAAGCATGTGCCAGCAGCGCAGCAGAGCGGGAAACGATATTGCCCTAAATTTTGAAATGTCACAAAGCTTTTGACCCCCACTGTCCTTGTCACACAATGTCACTTCTGAATGATAACCTCCCCCCCCCCTTCAAGGTGTGACGTAATTTATGGATGACCCCTAGTCAATATTCAGAGACTCTTAAAAATTCATCAAAGCTTCAAAAAAAACTTATTTTAGGGATAGATCGTGAATAATTCTTGTTGATGTCAAAACGAATTTTGTGTTTATTCAACAACGAAATGGGTGGATTTTGGTAATGAAAAACTTCTCTAGATATTTTTTAATCCTTCGAACAATTTGGATTTAGATAGAGTCTTCTTCGATTGAGGAAATCGAAAACAAAATATGTCAAACATTTGGGATTTACTTTGAAGAACTAATATGAGCATTGCTATGAAAGAAAACGAGACCTTAGTTTGTTTAAAACTAAAAAAAAACAATAACAAAATATAAATAGTTTCACTTAAGAATACAGTCAATAAATTAGGTTGGGTTCTTAGGCAGATCTCTGCATATGCAGGAAGACCTCACTGAGACCGTATTGAGCGCTGTCCTTGATATAAAAAAACTCCTAATGGATCAGAAAGACCGGTATGATGATTCGGCAAAGCTCTGGAATTTGTTCAAAACTTCTTGAATCGACTAATGTATATTCTAGCCAATTCGTTAGGTTCGCCGATGGTGAGTCTGCCAAAGTGTTCCAACCTTAGTCGGTCGAAGGCTGTAATTAGAGGAGGCAATCCTTATATGATTCAACCTCCAACATCTTTGGCAACTGTCATGTGCCAGGATCCCTAGTTTCAACGCATGTGGACCTATCAGACAATTGCTTACTGGACACCTATGATCGTGCCGAAATGGATGGATGAATAGGTAGAAGCAGTTGGCGCATTCGCGACTTGGCTCCCACGTCACTCTTGACATAATAACTTTGTAGTTGTAGATAATTTCGTATATCTTGGGACCAGCATCAACAACACTAACAATGTCCAATTCGAAATCCAGCGCAGCATCACTCTTGCCAAAAGGTGTTACTTTGGACTGAGTAGGCAATTGAAAAGTAAAGTCCTCTCTCGACGAGCAAAAACCAAATTCTACAAGTCCTTAATAATTCCTCTCCTGATGTATGCTGCAGAAGTATGGACGATGACGACACCCGTTGAGACAACACTAGGAGTTTTCGAGAGAAAGGTTTGCGAAAAATTTATGGTAATTTGAACATTGGCAATGGCAAATACTTCAGAGACTGCTCCGATGACATAGAAATAGTCCAGCGCATAAAAAGACAGCTTAGGTCATGTTGTTCGAATGGACGAAAGCAATTTAGCTTTGAAAGTGTTCTATGCGACACCCGTCGGGAGAAGCAGATGAAGAAGATGTAGGTATGTCGCCGTTGGTAAGACCAGGTGGAGAGCAACATGGTCTCTCTTGGTATTTTCAAGTCCCCACTTTTCCAGATATATCAACTACGTTCATATTTAAGATGTAATATTTCACCAAACATCGAAGTGTTATTCAATATAATTACATGAGCTCCCCTTTCGCTGGTGACTAAATGACCCACCTCGTACGCACAGAAATCATCTAAATGGCTTCAATTAATATTACAAAATTATGGGATAGAATTAATACATCAATGACTCGTCTGATAAATGCAAAATCATTATCCAACTACCACAAAGATGGAATGGAAATAATAATAACAACACAAAATTTTGATTGCAAGCAAATCCAAGCACACGTATCACTATGAGCCCGCCCAACTTCCATGCAAATAAAAGGGAAATTAACGTGTAAAAGCACTAATGGATCAGCTCTTGTGCATAACAATCAGAAGCCATTTACAGGCGATATCCACAACCAGACACACATGCGGCCATATGTAGATGTAGCCATTTGGACAGTTAGTATGTAAGTATGTTGCATGTAGTGTTGCATGTTGGTTGGTACGAGTGCGACGCGTTTGCGTGCGTGTGGTAAATGCCATTAAGGGACTCAGCAGTTAAATGAGACAACAAAACGCAAATCTGCAACATAATCTAAGGCAGCCAAGTGTGCGGCATTGGCAACGGTATGCATGATGCATGCATGCAACATGAGGCGACATACACGTGTATATGTACATAGATATGTAAATGAAGGCGGATGAATGTGCGTGCGCTTGTTCGTAAGTAAGTGAATTTGTGTTGCAGATAAAATAAATAGATTCGTACAAATGAGAAACACAAAAGCCGAGTCAAGTCGAGCCAAGTAAACGACGACAATGAGGAGGACCTGCCACGCAGTCAAATGGACAGTGGCAAGCAAATGAGGCAACAAGACTGGCGCAGAATGCTGTGCGTTGTTTGGGGAGGGGGGAAGCTGAGGCAACTACACAGGTATGCTACAAACATGCAATACACATGCCATAACGATGCTGTTGGGGCACGCAGCAAAGCGTCACGCAAACGCTGCAGGCGGTGATGAGTGTGGCAAGTCTCTGACGTGGTGGAGTGTGGTGCAATGAATTTTCGCAATCGCTTTCAGCATACTTTGTAAACGTGTTGCATGCAACATACTTACACACATGCACACGAAAATAACAACCGTGTTATGTAGAGAAAAGTGCGTTTCTAGGAAACGGTGAAAGGTGGCATGCAACAGCGGTGGTGTACAGTTGCATGTGCACATGCAAGGCGTTGCAAAGATGATGATGATGATGATGCAAATGATGTGTGGCAGCAGTAAATGGGCTATGCCAACATGCCAACTATGCAAGCGGCGGTGTGGCATGTCAGCATGCCAACGCACGTCATCAGCCCAAAAATGCAGCCATGGCGACGTGTCGAGGTGGCACGCACGAGTAAGCGTGCGCCCGAGTATGCCGTGGGCGAGTAAAGTGCGGCAGCACTGCTATTTACTTACATTGCAATAAATCTAACTTGCAACATTAATGAACTGCACGCTGCGGCGGTGGCATGTAGTTGCCGCCTGCTAGACTCCACAGCCAGTGATTGTTTAGTGCGAAAAATGTTGCTGAAATTGCATAATTTTCGCTTTCCAATTTTCCATTTCAATTTCACTGGAAAAAAGAATGTATCTTCAAGACGCTTGCGTTAAAGGCGCAGCAGATGCGTGTTGCATGTTAGGCAGTTACGCGCCACAGCACAAGAGCGACCTACTCCACTGCACTCTCGGACGAAGATATACATAAATTCTTTGCAACTCAAACACACACACACATACACATGGATTTAAGCATATTCATGCCACGGCAGAAAGGTAAGTTGTTTTAATCGGGTCAATTGTTGCAAATAAACATGCCACGAGAATGTTGCTCATTCAATGTGAACACACAAGCATGTGGCAAGGGCCACAAGCAGCGCCAACAGCGGCATTCGCGCGCATTTAACTTCAAAAAGAGTAAAGTCGTTTGTCCAATTAGTCCTTCAAATAAAGACAAAAGACAGCTAACAAGCCCGTGCGCAGTCTCAAACCGGACAACAACAACAACCAGAAATTGCTTGTGTAGCTGCAACTCCAAATGCATGCAACAGTAAGAATTAACATTTTTTTCGAAACAACAAAATCGCTAAACTGCACGAAAATGTTGCATGCAACGCGCGCGGTACGAGTTTGTTGCACCTCGTACACTCCTTGGTTGTCCTTCTGCCATAGCGAGGCATGCTGTAGGTATCAACATATAACAAAGCATATAACATACCACGAATTGTTTGCTGTTGTTGTTGGCTTTATTGCTTTCACGGGTTTAGTAGCTAATGCTTTTGTTTTTGTACTTGTTTTATTTATTTTGGGTAGTATAGTCATGTCATAGCCGGCATCGTTTACGTTAAGTAAACAGCAGTCATCGAATAAATTGGTATAGCCTTTGGTACAGGGGGTCAAAGTTACGAAAAAGTAGATAAATCTGGATTAAATTCATCTGTTTTTAATGTGCTTCAACGGACAAAAAATTAAAAATATCGAAAATATGGTAAAAGTCCTCACAATAGACTTGGGTTCCACATCTCACAATTTAATAAAGGCTCTATTTCCGCATTTTTTGATAATATTTATAAAAAAAATAGTTCGAAGGAAAATGAAATTATTTCTCTTGCGTTCCATTACAATCCACAACAACAAAGTGTGAGTTTTCTGATCACAAAGTAAAAATTATGTCATTGGAGATCATACAGAAAGCAAAGACACATATTATACAAAAGTTCCACAAAAACTTAAAATAAAAATAGTAACTTAATGCGAGTTTTTAATGACAAAAATTTACACTTATGTTCCACTACAATCCACAACAACATAAACTCATTTTTTGCGAGTTTTCTGGTTCCAAAGTAGAAATTAAGTAGTTCGAGCGCATATTGAAAAGAAGGAAACACATTACAATTAGGTTCCGCTACAATCCACAAACTGAAATTTATTGCAATTTTTGTGATCATAGAGAACATTTAGTTTGAGTTTCAGAGAGGAAGTCAACATAATACACTTAGGTTCCACATAGACCAACAATCAAAAAATTCACCCCTTGCGAGAATTTTGTTCACAATTCGACACACAAAGACCATTGTACACTTCGACAGATATCGTGAGACATTCGTTGTTGGTGATGAAGATTCACTGGCGCGTAGAATGCGAATTACGGTGATCATTTCGAAATTAACATAATCACATGCGTTCCTTAGCATGGCTTGTTTGCCATGTTGCCACTACCGCTGACACCACCACCGCCGTCGCCATCTAACACACACCTACACAGCGCGCAGTGCAGGAGGGAGCAAAAGGGAACCGCGACAGACAGCCAGCTGGAGTAGAGCAGCCGCCGTCACTCAGTCCTTCAGGCGGCTAACACACAACATATGGTCGCGTCGCGGTTGAGGTAAGATATTTTAGTGCGCACATAGTACCAAACAAGCAACTGCCAAATTTATGCAGCGCTTAGACACACACACACACACACACAACTTATACATTTGGCTAAGGCGACGACTAAACGCTTGGCGCAAAAGCTTTGTGGCCAAAAAGCGACTGACAGCGCGGCAACAACGACACATGTGCGAACATTTTCGCTACATTTCACCCTCCGCTACTTCACACCTTTTGTGTGTTTTTTGTTTTTGTTATTGCTTACTTTGCATGGAAATGCGGCAAATGAAATTCAGCTGACATGTTTGCAACCCGCGAAATTCAGTTTGAGCGATTGCTTGACAGTTTAAAAATTTAAATTTCCATTGTGGCAAGGAGGGAATATACATATATATTCAGCTGATTGTTGTTTTTCTTATTGTAAGTTGTTGCTTTTGTTTGGCTGTTGGCTTAACCTTTTCGCGAATTGACGCCTGTCACATGTGTGTGTTTGTATGTAAATTAGTTCTCTTCTTACTCCCTCAGTTCTGCGACCTTTACTTGGGGATTTGCGCATTTCTTTGTCCCTGACATGGGAATCGGTTTTACATATGCATTCTATCTTACTTATATCAATTTCATTCCCTGCCTTCACATATACTTTCACACCACCACACATATACACTTGCAAGCAGACGGAAGTGACAAATTACCGACAGGTGACGGCATGGCGCTGACTAAGACTATAATTAATGACACTTTAATGCAAAGTTTGCTGGCGAAAAACAAGTTGAAAGACAAAGAATGTAAATTTTATTTTCACAAAAATCCAATTGAATTGCTGTTTAATTATTCTGCCGAGTTACAGAACGTTGCAAGTCGTGTGCTTTGGCAGTTACTTGTTTACTACATGAGATAAGTGACGGGTGGTGCAAATTACAATATAACAGCTGCTACTTGACGGTCTGAGTCGCGGTAGCGCGTTAGACCATATATTTGTTACACCATATTATTTAACAAAGAAAAACAAAAACAACAAACTTAGTTTATGTGTCACTTGTAAGATGTAATTTGACTAAAACCAATTATGAATAAATTTATTAATTAAATAATGACTCAACTTTGGCATAATAGTTTTATAAAACAGGTGCCAACTATAAGGCGATGCATTTCGGGGTTCCCAACGTTTTTAAGAAAAAAACACAGAAAATTCAAATTTAATGGAGAATGATTATTATCATTCGAAAGAACATTCTTTGGCTTTTATTTTTTGAAGATTATCTCTTTCAAATGTTTGACCCGACTACGTCTTACATGGTCCATCCTCTGAATCCAATTTTCGATGACATTTCGACTGGTAACTGGTGAATGACACGAGTGATGTTTTGCTCCAAGGCCTGAATCAAAGCGGGATTGCCCACATATACTTTAGACTTTATATATCCCCACAGAAAAAAAGTCTAACGGTGGCGGTGCGGATTATCGACCAGACCAATACGTGAAATTATCTGCTCATCGAAGTATTCTCTCAATAAATCCATTGTTTAATCCTAAGTAAGGAAAGTGCGCCATCTTGTCGAAACCATATGTAGCCGAGATCATGAGCTTCAATTTCAGGCATCAAATAATCGGTTATCATGGCGCGATAATGGTCGTCATCGATAGTTACGTTCTCTCTAGCATCATACTTGAAGAAATATGGCCGGTGGAATCGGATCACAAACCACACCAAACCGTTTTTTTTTCTGGATTATTTCATCCAGGTTTGAATCTCTTCAGGTCCCAAATGCGGCAATTTTGCTTGTTTATACACGTTGGATCCTCTCGGAACTCTTCAAGAGCCCTGCTGGACGTGGTCTATTCGGTCGAATATTATATAAAATAGCTGGGTCTCAAGAAAGGTGAGGTTGCGTACTCTCAGTAGGCCGATTATGTTGACCATAAGTTGAGCGAAGCGAGCGAAACATATTCTTCACAGAAAAAATTGTAAACATTGTTCCGTCGTAAGTCTTTTTATGATGAAATGCCAAACAATACTGAACAAAAAGAACATGACAACTTGACACGACTCACGCGTGATTTGTCAAAAAAGGTTATTGAAAAAAAGTACCACTAATTGGATCATCCGTTATAAGTAATACCCAGCCTAAATGAACGAATTTTCCTCTAATCCTAAGACCCTAAGTGTTCTCAATTTATCAATACAGCAACTCACTAATTGGCCAATTAGTATTTAATTGACAATAAATTAACATTCAAGTCTTCATGCAATCTCGATTATAGAAAATAGGATGAGAGACTAGAATATTCGGCATGTCGTAAGCCTTTTTGGGTCCAAATTTTAATTTCTTCTGAGGTTTGAAGATTAAATATTTCTCTCCTTGAAAACTGCTTTGAAATAAAAGACGCTCTCACATCACTTGCGAACTTAATATAAATGCATACACATTTACCGTTATAATTACCGTTACATTCTTTCCTACTTCGCCCACGAATGCATGCGTCGTATCAGTTGCTCACGAGCAATCTTGAGAACATTTGGAAATCGAATGCAGTCAATTTATTATTTTTTATTGCCGGCACGAAATGCATACAAGCAAGTCGTTGGCATGTGAGCTGGGGTCACAACAACAATAACAGCACGATGTGCATGAAAGTAATAAACTTCGAAATGTGCTTTACGAGCACGCTTTACCGACCGCTGTTGCTTACTCTAGGGCGCCACACTGGCTCTAGCGGCGATCGTATTACGAGCAATTGCTGTGCCAGCAACATGATGCCACATCAACAACAGCAACAGCAACAACGAAATGTAATAAGAACTGTAACTAAAAACTGGCTAAACTTGTTGCCGATGCAAATTTAAATGCACATAAATAGCCGCTGCTTTAATGGCGTTGCTACTGTGGCACACATACACTCAATTGTGCCGACAGCCGATGAATGACTGTTATTTTAGCTGTAATGAGTTTTTAAAAGCATTGCGCCATAATGAGTTGCAACAACAGCGGGCGGTACGCAGTGCATTTGCAATTTTAGACGCTTGAAGCGCACAACACCGTTATGCAATGGTGAATGAATAATAACGGAAAATAATTTTGTAATACTGAATACCGTTTCATCTTCTTCTTTTTTAATTCTTTATTATTTATTTTTTAATTTTTTTTATTAAGTTTTTCTATAAAAAAATATTAATGGCAGCAACGCAAAACAGTTTTCCAAATTCTTGCCGCTGCGTCAGCGCTATTTCCTGCCTCAATCAAGCTGCTTCAGAAAGCATTTGGCAGCTGTTGGCTGACCGAATCGCCCGCTCGATTGGCCCGCATTTGATGCCGCTCGTTATAAATACATAAAATTCAATTTATTTTAACGCGAAAATAATCTTTTCTTCATTCGAAATGTGTTTACAATTGCGAAAAGCAATTTTCTCATTTTAATTTTCTGCGAAAGCGAAGAAGCTGCTGCTGTTTCTAATGGAATACAGGAAATGCGCACACAGTTGGATTTACTTAGTTGCAGTGAAAAATAAATACCGCAATTAAAATAATAATAAATGAGCTAGGGGGATAATGGCACGTATAATATACTGTATATATGTTCGAATTATTTTTAGTCCAAAATTGATATTCGGAAACTTCGTTGGGGTTTTTGTATACAGATCCTCAAACAGATCATCCCGAATTTAATACATCTTCCCAAATATCCAGTAATGTTCTGTGTAATGTTCCCGGAGTGATATCCAATATATTTTCAAAAGATTTGTGATACAAAAGTTCATCATTAGAAGTTGAGGGTTGATTACGGTCTAACTAACTAATGAACGCTAAGATCGAAAACATATTCGAGTCTCGTGGATCAGATCAAGGAATTAGCCGACAAAACTTTGAGAGTGGTGAATCGAACAAGCGATTCGCACTAATCCAATATATGACCACAAATTCCCCTTAATATAATTCAACTGCATAATTTTGTTGTTGGTTCAGAGGTCAAAAGTAGCGAACAGAAAAGAGTCTAATTGAAGAGGTTAGCTTAATTAAGATCAGGAACTATCGATGAGGTTAATAATTGATAATGTTGTATTATTTTTAGCAATAATTCTTTCTAAAAGCTTCACTAAAGACTGAGAATTAGTTTTGGATTACGTCTTCTCTTCTACTACTACAATGTATTAATCAACAAACAACAGAAATCTATTGCAGTTGAGCAAATATAAACAAATAAATCAACTTCGCTAAATACTAATGCATCCGTCTGTGGTGTCTACCGCAGAATGTGTGATTCAAATACTTTATTAGTCATAATTCAAGTATAATATTTCGCTCTTTAATTAACACGAAAGCTAACAAATCACGAACAGTAGTTTATTGCGTTTTACTGTTTTTCTGATTTTTGTTGTTGTTCAATGAAATCACAAATTATGAATGGGTGAAGGGCCATAAATTAAATTGAAAGTTGTTTTATTAAATGCGCGCAGCTGGAGGATGAGGCCAACAGTCACCACTAATATCACTATCATTTACATCAACGCATACGTTTAAGTGGCTGGATGTCATAAATTAAGTTGAAGCATTACTTCAATTACTGGAAGAGAATCACGTTGTGTCTGTAGAAATATGGAACTACTCAATTATGGTGCAGTACTGGTTCGCAAGAGAAAATGTGTAAAAATACTACTTATGGCAAGGTCAGCCAAGAGAAGTAAGCACTCGCCATTATTTTCTCCTTTGAGTTCTGTGTAACATAAAGAAGGGTTTAACCTTTGAACTTTAGCTTTTTCTTATTTCAAGACGCAAAGGAGAAATCGAAAGAGCCATAAGTAGTTGACTTTGGAAAGCTGAAAATCGACCAAAAACATTATAAAATTTTCTTAACATGGTCAGAGGGATTACAACTCCCAAGTGAGGTTCAACTGTACAACACATTGAATTTGACACAAGTTTTACGTCTCTTCCAACTCAGCGGACCAATCTGATTTTAGACTAACACAATGAGTACCACGAAAAATCCACAAATCTTCCCTGAAGTAACAATACTGAGTTCTTTTTTTACCGAAAAGCGATATTTCCTGGTCTGTATACTGTCCCAGCTTCCTCATACAATTTTTCTTAACATGGTCAGAGGGATTACAGATCTCGGATCTTCTCTTGGAGCTACCAAGTGTGGTTCAGCTGTACAACGTATTGAATTTGACACAAGTTTAACGTCACTTCCAACGGAGCAATCAGCTTTTATGTAGACTAAAACAATGAGTACCACGAAAAATTTATAAATCTTCCCTGAAGTAACAATACTGAGTTCTTTTTTATCTAAAAGCGATATTTCCTGATCTGTATACTGTCACAGCTTCCTCATACAATTTTGAGTAATGCTGCCCAATTGGCAAATCTTAGTCGGATAAGAATTAGGGTCCATTGCGATTTCAGAGACCCGAATGTCGTAGTAACGACAGATGTTCTTCTAACGTTCATTGCTTTAAGCTACATTTAAATGTATTGGTAATTATTTTCTACAATTTAGAGTTACTGAGTCCTCCGAAACACCGAAAGCAAGTCAACGGATCGCTTTTTTTAAGCTTAGCTCATGGACTTGTCGATTAACGCGAAAGTTCACTTGGCGTCTTCGTTTATACGCAGAATATCAGGACAAGACGCAGAGTTGTGATTGTCGAGTTTGAAAAAGCCTCTAGATAAAAGTTGCAACGAGTTCTTAGTTTAAAAATTCATGTCAATAATAAATTCGAGCTTTTTCACTTTCCAACTCTTTCACTCTAGTCCAAATGTAGTGATGAACTGGTCGCTAAAGAACCAATACTAGATCCATCCAACACTTACTACCGAGAGACCATATGATTATGAAGCAGATCACAGCGCGTAAGAATTTAAGTACATACACTCCTGTTCTTTTTCTTTTCGTTTTGCTGCCAATAAATATATATTCCACTTTCGATTAAAGTTTAAGGTCAATCATGAGCGTTCCACTTAAGGCCGCCGTCGTATGCTTAAGTGATTTATCGAAGTGAGAATAAGCAAACAATAACTTGTGTGGCAAGCGAAATAAAACAGTTGCGCGGCATTGTGATGATGTCAGCCGTTGTTGTAGTTGTTTGTGCTGCGAAAGCCGGCAATAAAGTGAGTAAATTAGTGGCGGAGCGTAGCGTTTGAGTAGGTGGTAAACAGCAGATAGTGGCTACTTCAACGCAACAATATCAATAACAACAAAAACTGACAACAACTCGGGCTATAATCGTAAAGTATGGAGAAATGCGAATAGCAGCAACAACAAGAACAACAAACAGTGGCGTATTTATGTTTACAGCCGTGCGAATAAAACGCTGGAAACAAGATGCTAATCTTGGCGGCTTCCAAGGCCAAGAAGTGTCTACGCAAACAAATTAAACACCAATAAACATAAACTGAAAGCACGCAATACAGCACAGTGGCAACACTGCGCCGGTAAATAAATAACAAATGAGAAAAAATGCATATTTAAACGAAAAATAAGAAAAGAAAAATTTAAAAACAAAAAAAATATTTTTAAAATCAAAATAAAACGCAGCGAATGCGGCGTGTTGCAGCTGCCACCGCCAGGACCACAAATCATGACGGCTGGAAGGCTACCGAAGCAGAAACTTGGAGAACCTAAGCACGCGTGTGGCTAGGTGGCAAGTGGTAGCTGGTAAGTTTGCGTTGCAACATGCTGTGTGCGAGAGCGGCTGAAGATTGATGTGTGCAACACCAAGGAAAACATGTACTATGTACTCGTACGCAAGCTAAGGCAGGGAAAGAATAATAGCAGGCGCCTCAAGTGCGAGCCCCGAACAGCCGATGAATGAATGAATGTGTGGCAAGCAAGCATTTGTTGCAACGTAGGTGGGGGAGCGCAAGCCACTGGCACAAAAGCCATGAATGGTCAGTGCAGTCGGGGTTGTGTTGGCATGGCAAATTGGACAGAAAATTTACAAACTATGCACTTGAGGCGAAGTTCTCAGCAACAAAAGTGATTCATGTATTTTGACGTGATAGCGGGGAGCACCGAGGGTGTGTATGGTTTTGTTGTAATGTGCTGTGATAGTAGTAAAATATGCTAATTAACAGCATGTCAACAATGGAATAAACAACATAACAGCAACAACAAGAACAACAATTTAGTATACAACAAATATGAATGGACGGGAGTGTAGTGTAGCATGGAAGGAGTGGGTCGACAGGCGTAGAGTTGAAAAGCAAATTTACGACTTTGTATACAAAACAAAATTTTCAAGTTCAAAATTAATGAGCGTGGACGTAGCGAAAGCCATTCATATGCATATAAACACATACAAACACATCTGCGAGTATAAATATACACTGAAGCACAGCACAAAAGCATCAAAGCGCAAAACAGTCAGGTAGTTATGCAAATAAATCCATGTTGCACAAGTTGTACAGGTAATTTAGAGGGGATATGGGAGTAAGGGGGCATTAACAACGAAGGGTAAGCAACTGAGTGAATGCAAGGATGCGTGTGAGACGCGTTCACACATCCTTGCTTGTCAAGAGATGAACAGACACCACGGGTAGTGGCGCGCTTAGGCAGGTGAATAGCGTAAAGGCATGTTGCTACTAAAAGATTTGGAAGCTGCGAACCAGAGCAGGTTCAAAAAATATCTCTGGAAGTACGTTTGTAGCTAAACTCAAAAAATGAGTGAACGCCATGAGGCACAAGCACACAGGTACATATGTTCATACATGCCTATTTGTGATGCAGGATTATGCCGTATGATCTGTAGCAAAATTAAAATTATGTGAAGTAAAGAAAAATAAACACGAAAAATATTAATAAGTGAAAGAGCATATTACTCATACGAAAGAAGCAAGTTATAAAATTAAGGAAGTGCTCATTATATTATTAAAAGTTGTATGACCTTTTGCTCCCCCCCCATTGACCGAAATCATTTAGAAGGGTTTAGAAGTAGATAACTGTTCCTATAGTTATAGTAAATGTGATGGCGACTCCATCATCAGTTTGAAAAGAGTACATGAGAGGTATTGTGCACAAAAATATAATAAGGGGAAATACGCCCAAAAGTAAGTAAGACAAAAATATGACGTTCAATCCCTTTACTCAAATGATCCATCGAAATAAATGTTCGTAATTTTGTATAATTGTTACGGCAGCAATCAGAACATAGGTTTCAATATATTAACCAATCAGCATAGCTTACAAATATATCCATATTTCGACCAATGGTCTGGTAAAGTGGTGAAGAATGTATTTCAAACATATTTTTGTTTACGAATTACATTTTATAGAATAGATCATTTAGTGTTTATAGTCCCTTAACTTACAGTAATAGCTAAGATAAAACTTCGTATAGCATTCGCTTTTCTTCTTTGAAAGCTCTAAAAGCTCGCTCAAAAAGAGTTTGTTGAGAAGCAAAAAAAAGTTATGAGATTTTCAAGCTTTTGAACTTTTTTAAGATATGTTTTGAACATTCGAAAAAATAGGGTATAGAAAACAGATTATCAACTGTTGAAATATATAAAAATGTTGCGTACTTCATGGGGTTTACTTCAAAAAGTTACAAAAATTACCAAGGAATAAAAAGCTTTGAGCTTTTTAGTAGCTTTTTTATATTCAATTTTTGAGCTTCATTAAGAACAACATTGATGTTTATAAAACAGATTGCCATTTTTGCTATTTATCTCCAAGTAATGAAAAGTTAAGCTCTGGACTTTTTGATAGCTTTAACGCCGTTAAGTTGTTATGAAATTTCACCAATAACTATAATAAGTTATATAAAACAATCAATTGCTGAAATATCAACGTTGAGTGTTCTTTACGGGTTTTACTAAAAATTTCAATGAAAGAAAACAGCACTTGAGCTTTTTAGGAGCTTTCACTCAATTCTATTGTCGAGAACTTTTGAGCTTTTGTAGGAATAGCAATAAACCATAAGCAGATTTTTAAATGTTGGAATATAGAAGCAATGATTATCTAGCAAGAAATAATTTAGCTGTCTCTTATTTATGTGATTACTTACTATAAAAAACATTAAGTTTAATGCTAAAATAAATGACCAGTACACATTTACTTTTATTCACACAAATTTTCTCACATTAGAATTATGAATTCCTAACCATCATGACCACAGCCACTATGGAATATGACGCAAACATGCAGTAAAAACATAGTCGCTGTTACTAAAACGAAGTACAATGTCCTCACGACTGCGGGAAAAAAACATACGCGCTGACATGATTGAAATGAAAGATCTGACACAGGCCACAAGAGAGACAAATGAGCTGCCACAAGCTCGCAAAACAACTGACAGACATGACAAACATGCATTGTGCCAGACAGTTAGACAAGATGCGAAGTTCGTGAAGTACTCACTGACATGACATGGCGGCTTAAAAAAGGGCCACACACTCATGCTCATACAAAGTTGTTGCAAAGAATCTTGGCAAAGCAAAAATACTCGCACGAAATTGTTAGGCAATCAATGAAAGCAGAAAGGTAAACATATTGCCGGACAAACAGATAAGTCAACGAAACACAGGCACAAAGAGCGTACGAAAAAAAAGTGTGCTTATAATAAAGTAAGGAATTGCTTGTGTCAACAAATTGCGGTTGGCGACGAAGGCGTTAAGCTGCTTATATTTTGCGGTTGTCAAAGGCGAAAAAGGTGAAGTGCAGAACAAGCACAACAATGAGCAGACTGGTTGTAGGAAGTTCTTCTTTTTATATATTTAAACGCAGATGGGCGTAACGCTGACGCCGATTTAACATCCGCTTAAAGGAATACTTGCATATGCTAATACATACACGATACATAATATATATATATATGTAAATAAGCGAAAGCTTTTGTAAAACACACTTAAAGCATTTTACATGCAAATTCAAGCATCTCCCGAGGTCCTTATTTAATTTAATTTTTTTCTTTTTGCTGCTGCTCTTCATTATTTTGCTTTTGCATGCGCTTCTGCTGCGGAGCGCCACAAAAAGACAAAAGACAAAAGCATATAAGTAGCATGTACGAATCGTGTTAAGTTGAGAAATAAACAAACATTAATCAATGTCGCTTTGGCGTTAAATGTGCAGCATTTTCAGCTGCCGTAAAGCAAAACGACTTGCGCGCCGAAGCTTCCAGCCGCAGTAGTAAAATGCTTGTGACGACATTTCGACATGCAAAAAATTTCAAAAAAAGAAGAAGACAAAGAAGAAAGAGTAGCAAAAATAAACTGTATTCACGGTGAGCGAAGACCACTCAAGGACGAGCGGCGCTACGCGGACTTGGACGGTGGTCGGCTGAAGACGGCGACAGCAACATCATCAATCAATGCTGTGGCTGCAATAAATTTTTAATGTTTCGACTGGCATAAAGAAAATGTTGTGTTAAATTGTAATTAAATTGTTGTTTGCTTTATCGATTGACATTTACATATTTACACTGCGAGAAAATATAATGGTTTATTTTCCATATAGTGAAGTACATGGTACTGACAACTATATATCTGAAATTCAAGATATCTTCAGAATATCCCCGCTCTTCTGCTCTTCAAGCACCTCATTAAAGACTTAAAAATATTTGCTACTTTTCTTTCTCCGTAACACTCTATTAGATCACAAGGTTAGAAGTTTATGAAAATCTCAGAGATTAGTTTAGGTTATGTGGTTGTCTTTGAACCACACTGTGGTCTTGATAAAATCAAATAAGAATAGGGGATTTGCTAAAAATAGCAATAAAAATCCGTGAGAAAATAATAGATATATTTTTTGGTATGGAAAATTTTCAAAATAAAATATATAAATATTCCAAAACTATTTCACAAATACTAATAAAATCGATGTATAAAATATAGACTACCTCTCTTATATATAATTTCAAAGAAATCAACCAACACTGAAATCTACCAACTTTGTATTCCTCGATTAACGAAAGCACTTGGAACTCTTATTTTATCTAGAGTGCATCAAACTACTAACTATTTGATGAAGGGATCTTAAAGGTCGTTCTCTCAAAATCAGGTCCTTAATATATTATAATTAAGATAACTGATTCTAAATATATTTTTTTAATATTTTCGTACACCGATTCTCGTTATAATTAGGTATAATTTATAGAGCAAAATCGGTATAAAAAATATCAAAATA
This sequence comes from Zeugodacus tau, assembly GCA_031772095.1. Classification (NCBI taxonomy): domain Eukaryota; kingdom Metazoa; phylum Arthropoda; class Insecta; order Diptera; family Tephritidae; genus Zeugodacus; species Zeugodacus tau. The sequence goes on along the minus strand of CM062649.1, from coordinate 54,162,458 downwards.
AATTTCTAATGATGTAAAGAAATGCTTTTTTATTAGAAATCAGCAACGACTTGATGGATCTCAGAAATCATTCTAATGGGTAAAAAAGTTTCAGATTCTATGGGTAAAAAAAATATAATTATTGATATGATCTTGGTTGATATTGGAACGAATTTATGACTGCTAAACTCTTAACTCAACTGAAATTTAAGAGAAGTCAGCGAACTGTAACTTTTCCGAAGACAGAGAATTCTGGTGGATTGAGTATAATTATTATAAGGTGTATACAAGAAATTAATATAATTAAAAGAACTCTGCTTTGGTCTGAAGCTTGCATAGTCGTAAGCGCCAGCCATCTTTCTTTCTACTTTTCTATCTGTCTGTAGGTATCGTGGACAAAATGCAAAAAAATCCATTTTCCATATAAATTTAAGATTTTTACAGTGTATTGCATCCTCAACTCCGCCTAATATGGACACACTCACCACCCATTATCTTATTGCTGATTTGCACAGGCTCACATTAATGGGCAATAATAAAAATACAGAAATGTAAGGAGTCAGACAAAAGAAAAGCGTTGTAGAAAGTCGCTTAAAAAAAGAAATACAAAAAACAAACAGTAGCAGCAGCGAGTGGCGACGATGTCTAAAGACAATGTCCATAAATGAAGTTAATGACAACACGAGCTCATTGGAGCTCATTGATGTGCTGCAAAAGCCTGCCAACAGAACAATGGCAAAGTGAAAGGGCCAAAATCACACACACAAGCCTCTTCCGGCGCTCGAAAAGCGCGACTGCATTGCATATAAAGACAATAAGATTGTGTCGCCTTCCAGCGCTCCCTCTTAGCGGCCCGAAACTTTTGTCAAAGTAGCGATTAACGTCGGGTCACCAGCACTTGCTTGTTGTTGCCTTCGACTTGAGTGCTACACAGCTTGTTGTTGTTATTGCCACTGCTGCGGGCAAGCAGACATAAATTTCACTTTCGACTTGCCATACTCGCATGTGATTGTGCATTTTGGCCCGTTTAGTCATACTCGTACATTTGCCAAGCAACAACAACGCGGCGAGTGTAGCATGCGCGATGAAGGCATAAATTAACTCGACACTTTTGCTTTTGATTTCCCTTTCGCGTAATGTATGGGCGAAAATATGCGAAAATGTCAAAGAAGCAAGCAACAAAGCGCAATCAGAGAGAGGGGTAAGAGAAAGTGGACTGAATATTTTGGCGCACATACATATGAAATGAGGGAAGTAGCCGTTTTTGTTGCTAATAAGCTGACACCACCAACGCCCATTCCACACAACAAATGAGTTTTTCCATGCAAAAGGAATTACTCAAACACAGGCTGGTTGGTAAAGCAAGCACTTTTAATTGTGTCTCCGTGTATGTGTGTGTTGTAAGTGGCATTGTGAATAGACGCAGCACATATGTATGTATTTAAGCCGCACAATGGACGCATTTTAGCACTCATACGCCATGTAGCACAAGTGTCATTCATAGGCAATCTGATATGTGAGTGTATACATATATATATGAGTGTGTGAGTGTGCGTTGAATAACTGCTCGACACAATGAGGTTAAGAGCGCGCTGCTATATTGGCACCATTCGCAAAAGAAGAACGCCTGCTTATTAGTCGAATTAATACAAGCTGCTCTCGCGCGGGACTAAACACTCTAGTGGCCCATTACTCACACTTAAGCACACATGCAGGCATATATGTATATAAGCGTATGTATGTACTTCAAATATTCGTTGGTTTTGACTGCTGTTTGCTGCTGCCAGCCCAGCTCAAGTGGCTGGTTGTCTGCTTGTCTTCCTATCAGCTGGATGTGTATGCGAGGCAACCACAATGAGAGCCAATGACACTTGACTGATTTATGAATACTAATGCATATGGCAGGATATATACATAACTACGACCGTTTGCCAAAACGCTTCAACACATACAAGCGCTAAATCGATGGCTCACACATAAATGAACTCAGTTGGCGCTGCGTACTTGAGTACAATTGTGGGCCTGCGCTGAAGCGTATGTGAAATCATCATTAATTCAAAGAATGTCATCGTTAATAAAGCGGAAAGGTGTCGGTGAGTGCATGCATGTGGTTTGCAGACAGTGGCTCAGAGCAAGCATGTGGGCGTGATTAATTAGCAACAAATGTAGATAATAAAGGATGTAAAGTTTGCTCCTTTTGTATGCCATTTGGTGGTGGAAAGGTGCATAAAGGCAGGTGTATCAGACAACAAATCTCTTGAGGATTTTTTTTTGCATTTGAACTGTTGTTAGCTGTGAGTAACAGGCATGAGTTAAGTACTATTTACATGCATATGTTTTTATTATTGTTGTATTATATTTAAATTATATATTATTGTTTAATACCTCCTATTTATATTGTTAGTTTGTTCCAGATAGTCCATAATACACAGAAAACCTTTCAATCAGATTTATATGAGACAAAAAGTATATCTAAAACGGGAACCAAAGTGATATTCTAATAAGAAGTAGTGGGGAATGCTTCTTGAAAATAAAAAAAGCAAATCAGTTTGTCAAGAAAGTGTTTACAATGAAACTTTCCGCAGCATTCAATATTGTTAGTGTCAAAAAACTCTTTTCACACATCGTTTTTTTATTTCTATAGCATATGTTAACAGTACTTTATCGTTACCTATTCTTCCTATTGATATTAAAAATAAATTTGTCAAATTGTTGGTCCTTTTTTCATGTTTAAAATACTCAATAGTTTCTTTTTGAAATGACGGAAAAAAGTTTATTGCATGAAACGGTCCAAATATTGTCCTAACAATTGGCAATTTGATTTTCTTATTTACTAATACACCGATAAGTCTCATTAATAGCAAAAAGTCACTGGATATCAGATCTGGATATTACAATAAACACGGAAACATTCCGATTTTTACACGATTTCATACTTCAAAATTTCCATTCATGCTAATGTCTAATGGTTTTTCGTTTTAAAAAGTGTTCGATAAATAATATTGAATGCTCCTATTACGCCCACAGAAATTCGGATCATCTTGCTTGACTCCCTACCGAGCTTCGGAACGAGATGAAATATACCAAATCTATTTCTTCTAGTCTTGTTTTCGCAAGTATGATAAACTGTTGGATGATGAGCTGGAATTGTCTAAGCATTTCCTCTTCCAATGTCCAGCTTTTGTCACACTGAGGTTGAAACACCTGTGGGATGACCTTGACATTAACGGACACACAAATTTTGTAACAGATTCCAAGCGCTTTGCTCAGTGAGGGTCTCTCTGAACCATTAGGAATTTTTTGGTATAACAAAGGACAGCGCTTAAAACTGTCCAAGTGGCATATTCAGGAATAATCAGAGATCTGCCTACTAACTAGGTTAGATTCTTCAAAATGTGAGAAATAACAGCTGAGGCAAAATGTGTAATAAATGAATCGAAGTATACAAAGAAAATGGAAAGTCTATAATCATTGTTTGTAAGCCTCTATTAACTTTTCCCTTTCATCATCATTTGTATCAAATTTATTTAAAACAAGTAAGGAAGGGCTAAGTTCGGGTGTAACCGAACATTTTATACTCTTGCAATTTATTTATTAACCTTAATTAATTTGACCCACATATTTCTCATATATATTATATAAAGTCTATTGAAAGTTGGAAACCCTAATATTAGGTTAGAAGCACCGAGGTCCTCATGTTGGATATATGGGGCCTTGAAAACCTATGGTCCGATTTTGGCGATTTTTAGAATGGGGCTGCCACACTATAAACGTAGTATTTGTGCACAGTTCTGGACCGATATCTTCACTAGTGCTTACTTTATATATTGTAAAGTAAACGATTTAGATCGTCTTCAAAGTTCTGGTATATAGGAAGTAAGCGTGGTTGTGAAGCGATTTGGCCAATTTTCACAACATATTATTGGGAGGTAAGGAAACTATTACAAACCAAGTTTCATTGAAATCGGTCGAGTAGTTATGGTAGATATGGTTTTTGACCCATAAGTGGGCGACGCCACGCCTATTTTCCATTTTGTAAAAAAATCTGAGTGCAGCTTCTATCTGCCATTTCTTATGTGAAATTTAGAGTTTCTGACGTTTTTCGTTAGTGAGTTAACCCACGTTTAGTAATTTTCAACCTAACCTTTGTATGAGAGGTGGGCGTGGTTATTATGCGATTTCAACTATTTTCATGGTGTGTGGTGGGGTACGTAAGAGAATCTACTGCAGAAAGATTGGTTTATATAGCTTCATTGGTTTGCGAGATATATACAAATAACCGAATTGGGGGCGGGGCCACGCCCACTTCTCCGAAAAAATTATATCCAAATATGCTCCTTCCTAGTGCGATCCTTTATTCCAAATTTTACTGTTATAACTTTATTTATGGCTTAGTTATGACACTTTATGTGTTTTTGGTTTTGTGGGCGTGGCAGTGGACCGATTTTGCTCATTTTCGAAAGCAACCCTCTTTTCCCAAGGAACATGTGTTCCAAGTTTCATTAAGATATCTCAATTTTTACTCAAGTTATCGCTTGCACGGACGGACGGACGGACATCCGGATTTCAACTCCACTCGTCATCCTGATCATTTATATATATAACGGGTGATTTTTTTGAGGTTAGGATTTTCATGCATTAGTATTTGACAGATCACGTGGGATTTCAGACATGGTGTCAAAGAGAAAGATGCTCAGTATGCTTTGACATTTCATCATGAATAGACTTACTAACGAGCAACGCTTGCAAATCATTGAATTTTATTACCAAAATCAGTGTTCGGTTCGAAATTTTTTATCGACAAATTTTGTTCAGCGATGAGGCTCATTTCTGGTTGAATGGCTACGTAAATAAGCAAAATTGCCGCATTTGGGGTGAAGAGCAACCAGAAGCCGTTCAAGAACTGCCCATGCATCCCGAAAAATGCACTGTTTGGTGTGGTTTGTACGCTGGTGGAATCATTGGACCGTATTTTTTCAAAGATGCTGTTGGACGCAACGTTACGGTGAATGGCGATCGCTATCGTTCGATGCTAACAAACTTTTTGTTGCCAAAAATGGAAGAACTGAACTTGGTTGACATGTGGTTTCAACAAGATGGCGCTACATGCCACACAGCTCGCGATTCTATGGCCATTTTGAGGGAAAACTTCGGAGAACAATTCATCTCAAGAAATGGACCCGTAAGTTGGCCACCAAGATCATGCGATTTAACGCCTTTAGACTATTTTTTGTGGGGCTACGTCAAGTCTAAAGTCTACAGAAATAAACCAGCAACTATTCCAGCTTTGGAAGACAACATTTCCGAAGAAATTCGGGCTATTCCGGCCGAAATGCTCGAAAAAGTTGCCCAAAATTGGACTTTCCGAATGGACCACCTAAGACGCAGCCGCGGTCAACATTTAAATGAAATTATCTTCAAAAAGTAAATGTCATGAACCAATCTAACGTTTCAAATAAAGAACCGATGAGATTTTGCAAATTTTATGCGTTTTTTTTTTTAAAAAAGTTATCAAGCTCTTAAAAAATCACCCTTTATAACCCCATATCTAACTCTTTTATTTCTTGGTGACACAAACAACCGTTATGTGAACAAAACTATAATACTCTGTGCAACAGGTTGCGAGAGTATAAAAATATTGTTCATATATATAAATTTTAATTAACCAAACCAAAAACTTAGCACTTTATCGCAAATGGGAATAATAATTTGTACGACCTTTGACCTTTAGCTTTTTATTTTAAAATAATGCGCAGTACTTTTGGGTTCATTATGAGAAAAGCGGCCTACAAAAACTCAACCCACAAAGTATTTTCGCGGATTTTCTATTAAGAACGTAATTTGCTACACTGACTTATTATTAATCTCCTGCATTATTTTTCAAATTTCCACAATTTACTACGCTCACAGTAATTAAAGCTCACCGAATTAAAGCCTACAATTCAATAAGGACAATGTATATACCGTTAAATAACACAAACAATTACGAGTATGAATGGAATTTTATGAGCCATACTGATTTTGTTATGCACGACAACACCCCCCACGGCCAACGAACTCACAACAATCAACCCAAACAAATCGTCTGACTCAGCTGGGAAATTTCAACGACATAAATCATATGGAAATTAGTCGCTGTCAGACGACATTCAAATCGAGTGGTAAAGAAAAACAAAGCGACATAGTCAAGACGAATAAGAAAAAGAACAACTCACGATTTTCTGCTAAATAGCACTGCAACCAATTTTCTTTGCTTTCACACTCGCCCGACCGCTCTCGCCCCCGACCAACGTCTTGACTTATTCATTCAATATTTCAGCTCTTCAGTTGTGCTGTACAGCTTATTGGCCTTTTACTCGGAGACCTTTGTAAAGTGTGGAGATTTTGTTGAAAACAGACAAACCACTTCATTCAATTCCGTAGTGCTTCTTCAATGCTCGACCACTTGACAAATATTCACAATTCACAATCGCCATCAAGTGGAACGCCAAATGGCGACGACGACGGCTTGCTGGCTCTGCGCGCTGTAAGACACATTGGCTTGAGTGTGGCAGCGTATAGCAGAGAAATCTTGGAAGCAATTTCTTAGCACTCAGCTTCTTCGAGACGGACGATTTGCTCGGTTGCCGATTGCCGCTTGTAAGCTGAATCTTACTTACAGTGGTGCACCGTTTGCGGGTCGGTTCATAACCTTTTTTGTGGGTTGCAAGCTGTGGAGCGTGTAGAAGGCGGCGTATAATTCATTCATTTTTACCCAACTGTCAAATTTCATATTCAAAAGGATTTTTACATGTAAATTGATGAGAAATTCAAATTATATATTCTACTCTTATGTGTGTGTGTGTGTTTGCGAATTTGTTAGCTTTTCCGAAACCTGGCGAAATAGCAAAATTTAATTCAATTCGACTTTTTTGCCCTTTTTCTGCTGGTCGCAGCTGGGTCTAGAAAACAATACAAAGCAATTGGCGAGCATTCACAGAAAATAAAGCGAAGCGAACCGCCAAAAGACCAACAGCCATGCGAGGGTAGTGAAAATAATTTTCTGCCACATTCTTGTTGGTTTTTTGATTATTTTTTTGGTATTTCATATAACCCTCGAACAACCGTCAATGCATTGAGACGTTGAAAGGTTGCTGTTTGTGTATTTTACTCTATTCTATTATGCTTCACGCGATTAGCTTAAGAAAACTTGGCATAAATTGGGAAATTTGTATTGTAAAAAGGACTAATTTTAATTTTTGGCAGTTCCTTTTTTCGTTTGAAATTTTGTTTGAGTGCAATGTTTGATGTTTACTTTTGATATTAAATTTTTTTCATCTCTTTTATTGTTATTTTTACCCAAAAGACACGACAACTAAACCCGATTATGAGAAATTTGTATAACATCACTTCCAATTGTGTCTTAAGAATTAAGCTTTTGTATACATTTTGGAAATCAAAATAATAATAAGTTTGCTACAACTTATTTATGGTTGTATTTGTGGTATGGTTGTACAGTGTTTTTCCAGAATTGAAGGATGGAGTTATGTGTAAAAGTTCAAGTAAGTGAGAAAAGTGACTGTCATTCAATTGGAAGTGGTCAAGAACAATTATTTTGCATGTGCCTTAAGCAGCTCACAACTTCCGGTATTAGAACGGGTATTCTCTGGGTAGCCAACAGATATACGTGTGGAGGCGAGCTAAAGTGAGAAGGCGAAGCCCGCTTATGTGGTTATGCGTTAGGTTTGGGATCCACCACATAAAGAAACCTTCTCAATGAAAGGAAACAACAGCCTCGGATGAGACACCCCAATTTAGATGACGACTACTGGAAACGTATTAAGGACTACAATTTAAGGGCAAGCACCTGACATGCCCGTTCCCTTAATTTGAAAGATGCCTCGGCACAACAGTCGGAAAATTCCGATTCCACGATGAAACATCGCCAAATGGGGTGAGGCTGATCGACTTCGCCGGGGCCCGACATAAGTTTGTTTGTAGTACTAGATTCCAGCATAAGAAAATCGATCAAGCTACTTAGCTGTCGCCTATAGACAGAAGACAGTGTTTTCGATGTGCGTACGCTCCGTTGTCCTAACATTGATTCGGACTCTATCTGGTAGCAGCGAAGATAAGCACCCGCCTCTCCTTTCGATTCCTTAACTAAGCTTTTGCTTTTAAAATGTATCACAAAACTCAAACGCCTGTCATAAAAACCCAAAAATAAACTTCAAAGTCGTCATTTATAACTCAGTGTTGTTGTTTTTTTATCGACTGTTTAAAAATCATCAAATGCGCTTTCTTTTCGCTGATTCAATTTACGGTTTGAGTTTAAGATTTATCGAGCGCGTACAAGCGAGCGCTCAAAGCAGACAACAAAAAGGAAAGTAAAGTTGCAAGCAAATCGACTGTCGCAGCAACAGCCACACGCAAGTGGCAACAATAAATTCCCGCTAGCGAACGCACGTGCGCGTCGTAAAGCATCCTTTGCGTTTTGTGTATTCATCGCTCGTCTTTTGTGACTGTCAAAAAGTGTCCCTTTAGATGTTACCCAGCCTCCTAGACGGTTTGCCCCTGCGCAACTTGTAACGCAATCCACGCAATTGTTCCGATCGACTTGACTTCAATTTCAAAAACTTTGTGGTGTTGCCTTTGCCTCTTTGCAGCGACTTGGTGTTTTTTGTGGCTTGCTTTGTTGGCGCAAAGTTGCATGCAACAAACCACTAATTGACGTTCTTTTGCTTGCTTTCGCTAATATGATGTGCTTGCATGCTTTTGAAGCTGGGCGCTGGAGTTTGTTATTGTTGTTGTACACTTACTAGCCACGTAAGGATCATTAATTTAAATTTATGGTTTAGCTGACACTCTCAAATACCACTCACATTTTCCTTTATGAGTAGCACACAGATGCATGAGCACAATAACTACATTTCGGAGTTGCTACAAGCTTGAAAAGAATGATCTGCTCTCTTGTAAAATCTCTATATAGTTGATATAGTATTAATGACTTAACACTCCTTTTTATACTCTCGCAACAAAAGTTGCTAAAGAGAGTATTATAGTTTTGCCCACATAACGGTTGTTTGTAAGTCCTAAAACTAAACGAGTTAGATATAGGTTATATATACCAAAGTGATCAGGGTGACGAGTAAAGTTCAAATCCGGATGTCTGTCTGTCCGTCCGTCCGTGCAAGCTGTAACTTGAGTAAAAATTGAGATATCTTAATGAAATCTTAATGGAACACGTATTCCTTGGCACCATGAGAAGGTTAAGTCCGAAAATGGGCGAAATCGGACCACTGCCACGCCCACAAAATGGCGATAACCAAAAACACATAAAGAGCTATAACTAAGCCATAAATAAAATTATGAAAATAAAATTTGGAACATAGTATCGCAATAGAGAGGGGCACATTTGAATGCAATTTTTTTAGAAAAGTGGGTGTGACCCCGCCCCCAAATAGGTTTTTTGTATATATCTTGCAAACCAATAAAGCTATATAAACCTTTCTGCAGTTGTTTCTTTTAGCCGTTTCCTTATACAGCCCAGAAATCGGATAATAACCACGCCCACCTCCCATACAAAGGTTAGGTTGAAAATGACTAAAAGTGGGTTAACTCACTAACGAGAAACGTCAGAAACACCATTTTACATAAGAAATGGCAGAAGAAAGCTGCACTGAGATTTTTTTACAAAATGGAAATTGGGCGTGGCGTCGCCCACTTATGGGTCAAAAACCATATCTCAAGAACTACTCGACAGATTTCCATGAAATTCGGTATATAATATTTTCTTGACACCCTGATGACACTGGTGGAATATGGGCGAAATTGGTTCACAACTAAGTCTACTTCCCATATAACTCAATTTTGAATCCTTCTGATTCGTTCACTTTATAATGTATACATAAGGAACCGATAAAGATAGCGAAATACAACTTTACACAAATACTGTATTTGAGCTGTGACATCACTTGTGGAAAAATTGTCAAAATCGGACTATGACTTTTCAAGACCCCTGATATCAAACATGAAGAACTCAGTGCCTAAATTGCGAGAGTATAAAATGTTCGGTTGCACCCGAACTTAGCCTTTCCTTACTTGTTATTACATATTTTTTTGATAATACCAGACAATTTGGTTTATGCTAGAAGTCTGTTCGATTAGGCTTTCCGAACCATTTTAACCCTCTTACTTACGAGGTAGATACCTGTTATATTATTAATAGGAAAATTAACCTACTAACCTCAAAGAGGTCAGCAGTTCTATTGTTTCATTTTTCATAGCAGCCAGAGTAAGACATAATCTCAATAATTTAGGCAACCAATTAGGAGCGCTCAACACTTGCTCTTGCTGCTTTTTGGATGAACTTAAATTTAACTTATGTAAGACCTCAGGTAAAAGGAATGTTTCTAGTAACAATGTCCTTTAAAAAGACATAGAAACACTCCAAAGTTCATTTCAAGACTCTTTAGTACGTATGAGCAAGTTTTTACACGAATCTTCTTCACATAGATAATAGCCATTTCACACAAGAGTTAATGAATCAGTTAACCGGCTTTTGCTCGATTACAGCGCTGATTTAGATCGATTTACTATACAAAAGAACACTATTAATTTACAACATTAACTTTTAATCGAATACAAAGCGAGTTGAAATGGGAATACAACTCTGTGTTTATTTGTCCACGCTAGACATTTGGTTGTGGTTATTGATAAATTATCTTATGAACAACAAAAACAAAAATGTATAACAGCTGATCGTTTATCGAGTAGCCGGCTGTGCGAAAGGCAAAAATTGGTTTCTCAATTATAAACCTAATTAACTAAATTTGTTTGGTTGTGCGAAAAGTCTATAAATGATTTTAAAGATGTAAATTAAAGTTCGGAAAGCTTATACTATTGTCTAAAATATTCATCTGACATAATTAGCTCTTTTACAATGCATGTGAAGAGAAAAGAAAGACATAAGCCTTCAAAAAAATAAATATAATTAGTTAAAATGTTTAATTTTAGAATTAATTGCCATCTATACTAAATTTAATTTGTAAATAATTAATTAAATCAATTAAAGAATCTTGAAGTAGCCTATTGGGAGTAAATATTGTATAACTAATTTTTTTTAATGGATTTGTCATCTTTTGAAAACATGTAGAACTGAAAATCCACCAAATCAAAGTAGAAAATATTGTACTAATTTCCAATTGAAATATTTGAAACGAAATCTTCACAATTAATTTTTGTTATCGGCATTAGAAAGAATAGTTTATTACAAACCCCTGTATTTAAAACGGCAAACATAACTAATTTATCTCTCCACCACTCATCTCCAACGTCATTTCAGTTAGCCTTCATTATCACATCATATTTTTTCTGCATACACATTTCATAATAGCTCAGCAATAATTGAGTAAATACTAACCAATTAACAGCAATTCACACTTCCAAAAATAATTACAATTAATTGCTTATAAATACCTGTACGAATACAATTATCCGACAAAGACAAAGCGCATGAGTGGCGTATAAGCGAATAATTGGCTGAAATATGTATGTAAATATGTTTGTATGAGCATACCTGTAAAGAAAAAGAAGAAATAAAGAGACTTAATTAGCGAGTTATTAATTGAATTTGCAACATATGTTGCACGTACACAATATGTATGCAAAAGCATGACAATACAGCTAGACACGCTGGCAGTTGAATGTCAGTGAACTCTAACCTCAATAACAGATGGGCAAGCTAGTAGGTGAAGGCATAGATGGGGTCACTATATGAATGGTGCGTGAATAGATAGATATACATAAAGGTGTGTGTATGTTTTGGTGAATTGACGTAAATTGTAGTAAACGCAGTTAGGAAACATTGTGCCACACAAAGTTGCAACTATGCGCGCATACGGACGGCACACCTTCCACAGACGCTAACTATGCATCGTGGACACGTCGACAAGATGCCACATATTTTGCGCACAAATTGCCATTTGCGGTTGATTGCGGTCGCACACAAATCACCACAAAATGCATTTGCGGGCATGTGTGAGAATGCCGGCCTATGATAATGCACAGCGTGCTACGGATAGAGTGTAGAGAAGGTTAATGAAGAGTAGTTGAAGCTGAAAAAAGGTAGTCAGCGAGCAGATGGTTTGCTCGTACAGCAGGCGGTTCGACAAACGGTTGGTAAAGAGCCACACAGTCAGCCTACGCCGCGTGGCACTCTCTGTTGGCACAGCGCGACTCTGTGCGCGAGCTCGCCATAAGCGGTAGCGCGTAGAACACACAAAAGAATGCAATAAATAAGCATTTATGTTTTATTTGCAATGGACGAAATTGAGGTTAAAAGTTTTTACGGCTTCACGCATGCGAAACGCGCTTGTAAATGCCGCCACAGGCCGAACCGTAAACGCGACAGACAATACGCTAAATAAATAAGCAGATGAATGGAGCTTGCAATCAGCATGGCAGGCGGCAGTCAAATGCATGTTTATTACTCAAGAACGTTGGAAAGAATGGTGAAGCAGGCGGCGCGCTAGCACGCGGAAGTGCTGAGACCAAGAAAATCGCAGTGGATAATCGCCATCGTTCAAACCTTGCCACCGGCAGTTAAGCAAACAAACAAACAGCGCGGCCACTCGTCAAGCACAGCCAATCAGCCGACCACAGCGTTGTCATCAACAGCGCCGTCGTCTTCGTTGCAACGTCTTTCAGCTGCCACAGCGGTGGAGCTGTACTGATGGCTGCATAATTCATTCGCTACCAATCGGCAGTCACAGTCACAGTCCCAGCGGCAGCGCGTTTCTTGGTTTTGTTCCTCCAGTTGACACCATGTGCTGCATATGTGATTTGTAGGCGTGTTTGTCTGTGTGGTTTATGGCCACAAAAGTTGGTAGTTATCGCAGTTCTTTGTGGCACAGTCAAGCCGGCTGCAGTGATCCATTAGCTAACGGCAGTTGAAGTATAAACATCTAAGCGACTGTGTGTGTAATTTTGTTGTTTTCTTTTCTTCTTATTTCGCTGCCTGCTGTCAATCAATGCGTGGTATAACTGTCAGCATAAATATTTGCTAATGGCATTACAACAACAAGAAGTTTGCGAAAAGTAGGTGAAATATGGAGGCCTTTTTTCAGAGTGGAGAAAAGTAAAAACAAACAGAGTGAAAATAAAAGGTGGATGCACATGTAAATATTTACAAAACGTGGCAACCACCGGCTGCCTTTTCTAAACGTTCTTCAAACATATTTGCACAAATTCCAAAGCTAAATAAAATAAACAATCGACAGCGCGCGTTTGAAATACCAGTCAGTATGCGTTTTTTAGCTTTTAGTTTCTCATTTAAATTATTTACGTTCAATTATTAAAAAATATAAAATATTTATTGGTCATAAAACGCCAGAATATTAATATCGCACGGCAAATTTTAGTCGTTGAAAATAATGTGAGCTGCTTCGGTATGCAAATAGCTAGACACATTTATGGCGCAAAATATCATTAAATATTTGTTATTAAAATAAATTAGAAGTAATGTGCAATATTAGGCAAACACTTGTAAAATATAAATAGAAATTAATAATAACGTAAAAACCGTTTCAAAGCAAGTAAGGAAGGTCTCGACTGGGGTGTAACGGAACATTTTGTAATTTCACAATTTATTTATTTAATTTCGGATAAACTCCGCTAGAATAACGAAATTCACACCTTATAGTATATGAGGGTTGGGGTAATATCTGGACCGATTTAACTCAATTTCGTCACCAAGCTACACTATATCCAAAATTATAAGCTCACTAAGATATCTCACGTATTAGCCGATATATACGGTATAACTTTACACCGGATGTTTGAAAAATCTAATATTAGGAATATGGGAGCTAGGGTAAGTTATGACCTCATTTTAACTATTTTCTGGACAGAGGCTCACTATTATTGGGAAAATATTCGCCGTTTCTACAAAATATCTGAGATTTCCCGATATTTTCGATAAAACATTATCCATTTGGCATTATCCGATGGCACACCGTCCAATGCTGTATTTGTGCAAATTTTTATTCCGATATCTTCAATGGTTCTTGATTTAGATATTGTAAAGTCAAGAAATCACATGGACTTCAAAATTGTGGTAGATGGTATGCGTGGTTGTTAACCAATTTCCATCTGCAACATCAGGATATCAAGAAATTATTATCCACTACATTTATTTTAAATCGGTCTAGTAATTCTTGAGATTTGTTTTTTGATCCATTTATCATACCAATCACAGTTTTCTCAGCTGTCATTCCAGTTAAATTAAGTGCTTTCATCGTGTTTCGTGAGTTAGTTAACATACGTCTAGTAGTTTTCAACATAACCTTTGTATGGGGAGTGGGCGTGTTCATTATCGGATTTCACCAATTTTTATGGTGTGTCATGGAATACTGAACTGAAATGTATCTAGTAAGTTTGGTTTATATATATTTAGTAATTTGCTAGATCTGTGCATAAAACATATTAGGCGGCACGCCCATTTATCCAAAAATTATATCCAAATATACGTACACTTTGCCTTTCTAAAACCCCCAAGTCATTGAGACTACTTGACTACATACATACGTCCAGAAAATTTTTCTTGCAGAAGCTGATATTTTGAGTCGTAGTATGATATGGAGCTACGTCTTGTTGAAATCAATAAACTTCTAGACCTTTTTCGTGCATTTGGAGTTATACATTTTTTTTTTAAGCACGTTTTGGTGTAAGCACTTTTTGCTCACGCATGGACATTACGAGAATGATTAATTGTTCCTCAGATATTACTGTTACTTGAAAGGAATGATTTCAGTCATCAATATCAAGTTCCACAAAGTGTATATCAGCAGATTATTTAAAGGCATAAATATGAAATACAGAATTGCTTCTTGAGTAGATATTTTATTTTGACAATCAAGATTGAATTATTTCCTTAGGCACACGCTCACGCATCAAGCAAATTTGACGATAAAAATTTTAAGATATAAAAATTAATGTTTGACTATGACGATAGGTGGCGCTAGAGTCGTTTCATTTCCAAATATTATATTTATGCTATCATTAGTGTTACATTGGGGATATACTCGTACACATGATGGAGGGATAATACAACCAAAACTCATAAGTCAGATCCTCTATAAACCGTAGTTCCTCAATAACAAATATGACCCTGAAACTATAATAAATTGTATATACGAATATACTTATTGAGTCTGTTTACTACAAAACCAATAAAAATAGATGAAGACCAATTGAAATTCCGTCATTCATTATTGCCATAAATTTATTTAAACAGTTTTAAACTAGTTTTGCAACTGTAATTAATATTTTAGTTGCGCATATAATTTAAAACGATAATATGTGTTATATCATACACTCGTACATCTAAATATGGGCTTCTGTTCTATACTGAATGTATTTGTATACGTTAGACTATCATATACCAGACTCCCCAAAGCTATTTGCTACCACAAAACACTTTAATTACTAGCACATAAATAAATGTATTTTATTGCAGCGCACCCTATTAATATTTGATTAAACCAATATAAAAATTGTTTATGAACCGTTTTGCTTTATAGTCTAATATTAAAAATTACTGAATAAGATTAAGCACTCTCAGCTAGTTTAGGACAACACGGCCTTCGAATGCGTAACTTTAATTGTAGCTCACATTACCGACGTAGGTGAGATGGAACCAGTTTTCGAGCAAAACTTACAACAACAACAACAAATGAAAAAATGCCTTTCCAAATTTATGCGCCTTAATACAATATATAATTTGTAATATAAACATTAATGGCTTGGCATTGAGGCGCAAACGCGCCCAACAAAAACACAATCACTTTTGAACCATACAACAATAAAAAAAAAGAAAATAAAATTCATGTTAACGCACAATGGCTACAATAAAGCAAGAGAACGCGAACGCTACACGAAATGTTAAGAAATACTACTTCATCAAATATCAATCAACAAATTAAGCATATAATTTTTTGTGAATTTATGTGCGTGCGTTCAGCATTTGTAAGCGTTATACGCGAGCGATCGAACGGAGCGATAGACGACGCCCACCTCAATTCACGCCTAAATGATTCTGTCAATAAGCCAGCAGCGGAATACTAATAAAATGTGGCATAATAAAATAGCCAAAGCTATGCTCGAAGCGCAAACAAACATACATAGAGGTGTATATGTTTGAAACGGCGTGTGGAACTGATGTGAACGTGTAGACAGTTGAAACGTGAGCCTGTCGAATTCGTGCTTGTTGTTGCTGCTGCTGCTGCTGCCGGCACTTGACTTTTTTATTGTGCAGCACATTGGGCCATTAGCATTATTTTAGCACCTTGATTTCAATTTTTATTCGATTCTGTTTCTGCTTTCGAAGCTTTGGCGCATTAAACAATAGCATGACAGGTAGCTAGTGAGGTGCTGAAATACTACATACAAACACAAGTGAATATATGCGTTTATGTGTGAGTGTGAAGTGAGTGTGAGTAAGCAGCAAATGAGTACTAAAGCGTTGCACCACTCAATAATCGACAGGTTTATGCTTTTTAGACTACAGTTGTGAGCAAAGTTATGGTAGCGCTGGAGTTGCATTAAAAATTTAGATTTTTTATTTACCTTAGCGCTATAAATTTGTGTTTATTATATAAAATTATTTATTCATGATATAAAATCAATAACATTTCATCAAAAATAACTCAACAATTGATCACGACACACTTTAGATCAATATAATAGTATTTCATTCAATTCTTTGCAGACTACGTCCTTATATAATCTCAAAAATGATCGATATTAACTTAATACTTTTCTTCATAAAAATAATTATGTTTTCAGTTAAATTCCCTAAAAAGTGATAAGGATCGACCAAGTATAATATGCTGGGTTGGCTTTTCAATCATAAATTATATAAAGTTGAACTATATAACCATATGTTAGAAAACCAGCTCACGAAACTTATCTTACGTTTTTAAATATGTCCAACTCGAAGAGAGTAACGGTGAAACCACAAAAACGGGTTTTAAAGTAAAATCTATTAATTGTTACCACAATCTTGCTAGATTTAAAATAATATCTTTTAGACGCAGTAGAATTACTTGGATATTGAAAATACACTATTTCCACTTTAGCTTATTATTTGTCATTAAATTTGACATAATGAAAACCATGCATATTAAATTCTCGAATATGCTACAGATCTAACACGCTTTACTGGTGTTCTCTTTTGGCGATTCAGTGAGTTGATAAGATTTATAAGTGCGAAAAGTTAAAGAGAGAATAGTATATCTAATCGTTCTATGGAAACGAAAAGGATTATTATTTAACTGTTGGTGCTATTAATTCGCTCACAATTGTAATTTAATAATTGACGTTAATATAGAGTAGAACACTTTACTTAAAAAAATTCAACACACGCGTTGAATATTAAATAATTATAGCAGGATTTGAGTTGAAAACAGCGAACTCCTCGACTTGACAATGTTAACGATAAACAAAATAAGAAGAATAAAGTGATAAAAGAAATGTGGATTTCATAGAAACCTATTGTGAAATGACTTCTGATAAAAATTATCATATTCATATTCAGGGGAAAAAAGAACATTCAATTAAGGTAATAAATCACACAATTGAAATAATAAATAAATTTGTGAATGAACAAATATCATAAAAGACAAAAAAGCATACTGCCGTGAATCATTTAATAGCCGCTGACGTTGATTTCTTTTGTCAGCATATAAAAGCATTCATTTGATTGATCTAGCTTAGAAACTTAAGAACATTTTCATATTTCTTTAATTCAAAAGCGTTGTTGAGATATACCCTCATAACGTTGACGACATTTCAAAGAATGCTCAGATAAATATTGTTAAAATCGATCTCTAATAGTTGCTAAGAGATTAAAGGTGTCTTCTTAGTTTCCCATTATTTTTTGAACACACCTCCTCACAAGACATGCAAATAATTACAAGCCCAACGATGATTCTTCGGGTGAACAGTAACAGCTCTGAGAATTTGTGAGACAATGAAGCTAGTCCTGAAACCGAAAGTTTATACAAACCGACCCATTTTATCGAATTATTCTCCAAAATTAAAAGTTGCAGAATATATGTAATACATGGAGACAATCTAAAACTATCTTCAAAGTTCTATAGGTGTATCGCATATATTTTTTATAAATATTTATTTATTTATCGGCATTGCTTTGATCGTCCTTTATATTTACAAAACAGTTGAGGTGTACACTTTAACGAGTTAATTTTTTTGCTTAAAGCATTTTCCGATGTCATACGTTTATGGCGTAACAGATCAATGTAAATAGTATTGCGAAAATGTGCAGATCGTGTTCAAAAGGTACATATTTACATTGCTGTACACCAAAACAACACATATAAGTTAATTAAATATTAATTAAAAAATAATCGATAAGCGATTCGAACGTAAATAGTCTAAAAGTTGAGTCACCTTCGGGTATCAATCTAGTTATTGAAACATAGGAGAAGTGAATATATACGAAAATATAAGTAAGGTGGATTTAGATCTAGTCTGCTAGATAGCAACACAAACTACACAATCTACACAAAGTATAAACAAATTAGCCTCTAATCAGATTTTGGTGAGATAAAAATTTGGGCCCGTACCGGGTACCATATTATTTAGACAATTTTTTCCATTACAACAAGAATACTATAAATTATAAACTGACGATCGACTAATAGGTCACACTGTTCATCCTCGAAATCGTAAAAAACACTGTATCGGAAAACACTCCCTCTATATGGACCGTACTAATTCAAATCTCTTAACCGAGCTTACAAAGAAATATCAGACAAAAGTCCACAAATCATTTACTCCTTCAAGATATTTTCCAAACGAAATTGATGAGTGAATTAAATTTGAGGTTAAGTTAAGAACTTAGAGTAGTACACTCGGAAGAGTAGTAAATCTCATGTTTTCAAAAAAAATTTCATGACATAATTGCATTTCTCAACTCGAAACAAGTATTTCTTAACTTAAGGCTAACTGGGATTCTATAAAAATATTAGACAGAAATTGAGAACTGTATATGTTTTCATTTCAAGGCTAGAGAACTGCTGAGACATGTGTTTAGAACTGCAAAAAATAATCTTAAGACATTTGTTGGTCCCCGAGTGTTTTAAAATCTGGAAAAAAATTTATAATTATATTAAGGCCAATTCGGAGAAAACATTCCCCACAACTTTCTGATTTACTAAAAAATTACCAAGCACGTGTTCATAATTGTAAACGAAATTATAATGCCCGTCAGTGACAGTCAATTTGTGACATTTGTCAACTTTCGAAAGCTCAACTCAAGTGAAATGAAACAATTCGTGTACGGAAAGGTGTGGGCGTTATATGTAACACAGTCAGCAACTAACGACCGAACCGCACCCAGGTACAACAACACACATATCTACAATAACAGACAGTGCAAAAGTACGCTAATGAAATTGAAAACCCAATCTACCGGGTGAGAGGTAAAAAAAATATTGCCACACAACTGTTCGCTCACACGATAGTTGTTGGAGATTGTGGTTTACATTGTTCTTGTTCTTGTTGTCGTTGTTGGTGCATTAAATAAAAATTATTTTTGACACTTTTTGTCAGCGAACACAGAACTGTTGAAATTAATAACAAATGTTTATAATTACACACATAATAAAGTGTACGAGCAGCACAGAAAATACGCGTGATAAATGAATAAATAAATAAATGAGATACAAAAGTGAAAAGTGAGAAAAAATCGAGGCAAATTTAATTTATACACATGCCAAATATGTAAATGTCATAAACAAATACAGATGCAGAATCGTTCAACCGCAAAATCGAAATAAAAATGTTTAATGGAAAATGCGAAATATGCGATGCAACAACAAACACAACAACAATAATTACAACGAGGTCCTCGTCTTCGATATATGGGGCCTTAAAAACCTATGGCCCGATTTCGGCGATTTTTAGAATGGGGCTGCCACACTATTAACATAGTATTTGTGCAAAGTTCTGCACCGATATCTTCACTAGTGCTTACTTTATATATTGTAATGTAAACGATTCAGATCGTCTTCAAAGTTCTGGTATATAGGAAGTAGGCGTGGTTGTGAAGCGATTTGGCCAATTTTCACAACATATCATTGGGATGTAAGGAAACTATTACAAACCAAGTTTCATTGAAATCGGTCGAGTAGTTCCTGAGATATGGTTTTTGACCTATAAGTGGGCGACGCCACGCCCATTTTCCATTTTGTAAAAAAATCTGAGTGCAGCTTTCATCTACCATTTCTTATGTGAAATTTAGTGTTTCTGACGTTTTTCGTTAGTGAGTTAACCCACTTTTAGTAATTTCCAACCTAACTTTTGTATGGAAGGTGGGCGTGGTTATTATCCGATTTCTTTCATTTTTGGACTCTATTAGGAAGTGGCTAAAAAAAACGACTGCAGAAAGTTTGGTTTATATAGCTTTATTGGTTTGCGAGATATGTACAAAAAACTTAGTAGGGGGCGGGGCCACGCCCACTTGCCCAAAAAAATTACATCCAAATATGCCCCTTCATAGTACGATCCTTCATACCAAATTTTATTTCCATAGCTTTATTTATGGCTTAGTTATGGCACTTTATGTGTTTTCGGTTTTCGCCATTTTGTGGGCGTGGCAGTCGTCCGATTTTGCTCATTTTCGAAAGCAACCTTCCTATGGTGCCAAGAAATAAGTGTGCCAAGTTTCATCAAGATATCTTAATTTTTACTCAAGTTACAGCTTGCACAGACGGACGGACGGACGGACGGACAGACAGACATTCGGATTTGAACTCCACTCTTCACCCTGATCACTTTGGTATATATAACCCTATATCTAACTCGTTTAGTTTTGGGTGTTACAAACAACCGTTATGTGAACAAAACTATAATACTCTCTTTAGCAACATTTGTTGCGAGAGTATAAAAACAATACAAATAATAAGAATAATCATGAATAAATGTACATTTTTGTGGCAATATGTTAAAAAAACGTAAGTCGACTTACGCGGTAGACAGATAGTTCGAGCTCCAGTACTAACTAAGCAAAATCTCTTAACTATTTTTTTATGTTAATTAGTAGTAAATGGTACTAAATTATACTCTGAGTTCAACAAAATATCGAATCTCAAAGAAATTGCTCAAAATGACACTAATTATGCTCACTAACTCAACTCGACTTAAGCTATTTTAACAAATCATCACCGATTTACATATGTGTATTTGTTGAGTCTGTAATGAAATTATTTGATATTTTTTTGCATTATTACTTATTCTATGGCAATTATGCGCATATCCAGCTACTCACATGTACTTATGTTTGTTTGCATGAGTGTGTGTGTGTGTATGTAAATGATATGCAATTTTAATATATTTAATATTATGCAAATAAGCGCTGAAGTGCTTGTTTACATTTAAACATAATATTTAACGCTGCATTGCAAATGTGAGCGTGAATAATTGGAGTGTAAACATGTTGATAATTGTTGGGTAGAAAAATCAGAAAGCGGAAATAGCTCATTAATGTTGTAATAACAATAAATGAAAGTGTTGTTACGCTACAGGTAAACTGGTGAGTGAGATCGGTTAGAGGAAATATTGAAGGTTATGGTGAGGGACCCGTTGCTAGATTAATAAGTGGTAGGAAAATTGTCAGAAAAAGCTTTAAATAAATCAGTATTGGTTTACAAGGGTCGTCAATCATATTTGCTGGAACCATAGGAAGGAATACTCTCTTTATAACACACACCGTTTATTTAAACATATTCTTTATGATTTCAGGGGCAACAAAGTTGGTCTAAACTCGGTATTATTGAACGTTTTCTGCACTAACTTTCATAAATCAGTATCATGGGTTTGTTCCAAAGGTTTTTGAGAGATCTCTGGGTAATTTTTTCACTATAACTACTGGGAGAGTAAAGCTATCATAAGGAGACAGAATAACAACATCCAACAATTTGACGAATTTGTGTAGTTTTTAGTAAGGAGTTGTCGCTTGGCAGTCTATATATCCTTCATGCCTAAGGTGAATCGCAGGAGGTCTACCGAGCTCTTCGCCTTTAGTAAAGTTCAAGTTAGTCGTAGCGGTTCTAACTAGCCATTGTCTTATTGGGTATCACGCTGTCAGGTTAAAAATCTTACCAGATGCTAGCTGTAGAAGGTGATAGGAGGAGAACGATTATATCATTACTTTCTTCTGGTATGAACCGCTTTTGCGAGATCAAGACAAAGATTTCTCGGATTTCACCTTTTTCGAACAACCGCGCGAAATTGCGGATATACATAGAATTGAAAAATCCCTGCAGATTTGTGGTAGGGTCAATGTGCTTTGTTGAATCCACATACCAAAACACAGGGGGATCCTGGTTTTACTGGACAATCTACGTATGGTTATATATCGCCTATCCCACTAGAGAGATGTGGGACAAGGGCGAGGTAGACAAAGAAAAAGAAATAAGTATTTATACAGACAGTTCTAAACTAGATAAACGAGTGGGAGGTGGTGTCAGGCACCAGAATCGCCTTCCGACTACCAGACTACTGCAGCGTCTTTCAAGCAGAGATTGCTGCAATAAAAGAAAGCCTGCTCGTGCTGGCTAAGAGGGTGCTTACGACTAGAAATATATTTATTTTTACAGACAGCCAAGCGGCTTTAAAATCACTTAAGACCCTAAGGATCGCCTCTAAGATAGTAAAAGAATGCCATGAAATATTAATGGAACTGACTTCGTACTACACGATAAACCTGCAATGGGTTCCTGGACACAGTGAAATTCCGGGTAACAATTGGATCCGTGTAAGAAGGACATATGCATACCGTTGGCCACTTGTAAGTACTTAATTGATAAGCAGATCATAGATTGGGCTGAATCCAGGTGGATAGAATCTATGACTTGTTCAACTAGCAGGCAGACGTGGCCTAATTGGAATAAAGGCCGTACGAGTCGGCTACTGAAATTTAAAAGGAAGGACATAAGAACTCTAGTGGGAGTGCTAACTGGTCATTGGAAGACATGCCGACCGATTGGGGTTACCGAACAATGACTACTGTAGAAGCTGCCAGGAAATAGAAGAAGAAGAGACTGTTGTACATCTTCTATGTGAATGCAAAGCATTGTACAGGAAAAGACTCACAGCAGTCGGACATGGTTTTCTAGACAACATTTCGGAAGTTGCGCACATTAAACTTGCTGAGCTGCTCAACTTTATAAAAGCCACAGAGTGGTTCAAAGATGACATTGTAGTGTAAGGGGCTTTTGTCCCTGTGAATTCACAATGGACCTCGTAAAGGCTTAGGTGCGTCATTTGACAACCACTTTACCTATCTACCTACCTACTTACGTGGTTCCATGTGGGGAACCATTAAGAATACAACCTAACCCAACCTAAACTGTCATACCAGTCCGCTCTATTAAAATATATTTGTGGTAAATGCTTTTTATAGAAAACCGAGATTTTTAACCTAACGAGAGCTTCTCTCTGGTTATTGTAGCATTTCTTCGCGATTAACAATCGATTGACAAGGTGACTTCTTTCGCCGTCGCTGATTAGTTTCTTAATACAAAAGAACAATAGTAAGAAGTTAACTAGGGGAAATAATATCAAAAGAATTTCTTTCATTATAGAAAGATAGTGCCCCTTTACAGCCATAATGTATCGAGTATATTTGAACGTACGAAGGAGAAACTCAATAGGTCTTCTGTCTTCCTTAGGTATTTCTGGTTAAGGATAAGTAGGCATTCGTCATAGTAGGACCAACTTATAATAGAGCTGTCACTACTGTAACGTTGGTATGAACTTTACCCGACGACATCTCGTTTGAAATGAGAGGCTATGATTCAGATTCATTCGCGCATTTTGTAGTCTATAGTCTACTAGCAAGATTTTTTTATGACAATAATTCAGCTTTGTGTAAATTGGAAGTTAGTCGCAGAATTTCGCCTTTAGCGCGCTAGAACTTCCTTAATAAAGAAAAGATAAACTTGTGAAATAAGTTTCAATAAAATTACGAGTCATTGAGACTAATCAAAGGGTAAATAATATAGATTTTTTCAACTAAAGTAAGGCAGTTATGCGCACACTTTAACCAATATAAATATAATAGTGTCTCACGAACATTCGCTGAAACTACTGAATTATTAGGAAAGTGAGTGTAATAAATGTGACAGCATTCTCAACAGCTAAAGACCTCACATAAATAGATATAGTATATCCACCTACTCGTACTAATTTATTACAATTTACAAATGCTATGTGCATTTACAATTGCCGCCTTTCCGACTTTCGCCTGTCCGCAGTCACGATTTTCCAGCATTCGTGAGCACTTTTTAATTAAATTAATCAACAGCAAGCGGAGACGTTTGCGGATGGGGGCAGAGAGTGGAGAAAACCTGCAAGCCAGGTCCAAAGTGCACATGCACCATTACGTAACTAAACACCAGCAGAGCCACCATCATCATCATGTCGGCAACAAGAGTCGCAACGCCAGTCGCTGTCACCGTCGTCATCGTCTGACTTTCACTGTGCATGTAAAATAAAGTGGCAACGCTTACGAAAACTAATCGAAGCAATTTGTTCAGATGTCAGCTTTGTCTCGTGTAATTTCAGAAAAGCACACTCGATAACGCACATACCAGTTTTTGTTTGTGCAACGCGTGACAGGGCGGTCGGATGACACACGGCGTACAAATATGTAATTACAAAAACAAATAGACAAACATGTATTCGTATGGGCTGTCCCCTATAACCGCATTAAATGTTAGACAACAACATGCTTTCCACAACCTTATTTGCGAGCGCATTGTCTGGCTGAGCGCTGACACTCGCACAACCGTCTAACTCACTCACTGGCTAACCAACTAACTGTCCGGCTGACCAACTGTCACACTGCATGACAGTCTGTATGTGTTAGCTAATGCTCTGAGCGCCGTTGTTGCTGTTATTTGTGTTGTTGCATGCCTGACATTTGTTTGACATTCGCCTCGCTTTTTTGGTTGCGGGGACTTGTGCAGTCAGCATTCTAAATACATATGTATGCAGTTGAAAGAAATCCGTTGTTTATGTTGCCAGCCTACGGCAAACGGTATCTAATGCAGCTTATCCCACCGTTGCGTTTGCGGTAACCAATATCGCGGCCACCACACACTTTTGGTGAGACAAATGAGTTGCACAATGACGTGGAACAGCAGCGCATAGACAAATGGTTTCACCTGACTGACGTACAATTCAACGCGAAGAGAGGTGAATAAATAAAGCGACAGCGGCTGAGTGGAAGTAGGAGCTGAGGTGTCTATCCGGTGGGGGGGCTTAGTTGCATTTACTCGTTGGTGTATTTACATATTTGCATATCAAGAATGCGCTTAATGTGAGTTCACACTTAGTTCTGTGTACTTTATTTGTCTATGACTTGTCACTCGGTAGAGATTAATTTAAATTTTATGTTTTCTGAATAGTGTGACTCATCTCAAGAGACTCTAAATTAAAATGAGAATAAAGAGATAGTTTAACGGCATTCGAACCTGAAATTTTATATTTATTAAATATGTAACTTTGGTCATATAAGATAAATCTCATTTGGTTCTCAAAATTCTTGAAAAAGCTCATCTAAAAGCCATATAGTTTAATTTTAATTAGCTACAAATTTAGTCTTATCTCTTTGTAATGGTTGTATGTTATTTCAGAAAATGTAAAATAAAAAAATCGAAATTCGCTTCGTTTGTATAAGACATAAAAATCCGAAAAGCTTTTTGAATGCTGGATCAGGTATACTTCGAATACTTGTGGAAATTTATGGTCATTGCAGTTTCTAAATGCAGAAATTCGAAAAAATCATCTTAAAGCTTCAAAACAGGTGGATATAAACGTAAATAAATACAGTTTAGTGAATGCTACCGATATGTTGCAATAGCTATAAGCTTTTCTGCAGCTTTCCTAAAAGCTTTCAGTACACTCGAATTTGAAATTAAAAGGCATCCTCTGAAAGCTTTTAAGCCACTTGATACAAATATCTTGAAATACAGTCTAATGAGCTTAAATATTTACGAACATATTGCAATTGATTTGATATTGTAGCTTTAAGCTTTTCTGAAGCTTTCCTAAAAGCTTCCATTACTTTCGAATTTATATACAGTAAAAGTTTGCGCGATATGATAAAAAATATTGAAGTAATGTGCATTTGGTTTGTTATTGAAATTAGAAGGCATCCTCTGAAAGCTTTTAAGCCACTTGATACAAATATCTTGAAATACAGTCTAATGAAATTAAATATTTACGAACATATTGCATTTGATTTGACATTATCGTTTTAAGCTTTTTTGCAGCTTTTCTGAAAGCTTTCAGTGCTCTCAAACTCAGTTTCTGAATGCAGAAATTTGATAAAATCCTGTAAAAGACTTCAAGTAACTTTACGCTTTTCGGCAGCTTTCCTCAAAGCTTTTTTTAAGAAAACTGCTATTTATGTAATTCTTTTCTAGGTAGTTCACGCGCTTTGTTAAAGCAAAATTGAATTTTTTAGAACACCTGCAACTCAATCACATAAATTTTATTCAAGCTGCCGATAGCAAATCACTTGCCATGCAATTTATTTCAACTACAGCACAAGACTTTCATTAAGAATACTTAAGAAGATAAGTCATTTACCAACAGCAGAGGCTTCGCATATGATTACAAGCAAATAGTACAAATCGACAAACCAGAATTATATTTACAAAGTACGCCCTGCCGCACCTACCACACAGCTCATGCATATGTAAAGGGTGATTTTTTAAGAGCTTGATAACTTTTAAAAAAAAAAAAACGCATAAAATTTGCAAAATCTCATCGGTTCTTTATTTGAAACGTTAGATTGGTTCATGACATTTACTTTTTGAAGATAATTTCATTTAAATGTTGACCGCGGCTGCGTCTTAGGTGGTCCATTCGGAAAGTCCAATTTTGGGCAACTTTTTCGAGCATTTCGGCCGGAATAGCCCGAATTTCTTCGGAAATGTTGTCTTCCAAAGCTGGAATAGTTGCTGGCTTATTTCTGTAGACTTTAGACTTGACGTAGCTCCACAAAAAATAGTCTAAAGGCGTTAAATCGCATGATCTTGGTGGCCAACTTACGGGTCCATTTCTTGAGATGAATTGTTCTCCGAAGTTTTCCCTCAAAATGGCCATAGAATCGCGAGCTGTGTGGCATGTAGCGCCATCTTGTTGAAACCACATGTCAACCAAGTTCAGTTCTTCCATTTTTGGCAACAAAAAGTTTGTTAGCATCGAACGATAGCGATCGCCATTCACCGTAACGTTGCGTCCAACAGCATCTTTGAAAAAATACGGTCCAATGATTCCACCAGCGTACAAACCACACCAAACAGTGCATTTTTCGGGATGCATGGGCAGTTCTTGAACGGCTTCTGGTTGCTCTTCACCCCAAATGCGGCAATTTTGCTTATTTACGTAGCCATTCAACCAGAAATGAGCCTCATCGCTGAACAAAATTTGTCGATAAAAAATTTTCGAACCGAACACTGATTTTGGTAATAAAATTCAATGATTTGCAAGCGTTGCTCGTTAGTAAGTCTATTCATGATGAAATGTCAAAGCATACTGAGCATCTTTCTCTTTGACACCATGTCTGAAATCCCACGTGATCTGTCAAATACTAATGCATGAAAATCCTAACCTCAAAAAAATCACCCGTTATATGGGTAGTGACCACGACAGACCAAGCCTTGAGAGTCAGCTACCAGCGAACCCTTTATGGTGGCTCAGCATGTAATCCAATACGACATGTCACTACTAAGAAGATGACTCTGGTGTTTTGCAATTATAATTTCGCCGCCCTTCCTGTGCCACCTATGGATTACAACCACTGTATGGCGGGTAACTTGCAACACACAGCGTCGCGCACTCGCGCTAAATCTTTCAACGGAAAACTCTGCACTAGTGCTTCGTGCGACGAGCGGAATGTCTCTGGCAGTGAAGTGCAGAAAAATGTAAATCCCTCATCAATTAAAGTGAACATGCTTCAAGAAGCACCTGCTCATTTGTGCCACAGAAATGAGTAAGAAGAACACAGTGCACAGCAGTGCCACTACGGAGCGGTGCGGTGACTGTTGCAAGGTGTGTAAGTAAGCGCGGCTACACAGAGTAGTGTCAGCAATGGCAACAGGACGACGATGAACAACAACAACAACGACAAATAAGTGGCGCGTTGAAATTGTAGCCACAACCACAAACTGCAGTGCGGCAGCAACATTGCGCCGACGAAGTACGGTGTATGGGTAGCTGCAACATGCCGCAGCAGCAGGTGGCAGCGCCGCTTGGCAGTTGGCATTAAAAATGAGACAAACCCAACAGTAAGCTTACATGCAACAAACAAGTGCTGCAGCGCGTCGGACGTCAGTTGAAGCCCCGCAATGGCGACTTTTTTATTTCGTTGCGCAAAAGAGGCAGACAAGCGACTGACTGAATGTCAGCCTCAGCGGCCTATGTAATGTAGACAAACAACAGCAGTGACAGCGAATTGAATGACTCGTTGACTGGACAGACAGTCACCAAACCATTTCAGTGTGCCGATCAACAGTCCCAACCGCCAGCCGCCAGCCGCCGGCCCGTCAACCACTAAGCACCACTCGCATTACGGAGGGTTTGATTTGCTACCACAACAACAACAACTACGACAACAATTATGCAACTATGTTGTTTGCCTTTGGGTTTGTTTTTTTCGACATTTGCCACTTGTACAAGTGACTAGGTTGCCAGCGACCGTTGAGCACACGAATATCTATTAAATTGGCGACAATATTAACAAGCATTAATCTGATAGAATTCCATGTTCGACATTGGTTTTTGTGCGACTTCTTGTTTAGTCATTTGCTATTGTTGTTGCTCTTCCACACTGTTGCTGGTATTTGTTTTTTTTTTTGTTTCGACGAAACCAATCAACCGCGCTGCAATAAAGTACGAACGAACAACTAAAGCAAAACCGAAAGTTGTTGTTGCAATGTGGTTGCCACTTCGATTAATCCAGCAACGCTAACGGGTGGGGCCAAATGAAACCCCTGCAAACGGGCTCGGTTGGCTTGACTTTGTAGCCTGACACCGGAAATGGCAGTAAAAGAGTAGCTATTTCATAGTTATTGCTAGAGGCTTCCAATTGGCATTGGCAGTCTAACGGTGGCAGGAATTAGACTTGTATAACAGATAAAGGCCAACACTTGCTGGCAGCCGCTTAGATCTGTATTTAGTTGCAACGGCTGACACATAAATTAGTTGTCGCTTCTGCCACCTGACAATTTTTTGGCATTGGCGGAATTTAATTTACGCAAGTCGAGTTCATTAAAGTGCTGGAAGAGAGTAGTATGCACAAAAAGACAGTATTTCTGTATTAACGTCAAGAAAAGTGCTTTTACTACATGGAACTGAAACAAATTCTATGGTGATTATATCTGATGCAGGTTTAGTTTAGGTTAAGTGGTTGACTTGACGGTCGACGCAGCTAGGCCTTGGGAGGCCTATTATGACAGCTTTGGGTCAGGAATCCCCTCACACTATTAAGTCCTTTTTGAACCCCCTGTGATATATGATTTGAAAATAAATAATCCACATAGTTTGATACGTGTAACTTCCGCCAAGTCATCGAGGTCACAGCGTCAGATAATTGCGATTGTTTTCCTACGCAAAGCCTTACATCCGCTTAAAAGGTGTTTTATAGTCTCTTCTTCATCTACTTCTTGGAAGCTACTGCAATAATGATTGTAGGGTATCGCCAGTCTGCTGACATGTCTCCCAATCAGACATTGACTTGTTAACACGCCTACAAGGGCTCTAACTGTAAGGTGGTGCCTTTTTTGGCTAGTTCTTCTGCTTCGTAGTTTCCAGGAATATCACTATGTCCCGGAACCGGTAGCCGGAAGGCGATTTTGGTATTTAATTTTTCTGAAAAGACACCACCTCTCACTCGTTTGTCTAGTTTGTATCTGTCTGTATAGATACTTATAACTGAATCGTTGTCCACCTTGCCCTTATCCCACTTTGGTTCACTTCTAAAGAATTTGAAAATGGGAACTTGCAGAGCACAATAGAATGTCCCTTATTGCAATTTTGTACATACATACATATGTAAGTAAGTCCAAGTGAGACGTGGTACAAACTGATAGTAACCAAACAGATATAATCCAAATTTCGAAGAAGTAAAGAAGGTCCACTAACGAAACCTAATGAAGCTGCTTGGTAACAGGTTCATGTTATGAGGTTGCGATTATCCAGTGAACGGTTGGCGCTAAAAATGCTGATCCTTATAAAAACGGAGATGACTCAAATACATAATAAACCCATAAAAAGGCATTGAGGGCCAATATCGATATAATTCAGAGATTCCAATCAAAAATAAAAATAAGTAAAGAAAGAAGTAGAGAACAGCAGAAATAAATATTTAACCAAACTCCGCGATCACCCAAACCCATTGGCTAATGCTTTATTACATTCTTGTAATCAATCACGTCTAAAAAGAAGAGATATGCCAGCACACTGAGGAGCAAAGTTTCACCAAAACAACTCAGTCTATTGGTTGAGCTTGTCTAGTTATACTCTCGCAACCTGTTGCACAGAGTATAATAGTTTTGTTCACCTAACGGTTGTTTGTGTCACCAAGAAATATAAGAGTTAGATATGGGGTTATATATACATAAATGATCAGGATGACGAGTAGATTTGAAATCCGGATGTCTGTCCGTCCGTCTGTCCGTCCGTCCGTCTGTCCGTCTGTCCGTCTGTCCGTCTGTCCGTCTGTCCGTGCAAGCGATAACTTGAGTAAAAATTAAGATATCTTAATGAAACTTGGAACACATGTTCCTTGGCACCCTGAGGAGGTTGCTTTCGAAAATGGGCAAAATCGGTCCACTGCCACGCCCACAAAATGGTGGAAACCGAAAACCTATACAGTGTCATAACTAAGCCATAAATAAAGTTATGAAAATGAAATTTGAAACATAGGATCCCATTAGGGAGGGGCACATTTGGATGTAATTTTTTTGGAAAAGTGGGCGTGACCCCACCCCCAAATAAGTTTTTTGTATATAACTCGCAAACCAACAAAGCTATATAAACCAAACTTTCTGCAGTCGTTTATTTTAGCCATTTCCTTATACAGTCCAAAAATGAAAGAAATCGGATAATAACCACGCCCACCTCCCATACAAAGGTTAGGTTGAAAATTACTAAAAGTGCGTTAACTCACTAACTAAAAACGTCAGAAACACCAAATTTTACATAAGAAACGGCAGAAGGAAGCTGCACTGAGATTTTTTTACAAAATGTAAAATGGGCGTGGCGTCGCCCACTTATGGGTCAAAAACCATATCTCAGGAACTACTCGACCGATTTCAATGAAACTTGGTTTGTAATAGTTTTCTTACATCCCAATGATACGTTGTGAAAATAGGCCAAATCGCTTCACAACCACGCCAACTTCCTATATACCAGAACTTTGAAGTCGATCTGAATCGTTAACTTTACAATATATAAAGGAAGCACTAGTGAAGATATCGATGCAGAACTTTGCACAAATACTACCTTTATAGTGTGGAAGCCCCATTCTAAAAATCGCCGAAATCGGACCCTAGGTTTTCAAGGCCAAATGTATCGAACATGAGGACCTCGGTGCTTCTAACCTAATATTAGGATTTCCAACTTTCAATGGACTTTATATATATGATGAATATGTGGGTCAAATTGTGTATTATATAATATAAATAAAGTTAAATAAATAAATTGCGAGAGTATAAAATGTTCGGTTACACCCGAACTTAGCCTTTCCTTACTTGTTTTAATTAGAATTAAGATTTTATAACTTATTGTTAGGCTCCAAAGAGCAGATTCAATAAATAAAGAAATATATGAAAAAAAAATTGAGGGCTTAAAGCGGTGCAATTTTAAGACAAACTGTAAATTTAAAATTTTCTGACAAACTTCCATTATTATGCAATTCTTTATTTATTCCTTCCTTTAACAGTCAAAAAACGTTCCAGTATTTTTTCTGCTCACAAATACTAGATGTGTGTCTTTGACACAAAAAAAAATAAGTTGCCTATAGATGAGTTGCCTTAAACGTGATTAATCTCTCTAAATAAATAGTAGGTCTGGTATGAACAATTTATATCTGCATAAAAAGGGCTACCATCCAGAAAGGATTTGACATTTATCTGACGCTCCGACAGAAATTCCAAGCCACTCCACTAGAGCAATGTGATTGCAAAATTAAGGGAAAAGATTATTGTCGTCCTTTCTGGGGGCATACGAATAATTCTTTATTTTTCATATGATCTCAGAGTACTGATTAAAATAGCATTTAAAGTAAAAGGCAAACCTTATGACTTTCCAACAATTTAATTAAAATATTTAAATTGTAATTCACCGTCTCCACATTAACGAAATAATTACATTACTTGCATTAAATGAATTCCTTTTTAAAGAGCAAACAAAACACTCACAAATAAATACCAACAATGAGACAAATAAATAATAAGAGATAAGAGCAACAGCAGCCATAAACACTTAAAGTCCTTTTCTGAGCTTAAACAAAAAACGGCGTAACTTAATCGCGATAAAAATAGCTCCCTGTGGGCTTATTATGTCTACTGAATGAACCCTTCTGTCTTCCCCTCCGCTTCTTTTTGGTTTTATTTTTCATTTTTGCTACTTGTTTTTCTCGTCGGCACATTTGTAATTGTTGTTGTTACATTTTGCTGCGTTTTTTGTTTGTCTCTGCACAATGCTTAACTCGGCTCGAATGCCAAAGGACTTCCGGTGGTGCGTCGCCGCATAGCGCTAAAAGAAGCAATTGAAGTGCAGCGTAAAAGAGTCAAGTTGAAAATAAAATTGTCACAGAAACCAAAGGGCTAAAATGAACGCTACGCTTCAAAATACAAGCGGCAAAAAAATGTGACAAGAAATAGTGCGCCGCCAACGGTGGGAATAAAGTGTGCGGTGCAAATATAGCGCAATCGATGCAGCTTGCCACTTTTCAATCAAAACATGCTGCAACAACAGCAGCAACTTGCGTTCCTGTTTGTTCGCTTGTTGTTTGTGTTTGTCTTCTTGACGCCGGACTCATCGGATTTCAGTTGAAAATTTACTGACTGCCATTTGTCCTCGGATCTCCACAAAATGCATATTTATGTGTAAACGCTTGCAAGCGGCAGCAGTTGGTTTGGCTTTACAGTGTACAGTGTTCTGAAGCTGTACAAAATAGAAGCATAAAATTGTGCCAAAATTTTTAAGGGTAAACAATTTAGAAAATATAATTGAATGAATATAAATTTTGTTTACGGAATCAATTTTCTGCTGCGGATACGTTGAGGATGGTGCAGAAAGCCTTTGGTGATGAGGCTATGTCTAAAAAAAAACGTTTACAAGTGGTATAGTGACTTTCAAGCAGGCCGTGAACGTGTCGAAGACGAAGATTTGGTGTTGAAAAACCGTCGATTAACAATTAGAGACCTTGCTGATGAAGTTGGCATATCGAAAGGCTCAGCCAATACCATTTTGAAGGATGTTTTGGGCCTCAAGCGCGGTACCGAAAATTCATTCGTAATTCGTGATCATTTCGCCAAAAACTCAACCCATATCGTTCCGTAACCACCGTATTCACCTGATCTGGCGCCGTGCGACTTCTGGCTGTTCACCAAGCTCAAAAGACCGCTCCGAGGACACCGTTTTTATACGATAGATGAGATTCAAGCCGCAGCGAAGACGGAACTGAAGACCATCCCGGAAAGTGACTACAACCAGTGTTTCGAAGATTGGAAAAAGTTTTGGCATAAGTCAATTGCATCGGGAGGGGATTACTTTGAAGGGGATGAAATTGATTTGGAAGAATAAATAAAGAATTTTCAAAATAAATACAATGTCACCTTATTTTTTGGGCACGTATATGGAAGCTGGGGGTACTTCCTGGATCGAATTTTTACCACAAGCTACGTTATATCCAAAATTATATATTCACTTCATTGTGCTATGATATCTCAGGTATTAACTGACATATACGGTACAAAGTCCACCGGAAGTTTGAAAATCCGTATATGAGATATATGGAGGACAGAGTCCCACTATTATAAGAAACAAATCTCCTCTGAATTTCTTGAAATATCCGATATTTACGGGGTATTTGGGGCCTGAGAAGTTATGGTCGGACTTCGGTTATTTTTAAGCGCGCGATGTCACACTAGAAATGCAGTATTTGTGGAAGCTTTTCTTCCGATATATTCATTGATTCTTGCTACATACGCTATGTAGGGATTTTTTGAAAGATGCTTTATAAAACCACATTCTTTAAACAGCCTGAACAACTGGTATTTGCATCAGCGACTTAAACATAAAATCTATAAGGACACCTTTTTTAGCAATATTTTTCACTTACTTGTCCCACTGTGCAGGGCACTTCATTTCGCAGTACTTACGAGAGTTGTTTGTGCTTTATTAATCGACAATGCCATAAAGTGATAAAGATGGACGCCAACAAATTGTCAATGGATCAAAATAAAATGATCTATGGCCAGCCAGACTGGACTTGTTGTCGTTGTTGTATTTATGCTGTTGACGAGTGGTTGCTGCCAAACTTGAATGGCGTACAGAGCGTGGAAAATCTGGGGAGCAGGAATATGCAACTTTTTTATGGTTAACTGAATATACATGTGTTTACGAGTGAATTTGTTTGTTGTTGCAGCAAGTCCCCTACGTTTTTGCGCAATTTTCATGTGTTTGTATGAAACACCTTTATTGGCCTTTATTATATCAGTTATCAGGTACACACACACACACACATATCTTTGTATGAATTTATGAGCCAGTGCATAGCTGCTCAGCCGAGTGGACACTTGGCATTGCATACCAGTTCTCTGTCCTTCAACAGTCGCCGCCACATGCCACTCGCCGCAGAATGATTTTCAGGCATTGATTTCTTTCTCGAATTGGCAAAAAAATGCTGCTTCGCTGCTGCTATAATTAAGTTTTATAATTATAATTGACATCCTAGCGTAAAGCCAATTTTTTGTTGTCGACTTTTTCATGGTCAGCACAAAAGATACGCAAGTACACGTGTGTAACTGCGTGTCGGTGCGTGTAGTAATGGCGGTGATGGTGGTAGGTAAGG
The DNA here is from genome assembly GCA_031772095.1 of Zeugodacus tau. Lineage (NCBI taxonomy): Eukaryota > Metazoa > Arthropoda > Insecta > Diptera > Tephritidae > Zeugodacus > Zeugodacus tau. The sequence goes on along the minus strand of CM062649.1, from coordinate 54,127,321 downwards.
AGGATGTGTGCCCCACTGAATTTATGACGACTATGTGTTAACAAAAACCGCTTAGCCAGCCATTGCCAGCGATGACGATGAACGATGAGTGGCTAGAGTGCCGCTGCTGCTTCCAGGCACGACTGTATGTGTGTTTGATTGTCGCATGGTCACTTTGTTCGCCTGTCAAGCGAGCGAGTGTATCACTTGTCATGCCAATGCAACTGCATACACCAGCAGCAAGGACAGACTTGTCTCGTCAATTGTGTTGATTTATATCGTACAATTATTTATAATTAAATTTTACTTAAGGCTAAATGTAGTGAAACTACAAAAAATAATAACAACAAAAAATTTATGAAATGTAAAAACGAAGGGCCGCGTCTAAAATAAGGCTTGGTGGCAGCTAGTGGCGGAACGGGTGGCAAAGAAATCATGGAAAATTACATTCCGTTTGTATGTACATATGTGTGCTTACTTGTACTGCACCATGTAATTATTAATCGTTGTAATCGCTTTTGTGATGCGACAGTCACGAAGTGAGTCGCTGTAGCCAACAACAAAGGAGAAATCAGTGAAACTACGCTACTCTTTTAATAAATTATTGGATAATTAATTGGCGAAGCGTAACAAAGTTTTACTTAATAATGCATATATGCTTAGCTATTTTTATACGCTTTGTTGTGCAATGATGAATTAATAGCTAGATATGACAATTGGCATTTAAATATTCAACGAGCTTTCATTTATAGATTCAGCTAATTAAAAAGTTACGTCTCAATTCTCTCTACAAAAAAATATTCCACGACACTTGCACATTCGGTTATTTAAGTCAGTTATATTTTCTCGCCATTAAAGCAGAGAGCGACTGGTACAATTGATTTCCACTGTGTTTCAACTTTTGATTTTAGTAAAGAGGCCTATGTTATTTGTGTAGGCACCCCTTACGTGATTATAGTCGAATCACATCGAAAACGTCCTTTACTTCGTGAGAAAACCAACCATAAGTTTTTTCTTAAAACTTAATAATATCTATGTATATTGAATTAATAGTAGCTGTTCTCTCATTTCAATGTTCACCAAATAATCCAAGCTTTCCGATAAAAAAGCTAATAAAGCTTCCGTTGAAAACCTCTCCAAAAACCGAAGAGCTAATGTCTGTTATCAGCATATCAGTTACAAATTCTCAAACCTCCGCTTCAGATATCCAAAGAGTTCTTATTAGAAATCATGGAGCTTTTGTGCGAGAATGATGTTTGATGAGACGATCCTTATGTATTCATTTTGAAACCATTTTTGCCTTCCACCAATGAGAAGGCTTCATAAACCTCTGGTCATCCAAGCAATACCCTCTACCTAACTCAGAAAACACGCCATACTATACCACGAAACATCCAAATCCTTAATGTCAAAATGTTTCTACAACACATAAGTTAATTACCATCGATAATGTGCCAGAACTGTTGCCGTGTCGAACATTTGCTTATATTTGAAGAGAGAATTCTAAGTTATTAAATTCTCTACAAGATTTTTCCACGGCTCCGTTTTCGAATGGATCTTAAAAACTCCTGATAGGAATAAGAATAAAATGTGCTTGAAGGTACTGTTGCCGTCTTGAACTTTTGCTCAAATGTGAACAAAAGACTTTTGTGAAAGCGAACCCTCTCGAAAACAGAGTCGTCTGAGAGGGCTTGGCCATGACGCAATTTTCGAATTTACCTTAATAAAACCACGACAATTTTACGTATGAACAAAATATACCAGGGGAGGTCTTGAAGAGTAACAGGCATACAAATAAACTATCCAAAACTCATAAAAGGGAAAGTGAAGACTATTTGGTCTAGATTTTGTCAGTATCTAAAAAATCAGCTTACTTTGAAACTACTTCGTAAAGAAGATGTGCCCTTTATGTCCCTTTAATGACATTTATATCAAGGTGATAGAATGAGAAAGCGCGTTTATATATTTTCGTTGGATTCAGAGCCAGTGGACCTATACTCAAATAACATCGCGGCGATGTAAAACCTGTAGATACCTGACGAATCTTTAATATCTCAATACACTATATCAATCATGGTTTTTCGAGCTTCAATGACCTAATATCTGTTCTTTCTTATCTTTGACCAAGTAAATTGCTTGCCTTCTACAAAGTATTCTCTCTATAACTTAAGAGACGGACGGCAGACAGTTACATATTTCTAGCTGAAACTTATGAAATGGGTAAGGATGTTACTACAGCAACCTCGTACTCTTTCAACGATATCCGTTCTGCTTAAAAGAAATATCTATTTAGTAATTCCATTAATGCCATTTATACAATTTCAACCCAAATCATAGGTTTGTTGTTTGCCCAAATACCCAAAGGTTTGCCGCAACCCTACCAACACGCTAGAGTTTTGCAATATTCAATTTAAGCCTAAAACCACCCTCTCAAACCTTGTAATAAAAAACCGCAACTTCCGAACGGTTCGCAGGACAACAGCTGCGGCGTTGAACATTTGGACAGTTGTAGCAAGACATGCATTTTAACTGGAAACAAATTCAACGAAACTCACCTGAGCATTGAAATCGAAGAAATACTCCGGCCGCAATGGACATGGTAGACCACACTTACAGGTACCCGGTGACAATAAATAATCCTTTATTTCGTACTGTGTACGCAACGTTGCACCGGTTGGGCTGAAAAGAGAACAAAACACGGAGAGCATGAGTAAGGAAGCAGAAAGTTGGCTGTGGTAAAAAATGTAACAAATTAAAAACGTGTAAAACTTGCTAAGGACAAGCAAACTTCACATACAAACATATGTGCATAGTAATAAGGACATTAAGCAATCGACCGCACTCGGCGACACACGCCAGTGAGCACAAAATTAATTCATTCCTCATTTTGCGACATGTTTTCGAAAACCCAGAAAGCGGTCGGGTAAGGCTCGGTAGGCAAGCGCCGGCAGATTGGTATAAGCGAGTCGCGTTTGTCAAACTAGGCTGTTCGTTGTCGTACAAGTTGCACATGTAGACGCAATTTTAATTTTTCATTTCTTATACTTGTTGTTGTGTGTCAACTTGTTCGGCCACCTACCCCGATGGCTGTCTGTCTATATGTCTTAATGCCGCCCCGGCCGTTACAACTCCTTGGCTTAGCTCAATTTAAACTAATTACTCGCCTGGCGTTTAATTAAGTCACAATACAACAATAACAACAGTAACAGGAATTACCACACAATGTCATACATATGTATCTGAGTGACGTCAACTATCCCCGACAACAACACGAACCTAGCTAAACATCTGAGCACCCGAACGCCTGAGCCACTGTTGGCAGGTGTGTTAAATGTTAAGTTGACATTTTGTTACGCGATTAGTCATGTTGTTGTTTCAATTAGTTATTTCAATTTATTTCTTGAAATGGTGGATTATTTAATATGAGCGAAAGGCACCATAATGAGCGCAGCACGTGTGATTAAGTAGACTCGCTTTTATGCTCGTGTAATTGAATATTTACCTCATTGCAGTAGTATATAATTAGTTTCGTGGAAAGTTGTGTCACAAAGTTAGTTGAGAGATCGTGGTATAATTAATAAGTCATTCGATGGCGACACTGAGATCTGCTTAAAAATTTACTGGAATAAAGCTTGGCTTCTCACTAGGGTTACTGAGCATGCTTACGAAGGGCTTGTAGCACAGTTTGAGAATTAATTTCCATTCAATGTGCAATTTAGTTGACTAAAGTATCACCCGAAAGAAAGCAAAATGCCTTGGATATCTATACTAATATTATAAAGCTGAAGAGTTTGTTTGTTTGTTTGTTTGAACGCGCTAATCTCCGAAACTACTGGTTCGAATTGAATAATTATTTTTGTGTTGGATAGTCCATTTATCGAGGAAGGCTATAGGCTTTATAGCATCACGCTGCGACCAATAGGAGAAACAGTGGTAAATGTGTAAAAAACAGGGGTAATTATTTATCTTTGAGGGCTTCCGTTCCTTGCACTGCGAAAGCGGTTCAAGATACACAAAAGTTATGTATGAAAGAATTATTTCTCTTTTAATGATCTAAAAAAAGTTCGTGAGTACCGTTTTTGTGATAACTAATTTGGTCGAAATTATTTGTTAGAGTTGTATTAACATAATAATATTAATCTTTATCCAAATAAATGTGTTGTTGGTTAAGAGTATTTTATTCTGAATAAAATTGTCTTTGACGACACTTAATTTCAACGAACGACTTAAAAGATAATATTACAAATAAATAACTCCGAAACAAAATTAACTCGCACTCTGCGCTGCGCTGGCCGGCGGGCGAGACGCGGTGTTTGCTGGCGCGCCGGAGGGGGGTGAAACCACCTAATTTATGCAACGGGACCCGACTTCAAGTCAAATTTCTTCGCAATAACGTGATCATTGCAATCGTTTTAACTGGTCCAGCAGTTGTTCAAACAGTACTTATACCTCGCATCCCGATGATCCCAAATGATATACCTTTTAATTTTAAAAGAATTCAATTTCCCCTTAAGCTATCTTTCGCCGTTACAATTAATAAATCGCAGAGGCAAACATTTAAACACGTGGGGATCGATTTACGCCAAGACTGCTTTTCACATAGCCAAGAGATAAGTTCTTTGATAACAGAAATTGACGCGGACGAAGATAAACACGAAGCCCAAAATCACTATTCCACACGGACGAAGTCGCGGACACAGCTAGTACATATATATATGTTGTGTTTCGTGTATTTTAGGACACCTTCCTTCAAAGCCATCAGCCAATGAAAATTTTAATATTTTATGGGAGCCCACTTCCAACTACAACTCATCGTCTGTATTATTGTATTCAATTTACACGAATAGATCCATTACTTAATTGTGGAACATCATATATAGTCGGTTAAAATCCTTGTTTGAAGAGAAAATGGTCGGTGTTAACCCTAACGGTCATACATTTTTGGCAGTTTTATTTTTTTATTGTCCAGGACTTGGTTAGGTTAGGTCAAGGGGTAGAAAGGGGTAGCTTTGACAGTTTCAACTGTCCTTTGTGGCACCCAGATACTCCTGACGGATCGCTAAGATCCACTTGGACTATATTACAAAGGACTTGGTGAATTTTATAAGATATATAAGAAGACAAAAAGCTGTTTCCACCGAAACCAGACATTTTTCTCATCACTATTGTTAGAAGATTTCAAGTTGTAGATCAGAAGTGCTTCGAGGATTCAGTGAACTGTTTAGAGTCTGAAGAATAATAAACAATCCAAAGTTGTCTTAACAGGAATTTTATTATGCCTATTTAAAACAAGCCAACCTTTAGGAAACTAAAAGACGATAAATTACTAAGACAGTGTGGTCTCTACTCAAAATTCACAGATAGAAAAATGGCGCTGTTCACAATAAATGGTCACTTATGATCGCTTCGAATGTGCTACAAATGGAGAGACCAACCAGTTTTGAGAGTTGTTCGAAAGGTTAATCGATCTTATGTGAAGCTTTTACGCGAAAAAATACTGGAGGTTTGCTAAGGGCGAGTGCTTTCAGAATACTCTTTATGATTTTGGATCCTCGATATTGGAGGTTCATATACAGGGAGCAATAAAGGCAATGAGTTCTAACAATTTTTCGCGGAGATGACTTTCAACTAAAACTTTTAAAAACAATTTATGGTATTGAAAAGCGGACATCTTCGTAAGGGTGAAAATTCCAAATATTTACCACATTACGCTCTTATGTCAGAACATATGTATTATGGGGAATATTAAGTTAACGAACGTGTGTACAATTTCTTACCTTAAATTCTTAATTATATGTAAATTACTTTTAATTTTCAAGCAATAAAAGTCATGGGAGCATGAAAAATTCACCCTTCATAAAGCTAACCACAAACTTTTACCACAAGATCCACCAAAACAAGCTGGTTACACCAGCAATTCCGCAAACCAACCGTCATATTTGGGGCATAACTTTTTAATTAGTTAATTCAACAATAAAACTTCGGCAACAAACAAAAACAAATCGCATGAAGACAACAATAACACACAATATACGCCGGCTCAGCACACAATCGGCGGATGAACCGTTACAGCTCTTACATAACACCTTTGATATCAAATCAAATAAATTTCTGTACTTGAAATAAGATTTTCACACTTTGCACAAAAGGAAACGCAAAGAAGCAACAACAACAAAGTAAGACAACAATACAAATGTGCCCGAAGTGCATACGAAGTCAAAGTGGAAGTGTTGACGGTGAGGTAAAAGCGCTTGTTTCTTAAGTAAAGTAAAGTAAGTCTTATGGCCTCGAGCGGTTAATGTCTGCGGCCTATCAACACAAAGCCACCGAACAACTTAAATAGCTGGCAGCAAAACTTTGAATGATCCCAAAAAGTTTGTGCAGGTCGGCAGCAAAAGCTTACACGAGCAGCCACATAACCCTCACCGACATGATGTGTACTCGGAGCGTAAATAGAGTTTAGCCTTAAGACGCTGATAAGCCAGCTAAATGTCAAAGGTAGAGCTGGACAGACAGGGCAGCTGCAGCAAGATGTTGGCCGAGCCAAGTAAAATCAAGAAGTTCTGTTTAACCTGCAACTTAAGACAATGGCTTAAACAAACTGCACAAAAGTAACACAACCTGGATGTGGCACAATAATGAAAATAATAACAGCAATAATAAAAGGCATAGCCTTGCGTTCCAAAAACGACATCATAATGGCGACATTGTGGTTAGGATGATAAATAGAATGCAAAACAATAACAACCAGCGAAATTATATGACAAAAGTTATTCATGAGACATTGAGCGAGGCAGGCAATCGGCTGAGGACCACAACCTATTAGTTAGAACAAGAGTGGTAAAGTAAGGAAGTACCTTGTGTGGACGAAACAGAAACAGATATGGGAGGAGAAAAAGCGCTATTATTAAGACTAACATTTTGGCTAACCTTAAAGGCTTTTAAGCTTTAAAAGCTCAAAATAAAGAAGAAAATAGAACAATGACTGAATTTCAGGTAAGTAGGCAGCCCTTCTGGGCTCAATTAGCGCTAGATGCGCCATTTTGTTACACTATTGTAAAACCTTAGAAATTATTGCTATTGCGTTTCATCTCGGTGTCGAACCATTTTGTGTTCTCTATGAAACTACTTATTTCTGTTATTCTTTTTGAGGCCAGCCATCCAAGATTTGGTGCCTGATAACTTCCAAGAGTCCTGTGTCTGATTTGAGCTAGTGCCGGGCATTCACAAAGATAGTGGAAAACCGTTTCCTTTTTGTCTTCTAGTTTGCAGGAGCGACATATGCTCCTGTTTTTGCCAATTCATCTGTTTTTTCATTTCCTGAATTTGCTGACTACGTGAGAATTAATCTCCGGAGACGACAAGGCCAGCAATGCTGCCTGACTGTCTGTGTACATATTTACTTTCTATATCCCCCCATTGTTGTTCAACATGGCTTCACAGGCCTTCTGTATGCCAAGCACTTCCGCTTGGAAGATACTGGCTTCGTTTGGTAAACGAATAGAGAGAGATATGTCCAGATCATTGGAGAATATCCCCGTGAATTTCAGACTCTCGGATTGTACGTACAGAGAAGCTAAAAGGTAAGATCAGTTTTTTCTGGTCCGTCTGAATACCTAATTTCAGCTGTTACAAAGAACCGTAAATTAAATAAAGCTATAATACCCTTGTGTGGCATGTGACTCAAGATTTAAAAATATAACTACTAAACTATGGGATTATGAAAAAGTGAGAACAATAATAAGAAACAAAAGCAAAAACAATAACACACAAAAAAGTAGAAATGACAAAAACAACGGGACATAATAAAACACAGTAATCAAACGGTAAACCTTGATAGTCAGCCCTCAGGTGTAATGAGTTAGCGCGCAGACAAGCTGCCCCACAGAGCCGGACAAGCGGTCAGGTTGTGCAGCGACGACGCCACCACCGCCACAGTCACCACTAATCCGCTCCCGTTTTTGTTGGTGAATGAGGTGCCGCCGGTTGTTGGTCGTCGCACACACCCACACACACTGAAGCACTCGAAACATGGTGAGTTGCCCGTTTAGGACTTGGGGTTGAGGTCGATTGTGTAAGCATTGTTGCGGCAATAACAGCACAAAACTTATAGTGCTTAAACAAAACTTTGCGATAAGCTGAAAGTTGAAAAAGTTTACGGAAGCATGCAACAACAACAACGCCAATCAACCTCTATATGCAAGAGAACATGCTAAAGTTCAGACCGAAATCAAGTGAGTGTGTGCAAAAGTTTCAGCTAAAAGTGCAAATTCACTGGCTTTAAGCCACTAAGGGCACACAGGAAAAGGTAAACCGCATACGAGTACTTGACAGCCACTGTAGAACCAACAGCAAAATAATATTTGAGCGCACACGAACACACGAGCCTGCTAAGCTATTTCAGATCGAACAGGAAGTAAATCTGGTCAGCGAAATGAGGAAGTATTTTTAGCATACACACACCACACATACATACACAGTATGGAGTATATGTATCAAGTATGGAAGTGTGTACTCTTGCATATAAACTTTGGCACTCGAGCAGTTCATCAAGTTTTCAGTGCAGCAGCTTGCCGCCTTTGCTTTAATTTGCCTCCCCTCAGCTGCTGTCGTCATTGTGTATTGTGCAGCGCTGCTGTGGAACGAGCTTAGGTCGACAACTGTCGTTTGCGAGTATTTATTTTTCGCTCTCAGTTAATTTGCATGCTAATGAGCTTATTAAAGTATGCGCCAAAAACGGCAAGAAATTAATTTGCTACAAAAACGATTCAAAGGAAGAAACGAAATTCAATTGAAAAGTAATTAAATGAATGAGTAAGCTGTTATCAAATCCTTATTACACAGGTGAGGACTTGGGTGGCGATTAGTTAAGTTGAAAAGCTCTTAGAGCTTCGGCTTCAAGTCGTGAGTAAGAATTTCTGAGACTATTGAGGTTACTGGAAGTCGAAACGTGATCACCGGATGTTCGACGAATCTCTGTAGGAAACCCCTTAGAAACAGAATATCATTAACACAATCTATCCAACCGAGATACATGTAGACACTGAAACTCAGAAATTTAAATCAGTTACTGCAAAGCTGGCTATCAAGTAACAGAGGTTTCTTCAAAAAACCTGGATATTTCACAATATCAGTATAATGGACTGCAGCTTCATGGAATTAAGAAACTACTTCCACCAATGATCTCTGGTACCGTGAACGGTCTTTTCGAACTACAAATCGATGCTCACCTTCTTGCCACTATTTGAATTATCCATGACGACAGTTACGACGACAAAAAACGAGTTTTTAATAAGAATAAGGGAAGTCGTCTCAAACTACATTGTTAAAAAAATCGACGTAAAGTACACGAGAGCATCCTCGGCTCTCAAACGGCATCAACATTCTTAAATTGTACGATGTAACTTTCAGGAATAGTCGAAGTGTTGATATACGGCTCTCAGAAGGCATCAATCTGTTCGTATTCTGTACTGTACATTTATATGATAGTCGGAGTATTGATAGGTGGTTACTGGTCTTCGATGAAGCTATAAGACATATTGGCTCCAACATCTTCATCCGTTTTGTCCTATATATTTCAAAGACTTATGGATAATGCATATGTTGGTATGCTTCGTTTGAAAGTTAGAACGCAGAATCGACATGGAATTATTTCCATTTTATAAAGCCGTATCGTCTGCCGAGTACTTCATAAGTATGCGCTGTATTCAAAAATTATGCTGAAACACCTTAGCGTTTGAAAGATCGAAAAGGTCTCCCTTCGATTTCCTTTACCTTTTTATTTGCACTTAAGCAATTCTCTGACCAAGTCTCAAGTGTTTAGAGATATTGCCCGACTCCTTGATTCCCAAAAAACCACAGACATTCAAGGTTAAATAAAACATTTCCATCATTATGCAAACAACTCAATTCAACTGTAATTAAACCTGAGCGTGTAAGGGTGTGAGCTGCGCGTCATTAAATCAATAAGGCTCGAAACAAAAGGCACACTTTAAGCTTGTTTCGTGTAAATATTTAGCAACAGAGAATTTCACTGTGTTCTGCTGTGCTTCAATGCTAATTTGATGTCATTAAAAATGTATGACAATTCAACACTTTATTGACTCACGCAACAGCGCGAACCGACGAACAGCAGAGAAAGCGCATACACTGTGTAACAATACATACATACATATGTATGAATATGTATATGTGCGTGTTTTCGGTTTTTTATCAGTAAAATACTTGTAAATGCAAATGCAAATGACTAAACAAATTAGTGAGGCTTTTTAGCGAAGCAAACAGACAACAACACAAATGCAATTTGCATATACGCACACACATACCCAAATATGTATATAACGACAGTCATTATTATATGTAAATATGTACATACGTATGTTAGGTTAGTAGATACGATGAGTTATAAGCGCTCATGCAATAAATAACGCCACTAAAACCGGATATTGTCAGTTGGTCGAATTGTTTGTGTTGATTTACAATGGAATTTATGCAACATTTGTGAGATAAAGATTTGTCAGTTGGCGATAAAGACACAAATAACACAACCAATAATGCAATGCATAAAATAAAAATGAAATAAAACACGTAAGGACGAGTTGAATTCGATTGCGGTTGAATATTTACAGGTAAACAAGCAATCAGGAAGAACATAAGCCAGTGTATGCCTCTGAGAAGACGGTTTATTTGTCTTCTGTATAATTTTCGATATAGCTATTATAGCCTTTTCGTATAGCCAAATAAATTTAGCACATTAACATTATAATTGAGAAACCCGTTTTTGTCTTTCGCACAGCCCATTACTCGATTAACGATCAGCTGTTATACATTTTTGTTTTTGCTATTTATAAGAAGTTGGTAAGCTTCATCAGCTGATTGCTATTTATTTATCAATAAGCGCAGCTAAATTTCAGCGTAAACAACAACCCACAGAGTTGGATTCCAGTTCCAACTCGATTTGTATTCAATTAAAAATTAATGTAGTAAAATAAGATTTTTTGTATGGTAAATCAAACTAAATCAGCACATTAATCGAGCAAAGGCCGGGTAAGTGATCAATTAACTCCTGTGCGAAAGGCCTATAAAATTATAATCCTGAATTATGTATATATGGGAGTGGCTTTCGTTTAGAAGTGGGCGTGGTTGCGGTCCTACTTCAACTACTTTAAATTTGAGAAACAAACGTAATGAGATTAGTATGAACCAAATTTCGTTCGACTTTTTCACTTTATCAGCCTAGTATAACTCTTGGTATCCAAAGTAACGAATCTGCAGTTTAGAAATATATCATAGGCCATTGTGATCACCAATCTTTAATATGAGTTTAATTAACCACTGCTTAGCGGTTTCCCGAACAGCCGGATAAACAGAATTCCTCAGCATAAACATTTTTATTTACATAACTTTAAACCTTTCACGATTACTTTTAGATTTCAACAACAACCGTTAGATGAACAAAGCCATTATACTCTAAATAACAAGTTGCGATTGTATAAAACTACACCAACAAATTCGAATTATGAATAGCGTCATTTGTTGTGTAGTTATTAGAGCGACATATACGTTGACGGTCATCAAGTAATTATTTATTTTTTGTATGTCAGTACAATTGTATATATATATGTAAATATCGTATAATGACACATTAGTCGACATTGCATTAATAACGCCGTTTGCGGTGCTCATAAATTGTCTGTCAGAAAATGAGATTCACCGCTCGCTAGCGGATTGAGGCCATTTGAGTTTGTTTTATTTATTGTTATGAACGGCTTGATGTCTGCACCAGTTCCAATATCAGGTTTTGACAAATTTATGTGCAACCGTTATTTTTGGTGTTGATAAATTGAATAAATATAATATCTAGCTAAAATATGAAGTGTGGGATTACTATAAATCCCAATATATTAAGCTTTCTAGACTAATTCTGATTCAGCAGGAATAAAGTGTAGGTCTCCAGAAACCATACTGACGGGATATATATTTGATTTAATCATCGGCAGTAGAATGATGTTCTTCGACAACTCCATAATAGAGAGTAAATACAGGCGATATGTCGAGGTGACTTCTTTCGATTATGATTAATAAGATACTAGAGAATATTTAGCGACTTTCTTAAGACTGGAAAACACTTCGATTGGCAAGGCTTCAAAAGGTCCGCACCGGCAGTCTCTGGCCTTAAAAGATATTTAAGATAATTCTAATTTTACGAAACCCCAATTTCGATATCAACATTGAAAGAGCTTAATTAATATTTATTTCGAATGTAAATCTATTTGTCAACCAAAACAACAGCTAATTATCAGTAATGACTTAATAAATGACAACACAGTCGTAGAATCATGAAAATGTGTTGTAAACCTAGAGTAAACAAATAAAAACCATAGAACAACAATAAAGGAATGTACACCAGAGCACACCAACCAAAACCATTGACCACGAAACGGGCGAAACAATGGGAGCAAATTTATATGAAAATAAATTGGAGCAATTCAACAAAACAAATTAAATTCAATTAGTAAAATTACTTATGCGGAAAAACAATGCCAAAGAAGACAGCAAACAAAACAAACAATTATAAAAACAAAATAGAGGAGAATACTAAGGCAAATAGAGAATTAGATACACAGTGCATTTGCTCCAATTATTCTGAGCATGTTCAAGTACAAATTATGGTTGCGTGCAGCAGCACTCACGCACCAGACATACAGGCGGTCAATTCGTCAAGTCAGATAGTCAGTTAGTCATGCAGTCGATTAGTCAGTGGGTCAATCCAGCAAGTCGAGTAAGTAGTTGTTGTAATGAATAACGGTCAGCACGCTCTGAAAGTCAGCTAAGCGAGCGCGAAGCGATTCTTCGCCAACCTAACCATAAACTACGTACATTGCGGTTTGACGCATTCCAACGGATAAAACTGAATATTTTCGCGTTGAGTAAATAATACCGAAACAAGTGTAGTACCCACTAAAAAAACTGTATACCACTGACGTAAGCAATGATTGTCATTTCTCCGCTTACTGCTGACAAACTGCTGTCAAAATGCGGATTTAGTCGCTGAATATGGCTGGATTAGCTGAAAACGCATACTTTTCAATGGGCTCGAGCGATGATCTAATTTGTTGTGACAGCGGAGACCAGAGACTGTGAATTTTTGTATATATAGGAATATATTTATGCATTTCCATCAACTATAAATGGGCGGCTTTCCGCTTTTGATCACTTCAATTCCAAGCGCCAACGCTTTGTACTCTCGTTAATTACTGTCGTCAAAATTATGATTATTGCCGTAAAGTACATAACAAAGCAGAACGAATTTGTTTGCTGCAAATATAATGAAATACAAGCTCGTTAAATAACTAACGATTGAAAGAAAGCTTCAATTCAATTGACATTTGTCACAGTTGACAGCGTTGGCGTTAATGTTTTGATATTTCTCGTTGACAGGCAATAAGTTGTTGCTTCTTATTTCATTGCTTTCTTGCTTAATGAGATTTGTAATATTTTATGGCGATTGTGTGACGAAATGGCAGTTAATAATACATGCAATAATAAAATCTAACAGTATCATCTTTATGTATGATTACTATAACAAAGGAATCGCTGAGTCATCTTAGTAAGTGTTTCAGAGCATCTCGCTATTGAATGAATGTTTACGTTTGTACATTTCGTTAATTAACTAAATTAAGATCTGTCTGGAGCGCTTATATGTATATCAAGAAGACAGATATTTTAATTTTTAAGTTCTATCTGTTACATCTATTTCATTAGTATTGCCTAATTAGGAAGCTTTTATCGTGTTCGGAGACCCATGAAGAGGTCTAACTGAGTTGACTAGAGCCTATGCGGTAATTCGAAACAGTGGAATACGTTCAATTAATACGTTTACCTATGATCTAGAAAATTCAAACTAGATGAATTGAAATCGGTATTATAGATGTTACCTTCTCGAAGCATTTATGTTTTAAATTTTCCCTTTATAAAGGGAAATCCAAGTAAAGGTAGTTTTTTTCAAAAAACATTTTTTGCCAGATCAGGGATGAGTCATATCAAGCTGAACAACGTTTACAAATTTTTCCACTATATTAAGAAAATTCACGTTCTGTAAAGAATGAGGTCCATTTTTAACTGTTATTAAACAAAATTGCCGCATTTGGGACGAAGAGCAGACTGAAGAGATTCAAGAGATGACATTTCATCCAGTAAAAACAACGGTTTGGTGTGGTTTGTGGACCGGTGGAAACATATTTATCAGACGAAACGAATTTTACAGATTACCGAATTCGTCACTTCCTTGTGATTACACTCATTCCAAAAAATTAGAAAACTTATTGAGAAAAATTTAATTTTCTGACTAGATTCTAACCTCAAAAAAAATACTATTATTTTATATACAAAGGATGTCTTTCTTATATTTTTTTCTCGCTTTCCTCAAATAATATTCGACGTAACTACTGCAACTACATATTTTAATTGCTCTGAAACAGAATAAGTTGAAATTTTTTATAATTAGGAGAGCAGACTTTACATTACACAGTACTTACAAAGCTTTGCTCTCAGATTTTAACCTTTAAAATCTAAAATTTATTGTTAATGTAAACAAGGTTATTGTTGATGAAAATGTTTTTAGTTTTTTTGTAAGTTTGATAATTGCTACAGAAGCACAAAGTCCAAAGTCAAGTCGATGACATATACCAATTTTATATATATACAATTAAATACATACACATATGTAAGTGTGTATGTACTTAATAATTACAAATATTTACTCCGCTGTAATGAGATACTTCGTTTCATTGGTGTTTCTTTTGTTTTTAAACTATGAAAAAACGAGTCTCGGCGACTTAAGTATGTACCTGGTGACTTATCAAGCGCTCACCTACAACACAGGTTATAAGTATGTGCATATGTATATATAAATGTATGTATGTATACATAAATATATATGTATGTTTTTTAATTACCAGTGTTTTGGGAATGCGGCAACAAAACCAAAAATGTGTTAGGGAAATGTGTTGTAGCAACAAAAATGAGAGAAAATTAAAAATGGAAAAACAAAGCAAATAGTCAAAGAGGAAACTGTTGGAGCGAAAGCGGAGGGAAGTATAAATTCAAATAAATGAGCAGAAAAATGGTCGTTGACATGCGTGGCTTGGCTGTCATTGTCTTTTGTTGGCAACAAATTCATATAAATAAATTATATGCACACACACATACATACATATATATGTACATATATAATAACTAAATAGAGTAAGTAGAAGTATGAAAACCGACTTCATTTGTTAAATATAAAAGCACTGAAGCTTCAACGTTACACTGTGGCAATATTTATTTTCATATATACATCTGTGTGTGCCACAAATGTCACTTCTGCTGCTACTGTCACTCGCAATCGCAAACAAACAAACAAATGCGCGGCAAATAAGCGATGAATCGAGAGCCTGTTAGTAAGATGACGATGATACTCGTGCGGCTGCTGCTACAATTGTTTGTTGATGATGCAAACGTGCCACAAAGTGAGTACGTATGTCTGTGTGGAATGCTGGATAGGAATGCTGCGGCAGACAGCGAGTTTATTTTGACATTGAGCGCTGAATAAACATGTGAATGGCTACGACGGCGATAATGAAAACAGTGGCAATTGTAGTAGCAAACAAAAATAAAAAAAAAGAAAACAACAACATATAACAATAATAAGAACAACAGAAATAAACGTAAGTAACAGCAACAAGAGTAATAGCAATTACAGGCAAGCGCAATTAAGTGTGGGTGACAAAGTACAGACAGAAAGACAATTAAACGTTCATTGCAACGAAAATTTTACAGTTTCAGCGCAGAAGCAGGGGCACGTGAGAGAATATACAATAATAAACACATACACATGTAAAGAAAAAGAAGAAGAAGCATGGCGGGATTGTGAGAGCAGGAAGTGTAGAGTGCGATAAGCACTTCTTCGGTTGCAGTTAAATATACTTACTTCATATACATATATAAATATAAATAAGTATTTATGTACATTTGTAAATGCTAAGTTGACTGCTCTTGAACTACTGTTTACCTTGTTGTTGTGTTTATATATAGAAAACAATAAGCTGTATAGGTAAGTAGTCGCAGAAGTATAGTTAATGCTAGTCACCAGTCCAGGAGAGTTATTAACTGTCCGCTCGCTGATTGTGATGTCAAACAACAAAAGATTTCTGTTGTAGCGACAGAAGCAAAATTGAAAGCAATAATAATTCGAGACAGTTTTTCACAGACTATAATTGATTATAATATTATGAACAGTCAAATCTTATGTTGAACTCAATAAAACCGTAGCTTTATATACTTCCAATAGAGCGCTACTGTTACGAAATGAAATATTAACAAGTAATTAGAGAGAGTAGTGTTTTGCGTTTAAAAATCCCTATTTCGTATCTATAATAGACTGGACTATAGTCGCCGACAGACAACCGGAGACCAAAATATACATTACAAGAGTCATTTGTTGCATAAAATCATACTAATTCAGACAGTGCTTCCTAAAAATGGAAATTCAGGATGGATATCTGCGTGTTATAGAATACTGAGGTAAATAGCCTATCGTAATATGAAATTTTGTTTCAGTGGTCAGGGCAATTACACTGTAGACCGTATTTCAGCAGCCTTATACTATGTTTACATATAACGAGATTATCTCCATTTACGAGCTTAACTCGATAATCTGTAATTAAGAAACGAGATTTCTCATACAAAATGCCTCTTGATAATCCGAGATTATAAAATTATCTCGTTTTATACAACTAGATTTTCGGTGTTATTTCTAGTTTTATCGATAATTTTGCGAAAGAGAAGAGAAATGTCAAATGAAAATGTAAACAAAAAATGGTAAACGACAGCGAGGGAAAGATGTGTAACACAACAACAATTACTACACATTTGACAATTGATAATCTCCTTTGGCTATATGTTAACGGCTAGATTATTGAACGAGCTTATAACGAGATTATTTTAATACATATGTAAATGTACTTTTACTCTGGAAGGAAATTACCCAGTTAAAATCATTTCTTTAAACTATGTAGAGAATCCCAGAATCGAAATTAGACGATGTAAAACATACCAAAAGATTTTGGCATCCCAAAGGTCATTAGGTCACTTAGTTATAACCGAAGGATACCCAAGCAATGCTTGGCTCCTCGTGCGACCGATTGTAAGAGCAATATGAACACCAACAAATATGGAAAACGTGAACACTCCTAAAGGCAACGGAACTTGGAATGGAGACGGACTCAATAAAAAACCAAATAACCCTGTATTGGCATCTAAGGAGGAACACCAAGAGCGGCTGGTACCAAAAGGCGAGAGGCGACAGTGCAAAAGGCGATAGTAGGGTCAGCGTAAAATGGTACCTCAGTTGTCTGAGTAAGGGAAATTCCATCAGTGAAGCCAGAGCTCTCTGGCGGACTCAAGAGAGATAGTAGTACTGCCTCGGACAAGTGTTGATTTATTTAATTTAGCTTTACGGTTCTTGATTTTTATAGACGTTAGAACTCATATTAAACATGTAGTTGAAATGTGGACTAACGGGGTTACCGAAAAACAAACCATTCATAAGTTCCATCTACTCGTGTGTACAACAAAAAACAGAACCTTAAATCCTGATACCAGCCTATAAACAAGTATTTATTAAATACATTTCATAAACATTTTCAGAAAATATTTTTAAACTCTCCCTCGAGAGAAGCGAAAATTGTCGGAAATAAAGTACGAGCAATGAACAGATTTTTTATAAAACATATATACTTTTGAGTTGTAATTGTTGTTTTTTATCAACGAGTGTTATGCGTAACACGAAATTACTTCACAAAAATGCGCTGAAAGCGCTTGTTTTTTACGCTGCAACAAATGTGAGTGACCGTGTGGCAAGGACGCAAGTCGAATGTGCTCGATGAAAGTTGGACGTTGTGTTGCACAGCGGCGTCTGTTGCGTGCTGATGGTACG
Source organism: Zeugodacus tau (assembly GCA_031772095.1). NCBI lineage: Eukaryota > Metazoa > Arthropoda > Insecta > Diptera > Tephritidae > Zeugodacus > Zeugodacus tau. The sequence goes on along the minus strand of CM062649.1, from coordinate 54,109,362 downwards.
CAAGCATGTGCAACGGCAACAATGCCACAACAATTTCCCACTGGCAGTTGCAACAACAGCATACCACACAGCACCGCTGTTGCACAAAAGCCTGACAAGCTGCTGGCTGCATGCGTCACAGCTTGGGTTGCCTGGCTGCTGTGCGCAGACACTGTGATCCAGGCCGTGGCAGGGACTCGTACCGCAACACTCAGCGGTTTTCACATATCAACAGCTCGGCAGGTGTGCGCGTGTGTGAAAAAAAACAATATTTTTTTGTTATTTTTTGTTTTGTTTTTCGTGCATATGCTCGGAGTGTAATTATTATTTATATACTTTTTCCGGTATTATGCCTGACAAAGAGTTAAGGCTCTCCACATGAAATTAAATGCCAGTGAGGCAAACGAAAAATCCGACAAGCAAATTTAATTGAGCATAAAAAGTTCTTTTTCAAATATGTAATTAAAAAAATGCCAAAACAGTTATTTTTTATAGAAATAATTGAAGTTGTGTTAATAAATTAAATACACCACCCCAAATAAAGCAATTAAAAATAATGATTTTATGTCATTTATTTCAGTCTCCTATCGCGCAGTTATTAAAATCAATCATCAAAAGTTTACCAAGCCGTTTTAAGCCAAACAATTCCGCTCAACTTGCCACAGCAAAATGTTGGCGCACCAGGGCGTATGATGAATATTTGATTTTATGCACACTTTTGCCTTTTAATTACAACTCAGCGCATTAAATAAAGCTATACAAGCAAGACTGTTTGTTGTAGCATTAAGGGCCAGCAGCTTAGAAGCGGCACGCAAATAAACATGGTGCTCACGCACACACATACACATTGAGCACTGTGAAATACTGTCTATAATTATACACAACAAATTAGCTGTCATTAAAGATGCAAGCAACGTTGAAGTGTGTAACTGAATGAAGAGGAACGTTGAGAAGACGTTAAACGACGGTGGAAATGCTAATGAAGACCAAAAGTAGCAGGACGTAGATGAAGTAAGTGAAGTTGGTTGGCGTTGACTGACAGGCTCTGATGAAGATAAATGATGGATGAGGGGGTGGGTGAGTTTGTTTAGTGCTTTTATTGTTGTATTATACATGCATATATTTATGGGTGCTCGTAGGTATTTTTTCATAGTCATTGTTCTCTTTTTTTCTCTTTTGCCATTTAAGCAAAATTTCCATGCGTGTTTTATCAAATTATACACTCGCTTGGCTTGAAAAAAAAAATTGTATTATGCAAAGCAGCATGGAATACGTAAGAATAAAAAATAAACATTGTAGTCCAGCAATATAATTAAGACGGAGGTTCACTTTATTGTCTGATTCCTCAGCATGTGATCGTGCTCAGAAAATATTTAGAGTCATTGAGTATTTTTTGGATTTTTTTTTAGCGTAATATATATACAAGAAAGTAAGTAAGTCAAGTACAAAGTCAATTAGTACCCGTATATCGTAAAGAAGCAACCTGATTTAAAAAGGGGTTAACATTGGGATTACCTTCATTGATTTTGGTGAATGATACAAACAAAAATGCTAAAGTATGAGAACATACTCTCTAGAAGTAAATGTATAGCAGTTTTATGGTAAAGTCTGGGGCACAAAATCTACCTATCAAAACAAAGATATAGCATGGGAAGTTGTTTTGTGCAGTATTAAACAGGGTATTAGAACGAAGTCATTGAAGAAGAGGAGGGTCGACATATTCTCTGTAACAAATCAGCATTCAATCTGTTCATTCGTGCATCTTGGCAGTTAATAAACTTACTGTTGTGTTGGCATGCGGTACTCTTAGTCGAGAAGTTTCGACTATATGTGCATTATGTTAACACAATGACCATTTTTAAGCAATTTCTATTTTCGTCATAATTGCCTTTAGTACTTTCCTTAGCCCAAAGAATGCGAGGTGTGTTCAAAAAATAACCGGAATTTTAAAATTTCCATTTGTCCAAAAGTCATATTGTCTAAATTTGTCTGGAGTATAATAAAATTTTCAGCTGCATTCATTGCTTACTTTTTCTGTAGCAGCCCGTAAGGTTAGCTGTGCTTTTAAGAGCATTTTAGATTGTTAAAAACTCACACTTAGTTGCTTTTTCGTGAATTCTTGTTCAAACACAATACTGTAACGATACCCCTCTATATTCGCGAGAAGGCTCCGTATGTATTTTCTTATTTACAAAAATAAAAGGCACTTGAAAGGACCGTCGTTTTACAAGCATATGAGGAATCGCTCAAAGAAGCAAAGTCTATCCCAAAAATAGAGTTTGAGAAGTATTTCCGCAATTGGAAGAAGTACTGGCATGAGTACAACATATCTAATGGTGACTATTTTGAAGGCGACAATATTAATGCATACGATTTTTTTTAATTCCCGTAATTTATTGAACACATCTCGCATATGTAGAGGCTCTCGATTTTGATACTTTATTTTACATATTTTTATACCCTGAACAGGGTATATTAAGTTTGTCACGAAGTTTGTAATACCCAGAAGGAAGCGTCGGAGGCCCTATAAAGTATATATGTATATGATCAGTATGTTGAACTGTGTCGATTTAGCCATTTCCGCCTGTCTGTCTGTCTGCCTGTATATATACGAACTAGTCCTTCAGTTTTTAAGATATCGTTTTGAAATTTTGCAGATGTTATTTTCTCTTCAAGAAGCTGCTCTTTTGTCGGAACTGCCAATATCGGACCACTATATCATATAGCTGTCATTCAAACTGAACGATCGGAATCAAGGGCTTGTATGGAAAACTTCCGCATTTTACTACATATTTACTACACGAAATTTGGTGTGAGTTATTGTTCATAGAAATAATTTAATCTCCGAAAAAATTGTTCAGATCGGTTCACTATAGCATATAGCTCCCATACAAACCGAACGATCGGAATCAAGGGCTAGTATGGAAAACTTCCGCATTTGACGTGGTATCTTCACGAAATTTGACATGGATTACTGCTAATATAATCTCCGAAGAAATTGTTCAGATCGGTTAACTATATAACCTTAAAGTTTCTAGCAAACAAACCGGCTAAAAAGAATTAGTAAAATGTTTTCTTTTTTTTTACTTACTTTTTCATACGTCTTTAGATTTGCTTAAACACATAGTTACTAAAAGAAATGCACCTGTGAAGGGTATATTAGCTTCGGTACAGCCGAAATTAACGTTTTTTCTTGTTTATATGCAAAATACAGTATTCTTATCACACAGAATTTATCTAATAGTCACCAAATTAGCGCCTGCCACGAATCGCTCATACGCCCTGTGACCGCGCAAATTAAACTAATCAGCGCTGTGCTACTTTCCAACCGATAAGTTCAAAGAAAAATCAATTAACTGCCAACAGCGCAGCTCTTAGCGGTTTTATTGAGCTTGCCGGCACGCACCCCGCCACACTTGTTCCATCGCTTAGTGCTTCTTTTATTGTGAAATCAATTTCTGTAATTCTCGATTTCAATTAATTTCCATTTTAGGTGCAGACAAATTCAATTGAACAACAACGCCGGCTGCCAGCGAGCAGGCGACCAAACGAATTAGTTTCAGCATTGCCGGCGATAATATCGATACTTGCGTGCATTAATGCCACAGCGACTGGCACTGGGGATATCCGTTCGTGGCATGGCGCTGCGTTGCGTTGCCAAATCCATCTATGGACATTTCCCAGCCGCTCGCTATCAGCAAAGTAATCAATTAATGCTGTAATTACGCAATTTCGATACCGAAATGTGCCTACGGCAGTGCCACATATGTACATACATTTGTTTGCTGGGCTGTGGTGTGCATGCAGTAGCAACAACAACAGCAACAGCAACAACAACAACAATAGTAATTGCAGTGATAGCACTATATTAGCATTAACAACAACAGTGTCAACAGCAAACGGAGCAACGGGCTTTGTTTATGGGGTGCGAAGTGCGACCTTTAAGCCAAGAAGGAAGAGGTGGGCGGTTTGTAGACAACCTAAGCCGGCAAATACAAATTTAAATCCAAAGTGTAGATCGTGTTAATTATGTAGCAGTAAATGCAGCAACAACAACAACAATAATGGCAGCTGGACTGCGTAATCGATGCATAAGCTGTTTGTTATTTGTGTTGTTGCATGCTTATTTTGACACGAAAAGGAGCAAAGAAGTGAGTCTCTGCGGTGGCAAGTGCCACATGCCACAACTAAGCGAAAATAATTGCATGTCAAGTCACATCAGCTCAACTCAGCTAAGCTCAAGTGAAGTGAAATCGAAGTGCTGTCTGTGCGGAAAGGGAAAGCATGTGCAACAACACACAGCTAACCTCCATAAGTGTCAATGGTTTGTAAGCTGCTGGCAAGGTGTTTCATACGCAATTCACACATGCCACACATGCCACACATGCCACATAAACGCAAGTGTGTGTGCCTCTGTACACCTTTGGATTTTTGGCTGAATTCGTAAGAATACACATTGCCAAGTTGTTTTTGATAAATGAGGGCAACGACTGCTGGCTCTATTCGTATCTGTCGTGTGTCCAATGCTAGCTTGCTAGCTAGCCTGCCAGCTCGCCTGTGAGCAATTAGTTGTGGCGCAACAACTGTCAAACATTTGCAACCGTAACAACAACAACAACATCGAAAATAACAAATGACTTACGTAAGCGCATTGCTGAAGTGTTGGTCTCTTGAGTGATAAATAAGTGCAAATGAAAATTTCGAAACATTTTCAAACAGGCAAAGGCCATTTGAAGCATATTGAGCGCATTGTGGCACAGACATACAAACATACATACTTCAGTGCATATTTCAAACGCATGCGAAAGACATGCTCTGGCCAAATGTGTTTTGTGCAATTTGCTATTTAAATTGCTATGATTTGTTTTAAATCGAGCGAGCAGTCAGCGGCATTTAGTCAAACTAAAATTACAAGCAACGGCATTGCTACTCACAGATTATATAGAATTATGTTGCTAACTGCACATTTTGGTCTGACTGTCGGTGTGGTTGATATGCAACAAGGTAATTGGTGAAGGGTGCGCGCGTTTACGCTACCGATTGGAACTTGTGGGAGGCAAATTGTGCGCCTTTCGCTAAATTTTGCATTTAAAAAAATTAAAATTAAATTTTGGGAATTTAGGACGGTGGCACTAATTGCCTAATTGTGTATTTTTTATTTAACTTTTTTGAGTGTTTTTACACATAGAAATGTTAACTGTAACTATTTAGATTTGATTAGCAACTGATATACAGATATACATATATTGAAAAATAAGTAAAAATTCAATTAAATGCACTCTAATTGAAACAAGTTTTAGCTGAAAATTAATTGAAATGTTTTCAATAAAAAGCTTAATTTGATGAAATTAATTGAATTGTAGTTAATTGAATTGACTAAATTAAAGTAAGTTTACTAAAATTATTCTGATTTTCATTAGTTTAACTGAATTTAGTCTAATTAAAATAAATTAAATGAAAGTAAATTAAATTAAATTGAATTAAATTGAATCAAATTAAATTAAAGTAAATTAAACTAAATTAAATTTAATTAAATTAAAATAAATTGCATTAAGATAAATTGAATGGAATTGAATTTAATTGAATGAGATATAATTCAATTTGAAAGAAATAAACTTAAATTAAATTGTCTGGAATTGAATACAAATTCGTAAATAACAAGGTTGATTTCACTTCAATTTACGGTATGATACCTCTGAAATTTTTTATTAAAAAATTTCTTCCTAAAACATAAATTTCAGTTACTGGAACAAAATGCTGTTGAGTATACCCAGCGAGTTCGCTGAACGATGAAGAAGAAAACCCATTTAAAGACAATTTTAGTGAATGAGTAGTGTAGATACTTAGACAATGTTCGATTAAGCATTTTATATCTCTGTTATTCTCTGTTTATCACTTACTTCTGATAAAGGCATATATATGTAGTTATGCGAGTACGAGTATATAATATGAGGTTATGTGCTTACCTGAAAATAAATAAAAGAAAGATGATTAGATTCGCTTAACTCAACTATTTTATATCATATATACTTGAAAATATAAATAAGAATATTTACGATATTATAATAATAACCTTCAAGGATGCTTTTAAAATTAGCCTCTCTCTCTAATATTTCTAATATTGCGAGTGCCAGTGGTACTATTAAATTGCTTTTAGGTATACATAATAGCCTTTTCGCACAGCCATATTAATTTGATACACTAAGATTATAATTGGGAAACCAGTTTTTGCCTTTCGCACAGCCGACTATTCGATTAACGATCCGATGTTATACATTTTTGTTTTTTATGTTCATAAGAGGTTGGTAAGTTACATCAGTCAGCTGATTACTATTTTAACAATAACCACAACCAAACTTCCAGCGGGGACATATCGCAGAGCTGCGGAGCGAGTTTCAACTCGATTTGTATTCTATTAATAAATAACGTAGTAAATAATATTCTTCTTTTGTATGGTAAATCGATCGAAATCAGCGCTTTAATAGATCAACAAAGGCCGATTAATCTTATCAAAGGACATCTGCCTAAATTTTGTGAGGGGTACGATGTCAGTGGTAATAAGACAAGAGGGGCTTAGCTCGACCTGAAATATATAATACTTACAATGAAAATCTTGCAAAGGTTGGTCGGTCATTTCATTCCGATAAAGACCAAAATTCCTAACAACCCTAATATCTCTGTGGGAACTACTATTCTTCCTCTTTGCAATTTTCCAAACTTTTTTTTAACAAATTTTCAAATATTTTCGCAATAACATGCGAACGCTTTTACTTTTCCATCAATCAAAACTACGAGGAAGCCATTCAAAATGTTCAGCAGAATTTTCGCCACTTGCCAATTCCAAAACCCAAACAGCCGCACTAAAATCCCAAAATCGATATTTACACGAGTAAATAACTTTGCGCGCAATACGTAGCAACAAATAAAAACAGAAGCAAAATACACCAACCAAAAGCTGATTTCCCGTCAGTCGATGGCATTTACACAGAATTTCTCGCACAAAAATCAATTAACCCCAAGTGTCAGTTGGTTGGTAACCTCCGAAAAAAATGCGTTAAACTTTTATGTGAAAGCTTCGCACGCGCAACGAAAATATGCAAAACCGCAAAACGCTGTATGTAAATTGTTTGAAAGTCACTCAACCAAAGTGCAAGCACTAAAACGCATGCCGCCGCTGTCAGTCAGCCCACTGGGCGCTCAATGGCCGCACAGGCAAGCGTCGGCGCGGCGCGGTTCCTGACATTTCGGTGGTGGCAAGTGGTGTTAGATAAATGCACTGAGCGGCGTTAGTGCGTGAATTTTCTGTGGACCCGCGCAAATACCAACGCTCACACACACACACCGCGCTGCACTTAGGAGCATGAATAGTTTATAGTTTTGCATTTACGTATTTGCCACATGTGGGGTGTACGTGTGTATGTGGCAAATGCGTGCCGATGAATTAGTTTTGCAGTGCCATCGGCGCGCGTTGGCGTTAATGTTGACGGCGCGCGCGTTAATTGTTTTAAATAATGCAAGGCATTGCAGCAAACAAAATAATTGCGCATAGACGTATGTGATTGTATGCGCGCGCGTGTTTGTATGTGTCTGAATAAAATAAGGCGGAGGAATGCGCGCGAGGGCGCATACGCCAGGCGCGCTGGGTGGCGGCGACACAAGGACGCCAATGGTTGACACGTTACGCCACGCCACGTGTTGTCAACATTGTCGTTGCCGCAACATGCATTGTTTTTGGCATACAATTACCGGTAAATAGTTGCAACATATTGCAGTTGCGGCCCATTATCGTAGTTTATCGTCGGCATGCTTATATATTCACATTAACGCGTGTGCTTGCGCGTGTGCGCAAATTTATGTAGTGCGCGGCGCAAATACTCGTACGTGGTCCTGTCAGTTCGAGTGCGTGGCGCACATATTGAACGCCGGATGCGCCACACAATTTCTATAGTGTAAAATGCAATTGACATTTTTAATTAGAAATATTTCGAAAGCGCTTTGCGGAAAAATTATTTGTGACAGTTTCTGGCGCCGAGCACTTAAAGAGTGTGCGAGCGATTTATGTAACTTAATGAAATTCAGTTAGAAGTCTCACTAAAAGTCAATATATAATTTGGCCGTTATGAATTTTTTAATTTTTAACAAACGAAATTTTGAAAAGATACAGTACTTAATTGCATATCAAAATTTGTACAAATTTTCGTTCAATTAACCGGGGAATCAATTAACAGATACTCGCTTAATTGAGCAATTTGTTCAATTAAAAGAATACCGTTTAAATGAACAGTTGGTTCAATTACGGGAATCACGCTTATTTAGACCATTTGGTGAACTAAGCGATTACGTGGGAATCAAAATTTTAAAGTTGTTTGTATTATTAAATAGTACAATTTTAAAATATTATCCAAAAGTATGAAATCGATATGTTTAAAATTTCAAGAAACTCGAATTTTATCTCAAAATTTGAATTTTAATGTCAGTGGACACGATTTCTTGAAATATTATGAAGCGATAATGTTGATAAATGTCCACACATCTTTATTACAACTATTTTTCCGAGCCAGTATATGGTGAAAATTTTACCACAAAAGTTAGTTTTTTTTTGTTCAAAATCTATCAAGAATTCAGTTTTAAATCTTTTCTTTTTTCCTTCGTTCATTAACAACAAATATTTTTGGTTTGTTGATTTGGACGAACCAATAATGAGTTTTGATGTCCAGGGCAAGAACCTTTTTTGGACACTTCATGGAAGATGAGGTACCAACGGTTAAGCTTTCGGAATTTGTAAATATAAATTTCACAAAATAATGTTTATATTATGTATCTTTAATATGCTGAATGAAATATAAGATTGTATGCATTAAAAAAAGTAAATATACTCATGTTTTCAACCTCTTAAACCCAACTAACTCCTAACGAAAAGTACTGTATTTCCAAACATTACAATTTTTTTCACTCTTCAAGTATTCACAGAAATCGATACTTCAATCATTGACAGAAACAACCAAGTAATAAAAAACTGATTAATTAATCGGCCTCTGCTCGATTAAAGCGCTGATTTAGATCGATTTATCATAAAAAAAATTGTAATGTACTACATTAAATTTTAATCGAATACAAATCGAGTTGAAACGGGTATGCAACTCTGCGGGTTGTTGTACACGCTGAAAATTTGATTGTGGTTATTGATGAAATAACAATCCGATGAAACTAACCAACATCTTATTAACAGCAAAAATAAAATGTATAACAGCTGATTGTTAATCGCGTAGCCGGCTGTGCGAAAGGCAAATACTGGTTTCTCAATTCTAAGCTTAATGTACAAAATTTGTTTGGCTGTGAGAAAAGGCTAAGGGAGAGAAATAAGTAAGGTGCTAAACCTCAATAAAATCTCTCCACGTTACGCTTAAACAAGAGTTTGAGTTTCGGTATTCTTAATATATGTATTTATAGGCGCTTATGTGAGCTACTCGTTCCTTTCACTACTCGCTAACGATTTGATTACAATTCTGAGTAACGTTAATGGATGCCGCCGATTCAGGGTAAACAATGGGGAGAAAGTTCATTTGTATGGCAAAATTTATATTCAGTAAAATTGAAAAAAATTGTTAAAATTAATTAGACAATCTTACGACATAAAATTGTTTTTATTAAATATTATTGTAGAATTTTTCTGGAACCCTTGAGCAGTACAGGAAGTTAGGAGTTATTTTATTTTTAGTTTTATTAAGGGAGGGGTCTGGGTTTTCACTTTCGAAAAATCGGTTTTTTTTGTTTTATCTAATTGTTTAACATTTCAAGAATATGTTCTCAAAATTTTAATCTAATCGATCTAAGCAATATTCTTGAAGTTATTGTTTAATTAGTCTTGGGGCCTTTAACGCTCTAACTCTAACAGCTACGGGCGGTTGGGATTGCAGTGCAGCTTTAAACGCGTTTTTTCTCAAAACTACTTTTTTGAAGTCCGTGTTCACTGCCATTTGAAAACTGCTCGACCGATTCATTTCAAACTTGGTACACATTTTCTTCACATAAAATACCTCTCCCCTACGTTTAGTAAATTTTTTTTTTAACATTAAGGGTGTCCCACCCTGAAAATGGCGGAAATTTTAGTCGAAAATAACGGTTCACACTTTAGATGGCCGCCAAAAATTTTTAAATAAAAAAAATAAATAATCAGAGAACGTTGGGGGGAAGATTTGTTTAAAATTTAACTAAATGTTTATGGTTTTTCATTTTCGGATAATTTCCGGCCGAGGTACAGTGAACACCGCAAATTGTTTTTTTTTCAAGACGTCCTAGGGGAAGCTCTGTCACGAGGTAATGGTTTAATATTTTTGCATGAAAAATTTACAGAACATAGTCAAAACTATGCTCAATAATGTATAGAAGGTTTGAATAAAATTGCTTAATCGATATTTGAGATAAAAAATCACAAAATAAGTGTTTTTTTGCGCTGAAACCATCATTGAGTACTAAGCACGATGGTCTATATAATTTATTGAAAAAAAAAAGTTTTATATTGATATTTACAGCAACTAATCTTCTTTTCGATCCAAACATTTTTGGAAAATCACAAAAAAAATCATAAAATGATTAGCCCCAAACAATTTATTTGAAAACGGAGAAATTAAATTTTAAATAAAAATGTGTTTCCTTCCTTCATGAGCTTTTTCCGATAAAAGAAGATCGCTTACCATAGGATTTAACAACTGACACGAGCAGAAGAGTTTTTCTTTTTATAAAATACCGTTGTTGCGCTGCTGCATTACATGATAATATAGTCGTATATCTCGTTTGCTTCACCTATCCCCAGCAAATGCGCTATGCAAATAAATTGTAACGGAGTCTTTGTCGACATTTTATGCGTTCAATCGAACGTGGCCTCTCTATCAAGAGTTGTATTATGCAAATGTCGCGCTGATTGTTGTTGTGTGCGCGCAAATAGCAGGCGACAGCCGACATACGCGCGCGAACTGCGTGCATCCTTTCTGACTGCTGGCAAGGATATTATGTTTTCCGCTGGACGGGGGTGTACTGGTGAAAGCAAATACACGAGTTTGTGTGTGACACACATGAAAATTGCAAATAAAATTTACAACAAAGTAGATTTCCGCGGACATATGTATGAAGCAGCAACAAAAACGCACCGAAAAAGAAGGAGTCGTCATCAATACGCCAGCACGAACAGCACAAAGGAATGTCACGCTTCATTTTGTATGTGAAAGTGCGCGAGTGTGTCTGACGCATGTGGCGGAGTGGGATGACGGTAGGTGTGGCGCGCAACTTTTTGTTCGCGACTCGCGCTGTCTGTCTGTGCGCCGTAAAAACCGCAGCATGTGAATGAACTTCAATTGTACAAAGTCGACTGTTAAACGCATAATTTGCTATTTTTTCTGCCATTTTCATTTTCATTTTCATTTCTTTGTCGCTTTCGCATTCCAATTTCGCTGTCTTTATGTTTTGCTATAAAATATAATTTATTATATATTTCGATTTGTGAAAGGGAAAGGGCGCGTGTAGGGCATCATTTATTGCGCTACTTTGTAATTGGCTTTTGAGCAGACTTTATTGATTTCCTCCGTCTCAATATCTGATTTATGCGTGTGTTATTTATTCATGATGCAGAACTAATAGTTTTATAGATCATATAAGAGTGGGTAAAATATGCATTTTTTTGTAGCAAATCATTTTTATTCTTTCTTGTGTAAACTGCGTGTAGTTTTCTTTGTGATAAAGAGAAATAAATCTGCTTTATATTTAATTTATGCTTTTATATTTACACACAGACATACGTATATCATTCAAAAATGCAAATTTTATTAACAAGTATCAAATCCATATCCTTAATGGCTATCATTCCAGAAGAACTACAGCCATATAAAACATTATAAACTCTGTGACACTAGAACAGTAAACCCTTTTCATTTCAATAACATCGGAGCCCTTCCTACCTATATTTAGCTTTCACAAAGCCTTTCAGGTGTAACTTCGAAAAAGGAAACGAAAAGATCTCAACACATATGTTTATAAACTGGATATCGTGCGTATCTAAAAAGCTGAAACGCACGATATTGTATATCCAATTAGCCATGAAAACCCTTGGCATAGGCAGACACAATCGCGACATACAAAATAATTAGAGAATACTAATGAACAGATTTGTCTTTCGACTAAGTATTCGAACATGGGAACATATTTTTGCGGAAACAAATGTACATTAAGGTTGTTGCCTTCAAAATAGTCCACATTCGATATTATCCCAATTATCGAAACACTGGTCAAACTCGATTTTTGGAGCAGTCTTTGGTTCTTTCAGCGTTTTCATCTATGCTTGTGAAACGACGGCTCTTTATACTTGTATATAGAAAAAAATCACAAGCAGTCATGCCTGGCGAATATGAAGGCTGGAACATCGTTACAGTATTGTTTTTGGCCAAGAATTCACGAACATGTAACGAAGTGTGATATCACGAATATCATAAAAACACGTCTAACCTAAGCGGCTGCTAGAGACAAAGTAAGCAATCGATACAGCTAAAATTATTATCGCACTTCAGAGACATGTATACAATTCCCGTAATTTTTTGAACACCTGCTAGAAAAATATTATCTTGTATATGGTTCTTAATTTAAATACATAATCAAATGAAATATGAGAAGTAGGAGTGGTTACTGTCGGATTTCGACTATTTTGATATAGTAATAAGATAATGGTAAGGTAACTAAGAAAGAATTGAAGTCACATATTCGGAAACATTGACACGTAGAGTGAATATAATTAATATCATTGATAGATATATAGTGGTCAAATTGGAAGTAATTTGCAAGTAACAATAAATCTCTCGTAAAAGTTCTCAGCAGATGGTCTACTGAGAAAGTGAGTCAAAATGGTTCCAACGACCCAGAACTCAGTTTTCGAGCAGTAGCCAAAGAAATAGTTTAGAGAATATTAAAACTACTCGATACTTCAAATAATGATTAAAACACTATAGAGGAAGTTCAAGTTTTTGTTGAAATTATAGGATATTCTATACAAACCGGTAAATGTTCATATACAAAATGTTGTGATTTTGTAATTTCGGTCACTTATTATTTTTTCATTTTATTTTTCTTACCAACTAGCTTCGTGGCACGAAGATGCAAAGACTTAATATAATATTAAAAGTCTACTATATTTCTGCTGATATATAGTTACATATGTATGTATTCATGCACATGTGTATTTAAGTCAAACATATAATTTTTAAATGAATTCCACACAGATTTGTGGCCGACATCAATGAATGTAGCAAAAATTTTCCGCAAATAAAAGCGCTCAATGAACCGCATGTCGCTGCAATGCAAAGCAAAAACAAAAAAATTTGCCGTAAAGCATAAATGAGCTGAGAGTGCAATGCCAACAACAACAATGGTCGAACCATATGTAAAGCAAATGTGTGATGGTCATGCATTTGCATGCATAAATTGGCATTAAATACACAAGAACACACAAGTCACACGCAAACAAAAATGCAGCAAAACAAACAGACAACTGTATATAATATACATACGTGTATGCGTAAGTGTGTGTGTGTGCATAAATAGCATAGCACAAAGCTTATAATACACGCATGAATTGCATTCATTGCTCGCTTGCTGGTGACAGCACAGAGCGAAGGCATCTGACCGCACCATCAGCTAGGCAGCCGTAAACAGGCATCACACTTGCCAGCAGCAGCAACAACAACAACAACAATGACAAGTAGAAGAAAAAATCAGTAGCAATAGCAATCACGGGCAGAACATAGCACAACGCCATTGACAGTTTGGCGATTTCCATTGCGTTGACAGCCGAAAGGCGAGCGCAATGGGCGCGACACATCTGCAGGCGCGGCTCAGCGTCATCGATTGACAGCGGCTATGATAGGCTGATAGGTAGGATGCCGCAACTGCTGTGGATCGGCGATACTTTTGCTGTTGTTGCTGCTGCCGCCGCCTGCAATGCCTTCACTGTTGTCAAGTGACATCACATTCAGAGGCACTCGGCACAAACGAAAATAGACGGAAAGCAAATGTGGGGTGATCAAAAAGTACAACTAATGAGCAGGAGGACCAATTGAATTATTTCTGAGGAGCTAACAACATTTTTAGCTGTCAAAAAGTTCAACGAAAATTCTCCTTCTTGCCTATTACTACCGAACTTCAGTCAAGAAATTGAGAAATAAATTTATATTTCGTTATCTTCGAAACAAGTTGTTAGACCCTTGTTTTAATTCCCGGCGTTATTTGAGTTTCAAGATGCTTCGAAAGCCTCAATAACTTCTTTGTAAACATAGGATAGCAACGAGGTTGTACACTGTTTACTAGAGTTTTAGAACCAAACTCCATATTCAAACTATTCGATGTCTACGGGACTTGTTTGTAAAATCAGGGATTTGAAAAGTAGCATATAACCTTGCTATAATCTCCTTTTTCGGCCTATTTTGGCATGTACCAAAAGATTTCTGTTTTGAAAATTTTACATATCCGATTATAGATCTACTATTGAAAACTATAGATGCTATTGACGGAATACATCATAGCCTAAATCAAATAGCAAACTATTGAAAAATTACGACGTGTTGAGTTTGGAAGAGAGCTATCCTAACATTGAAAGAGGTCACCGACCAACCTTAAGGTGAAGATGGCGTTGGCTGAGAATTGTATTTAAGAGCGATGTCTCAAATTATTATGAAATCACTCAAGAAAGAATGTAGTTTTCAAGAGTTTTTTGTCTTCGTAGCTTAGGTCATTAAGGTTAGGTTAGTCTGGTTGGCCAAAGCCACTCAAGGACCAGTTTTGGTTCTTTGCGATACACGACGGAGTGCCGTCATGTAGTTAGGGAGTAGTCCTTCAGGATGACTGCGCTTGTCGCTCGCGAATCTTCTAGATTCTCTGTAAAATAAACAATAACATTTGGGGCCCCAAAATGTTGGAGCCGTTGCCCTGACAACGCAGGACAAACGCACACGGGATGCTCCATTGTTTCTGCAATCATCTCGATCCGTCAATCCTGATAAGGTTCTAAATGAATTTGCCAAAAGAGCCCGCTGACCTAACCAAACGAAGTCTGTCAAAAAACTCTATGATTTTGAAGAAAAATTATATTTGTGCTTCTAATATTCGACGATTTCGATTACCTAAAAATATTGTCATTCATTTTTTCGGAATCCTTCTTTAAACATGTAAATTATTTTCAAAATATCCATAAATCTTCTCAACTTCTTCTCATTAGTAGCCAAATCATTACACAACTTTTTGAACCCCCTCAAAAATCAACTCGATTGTATGTGCTTTTCGTTGATTGAGTCGGTGTCATTGCGCGAAGGCCGGCTACGTATTTGTCGGCTGATGAGTGTTGGCTGCTGTTGAAATTCATTAATTGCAATTTTTTTTAATTAAACGTTCGGCAATGGCGGCCACATCAACAGCAGGAGCGAGAGCAGCACTGTCGGCGGCAGATCAGATCAAGTCAACGCTGCAATGCCAACGCATTCACGCTGTCACACTTTATGATAGTTAAAGTCGTATTGTTGATATAAACAGACACTCAAAAAAAAAAATAAATAAAATAAGCAATAACAAAAATATATATTTAAATGGACCGTGCATGCAACTAGACATATTTCATTTGTTACATGTCGGCACATTCTCTCATTTACATATATAATACTGGTGTGCTGTCTACATCGGACTGCCTGCCGGTGGGGACTGTTGGGCGAGTGTTTTTCAGATTAATTAGCGCGCTGAATTTCGTTTAAATTTCACTCTGTTTGCGCTCAGCGCCTATTTGTATTTATTTCAGTAAGTTAATCACGATTTCATTTAATTTTGATAGTTTTTTTTTTATTTTGTATTTCAGTGCAAATATCTCTCATTTATCACATATTACATTCATCTGGCCGAGGCGAGCTTGGCAGCTAGTGCTGTGTTGCCAATTAGTTGCAACTGTCACTTCATTCAAACTCAAAACTGTCACTGTTTATCGATCGTGATTGCAACACACACAGACACACATCAAACCTATGTATGTATGTGGCTAAATGGTTTGTAAGTGTTTACAGGAAAATATATGACAATAGCCAACTGATTCGGGTCGTGACCAGCGCAAATGAGCACTGCATGACGAAAAGCACGAAAACTTGGAAGAAAAGTATTAAGAAATAAAATTCATGTACTTTTTTGCTTGTTAAATTTTCCTTCAACTTTCGCTTGACCTCTGCTCACTATAAATTCTTGGATGAGAGCTCATGTACAAGTTTTTTGAGAACTCATGTAAAAGTTTTTGGCAACAAACGATACAGTGTTCACAGTGCCTTTACGAATGAAAGATTTTTTAGCTGAAAACTGAAGAGATTATTAAATACCCAATGAATTGGCAAATGTTGAGGTAAGTGTATTAATCGAAGGTGTGCCGAAATGGGCTATCTACCTTAGGTCGTGCTAGATTAGTCTAATAAAGAATGTGCTCCACTCTATAGGATAAGGATTGAAAGAGAGCAATGTGCGCTCTGTGAAGACTTATTATTGCTTTTTTTATAACCCCAAGAAATCTGTAGTAAGCAGTCCATTACGTCACATCTGTCATAAAAACCAGATACTTCCTCGTTCAGATCCAGCTAAATTCTATGTTAGTACTGAAAAGAAAGTGCTTTTTAATTCCATATTTTGTTCTGGTTTTATCAAGCCTTGTAATTACTGTAAATGTAAACTTGGGACACATGGTTCCTAACCAAAGAAAAATTGTCATCATAAACATATATTTAAAGAAGTCACCTTCACTGGACCTTTGAATGTTACTGGTAATTTCCTTCTGGCCGAGCAAAAGGGTTTTAGTGAGAGCAACTTATGCTCATTTGAGAAACTTGCCAATTTTACAGATCTTGAACCGATATAGGATCTATCGTTTACTGCATAGAAACTATTAAATGTTCGGCGAAGTTAAAACTGATGCAATTTCGACATTTAACAAACTAAGAAAACGGAAGACAATTCAAGCCAGAACGAAGAGATGTGGACTTAGAGAATATTAAATGTTTTTTATTATATAATCACTGTTAATGGGATATACGAACATTTTTTAACCCAGAAATTTCCTTCCAAGCCGCCATCAGCAAAAAAAAAGACATAATTTAAGAACAATTCTTGATTTGAACCCACGATCTACTCAATGATAGTAATAAATAACCTCCATTCGAACCGCAATAACCCCACAGAGTACAATAGATACCAAAATTTGTGAGCACATTTCTATCTAAATTACAAGAATACATGAGTGTGCTGCTGGCGACCTATAATGCAGTATAGGTGCACTCAAAAATTTTTGGCTCAACGCCAAAAAATGACTTGCCAAAGCGTCACGGTATTATTTTCATTGGTCTGAGCTAGCAAATATTTTCGTATTTTCTCACAAAATGTTTACGCAAACAAAGAATGCCAAATGAAAGTGCACACTGCAAGGGGAATTTTGGGTTGTGAGTCTGCAGAGATGAATGAAAATATCTGCTTTATCTGTATTTGGTGGATAAATTTAATAAACCTCGATGCTATTCATTGAGTAAATTTCGTGTTGAATATGAAATTTAAGCTTAGCCAATAAATTTCGTGAGTGCTGCAATGGTTATTTGCATAGTTATATAAATAACCCACGCTCTTTTTCTTTTATATCGACTCTCATACTTTTTACTTAACGAAAATGACAATCAATTTTATGCACTTGGACATTCACTTCTCTCATATTCGAAAGTAGTTAATAATAGCTGTCATCGATTGGCTAACTGCTATAGACAAGCCAATCGAACAAACTTTCCAAATTTTTATACGAACTGGCAGCACTGAAATCGAATTGTCTTTACTTGGGCGCACTGAAGTTTTTGACAGTTCGCTAACAAAACAATTTAATTTTCAAAGTTGGAAAAGATAGAGTAATTTTATATAAAAAACGAAAATGGAAAACAACGAAAATTTTAATTTGGTAAGAAAGTTTTTTAAACATATGTAATGTATTGTATTTATTCTAATAATTTATTGTGCAGGTTTCTCAGTATTTACAAAATGAAGAGGAGCTTATGATTGGGAGTGCTGGTATACTAGCATTTTTAGATGAATTGCCATCTAGCTCCAGCTCGGAATCTTCATCAAGCTCTGAGGAATCGGAAAGGGAGGAAACCTCTAAATGCCAAAACTTTTGCGAAGTCATTGATGGCTATGGTGAGAATGAATTCAAATCGCACATATGAGATTGCGCCGTTCGACCGTGGAATTTTTAATAGGTATGTATTTATGGACGCATATTTTCTTTTTATTGACTTAACAAATTTATTTGGGCATTCTTTCTTTCAGAGAAATATACAAATAGCATTGAGCCCAAAACAAATACTGGTGGAGAGAAATTGTACCACCTAGAAAAAAAATTTATATTTATATTTGGTACATCAGTAACACCGTTACGTTTCGGCAGCTTGCTAATTTGTTCGGAGTGTCTTCTTCAACTGCTTGGACTATAGTATCGGGTGTGACTAGTTGGGTTATATCGATTTCTCACGAATACGTTCGGTGGCCAAACAGTACTGTCGCAGTTGCAACAAAAAAGAAAGTTTGAGGCAAGATGTGGTTTACCAAATGTTATCGGTTGTATAGACTGCACTCATATCCGTATAAAAGCTCCTAGAGAAAATAAAGA
Organism: Zeugodacus tau; assembly: GCA_031772095.1. Lineage (NCBI taxonomy): Eukaryota > Metazoa > Arthropoda > Insecta > Diptera > Tephritidae > Zeugodacus > Zeugodacus tau. Next base: position 54,090,683 of record CM062649.1, on the reverse strand, counting down.
AAATTATTTCGATAGAAAGCATACATATAGTATAGTGCTTCAAGCAGTTGTGGATGCTGATAAAAGATTCGTAGATGTAACTTGTGGTGAACCTGGTTCACTTCATGACAGCAGAGTTCTTCGTAGATCGCATCTTTTTGCACTAGCGCAGACAGATTCAGAGAGACTATTTCCAAATGAGGCTTTCATTTTGGGCGATTCAGCATACCCTGCTACAAATTGGTTGGTACCACCTTTTAAAGACTATGGAAACTTGACCGCATCGCAACGAAATTTCAACAAATTGCACTCTTCTACACGTATAGCTGTAGAAAATGCTTTTGGTTTGTTAAAAACAAGATTTAGAAGAATATTACATTTTACTGAACAATCAAATATTTGTTTTGTAGTGAATATAATTGTTAGCGCTTGTGTTCTTCATAATATATGTATAACTCTCGATGATTTAAGTACTGAAAATGACCAAGCTGAAGATTTAGAAAACAGTTTACAAGATGAGTCCCATGAAGTTCATCAACAAACAAATAGTAGTCGGAGAGATGAATTATTTCAATATTTGCAACACCATAACTTAATATAAATAAAAACATGAAATTTAAACAAAACAACTTCTTTTTATTTCAAATTGCTTTATTACATTCATTACATGAATGAAACAAAATAAAAATTTCATGAATTCATTATCTTAAAATTATAAAAAGTTATCAAAAATTCATTTAAATTCTATATATATACACATTAAAAAAGTAACAAAAATTCATTAATATTGATATATACCTACACATAAAAACTATAAAAAATATCACAAATTCTTTAAATTGTATATACACATTAAAAAAGTAACAAAAATTCATTAATATTGATATATACTCATAAAAACTATAAAAAATATCACAAATTCATTTAAACTTAAAAGTAATTTAAATTAAAAAAATATTAAAAATTCATTTTACATACTTAAATAACTAAAACCTATTACCTAAACAAAGATCTTTTTAATATTGCCAATTTTTCATTTTCAATATCCCTTATAGTTTGGAGTACAGAATTGTTGAACTTTATTTTTTCCTCAAGCTTCTGTTCCTTAATTTTAATTTTATTTGCGTAGTAACGTTCTTTTGCACTTTTTCGTCGGCGGTTGAGTTGTGTTGGTTGCAGCGGAGTTGTTGAGGAATGTGGGGCCGAAGATGTAGTCGGTAGGGAAGAAGTAGTCGGGAGGAAAGATGTAGTCGGGAGGGAAGAAGTAGTCGGAACGGGAGATGTAGTCGGTACGGGAGATGTAGTCGGAACGGGAGATGTAGTCGGAACGGGAGATGTAGTCGGTACGAGACATGTATCGGGAAGTGATTGGCTGATAATAAGGCCAACAGAGAGCGTATGGCTGTTTCTAGCCAGTACACTATCTCCGAAAATTTCTTCCATATCTTCCATATATGGAGCAATACATGGAGATGCACCCGTTCTGCTGGCATTGTCTTTGGCCGTTTTATACGCCGATAGCAAAGTGCGCATTTTATTCTCCAATGCTATCACTGTTGTTGAAGAGTTCTAATGAAAAGAATTACATAAAGTTTTTACAAAAATATATATATAAACTTTTAACTTACGGTGAAGCCTTGTGCCAGCATGTCCTCCAACACATGAGCGTATGCGTTGCGCTTTTTTCTTTGATGGAGAAATTCTTCTCTTCGGGCTAAGTAGCATTTTAGTAGCCCCTTGGTTTCTACCACCGTCCATGTCTTACGTTTTCTACAACAAATTTTATTTTTATTACACTTTATTATACAATAAATTCAATACAAAAATACTTACGATTTATCTTCGCCTGCCATTTTCAATTTCAAATTTGTGTATAACAATTTTTATTATTTTGACAGTAATTTGTCCTTTGAGCCGTTCACAATAGTAAAATGGTTCTAAAATGAGTAAAACAAAACTTGGTAGCACTCAGCAAGCGACTATTGAAATTTTAATGAGGTATTCGCATACTCTCCAGCACGAATTCAACTAGATATCTTTGTTGTTGCTTTCACATGTAAAATTTTTGACAGGCGAGCAGCGCCCAAAGATAGCGAGCAGAGAAGTGACCAATCGATGGCAGCTAATGTTTATTTATGATAATGTACTTAGTAGTGAGCAATCACGATTTCGATATTAACACCTTTCAACAAAAGCGTTTATTTACAAACAAGTCGCCAGGGGGCAAATGGGAAAATGCTTACATGAATAGCTCGTATGTACTATGTGGATATAAATGCCGGGAAAAGCATACTGAAAAGCACTGACATATATATACATATATATATGCCTGTGTAGTGCTCAATTTGCGTTGAAATCAAACTCCACGGGCAAGTGCCGTACGTATAATGTGGCAAAGGGCAAGCGAAATATGTGCTGCCTTTATTTTAAAATGATTACCAGCTTTAAAGCTAGCTTGGTGACTTGTTGTTGTGGCATACAGGGAATATTTGGAAGATATGCACTCGAAATTCTTGGGTGGATGCTAAGGTTAAGGTAAGTCCTTGTTAAGTTTAAGAAAAAACTTGAATTTTTGTTTACGATAACCGTTATTAGAAATATAATTTTTCATATTTTCTCCTCCAAGGAGTAAATGATCACTTAAAAAGGTGAATGATCCTAACTTTTCCCTCTTTGACTCCCTTTTACTTAGTCAAAACTTTACATGAAGGCGTGTGGGTTCTCAAACCAAGCAAATTTATTCTTGATTCATCGTTTAATTGCTCTATAAACAATAAAGAAATTTACTATTTCTTGCTTTAATTAACTGAGAATCGATGGATTACATCATCAAAACAAATTAATGTGGGCGCTTTAAGTATTTATCTATATTTTTTAATGATAAGATAAGATATGAAGAAAAGATATTCTCCCCCGCACTCAAGTTAATATATTTTTATTAAATTATTGGTAAAACAATGAAGAAATCAAATAATGATATATTATTGCGCTTACACATGGGTTGAATTGCGTGGAAATCTAAATTCTTGGTATCATTCCATGGAAGGCCAATGTTATTGGTCGACGAATTCTCGAAATAGTGTAGAATACCATAGAAACCCTACGTAATCTATATATTTGCGTATATTCATATTTACAAGCGTTCATACTATATTGTATATAAACTCATATATATTTAATTTGTGTCCACCCTAATGTTTCCCAATAACTAACGCCGGCAAAACTGAACAAACATCTTTGATATATTTCGTTGCTGCGTCGCTTGAAATTGGTGAAAGGTTACAAACTATTCGTGCTTCGATTAAAATAGATAGTCAGTTGTGATGGGAATAAAATGCAGTTCGACAGGCCATCGGCAGATACGAGCACTCGGACATGCGGTCAAATGCATAAGCTAACAAGCGCACACTTTCTATGAGTTCATGATGGCAGTTAGTTCACGATGATCTACGAGTGTGGTGAAAGACCACTTATGAGAGTTGTGGGACGTTTTCAGAAATTCAAATAGTATATTCAATAAGGTAAATAATTTATTATATTATCTTTGTAAGAAAAAATTCTAGCTAGTAAAGCAACAATACAAACTGAATAAGATATGCCACTTGGTTCATGTAAAGTCTTAAGAAACCACAGCTAACTTCGTTATGTAACCAAAGTGAGATAATATGGAAGATTAGTAGGATAAAATCTTTGGTTCTTGACAATGTTACCGAGTATTGTTCTTTATTTACATTTTCTTATTTTTTTAAGTGCGGGAAGGGTGTTAAAGCTGAAGCTGAGTTTCATGAGAGGTGTCGTTATAGAACTTTGTTCTAGCTGTGGTCAAGTTGAGTTCAAGTTTTTTGGGTGAAACTTTGAAAGTTATTCTATTGCATAGTGAAACCCAACAGAAGACTATGGTGAAAAACTAATCATATTACTTGGAAACAGTCACGAAGAGGGTGTTTAATCTTCATTATATCTTTCATCATCTTATCTATCATAATATTGGTATACTAAGAAGTAGACTGTCAAGACCTCAAATTCTTTTTGATTTACGACAATCTATGGTAAATAGTGTTCACATCTTATGTGTATTTATGAAAAATCTATAAGAAACTTACATGTTGTGGCATGGACCAGTTGCATTCTGGACTACTACACTGCCCTTTCTTTTTATATTTTTGATACCCAAACCTCGACTACTTTTCGTCTTTCCCTATAGAGCTCAATAGCAGATCAGTTAAAGGTTAAATAAAAGTTTGATTTCATAATCTCCAGTGAAAAGCTTTTTTCACTGATGACTTTAAAAGAGCTTCGAATCGAAAGTTAAATTTCAAAATACAATTTTTTATCTAGAATGCAGTTAGAACTTTAGTAGTACGTTGTAGAAGGGTTTACATAAAAAAATGTGTGTCGTAGTAAAACGAAAAGTTTCTTAATTCGTTTTATACCTTTATGACAACTAGAAATCCATACGGAGTGGACCTACATTTACAGATAAATTCATATTCCCGATGGATCTTTATCCAGATTGCAAATATGAAGTCCTCAATTAAATTTTCATGCATTTTGAGCACTTCAAAGATAATGTCATAAAAATAGCAATGCACTTTAAGGTAATGAAGAGCCGATTTCACTCATTATGTACTTTTCCATACCATCCTACCGCCTCATAACAGTGTTGCAATACCACATTTTCCCATTTAGGTAATAGTCTATAAAAAGCTTCGTCTCTGTGTTATTTTTTTTTGTTTTTCATTTTTCGAAGCACCCCTTTCAAAAGCTATTTGTGAAATGGAAAAATTGGCAAAATGTCTGTGTAAGCAGCCTTGCCTTTATTTCTGCCACCGAAGCGGCCACAATGTGAACAAACCAACAGACTTACATGGGCAATGCAACAGCAGCAATGCAAAATAACGCAACATTGTTGCCGAATAGGCAACAAAAATGAGAAAACAACAAACACAGCAGTGGAAGCACATTTAAATTGTACAAAATTGTTAGCTTGTTGCCAATTTAATTTGTTGCCAATGCAATAGCTGCTCGTGTTGTTGTAGTGGTTGTTGCCGATGCATGTGTTAATGTAATAGACGCTGTGTTGTATGCGTACAGCGTTTGTTATTATTGTTGTTGCCGCTGCTGCAATCACTGTCATTCGCCACAACTGTTAATGTCTTTCGCGCGCTCGTACTCAATTCTTTTCAACTCAACTGAATGAACACGGCTCAGCCAGCTCAGTTGTGGCAAGTTTGCACAGCTGTGTGCAACAAAAGTAAAATGACTAACACTTGGCGCGTCGTGTCGTACTGGTCGTATGTTGCAATGTTATTTGACTAACGCGCGGTGTTTGTATGCCAACAACAAAATTACAACAACGCAAAATCAGCAAACAGCGCAATTATAATAGTGGCAAGTAACAAAAACCAACAACAACAACAACAAGAAATGCCGCCAATTGCCTAAATGACTAAATAACCGAAAACAACAACAAAACTCCGCGCCGGCCGCGCACAGTGCAACGCTCCAAGCGACACGCTGACCGTCTGTCTAGCGGACTGGCTGCTAAGTGAAGCTGACTGTTGGCGCGTCGCAGCAGTCGTTCGGTCAATTGCGGCAGCTAAAAGTGCGGCTTTGCCGAGTCAATTGACCAAAATAGCAAATCCGCCAACTAATCCAAGCACATCGTTTGGCTGCTTTTGCGGCAGCGGTGGTCAGGAGACAGACACCCTGTCAGTTGCATGCATGCAAGTGAATGCGCCAGCAAAGTGTCTATTTGTTTATTTTTACCCAACTGTCTGCCTGCCTGCCTGTCAGTCTGTCTGTTTATCCGTCTAAGCGGCTGCTTGTTGTAAGTTTGTGCCCATCCAAGTGAGCTGCTTAATTGAGCAATTGTGTATTTGACTATCAGTTGGCTGCGGAGTTGGCTGCTGCCGCTTCATCGCCTGTCTAATAGCGTTTTTGTTCCGACTGTTTGCAGATGTGGCTGCAACTGCAGTACCATTAAATCATAAAAACGAGAATCACCAGCGTTATAATACAACCTCTTCTGATTTATGTAATAATTTTATTTATTTATTTTTGTTGTTGGTATTTTTATTATTTATGCTTTACCGTAATTGTCACGGAAGTAAAAGCGCTTTTAACGAAATCAATCATTTTGTGTTGACCGCTTAGCAACCAGTCAAGACCCCAGCTGTAACGTTGCAAACAATAGCTTAGGTTAGGCTCGATGCTGTTCGCCAAAAGGAAACACCCTTAAGGGGGGTAAGGTTTGACAAATTTTGTTTTTCATATTTTTTTTTATTTTTTTTCTGAACCATCAACATCTCAAGAATATTGTGTTAAAATTTTATTATTATTTTTTTTAATTATTTAATCATTCGGAGAAAAACTAACGAAGTTACAGCAGGTTGAATAACGGTACCTCCAGCTATCTGCGCTGAGTGTACAAAACTTTGAATCGATTTTCACAAATATGTAATTTTTAAAGTCGGTGACCAGCCTACAGAAAAAACTACTGCATCGATCGTTTTGAAGTTTTGAACAAATATTCTACATATATATAGCTCTCGAATGACGTCGAGTTTTTCCAAAAATTTTAATTACTAACAATTTTACAATAACAAATTGGTCGATTTTTTCGTCTAAAATCGTCATTTTGGCTTGAAAATGGTATCAAAAATTTAAAAGGTCTTTTTTTCGACGAAACAAACCTTAAACCCCCCCCCCCCCCCCCCCCTTTAACTATTAAGGGCAGTCCTTTGTTATGCCAAAAAAGCTTACACCCCTCACTTAAATTTTAGAACTGACAAAGCACCTAGAACCCATCGCAAATCTGCCGAAGGTTTTTACTTCTAACAGAAGTTTTTACGCTAATTCGCGAGGATGATGATGAGCGCACATTCAGCGTGGATCTATTGTTAGAGTGTATCGTCACCTTTCCGAAGGCTACTACAGTGGCAGCCACTTACGCTTGAAAAACGCTACAATAATCAGGAAGACTGAAGTTGAGGTTGATACGAAGTTCTCGACAATAAACTACTCCCCCAACTTTTCCCGCTAACTTCGACCGGAGACAGTAAGAAAATATAAATTAGGCTTTGTCTTAGACATCAAAATGGGTCTATAAAAATGTTTGCTTAGTCCAACTACCCTAAAGATGATCATGCTTATAGCTTTTCTTTTAGCTTTTGGGAATGATCATAGAATTATTACATTGAACTTAGTCAGAGAATCACGTCGTATATTTTATAATATCCATCACTTGTGTATTATTGACGGACATCATCATAATAAAAAATAAAAAAAATTTTACATTTGGACTTTTGAAATTCCCGTTCTATTTTGAACACATCTTGTAGTTTGTTTGATTCACCAATTATAAAATTTGAGAAATTGAAAAAGTTGAGAACAAAAAATCTGCATTTGGCAACAGTTAACCCTTTCATGCCCAATGTTGCCTATAGGCATCATTGTACTTACCGGCTTCTAATTCTCGTTATTTAAATATTTTTGACAAGCGGTTTTTTCAATTATGTAGACTTATGCGTTGTACAAGCTTCCAGTTACTTTTTCTGATATGAGCTGTACACGTGTTTATTTCGTAAGAGTTCTCTGCCGAGAGAAATTGGCAAAAAATCGTTTCGGGGAAAAAAGTTATACAAAAGTGGATATACAAAAAGTATTCAAAAACATAAAAATAACTGTTTTATTTTAAAACAAAGTGAACTATATAAATAAGTAAAGATAAGAGATTTATTTAAAAAAAATTCATGAGAAAAGTGTTCAGTTTATTTATAATAATTTTATTTGTGCCTATAAGCAACATCCTGTAACTAATGAACCAGGATACATAGGACTTTGAAATTTTTATCACTTCATATTTGAGTTAAGACTAATATATATCTGTCCTAAAAAAATTTTAGCTCCGCCCATTTTAATTCGGTCATGAGAGGGTTAATTAAACACTTTTCCGCCTCCATATTTTATATTTAAATACTCATCTGTCTTGTGTCTATAACCTAATACAAAATTGCTCACGTTTTCCCCAAATATATAAAATCTACTAAAACTGCAACCACAACGAAATTCGGCAACAAAAAATACAAATCAAATATTATCAATTTACTTTGATGTGTATTATCGCACACATAAAGACTTCCCACAGCCAACGAACGAGCGCGCACAGTGATGCATTTAATAGCTGCTGCACGTTCACTCAATCACCACAAAAGATTGCCACCATTTATTGCTGGCTGCTGACTGCAGACTGCTTGCAATCACATTGAAATTTTATTTACAACTTCCGCGTTCGGTTATTTATGCGTTATGAGGCAGCAGAAGACAGACACTCCAAACAAATAAAAAAACAAAAACAAAATAACAGTTAATAATAGTTTTGCAAGCATTTGCACAGTTTATACAATTTGTTATACAATGTGGTGAGCTGTTGCACGTATCCCACATAAGCCCCCCTCAACAAACGTGTATCGCTGCACTTGGATCCCGGTTGGTGGTGAATTGCCTATAAAAACCGCTCGAGCGACTGACACATGTGTTGTTGCTGTCACAACAATCAAAAGTGCAACAACAACAGCAGCATGGCAAGCGGGGAGTTTGCAATTTTTTTATTTTATTTTGATGCTTACCACTGCAGCACACTGTAACGGTGGCGCAGCAGCTGCAACATGCTGTAACGGCACTGTAATCGCTGTTCGTGTGCATGCATGCACGTTACTAATTTTTATCTCACTCACTTTTAATCAAATATTTATGCGGCTCATTTATGCATGGCAAGACGACTGTAATGGAAATAAATTACATCATTTTGCATTTTAATCTGTTTTCATTTTCGGTTTCGCACGCCACGATTGCCGCGTGTGCAATGTCGTTACAGTGTTGCAATAATGATTGATTGGCGGCCGCAGCAGCAGCAGCAGCAAACACTTCAAGGCATTTACCGCGTGTCTGTTATGACGCTGTTGTTATTGTTATTGTATTTTTCACGCTACCGATAAGATTATTTGCAATTACAAGCTACTTTTATTAAATCGCAACTTGTTGTTGTACTTGCCGGTATGCCGCTCTATAAGCTTGTTTATATAGATTTAATAGCTCTCTATGCTTACTAATTCCATTTTAATTGAGTTCTTTTGCGCGGCGTTATTCAGATTTCTTGTAATGATAAGTAATGGATTTAAAAGAGGTGTATAAATAAAAGAAAAAGTCATAAAAATTCTTTTGTGATTCTTATCTCACTTCTTAAGAACTTATTTGCTTGCTCATAGTATGGTTTAAGTTTATTTAGGTTATGTAGTGTTATAATTAACTATCCACTACTATTGAGCAAACCTTTCTGCTTCTGTTTTGACAACAAAAGATTCTAGTACTGAGTAATTTTAAGAGAGTATTCTTCACACTTTCAAGTACTCTGAGGCTTTTCTTTGCTTAGTTGATTTAGATCGCAAGAGACTTTTTCATTGACCAACCGGGCTACAAATGATAAATTTAAGGATTTAGTGGATTTTTAATTTTACGCAAGTCACGTGAAGTTTCTTTAATCTAAAGTCAACTACACAGAACAACTTTAAATCATAAATAATCACGGACATAGTTCTGCCAAGCGCAAAGATAGTTTTGTATTGAAGTCATAATTGGGCCTCAGAATCAGCGCTTATTTCGGCGAAAGAATCTTTTATTAAAAAAGGTCAACTACTACTTATTCTCCTTCTACGAGGGTTGTCTTTTATATTTCAGGATTAGGGAACAAAAACAAATATTAACGCTTTATTGTTTTCACCACTAAGATCTATATACTTGTGCATGCGTTTGAACCAATTGTCGAAACACTTTTGCAACTCCAATTGAAGTATTCCAAAAACATGCATTCGGAACCCATCAATCACCTTTCCAGGTGTCGAAAAACGTTGACCTCTTAACTTATTTTTTACAAACGCGAATAAAATAAAGTCTTTCGGTGTCAAGCCAGGACAATACGGTGAATGACTCATCAATAGTTTCCGGATCAGTGGAAGTGCTTCACGAAACTCGTTTTGAAGTGATCTATGATCTCGATTGTATTCGCCTACCATCGACAAACACTGGTTCCTGATGGATACATCGATCACTGTTGTGAGTCCACGTCAAAAATTTTAAGAAAATAATCGCGTAAAACTGTTCGTTTTTTATTAAATTTTTTGGGTCGAGATGGATATTTTAAGTTACAGTAAACAACACAAATAGAGCTCGTATCTCAAAACATTTTGAGTATTTATAACATCAAAAATGCCAAGCTTTACGATAAAGTTCTGAGTTTGCAGATAGCAATTCTAGGGTTTCCGAAATATAAAAGGCAATCAATGTACTAATCTCGTGAAACTCACATCATTTCAGATCAAAAGTTGGGCAGAATTTAAGTTAATATTAGTACAAAGGATTGCATTACAGGGTAGAAAAGGTAAAATTGACGACAATAAGAAATGTAAAATCCTTGAAATTATACCCTAAGGTGAAGGAAAAGATCTCAATTTTCAACTACAAAATTGACATTTCAGAATTTGTCATAGCAAACAGATCTACTTATCACCCAGTCCCTAGGTCAGATTGAAAAATCTTGACCATGTAAAAAATAACTTTGATATTATTATAAATCAGAATGTAAAGGTGAAGCTTAAAACCCATGCATTCCGTTAGTAGATATGAATTATGAACATTCGACATTTTTTGTTCTGCGATATTGTAATTTATACTTCAACCTATTATCCAATGTTTATGAGATCTCACGAGCCTTAAGTAAACCGTGAAGTGGCGAGTATGATATATTAGCTGTCATCGATTGGCTAACTGCTTTAGACAAGCCAATCGAACAAACTTTCCAAATTTTCATACAAACTGGCAGCACTGAAATCGAATTGTATATACTTGGTCGCACTGAACTCTTCAACCATCGTCTATCTCTAACGTTTCCTCAACAAATTTAATTTTTATTAAAGTTTTTTATTCAATAAATTCAATACAAAAATACTAATGATTTATCTTCGCCTGCCCTTTTCAATTTCAAATTTGTGTATAACAATTTTTATTATTTTGACAGTATTTTGTCCTTTGAGCCGTTCACAATAGTAAAATGGTTCTAAAATGAGTAAAACAAAACTTGGTAGCACTCAGCAAGCGACTATTGAAATTTTAATGAGGTATTCGCATACTCTCCAGCACGAATTCAACTAGATATCTTTGTTGTTGCTTTCACATGTAAAATTTTTGACAGGCGAGCAGCGCCCAAAGATAGCGAGCAGAGAAGTGACCAATCGATGGCAGCTATTAATTGTTCCAGCTTCCACATCGAGTTTCTATAAATAGTTTCTGTTGTCGCGTTATCTAATAGTATCCCTTGTGATGTGTTCTGAGTATCATTGTTCTTCATTCGTCAGGTATCTGATGAAGGTTACTTTGAGTTTTTAGACAAAACAAACTTAACCCACAAACTGGTTTGAAAGGCATGACATTTCATATCTGTAGTAAATTAAACAAGTAAGGAAGGGCTAAGTTCGGGTGTAACCGAACATTTTATACTCTCGCAATTTATTGATGTAATTTTATAAAGATAACACAATTCGACCCATATATTGGGTATAAAGTTCAATAGAATAACGAAAATCATCATAAATAGTATATGGGGACTGAGGTAATTCCTAAACCGATTTCACTCGTTTTCACCACCAAGATACAATGTATCGAAGACTATACGCTCACTTAATTTAATATTACTTATAATTAGGTATATGGGATCTGGGGGAAGTTATGACCCGATTTTTACCATTTCAGGTACAGAGAGAAACTGTTATAAGAAAAAAATTCAGAGGGAATGAATTACATTAAAATATCTGAGGGATTTACCTAAGTATATTTTCGGGGAAAAATTACCCTTAGGCACTGAGTTCTTCATGTTCGATATCAGGGGCCTTGAAAAGTCATGGTTCGATTTTGACAATTTTTTCACAAGTGACGCAACAGATCATATACAGTGTTTTTGTAAAGTTTTATTTCGCTATCTTCATTGGTTCCTAATGTATGTATTATAAAGTGAAGGAATAAGATGAATTTCAAAAATGAGTTATATGGGCAGTTGTCGTGGTTGTGAACCAATTTCGTCCATTTTTCACACGTGTCATCAGGGTGTCAAGAAAATATTATATACCGAATTTCATTGAAATCTGTCTAGTAGTTCCTGAGATATGGTTTTTGACCCATAAGTGGGCGACGCCATGCCCATTTTCCATTTTGTAAAAAAATCTCAGTGCACCTTCCTTCTGCCATTTCTTATGTAAAATTTGGTGTTTTTCGTTAGTGAGTTAACGCACTTTTAGTAATTTTCAACCTAACCTTTGTATGGGAGGTGGGCGTGGTTATTATCCGATTTCTTTCATTTTTGGACTGTATAAGGAAATGACTAAAATAAACGACTGCAGAAAGTTTTGTTTATATAGCTTTATTGGTTTGCGAGTTATATACAAAAAACCTATTTGGGGGTGGGGTCACGCCCACTTTTCCAAAAAAATTACAGCCAAATGTGCCCCTCCCTAATGGGATCCTATGTTCCAAATTTCATTTTCGAAAGCAACCTCCTCAAGGTGCCAAGGAACATATGTTCCAAGTTTCATTAAGATATCTTAATTTTTACTCAAGTTATCGCTTGCACGGACAGACGGACGGACAGACATCCGGATTTCAAATCCACTCGTCATCCTGATCATTTATGTATATATAACCCCATATCTAACTCTTATATTTCTTGGTGACACAAACAACCGTTAGGTGAACAAAACTATTATCCTCTGTGCAACAGGTTGCGAGAGTATAAAAAATCAGTGAGTAAATCGTAGCGAAGCACTTTTGGTTTAAGCTAGATATCAGAGGCATATAAGAAAACAAGCTCAATCAAACGTTGGCTGGGCAAAGATGTGAAACGTTCAATATCATATTTGTTTTAAAGAGTAGGAAGTATTCCACTTCAGTCACAAGTCAGTACATGACGATTTAAGCTTTTAAATGAAACCAAATTTAGTCAAAAGTTTTCAAATGTGACAGAGAAGTCTACACTAGAAATTACTTTGCAGATTAACCACACCAATGAATTCTAACAAAGGATTAAAGGAAGAAAGTTTAATGAAACAAAAACCAACAACAAATATTACCTCAACACTGTGGAAACCCAAAGTCACAAACTAAGCTAACGACTGCTTACCAAAAATGCGGCAGCGTCGAGGCTCATAGTTTTGGTTTAGTTCCAAAACGGAAAATCAATTCGAAACGTGGAGAAAGAATATTTCTAAAACAAATACAAGCAACCGCATTTAAAAGCACCACAAACATAGCACAAACAAAAAATAAACACTAAAACAAAGAGCAAACACAAAGCACAAACGCAAACAATGCCAAATCCGGCAGAGTGTGCGCCAACAAAAACAATACAAAAAAGTGTGTGCTGCAACAAGAGAATCCTTGGTGCAGAAAATCGCACAGGACCAAACAAAAAGTAATGAAGCCCAAAACAATACAATCAAATAAAATATGGAACACAAACAACACACACAAACATGTTGCAAGTTTAGTGAGTGGCAGCGCACAGTTTTTAGAAAATGCTAATACAAATATGCCAAAAAGCAAAGCCGAAAGTTAAGCAAGAAATTGCGACGTAATTTGAAAATCATAAGCCTGCAAGCAACCAAAGGATATACCCTCCTGCACGTGTGTGTGTGTGTAGCAGGCAAGTTGTGGCAGTTAGTTTGCTAAAAGCCATATAAAATTACGGAAACACCGCAAATCTGCGCCAAAAATACACAATGCGCAAATAAAAATCAAACACACACTGTCACACACCCATTCAAGGGGCATATGCAGACAGGGGCATATGCAGCTGCCAAGCGCCCATAAAACAAGCGACGTCGCACCGGGAAAATCGAACAATGAAACGAATTTTTCATTTAAACGTTTTTGCTTGTATTTTATTTGCTCGCGAGCACGAGCATCGTTCGGGCAGAAAACAAGGAGTGACCACAAAGTCGAGCTCACAATAAAATGGGCTAAGTATTATGGTCACCAGTGTAAACAAGCGCTGCCAACAGACAGCCAGCCAGCGAGCAGTAGTGTGGTGGTGAAAACGGTGTTGTGACCGCATGGAAACCCGCCGTGAGTGTGTGTGTGTGTGATCAGCAACTCGTGCTCAACTAAAAAAAAAATACCGCTCCTGTCGGCCAGCCAAAACTAGGAGAAAGAAACGTGAAAAGCATGTCCGCAATATCCTTTTTTCCTCGAACTATCTCGGAATGCTAGCACCCCTCCGCACCGTGCTTTATGTATACAAGTCCAAATTGTTATGCAAATATGCTGGCAAATAGTAATGCTATGGTTAGTGAAAAGCAAAGACTATAAAAATATATATGTATACTGCCAGGGGATGAATGCTTCATAGTCTGTATGTGTGTGTAGCAAAATCCAGCATTTGGTTTTCTAGGTAATTTCCTTTGGTTTGACAATGAAAAAGTTTCCGCTGCTCTAGTGCTAAATAAAACCATCGACGAGCATGCGTGGGACAGTAAATTTAGTTTTGCACAAGCAGGAATAGTAAAGGCGGACGGATGCAAAGGGGCAGCGAGTAATAAAGAGTGTTTAGTGTGCTGTAGAAGAGTGTGAGTTGTGTGTGTGTGTTTAGAGATTAATGGTATACTTAAAGGGCAGCATTTTCTTTTATATGCAAATATTGTGACATTACGTGACTGCACTTGTAGTGGCCAGATGTGTGTGTTGTTGTAATTTAGTTGCGGAAAATTAGCATAAAATCCATTGGTGTATGCTTTGGTAATCGTTAATTAGTTACAAAGTGCTGGAAGGGGGAGAAGCACTAAATTTTATAGGTGTATAAAGTTGCTTCAGTTCTTCGAGAAAGGTATCAAATAATAATAAAGCTGGAAAATTTTATGATTGAAGCATTTTCAGAGCGTAAATGAGCGAAAACTATAGGACTTCGCATTTGAGTTTTAGTTACTAGAATATATGTGTTACGAGAACCTATAAGAAGAAGAATTATATTAAACGGCAATTAATATCTTAAAGTTACAAAGTATTTCTTTTTACACTTTTATAATTGATCATAACTGATACGATTCTCAATTAACAACAATATGATCGAAATATTACGCTCCAATCTCTAAAAATAATTATAACTAACAGATATAAATACATATAGTTTTGAGGACACTTTTGGCAGAATATTAATTCGAACTTTCTTGGAATGAAACCTCATGTGATATACCCTCATGTGACAAAACATCACTTGATGACTCTCTCATCACATAATTTGAACTCCTGTCAAACAGTCAGCGCACTCGCGTCTTGGCTCTCAGGTCACTGTTGACAGTCATACCTTTGAAGTAGTAGATAGTATCGTCTACATGGGAACCAGCGTTAACAACAACAAAAATAACAGCCTCGAAATCCAACGCAGAATCACTCTTGCCAACAGGTGCTACTTTGGACTGAGTAGGCAATTGAAAAGTAAAGTCCTCTCTCGACGAACCAAAATCAAACTCTACAAATCGCTCATTATTCTCGTCCTGATGTACCACGTTGAAGCGTGGACGATGACAACATCCTATGAGACGACTCTTGGGGTTTTCGAGCAAGATTTATGGTCCTCTAAACATTGGCAACGGCGAATACCGCAGACGATGGATCGATGAGCTGTACGATTTATACGACGACATTGACATAGCTCAGGGAATAAAAAGACAGCGGCTACGCTGGCTAGATCATGTTGTACGGATGGATGAAAACACTCCAGCTCTGAAAGTGTTCGATGCAGTACCCGCTGCAGGAAGCCGCGGTAGAGGACGATCTCCACTACGATGGAAGGATCAAGTGGAAAGTGACCTGGCTTCACTTGGTGTTTTCAGTTGGCGTCAAAAAGCAAAAAGGAGAAACGAGTGGCGCGCTCTGGTGGATTCGGCTATAATCGCTTAAAGCGGTTCCCACGCCAAATATATGTATATTTGTCGATTATACAATATTTAATTTGTACGAAAGATTATATCTTTTATAGAATTTAAAGTTATAGCTCTTCACAAATTCAATTTTGAAATTCAATAGTGAAAGATAAACATGTGATGTGAGGAAGATTACTGATAAAACAGGCGACATGATTTTATGATAATCATACGACATTTCATCAAGTGATATTGCGTATTATAATATTTCCAGACAATACATTCCAGATTAATGTATTTCGTCATTACCGCAAAGCTTGTAAAGATTTACCTTGCCTCAAGCTTGTTATATGATGTTGCGCGTTGTGAGATATTTCATCACGTGTTGTTGATCAATCATATAATCATTATTTGAGACAAAACTATAACATCTAGTTGCGCATTTTGTAATGATGAGAAAAAGATGTATGCAATAAAAAACTTAAACTTCAGCATGCAATATGAAATCAAGCATAATTTTTCTAAAAGAGTTCAATACAATATTTTATTTTAAGAAGTACAACCGAGTGATTTTTCGCATAATATGCTGTTTTTTTTATACATTTTACCGCTTGATCATGTTAAATTTGTCTCACGTATAACAAAAAATATTATCATGTGATGTGTCATCATGTGACATTTCATCTATTGATTATTTCACCCAATATATTAGCTGATATTTCATTATGTGATATCGTTCCATCATCTGATCATTATCAACTGTTTGCTCTTAATGTAATGTTTGTGATATTGAAATATTAACCTATGATATGAAATCAAGTCATAATTTTTGTTAAAACTATTCCACAAAATATTCTAGATGATTTTCACATCAAAATCGGATCTTTACACATTTTTGACATTAAATGTCTCTCTCTTCTAATTATAATATGGTCATGTGATGTACCATCACGTGATATTTCATCAATTGATTTCATCAGACTTCGTACGCAATATGTCACCTCATGATATCTCATCATATCAAGCGACTTTTTTAAAATACAATAAATATTTTTTTTGTAATTTCCAATTTTTTAAACGTTAGTTATCGTTATTTTTATAGCCTTTGCTTCAAAATAATAATCTCAGATAGATAAATTATAATAATTTCAATTACATCACGTGACATATTTAACATCACATGATTTGAATTAATAGTTTAAAACATTATTTCGCTATTTCAACGTAAAGAAGTTGTAGAAAATCACTTCTGTACTTAAAGCTCGTGCTGGTACAACTATATGATTTCATAAAAATATATATATTCATATATGCAACATCACGTATTAAAGCTAATATGCACACAATTCGTTTGGCATGACATCAATTATGCACAAATGAGGATAAGACTTCATTAAAAATCACAAACAAGCTAAATGAATTGTAAATATATTAATTACTTATGCATATTTATGTGCAAATGATTTACAGTTATAGAGAATATAATAAGTCAGACGGTGTGAGCAATGCGAATGTGTCGCCCACAAGAAGAAATGCCCGCCGCCAAACGGAAGCCAAATGAGGCAAGACAGTGACGGGCGTTTAATGAAATCACAGCCAACAGCAGACGGAATAATGTAGTTATCGATAATTTATAAGCATGCAAAACACTTGTGTACCTTTGGATGTGTATGTGTCTGTGTTTGTGTGTGTTTCTGTTTGTGTGAGTGCAAATGTAAACATGCTTTTTCGATGCTTTGGAATTGTCCATGAAAAATTCATTACGAATGCAAATAAAGCGTAAATAAATCAATTAATTAATTACAAAACGGCATGAAAACGACAAAAGCAACAACAACAATAACAAACACGGGGAAACATAAAAAAATGCTGACAAGCAGCGCGCTAAAGGCGACAGACAACCAGCAAACACAGACCAACAGGCGCACAGGAGTTGTTGCACATATACATAACTGTATTTATCTGTGGCAAAGTCAATTCAAGGTAGACACGTTTTCTCGCTTGACTGCCGCGCTACCGGTGGCAGGAGCGCACGTAGGCCAAGGGTGTGACGGCTTTGGCGAAGTAGGCAGGAAATCGAAGTGTGTAAAGGTCGCGTTGACGCAAAGGTAAATCAAAATTAAAATGCCGTTGGCAGCAGAAATGCAATACATATAGACACACAACGATGAGTTGTGCGCGTGCAAAGACGCTGCCGAAAAACCGGAGCGAGCGAGTTTATGCTACAATGGTGAGAGTGGTGTCTAACGGCAATGGAATGTGCCGCAGCGCGCTAAGGTCGCGGCAAAGAACTTTACGCAAATGTGAATTTAATAAAACAAAATGCCGCACAGAGTCAAACAATAAAAATACAAAGTGGCAGGATGTGCCTTGACGACAAATAGCATAAACGCACTCACACACACACATATATACGTAAATATGAAATGTGAAACACAAGCGCTTGGCTATAAACGCGGCCAAGCAATACTCGTTTGCATACAAACGCACCGTCGCGCAAGGATGTGGTGTTTATTAAATACAGGATATAGGTAGCAACTTTTGTTAATATCCTGTTTATGGCAGAAAAGAACAAGAAATAAAAATTCAAAAACTGAAAAAAATGCCTTGCAAACACATGCTTGCACATAAAATAAATAATAATAGCATTTTTTGACACAAGAAAAAAAAATCAAGGATATTTCCATTTTTTGTTTTTTTTTTCTTTGTGACACGCACAGGAAATGGGCAATTTTTATGAAATACGGCGACAGTGTGCGGAGAAAATGCAATTACTTTTTGACTGCGTAAGCAAGTGGCAGCTTATGTGACGCAAATACTTTAAATATTCGCAAAGGTGTGCGTGTGTAAGGACGTCTGTCTACGCACCTTCACGCCAACTAGCAGACGCGCACGCACACACCTACTCATATTCCCACTCACTTGCCGCCTGCGTCGCTTAATAAGATATTAGAAGCGTAAGAAACCAACCCTCGTTTACGTTACGCCATTTGATATTTGCCGTGTAAAATTAAGGACATAGTAATTACCTGCCAACTGATAAGGCAATGGACTGAGGTGATGAGCTCTTTACGGGCTTATAGTTGAGGCCGCAACTAAGTGTATGTGCTGCGCTTAATGTGTTGTTGTAATATACGCTCTAAAGTTGCTGGAATAGCACTTAAACACAACTACACATAACTGTACTTTAAACCTACATTCGTACACTGTAGGAAAGTATAAGGCTTAAGAACCTGAAAGTCTTCAAAAGTTAACGACAAATATACCAAGATTCATCGAGTTTATGGAAACTTTTATATGATTAGGATCAAAATTGTCTTTAGTTCCTTTAGTGGGCTTCATCAACTCACAATATTACGGAGAGAATGTAACAATTATGTATTAGAAAAGTATCAGCAGAACCCAAATCTGAATAAACAGTTAGTTGAGATATTAATCTTACCTGTGTTCGGTTATGAAGAACACGTATTGAGACCTCCACTCTACGTTCTTTTTAAAAACGAAATAATTTTAGAATTTAAAAAATCAACGAAAACGTTCGGACTTAAGCATTAAGAGAAAGTGAGAGCCTTTACTGCATCTCCCAATTCTGACATGACGCCTAAAACTCAACCCACACCGGATTAGTCAAAAACGTCTTTGACTAATAAGACACAAAAACGTATTTTCTTTTGCTCTAACCACTGACAAAGCGAACATTTGCGTTTTTGTCTCGTCTTGTTCGGTGTAGGTTGTCACATATGAAGCTATGGGTCATATCAGACAAGAAAAAACGTCTTGACTAATCCGGTGTAGGTTGAGCCTTAATAGTGTCTTATGCCTAATATATGATGCAATCGAAGTAAAACCAGCACTGCTTTCTCTATATTTGGAGAGGGAAATAGAATCGTGCTTTCTAAGAATTTGATAATTTGTTCAGGCTATATTTTTGCTCTGGAACACCTTCAGTTCGCGCTTAATTTAATAATAATTTAAGCGAGTCCCTTCTTTTAAAGACACTTTTTTGTAGAGAATGATGTAATTTTTCCTACAGGGTATTACAATTCAAATAGTAAAAGGCATGGTAAATTGAAACGAGAAATTGAAATTAACGCCAAGACATTTCGAACGCAGTCAAATCTTATGGTGAACATGAGTGATAATGACAGGGTTGGCGCTTGGTGAGGGGCTTTTGCAAATTAAAATTAAGCATCCCCATTTTTAATAATTACCAAAACCATTTTACGCGCTCAAACAGATGGGGTGATATTACGAGAGAATTTTTATATTACACTTTCAATTTAAGCTGTAGGCGAAAAAATATTTAAACGATTGGTTAAGACACGGTAAAACCTTTGAAAGTTTTTCTAGTACGTCACTAAGTCAAGCTTCATTATTTACTTTTACAACAGATCCCATTATAAATATTTACGATTATCTTAGGTAATGAGGCATCAGTTTTATGACAAGATTAACAGCTTCTTTAAACGAGCTACAGTTAGCACCAGACATTGTTAGATAATTCATTTGAATACTTGTCGAACTTTGGAGTTACAATACTTCAAATTGATAATTATCATTATGATTATAATCATTCTAAAATTTTTGTTCAGTATACCTTATAAAACTATCGAACAATACGACAACGAAGACGACAACGAAGACGAGAAAAAAATCGGCTATGAGAAAGCATTCTCTGGCTGAATCATAAACCTCTTGAATTGAGGTACGATTCGGAATGATAAGCCTACTAAATAATATATATTTTGTTAGTTCAGGAATTTGAAGATTTTTTGCTAAACTTTAAGTGATTTTCGGATTAACTCGTAACTGAAACGGTTGTATGGTATTTTAGAGAACTGAACCCTACACTTCGAATCGAAGCCGAAAGGCTTTAAAAGCTTTCACAACAAAGGAGAAGATACCAATAGGATTAAAATACGTCGACAATCTCTTTTTCATGCAGAACAAATGATTTATAACTTCATAAAAAAGTGTACTGAAATAAATTTAAAAAATAATAATAAACAATAAAGCAAGACACAACGGCATATGGTAGCATATAAAAGTGTGTCCTTTATGACATTTGACAGTGAAAATACTGTGCGGAGCAATAAAATCTGGGTAAGAGCAACAGTGGATATCTGTAGAGAGGATTCAGATAATCGAGTGTCGAATATAAACGCACACGAAAAGATAAACCTACAAATAAAACGAAAAAAAAAATAAATGGTAGAAAAATATAAAAGGGCAATCGAATTCGCATTCGAAAAACACGTGAGCAATAAAAAACGATTCGCCCGACGGATTGCAGCGAATGCAAACACACGCCAGGACAAATCGAAACATCAAAGTTGTCGCGCACACAAAAGAATATACATAAGCTCTACGGCAAATAGGACAACCGGCGCGAGCGGAACCATAAAAGCGGACAAGTGTTGATTTTGTCATTTTTTTTGATAAACATATGTACATATGTACATATACGAGTATGTAGTGTATGTGTGTATATTTATTTTTATCCCTGCCAGCCAAAGGTGGTGAAAAAGCTGGTTAAACCGAAGTTTTTTAAACCCACAAAAGTGGTAAAAAAAGTGGTGAGTTTGCCATAGGCCAGCATAGCTGCTTGTGAGTTTTTTAACCACTATTCCCCTCACACGTACGAATACAAAAACAAAATAACCCAAACGTGTGCGTTGGTGTTAGTAATTGAAGAAACATGAGGGGAAAGTGGTTAGGCCTGGCTGGCAGGGATGTTCGTACAAGTATTTGCTAAAGACAACAATAAACGACAAAATAAAACGCTTTAAAAGTAAATAAAACAAGCGAAATTGCGAACACCAACAACTGAAAGCTACAAAGAATTGTAAATGGTAGGGAAAGCGAAAAAGGGGAGGAAAAGACAATTTAAATCTTTACAATGCTACAATAAAAGTAAAGGCACAATAAAAACAAACAGCAAAGACGGGAAAAGAAGGGGTTTAAGGGACCCAGACGGTCCTAGTTGGAGGAACCCGCATCCTATTGAGAACTAGATTAAAATTATTCTTATGTCACGAGAATTATTTAGACAGGTTGAGGTTGATGCGCATCAGTTGGACCTATCATTGAAAGAATCGGATTTCAAGGATCAAATTTTTATTTAACTCTTGCTTACTCTACAAAGATTTTTCAGCAACCATCTTCGAATACATTAAGTAGAATCTGGTGAGTTGGGAATTCGAAACTTCGAAACAGCAAAGATTTTGCAATTGCAGAAAAGATTTTTTATTTACCGATGGTCTTCTCTACGTATACTATATTACACTATTGAGGAAATTAATGTTTGTTAAAATCTTTTAGATGCGTTGGAGACCATAAATCTGCCTAAGAGATAGATTAAAAACTTATTTAGTTCCATGTATAGTCGATAATATGGTAAAGAGAGGACTTATAGATCATCAACAAATTACTAGAAAATACTGAAAAAGATTATTCAGATTAGCCTACATCTGTAAAGGAGGACTTTGGAAATGTGCAAGATGATTTAGTTTGGCGCTTCATAAACGTGTTTACGAATCA
This sequence comes from Zeugodacus tau, assembly GCA_031772095.1. Taxonomy (NCBI): domain Eukaryota; kingdom Metazoa; phylum Arthropoda; class Insecta; order Diptera; family Tephritidae; genus Zeugodacus; species Zeugodacus tau. Next base: position 54,068,202 of record CM062649.1, on the reverse strand, counting down.
CTGACAGATTTCCGAAATTTCGTGGATGTATAGGCTCCATAAAGGCTATGCCAAAATGAGTATCGGAATAAACTTATCCAAAGTGTGAACCTGTATTATTATCACTAAAAATAGCTTAAATAAGGAATCCACAAAAAATTAAATCAAGCAGATGAAATAACGGAGTATAAAAGAACGACGACCAAGAGCAACAGCAAAGAAGACAGGATAGTCATAAAACAGAAAAGAAGCGTCCAAGCAACAAAAGGCAACCTTATATCAAAGGATAATGGGGCGACGGAATGGATAAAGGCAGTAAAGGGATAGAAGGCAAGACGCAATTTGTATTTTTTGCGTACATTAAAGAGCGCGCAAAATCGGTAGCAACCAGACAACCCTTTGCACCCTGCACAGACAGTCAAGGCAAACACCAACAGAAAGATTTGAGGAAGAGCACAAAAAAAAACAGCCGCAAACAAACAGTGTGTAAATGAAGACGGCGGATTATATGAAGCAATGTATCGACACAAGCATATAATGTGCGCTATAAAAACTTAACAGATAAGGGTGCAGAAAGGATATTACGTTTCATCTATGTATAGTGTGCACTGCAGACTTGCTAAGGAAAGGAAACGAAAGGCAGTTTGCCAAGGAAATGAAAGCATACCGCACAGCAAAGTGCTTTTTACGAGTGCAAATCGAAGGAAACGGCAACTTTGTAGCGGCAAATGGTGATGTATGTGCGTCAGTATGTACATATGTATGCAGTAATTGAAATACATATGAGCACAATTGAATTGCGAGAAGAAGAAGAGTACATACAAACGGAAATAAAGTGGAAAAAATTGATGTAAACGCATTGCAGCCGAACAACGGGAAGCAAAGTCGAAAAATAAAATAAATTTGTTCAAATAAAAGAGCGCTTGAAAAGCGCAATTGCGTTCGAATGGGATTTCGAGTTGAGCGTCTAATGTCGGCAGCCGCTTCTGAGATAACAAACTGATACGATACAGTGGTATTTGCAGCTAAGCTTCATTTTTATATGTATTACGCTCATATCTTAAGCTGTGCAGCAAACAATTCATATTCATTGACTAAAGCGTTGTTAAGTGTGAATTGCTGGCAGCTGTTCGGTGGCGGCTTAGCGTGATTCTCAAAGTGCTTTTTGGATACAACACAAGCAACGGAAAGTAAGTAGGGATTTCTTGCGTGAAGCTGTTTGCGGTTATATTGGATAAATTTCGGTAAAGAACACAAAAAGAAATATGATATATTCCCAAAGCTTTTCTGTTTAGATTAGCAGGTCGCTTCAAAAGGGTAATATTTGTAAAAAGAAAATAGTATTAAGAAAGCAAAAATCTAGAAAAATAGTTTCGAATCTCAACGACTACTAACATATTGAGAAAAAGTATCTAACCACTGCTTCGCCCAAAGAGCTTAAAGCTCTACCATAAACGTAAATGTATCTGATGCGCATCAGGCTTTGTAACTAACTACTACCACTCGTGAAACTTTCAGAAGCATGAAAGCTTCGATTGTTATTACTTTAATTACAAATATTAACATTCAGTTTGCATTTTACCTTAACTTAATTTTGATTTAAACCTTTACATTTGTATTACATTTTTCAACTAAAGTACGAGCTTTCACGCCATGTGAAAGCTTTCCCTGCATATATACATATACATACATATATCCCATCAAAGGTAATTTCAGACACTTTACTGTTTCTTTATTAAGAGTATTTCCTAAACAAAATTTTCGACGGTTTTATAAATTTCACCTTTTCCCTATTTTTAATTCTTTAAATTTTTTCTTGTTTCATTTTATTTCCTGTTTATTACTTTGATTTTTTATTTTACAAACGAGTAATATTATTTCTTTTTTCTATATTTAATAAATTAGCAAAAGCTTTACGAGCTTCCATGCCATATGAAAGCTTTTCTTGTATGAGAAAAACAATACTCCGGCTTTCTTTACTTTCACTTTTTTCCTTTTTTATATATCTCTTCAGTTATTATGTTTTCTTCCGACACTTAATGTACGCGTAATAAATTCAAAACGATTCAATATGCGTGATGCGCCAAATACACTACAGTACTACATATATGTACATACATTTCCAGATCTTCGTTCGCATTTTATGGTTTATAAAGTACGCAGCATTACCATTACCATTAAATGATACGAAATAGATGTATGGAAAGAAAGCGATAATACGAGTTTTTGGCGTTGCGGCATTCATGCCAAACTGTCATTGACAATATTTTTGAATTTCATGCGCCGCTTGCAAATTTTGCACTGCAACCCGCTTCTCATGCAAAACGCATTTGTGCAACGCATAACTGCCACGCATAGTGCCACCGCTCAATGAAATTATGCGCATATACATACATGCATATGTTCAAGCGTATGTGCAGATAACGAGCAGCCCGCAAACTCGTTTGAGCAACGAGTTTTTTGTTTTCATTTTAATCTCCCCACTTTGCCTCCACATGCGCCAACTGTGGCGGTGGCTGATAAAGTTGACAAGCAACGTGCGTTTAAGTGCAACGTTTTTGTTTCCAATAAAATGCAAGGAAAATTATGCTCAAGTGCCACTTTGACATGCCGTAGCGAGGGTATTGTATGCGTACATATGTATGCCAGTTAATAAATTTGTCGGCATGTTGTTGAAGTCATTAATTTTTTCGTTAAGCGACAGTAGTTTTGTAAGTGCATGTGCACTTAATTGAAATGTGTTTATTGGTTGAGTGATTTAGTTCATTGAATTTTATGGTGTATGACAAGATTAGAAAGCCATAAATATGCGTATGATTATTTCAAATGCACACAAGTTCAGCGTTGCTGTGAACCTTGTTTGGTGGGGAAGACCACATATCACGCTTGAGTAGAGATGAATATAAAAATAGTTTTTCTATTTGTAGTATTTGCCCTTCGCACTACCGGCTACTCTATTAGCGATTAGCTGCTTTACATTTTTGTTTTCGGTGTTCATAAGAATTTACTACGGTTCATCAGCTGATCAGTTTCAGTTTGAACAAGATTTGTATTCGATTAAGAATTAATGTAGTAATGTAGTAATATAAGAGTTTTATTTTGTATGGTAAATCGATCTAAATCAGCGCTTTAATCGAGCAGAGGCCGGTTAATTGATCAATTAGTTCCAGTCCGAAAAGGCAAATTAAGTAAACATTTATTCTTTCACACTCAATTTATATTGAAACTGTTATATATCAAGCTAAAGAATTGCTTAATTCAATTATCAGAGAACAATAAGCGGAATATATATTAATCATCTCAGAGAACTAATCTATTAATTCTAAAATTAATGTTTTGTTAAACTAAATTATAAGGTTCAAGAACACATTAATGAATGATTACACTGTGATAGTTTTTTTTTTCAAAAAAAAAAAAAAAAAAACAAGACCAAATACGACGGTTTCCCCCTATTTCGGGTCCTACGAATCGAACTGCATCATTACTTTTTTGAGTTACAATCATGGTTTCATACAAAAATTTTTGTTGATGTTTTTCATCAAAGTGGCCCATTGTAAGAGAAAGGCACATTTTTCTTCGGTCTCTAACTTTTTTAATGTTGACTTTTTTGGTAAACTTTCTTTGGCAAAGCTTCTCAGAATAAGTCCGTCTTTAAGTTCTTAGATGACTGTAAACCCCAAAATCAATGTTTTTTGTGTCCTTATAGCCAATATGTCAAAACAACTGAAATTTAATCCATTTTTTTAATGTTTTATCTAAAACCTTATTTATTTCTTCAAACCTAATAAAAAATCATAACATACTTCAATCGCTTCGACAATTCATGACAACTTCGGAATTTGCTGAAAATCTCCGGGCATTAAAATCTTAGTGGATCAATTTTATATTATAATATCTATCTCCTAGTTACACAATCCAATCGTGTTTTATACAAATTATTTCAGAACGATTGACCGCGCTACCTTATATGGCTAATAAAAGAACATCGCACCCATGTGTTATAAAAAGACACCTCAGCTATTTTGAGAGAATTCGCGTTAATTGCTACATAAAATCTATTTGGAGAGACTAAGTACTTCGCAATGTGAATCAACATCTCCATTTTGGACGCAACAACATCTTTCTGGGATATCGCCTCACTCTTCTCTCTAAACCGAAACATTCTCAAGCATACCGTTATTCAGATTCCTTAATTCAATAAATGTGAAAGTTCCGAAACAATTGCTGCGCTAGTGCACACTAATAAACAGCGAAAAGCCTATCATTAACTACTTCAACACCGCACAGTATAAAGTTGCGCAGCACTTCAAACAAAATAAAATCAAAATATATTCTACTTGAGTATGCGACGCAGGTAATGCTAAAATAAATTATTCACGATTTTACATTAACAAAGAACACATGCTTCCCGGCTGCTTGAGAGCGCAACAAAAGTGAAAATGCTTTTGCCTGCCCCACCCACTGACGTTTGTAGCTATGAATATCCAAGAATAACTAAGATTACGCACGCACGTACTGTGGAAAACTTGCATTATGATTTCATGTGCCGCATAATTCTTTGTTCCCAGCAACATATGTATGTACATATATACAAACTTGAGCATAAAAGCCAACCAGCCGGATCAGGAATGCATAATCAACACACGCTTTGATTTCAATTAATTTTCATACATTGTCGGAGCGCCAGCGCGCCCACACAAACTCTACGCCTACGCGCAAATCTACGGCGCACACACACGTTTCATCAACATCAATTTGTGCCGCCACATCAGCCATCACTCGTCGAGCTAACAGGCTAACCTGATTGTAGATTCCAATGTTCTAATGTGAGCTTTCAATTCCTCGTTGTTGGCTTCGGGCACCGTTAGTTTCTTACGTCGTAACTTTTAACCCGTCAATGTCTCATGCTTTCATTTAATATGCCATTACCTTTATTTCAACAATTTCAAAACTACAGCAACGCCAACAACAAAAGTAACAACAATAATGAGGACAGACAAAAATAAGCCAAGTAAGTAAGTAACAAAGAAATCAACACTGTGTTTCCTTTACTTTTCTTTTGTCTACGTAGGAAAAACACCCTTCCGGACGAGCATACGTACTTATGTGGGACGATGACATGGTACAGTGTGGTGTTTTCATAGTAACTGTGGCAAACATAATAAGACTGATCTAATCTATAAGAATGATCTAGAGTAACTAAGTACAGTGTGAAATATAATAATAATACATTTAAAAATATATTTTTTAGACTTAGAAGGGTCTACTTTTTAAGAGTATTGGTCCTAAATATAGACCAGAACCTAGAAATATTGAAAAAAGTCTTTATGAATATTTGATGAAAATTTATTGTTAACAATGTTTTTCAAAATAGTCTCCAAAATTTGTCAATGAAATTTCAAAGCAAGTGGTCCTGAGCAATTGATACAACTCCGAAATAAGTGATTTAAATTCAGCAATCACTTTTTCCGGATTTGATAAATTTCGTCCAAGAACGATTTTCAAAAGAGGAAATTTTCTAATTGATTTGGTATTTCAGACATATATCAAGTCGTTATTCATCGTCTCATATATTCGATGCTTTGAAGGATACAAAAATATCTTGGTGCGGTGGTATGAGAACTCATAGTCTTGTTCGAAGATCGAATGAGCAAAAATTTTTGAAAAATCAATATATATTAAGAAATTGTAATAAAAGTGAGAAGCCTTCTATCTTAAGTAAGATTCTTATAATGTTCAACACACTACACACACTCTTCGTTGTCATTCTATGGCCTTGTGACCCACTGTGCGACGCCTTGACTGCAAAAGAAAGCTCGCTCTATACAAGTAGTTTAGTTCTTAGTGCGCACAAACACTCATAGCCACAAACATAAATAATAACTGTAGTGTAGAATGATGTTGCTCACAGCGTTGTCAAGCTGCCAAAGTCATGTTAATGTTATATACTCGGGCTACCTACCACCAAGCACTCCATCATCATCCGCAACTGGCGTTTTCTTTGCTTCACTTCACTTCTGGCCGGCTAACTCAACTCAGCTTGGTGCTGACTATCGTTCGACCCTGCCGTCATTGTCTAAGCCTGTTGGTATTGTTTGCATTTGGCCTCAATATTACCTCCTGCCATACACCACCCAACGTCGACGCTTGACTGGCTTATTTTCCCTTAAACATTTCCTTGATGTCTTCGTTTCGCTGTTGCCAGCTGTTTTCCTACCGCCTTGGGCTTGTGATTTGTTTTTCTTGTCTTGGCACAACACTTTGGGGTTATACAAATATGTTTATACCCTCGCCGCCACCCACGTATACACTGTTTTGTGCTTACCTCGACCCAAGCAGAACGTAATAAAAACCAACTAGTACACAACAACAATAAAAGTCAGCAGCAGGAAACATGCACTCTTTAGCTTGGCACTTCCTTATGCGGCATACTCGTATTAATATGGAGATCTGTGTGTACCAAGTACTCCACATACGTCACGCTCACTTAGTGTGGCTCAGTTTCAGTGCGGTTTCTACGCAGCAACACAGTGATGTCGGCTGATTTTCTAGTATTGGGTGCTGTGTAGTTTGGCGGTTTCCCCAATTGGATACGCACTCTTCCAGGGCATTACGATGACGTGGTTTCCAGTATAGCCTTTTGTGGGGTTTTCGTGAGTGCGTAAGTACTTTGTGGGGTTAAAAGGGTATAAGTGTGCGCACCTTAAGGTTTCCTTTTCGCTTATTTCACAATATATAATAATGAAAATAATACCAGGATTAGCGCGTGTACTTTAATCTTTATTAGGTTTGTTTGGTGGGCAGGTGAATATGCCAGTAGAATCTTAATGAGTCACTTACACATTTACGCAGCGTATGTGTGGGCAAGTGAGTGAGTAGTTTGCAATTAATAACATCGTGGAGATAAGAGCTTTTAGTGGTTAGACACCGTACTTGTATGTAATGAGCAATGATGGAGACCTCTGAGCGACATATGATACTACTGCGGGGAAATATAAGAATATTGCTTCAGTGGTATTGCTTATCAAGCCTCTAAGTTTCAAGAGGCGCTTACCCCTTCCTGGAGCTCCCACTACAGTCAGTAAGCTTTTTTCTTAGTGTTCTAATGCAAATGTAGGATCCTATAGTTTTCTAAAAATTTTTATTAGGACGACTTCTTGCAATTTGCCGCCAATTAGAAATACCAAACCGAAAACAGATCGATTTTCACCTTGTCTTTTCAATGGAGTGCAGGTCTTCCTCTTCCCTTACTTCCACCAGCGGTTACTGCTTCGAGCATTTTCAAAGGTGGGGTGTTTTCGACCATACGGACAACATGATCTAGCCAGCGTATCCGTTGTCTTTTTATTCGTTGAACTATTTCGATTACGTCGAATAACTCGTACAGCTCAATGTTCAAAGGATCATAAATCTTTTGCAAAACTTTTCTCTTGAAAACTCTATATTCGGTCTCATCGGATGTCGACATCGACCACCCTTCTGCACCATAAATTAGGCCGACAATTATAAGCGACTCTTGTAGAATTTGGTTTTGGTTCGTCAAGAGAGAACTTTACTTTTCAATTACCTACTTAGTCCAAACTGATTCTGTGTTGGATTTCAAAGCAGACATTGTTATTGGTGTTAATGCGAGTTCCAAGATACACGAAATTTTCTAATTCGCTGACTGTTGGTTGACAGAAGATATTTCGTCTTGTCCTCATACACCACCCATTGTATTGTAAAATATTGTACCTTGTCTATTTAGCTCTGCGGATCGAATTATTTTCTCCAGCATCAGGTTAATGAAATCACACGATAAAGACTCGCCCTTCCTGAAACCTCGTTTGGTATCGATCGGCTCGGAGACGCCCTTCCCAAATCTTATTGCATTTCTGGTATTATCCAATGTCAGTTTACATAGCTTTGCAAGGATACAAAGTTCAGACATAGCGGCAAACAGGCAGCTCTTTTTCGAGCCATCGAAGGCAGCTTTAAAATCAATAAAACGGTGGCGTTTGTCGATTTTTTTCTCTCGGGTATGACGTAGTATCAATAACATGGTTATTCAGGAACAAGAGATATTTTACGTTCTTGTAGAACAAAATAAACTGATAATGAATGTTTAGTACCTAGCTTCACTATCGATAAAAATACAGATTTCTTTTATTTTTACTGTTTTGAAACATAAATCAACCAAATCGTCACAATGCTCAAAGCAATTTGACTAATTCAACTGAGATTACGACACTTTTATCTAGTACGTTGCACAAAGGTCAAACGGAAATGTGACAGACATATTTGTTGATTTGTTGTCCTTTGCGCATAACTTTCAGGTTTCTACTTTTTACTTACAAAATTAATCCTATTTCACGTAGCATACAAAAGACACGACATAATCTGCAGCATTTTTGTCAACCCAAATCTACCTTTCCAGAAGAAAAACACAAACAAAGAAAGGGCACGCAAGGCATTAGAGTAATCTTGTTAAAACAGTAGCCAGCAAATGAAAAGGACATTGGGATCTATGCCCTTTTAAGTATGAAATATCTTATGTATGCACGACACATGTCCTACGTGAGTGTAGCAATTTGGCAGCGAGAAATTGCTGAAGACATTTGTGTTGCTTATTTACCGTTAAGCAAGCGTATATTTATTACATATGCCAAGCATGTGCTTAGACGCAGACACATTATCCTGATTCGTTACCTAATTTAACATGTCACTTGACTTTGATGCCAAGCCGAATGAAATGCACGAGCGCTGGAGTTAGTGTGAGTGTGAGAGCGTTTTGCTAAGAAAATAACACAAAGTTGACACACAAGTTGCGCTACTTCAGCAGACTCATTTTGAGGGTCACAAACTGGGCGCGCATGTGAGTAAGTGATTTAGAGTGTTGCAAAAGAAAAAGGGTTCAGCGGTAAGTGAAAAGGATTGCAAAGAGGAAGGGGAGTCTGCACAAAACGATAATAAAACTGAAATTTAAGATTATCTGCAGATTTTTTTCTTTGAATTACTGCTTTGTGAAGAAATTTAGGACGCAATTTTTTAGAAAAAAATTATTTCAGAAACAATGTTGCAAGTTATCAGTGCGTACGTAGTTAAAACCAGAAAGCGTTCACATGCGCAGAAAAAAAAATAGGGAGCTTCGCAGTTGTCTTTTATGTAGATATTTACATAATTTATCTTAACACAACTACTTCATAGATACAACAACAACAGCGTCAACGCATTGTGCGTCTCTCATCGAATTGGGTTCAAGTAAATTTTCCCACTAATAAACCGCAGGCAAAATACTTGTGCATACATTATAATGCAAATGGGCATAATCCAGCTTACACGACAGCTAAGACAACACACAGCATAAACATACATACATACGAGTAAAACAAGAAACGAGCTTAAGCGTGAAGGGTCCTTTGAGTCCCCTCTACGCATATTATGTGTGTTCGCACGTCAATCGCATAAAAAAATATTCGCAATATTTATTACTGTCAAGCAGGCATGCATTATTAAAAAGATACTGATGCTGATTACATTATGATTATCACAAGCATACACACACAGACGTACGCAATCACACAGATACTTTGCATCGCAATGGTAACAGGCATAAAGCATGAAATTGACAATGGTGGGTAGGGAGAGAAATCAACGCAAAACCACACGTAACGATGAGTTTGGCATTGCAACAACAACAAATTAATTATACATACACACAAGCTTACTGGTCATATGCACATGCGTATGAATTGTAGTATATTTTCATATGCAGCAATCTACATTCACGGAACGCTTATCAATTACAATCAAAATTTTTATTTTAATTTTTCTTCTTTCTACCAAGCCATTTTTATAATAAATTCGAAAAAATATAAATTTCTTAATTTTGTACCATTTTTTTGTGTTCTGAACTTTTCCTTTATCCACCTTTCTTCACTGTTCGTAGTGTTCATTCGTTTAGCTATAGTTACTTAGTATACAGTTATTTCTATATTTTTTATTGAATCGATTGATATTGATCGATTGATTACAGTGGAAGAGTGCGTAAACTTTGGTGAAGATTGTATGAATATCAGACCATGGAGTAAGCAAGTCGAATATCACAGATTTCTTTAAGGGGTGAGATGTGTTTCAAAATATTGAAATTTGAAAAAAATAAAAAATAGAAGTTAGACCGTTTGGAAGTTCCACGCATCCAGACACATTAGTTTAAATTTTTGCAATAACAAGATAATGTTATTTCAAAGATGATAACATAATCTTGTTATTGATCGAAGAATTTTTATTTTTTTTTTGTTACAACTAATTTTTCCGAGCCAATATACATATGGCGAAAATTTGAAGTTCTGTATAGAAGTTCACGTAAGAGAGAAAAGTTTCTGACTGTCATTCACTTATGGCGTGGCTCAAGTAGCTCACGACTTCGGTTCTTAGACCAAATATCTTCTGGATAGCCAACAGACATCCGTTTGGAGGCGAGCGAAAGTAAGAAGTCGAAGCCCGCTTCTGCGGTTATGCGTAAGGCTTGGGACCAACCAAACCTTCCCCAACGAACAGCAAACAACAGCCTCGGATGAGAGACCTCAATTTTGAAGACGACCACAACAAACGTATTAAGGACTTTGATTTAAAGGCATGCACCTGGAATGTCCGTCCCTTAATTGGGAAAGTGCCGCTGCCCAGTTTGTTGATGTCAGAGTAAAGGAGGATATCACCGCCGTCCAAGAAATGCGATGGGTGGGCCACGGAGTGAGACGAGTAGGTTCTTGTGACATTTACTACAGCGACCATACAAAGGAGCGGATATTCGGTGTGGGATTCGTGGTGGGAGAGAGACTCAGTCGTCGAGTCTTGGCATTCACTCCGGTGGATGAACGGTCTACCCACAATCCGCATCAAAGCGAAGTTCTTCAACATAACAGATCGATTTCGCAGAAGCCCGAAATGTTGTCTATGAGCCAAAATCCAAATACAATTTATACAATTCTTTCAAGTAATTCTTGCTTTTTTAAGAAAAACCACTGAATCATATTAAAAACTTCTCTAGTCACCAACTAAACATTCACTCAAGCATACAAGCAAAATATCATTTTATAAATTTAAAAATACTTCCTTATTATGCCGCACAACAATGTATAAATGCTATGTTGGTGGGTTAAGCTGTGGTGATTAAAATTTCGCAACCACTTAAGCAGATCACAACAGCAGCGCTTCATTGACTGCCTGAATGAATAAATGAGTGAAGGGCGAGGCACTTAAAAGAGGTCAGCGCTGCGCTTGCAACAAAGCCAAAGCAGGCAGTTTCGAAAAAAAAATATTAAAATATTATTTATACCTTTGTGCGGAGTAGTGGGGAAAATTGTTGAATTATGTCAATAAGATTTTTGATAGGCACGAAGGCAAGAGTTTTGACTGAAGCGAAATGCATGTGACTGCAATTATCTCTTTAATCGCGATGAAGTGAATATAAACGGCATGGCAAACATAACGGGCACAAATTACGCAAATTATGAGAAAATAATTTTTTGGTGATTTCACGCATTTTTGTTATACAAATTCAGGCGAAGGTTATATGCGGCAGATGTGGCACAAATGAAATAAAAAAATAATAATATTTTATGTGAAACATAAGTTTCCCACACATGCAAATAAAAATGTTTAAAAAGATAAAAATATGAGATATGCACAACAAGCAACAACAACAAATGCTACAACAGCAAAACACTTGCGCCAACGTAATTCACTTATGTAAACTACAGCGCATATTATTTATGTGCTGTCGGCTTGTTGCAATCGTGACGCGCTTGAAAATTGATGCCAGTTACCGCCAAAGTAGCAAGTTGCATGCACATGCCATGCCCCAGTACTTTGCACAGTTAAAGCAGTGCGTATAATGCTCATGCGTAGCAGAAATGATACACTTAATAAACGAAATGAGTGTGAAGAACAAATATGTGTGGACGCAAGAGTGCCGCATGAGGAGGCAGTAAAGCGCAGCTGCAAATGCAGTAAATGGAGCGTTCAACATACAAATGTATGTGTGTGTGTATGTATGCAGTGAAGGCATTTGTGCCGGCAAAGTGCAAATTATGAGCAGTGTGGCATGACGACAATTGTAAAAGTCTCGGTTCGCATGCAACTTTGTGCGAATGTGGCAGCAAAGAAAAAATCATAAAAAACAAGCAGCAGCAACAGCGAAATTTATGACGGATTCACACGTTGTGAATAAAATGGAACACACACTGTATTTAATGGTTGCGCCGAGAATGCGTCAAGCAGCCACATGTGCCAGCGAGAATTTGACTTCTTTTTGTTCTTTTGTGGTTTTTACGAACTGCTATAAAAATGTTGTAATGCATTTATTGACAACTCAACAGTACGTCAAAAAATATGACTACTGACTAAAGTAATCAAAAACAAGTAAGGAAAGGCTAAGTTCGGGTGCGACCGAACATTTTATACTCTCGCAATTTATTGATGTGATTTTATTAAAATAGCACACACTTTGACCCATATATTCGGTATAAAGTCCAATAGAAAAACGAAAATCATCATATATGGTATATAGGCTGAGGTAATTCCTGAGCCGATTTCACCCATTTTCATCACCAACATACACTATATCTAAGATTAGATGCTCATTTAATTTGGCTAAGAAATTTCATATATTAGCCGATTCATAAGCTATTAAGCCCATCGTATTTTTGAAAATCGTATAATTAGCTATATGAGAGTTCGGGGAAGTTATGACCCGATTTTAACCATTTCTGATACAGAAACACACTATTAGAAGAAATGATTTCCTCTGAATTAAATTAAGATATCTGAGAGATTTACCGATATTTTCGGTGAAAAATTACCCTTAGGCACTGAGTTCTTCATATTCGATATCCGGGGCATTGAAAAGTTATAGTCCGATTTCGACAATTTTTTCACAAGTGATGCCACGGATCATATACAGTATGTATGTAAACTTTTATTTCGCTATCTTCATTGGTTTCTTATGTATATCTTATAAAGAGAAGGAATCAGATGAAATTCAAAATTGTGTTATATGGGAAGTTATCGTTGTTGTGAACCGATTTCATCCATTTTCGCCACGTGTCATCAAGGTGTCAAGAAAATATTATATACCGAATTTCATTGAAATCTGTCGAGTAATTCCTGAGATATGGCTTTTGACCCATAAGTGGGCGACGCCACGCCCATTTTCCATTTTGTAAAAAAATCAAAAAAAAAATCCTTTCTGCTATTTCTTCTCTAAAATTTAGTGTTTCTGACGTATTTCGTTAGTGAGTTAACGCACTTTTAGTAATTTTCAACTTAACCTTTGTATGAGAGGTGGGCGTGGCTATTATCCGATTTCTTTAATTTTTGGACTGTATTAAGAAGCTAAAAGAAACGACTGCACAAATTTTGGTTTATATAGCTTTATTGGTTTGCGAGATATGTACAAAAACCTATTTGAGGGCGTGGCCACGCCCACTTATAGTGAGATCCTTTGTAGCAAATTTTTCGGTTTTCGCCATTTTGTGGGCGTGGCAGTGGTCCGATTTGGCAACTTTGTTGCGAGAGTATAAAAAAAATGGATAACAGGATGAATAAAGTGCTAAATAAAACGGAAAACGTCAATGAATGTTCCTCAAAATACTACACAGATTGCTTATTACTTCATATTCCGACTTTATAGAAACCACCCTAGACAGATTATCTATACTCAGTAGCTTATCTGGTTTAACCTGACCTGACCTAAGGTCGAAGACATGAAACGTGAGACCTGAGAACTTGTACTATAATAACTATCGTTCCTCGATGAACAAAGCAAAACTTACTCAGATTGTCCCAAACGAATTCATATGTATTCATATAGAAAGTAATTCGATATTTTAAGACGCTTTCGAACTAAAAGAACAAGATAAATGCAATTAGGAACTTGACTAAAAATCTAGCAACTTCCAAGTCCTTTATGACCTCAAAAGCCCTCAAATATATGAATAGAGTAAAATTTCGATTAGGATAAAAGATTACCATTGAAAAATTACGGTGTTCATAAGTGGTTAGGTTGGTTTCAAATGTTTTTTGTTAATATGCTTAAAATATTCCCCAAAAATTACAAATCGAGACGAGTAAAATAATTTTTCAAGTAGATGGACACGATTTCTCGAAAAGTTATTAAATAATTTTGTTCAAATTTTGCAACCGTCTTTCTAAAAACATCTATTGAACGCAAGTTTTTTTTGTCATTACAACAAATTTTTTCGAGCCAATATATGGCGAAAATTTTACCAAAAAGGAGATTTTTTTTGTTAAAATTCTGTTAAAAATTCAAATTTTAAAATTCTCTCTTTTCCTTCGTGCAATAACCAGTTTTATTCGTGTGCTATCAAAATACATATTTTTGGTTTATTGATTTTAGATGAACCGCTCAGAAGGGCCTTGAGTCCACTTTCTGATCAATACCAAAGTAGTAATCTCCCAGCGTGTTTCTGCCATGAAGTAGCTTCTAATAAAATCCCGCAATCGTCTTGGGAAAATACAAAATAAAAAGCAATGGATATTTTAAGTTATGGTATTTAAGTTATGGTTAAATATTTTTTTAAAATACCTGGAACACCAGAATGAAAAGAATGTCTATAATATACATATACCAAAAATTTTATTATGGATCAGAAAGCATCGCATTCGATTAAGCCAAACAAATTCTATTTAGGTTATTAATACATATTCATTTTAGTTCCATTTTGTATATTTTTAACGCCAACCGCATTATTTAATTGCAATAATTCGCAAATTTTCGCTTTTTCCCCGTGAACTGGCAACGCCACAGTAAAAGCGCAGTGATGGATCAAAGTCCGGTTTTTTATCAAAACACCAAGCAGCCGCACCTCCACTACCTTCATCCACGTCAGCGCAATGAAACGTGTTTATCTTTTGTTTATTTTTAAACTTTTACGCTCAGATGCTCTTGATCAGACCTCAAAGCAGTAATGCAGCAGTGAAAAAGATTGAATATTATGTACTTTATATATGTGCAATATATAAAAACGAAGACAATAAAAAACAACAACAAACGCACGTAGGCGCTGGTTGAAAATATTTCTACAGAAGACGCACAAGCGCATGCGCATCAATGTGCAAACAGCAACGACAAAGGGTTCACTTTGTGGAGTGCAAAGAGGGCGCAGCGGCGCTGCAATGCAACGCCGAGTTGCAGTCAAAACGACCACAAAACCAACCGTGCCCAACCAACAGCATACTCGGGCAGGCCGTCAGTCAGTAGCTAAGTAGCCGGAGCAAAGGCAGAGCTCAGCTCCTGCCATAAATGTGGTAAGCACGTGAAAGTAGCAGCAATATAAAAATATTTGTTGTTTTTGTTGTTGTTGAACTTTAGTTTTGTGTCATCCACAAACTGGAATTAAAAGAAAATTAAGAGAACTGAAAAACAGGTCGTCGATCGGATGATACCAATTGTCGACGACAAAACCGCTTGGCAAGGCAGCTGCTGCGAGCATGCAACCAACTTGAGATACAACAAAGCAAAAAGCAAGAAAACAAAAAAAATTGAATGCACACTCGATTACGCTTTCATATTTTCGCGCCTGCTAAACGAAATGCACCAAAAAAGGGAATGCGAAGACTGGCTTGCGGCAAGCAACACAATGCTTTGTGTATGATTGTTGGAGTCTGCGTGTGTATGTATGCTGATTGCCTAATTTGTGTCGTTGCTCGGTTTTATTTATTGAGATTGTGCAAATAAAATTTTGTGGTCAATAAAATGTGAGAAACCGCAAGACAAAAGACGCGGCTACAAAAACAAAGCAGATGCATGGCTTTGTTGTTGTAACTACAAGCGTGGAATAGAGGTTAAAACAAAAAAAAAAACTATATAAAAACTGCAATTGAGTGGAAAAGTGTGGAGAAAAAGTTTTGCAGCACAGCGAGACCGCAAAGTCTGAACTACCAGCAACTGGCAGCCAGCGACTGCAACAACGCTCGTTGCGCTGTGAGTGAAATACCGCTGCCGAGGCTAGGCTTGCTTGTGCGCAGCCGCTGTTACAGCAGCAACATTTGCAACCACAGCCTCGGGCCGCACAGTCACAAAAACCAACATACTCCCGATACGCACAACGACTAGCGAGGGGCGTGCGGCGAGAAGGTGGCACGCTAAAGTAATCGATAATGAAGAAGATGTAGCAAAAGTTAACGACATCATCAACGTTCGCTTCTTCAGCATTTTTTTGTTTTTGCATTTTGCACATTTCTTTTGTGCGCTCTGCTGCACCGAAGACGAGACTGGCAACCACTAGACACAAGAGCAGCAACGTGAAATGTGCAGCTGTTGTAGACACTAAAAGTGAATTGGTGTGTTGCACGTGATGATGTTGCAACAATATGTGTGATGCTGTTAAGGCTTATTGGCGCTGAGTAGTTGCTGTTGCAAGTCTATGGCTGGCTGCTGTTGTTGGCTTGCGGTCAGTTGGGATTAAATGAAAGTGCGAACATGGTTAAGAAGTCCAGCTTCTTATAAATACGCACTCGCTGCAGCACTCACTTAAGTTGCGCTAAAGAAGGACTGGTTGCTGTTGTTGTTGGGGCTCGTTATGCTGTTGGCAGCTTAGCCGATTAAATATCATTTCCTTTTGTGATTTTTCATCCTCGAAAGTTGTAGTTCTTTTAAGCGGTTTATGCATTATCGCCATTCATTGTGGAGCCGCTGTTGTGGCTGATGATGGTTAAAAGCTTCAACAGTCAAAGTAAGTGAATTAAGGAAGTTGTTAACACTTTTTCGAAGACACACACAGCGCAACGTAATGGCGATTTGTAAGTTAGCTTGTACAAAATTTAAGCGTAAAGATGTTAAGTTTTATAGCGTGGTGTCAATCACACGGGAAATGTCAATGAATGCAGTTAAGCCTAATGAATATGATTTTGTTTTGAACAGAAGGTCTCATTAAAGTATTGGCTGCATATATGTATGGCAAGGAGGAGGAAAGAAAGTTACATACAGATATACCAGACTATAAACTTTGGTTCGCTTTTGTGAGTTGGAACCACTACTGCAGGTCTAACTCTCAAACGACACTTGTATAGCTCACAATCAATGAGATAATTCCAACGACACTGGAGAACACGACCGGAATGGACCCGGGTTAATGCCGGCCAAAAACTGTCAACTCGTTTAGATTATAGTGTTTTTCACCAACAATAATAGTAATCGATTTTACGGTTTGGGAGCTGTGTAGTCTGGACATTTGCCTCGATGTGAGAGGATGGATGAAATACGGTTTTAAAATTTTGACAGGACGAGATAAATAGTGCTCAGATCTCGGTCGCAAAAAGTTTACCGAGAAATTAGAAAATAATCGTTGAGATTGAGGTCTATTTTGAATGAAAACATTCGAAGGTCACTGTAATCGGTGAATCCTCACTCGAATCGATAAACGGTTAAGCAGCTAGCCTCGACCTAGTATAAAATCTTTTCCGTATGCAATAAAACTCTCCTAACGAATTAGTTCAACTAAAATTGAATCCCAGGTCAAAGCTTGCCAAACTTTTTAGAAAGACTTCTTTGTTTCTTCAAACTGCAAGTCCTAGCACCCGACCATCGAAGAAGAATTAAAAAGAATTTATTGATAATGCTTTTACTCAAAATGTGACTGTCATAAGTACTTCACATTCAATAGGGAGAACCGATGGATTGCTTAAGGGGTTAAGTGGGTTTCAGAGGTTAAAAACAAGGGTATTTAAAAGAAAAATGTAATATATAAAACCATTTATTCTATTTATGCAGCCGTTGGTACCTCATCTCATGTAGTATATGGATAAATCTAGGTAATGAACGTGGGAAAAAATAAATAATAAAAAATATTTATTAAAATTCGAACTTCCAAAGAATCTATCTCTTAGAATTTTGCTATTTAATAAGTCAAAAAATTCAAATTTTAAAATTGTGAAACCCACCTAACCCTTAAGCCTGAAAACTACCTGGATTCAGCTGAGAACGGGTAAAGCTGACTTTACCGATGACTAATTTACCTTTTACACATATATGTTCGTTGTCTGGACTTCTCATGATACGGTATATCCATTAAAAGTCTTATTATCTCATATACCAATGAATTATTTCGCGTTAATAATAGAAGGTAGAAATGGCGAAATTTATTTAACCAGCCAGTTCTCCAGTTACTTCGAAACTCACTAGAGAGAGTCCTTTCAAGGTTTCTGTGTGCGCAAAACAACGTTAAGTTAAAAAGTTAAGTCATAAAAGGAAATTAATAATTGTAAATGTGACACGGCTGAGGTGCGAGGCGTGAAAAGGGAATTACCAAGTGTTAAAAAATAACAAAACAGTAAAAAAGTACTACCTGATGTGAATAATAACAATAATAAAAAGGAATACCACGCAACGGCGTTAGCGATTACCAACAGCCTTCATGGCCAAGTGCGAAATTGTGTGTATTTTCTTTAGCACAATAAGAAACACGAAACCTACACAGCTAACGGAGCGTCCTTGAGTGTACGAGTATATACCAACAAAAACAAAAACCGAAAAAAAATTGCTGTCAAACGCACTGGAAAGCCAGAAACTTTTCTACTACAACATGCGTGCTACTTGAAGCGCCGCCAACGAAAAGTGTGCGCAAATAAACTTATTACGAGTAGAAACAACAATAATTTATAGCAAATGCACCCACTCCTTATTTGCAAAGTTTAATGTAGCTTGGCGCTTCTTAGCACTTCTGGACACACATTTCGACACACAAAGGAATCTTGCGGCGCGCACACACTTTCCCCCGCACGTTGTAACTGTTTCGATGTGTGACTACTTTGGACAGAGTTTTGCAAGTACGTTCGCAGAGTCACGTTTAACCTACGCGGAAAAGATTTTCACCAACAACAAAGATGGCAATGTAAACAAATACAAAAACCGACAACTAAAAATTAAGTAAAAGAAGCAAGAAGTTAGACGAGGGGCATTGAGTATGGCATAAAAAACTGCTAGCAGGCAGTTGTGGCACATTATGAAATTATACGCTTATGTTGAACTGCCTACGCGTTACCAGCTGCGTCAACATAAAGTACCGTGCAACATGAATTATTTGTATGTTTGTTTGTTATGTTGCAAGCTGCTTGGACTTTTGCTAATGCGGCTGCAAAATAAACGCCTCGTCACAGCTATTCCGCATTCTTGAGATTTGTTTGTGGCACCATGCGCCACGCATTCTTGCCACGAATGCTACCAACAACAACAGCAACAATAAACACACTGTTGTTGGGCACTATAAAATTTCGAGCACAATTCCCGGCACGCATACTGGAGTTCGTTGTATTGCTGTTATTGTTGTGCATTAAGGTTGTGTTAGCGGCATAAACATGATTTATGACTTTTCTCGCTTTCCTTAACTGCGCCACATGCATACAACACTGCCACTATTCATACAATAAGACACACTTTGTATGTGTGCTGGTATTGTCTTTCGCAGGCACAGTTCGCATACAACAACCTGCCTTGCCTTGCCTTGCCTGCCTGCCTGTCTGCGTGGCTGCTACATTGCGCCGTGACCTGGAAAGGTACGGTATTTCGTTGAGGAATTATGCGCACAACGCCTTTTTCTAGGCCACTACCGCAGGCTGTGGCTGTGTCGCATTGTTGACAGCACTTTCGGTCGGAGGATGAAAAAGCGCAAATTACGTCACATTCAATGCAGAAAGAGGGAGTTCCTTTGATGTTAAATGGTAGATTAAGAAATGTTGGCGTTAAATTCAGTTGTGCATAATAAAGCTGATGCTTAAGTGGATTTGTGCCCACATTTGCTTTGCGCTCACAGTCTAACATAACTGTGAATATGTGATTAGGCGACAGTTGGTGGGTGTTCCCATGAATTTGTAAGTGGTGATTTGCAAAATACTTGACAAGACGAACCCTTTTCGCTTGACATCTGCAAACGCACTTCGATCCGTAATCTAAATTTGACATGAATTCTCAATGGGCTTTTATTTGTTACTTCACTGTTTATTCAAATATACATTCGCATCAGTGATAATGGATTTTGGAGGTTAGAGAGTCTTTGAATTAAATTTATATGTATGTAAGTACAATTGAGCCATGTCCACAAACCGACTTGTGACTTGTATATTTAAGAGGTTTCATGTTTTATGTGGCCACATCAATTACTTTCTAAGGGAACCATGGCAAAGGATTATTTAATAATAAGGTAAGTGAAATTTTACATAATTTATGCTTCGAGTATGAGTAAAATTTGGTTTATTATTGAACTTTACTTTAGCAATTAGTTCCAGAAAAGTTGCTGAAAATAAATCGCCAATCGAATATTTATCCTCATACAAAAATTGGTTTCGAAGAGTCGGATCTATACAACCGTAGTATCGCCCTCGAGTGAGTAAGAAAGTATGAAAATACTTATTTCAAACGGTACAATTTTCACACTGCTTGTTATAATAATTTACTTCAAACAACGCTTCCATGTTTACACAAGAATACGACAAATAATTTGTCACTTCCCACGATAGTATAGCTGTTCGTATCTTATCCGAAGGCATTCCTCGATAGTATAGCGGTTAGTATCTTAAGCGAGCTCATTACAAAGCTTTCAAACTGTCTGTTATAATTATTTAACTTCGAAGAACACTTCTGTTTCCAACACAAGAACACTACAAATAATTTGTCACTTTCCTCGATAGTATAGCGGTTAGTATCTCAACCGAGCGCATTCCTCGATAGTATAGCGGTTAGTATTTCAAGGGAGCACATTATACATAACACTATCTCTCATAATAACAATAGATTGAGAAATATAGTAATGTACATATGTCACTAGCAATCCACTTAAATTTAGGTCTAGGCTTACTCAACAATATTTACATAACTGTTTAAATTTCGAAAACATGAAACCATCAAAATAATGGAGCTTAAATTTAATACGTACATAATTTTTCTCGATGGTAAGGCAAGCTACTTCATTTGATACATTAATAACAGACTAATTGTGTGTTTATCTACTTGTAGGTACATTTGTGAGCACAGATAAGAATGGCTCATAAAATGCTGATACACTAAATACTGTATATACGCAGCATAATGAAAGTGTCATATCAGAAATGTGTGGTAAATAAGATTTGTTTGTTTGGCATTTATGAGGAGCATTCACAATTAACTCTTAAGCTGAAGTGACATAATTTGACAGCTACACGGTAGTACAAATTTCAGTAGAAGTGCTTTGCGGTGGTAAATATTAAAGAGAACAGTAGGAATAATTAATTTGTATTCGAAGAATTTCAAGTTAGGGAATCAGCAACCATTTTTTGTTAAATTGGTTCAATAGCGCAAATATTTGCTTACACGATAAAATAGATTCGTGGAATTTCGTTAGTGTTCGAAACAAACAAAAAAAAAAAACAATTTTATGGCTCTCCATAAAAGTACCGGTGTTTAAAGCGTTTGCGAAAGCTTCCTACTAACTTCAAATTCGTGACACCCCAAATATGTAGGAGTGTGTGTAGTTTTAAGTGTCGGGACTGTCGCTGACTTGTTTGTGGTGTTAATTTTATTGCTACATGCCTCGCGCATGCGTTACTACCGCATTTGCAAATGACAGGCATCTGAAAAAGCAGATGTTTATACGGCTGCCGTATAGGCACTCGACCGTGCAACACTTTGA
Organism: Zeugodacus tau; assembly: GCA_031772095.1. Lineage (NCBI taxonomy): Eukaryota > Metazoa > Arthropoda > Insecta > Diptera > Tephritidae > Zeugodacus > Zeugodacus tau. The sequence continues at coordinate 54,046,561 of CM062649.1, read as the reverse complement.
ACAAGACACAACAACAAAAACAAACAACTTTTATTTGCACAACAACACTAGCAAATAATCGAACAACCGAACAAGCAATCAACGAGCCAAACAGCAAACATAATGTAAACAAAGTATGTAGATACCCGCACACAGATGTCCGTATGTATCTACGAGTGTGATACCACCGAGTCAATGCTGAAAAGATGTTATGTTGTATGAAAAAAGCTTTTGCGTTATTGTAGCTTATGAGTTATTTGTAATTATACTTGATATCAGATACCATAAGTAAATATTTGCTGTTGGCAGATACTACTCGTGTAGTTTATGCTTCGGCAAGGAAAATAAAACACAACGCGCCACAACACAACACAAAACATGCATGTTTACCTAAATCGCACAATAAACCAGGAGGGGGAATGCGTGTTGGAAGTCAAGCGACACCACTCGTGAAACATGTAGTGAAACACGGCGAAATGGGTGAGCACCAAGTGGTTTTATTTTCAATATGCATACATATTTAAGTTTTATGTGCAAAATACATACATATGTACATACATTGTATGCTTGCACGCGCAAAAACGTAAGGCCAATGAAATAAAGATGAATTCGTCGAATGGATAAACACACCTTGAATATATTCTACACACCCGTCGGTGCTCCTAGTTGACGCCGAATGTTTACTTTGAGGCACGTACATATGTATGTAGTATGTGCATGAAACGGGCTTGTTCAAAAGTAAAACAGCTGCCGGCATTTTGCAAAAGTGCTCAAGAAAAAGAGAAAAAAATTAAAGTTGTAATTATAAAAACAAAAAAAATTAAGTTAGAAAAAAAATTAATTTGAAAAAAAAAATTTATTTTAATAATGAAAAAAAAATATTTTCAATAACAAGAATTAAAATTAAAAGACTACAAAAAAATAATTGCATTTTTTTATTTAAAAAATATTTTTTAATTTAAAATTTAAAAGAAATTTAAACGAGTCTATTTACGCACCCTTAATTCAATTTCTCATTAATTTGGCATTACCTGTAACCTTGGCTCGTATTTACCGCTGCCTAGGCGAACGTAATCATGTTAATGACTTACACTAATTGCTTTAGCTATTTGCAAACGCTTAAGTGAAATGCTATTGACAATAATGGTGATCGCATATTTAAAAAATATATGTACATACATATGTAACTATACATACATACGAAAGAAGGTATGTACATATGTACATACTTAACATTGATTTTTCCTACGAAGCTTCTTCTACTTTTCAGCTTACTATATACAGTGTATAAGGAAAGGTAACAAATAACAGTTAATTATAACACTACAAATACTGTGGCGTACATACAAGCTTATATAACAACAAGTGTACTATCTCACTGTCATCAAATATTAATTGATTATTGAATAACCACTTAGTACATATGAACGTCATGCAAATGGCTAATGTGTGCAAATATCTTCAGGTTACATGGCTTACAAATGGGATTAAGGACTTATGGGCGGTATGCAGTGGAGGTCTCATTTATGTTCAAAACAGAGTATGATGGTATGCAGCTACTAATAGGTGTCAATGGTATAATTGGATATAATAGTTGATTAATAACGGAATGTTGGTTACTGGAACAATTGGAAAAGCAGGCTGAGTAGTGCTGCAATATTAATACAGTGTGACAATCTGTCTTTTGAAAATGTAGCAAAATAACGATATACTTCGCTGCAAGTTTCAGGCATTTTAATTTGGACTGAGTAGGCAATTGAAAAGTAAAGCCCTTTCTCGATGAACTAAAACCAAACTCGACATATCGCTCATTATTCCCGTTCTACTATATGAAGAAGCCTGTGCGATGTCGATATCTAATGAGACGGCACTTGGAGTTTTCGAATGAAAAATTTTGCACTTAATTTATGGTCTTTTGAACGGCGGCATTGACATTGTCCATCATATGAAAATACAGCAGCTACGCTAGCTAGCTCCAACATTGAAAGTGTTCATTGCAGTACACGCTGGTGGAAGCTGAGGAAGATGAAGATCTTCACTCCACTGGCTACCCAGAGGATACTTGGTCTAAGACCAGAAGTCGTGAACTGTTGCCATATGCAAAATAATCGTTCTTGGCCACCTCCAAGTGAATGGCAGTCAGAAACTTTACTCACTTGCGTGAACTTCTACACATGACCCCATCTCCCAGATATACTCTAGAGAAGAATGAACTTATACGTGGTATATAACGTGGTGTCTCATTAAAGAAACCTCAACTTCATTAAGCAAATTATATTTTTGCAACGATCCACTGCTATTATGCTATTATTACAACGAAATGAGTATTCTACAGAAATGTGTACTCACCTTATGTAGATGATTTCATCATTGTTGGCCTGACGACGCCAACCCGGTGCCAAATTTGCATTAGTAACGCTGGCAGCACTTGGCTGCCCTACGGTGGAGTTTGTTGTTGTTGCAGTAGTAACAGCTGATGCAGCAGCAACACTCACATTTTGGGTGATAGGGGCATTATTGGTTATGGTAATATGTTGACGTGAGGCAATAGTAGGTGGCGCTGCCACAACATTATTATTCACTTTTAGCGGGTGCTGTTGTTGTTGATTTTGCTGCAGTCGTAGTTGCTGTTGCTGCTGGTGCTGCTGCATTGCTATGTTATTTTGTTGTGATTGCTGATAAATATTCATTGATTGGCTGCGTGTTGCACCATTGCTTGCAGCAAATACATTGCCACCACCGTTCACCAAGCCGGTTGGTATATTTTGCGTAAGCGTGTGTTGTTGATTATGTTGCTGTGGCTGTTGGCGCTGCAGCTGTAATTGTAGTTGTTGGTGCTGCTGCTGCTGTTGCAGTTGTTGTTCCTGCAGATGTTGTTGCGCGAACAGCGGTGAATTGGAAGCGACACGCGTTGTAAATTTTGTGGAACGCAATTGTTGTTGCTGCTGCTGATGTGCATGCTGTTGCAATTGTAGCTGCTGCTGTTGTTGTTGCTGTTGCTGTTGCAGCATTTGCTGTTGTCCATTATTTAAATGTTGCAATTGCAACTGTATATGTTGTTGCATTTGTTGTTGATGATGCTGCTGCTGTGGCAGCTGCAGCACCTGTGTCTGTTGTTGCAATGTCAGGGCATGCTGTTGCTGCTGCTGCTGTTGTTGTTGTTTCATTGATTGCTGAAATGATTGTCGCAATCCAATTGCATTTAGATCTTGCTGCTGCTGTTGTTGTTGATGTGGATGATTCAGCTGTTGGTGTTGTTGTTGCTGCTGCTGGTGCAATTGTTGGCCAGCACTAGCGGCAGCCATTCTAAATGCACAAATTACACTTCAATAAGAACTACGCACACAATGTTTTCTGAAAAGAGCGAGAATGAAAAGAAAATACAAATTCATTAATTTGTGGTTAAACACTATTAACACATCAATCAACAAACAAAAACAAAAACAAAAATGTATGAAATTTGTTTTGGTTATTTAGCATATTTAACACATATCACTCTCGTTTATAAACTTAAAAATCCATTAATTTTTGTGACTTTTCAATGAACTGTCAGAAATCTGCGGAGAACGCGCCCGAAATGGTTTACCTTTCAACAACAGCTACCTGCCACACATACACACACACACACACATATCTATGTATTTCACACACTAAACGTTCGGACCGTCAAGCGACCATATGGGTTCTTCTGCAGACATACACACAATATTTTACTAGACAGACATCTACTTGGCAGGGTACAAAATGTTGCATTTGTATATTTTCCTTAAATGTTTGTTGTTCTTCCTTCCCTATTTGGCCTTCTAATCCGGAGCAGGTAATTTTAATTTTTTGTTTCGAGTCTGCACTTTCAAGTGTTGCGCAGTGATGACTAAATTTCGGATTATCTTCAATCAGTGCGGGTTATTCCAAACATTTATTCCGATACATTGATTTTGTGAAATTTCGATGAGTCAGTAGAAAAATGTTGCCTACGACGCCAGGATGACATGTAGGCACATACATACCTACATTTATGTATTCATGCATGTAGTATGTGCCACTGGCGTTAACGCCTCAATTTCATTTTTATAGTAATTCTTATTTAAAAAAAGATTTACATATGTTTTCAAGTGTGTGCGCCATATGAGAACACACAAGTGGTTGTTTCTGCTGGCGTGTAGAGTTACACACACACATACATATGTAAGTATGTATGCAATTAATATGCACATTTCTTTTTATCAACTGGTGACAGACACAGAGATTAGGTCATCTCGTTGCACTTTCAAGAATTTCACCATTTCTTCAGAAGACACTTGTGTATGTATCTTAATTAGCATACAGACGCACACATAGGCATTTGGGTGTAATGTTACACATGTAATATATACAACAGGGTTTCAGCATGAGTTGGTAATATTGAAATAGGAACGTCCCTCACATGTACTTGAAAAAAAAAAACAACAAAAAGTCTCTAGAGAAAATTGCGCAACGAATTGTAAGTTAAAGGAAAGAACATGACATTAAAACAATCAACTGATTCAATCCAAATGGAAAATAAAAAATTTAAATTAAATTAAATAAACGGAATCAACAATATATGATTAAAATTTAATAGAAATTTAATGCTAATAACTGATAAAAATATCATTTTATTACTGTTTGAAAAAATTTATACAATTAGAGCAAAAACAATTTTAATTACTGTGCACAAAGCTCATTGATATGTAAATTTCAAGATTTTAAATACATTTTATTTCGATAACAAGCATTTAATATTAATATTATTCAATTATACAATAAAGTTTTATTTTTGAATTTTTGAATCACCTAGATTTTTTATTTTTATATTTATTGTATTTTTAAAATATTTATTTTTATTCAAAACCTGAACACTATCGAAAAAATAATATTTATAATATCATAAGCAAACTCTCATATTGTGACCTCGACGATATTGTTACAATAAAAAAACCTAGTTTTTTTATCCATATTTCGAGTTTAGTTTAATTTTCAAATTCCAAACAATTTTCTAATAATTATTATATAACAGCAACTTAATTTTTCGTCACAAAATTCATTAAAAAACATGTTGTGACACGAATTAAATTAAGTAAACATTCAAACTGTAATTTCGCAAAGTCGGCCAACAACTCTTTATTCTTCTTTAAAATCTTTATCTTGTAAAAATCATCATCATCAAAACTATTAAGATAAATGAAGTTTGTAAACTACGATTTTAAATTAGATTATTTTCACGACATAGTGACCAAAATGTAAGAGATCAAATTGTTTTCTTATTTACTCAATTTGAAACACTTCGAATACTCTGAATATTTGCCCTAGTAACACTTAAATTAATAAAATATTAGACACACACACGTAATTAATACGACACCTTAATACTTTTATTGCTATAAAGTTTGCATAACACATTCATCCTATTACCGGTTTGCACAAGCGCTTCAACTTCGTTCAGTACGCATAGCGCAACCACTCACCTGTTTATGCAATAATTGTTTTGCATCAAAAGTCAAACGCTTCATATTCCAAAAACAATGGCATCGCAAATGAACTGCTGCTGGGTGTTGATGCAGCTACAACGATAACAATTAGCGAGCAGTGGAGATTTACACGATTTTAGCAAATGAACGCACTAACACAATAAATACACATACAGACAGACATCTTTGTCAACAGCGATCAATAAAAAATTTTTAGCTTGCAGAGCATTAAAAGACGACAATATTTCTCGCACTTTTTACACAAACACACACACCTTGCTTCAGCGTACGAGGCAAGCGATAATTTGAATATTTAAATGAATTGGCACCGTTTATGATTAATTTCAATCAACTCAATGCCTGTGGTGTTAATTGCTCAGGCAATTTATTTATGATTTACAATGAAAAACGATGTTGACTAGCACAAGCGATTTAGCTTCACTTTATTTGATTTAATTAAATATTTTTTCTGTTGGTTTACACTGCCACCGAGAAGAAGGCGATATACCGATAGAGGCGAGAGTTAACGATACGTAACGCGAGAGCCCGAACTCATGAATCTGACGATGGCAAAAAGGAGAGCCACGAAACACGCGACAACAACGTTGCTGTGTTGTTGTTGTGAGCTAGTGGGTTGATAGCAGCAATTTAGTGTTGGGCGCTGGGGGACGCACTACTACTACTGCTGCCACTACTGACAAAAGCAACAACACGCGCGAAAGTAGGTGAGTGGAGCACATACACCTAAAAAATGTTGCGGCTGTGGTGACTGCTTGCTACTGCTTCTCACACTGTGCGTTTCGCGCTACGGCTATGCTCTTTGGATTTTCACGCTTTTACGCTTTTGACTTTAGAGCTGCAGTCACTCTGACATAAGCTCACAGATGCACCTCACTTCCAATTGTTTTGTTGTGTATTTTTGTATGTTGGAATGAATATTTTTCGCGTTTTCGTTTTCGCTATTTTCCTGCTTTAATTGTATACACAAGTTACCGTAATACTTGTAGTGAATACACTTAGACAATTTATTTAGTTTTTATTATTTATTTATGCACATCTATTAATCAAGCTGAAGGACGTATCCACTGACACAATTTGAGAATATCAGCGGTCGACATATATTAATTGTTGTATGTATTGCTGATAAGAAATTTTTAAGAAACTTTCAATATCTGACACTTTTTGTATTCATTAAATTTTCACTTTTTCACTTTCTTTTGTTTTGGTATTTTTAATTGGAAATCATTAATTATGTACGCCTGTTATCGCACAATTGAATGATTAATATTGTTGTACGTACACCTGTCCACGGTGGGGAGCACTTACGTACTTAATTATGCTTGCACAAGGACGATTCAATAAGAAGGGGTGTGAGTCCTATGGGCTTTTGCAAGTGTTCTGCTCTAATGACCAGCGCAGCAGCTGTTTATGTTTTTATTTTTTCCAATGCCAGCCAACAAGCGATACATGCGCTGTTGCTATTGCAGAGATACATACATATACACACACGCACGAAAATACTTTCCCCTTTAGCGCACACTTCGATTTCAACACCTTTCTGCTATGTATGACCTCAATATGTGCATTTCATTTTTTGATAGCAATATTTTTGTACTACACATTTGCGCAATCTTTTTTGTCACCTATTGGAATTATTTATTATTTCATTATACATTGGTATTTTGTTGCTGCACTAATTTTAATAAATTTTCACACTTTTGACATGTTCAATTAGCTCGAATATAATTTCATTCACTTTCGCAAATGAATATAAATACTTCTCTTCGTAATCTCACACTTATATTTGTTGCTACAATATGCTTCTTCTTATTAATATTTTTCTTCTCTTTCCACTATTTCACTTCCCATTCGCATTCATATAAATTCACTCACTACTCATTCACCAATTTGATTATCAATTTAACTGCAATTTGCTATGCAAATTTTTCGGTGAAACCCATTTTTCATAACTTTTCATTTTTGTTTGCACTTTCTTCACAATTGGAATTTTATTTGAATTTTTTACACCATTTATCAACTCAAATTTCAAAGACTTTCGAAAAAATTTACGCGTAACCGTTGTGCGGACAAGCACTCGGCACTAAATTCAATACAAAAGTGAGAACCAAATATTTCTGATTTTCGTGCTTTCTTGCTTTCGTGCCTGGCTCGCTCGTTCATTGTTCGTACGTTATCATCGTATATTCGCTGCTCGGCACCTTATCACTGCGACATCTGTTGTGGAAGAAAAACGCGATGTAACGAAACTTATGATAATAAATGAGCAAAACAAAAGACAAAATTATGTACAAAAAAGAATTTGCAAAATATTTAAATAAATTTATTAAACAATAATTGTTTATCATCAAGAATAAGCGCTAGCTTTTGTTTGTTATGTATTAAATATTTACAGAATATGTATTTGATTTATATTGCGTATATATAATACAATTTCCACAATTATTGAACGCAATAAACTTTTATTTAATTTAAAATCAATTTCTTTCTTAAAAGCTTGAAAAAAAAATTTAGAAAAAAAATAATTGTTGGGCACTACTATTTTTTAGGTTGAGCTTGTCAGCACTTCACGCAGCTGTCAAAACCATCTGTTCGGATTTTGTAAATTGGCGCTTGTAACGTACATTTGCTTGCTGCTAAAAGTTCTTGCTCGAGAGATTAAATTTAAACCATATTATTTACTCGTTGTTTTACTCATTGTTTAAGCAATATTAATGGTTAAGAGTTAAAAATTATTGCTAAAGGAACTTTGAGCCGGCTACTCAAACTAACCTCAACGTGCCGCGGATTCGGCAACACGCATTTGCAAAATATTTGCAATTCAACTAACTGACTGCGAATAACAACATGTCGATCATCGTGGAGTGCAAAAAACTATGCTTACGCCGCTGCATGTTGGCGCTGTCTTACAGCATAGCTATGCAATATTTGCTACTGGCATTTTTCCTTTTCTTCGTCAACTTTCATGTACTGCATCCTTTGAATTGGATAAGCAGTACTATAAGTGTGCTGTTTTCGTTCTATACATGGTTCAGTATTTTACCACTGATTGGATCGGTCGTCTTATATAGCATATTGTTGGGAAAATCATTTCTCGCTGTAAAGCGTTACTATCCAACACGCATACAATGGTTCATCTACACGGCACCACGAAAAGCGCTGTTTTTCACGCTACATTTACTGGTTGGTTACTTGACTGCATGGCTTTACACCAGTTTTTTGCACGTGGATTACCGGTAAGTGATTCCCGATATATATAGTAGATTGATTAATTATTTTGTATCTTTGCAGTAACATCGTATGTGATTGCTTTGGCACAAAATGCGTAAATAGCCGTTATTTATTCCTGATTTGTGTGGGGATATTTGCTACTTGTTTGCATTTCATCAAAGAGAATTTACGGACGGATCCCGAGTTGGAATTCCCCATAATTCAGGAGTTAATGCTAATTCGTATACGTTCCCTCGTTTATCGCACGCTATACAATTCATTATTGAAGTCCTTCACACCCACAATATGTTTTGCACTAGCATACTGGCTAATTGGTGGTTTAATAAATCGTTATTTTGCTGGTGTTTTCGCGGTGGACGTTGATGAAAGTACATTGTCATTTATTGCTATTGCCGCAAATGTGCGACTTTTGTTCTATGCTTGGATCTTGGCAGCGCAAATTTTGAGTAATATGCATCTGATGCATCGTTTCTTCGCCATACATCTTTCGGAGGAAATAGCTTTTATTATTGAACGCAAACCGGTGTTGTGTGGTACTGGCGTAGAGGAAATTACTTTAGTGGATGCGATTAACTCGTCATTTGTACCAGTTGTGCAAAATTTGGGCGCACGAGATCTGTTTAATTTGTCCAACAACAAAATGGATAGCAGGCGTAAAGAACTTTTTGCACTTTCAGTACCAGGTAAGCTTAATTTCAATTTTTTGGGTATTTTAAACTAACTTTTAATTTGATATTTAGGTGCGCATCCATATAATTGGAATCAGCTATCTGCACAGTGCTTAAGCCTTATTAATGCCTTCACCGAAGAATTAGCTGCTTCGCTCAAAAAAATCTCAGCTGTTAAAACAGCACCACTTTTTGCCACAATCAAGCCTACCACCGCCACCGAAGCCGCTGAAAAGATTTTGCTACGCCAATATAACGAGACCTACGGCATCAGACGCATGATGACGGAAACTAGTCAAGAAAATACTGAGACGGTCAAGAAGATGTCGCCAGCTTGTAAGCGTATACACGATCAGGTGGAAAAAATAAAGAAACAATTTGAGCAGACTTTACGTGCCGCTTTCCGTACGATACCCGGTTTGTATTACTTGTTTGGCGAACCAGAAGGCGCAAAAACCGCTTATTTACTCTCAAATTCGGAAACGATTTTGTGCATAGTGCAAGGTTTGGCCGGTGTTTGTACGGCTTCGCTGACCGAAGACAAGTATGGTGTGGTACAAGTTACGCTACCACAAGTTATCAAATCATTGTTAACACTGAAAACCGAATTGGATAAACTGAACAATGTGAATTTGAATGGCCGAAAAATGGATCGCAATTTCATCACACTGAAGAATGGCGTCAAACGCAGCTTATACAATATCTGCACAGTTTTCCGCGACTATTTGCGTGAAATCGTCGAGAGTCCGGAAGATTTGCGGAAACTGCAGTGCTATGTGCACTATGTGGAAACGTGAAGTAGAATTTCTAACTTATCATTAATGAGTTGACTGTTCGTAAATTAAGTTTAGTTAAACATTTAGAATGTAATAAAATATATAACTGTATGCTTTTTTCTAACTCCATTAAATTTTAAGTCAACAAAAACACTCAATTGATTATGTGTATTTATTAAATTGTGCGAAATAAAACTAAGTTTTGCTATGCAGTGAGCATTAAAACAAGTCTATTAACTAATACATATGTTATCATTAAATGAAACCTTCGATAATCCTTCAACCAACACGTTTTCATTACAAACACGAAGTACCAAGAAAACTGAATGCAGTTGAACTTCTCTCACTCGAATCACCATAATCCACAAAAAAAACTTCGACTGAGAGAGTCTTCGAGTTATGGAAGGTGATTTGTATGAAATATAACTTTTATTGCCAATTCAAGAGTTTCAATGAGCTCAACTGTATATTACATCGTCACCTGCAGTTGTTTATCGCTTTTTGGTATCGTAACTTGCGTATCAATTGATCTGGTTACAATAAGTGGGCGCAATAATTTACTTTCAAATATTTCGGGTTTTGGCACCTTAATATCTTTGCCTGTGTTTTAAATAAACTGTCAGCAGTTAAACAAGTTGAAATATTTAATCTAATTTATTAAACTCACCTAAAGACTTGAGCGCCTTTCTGATCTCTTGGATGTACTGTTCCTGATGTTCTATGGTTTCTTCCATCTGTAGTATACTATTTGTTAATTTAGTTGCAGCTTGCACTTTTTCGTCTCTTTTACGACGTTCTGAACGCATCTGTCTATATTTGATGATAATTAATTCATAACGAAAATATATGTACGCACAACCAACCGTGAGACTTCCGATATAACAGCAGCGCCACAGATTAAGAACAAAACGAATTCACCCAGCATACTGGCACCCAAATCAATGGCAGCCGTTTCTGACAGCGGCTGTATATTTGTTGGTTTCCCCATCTTCAATGTCCACATCTTAGTTCTAATCTCCATTCTGTTGTACCCTATGCAAGAGCAGACACATCTTGAGTTGCATTGTATATGCCGTGGAGCTTTACTTACATTGCGCCGGTGGTATACAAACGTATTCTCGAAATATTTGATTATCCTTCGCTTTTTGCTTAATAAAATTCGCTACATATTTACTTAGCTGACGCACGGCCAACATGCCCAGTTTAAACACGGGTAAGGCGGGCATTTCGACAAAACTTTTTGATTTTTTGCTTCTTTCACTGACAGTCTAAAATATTTTTTTTTTGCTTTGTTTACATTTTCTTCGTCTTACCAATTATCTTAACAATTATTTCCTTTATTAAATAATTTATCGTCAACATGCAAATGTTATATTAACTTTCCAATCAAACAATATTTTACAATAAATATATATATTTTTTAACACTTTTTATTCAAATTTCAAGCATTAAAACACCTTTTTGGTCCTACAAAATTAGCAAATATTTACAACCAGAATGTATGAAACATACATGTACATATGTATGTGCAGTACTGAACTAAATGTGTTCCGATAACAAAGAAGCACATTTTAAGCGCAAATGCAAATTAAATCCTCAGGCAGGATGGAAAATAAAACTTGTACGTATACAACTTTTGACGAATGAATAATTGTAAAACACTTTTTAAGTAAGATTGCAAATAGGTAAAAAAACTTATAATTACACTGTAGAACGGTTGTTTTATTTTTGTTTTGTAGCCGTTTCGATGGCATATTCCAGCTTGGCCAGCTCATTATTCAACTGGAGTAATTAACGCTGCTTGACTAGTCACTGCGCTTGTGATATTTTAAGTTGTTGCTTTGTTGTAACATTATTTTGCACTTCTTCGTTTTCCACATGTACGTACGGTTTGATGTCTAATTCGTTGCTAACTGCTGCAGGCAGAGTCGTTTCTTTGCTCTTACGTCCGTCCACAAAAACACGCGTCTCTAAGAAATTTAATGCTCTATACAGTAGGCCACCGTTCGGATCATAATCCCCTTCGAAGTCTTTTACAACGGTATTGGTTTGATCGGGAGTATTTGGATTGAAAGGCTGGTATTCAGCAATTGTTTCACGGGTCCATTTGAATATATTACGTGATTCTATATAGAAATAATTGAAAATTAACACTTAAAATTAGTATACACATTGACAGCGAATTCGTTAATCTACGCTTGCTTCATGACATTTTGCGCCGGCTTTTTTGGCGTTTCTGTGCTCAATGAAGAAATAGCAGGCAAAGCTGTGTTGGCTGAAGATGCTTTATTGTCTGTTATGTGGGCCAAAATTGGCGTACTTATAGGTTTCCCTGAGAGAAAATAGGCAAAACATTTATAAGAATTTAAATAGATTTGATAAGTGATTTAAAAAACTCAACGCGATTAACGAAAAACATGTATGTTTTACACTCATCGGTGGTTAATGGCACAACAAAGTATAGTAAGGGAATATCTTTCTAATGATTGGTAAACAAAAAGCGTGTAAAGATTTCAAAACAAAACATTATCACACAACATAGCATCATCAGCGAACACTGGTTGGGTTTAACAAATTTACCTAAATCTGCTAGCGCTCGTGTCATTTCTCTAATTTGTGCATCTTGGCGTTCTAAACGGAATCCCATTTCGGCTAGTGTTAATGATAGTTCGGCTTTTTCCTGCCGCATTAGTTCTTGCTTTTTCGCCTCATTGTTAGATTGACTGTTAATATAAATGTATGTATATATTGTTTTATAAATTACTTAATTATTATGCAATAACAAACAAACCGTGTATATTCGAATATAAGCACTGCTGCACCTATCACAAAAATAATGGCTTCACCTAGCAAATTGGCTCCCAACTCAATAGCCATAGCCTCGTTTAGTGGTGGCACTGCTACAGGTTTGCCCAAATTCAGCGCCCACATTTTCGTTTTTACTTCAACCCAATTGTATACTGTAATAAAAATCAGGAAACAATTTCTTTAATAAAAGGAATAATAACATTTGTAACATCATGCATTAAAAAAATGTACGCTACAACCGGAACGAAAGGTGTACACTATTTTTTATGTGAGGCACTAATTATGGTTTCCATAAGGATAATCAAACATTTCAAACATAAGTATGTATGTACCAATGTCCGAGTCTAAATATTAGGTAGAAAGGCTAATTTTAACATCGACTGAATCATAATTTGTAAATATATAGATACACTCATCATCTACGTCTTTAGAGCAATGTGATAACTCATAAATCTTTTGGTACTTACACTGAGCCGGTGGCATACAAACATATTTTCGAAATATGGGACTCTGCTTGGCGTTACTTTTTATAACATTAGCTATGGGTTTGCTGATCTGTTTTATGGCCAAAACGCCTAATTTGGCGGCGGGAAAAGCGCCAATCGCCATCCTACACAAAGGATTTTAGTAATTTTTATGCTGTTATATGAATAAATAGCAAGGAGTAGATTGCTTGATTTACGTAAACAGCTGACTCCTTTGAGTTTTTTCGTTGACATTTGTTTAACCCTTGCAAGCTCAACACTACTTCACTTGGTAAATATGAGTTTTTGAGTTAAATAAATAAACATTTCCTTACATTTTTATTAAAATAAATACCAAAAAAAGTGTTATATATATACATATAATAAATGTTATATACATATAATAAATTACAACACCGGCTTTTAAGTTCCGACTCGATTTCAAAAAGTTAAGCGATTCCAAGCAATTAAAATTTAAACTAACTTTGACATTAAAATTCAATGCAAAACAGTGAAACCCAAAAATCTTTTCTTCTCTTTTTGTTTCTTAAAATTTTTTACAATCGACAAACAGTTGGAAATGTTTACGATTAAAAAGTGTACTAAATGCACTTCCAAAGGTAAAATAAATTCTTTCATTCAAAGTTTTCTTACGGTGTAGAAGCTGTCAATTGGAAACGACCTTACGCATGAATTACCTTTGTTTACGAATGAGTGAGAACAACAAAAGACGATATTGACAAATCGTGGTACCATATTTTTATTTGAATATTAAAATAATGTAGTTTATTATTTTTTAACAGAAAATATTATAAGGAAATACTAAAAATAAATAGTAGAATGTCACGTTCATATATATAACCTAAATTAAACATAATAAATTTTAAATTTATTTAATTAAGAACGCCTAAATTATTCCACTATTGGCCAACACCGAATTGCAACACTGTTCTTTACTCATTTCTTTCACCAGAAACGTCAACAATTTTCTTACTATTCGGTCTAGTTTTACGCTGTAGAAATTTTCGCAACCAATATTTTACAATAAAAAAGTGGTTTTAATTCATAAAAATATCCGAATATTATAATATAAGTGCTAAAGAATCATATTATATTAAATTTTATTACAAAAATCTAATTTGAAATGCAGAAAAGTTTGTGTGAAAAAATGTGATACGAAGAAAGTCTTAAAGTGGTTAAGAGAAATATGTGAAAATTTTTTGCCAGCAGCAAAAGTGGTAGTGTGGATAAAAATACAACAACAACGACGATATAGCCAAAGCAATTTCTAATATTGTGTGTGGCAAGAAAATTTAATACGCACCTGTCGATGTGATCACCTTCAACAGCTATACTGCATTGCATGGTGTTCCCTATTGTTACAAGGAATGTGGTGCACTTATTCCCAAAAGAGCATAGTTTTGGTACGTGTGGATAATATTAACCAGTAACTATGATGCGGCAATAACAGTGTGTGCGTTGAAAAAGTGTTAAACACAGCAGCTACAAAATGTTTACGAAAAAATCTCATGCGGATATTAAAAAGTCGACGGGCAAGTTTCAGGATTGCAAGAAGGATTCAGCTTCCCGATTGCGTCATTTGCGTACAATTCTAGGTATGTGGTAACATATTTCTAATATTTATTTTGTATATTACCAGTCAGTTATAAAAAATATGAAAATATTCAGAGATTTATCTACGAATCAACTTATTATTCTATTTGCGTGGGAGTAAAATACATGCTCTTATTGCACAAATATAGTCAAATGAATGAAAACCACTTCGACTGCCTACAAGCTGGATTTCCATTCGAATATAAAAAATCTTATACTCAAAGAGGCAGCGGCAATGGCAATGACAATCATGGTCGCTAAAGCAAATGCAACAAAGTCACACAACAACCGCCAGTTAACAACCAACGCTTATTAGCCATTAAATTTGTCTATTACAAGACTCGTGGTTGGCCGCTTAGACATGTACATATAATAATGCGTGTGTGTTTACGTCTTTCTTGTTTGTTGTAGGCTTAACTAATTTTTGCTTATACTTCCTACTTTTCTCTTCAGTCTGTCGACAAGTGTATATTTATTGATCAGTTTAAGTTACTAATATGCTAAAATCACAGCTTAATAATAATTTATGCAAATTTATTACCTACATACATATGAATGTATGTTGCAGGTTCTATAAAAATAAATTGATGTACAAACAAACTATAAAAGTAAAAAAAAAATCATAATATAATTCAAACATTAGCAAATCTCTCGTCCCTACCACTCTTGTGCCAATGCGCTAAAAACATACAATTTGTATTTGTACGATATATCATAAGTCCATTTGGCAAACGCAAACGAAATGCGCATACATAGGAAATTGTGCGCCTCTTGCGCCGTACCGGCAATCAAGTATCAAACAACATGGATAAGCGCTCATAGTGCGGTGCGCCTTCGTTAGGGAAGTGTGTATGTATGTGCTTGGCTGGAATAATCGCCCTTGGTTACCCGCCGTGGCCAAAACCTCAACGCGGCAATAGATATGCACGAGTGTGCCTGTGTTTGTAAAAGCTTAGTTTTTACATTTTTCTTTAATGTGCTAGCCGTTCATATTATCGGCGTCAATGGCAAACGTGGCTGTCTGCCACTCTGTTGTGCTGTTGTTCTGTATGTCTGTTTGCTAGTTTAAGCATGCTTTTCACGCTTTTTGTGTATTTCTTCACATTTTTTTATATTGTTGTGATTTCTTGCCAGAATTCGTTACGCTGCGGTTCAGGTGCTATTATTGTTTACATACATACATACATATATGTATGTATATGCTTTGCGACGTTATTCCAATTCCATTTGGTTAACTGTTACTGGTATTTATGACAGTCAGCTACTTAATTTGTTTTCATTCACCCAGAGCATTGACATGCACCTACATTCAGGCATGTAAAGCTACATGGCATGTATAGCTACATATCTGCATGTATATATAAGTTATGTACTATTTAAGTTGTAACTGTGATTGCACAATAATATAAAAATATAATTACAGTAGTGTTTGAACGTATGTAGGCCCCATATATTTAATGTATTCTGGTTATATGCTTTTGTATATATCTAATTTAATGTCATACTGTTTTCGAAAAATAACATTATATATTTTTTATATTTTGTTATAATTTGGTAACTACATAAAGTTAACACCTCTTTACATAAATATAAGACATATATTCATACATACATACACACATTCATAGCAATCTAACGCAATACTAGGTTACAGTGCCACAGGTTGCGGAATGTTGTGAACAACTCAAGATAACGCACCGGAAAAATAACAATTTCATTGAAACTTGTAAAAAACAATTTGCTATGCTTTAAATTCACTTGTCAGCGATTGCTTCATGCTCGATAGCACTATGATAAAACCACAATTTTTTTTTATTTCTCTCCACTTTGTATCAAAAATCTCCATACTAACTAAAAATTCATAAAATTCCAGCCGGTAGATACTCAAATATGAATCATCGTTCTTTTTGTACCCTTTGCTTTGGTGTTCATCTTCGTCGTTTATAGTGTGTGTGTGTGTTTTTTTTTTGCTGATGACGCACCTGCATCACACCTCTAATTCAATTAATCGAATCATCACATTCCTCCTAGCTGGTTAAATGTTGTAAGATAAAAAATGACAAAAAGTGATTATCATTGAGTCAGATATTTTACTTGTGCATTGTCTTCGTCTGACATATTAGCGGTCAGTTCATATATAATACGCCCTCATTGAGAGGTATTTAGATTATCAAGAAGTGTCATTACGTCGAAAAGTATTCTGATAAGATAACCTACTTCGTACGGTTAATAAAATTAATTCGTTATTAGCTCATTCAGTTCAATTAAAAATTTGTTATTATTAGCTAGCGAAAATAATGTCTAAAATATTAATTTTATGATCTTGTTGAAAATGACATCCGAGTGCTCCAACATACAAGTTTTTCGAGATACGAGCCGACGAGCAAGTGATTTTTTGCTTTTAGTTACGAGCGAAATTCGAGATACGAGTTCGTTTCGGTCAGAGTCAGAGGAGGAGGTTATTTTTATGGGAGAGAGTTTCACAGTTCGTGGAAAAAAAACACCAAGAAAAAGTTGCAACAGAAACATTCTGAGAGGGAGGAAGAAACAAACCTCCTTGGACATATTTTTTTCTAAACGGACTACAGGTGAAAGCGAGAAAAATGTAGCGAAAAAGGCAAAGACCAGTGAGACATCTAATTTATTTCTTAACATTCTCTTTTTTGTTTTTGTGTAATAAATATTTGATATTTATAAATACGTTTTTATTATTCAAAACCACGTAAAAAAAAAAATAACTGGGGTGACATTTTGGCGGTTGGAACGGATTAATTGTAGTTCAATTGTTTTGTATGTGGAAATTTGCTTCGAGATACGAGTAATTCAAGATACGAGCAAGGTTACGGAACGAATTAAACTCGTATGTCGAGGTACCACTGTATTCGACTTTTTAACAATAGTATTGGTAAATATCTGGGGGTCATCCCATTTGACGGTGTCTTTAAGGGATTTTTTAAATTTTTTTCTACAACCAGTAAGTAGATAGAGCCTTGAGTTTATTATCGTTTATTAACATATATTTCGACAGTATAAATATGACAGTATGTGGTATCAACTCCCACAGCAGCCGGTTCTACGCACCGGAGTTGACTCGGATTTTATCCGGTCAAGGGCTGCCCTTTCGGCGATTTAACCCTGTTTGGATCGATTAGTTTTAAGTTTAGTTGTACGTCATTGGAGCAACGCCTTGCAGCAGGGTTGCTCCATATCCTCTTACTCCGGGCTGGCATCGAGTCCAACCCAGGGCTTGATGTATTTTTCTGCTGCGTATGCGCTAAAAGGCTCCATCCAAATTCCACCTCGGTTAGGTGCAACACATGCAATGGATGGAGCCATCTTAAGACCTGTTCAGGCCTTAAGACCCATAGGGAGTGGACCACACGTTATGTGGCCCCTTGCTGTCAACGCAATACTGCGACTGTTGCCTTTACGGTAGTGCAACCTGCACCCAGTTCGCGCAATGCGCCGCCACCCTCAGGGAGTGGCCAACTTAGGGCCCTTTCGGCCCCCAGGAGCTCAAGTAGACAGCATGACTCCCAGTCTGATCAATCTGACCTTTGCGGGTAACACAGCTGCAACAACCTCCACCTGTACGTCACTCCCTTACTCCCAGGGTCACGACAGCAACACCAAGACATACCCGACTCTTACAATTTAACTGCAACGGGCTCCAGAGTAAGATCGAGGAGATAGCTGATTTTATGAGTCGGGAAGGCATATCAATAGCTGCGGTCCAAGAAACCAAGTTAAACAGCCACTCAGACCTTCTGAGTTGTGCAGGTTTCAACGTTTTACGTAAAGATCGCGAGCGCGATAGTGGTGGTGGCCTAGCATTCATATTACACAACACCGTGCAATATCGTCTTATCGAAGGTGACATCGACCGTAGGGACTCTATCCTAGAATGTCAGGGTATAGCTGTCCGGTCAGGCGATGTCGAGCTCGAAATATTTAATATATACATCCCCCCAGTTACAAGTTGCCCAACAGGACGAAGCTCCCACCAGAATTATGAGCACCTGCAGCAGCTCGCCAGACATCACAATTGCTAGCGGTGGTCTGATAAACAGCATAACATGGCGACCTATGCTAACTCTGGCATCAGACCATCTGCCCATAATTATCTCGATTGAAAAACCACCTGACTTTATTTCCGCGGACAACCGCACTTATGTTAACTTTAACAAAGCTGACTGGGACGGCTTCACGGAATTCACCGAGAATGCCTTCGCCGCTCTTCCCATTCCTACGGACGTAATCGTTGGCGAACGTCAATTCCGCAAGGTGATCACTGATGCTACTGCTCGTTTCATACCAGCCGGAAGAATTGCTAATATGCAACAGGATGTCTCTTGAAGTCACCAATGACACACTTACATAGTGAGGCCATTATGCTGCCTATTAAGCAGCATAATGAACTGCTTACCAAGCAGTTTCTACTCGGGTGTTTTCGTAGAAATCACCCTTGTAGTCACTTGCTGGAAGCAGAACCGCCCCCCAGGTGCATCAAGAGATCGCTCCTTCAATACGTCGACGAACTCAACCCCTATACCGACCAAACTGCGAACGCAAACAGTTTTAGACACGCCCTAAACGCCATTCACAGTGGAGCTACTAACACCTTCATCGACTCCCTTCCGGTGAATGGCGTCCTTGGATCCAAAACACCACCTATAGCAGACGAAGAGCTCGAGTTGCCACGTGAAACCAGAGTGACCCTTGCGCAGCTTCGATCTGGATATTGTAGCAGGTTAAACTCCTACTTATCCAGACTGAACCCCGACATTCAAAATACATGTCCCGCATGCAACGAGTCCCCGCATGACTCTAACCACCTCTTTGTATGCCCAATGAACCCTACTCATCTAACACCCCTCTCCCTTTGGTCCAACCCTGTCGAAACAGCACGTTTCCTGGGCCTCCCGTTAGATGATTTCGACGACAACTAGACTTAAGCTTCTCTTTTCAGGCAGGGACGGATAACCGTTACAAAAACAACAACAACAACAACAGTATAAATATAAAGTTTAAGCTAAAAATATTGTTTATAACATAAGTTACAGGGTTCTGAACACCGCCGTTCCAAAAATTATCGACGTTTTGATCTGTAAGCTTAATCATGCATTTAATAATTTAATGGACTATTACCAAAGTAATATATCAAAAATGGACTTTTGGTAGAGTTTAGAAAAAATAAATTGCGAATTTTGCGTTTTCTCCTTTTTTTGGTATACGAAAATCGAATTTTGGGAATTTTTAATAATATATTGATAATGTTCATTCCATACGTTTACATGTGCTGAGTGTTCCCTACAAATTTTAAGTCATTTGGTCAAGCCGATTTTGAGTTAGAATGGAGGAAAGTTTAAAAAATACGTCCAAAGTTTCCAGCTGCCAACCCAGCGCTTCGAACCGCTCCTTCTTAAAATGACTACGAATTTTTAAAAATTATGTTACTACCGTATTCTGGACATATTAAGAAAGCAATATGTATATAAGTAAAATTTATAAATATATCTAAATTAAATTGTTCTCGAGTCAAATTTCATACAAATTTCCTTCCATAAATCGAACTTTTCGACCAGCGCATAATACAAAATTTAAAATTTTACTATCGAGGCAGAATTTGAAAAGAGTCTCTCTATATCGTATGGAGACGAACAAAAAATATGATATTACACTTATAGATTTCATAAATCGTGTAACAATGGCATGATATACTGACGTCAAGAGTCAAATAATAGCAAAGTGCAACAAACAAAATTACAGAATCATGGTATTTTAATGTATTTCAGACTTTTAGCAAAGTAAATAACTAAAACTGTGGGTAAATCTATATTTTACAGCTTTTTGCAAAATTTATGTTTTAACGAAAATTTCTATAACTCGAAGTCTCTCTAACTCGAAGTTTTTTTTGTGGACTATGGTGATTAGAGTTAGAGAAGTTACAATGTTCCTTGGTTGAGTTTATATTGCATATATCAGCGTAGAAGATGACTCAATAAAATTAAGACAGACAAGAAAAAACGTTAACTTCGGCTGTACCAGGTGCATTTTTTAGTAACTATGTTTTTAAGCAAATCTAAAGACGTAAGAAAAAGTAAGTAAAAAAAAGAAAACATTTTACTAATTCTTTTTAGCCGGGTTGTTAACCGATCTGAACAATTTCTTCGGAGATTATATTATTACCTTAAGCAGTAATCCATGTCAAATTTCGTGAAGATACCACGTCAAATGCGGAAGTTTTCCATACAAGCCATTGATTCCGATCATTCTGTTTGTATGGCAGCTATATGCTATAGTGAACCGATCTGAACAATTTTTTCGGAGATTAAATTATTTATATGAGCAATAACTCACACCAAATTTCGTGAAGATATGTAATAAAATGCGGAAGTTTTCCATACAAGCCCTTGATTCCGATCGTTCAGTTTGTATGGCAGCTATATGATATAATGGTCCGATATCGGCAGTTTTGACAAATGAGCAGCTTCTTGAAGAGAAAATAACATCTGCAAAATTTCAAAACGATATCTTAAAAACTGAAGGACTAGTTCGTATATATACAGACGGACATGGCTAAATCGACTCAGTTCAACATACTGATCATTTATATATATACTTTATAGGGCCTCCGACGCTTCCTTCTGGGTGTTACAAACTTCGTGACAAACTTAATATACCCTGTTCAGGGTATAAATATTGACCTATACATACAGAGCAACCTCTCCTAACGGATACCTCTATTATGCGGACACATCCCTTGAGCGGACATTTTTTTCATGCACTGAGGCCCTATGTTCCACCTTGGAACAACGGGAAAATATATATATATAAGTTAAATTGGACAAAAATGGCTTGTCGGTGAGTGTCCATCCAAGAGAGGTGTGTCTCGGTACCAGAAATGGTTAAAATCGGCTCATAACTTCTCCTAGCTCTCATATACCTAATTAAATATATATAATAAAAATATATCAATAAATTGCGACAGTATAAAATGTTCGGTGGCATCCGAACTTAGCCTTTCCTTACTTGTTAATATAAAATTTACATTCGAAAAAAGTGAATATTTTTTATAGGAAAGAATGCGATTATTAATGTAATCTGCCATTGAGAAGACGTGTGTTTTTGTCACTTTAATATCGGATTGAGGAACTTCAAATCGCGGTCATGTCAAATAAATTGCCAGAGTATCTAATTCCAGTTGAGCCCGAAATAACGTATTTTTAATTAGAGGTCCGCCTCTTAACTGCTCACTAAAATAGTTAATAGCCAAAGAGAGAGGGAAAGCACGGAGCGTAAAAATAAGAGAGACTGCTATGTAAAATTGTTCCTGCTGTCAAATGAAAAACACTTGTTAAAAGCATGTGTAAATAAGCGGTATAATCTGCGTTTGCTTTGATTTCGTTTGTTTCAACATTTTTTTTTTAATTTTTACAATAATGATGACATAATCATTAAGTAATGAACAAAATGACAAAAAGTGAATTTCCAGCCAATTAGAATTGAATTTCTATGAAAAAAAGACTCAAGAATAAAATGTTTTGTAATTAGATTTCATCTTCGAAACTTATGAATATAAATATTCAACTGACAACTGGTTCTGGAGTTACAAATGCCATTTTAGGTGACGCAAATTTTTGGTATTTCTAAAAACTGAATATAACACTAGTTTTCATGATAACAAGGGAAGCAATCTTAGATACCTTAAATACAAACCATCACGAAAGCTATACTATAAGCATATACGAAAACTCTTAAAGATCGTACCGTGCGTGCTGACAATTTAATCACACAAATCATGGAAAAGAATAGCAAATTTTCTAGAATAGAGTTTCGAATTTCTCAACCTCAACCTACCGTATTCCCTATAATATCCGTTCCCACGACAGTCGCTTCTACGTAACCAGAACGTATTTCTATCCAGCCAAGGACTGTGAAATCTGTAGCATCCTTCAAAGTAATTTGATGATTTTTTATACCACTACAACAATAACAACCTCATCCTAGAAACTGATATCCCTTATCAGACTTTAAATTAATAAGGTATATAGAACTTTTGAAGTTGCGTTATATGTATTTGAATTTTCTTTGAGTTACATTATATAATACATATAAGAGTGCATACATACATACAGTGACTCAACTAACTGATCACGATTTTATATAAAATGTGAAAACGTACTTCTATTTAGGGTTTTTTTTAATTTTTTTCAATGAATATATTTATTTTTCACACCATATTTACTGCTGAATTACTAACAATATAGGATAATTGCGGTTGATCAATTAGTTGACCTTTGAACTAAAATGGTTTTATTATTTGGTGTGACCACCTTTGACATTTAAAACAGCAGGGGGTTCCTTGGTATGCTCTCGACAAGATCTTCGCATGGATCTGGAGCTATATAGTGCCACGAATCTTTCACAGAGCTCCACGTCTCAACCATTTTTGTCCCCACCAATTTTTTTATGAACGAGGCTTCGCTTTAAATGGCCCCAGTGGTTCTGAATTGTCTAAAGATCAGGGGAATGTGGCGGATAGTCGATGATATTATTATATTTTCGAAGAACCGCTTTTTTGCTGTTTTCAGCGTATACTTAGGTCGTTATCGTGCTGGAGTATAACTATTTCGTTTATGACAGCCCGTTAAAAGTGGTTTTTGAATTTCGCACTACCATTAAAATTATTTTTGCGAAACATTTTCCGGATCGTCACGTTAATTTTCTTTGTAGTTTTCAAATCTTGATTCCCTTGCTCACCAGTGACGCATATAACCATTTAAATTTTCCGAAACATATGTCTCTGGAGAGTTTTATTTAAAATGTTCTTTCTTTGAGCTTGAATTTTTTCCTCTTTTTCGTCTATGTTTTGGGGTAGATTTGATATTATGTGAAATGAAATGTAAAGTTTTTGTGTAATTTTTCGATAAGGATACCTAAGTCGTACTAATTGCTTTGTTTCTTCAAAAATAATTTTACGGGTACCGGGATATTGGGTATAGCCATAAGAAAATTCGAAACCAGGAGATAATTACGGCATCAGAATAACGAATCTCTTTCAACTTAATTGCTTCGATCCACTTAGTATTTAGTATAGAAATTTGTGGCATATAAACGTGATCGGCACCGCGGAACCGTCCCCTAGAGGTTTCTTCTCTGCACATGTACTTACGAGGGATATGTGGGAAAGTAGAAGTCAATGGAGGAGAAGTGCAGTCAGCTTTTTCACGGACGGATCGAAACTTAAGGGAAAGGTGGGAGGGGGAGTTTTCTGCAGAAAGCTTTCTATCAGTACCAGCTTTAGGCTACCTGACCACGGTAGTGTCTTCCAAGCAGGGGTCGCTGCGATCAAAGTAGCAGTGGGACGCACTGCTTCGAATGGTGCCCTCTTTTAAAGAGGTATGTATTCACTCCGACAGCAAGGCGGCAATACTGGCATTGGAATCGATGACAGTACGCTCTGTGCTAGTTAAGGAGTGTCTTTGATCTTTATCAATAGCTTCCAGCTATTTTGCAATCCGACTAGTGTGGATACCCGGTCACCGCGGGATCGCTGGTAACTGTATAGTGGACAAGCTTGCAAGGGAGGGTACCCTAGCTACATTGACGTCGGAATGGGAGCGCAGTGGTAGTCAATGGTCCACCTGCGCAAGAGCACTGGACATGCAGACTACACATGAGCTCGTCAAACGCTGGTCAACCACCAGTACTTGTGCAGTGGCGAGGTCCTTTTGGCCCTCTGTGGAGCGTAAGCGGTCCTTTCAACTGCTTTCTCTGGCAAGGTCCATCTCAGCGCCATCATAGGTGTACTCACTGGACATTGTCCAATGGGTACCCATGCGGTTAGACTTGGGATCGTGGCAGATGCAAGTTGCCAAAGCTGTATGGAGGAAGGCGAGGTGGAATCATCTAAGTATTTCCTACTGCATTGTCCACCTTTTGCCAGACTGCCTTTTTCGGCGATTCTAGCGATTTGGCTAGAATTAATTTGAATAGAATAGAAATTTATAACGGTTTCCAAGCGGTTTGCTGAATCTTAAAGGTCTTTGATCCACAGGGAGTTTTATTGGTACCACAATGGACAGCGCCAGGCTGTCTAAGTGAGATCTTCTGTCTTTGCAGAGATCTGCCTACAAACCTAACCTAACCTAACCTAAACGAGATCGATTACTTGAGTCACTGTATAAGTATTAGTCCAATTTAACCATCATTTATGAAATATTCTGAAAAGCAATTAAATACTCAGAAATCATTAACCTTATCTTTTTCTTCGCATTCCAGACAATGTTGACCAAGAAGAGGCAAAATCATTATTCGAAACGAACTATAGTCACGTTTATTTTATACTCTACGACACCTTCATACAAGCGGAGGCGAACTTAAAGCAAAAAGGTAAATTTATGAAAATCAATTTGTAATCATATTTGCATTAAAATAGTTTGTAATTAATTTTATCGTTTCGGTAAAAAAATATTTAACGGCAAATGCCAAGGTATCGACTTGGCAGTGTGTTTGCCTCAAAAGTTCTACGTTAATTTTTATTTATTAACTATATTTTAATTTATTGAGCAACAAACACTTATTTATTCGAAGTGAATTTCTGTAAATTGTATTTCAAAGCGTCTAAATGTTGTGGCTAGCAGCGATTAACTTAATTTATTTATTATTTATTTATTTGTTTGTTTGAGTTTGCGTTTTTATTAGCCTTTACTACTTTGTACCCCACGCATTGTCGTGCAACTAAAAAATAAAACAAAAGAAAAGAAATATGCAAATAAAAATTGAAAATGAAAAAAAAAGTAAATAAATTTGTGTAGAAAAAAACAACAAAAAGCTAAGCGCACAAAAGATTGTTTACAAATGAAGCACAGAGTGCAAAAAGTACAAAACAACAACAATAAGTGCACACACACATACACTTACATACACACATGTTTAGAAATATCATGTGAAAATCACACCTGTATGGTTGCTCTTGAAAGTGTTTAGTTATGTGTATATATGTATGTGTATGTGTGTGTGTTTGTTGGCGTTCGCGTTTGCACTTGTGCTTCTTCCAAGCGTATAGTTAAATACATAATTGTGTGTGTTTTGCTTTTATTCGAAACTCTATTATTCTACATAATCGAAATGTTTTCTTTGTTTCTCAATTTGTTTCTCTTTCTTCTCCCCAACACCAATCACCATTATTTCCGCTATGTATTCGAATTTAACACCCACACACACACACACTCTTTATCAAATAAATATCAAAACAATATGGCAGAACTTCCGTTTCATATTGGTAAGTTTGTGGTTAATTTTACGCAGTTTTCACTGCGGCTTTTCACTTATCTCAATTCTCATCAAGTTTACACGTATTTGATTTCTGCACTCATGCACATTTAAAAGCAAAAAATTGTGTTTGTCCGTACAAAAACCCATTAAGTGCATTTAGTTGCAGTAAAAGTTTCATATTTAGTTGCATTTTTAAGAACGCTTTTAGTTTTCGAGCCATCATGTAGCACTGCTTTTTCTTGAAAACTTTGCTGAGAGTTTAAGAAATGTTTCTCAATTACATATATGAAGAACTCATATCTTCACAGTAATTATTGCTTATTTTACTTTCTTTATATTTTTTATTAATTCTTAATCGGTTGCCACAAATTTTACTCAAATTTAACCGCAATTTTTTTAAGGCAGTAGTCTGCTTTAGAAGCGGAAAAAAGCGTTTTTTAGCAATTTTTTTTTAAGGGAAGGGAATGATTGCGGTAAACGGAATTTTAAGACGATAGTGTACTATATTTAAGGCTTAAAAAACAATATTTATTATTAAAAAATATTGAAATTTTTTCAAAGTTGTAAGTATTTTTCTGGAGCGCCTGGAGTCTGCACTTGTAAATCGGTGCCGGTGATGGAGGTCGTGCGATGCATCTGAAACACTCGAACCAAATTTTTTTTTAATTTTTATAAGTTTCTTTTTTTTATGAACTAAACAAATACCGATAAAGTTATAAAATTCCAAATTTTTTCGAAGTTTGAAAAAAAATTCACTTTTTTAAGAAAAAAATTGACTTTAAGTTGCAAAACAAGTAGTTTAAATAATACTTTTGTCCAACTTCAACTACTTTTGACTAGTTCAAATAGAAGATAATTTAATACTGAAGCTATATCACTTTGGTTTTTTTCGATCGGACACACTTGTGAAAATGAAAACCCGAGAAAAAGCGCTTTAAAGTTTTCAGTATCCATTCGCACCTGCTCGACGCTCGGCCACTACAACTCCTCTAGCTTCGAAAATTGGCCTCTGGAATTTTAAAGACATATTCTTGGATAGTTTTGGAAGAGATTTAAAACAAAACAAAAAAAATCGATTTTTTGAAGCCTATAAAGCAGACTACTGCCTTAAAGAAACCTTAATGTGCAGAATTTTGTCTCGCCTAAGCCAAAATTCTTGTTTCATTACTTGACAATTTGGTCTTTGAACCTATTAAGGTTTGTTGCGCCCTTTCCTGTTATCACAAAATACAATCCAACCCCGTCGCGTTAAGAAAAATTAATAGTGTTACAGGGCTGATGGACGCGATACTGTCTCTTTGGGGATATAGAGCCCCCATTACTTGATTCCTTTTCCTCGCAATCTTTGGACAGTCATGAACTACATAGATGCTCAGGAACCTCTGCTACTAGATCACAGAATCGGCACTGGTCGGTCGAGCAGATTCCTAGTTTGTTCAGTCTGTTTGTTCAGTCCTTAGTCTGCAGCGGTCAGTGTAAAGTCCCAATAGTTATCTCTGTTTGCTTCTTGGGAGCGCTATTAGTAGTTTAATCTTTTCCGGTTGTACCCCCCGGGAAACAGTTTGGTGTGGCGAAGTCCCTGCAATTGCTGCCAGCAGCGGTTCCTACTTGCCCATTCGTCGTCTAGTAGACGATTTCTGAGAACATGTCAACCAACTGCAATGAAGGCTCCCGGCCTAGCAGCTGCGCCCTTTTTTTAGCCAGTTGGTCCGCAAGTACGTTGCCTTGTATATCTTTGTTGGAGTCCAGTACCAACACCGAATCCATTTCAAAGGATTATCAGCTTGAAAGATGGGAAATTGTCCCATGGGCACAATCTTGAGGCGTGGTCTTGTTACTATTGCTGGATAATTCTGTTTATAAATTTCTTGAAAGAAGAATGCTTCCATTCCCTCTTAATGTTCAGAGCTATTCTGAACCGTCTCTCAAAGTGTACCCTTTGTGATATCGGAAGGAGAGTCATCGGAAGTTTTTCCCCAACAATATCCAATTATCAGGCGGTTATCATCCTGCTGTTTCCTAGTCCTGGTCTCGTCAGGGCCAAAAAAGACTTATTGACCAAGGTGCCTATCAGCATATGAAGTGGGTTATGTTCAGGATTGCTCCCAATCGGACACGTGCGTGATGCATACACAAGCCAATCGCTGAAATTTGGTCAACTGTTTCAGTACTGTTGCCAGCGAGTTCATTAATACTCAAGTCACCGCTTCTTCCACTTCCGTTTTGAATCCAGTAGCAATCCAAGATATTTTATTTCCTCCACACTAGCTACCGTTTCGCCGTTAAGAGTGATGGTACCCAGGGCTGGAAGCGCTCTTCTTCTTGTGAAGGGGATGACGCCAGTTTTCGACGGGTAAACATATGACTAAAGTACCTTACTATATCAGCTTTTAATGCGATTAAGTGTGAAGTAGGCTGCAAAAAAATTCTATAAGATCAGCTGTTGCCATCAAAATTACTGAGTGATTGACACAGTATATTACACTAAAATAATTCGTGGTAAAGGTCCCATCTTTCTATTGCTCTGTATGTACTCTTTTGTAGCACTGTTACATAGTTAGGCAGTTCCATTATTATTTTCTGGAAAACAATTTGTTGTTTTACGTGAAGCAATGATATTGTGATCTTTCGACTTTTAGTAATTTAATGATCAACTTATCATATTCATCCCACATTAGAAAAAATCTAGTCATAATTAAAGCATGTTTATTAGAAGTGGTTTTAGGTATTTTGAAAAATAATATACTTTTGTAAATAACCTGACTGACGACTATGGTAATCTGTTGAAAGCTTACCTGATGAGTGTTTAAACTATTTACTTAAAAATATGATCCTTTGAATAGCATCACATTCATGCGTATTTAACCTGACTACTAACTACTACTCAAATCTTCATATATGCTTATTACTTACAAACGCTAAGCCATTTTTAACTAATTTTCACTAATAACGGGGTTTTCAAAAGGGACGCTACAAAAGTAGACCAATAGGGTTAGCAAACGACGCAATATTTTTCCCGCTCTTTTGACATTTGTCATTAGTAAGGTTTCTCATTTTATCATGGAAAGATATACGATCCAACAACGAGCCAAATTTACTGAAATTTACTACGTAACTTCGGAGTCAGTGTCTTCAACTTTAAGAGAGTTCCGTCTACCTTATGGTCGCTATAATCGTCTTGTCAGATTAACAATTGAACGTCTAGTGGAAAAATTTGAATCTATAGGAACAGTACAAAATGTTCCCGTGGCACTGAGACAAAAGAAGTGTTGTTGTTGTTGTTGTTGTTGTAGCGGCATAAAACATTCCCCAAATAATTTTGAGGAATGCTGCCGATTTGACAGTCCTTGGCCGGATAAAAATCCGGGTCCGTTCCGGTTACGTAGAACCGACTGTCGTGGGAACGGACAAAAGAAGTGTCGAGAATATTGCTGCCGCTAGCGCATCACTTGAGGAAGACCCAAATCAGTCTCTCACGCGTCGTTCCCCAGCGTTGGGCATCTCTGTGACGTCGTTGTGGCGAGTTTTGTGGAAAGATCTTGGCCTACATCCTTACAAGATCAAATTGATACAAGAACTAAGGCCGCTTGATCACCAAAATCGTCGTATGTTCGTGAATTGAGCTGACACACAACTTGAAAATGATCCAGATTTTCATCGAAAAATCATCTTCAGCGATTAGGCTAATTTATGGCTGAATGGCTTCGTCAATAAGCAAAATATGCATTATTGCTCAGGCAGCAATCCACACGTACTCCATGAGTCATCATTGCATCCCGAAAAATTACGGTTTGGTGCGGTTTATGGCTATGGTCTATGCCAACAAGCCAGCGACGACTGATGAACTTCTTACGAATATCGAACGTGAAAATGCAGCGGAATCGGCCGATTTATGCTTGAAAACCGTCGAAACCGAAAACTTTCACAGCATTAAAAATAATTTTGTACCGCTCCTATTGAAAAACCCTTTACATATAGTAACTAACGTTGAATTGCATGATGTATATTGGTATGCCTTAATTTTTAGTCAATTGTACCATAAAAAGCTTATCTTGAAAATAGGAGTTCAAATGCAATTTTTTGAAAGTTAATGTTCATACGCTGTCTGTAATAATAGAGGTTTATGGCCGAATATATATTGCCATTTTACAGTGGTGGTTAGGTCATCATAATTTTGGTGTACACTCACTGATTGATTTACACTTTCTAATCAAATATTCATGGACATATTTAAACAAAATAATAAAAGCCTGCCTTTATCAATGAGATCTAGCATTGTGTTCGGTTCAATGTGCATTAATTAATAGTGATCCTCAAATAATTAAATGTAAGAACTAACTAAATTGATTTGAAAGAGTTTTTAATTGACCTATTGCTGGGCCATTCGGCCAACTCCTTTTGACCTTATGTTGCACATCTTTCATTAATATATCGCTTTGGTTAACTTTTATAGTAACAATAAATAAAATGTTAGCGCTTTTGCAATAGCTTATAGATTTCTTTAAATTATTAGAGCCGAATTGTCGTTGGAACAATGTTGAATATTTAAAATGTTTTATCGCATCTTCACTCATTTCAATCATCACATCAAGTCACACGCAAAAAATAGTGAATTTAGTTCGTGTCACTTGTCACTTTACACAAGCTTGGTAATACAGTGTTCACCATAAGTATTCGTATAACATGTCTACGTACATATATATGTGTTGTTGTTGTTGCTTGTTATAAGTATTTCTCGTTTCATTGTTTGGCTTCTAAGTTACTTATTTCCGCCTACTATCTACACTCTCTATGCAATTTCGTCATACTAATCGATAATATTTACACAAACTCTGTGATTCAGTACACAAAGCACATCGCGAAGAATTGGACGGTACGCTATGGCTGCTCGAGAAGATACTGTGCTGGCTGCCGGAGTTGCTGGCGCGGCGCTGGCAATGCCACTCACTCAGTCGCATCATGGCCAAATTGCTGCATTTGGGGAATTCGCCGAAGTTGCGTCGTGAAGGCGTGCGGTATGTCAACATGCTTGCAACTTAACTATACATATGTATATGTATATATATATTTTCTTGTGCACTAATCTGCATATTTTTGCCTTATGACAGCTATTTCCTCCTGTGGTACCAGGCGCTGGGTGAAAATGCACCCTCCTACGTGCATTCCATGTACGCCGATCTGATACCGGGTTTGATAGTGCCGCAAAAAGGCATTGTCGGGCCGGATGTTGAGTTCAACGCGACTGATTTTCTCAATCATCCGAATATGAAAGTCGACGGCGGTACTACTTCGGTTTTCCACGATACCTTCTCGCATCCGGTGCAGAATTCGGAAATTGTGGCGTTGCTGCCGCCCTCCTCGAATGAGAAATCCGCACCGCCGGACCCACGTGATGGCTTGGAGATACTACTAAACAGTATGTTGCAGACCGTCGCTTGTTTGCGCTGGCGCGACAATCGTTCACAAAAGGATCACAAGGCGTTTGCGTTCTTGTTGCAGCGCTTCAAGGACGTTTTCCTGCCCGTCTTCTGTCCGAACTTCGATTTCAGCATGTCCGTATACGAGCCGCGTCTCGAATTGCCCACAATGCGTTCGGTTAACAAGAAGGAGGAAGTGATGTCCTCCTGCGTGGTGGTGCTGATCAATTGGATCTCGCACTTCACGCATGAGCGTACCATGAATCACCGGCTCGATAATATGCACATCAACGAAGGGCATCGCTTGCGCGCCTACCAACAGAGCTTGATTGTGCGCGATGTGCTGTATGCGACGCGCGAAAATATAAATTTCGTACACGAAGTCTATCGGCAAGCGTTTCTGCTGAACTTCACAACTAAATCGCAAATCGATGCGATACGCACGGCAATTGCTGTTTACCGCGACTGGATGACGGGCACTACACCACCACAATTCCTACTCGAACCGGACGACAATGGTAATGGCAATGCGGCGTTGCCGAACAATAGCTCGGCTGGCAGCACGCCGCGCAGTCAGCGCTTGCGCACACCTTCCTACGTTGGTGCTATGAGCAAGGAGAATGTAGCGGTGCGCGCCGGCCTACAAAATGTGCTACAGATTTTCGTCACAAATGCGGCTAACGTGTTTCTGGTCAACACCAGTCATTTGAACATTTTTTTCCCTACCAAATCGCGCGATTACCGCTCAACGCCGCTGCACGAGCAGACGGAGGTGTGCAAGAAAGTCCTGAATGTCTACCGCACGATGGTGATGAACACGCGCATGGAGCCGAAGACGTGGGAGCAACTGTTGTTGGTCTTGTTGCAGGTGACTTCGATTGTGCTGCATCAGAATCCGGCCGTCTCGAAGAGTACCAGTCTGGGCGGCATACTGGGTCAAGCCATTTTCCAAACGCTTATTGTTACATGGATACGTGCGCATACCAATGTGCCGGTGAATGCGCAACTGTGGGAGAAATTCCTCGCTGTGCTCGCTTCGCTAACGTATCGCGACGAGCTGATCATCGAATGGGACAAAACCATACAAACGCTGACGCGCGTCTTCTCGCGTTATGTATATGCGCTGAATCTGCAAGATCTGCCGTTGGATCGGCTGGCCGAAAGCAAGGGTAAGCGCCGACGTATTGGTAGCGTGTGGCAGCAATCGGGTGGCTCTGCTATGAGTGTGTTGAAGGAAAGTCGTGATCGCGATAGCGCAGCCGATCGCGAACGTGAATCGAATAGCAGTCGCTCAGATGAGCAATCAAATGCGGGCGTTGGTGGGCAATTGCACTCTCATCAACATTCGCTAAGCGGCGGCGCACATGGCATGCATGCGCATGGCGGCGCCACATTGCGTTCAGGTCATGCCGCCACCATACTCACACCGCTGCTTAGTCGCAGCTATAGTGAAGGTAGTTTGGCATCGGTGGCGCGCAACTCACGCATGCGCAGCCGTCGACATCGTAATATGCAAAAGAACGCAGTGCCACCAGCACTGCCGACGAACGTCGAGCATTCGTTGAGCGCGTTGCTATCACAACAATCGACAACGGAGTTATCGCTCAGCTCGGAAACGTTGAACGCGCGTCGCTTTGGAGGTGGCGCCTACACACATGCCTTGCAGCAACACAACGATATGCGGCGCGCCATGTCACTCGATTCGGTAGCGAATTTCGGTGTGCGCCAACGGGGACGCAAACGTCGTCAACGGAGCTCAACACATGGCGATGACGATGAGGATGTGCTTGATGGCGAGGACAATGATAGTGGGGCAGATTCGCGTAGCCCATCGCCAACGGCAAGCAGTGGCATTGAGGGCAGCTCTATCAAGGATGCACAAATACAGATGGATGTGCTAGCGGTGGATAGCGGCAGCTTGGAAGAGGGTAGTTCTGGCAGTTTTCTCGGCTCAGAACGGCGCTCGATCATACTGGGTGGTGTGGCTACTGGTTGGCTGCCCGACTCAACGGCTATCATGTGGAAACGCATGTTGGGCGCGCTCGGCGATGTGAATCGCATACCGAAGGCGGAGTTGCATGCTCAGGTTTTCAAACATCTACTTGACATGACCACCAATTTAATAAGAATCAAGCAGAATCAGGGCATTTCCACTGACAACCAAAGCACACCGCCACCACCTACACTCGTGCCGCCCATCGGTATAGTGGCGCCTTGGTGCTACGGCGCACTTGAGTTGGATAAATCATTCAAAAAGGGCAAACTTTTGGCGCTGCAGTTACTCTGCTCGCTGGCCGTGCACGGCGCTGTGTCCGGCATGCAACATTTGCCACTCTTCTATCACTCGCTACATAAATTACTCACCGGTGAGGATCGCGATTTGATTTATGCAATTCTAAAACACGTCGAGGGACCGCGTTTCTTGAGCCTACTGCTGCCTGGTCACACGCTGCTGCTGCTTGATATAGTCCACGCCTCGGCGATACTACTCACCTCGCTGGAAGCGAATCGCAACACACCGCGCGCCGAGGTGGCCGCCTTGCTCGGTTCGCTGCTCTGTTACCCCTCAACGCTCATACCGCGACCAGTATTGCAACCGTCGCCACAAATATTCGAACTGATGGAGTGCCCCGATCTGCAAGACCACATACTAAACATCGTATTGCGTTGTGCGCGCCGCGAACCATCCGCCAAAGCGCGTTGCATCGCGCTCTCTCAGCTCGGTCAGTGGATTTTGTTGAAGCTATCACATCCATTGCAGTCAAACAGCCGCTCCCGTGGCTACTTTCAGCAAGCAATACCACACCCGCCTGGCGTGCAACCGCGTGACATGCACCATAACGCTCAGTTCAATCCGCGCATACGCGAAGCGTTGCAAGTGCTGCTGCAAGCTTTGCAGTTCAAGCATCGCACCATTGCGATTGTGGCGGTTGACGCATTGAAGCTGTGCGCGGAACGCGGTCGTGAGCTCGCGTCAATTGAGCGCATGCCGCAATTAATTATCACGGCGATATGTAAGGCACTCGAAATACAGCATGTTACGAATCCAAAAGATTCGGACAAGATTGTATTGACTTCGCTGATGCTTTGCCTTGGTGAGTATTGCATGTCCTTCCCGGCATCACTGATGTTGGCGCCGCTTAATGAACGCGGCGACACTTTGGTTTTGTTGGTGTTGCGCGTGCTAATGCAAATCGCTTCGGGTGCACCCAGACACGAGCGCGTCAAATTGACCGCTGACGACGACTTCGATACGCACATCTCCAGCGATGATCTACAGTTGGACGGCAAGCTGCCTGAGGCGAACTACCAAACCTCAGAGACCATACAGGCGTGCATCAGCGCGATAAAGATGTGCGCCAAGGCCATAGCCATGCATTTGGTTACACACTTGGGACACTTTCCCATGGGCATTGGCGCCTCCAGACTCAGCTCGATGGTGGAGGAGCAAGATGATGTCGCTGCGAATGCCGGTTTGGGCGCACAGAGCGTTGGTGCTGATGCGCGCCGCGATTCCGTCGAGTTGCCTTCAGTGTTGCATGCGCAGAATATGCAGCTCTTCATGCTGAGTTCGGGTTTGGTGGCGAGCTTCATTGAACTGCCTGCGCTAAAGTTGCCCGGAGGTGGCGCGACGGCCGGCCTGATAACCGCTGAGAAACAAGTGCGCGTGTTGTTGCGCGATTTGAATGGCAAAGCCTGTTGGGATGCATCGATATTGTACAGTGAACCGCGTAAAAGCATCAAAAACGCAGCAAGTGAAAGCACAACTTCGGCGCATGCGTTTAGTGGCAGCGCAGCTGTGGAGCGCATGGGCGATAGCATGCAGCGCAGTTTCAACACAACACCACAGCATCGGAATATGTCGCAGCCGATGGATTCGCTGATATCGTCAATGATTGGACTGGATGTGCTGCCGCCACGGCATACACTCCGACATCGCCCGGCGGGTGAGCTGCCACTAGCTAAGGATTTGGCGCCCGATCTCGATCAATTAGATGATGTGTGTAGAAAAATATATCTAAAATATACAGTAAATGTAATAATTAATAATATGTTTTGTCTTTCTTTTAGCTACTGGCCTACATTGGTCACACGAGTCCTGAATGCTTAACGAATCCCTTGGCGCAGCTCAATACGCCTGGTCCCAGTCCGCTGGGCAGCAGTCTGGAGGCGCAAACTATTTCGATTATACTCAATCAGCGCGCGCTAGAACAAGAATATGTCTCAAATTTAAATCAGCAAGCTTTGCAAAACAACACCAACACCACAGCGCAGCTACTAAACGATCAGCATTCAATGCATTCGGTCGAACAGGCATCACACGCTTCATTCGAATCATACAATACGACCAGTCTAACGGGACGCACGGAAATTCCCTTTCAGTATTGTCGCCTACTCTTCTCGCACCTCGGCATGGCCGGTTGGGAGCGTCGTTCGCGCACACACCTACTACAACGCACAGAAAAGCTTTTGCGCGAACTGCGCAATGTGGACCAACAGCGCTGTCGAGAGACACACAAAATGGCGGTGATTTATGTGGCCTCCGGTCAGGAGGACAAGAGCAGCATACTGAACAATGCAAGCGGTAGCAGCACCTATGAAATGTTCGTCTCAGCGCTGGGCTGGGAAATCGACTTGGAGACACACAATGGCTTCCTCGGCGGTTTGCCACGACAGGGTTGCGGCGCGACGGCGCCCTACTATGCCACACCATTTTTGGAGGTGATATACCATGTGGCCACGCGCATGCCTTCCGATTCGCCGGAGAATTTGCTGCTGAAGACGCGCCATCTGGGCAACGACGAGGTGCACATTGTGTGGAGCGAACATTATCGCGATTATCGACGCGACATTTTGCCGACAGAGTTCTGTGATGTGTTGATTGTGGTGTATCCGCTGAAGAATGGTCTCTTCCGTGTGACGGTGAATCGCAAGCCAGAGGTGCCTTGGTTCGGCCCGTTGGCCAATGAGAGTATTGTGAGTGGTGCATGCCTGGCGACGCTGATACGCGCAACAGCAATCAATGCGAGCCGCGCCAAACGCGCAGCCATGCCGCTCTTCCAGCAATAGTGAGTGCTTTGAAATATTAAGCAGCGCAGTAGCCTTTATTGAATATCTATTTCCTGTCTGTTTTAGTTATGAGGAACGCAATCGTTCTTTGGAGAGTGTCTCATCGCGTTACAAGGAGAGCACCACCTTTGAGGATTTCGCCAATCGCATCTACAATCCAATGCCGTTGCGTGATACCGGCGCAGCAGCGCCACTAGCAGCTGCCTTGATCGACCACCATCGCTCGTCAATTAAGGGTGAGCGCTTAAGCTTTAATATATATTTATTTTTATTTTATTTGAATTTCTTTTAAACGCTTTCCTTTATGCTCTCAACAGGTTGGGTGCAGGCTTCCATCGATTCCAATACAAGAGAGTTAATGCACTCGGGACTAGCGCCTTCCGCCTCGGCCACCACTACCGCTGCCATGGAAGCGGCCACGAACAGCTCATCATCGCCGCGCGGCGCACGCAAATTGGGCGCGCCCTTTAAAGGCGTGAACGTGCCAAAGAAGAACTCTTTGCAGTCAAGCAGCAACACGCCACCGGAGAGTCCAACATTGCCGCTGCGGCGTTTCAAATAATATAAAATAAATTACAATTAATGAAGAGTAATACTAGAAAAACTGTTGAAAAGCCAGTCAAAAGAATGTGCGCAGCTGAAGCCAGTTTGTCTGATTTCATTTCAAATGTGCAAAATATAATTCATTCCCTTGTGGTTTTTGTTTGAAACTTGTTTGGAATGCGTTAAGTTTGAATATGTTTTATGTAATTAAATATTATTATACTAAATGTGTAGCATTTAATTCTCAATTATATACACTTACACTTCCAATTTTAGTCGCAAACTATTTAAAAACACACATCTAAAGTATTTCTATTGCAACTTAACTATGTTCTCTAACTCACTCATTCTCTCTAAATACTATTAATTATACATGCATATATATTTATATTAAACAAAGAGAAAACTATTTTTAAGTTAAACTAATGTTTTATTAACTTTTAGACTTGTGTGTTGTATTATATTATTATATTTAAAGCATACATGGCATGCTATGTATTTGTATAGCAGTTTTATTAACTTCATAGGCGATAATTATTTCAAATAATAATTGATTGAATGCTAAAAATTTCCGTTCCACATATTGTGTTTTTATTTGAAAATTATTCTTGATTTATTTACGGATATTTTGTTCTTATTTATTTAATTGTAAAAAAAATTTAATTTTTTAATTTAACGAATTTTATTTTTACTTTATTTAACTTTTTCAAAAAAAAAATTAATTTTTTTGTATTACTTATTTTTTTTAAATAAAAATATATTTATATTAGATCATATAGTGTTTCTTAAGAAGTTTATTTTTTTAAATTATTATTTATTTATTTATATTTTTCCGTTCTTCGAATTGCTATACATTTTTATTTTATTTTATTTTTTATCTGTCTTTTTTTCCTTCAATAAGAGTTTTCAATTAATTCATGTATTTATAAACAATTTTAATATTTTCTATTATTTCATTCTAAATTTTTTTGGTTTTTAGCAATAATTTTTTTTTGTTTTTTAATGTAATTTGTATTATTTTTCTGTATTCTTAATTTTTTAATTTGGTTTTTTACTTTTTTATTTTTATATAAATATTTTTATTAATTTTATTAATTGTTTATATTTTTATTTAATTTTTATTGTTTATATTAAATAAATAACAAATAAATATAAAAAAATTAAGTTTAATTTGATTAGTTTTCTATTTTTATTATAATGTAAATTAATATTTTGGTTTCTTTGTTTATTATTTTTATTATTTTGTAATTATGTTTTTTTTTATTTTTTATTATTAAGCAATTGTGTGGGAGTAAAATATTAATAAAACAAAACAATTATAATTTATTATAATTTTATAAATAATAGTTTTATTTATGTAAAAAATATTTATTTAATTTAAAAGAAATCACTTTGTATAGTTTCTACTTGTAAGTACATTTAAATATCATACAATTTATTTGCAGCTAAAGGACAGCTTTTTTATTAATTTATAATAATTTTAATGAAAATTTGTAGAATTATTAAAATTTTTTTTTATTAAATTTTTGAGGTTAGGTATAAAATTGTGTGTTTTTGAAACTAACTTGACCTTAACCTGACCTCATATATTAAAAAATTATTGTTTTGAAATGATAATTGCTTTTGCGTCAGCGTGAGATTACATAGACCCGCTTGATGACTCTTACTATACGTCCAATGTTTTTTGTTGTTTTTATTGAAATTCGTGCTCATCTAAATATTTGTTGATAAACGATTTTTATTTAAAGAAATTAAAATTAAAATATAAAATTTCAAATAAAAAATGAATTTTAAAATTAAAAAGGAAATAAAAAAAATTAATTTAATTTATTATATATATATGTGAAATATATGCATCAATTTAATATTTTTTAGTTTAAAGAATTTTATTCTTGCAGCAGTTGTGTCGCGAAATTTTAAAATTGCATGTAAGCTCTACACTGGCTATAGTATTAAATGAAAATGTGCACTAAACATTAAGTATTATCAGCAAATAATAACAATTTAATTACAATAATTTTAAGTGCGAGGAAAACATCAAAAAGTGAAACTGTTCAAAATGTTAGTTTAAAATGTACTACTATTAATGCTTGAAACAATCGCAAGTTAGCTGTAAAAATATGAAAAAAAACAATAAAAAATAAATTATATTAATTAAAAATAATTATACATACATATTTAAAGAAAATTTAAATACAAACTTAAACACCACGAACTGCTGCAGGCCTAAAGCAGCGAATAGCAATATATTTTACGCATAAATTACGGTATATATATACACATATACACTTATATACTTGTATTATTAAGCTAAAGTTCATTTAAAGAGTTATAAGCTTCACAAATATTTTTGTAATTACTAAATGAAAATATGCAATAATAAAAAACACCAGTAAATATGCAGTTACTTATAGTAGTAAACGGACGAACGAAAAAATAATTAAAATAAAAAAAAATAAAAATATAAATTTAAAAATAGATTTAAAAAAAAAAACTAAAAAATAATTAAAATAAAATTAAATTGATAAAATATTGATTAAAAAAAATATATTTAAAAAAAATTAAATTGATAAAATATTGATTAAAAAAATATATTAAAAAAAATTAAATTAAACTGATAAACCTACGCAAATGAAATTACCGTTAAGTCGCTCAGCACTTATGTAGTTGTCTCTTTTGTTGTTTTGTATTCCGTGTTGTATGTGTAAATATATGTATAACAAACTTGTCGTCTTGGTACTCTTTACGTACTTTTGTGCGCCTTTTTTATGCACAAAAATTAACTACTAATGATTTACAAAATATTATTAAATAAAAAAATTAATAATAACATTATTAATAAGAAAATGAGAAAATGCGAAATTTGTATACAATTTTTAATTATTTAAATTTATTTATTAACTTAATATTTATCATTTCTATTGTACGCATTTATGTTAGCGATGTAAACAAATGCAAGTGTAAAGCAAACTTTTGCGAATTCGCGAATTGTGCAGCGCAAATTAATATTGCTCTACACACCAATATGCATACATACATACAAACGTATATATCGAATAATGTAATATAAAATATTTACTTAATATTAAAATATACATATATGGAAATTTAAACGAAAACACACTAATACACACATAAAACACATACACACTTTTTTCAAATTACAAATAAAAATTTTAACTATTTACCAATTGTTGTTGGTTGGTATTCTTTTTCTAATCAGTTGCAATTAGAATGTCCTTTTCTAATATACTCACCAAGTTCCCGTTTCTACCAAATATAACGGACTTTCGTAATCCTTTGAAGTGAATCTAAATTCGGCTCTAAACATAGCCTTCATTTCTACAGAGTAGTGAAATAAGGGCAAGATGGACAAATATTCAGAGATAAGTATGTACAATAGCGGACAAAAAACGGGACACATATTTATTATACTAAGCACATTATTCAGATACAAGAAACCGCTTTTATTTATTTTCCTGAGTGTACACATCATTCCAAATAAAATGAAAGTGCAAAAATGCCAAAATTTAGAGAAATTGATAAAACAGCAATTTTGGCTTTGCGATCTCAGAACTTGAGTATACGCAAAATTTGTGAACAAATATAGTTTATTTAGATTATTATCAGTGTTTTCCTTCAAAAATATCCAAAGACTATAAAGAAGAGGGCTACTGTTAAGGATGAACCATATCAAGCGGATTAGAATTCGGAACACATTCAAAACCGTTGAAGACATTAGAATCGAAGTTCGTAAACTGAAGGGAACCGAAATCAGAACACAGAGTGTACTACGGTGCCTTCAAAAAGTCGGACTAACTGGCCGTTGGCCATCCAAAAAAACAATTTTTTTCGGTAAAAATGCGACAAAAACGCCTTCAGTGGCTAAATTGCACAAAATTTGGACCAAGAAGTATTGG
The DNA here is from genome assembly GCA_031772095.1 of Zeugodacus tau. Taxonomy (NCBI): domain Eukaryota; kingdom Metazoa; phylum Arthropoda; class Insecta; order Diptera; family Tephritidae; genus Zeugodacus; species Zeugodacus tau. The sequence goes on along the minus strand of CM062649.1, from coordinate 54,005,287 downwards.
AGAAAAGTCATATTTTCATACGTTGTGTCGCACGTCCGCAGAAAAGTTGGTGAACGTTTCTATAATGCATGTGTCAGAAGTACCGTTAGACATTGGGTACCCTAATGATATGGGGGTGTTTTTCTTATCATGGTGCTGGAAAATTGCCCTTAATTGATGGAAATGTTAACTCAATTAAATACCAACAGCTCTTACTGGAGAACATGGACCCATCAATTGTAATTTTTCAGGATGATTCTGCACCGTGCCATCTAGCCAAATCGAAATATTAAAAGAAGACATTTTGGTGTCTCTATCATTATTACTATTTAAAACAAAGATCGAGTTTCTATTTTATCGTGATTATTTTTAATAAAAACCATATTTGAAATTCAAATATCGGAAATATTTACTTTGGCTTCTAATCGAAAGTGAAAAGATTTATTTTTAACTGAAATATTTATTTATGTTGGAAATACTTATATAAATCTAGTTACATAACAAATTTTATCATATAACTCTTTGTTTTTAAAGAAAATCAAAACATTTCTAGAGTATCCACTTTTTTTACCCGCTACTCTATATAGACGGATCCAAACTAAAAAATAAATAGAAAGTGGTGTTTTTTCAGATAAACTAGATACCAAAATCGCCTTCCGGATCCTTGCAGTGTCTTCCCAGTTGATATTACTGCAATGAAAACGACTCCTCGTTCTGTCAAAAAGAGTGTTAGCGACCGGGAAAATATTTATATTTACAAATAGCAAGCGGCTTTAAAATCACTAAAGTCTTTTAGTAACTCTTCGAAGAAATAATGCTAGGAACTATTAGTGAATCTATGTATTATCATATTTAACGATAAACCTGCAATGGGTTCCATTATAGCGTTCACAATTTCTTCCAGGCCCAAAACCATAATTCATCATTTATTACAATAGCCTAAAGAAATATTCATCATTTACATATCACTTTTTCCTTTGTACTAAAACAACGACACCTAATAAATTCATTTCATAAATCCAGCAAATAACAAACCCTTATACTTACAGTTTTTAATTTAAAAAGTTTTGTTTTTTATATTTTCAAATGGCTGATATTTCACTGTAAAATGCAATAATTTACTGAAAAATCGCGACTTTTATTTTGGACCATGTTTGATGCGAAAATTACATTTGTAATTATCCACTATCTTATTTTAAGTAAATCTAATTTCACAACGCAACTAATAATCAAAATAATTTCGAGATTAATATCAATCAAAAGTCGTACACTCAATATCGGTCTAGAATTTCGTTGTTAAGATTAATGCTTTGAAGTTCTAAAAAGATATTAAAACGATGGACAGATCAATTACCATATACAAAATGACAAGGAAGGTCTCCTCAATGTCTATATATAATATATTTTGGAAACTCTCATTACAGATATAGTAATAAAATTTGGTCGTCTAAACCCCAGAAAAATTATTTCATACATAATTCTGTAACACAATATAAAACCGAAGATTTCACAAATTAACTGAATATAATAGATAGAATAGATAGTGTCACTGCGGTTCAGATTAGCGGGCCATGTCAGTTTTTAAAACATTATATTGATGAGAGGGATAGCCCTGCCTAAATCCTCGTCTGGTATCGAATGATCCGGAGGGTATTTTCCGATTTTGATTTCCGATTTGGGCTGATAGGTTTGCTCAACGTCATTCTATTCTAAAAGGATATTGCTACTGAAATATATAGATGATATTGACACCATAGGCATTACCAACAAAGCAGATTTTTCCATCCTAGAAAAAGAAGCGAAAGAGGTTGGTCTTGTGGTTAACATGGGCAAGACAAAGTACCTAGATGCTACACACAAAGATTTCTCGCGTCTTGGGAAATTAGAAAAGGTGAACGAGTTTGTCTATCTCGGAACCAGAATAATTACCACCAACAATCTAAACCTGGAGATCAAGCTGATCCTCTCTCGACGAAATGGAGCATTCGAGAGAACTGTTCTCCACAAGATTTTTGAAGCCATCCACGTAAGTGTGGAGTACCGAAGAGGATGAAAGCATGAACTGAAAGGAACAAAACCAAGCTGCGTATACATAGTAAAATTAATTACGTCCGATTAATTATCCTAAAGACATTTCTTAGCGAAAGTGAAATACTAATGAAACCATGTCGTCATGTCTTAAATAGCAGAGGATTTAGTATTAAATCGGTCCTATCGATGAATAATCTATATAAAACAAACTTTTCATACATTTTACTTCGAATATCACTTGTACTAAACTTGAGTTATATTCGGTTACTCTGAGACATTTATGTGAATCAAGAAAATATACAAATAATTAATATGGTTTTAAGGTATGAGCTCATGGATCCACTCAGAACAATGTTGGCTCAATTCCATTAACTATCCAAAAACTATATTTATTAGATACAAAAATTGTAGGAGAAGATGGCCAAAATCGCTAATACAGTAGAAATTGTGAAATATAGAGCGTATAATGAAAACCCCAGAGCCGTATGGGTTGTCTGTATGTCGAAAGTTTATTATCTATACTACTATTATAAAGGGGAAAGATTTGTATGTATGTTTGTAATGAATAAACTCACAAACGACTGTGTCGATTCCCAAAATTCTTTCACCATTGGAAAGCTATATTCACCCCGAGTAACATAGGCTATATGTATTGCTAGAATCTCAACTTTCTGGAAATAGTTCCCAGGTGAGGGTATCAAAAAGACTCCATGAATCTTAATCTGAAACTGAAAATCATCTTGCAAGTAATTCGTTCCAGAGAGTCGAGGAACGAGCGCTCGCAGCTACTTGATGAACAAAATTTCGAAACCTATAACTTATAACTTTTGAAATGTTTGTTTCGTTTAAACCCGTGCGAAGCCGAAGTTGTCTGCTAGTATAAAATAATTCTGTATCCTTTGACTAAACTACTTTAAGGAATATGCTTCGCTCCCGAATTTAAGCCCATTCACAGTCTTAGTGAGCTTAATAAATATATAAAATTTTCGGATGCATTTTACTTGCAAGCCTTACACCAAACAAATTAATTTCGTATACCAAAAGGAGTCTATCCACTTTTTGTTATCTTCCGAAGCAGCCAATTTCACGCGTTCAAATATTTAAGGAGTGCTTACAACAAATATTTTGGACAACTAACGTACATACTAGTGTCTATATTCATCAACGCACCGCTAAATGTCAAAAGCATTGCTGAATGAAAGCGGCGAGCGGATGTCCTTGCGTGACAAACTAATTTTGGTTAGTCGGTCATTTATGATTTAAAATTGAACACCTGGGAATTGTGGTCTAATGAGTCGTAGTCATAGCTAACACATAGTAAACCAGCACACAAATATCTCTCGCAGGTGTCATTTGTAAAAGCAGCACAGCCTTGAGGGTGCAAAAAGGACACCAGAGTTGCGGAGTTTGGTGTTGAGTTAATACAAGCTATAGCGCCTAAAAGTAGCTTAGAAGATATGTGTGTATATGTGCGCGCTCGGCGTGCTGCCAACGCTTGTCGTGCATGTGTGAGCAAGGGGTCATTGTCATCGTGGCGTCGCGTTGTTAAGCGCCTGCAACTAGACACCGAAATGCCAGCTTAAGTGCATTGACAGCTCTCCTTTCGGCTGCGTTAGTGAGTAGTTGGTTTATGGTTTTTTAGAAGATAAAAAGCTTACATAATGGTCATAGTATATTCACATGTGTACTGCCTGGTCTTTTGGCCGCGCGCGTTTTAGTTTCCTATTTATTGTTTTAATTTCTGCGTTGCTCATTGTTGTTGCGCCATTATGATGTGATAGCTTGAAAGGAAAGCGCTAATGTTGTTTGGGCGTGTTGCATTGCGCGTTTAGGGTAGTTTTTCTATTTTTATTTTTTTAATTCCCTTTACTATGCATTTCAGCTTGCAGCTGACGTTATTATCTGTGCCATATTTGCAGTTGGAAATGACTTCAATGGCCCTAACTGTAATTTAATAGACCACCACACGCGGCGTTGAAACAGTTTCTTTATTTACTTTGGTGCATTCATGTTTATGACACAGGAAATGCAGATGACGCGCTACGCCGTTGACGAGGATAATGATTACAGCGCACTAAAGTAACACGATTATACTCCTTTCATAGCTATATTTAAGTGTATATAAGCAGTTGCTATTTAAATATTATTAAGTTAAAAATAAGTATTTTTAAAGTAAAAATAGAAAATATTTTCCTCGAACAAATTTTGTTCTTTACTCGATAAATTAAATTCAGTCTCATCTAATCCTTGTTATTCTAAGTACTTGCTTCAGGCTTTACTTCGAGATTCTCAAATGTAAGTATTTGCTACGTAATATGCCGTTTTTTTCTCTACGGAAGCTCAAACGATATCTAAAGTACTATTGTCTCAACATTGCTATGCGAGTATCCCTTTAATACTGTTTTCGTACCTATTCTGGTAGGATACCGAACCCACGCAAAACGCTTTCCGATTCCGGTTGAATATCGTGAAATATTCGAACATCCTCAATTGGATGAATATATGGATCTGGCAGAGCACATTTCCCAAATAAATCTGAATAATGCTGCAAAGTTGACAGTTCTTGGCCAGTTCCGATTACGTAGACCCGTCTTTAAACTGAATGGAGTTTCAGTCATTTTTATAGTTTGCGTGTAGGTGTTTAAAACCGATTTCGTGGTGGAAATTAATCTAAGTATTTTCAAATAAGCATAAAAACGTAAATGCACTTCGGTAGTTAGAATAAGTAATAAAATCTTTGATATCCTATCGTTATATCGGAGTATTTTGGTTATATATCCTGTTAGCTGGGTCGTACACTTGAGACCGGGCAAATATGCTTTTCGGAAATTAATATTTTTACCTGGAGTTATGTAAATCGAAAATATAAGGTACAAATACCAGCAGAAGCATTCTTTACCTTGATATCAATCTCCAAATTTAAAGTGAGACGTCCAAACTAATGTTACCCCTCTCAAATGGCTACAATGACTCTCTCTTATATACTATCATTATTTCATCAACGATTATTGACGCTTATATATATATATATATATATATTTGACGTAGTAACCGCTTAAGCGATTATAGCCGAATCCACCAGAGCGCGCCACTCGTTCCTCCTTTTTGCTTTGGCGCCAACTGGGAACACCAAGTGAAGCTAGGTCACTTTGCACTTGGTCTTTCCACCGGAGTGGAGGTCGTCCTCTTCCGCGGCTTCCCCCAACGGGTACTGCATCGAACACTTTCAGAGCTGGAGTGTTTTCATCCATTCGTACAACATGACCTAGCCAGAGTAGCCGCTGTCTTTTTATTCGCTGAACTATGTCAATGTCGTCGTATAAATCGTACAGCTCATCGTTCCATCGTCTGCGGTATTCGCCGTTGCCAATGTTCAGAGGACCATACATCTTACGCAAAACCTTTCTCTCGAAAACCCCAAGAGTCGTCTCATCGGATGTTGTTATCGTCCACCCTTCGGCGCCATACATCACGACGGGAGTAATGAGCGACTTGTAGAGTTTAATTTTTTTGAGGGTCTTTAAAAATCGATAATGAATGCCGTAAAGTCAAACTTAAGTTCTCACTTAAAAGAGGACTAAGGAAAGTTATAGTATGAAGTGAGTGCCCACATATGTATTTATAAAAGAGGGACAAAAAAGGTGCTATTGCATTTTTTACAGATATTAATAGGACAAGACGAAATATCTCCTGTCATCAAACAAACAGTCAGCGTATTCGCGTCTTGGCTCCCACGTCACTGTTGACAGTCATAACTTTGAAGTTGTAGATAATGTCGTCTATCTGGGAACCAGTGTTAACAACAATAACAATGTCAGCCTGGAAATCCAACACAGAATCACTCTTGCCAACAGGTGCTACTATGGACTGAGGAGACAATTGAAAAGTAAAGTCCTCTCTCGACGAACAAAGACCAAGCTCCGTCCTGCTTTATGGCGCAGAAGCGTGGATGATGTCGACATTCGATGAGACAGTGCTAGGAGTTTTCTAGAGAAAGGTTTTGCAGAGCATTTACGGTCCTTTAAACATTGGCAACGGCGAATACCGCAGACGATGGAATGATAAGCTGTACGATTTATACGACGACATTGACATAATTCAGGGAATAAAAAGACAGCGGCTACGCTGGATAGGTCGTGTTGTTCTAAAGGACGAAAGCGCTCCAATTTTGAAAGTGTTGGATGCAGTACCCGCTGGTGGAAGCCGAGGAAGAGTAAGACCTTCATTCCGTTGGAAGGACCTGGCTTCACTTGGTATTACAAATTGGCGTTAAACTGCCAAAGGGATGAATTAATGGCGCGTTGTTGTAAACACGGCTATAACCGCGTAAGCGTTCCCAACGCCAGTCAAAAAGAAGATTAATATGTTTAACGATTATATACCTCACCTGCACTTGATTGCACCTGCGCTACTTGCCCCGAATCGAACCCCTGATACATAACAATAACAAGATAATAATTGATTTATAGCATTCTATTGATGACAATTTCCATTAGTTCACTAAAAACATGTTTACCATTATGTATGAACACATTCTTCAATGTATTCTCATGTAAATTCTGAGCTCCCAGCATAAACACATAGCGTATGTTGTTTCGCCAACAACAAGCAACCAGCATAGCTACAGCTGATTATAGTGTTGTCACTGCCGTCGTGACCGCTGCCGGCGTCGCAGCCGTCGTCAGCGACTCAGCTGCGCACGCTGACGCCATCCTCATTGAGAGCCTTCTGTGTGTGTATGTGGAATTGAAAAACAACATAACTATCGGTGGCCGCGTACACAATCGTAGCACCAAAACCACAACAACAAACAAGAATAACACAATTCTGCTCGTACGCGCCAGCGAAATATCCACCAAGTTGCAAAGGCAAAGAAGCAAAGAAAAACCTAACTGAACTGAGTTTCAGTTGTAGTAATATTTATCAAACAGCGCCGTTACTATTTCAGTTTTTATCGAGTAGTCGCATAGTCACAACGTGTCCACAGTCCAGCCGGGTTCCAACGTGATAAATATTGCGAAGACGACGCGCCAACTTACGACATTTCAATTCTTTATCAATAACAACAACAAAGTAAATTATTTATAAAATGCGTTCGCAAATGTTTTGCTTTTGTGTGGCGCTGCTGCTGATTGTTTGCATTCTCTAAATGTTGCAAATGAAGTAATAAATTGACGCACACAAATCCACTTGAATTCCAATAACCCCCCAAATGAGTTGAACTTGTAAAAGTAGTGAGAAGAAACCCTTAAAAATATCCATAAAAATGTAATTTTCAAATAAAAACCGTTAAATAGTGCGTAGTTTACCAAACCCCAATTGAAGTATAGTGGTGAATTTGAAATTTAAACCGTCCACCCCGTAAAGTATACTCCTTACGAACCGTAACTACCTTGGCGCAATCTATGAGCGCTTCCGTAAAGATGAATGCAAAAGAAGGTGATAGCAGTGAGGAGGCGTCTTGGCAGACTAAAGAGTCCCAAAAGCAACTGACCAGGCTAGAGTGTAAGTACACAACTATTAATTACACCGAAGTTCATATTCAGGTCTTTGGTTTTAATCAAATAAATATTGAAACATTTTTTAAAATAATAGTAAATGTTTTGTAGATGCAACAATAAGAAAGTATTTATTAAGCTCTTCTTCTTGATTTAGTCGAGCTTATCTTCTAATTGTAGGGGAATCATTAAATCTATGAAGTCAACTCTGAGGGGCGGTAGGGTATTATAAAAAATACAGTGTGTTAAACTATCTAAAGAACCCCTAAAATAAATAAGTAAACTTTAGAGCTATCAAAATTCTGTGTTATGTAGCAAAGACACTGGATCTACAAAAAGGATTACTGTTCTGTGATTGTAACTGTTAGTTGTTTTTTTGCTTAGGCATCATCTTGCATTAGTGTGTGGTCTCTAGATCTGTAAATGTAACCCTCAGTCTCAAGATATGAACAATGCTAATGAATTTTATGGAAACTACGAACATATGGATGAAAGAGAACGCAATACCAGAGTACGAAAAAATTTCCTTGCTGGGCTATCGCCAACGAATTTTATCAAATATCGGATCAACTACTTGAAGCTTCAAAAAGGGTGCGATTAATGGGTAATATATTATGGTGGTACGTACTAGTTATTTTATCGAAGAAAATTTATTGAGCACAGGGGTCGGTGATGTTCTGGGAGGAGATGGTGTTTGTATATCTGCCCAAATCTAAAATAACACTAAGAAATACCTAATAGTTTTTGGAAATGAAAAAGCTCGGAGCCTAAATGAGAATTATCTTGCATGACTCTCTAGTTCAAACAGCAGAAAGTTATGGCCAGGTCTTACACTTTTGCATATGGTATTCAGTTCTTTATTTTAAATGTTGTTATATGAACGTTAGTCCACTTCCTTACGGTTTTACGTGTAGATAGCCATTACAAACTTTCTGATACGTTGCATGTTTCTTTTGAATGGAAATCTTCCACTTCAAATCGAACAAATTAAAGTTTATCAATTGTTCTTCAAAACAAACCCATCAGTAGTTTTTTGAGGGTTTCATACTCGAGTTTGGGAATTGCTAAATAAATTACCTTCTATAACTCTATAAGTTCTAAGTTCTATAAGAAGTCTCACCAGATTTATATTCATACACTTGAAATAGTCTATCGAGGGAAGATCGCTTTTTCCATACAGATGTATATTGTGTATTAGATTTTGCCTCTGGTAAGATTTTACTCTACTAACCAGTGAGTTATAGACCCCCAGTTGACGGTTTTGTTAGCTGCCACGGATTGAATATAGAAAATATAGAACCATAAGTTCGATGATATATAATAATTAATTTAGAACATAAGCACAATTAATAATATTAATGTAAATTTTGATATTTTTATTTCACAAAAATCTAATAAATACATTTTACTATTATATATGCAAATACATACACAAATGTGTAAGAAGTTATTCTCAATGCCCTGAGTCAACTCAATCAATTAATAAAGCCTCACTTTCCTTCGCAAATGAATACATTTATAAATACATATGTACACACTCGTATGTAGTTAAAATTAATAGAATTGTGTGATCTCATAATTTAACGAGCAATTTGAGAATTGCGTATGAATGTTGGAGTGGTACCGCCTTGGTGTCGTTAAATTTAGCCATCACAGGTAGTAATGTATGTACATATGTAGTAAATTAATGTACATGTGTATATTTGACTGTTTACATATCAACTAAAAATGAAAAACTGTCGGTTTTCACTGCTTCTATTTCTTTAGCCAGTGAAAATATTTATCCAAGAAAATCAAAAGTTGGACATGACAGCGAAAATCTGGGTGTGAACTGGAAACAAATTAGCTCAAAAATCGATTTGTTTGTTTATGATAAATTAGAATTCAAGTTAAAGCGAGTCTAACGAAAGCCACGCCAACCTAATACCAGCTAATAAGAAATTATATTTGAATAAATTAAAAAAAAAAAGTAAGGAAAGACTAAGTTCGCAATTTACAATACACAATTTATTGATGTAATTTTATTAAAGTCCAATAGAATAACGAAAATCATCATAAATAGTATAAGTAGGCTGAAGTAATTCCTGAATCGATTTCACTCATTTTCACCACCAACATACATTATATCCAAGATTATATGCTCACTTAATTTGGCACAGATATTTCACATATTAACCGATATAAGCGGAATAAATCCCGTATTTTTTAAAAATTTATAATTATGGATATGGAAGCTAAGGGAACTTATGACCCGATTTTAACCATTTTTGCCAAAGAGACACACTATTTGAAGAAAAAGAAATTCTGCATGAAAAAATCTGAGAGCTTTACCGATATTGTCGGTGAAAAAGTACCCCTAGGCACTGAGTTCTACATGTACGATATCAGGGTTTCCAAAAGTTATAGTCCGATCTTGACAATTTTTCCACAAGTAATGTCACAGCTCAAATACAGTATTTGTGTGAAGTTTTATTCGGCTAGCATCATATATACGTATATTAAGTGAAGGTATCAGATGGAATCCAATATTGAATTGGGATCTAGGTGTGGTTGTGAACCGATTTCGTCCGTGTCATCAGGGTGTTAAGAAAAGATTATATACCGAATTTCATTGAAATCAGTCGTGTGCAGCTGTCCTCTACCATTTCTTTTGTGAAATTTAGTGTTTGTGATGTTTTCCGTTAGTCAGTTAACGTACTTTACATTAATTTTCAACATAATCACTTTATAGATTTTCGGTTTGCGCCATTTTGTTGGCATGGCATAAGTCTATTTTCAATAGCACGTTCCCAAGGAACATGAGTACCAAGTTTCGTAAAGATATTTTAATTTTAATCAAGTAAAACGGACGGACGCAAAGACAGGCATACGGATTTCAACTCGTCTCGTCATGCAGATGATTTTGATATATATGCATAACCCTATATCTAACGCATTAAGTTTTATGATTTACAAATAACCATTATGGGAACAAAACTATAGCAACTTTGCGAGAGTATAGCATATATTGACAGTGATGTGAACTTGAAATGACGAACGAAGCAATTGTCCATACATCTATAATATTCAAGAATATATATTTTTTGTTCAGCCCGATGTCTCGGTTAGAGCATGGAGTAGTTTGGAACGATGATACTGATCTGTCCAATTGCTGCCTTTGCAATTTTAGCGAGCAAATTTTGTCTTTCGTTTTTCCATTCATCTTCTCAAAATTCAACAACTCTTATGAACAAATCATCATCATCCCTTACATAAATATAATATATTAATTGAAAATCTTAAAAAAAGAAAACAATAGCATCATTTATGTTATTATAAAGCTTAACATACATAAATATACTAGTCTTTTAAATTAATTAAAATTAAATTATGATTTATAATTGTTGCATATGTAATTTTTCGATAAACTTTAATTTGACCGTTAGTGTATGCGCTTTGGTCTCAAACATACAGATGTGATATTCGCTTTGGCACTGACTCTGACACTCATGCCACACGATCGATGACGTCGTCGACCGCGTTGAAATGTTACTCTGAAAACTGAATGAAAATTCATTTAAAAACAAAAACAAACAAGTAAGGAAGGGCTAAGTTCGGGTGTAACCGAACATTTTATACTCTCGCAATTTATTGAAGAAATTTTATTTACATAACACAAGTCGACCCATATATTTGGTATAAAGTTCAATAGAATAACGAAAATCATCATAAATAGTATATGGGGACCAAGATACAATATATCGAAGACTATATGCTCACTTAATTTAATATTACTTATAATTAGGTATATGGAATCTGGGGGAAGTTATGACCCGATTTTTACCATTTCAGGTACAGAGAGAAACTGTTATAAGAAAAAAATTCAGAGGGAATGAATTACATTAAAATATCTGAGGGATTTACCTATATTTTCGGTGAAAAATTAACCTTAGGCACTGAGTTCTTCATGTTCGATATCAGGGGTCTTGAAAAGTCATGGTCCGATTTTGACAATTTTTCCACAAGTGATGTCACAGCTCAAATACAGTATTTGTGTAAAGTTTTATTCCGCTAGCTTCATTGGTTCCTTATGAATACATTATAAAGTGAACGAATCAGATGGAATTCAAAATTGAGTTATATGGGAAGTTGGCGTGGTTGTGAAGCGATTTGGCCTATTTTCACAACATATCATTCGGATGTAAGGAAACTATTACAAACCAAGTTTCATTGAAATCGGTCGAATAGTTCCTGAGATATGGTTTTTGACCCATAAGTGGGCGACGCCACGCCCATTTTCCATTTTGTAAAAAAATCTCAGTGCAGCTTCCTTCTGCCATTTCTTATGTAAAATTTGGTGTTTCTGACGTTTTTCGTTAGGGAGTTAACCCACTTTTAGTAATTTTCAACCTAACCTTTGTATGGGAGGTGGGCGTGGTTATTATCCGATTTCTTTAATTTTTGGACTGTATAAAGAAATGGCTAAAAGAAACGACTGCAGAAAGTTTGGTTTATATAGCTTTATTGGTTTGCGAGTTATATACAAAAAACCTATTGGGGGGCGGGGTCACGCCCACTTTTCCAAAAAAATTACATCCGAATATGCTCCTCCCTAATGGGATCCTATGTTCCAAATTTCATTTTCATAACTTTATTTATGGCTTAGTTATGACACTGTATAGGTTTTCGGTTTCCACCATTTTGTGGGCGTGGCAGTGGACCGATTTTGCCCATTTTCGAAAGCAACCTCCTCAGGGTGCCAAGGAACATGTGTTCCAAGTTTCATTAAGATATTGTAACGAAAATGGCACCAGAACAAACTAGAATTAACAATCGAAATCGATAACTTGCCAGATCTATCTAGACATCGATATTCGTAGTTGCCAGAATGTTCGAGTGACGATAACATGTTAGCAATCGACTATATAAGGGCTGCCGGGTTGGCAGCAAGACACAGTTCTGATAAGAGAGTTGTCGAGTGAGGACAATTCTAAGGAGAGAGTTGTCGAGCAAAGTGTAAACAAGTTATAAGTTAGAGTTGTAAAGTAGAGTATTGAGTACTAAAGTGTTAAGTTATAAGAAATTAGAAATAAAGATTAGTGTATAGCCATTAAAGTGTGACTTTTATTTGACAATCCAGTGATCGAACTCAGGGTAGAGTTTCAGCGTTAACGACAGATTTTGGAAATCCGTTACAATTGGTGTCAGAAGTGGGATTGACAAATAAAACAACGTCGGAGATAATGGCTAAGTTAAACGAATTAAGGATACCACAACTCAAAAGGGAGTTGGAACAACGAGGGTTAGCAACGAATGGGTTGAAAGCTGAGTTACAAGCCCGGTTGAGAGAGGCGATGGAAGAAGAAAACATCAACGTGGACGAATTTGTTTTTGAATCGCTGTTAGAGGAATCAACAACGAAAATTGAGGAAAAGGAAGAGATTCCATGTTCATCAGGGGTACTGGACATGAACAAACTTTTGTCTGCAATATCGTCACAGTTCCAGGCGCAGGAGATACGCTTAACAACAAAGTTGTCCCAAATAAAGGACCAAATGGAAGAACTATCAACGCAAATATCAGCTCAATTTTCTTCACAGTTAAAAGAGCGGATGTTGGAAGCGAATGAGTTATCCACACACTGGGAAAAGCAGGAGGAGGAGTCAATGGATGTGACCTCAAAAGAAGCAGACGTGTTAACACAGCTGGAAGCGCACGAAGAAGCGAATGAGGCGCTTATGTCAAGACCTTTGGAAGCGCATGGAGAGATTCTGTTATCACAATTGGAAGTGAATGGGGTGTCCTCACAGCTGAAAGAGGAGGAGTCGATAGAGGTGACCTTACAAAGAGAAGAGGTGTCAACACAGCTGGAAGTGCATGGAGAGGGTATACCATCGCAGGTTTCAGCACAGGTGTCGACACAGTTGAAGGAACAGGAGGTGCATAAATCGACGCAGGTGGTCCCAGAGGAGACAGACGTGTTATGGACAAAAGATTGTGATCTGAAGGAAGAAGACTCTCAACAACATGAGCCTCCAGAAGTGAAACGTCCAAAGAAAGAAGAAATAGCTGCAGAACGCCCAATCGCAAAGGTACAGTGCAAAAGTTTCAAGTTAGTGGCTGGTTGCTTATATCGAGTGTGGAAAGGCAAAGGAGAATACTGCTTCCGATCTCTCATGGTTGTTCGAAACGAAAGATCACCTAAAGTTCGTAACGAGATGCACAAAGGTCCAAGTGAAGGGCACATAAGAATCATGGAAACCTTGGGAAGGTTGAGGAATCAGTTTTGTTGGGTTGGTTGTCGTCAATCAATGAGAGATTACATTTCAAATGAAATGTCGAGTTCCAAGAGACATGGTCAGATGAAGCAGTACAGTTCGGGAACGCCATTGGAGCAATTTGCTATGGTTGTAGCTGGTCCATTACCTACCAGCAGATCGGGAAACAGGAGTGGTTTGATGGCTAGGATGAAGAAATACCCAATTCTAAGCCAAGAGATTGACGAGATGGTGGACGTGGATATCAAAAGTTGGGAGATGTGCCAGAAGCAATGTGTCCGGAAAATATGTGAAGTTGCATCACATCCACGATCCGATATCATGGTGGAAAGATTCATCCGAAATTTGGAAGAGCATTTTAGAAAGCTGGTGGACAGGTATCGTCACAGATACAGAGGATGTCCATATATCCATGTTCCTGGAATCAACGACGTAGACCACTGCGAGGATAATTTTTGGTTACTGATTGATTTAAAGTTTAGGATTAATGCCAATAGAGAAAGAAACGCTAAGGAGGACAACAGTGTCCTAGAAGACGAGATGAAAGGAAGAAATGCTAAGGGTTTAGTTCTGGAAGTATGTCTAATCGGGACGATCAGACTTAAGTGGAGGGCAGTGTAACGAAAATGGCACCAGAACAAACTAGAATTAACAATCGAAATCGATAACTTGCCAGATCTATCTAGACATCGATATTCGTAGTTGCCAGAATGTTCGAGTGACGATAACATGTTAGCAATCGACTATATAAGGGTTGCCGGGTTGGCAGCAAGACACAGTTCTGATAAGAGAGTTGTCGAGTGAGGACAATTCTAAGGAGAGAGTTGTCGAGCAAAGTGTAAACAAGTTATAAGTTAGAGTTGTAAAGTAGAGTATTGAGTACTAAAGTGTTAAGTTATAAGAAATTAGAAATAAAGATTAGTGTATAGCCATTAAAGTGTGACTTTTATTTGACAATCCAGTGATCGAACTCAGGGTAGAGTTTCAGCGTTAACGACAGATTTTGGAAATCCGTTACAATATCTTAATTTTTACTCAAGTTATCGCTTGCACGGACAGACGGACAGACGGACAGACGGACAGACGGACGGACGGACAGACGGACGGACAGACATCCGGATTTCAAATCTACTCGTCATCCTGATCATTTATGTATATATAACCCCATATCTAACTCTTATATTTCTTGGTGACACAAACAACCGTTATGTGAACAAAACTATTATACTCTGTGCAACAGGTTGCGAGAGTATAAAAATAAATAAATCTATTTACATACATAAATATGTTTGTATGTATAAAACTATGTGTGTTGAGAACATTTCATGGAGAATAAAAGAAATACAAAACCAAACAAATAAACGAGAATGTTGTCATCACCGCTTTATTTTTAAAATTACTTACATACATATTTACATATTTTTGTGATATACATATATTTACATAAATTATTGGAGGCGCATAAATTTACACAAAGTAAATCATATAATCCGGTTGTTTATGCGCCTTTATATAAAGTAGAAAACAAAAGTTTAAATTAGAAGCGCTGTAAAGCTTAACTATTGACGATTTTTGTTACAAAAGAATTTATCGCATTCTTTCTTTTTTGAGTCGTATACTTTTGCTCAATAAACATAATTTCTGAATTAAATGTATGTTGGTTCGTTGATTCTTGCGCTGTTCGTGATTTTTGGAAGTAAGATTCGGGTTTCTTTAACGAAAACTTTACTCATTAGTAAATATAAAATGAACAAGTAAGGAAGGGCTAAGTTCGGGTGTAACCGAACATTTTATACTCTCGCAATTTATTTATTTAACTTTATTTATATTATATAATACACAATTTGACCCACATATTCGTCATATATATTGTATATAGTCCATTGAAAGTTGGATACCCTAATATTAGGTTAGAAGCACGGAGGTCCTCATGTTCGATATAGGTTGTCAACTATGGTCCGATTTCGGCGATTTTTAGAATGGGCCTGTCACACTATAAACATAGTATTTGTGCAAAGTTCTCACCGATATCTTCACTAGTGCTTACTTTATATATTGTAAAGAAAACGATTCAGATCGTCTTCAAAGTTCTGGTATATAGGAAGTAGGCGTGGTTATGAAGTGATTTGGCCTATTTTCACAACATATTATTGGGATGTAAGGAAACTATTACAAACCAAGTTTCATTGAAATCGGTCGAGTAGTTCCTGAGATATGGTTTTTGACCCATAAGTGGGCGACGCCACGCCCATTTTCCATTTCGTAAAAAAATCTGAGTGCATTCATCTGCCATTTCTTATGTGAAATTTAGTGTTTCTGACGTTTTTCGTTAGTGAGTTAACCCACTTTTAGTAATTTTCAACCTAACCTTTGTATGGGAGGTGGGCGTGGTTATTATCCGATTTCTTTCATTTTTGGACTGTATTAAGAAGTGGCTTAAAAAAAAACGACTGCAGAAAGTTTGGTTTATATAGCTCTATTGGTTTGCGAGATATGTACAAAAAACTTAGTAGGGGGCCACGCCCACTTCCCCAAAAAAATGACATCCAAATATGCCCCTTCTTAGAGCGATCCTTCATACCAAATTTTATTTCTATAGCTTTATTTATGGCTTAGTTATGGCACTTTATGTGTTTTCGGTTTTCGTTATTTTGTGGGCGTGGCAGTGGTCCGATTTTGCTCATTTTCGAAAGCAACCTTCCTATGGTGCCAAGAAATAAGTGTGCCAAGTTTCATCAAAATATCTTAATTTTTACTCAAGTTACAGCTTGCACAGACGGACGGACGGACGGACAGACAGACATTCGGATTTGAACTCCACTCTTCACCCTGATCACTTTGGTATATATAACCCTATATCTAACTCGATTAGTTTTGGGTGTTACAAACAACCGTTATGTGAACTAAACTATAATACTCTCTTTAGCAACATTTGTTGCAAGAGTATAAAAAAACGGTGCATCCTGGTTGACGTAATTTCAACCCTTGTAGAGATCTAAAACACAAAAAACAAGAAGATTCTTCATTAGTAAGTCGTTATCGGGTTGATCATATAAAAAAAAATAAAAAATAACAAAATAGCGTCGACTTGAAAAAAAAATTATTGACCCGATTTTTTCGACCTTTTTGAATTTTTTAAAAATACTTCAAATCAAAATTTTTGAAAATCCAATGCAGACAGGAATCGGTTCTGTAGAACTTGAGATATCAAGTCAATTTAAAGTTTAGGAGACCGCTCGGCCGGCTCGGACGCCACGTCCTCCAGAATACCTCCTTAATTAATCGGGCGTTATGAATCGGTGGATTGTCTTGTAGAAAGATCCACGGAATATGTCCAAAGATATTTTTTAAAAACAAGAAAACTGACCCCAATGTTGTTTTGAAACTCTCACTGTTCATTTCCTGATCAATAAAAATAAAATCAATTGTTCTATAAAACTTGATGGCATCTCGTATCATTGCCCAGTTGTGATGGCGGCTTAAACACACACCTTCTTTGCGTAAATCATGAAAGTTGTAGTGAATGCCATCGGGTCCATCTAAATTAAAACGTTTTTCATCAGTAAAACTACTGAACGCCAATCATTGAGTTGAATGTCAGATTAAACACTGCATGTTAGGTATACTTTCGCAAATTGAAGCCGTTTTGCGATTCAGAATAGATTATTGAAGGAAAAAATGGGCTCGTCTAACGTATGACCAGCAGTGTATAATTGCTTTTATAAGTATTTTGTTGTGATTGTCTTAAAATAGAGAACAAAAGTATCAACGTTGACAATACTTCTTTGGTCCTTGGCTTTTACGAAATATCTTATAAGATGTTCGTACCCTAAATCGGAACCAACAGGACAGAGAACAGATGAAGATGACTCTAAATTAAGCTATTAGTGTTGGCATTGAAATTAAAAATATATTTCTCGTACGCCAAATTCAAAAATATTTGGGTTCTCTGAGGTTTCGAAGTGTTTTTATTGTATCAAGCGGAGAATATAATTGCCTCAGAGCGTGAAATTACAGCTTTAATACAGTTTAGATAAAAATTACAAAATATTCCGTGACATTTCGTAATATTTAAACCAAAAAATGAGTGATTGGAATTTATTAATTGGATGATAAATATCTCTGCATAGAATAAAAAGAATATAATGTTTCTATATAAGAAAGTAAAATCGTAACATAAATATTTTAGTCATTAGTTGCGAATAAGCAGAAAAAGTAACCTGCATGGTTAACTGACAGATATCCTTTTTCGACAGAAAGACACAAGTACATTTCTAGCGTTGATAGGAGGTAGGTAGTAGAAGCAGCATGAAGAGAAAATTGGCGCCACTGAGATTATTTGGCTGTTAAAATGGGAGCGGTGTTTGAACTCTGCGCACAGCAATAAAACAACAAAGTTAATATTGGGGCACGTGCTGAGAAAAGGATGTTTGCGGTTAATTTTGGTTGTAGATGAAAAGGATACACGCTCGGAGATACACAAGTATATATAAATATAAATATAAAGAGACTTTTTCATATTTTTTTACGAATTGATACATTAGATGATACGAAATGCAGTATGGGTATCGAAATAATATAAATTAAAACCGAGCAATTCATATTAATATTAGAATTATAAGAAACCAGTAATTAAATAAATCACAGATTCCAATGAGTCTATTTGCATTTATTACTATAACATCTGTAGAGTACAAATTTCTTTGCTTTTTCCCCAATTCCATGGACGATGCATAGCATTCCACTCCCAATCAAATTAACACCTGTTGCTGTCACTCACTCGCAACAAGAATCTAGATAATAAACCAATTACATTTAGAAGGACATTCGCAGGCAATATAAAGCCGTAGTACATTAGCACGCGAAAATTTGTATGCTCCATTGAGTTTGCTTTGCTTTCGGTGCTGAAAGGACATTGTGTATGCAGGCGGTGTGCGGGCCGAAGGTGGAACTGAGCAAATATTTAAATGTACTTGCTAAAATACTTTGCACAACGCAAAGGAAAGTGAAATAGAAAAACACTTAATGTGCTTGGAGGTGTGGAAGAGTAGAAGCAATGGCTCAGGTCAAGCAAAACGGTTAATTGAAGACGGATGCGTCAAAGTAGACGACGGCACGGCTGGTCTAACTGGGCAGACCAATAGAATATTACAACAACAAAAGCAATAAAAAAGTATTTATTTTACTTTGTATTTATTTATGTTGAAATATGTAAATATTTTGTGCTCCAAACGGTAAATAAATGAATGAAGTGAAAGAAAAAAGGCAAATGTGTAAGGTGGTCGGAAATTCGAGTGGAATATGTTCAAGTGAGTTAGTTAGATATTTTAGCTCAAACAATAAAATTTTGACAGTTGTCTAAAATATAACTTAATTGAACTCACAGTTATTTATTTAACCTTATGTTTAGGCTGAAATTTTTTGATATTTAAAAATATCTTGTAATGAATTGTGAATTGTGTTATTTTATTGTTCTCATTTACGAAATAAACAAAAAAAAGAAAAAAATCTGTATTTTTTTTCTCGAGTTATGATCGAAAAGACGCTCAGATGTCTAAATGGAAAGACAGAAGAAGATTGACTTGACTAAATGACTTTGTCCCTTTCTACTGATTAACGTAGTTCAAAAATTCATATATGTACATACATATGTACATATAATATATACCATAAGTATTTATATCTATACATATCTTTACATATAGATATATACTTCCATGGTCCATCTTCAAGCTTCTAAATAATTACAAACAATAAGAAAAAAATGAAATCTTATCACAATTCAACGACTATAAAAAGAAGCATCATTGAATAAATTATTAACAAATAACTTTTCTTTTTAATTTCCTTCGCTTCACTGCATTAAATAAGAGAACTGAACATAGGAAGAAAACAATAAAATTAAAAACTTGCACTCAATACTCTGGGAGGGATGCGACGCCAATTTGCGCCGTTAAACCTAAATTAGACACTAGTGAAAATTTCTAAATATTGCACTGGCATAGCATATTCTCCAAATGGAAGGCGAAGGATAACCGAAAACCAACAAAAATGACTGACAATAACATCGTTTAGGCGCCAGACAAGTAGACCACTAGACGAAGCCAAGTGTGTCTGAGGTGCTACTATACTCCATACAAGCATAGCAATAGTCAGGCATTTATGGAGTATATGTACCTAACAAAGTTTTTCAATTGTAACAACAAATAGTACTACGAGTATGCCGAACAACAAATTCAAAACAGAGCGAGATTTTTGCCGCTTGAGTAGCGATTGTGCGTTGAGTGCGAGAGTCGTGGAGTGCAAAGTTTGTGAGAGCACAACAATGAGTGTGTGAAGACAATTTCATTTTGGTGCTCCCTAATAATAATGTACACTAGTCTACAGCAAATGTGTTGTATTTGCATTTGTTTTTTGTTAGATGGAGGTTTTATTACGTCATAAAGTAAAGTAAAATCATATGGATTTGTCAAATAAGATATTATTATTAATACTGATGGTGGTAGTTGATATGTCCCCAAAAAAAGTGGTCTAGTTTTACAAAGAAGTTGTAATAATAACAATAATAAACATTAATAATAGTCGAACTGATCGAACGGTGGTTAGGACATGTTCTCCGATGCCGTACCCTCCGGTGAAAGCAGAGAAAGAGAAACACCTCCACTCCGTTGGAAAGATCGGGTGTAGAGCAATCTGGTTTCACTTGGTATTTCCAATTAGCGCCGTAATAGGGCTACCGTAAAAGAGTTCTCTGATAATATTAAAAATAGTTTCGACAATTTTTCGTCGAAGGACTTTCTCAAAACCACAACGGTATAATTTTCATCTCCCGAATACTGCTAGTCCGAGATTATTCTTATTGAACTTGAAATAAATTACAGGGGCTAAATTACAATCATAATCACAAAACGAATTGGAGAGCTTCGACTCCGACTTACATGTGAGAATAATTATTTTATTGTCAAACTACACATAAGTATGAACTGAAATGGTAACTACCACTTATAGCGAATCTTCCATAACTGCCAAGCTTGCACAACTTATCTGTTAAGTTTTTAAGATCTTAAGATTATACTCTTGGGTATAAAAAAGGGCCGTATTTGCTACTGCTTTCGAAGCTGGAACTCTACATTCTATTAAAATAAAGATGAGTGATAGCCAGGTTTGCTTGCTAGTCTTTAAGAAAAACTAAATAAAACCAACTGAAATGTTTTGGTTAAATGACTTTGGTTAAATGGCAACTAATTAGTAACCATTAGTTTTCTAAATCACTATTTTCATACTTCAGTTTCCACGGCGTTCGAAGTTATCATTTCACATTTGAAACTTTGTTCGGTTAGGTTAGATATTTATGCAGATCATGGATGGAAACTACTCTTCGACAGTTATAGAGAGGTATTTTAGTATGAAAATACTCTTGGAGAAGCTTTCTAATTTAATTTATTTTCGGAAGATCATCTATATAGATAGAGACCACACTTCGACAGTTATAGACACGTATTTTAGTATGACAATATTCTTGAAGAAGTCCTCAAATTCTAATTTGTTTCCAGAAGATCATCTATGTATATAGATGGAGACCACTTTTCAATTTCAGCATGATTGCTGAAACTTATTCTTTGACTTACAAAATTTTCCAAAACTCCCTTAGTAGTTCTTTTGGAAACAAATACTCAACGTAGAAAATCTGTACTTTGTTAAACAGTGTTGTCTCCATGCAAATATGTACGTGTATCTAGCCATTGTTGGGAGAAGGAGTCTGTCGACGCTATTGTTTATCCGAAAAATAGTACACACAATTTTCTTAGAGCAGCCGACATACAGGGTACATAAGCTCTCGCCGACTGGTTTGTGTGGCGCCGGATGCTCCAAACAAAAGCAACAAGACTACAACGCACCATTAGCTTCGCGCATTTGTAGACTCCAAGAGGTGCTTGGCTTTGTGCAGTGCCGACGACCACGTTCAGTGGCGTAGAAACGCTGACACAATGCGGTACGGTCACAAAGCGTCGATTGCTCAGTGTTCAGATTCAAAGCGACCAAATACGGACGCGAAGCGCTAAATTTAACATACGAATCAATAGAATCAAGCGGTGGTTGGGCGAGCATAAGCGTGACGCCTCCAAAAAAGTTTAAATAAAATTACAACAAAGCAAGAAAGAAATAAAGTGGGAAAAACGTGCGTGCCAGTGCGTTTGCGAGTGTGTGTGTGTCAGTGAATAATTTTAAATTTGAATTTAGAATTTTACTTACAACATATTTGTTGTTTTTGTTGGCTAAAAAAAGTTGGACAGCTTACACACATTAACACAAGTTAATTTTTTTGCCTGCAAACCGCACAGTTGTCGGTGACCTAGTGGAAATGTTAAAAAAAATTTAAAACCAAAAATACCGTTATGTACGTGAAAGTCGAGAACGGAAAAGTGCTGCAAGTTTGTGGCAAGATTGCTTGCGTGACTCGGTTAGGTTGCAATCAAGCAGTTTTCGCGTTTAAAATTTTATATTTTTACTTTTTCTGCACTCAATCTCTTTGTGGTAGTTAGTTTCCTGCTGGCGTCATTTCTAAAAATTCACCGTTAACTGCATTCATCTGTGCACATGCCCACATTTGTACACGCACACGCACACATTTGTACACGTCCAACGCTGATAGTCACGGTGCGATAACTTTCCAAATACACGTGTACTTTTACTTGCCACATTTTTGTGTTACCGGAAAAACAAGAAAATTCGACAAATGGGAATTTGAGAATTTCAAAGCTTTTCAACTTTTGATTAGTTAATTCGCACTGGCATTTATTCTACTTTTTTCGTTTTTTAGCAATTGTTAGTGTGGGCTTGTTTTACCTTTTATTTCTTTTTTAACACTTGCCTCAGTTTGTTTTGATTGTGCTGCAGGTGTTTATCTTTATCTAAGGTGTATGTGAATATCCTGTTTTTGTGTTCATTTGCCTGTTTATATAGTTAATTGTGCGTGGCGTGTAAACAGCGTGTGGGTGTACTAAATGGGCAATTAAATTTAGAAAATCTTGTTTTGCACACATAATAGTAAAATTTCCACAGTTTATATCTGAAGCAAACTGATATTTGTTTTTTATTTTTATTTTTTTTGAGTTAATATCTAAATTACCAAAGCCATTTTTAATCTATCAATGTCTAACAATTATTCGAATAAAATATAACAATTCGCAAACATTTTCTCTAAACCCTATATTTTTAGGGGTTGTGACACTACAAATACTTTGTTATATACTAGCATACTTAATAACAGGTTCTCTTTAGTTCCCATAATCTGGAATTTATTTCAGCGATCACACCTTTCGCACCAAAACCCCTTTCCGTTTTTCTGTGAATATAGGCTGGTTTTTCCTAAAGTCCAAGCCCAATATCTGTCAGTGTTTCTTTTCCATTTTTAGAAAAAAAAGTAATGCATGTGAAAAATTCGTACGACTTCTTAATCAAAATCACATTCTTTTTGGTCTTAAATAATTTAATATTTCTAAAGACTTCTGTATATTTTAATACAAAAGTTTGAACTAGTTCAAAAGAACTCACATTTTCTCTTTTACTTTTGGAAAATTATCTTATTTATTATTGTTAATTTCATACTACAACTACCGAAGGTTTAAAATAATTGCATTAAATCGTATTATAATTTTGACTTTTCTCTTTGAATGAGGTGCAGGAACATCACCAAAAATTACACCTTTATCTTACCAAATGAGTAGATAAGTTTTGTGTTGAACAAGATGCGATAGAAAAGACATCTTCTTATTATTTCAAATTTCCTCGATAGTATGCGGTACTAAGACGCCTTCACAATACTTTTTTAATAATCGGACTTGGACCTCAGACATTTCATGCAAAGACTTTTATGGAAGTTTTAACTCCAAATTTCCATATTGTGGGTATAGTCATATTTAAGGGGTTATATATGTTAAAGTTTTTCCGAAAACTTCGTTCCTGTGATTTATATTGCCAAAAGAGTTTCCAACCAATTTAAATTTTGATTTAAAATTTTTCGTAATTTATTTGCCGTGTCCTTGAACGATTTCATTTTTTCGCTTAAATATTCATATCAATGTTATGAATTTTTCAATGCATTTCATCAGATGAAAAAAAGTAGTTTTTTTTTAGAAAATCTTCGCCGTTTACAGAAAAAAATGTTTCTCATTTCAATGGATCGTTCAAGGACAACACAAGTCCCCATACTAATTTGTTTGGTTATATGCTTTGAATTGAGCTGATGGACTGGAATCGTAGTTACTTTGACAATTATAAGTATAATATTTTTTTATGTTCTTGAGTTGATTTTACAGATTAGACATTGTACTAGCAAGACGTATACCAAGTATTCGATAAAAATATGGATACAAACCTCATACATATATAACTCCTTAAGGGGGGGTAAGGTTTGACAACTTTTTTTTCTTCATTATTTTTTTTATTTTTTTCCTGAACCATCAACATCTCAAGAATATTGTGTTAAAATTTTAGGTCATTCGGAGAAAAACTAACGAAGTTACAGCAGGTTGAATAATGGTACCACTAGCTACCTGCGCTGAGTGTACAAAACTTTGAATCGATTTTCCCAAATATGTCATTTTGAAAGTCGGTGACCAGCCTACAGAAAAAACTACTGCATCGATCGTTTTGAAATTTTGAACAAATATTCTACATATATATAGCTCTCGAATGACGTCGAGTTTTTCCAAAAATTTTAATTACTAACAATTTTACAATAACAAATATGTCGATTTTTTCGTCTAAAATCGTCATTTTGGCTTGAAAATGGTACCAAAAATTGGAAAATTGAAAGATTAAAAAAAACTCGACGTCAATTTAAAGATAAACTAATAAACTAAAGAAATCATTTTGATTTTTTGGTTTCGGATGATCCAGTGATGCTGTAGGCTGGTCACCGCCCAACAACTTTTTTCGAGGTGCCTGCAGAGATCGACGATAAATCCGTTATTCCTCGCTATTTTTCGATAAAAACTTTTTTTAAGTATCCTTCAAATGTTGTACTTTCATATAATAATAAGTAAAATAAACCCACAGCAATAATTTTTTCTAAAAAAATTCATGAAAAAAGGTCTTTTTTCGACGAAACAAACCTTACCCCCCCCTTAAGAAGGTTTCCATATAGATCAGATAGACCTTTTAAAACATTTCATTATTTTTTCTTTTTTAATCAGGTCATTTTTAGTGCATAATTTACATAATATCTGCGATAGATCATCATACACTAAAAGCGGTCACATAATGAATAACCCATATTGTATGCACCACCTAACTGTGCCCCTCTGGAGTCGCATACCACCTGCGTTACTTTCAATTGACAGCCCACTTTACTGTCGTAACTGTTGATTGAACTGTCTCGCAAAATCACTGTGTTAAACATATCCCCAGGATTCAAGTTCTTGTGTATCAGATAACGGAACATATATGTATGTTGTTGCAAGTTAATTTTTCCACTCTCGCTAACATACATATCCACTTTACATAAAAGCCAATAATGTACAAAGCAATATGGTTTTTTTATATAACTTTGTTTAGTTTTATAACTTCATAATTCTTCTCCACCCACTCTTTGCACGCCACTCAACAAATCAGCTTTATTGCCACAAACATTTCTTCGCACATTTTCCCAGTCAATCGAGCTGTGAATAGCGTCATCTGCCAATTAATACGGTTGCACTTCATATTCTTTACCTGCCTCCATTATCTATATTGTGTTGACATGGATTTACGAGGTGTGCAGTAATATTCGATTATAATAAAGAATAATATTGCGGCAATATGTGTGTGTGTGTGCGTGGTAAAGTGAGTAATGAAAAGTGAAGAAACCAATAAATCAGAAAAATATATGTGTTATGCATAAATCTACACATCTATGTACATACATATGCATACATATAAATATGATGACACACAGCATAAATAAGTGAAAAAAAAGACAAACGTTTGTTAATAAAGCAACGAGAAATATATTTGAATTGCGGATAATAAAAAAAAAATATTTAATCAATAATAAAAGCGAAAAAAATGATTCCTTTTTCATAAAAACATAATAAAATTATTTAGAAATTTTTTTAAAAAATGTTTTTTTATTTTATTTTTTTATCAACATTTCGTTTCTTCAGGCAGTGATTTAATTGTACACAAATTTTATCACATTTGATTGAAATGCTTTTGTGAAGTGAAACTTTAACCTCATTTGATGTAGTGAAATCCAACAGAAGTTTTTTGACAAAATAAAAATAAATTAATATTTCCCGAAATTTAGCATGCCAACATGGAATTGATAAGGAAGTATAAACAAGGGAACCTCACCACTGCCGATGTGCGCACTTTAAATAGTATGTATGCATGAGTTTAAAATACGAAAAAAAAAATTACATAATATACAGTATTTCCCCGTTAATAAATACCCTGTTAATTGGCTCTCTTTATCTTAATATAGTTGGGTTTGGTTTAGGGCTGTCTCGCCTACTTTTCTAAAATATGTACGAGTATATAATAAAATATTTTTAAAGTTCAACCGCATAACAAACTTTCCATGTTTTTCGGTATCCAGCACTTTAAGCAGCTATAATTCGAATAAGCTTAATAAAATCTGCAAGTCAATAAGCCAGAAATAGAAGCTTCGAGTATAAAAACAAGATTTTCTTTAAACTCATTAGGATACCCAATTTAGATGTAGTAGTGACCTATGTTTATATATCAAATATCATTGTAATCCAGCGTCGAACAACGAATATTTTATTTGAGAGCACCTACCTTGATTGATTCAAAGAATTATTGGAATCATGATTTCCAGGCTCTTTGACATGCAGCGCTTTATCCAGTTATCATTCTCCTAAGCTGAATAAGTGCTGAAGACGAAAAGCTCGGAAAAGTCTGTTATGAAATGTTATAATGAAAAAAATTAGCTTTAAACTAATTAGCTTGCCCAGTTATGGGCTGGGTAACGATAATCGATATATTGAGTGCAACTAAGCGCGGTAACACTGTATACGGTTTTGTGATAAACATTTCTTATTTAATATTAAACATGTAAATATTATCTGAAGTAACTTCATATTTTTCTTCAAATAAGTTGTTTTTTGCCTTTCAATAAAATGCATATAATTTCCAGTTTTTTATTATCACGGATGCGAGTTTTTTTCTTTCGAACAGGAAATATATGTATATAAAAAACCGCTACTACCGAACTACAAATTTTGTGGTTATTTCAGCACTGGTGCAAGAGATTTGTTAAAATTCATATTTGTACCAGAGCACCCCCTGATTTATCTTGCATATTAACGATATGAATGAATAAACTCAAAGTAGATTTTATTATCCCACAAGAAATGAGTTGAAAGGCTCTTAAGAAAAGGTTATTGGTGACAATTTGAAAAAATTGCTTTGGAATTTATCGTCAACCATTACCATCTCCCATTGAATTAGTTCTTCGATCGTTTTGAATTCCCATAATTTAATCCAGGGTTTAGTTTAGTAAATGTATATTATAAATTGTCTACGATGGAATGGGGTTAGAAGTTAATTGCTACCGCAACAGTGATTTTATAACAACAATTATTCGACAGCTAAATTCAATGTGAACATTACTAGAAATAATCAGTCGTTATTAGGTGAAATTATAAAGCGAATGTTATTGATCAGGGGCACACTTTTAAATACTATATCTTGCTTTATAGCCGAATAACTACGGAAACATATAATGTAAAACATACAGAAGAATATTAAACAAACACTGGAAATTTGTTATTTGAGCTATATGAAGAATATGGGTACGAATGATAAATTTCAGTAATATCATACATTAAAAGAAATTAAGCTAAGTTCAACATTCTTAATTAATTTTATTGAAATATCTGCATCGCTAACCGATTTGTAGTATACATACATATATACATATATATTACCATATATCAACCATAGTGATAGAAAACATTACATCAGGCATATGGAAGATACCTTACTCTTACCTAATCAAAACGTTTTTGAATAAGAGTTGTCAGGTTTACTGCTTGAGATTTATTTTAAATTTTATATTAACCCCTGAACTTTCAATTGTAAGTTTATGAGATATGAAATTCAACTAAGAAGTGTATTTCAATTGTATTTTTGACTGTTGATGTTTTAGAGCGTACTAGCTATAGGAGAGGTGTGATACTGGTTAATAACCAATTTCATTGTTCGCTCGCCAAAGCTTGATACTATTTTTCACTTTTCAATAATTTCAAAAACTACTTTCCTCTTCCAATTTTGTTGGTTAAGCTATAGTTCTCTAAATTTTTTGATTATTTTCGAATAGAGTTCTATTCAACTCGTCGTAACAAAACTATATCTTGACACTAAATTATAGCAAAGAGTACAATAATGTTGTGAGAGATTAAAAACACATTTTGGAATAATGATCGGTAAATTAGCTAATTACTTTTAAAATACTATAACAAAAGTATATTCAGTATTGTTTATTGTGAGTTTAATATAGTTTCACTAGCTAAATTTTATAACTGAATGACGATTATTCCATGTCACTCTTCATATCTCGGTGACAGGTTTATCGAAATTATTGCGCTTTAGATTAAGAAAATTTGGTGGGTGTGTCTCTATTCCGAGTAACCTTATTGTTGAATAGATTCGACGCATCATTTTGTACATTTTGAAACATATACCTATGAGTATATATGAGTTAGGTTTCTTCATTCGTAGTATAATATCAAAGTATACACCTCAAAGGAGGATAGAAACTCAGCCTCTACCTTGTATTTGTGTATAATTATATATTCACATACAATACATACATACTTGAAAGTAATTATTCTACTTTTCCAGAGGCTGACAACATTTCATTCGTCTATCTTTACACTACTTCCAATTAAAAGTCAGTCACGCTGCTTCTTATTGAAAATTGAGAGAAAACTACACATTTTTATGCAAATTAATTGAAATGTGTATGTATAGACGAGTGTGTGATGGCATTATACCGCGCTAGGTGTTGCCCAAATAAGAACGCAAATATTTTAAACGTAAAAAAAGTTGAAAATTGAATTAATGAGTTTTCGCATGAGATGACATCACTGAGTTGTTAATAATAGATTTGTAATAGACTAACACATTGACATTTAGCTACATAAATAAATTCTACTTACATACATATACATATATATATATTTATTTGTTCGCAGCATTTACCGCTTTGTTAGTTTTGCTTTTTACCGATTTTGCGTTTTACAATATATAATACCACAAAAAAATTCCGAAAATTTTGATTAAAAATGTATTGTTTATATGCTAACAGTATACGAGTACTATGAACTTATCTTCTAACCACAGTTATTTCCAAACCAAACATTTTGATAACGACCGTTGTAATATGTAGTTTTGTATTTAAATATATATCAGTACGTGAACAAATACATATGAGAATATCAACATTAATATGTATGCTTACACATTAATTCCTTTGTAAATTTATTTCATACTGTTTACGCACTGTTCTTTTAGCTTGAGGCTAATTATGTACACATCAAAGCATGAGTAACAATAAACTGCAAAACTTCATATAATAACATAAAAAATATACAACAAATGTGAAAATCGTTTAATGTTTCTACAATACATACATATGTGCATACAAGTGCAAAAAATATGTGTAAGATTGCAAGGATCAAGAATAAAGCCAATAAATAAAAGAGTAATCCCACCAAAGTATATAATTCAAAAGTAATCTTACATACGTAATAAGTGTGTACTTAACGTAATCAATGTAGTTTTGACTTTTATTATTTAATGTAAATATGCATTTATTTATGCATCCACCTACAACAGTTTTTCTACCACCCGCTCAAATCAAAATCAATGTTGTTTATTGACTGATGTCTTATTTACTTTGCTGATTTTTGATTTACTAAGCTCCAGACTTTGTTTTACATCCTGATAAGCGAGTGTTTATTTCGAAAGGAAATTACACCTGAACGCGTATTAGGGTGTCTATCATTCTTCAAATTTGAAAAATTAACGCTATAAACGTAATAAGAACGACTTTCACCGACGATTTATCACAATGAGTGAAATATGAATTAATACTTACATAGCTGAGTCCAATTGTCTTTTGTATGGTGAAAGTCCCCGACGTTCACATGGAATTCATCGACAGTCAATAAACAATAACTTGTACATTGACAAAGCTTTTTTAATATTGCTGTATGATAAATTTTTTTATTTCTACATCCTATTCTCGAGGTATAAATATTTTCTATAGTTTAAGTCAGCACTTTCGGGGTGTTGTTAAGGTTTTAGCATATGAGCTCCTTTATCAACTGGTTAGTAATAACGTTAGTTCTGATTAGTAGGTATAATTCCCATTAAGATTTTCATACACTATAATATAGATTATTTCCAAACGGACCTCCCAAAGTCCTAGATGCGTCGACAGACAATCATTGAACCTATAATATACTTTTACTTGTTACAATAATCGCCAATTTCATTTCTATAAACAAAATTATTTAGAAGTAGTCAAAATACTTCTAGTATATGTATATGCTGGAAGGTGTCTGATCCATTGAAGGTGTCTGAGGTGGAAATTGATTGACTCTCTCTTCTAGATTGTCAAGCACTTACTAAGAGCGTCCAATAGACGTCTACGATATTTATCGACCATTTTAGTAGTGTGTCTCAAAAGGCTTCGATAATATTTAGCTTAAACAATTTCCGATCAAAATATGTTAAATTGTATTGTTCCTTCTTTGCTGGCACAAATATTGCATATATACTGAACACCTAAAGTTTCATCCCTGGCAAATAATCAACTCTAAAATAATTTAATTTTTACATAATTCAATATTCCTATATTAGTTTTTCATACAACCACAAGCTATCAATCTATAAGTTAGCTTAGCATTAAATAGCACCTAATTAGCTTCATCTAGCCATCTAATTACGCAGTTAAATGGACAACTATTGATTAGCTGAAGCTCCGATGTGCCATAAAGTTTCTCTTGTGTTTGACGTTGTCTTGGTTCTTGCCCGAGCTATAAACAAATATAAACATAACAAGTAAGGAAAGGCTAAGTTCGGGTGCAACCGAACATTTTATACTCTCGCAATTTATTGAAGAAATTTTAATAAGATAACACAAAAATTTACCTATAAATTCGGCACAAAGTTTAATAGAATAACGAAAATCGTCCTATATAGTGTATGAGGGTTGAGGTAATTCCTGAACCGATTTCATTCATTTTCACCAGCTAGGTACACTATATCCAAAACTATACATGCACTTAATTTCGCAAAGATATAGTATCTCACATATTAACCAATACATATATGTAGATTAAAGCCCACTGTATTTTTGAAAAACCTATAATTAGACATATGGGACCTAGGAGATGTTATTATCCGATTTTAATACTTTTTGGAACAGAGACACAATATTAGAAGAAAACAATTTCCTCTGAATTACATTAAATTATCTAAGAGATTTACCAATATTTTCGGTTAAAATTTACCCTTAGGCGCTGAGTTCAACATGTCCGATATCTGGGGTCTTGAAAAGTTTTAGTCCGTTTTCGACAATTTTTTCTCAAGTGAAGCCAGAGATGATATGTACTATTTGTGTAAAGTTTTATTCCGCTACCTTCATTGGTTCCTTATGTATACATTATAAAGTGAAGGAATCAGATGGAATTCAAAATTGAGTTATATGGGAAGTTGTCGTGGTTATGAACCGATTTCATCCATTTTTCACATGTGTCATCAGGGTGTCAAGAAAGTATTATATACCGAATTTCATTAAAATCGGTCGAGTAGTTCCTGAGATATGGTTTTTGACCCATAAGTGGGAGATGCCACGCCCATTTTTCATTTTGTAAAAAAATCTGAGTGCAGCTTCCTTCTGCTATTTTGTATGTAAAATTTAGTGTTTCTGACGTTTCTCGTTAGTGTGTTAACCCACTTTTAGTCATTTTCAACCTAACCTTTGTATGGGAGGTGGGCGTGGTTATTATCCGATTTCTTTCATTTTTGGACTGTATAAGGAAACGGCTGAAAGACACGACTGCAGAAAGTTTGGTTTATATAGCATTATTGGTTTGCGAGTTATATACAAAAAACCTATTTGAGGGCGGGGTCACGCCCACTTTTCCAAAAAAATTACATCCAAATGTGCCCCTCCCTAATATAATCCTATGCTCCAAATTTTATATTCATAACTTTATTTATGGCTTAGTTATGACACTTTATAAGTTTTTGGTTTTCGCCATTTTGTGGGCGTGGCAATGGTCCGATCTTGCCCATTTTCGAAAGCAACCTCCTCAGGGTGCCAAGGAATACGTGTTCCAAGTTTCGTTAAGATATCTCAATTTTTACTCAAGTTATCCGTTGCACGGACAGACGGACGGACGGACGGACGGACGGACAGACAGACATTCGGATTTTGACTCGTCTCGTCACCCTGATCATTTTGATATACATAACCCTATATCTAACTCGTTTAGTTTTATGACTTACAAACAACCGTTAGGTGAACAAAACTATAATACTCTCTTTAGCAACTTTTGTTGCGAGAGTATAAAAATAAATGTCTTCGTTGTTTTAAGTTAGCCTCCAAAATCATGATATTTGAATTCTAATTTCAAAAACTAGTGTACTGAAACACCATTTTTAATTCTGCTATGTAAGATATGGATATGGATATAAGTATATACTAAAACAAGTAAGGAAGGGCTAAGTTCGGGTGTAACCGAACATTTTATACTCTCGCAATTTATGTATTTAACCCATATATTCGTCATATATATTGTATAAAGTCCATTGAAAGTTGGAAACCATAATATTAGGTTAGAAGCACCGAGGTCCTTGTGTTCGATATATGGGGCCTTAAAAACCTATGGTCCGATTTCGACGATTTTTAGAATGGGGCTGCCACACTATTAGCATAGTATTTGTGCAAAGTTCTGCACCGATATCTTCACTAGTACTTACTTTATATATTGTAATGTAAACGATTCAGATTGTCTTCAAAGTTCTGATATATAGGAAGTAGGCGTGGTTGTGAAGCGATTTGGCCTATTTTCACAACATATCATTGGGATGTAAGGAAACTATTACAAACCAAGTTTCATTGAAATCGGTCGAGTAGTTCCTGAGATACGGTTTTTGACCCATAAGTGGGCGACGCCACGCCCATTTCCCATTTTGTAAAAAAATCTGAGTGCAGCTTCCATCTGCCATTTCTTATGTGAAATTTAGTGTTTCTGACGTTTTTCGTTAGTGAGTTAACCCACTTTTAGTAATTTTCAACCTAACTTTTGTATGGGAGGTGGGCGTGGTTATTATCCGATTTCTTTCATTTTTGGACCGTAGTAGGAAGTGACTAAAAAAAACGACTACAAAAAGTTTGGTTTATATAGCTCTATTGGTTTGCGAGATATATACAAAAATCTTTGTAGGGGGCGGGGCCACGCCCACTTACCCAAAAAAGTTACATCCAAATATGCCCCTTCATAGTGCGATCCTTCATACCAAATTTTATTTCCATAGCTTTATTTATGGCTTAGTTATGGCACTTTATGTGTTTTCGGTTTTCGCCATTTTGTGGGCGTGGCAGTGGTCCGATTTTGCTCATTTTCGAAAGCAACCTTCCTATGGTGCCAAGAAATAAGTGTGCCAAGTTTCATCAAGATATCTTAATTTTTACTCAAGTTACAGCTTGCACAGACGGACGGACGGACGGACGGACAGACAGACATTCGGATTGAACTCCACTCTTCACCCTGATCACTTTGGTATATATAACCCTATATCTAACTCGTTTAGTTTTGGGTGCTACAAACAACCGTTATGTGAACAAAACTATAATACTCTCTTTAGCAACATTTGTTGCGAGAGTATAAAAATAAACTCGTCTATAGGAATAGACGCTTTAGCACAGCGGTATGATATCATTAGTCAATAAAAAATACTGACAACAATTCATTAAATATGCCCGATACACACATGAGCAACGGCAACGAACCGCTCAACATTTGTTGGAATAATATTGGTGTGAGTGTCGTCATACTGTCTCGTGCTGAGTAATGTTACAAACCTACCATAACATTTGAATATTTTGTGTGGCCACTTAGTAAGAATTTCGATTTACGGAAATCTCTAAAAATATATATATGTTTTTCTTGGATTAGTATGTTTTTACTATATACATAGAACTTGTAAGTCGAATATTCAATTTGAAACAACCAACTTTAATGATGGTCTGGATTTTAGAATCAGTCAAATCGAGTGTATCAGATTCAGTTACAACTTATTTAGGGTATATTTAGAAAATAAGGCGATAGTTTCTAGTGAACGTAGGAACGAAGACATTATCATTACATAAGTAGATCTCAATGGAAAGCTGATCTGTGGTTAAAGACGTACTTCTAGTGCATATCTACTAAGATCTTCTTCCATATCGAATTTTATTAAATTTTTTAATCACTTTCTTAAGTGTAAAAATGGTTGCAGACCAGAAAAAATTGTCTTAGTTCATTTTCTGATCTAGTTAAAGCCTAACACAAGCGCACGACAGAAGTTGACGAACAATTGGACTTTTTACTTGAAAGACTATCTTTGTTTCTTTACTCGAAATGCATTGAATACTCTTGGAGTGCTGTAGTCTGTGTATCAGTGATCATATGCTTATAAAATGGGATTAAGCTTAGTTCAAAGATCTCTCTATAAATATATATGTATCTGGAGAGTGAAAAATGAAATCAACAAATATCTAGCTCTACCCACTTCAACCGCAATGTTTATAAAACTTTCATTTGGACCTTTTTAACCCGCGATTTGAGGACCAGAACCATAAATTTATTGGGGCAAATTATGACAATGTATTAAGAAGGGTATCAAATATACATATTTGCTACAGTGGGAGTCTCTTCGACTCTTCGACTCTTCAAACATCGTTTATTCATTTTTGAGTACATATGTATATGAATTGAAGGTTCTAAGAAATCATTAAATAGGTTTACACTGCAAGTCCATCAGCCCATCAACTAAATACACTAATACCGAACTGGATCTATTTATATACTTGTAAGCCCAAAATTATTAACTGGCTAGTTATCACAATACCGTCCACTATTGGAACCACATTTATATTAAGAAAATCTCACAAAAATTTTGTGTCTCGAATTTTAATTGATTTTTAAGAAAATCAAGATTTAATAAGATTGATTTAAAAAAGTCACAGATACTTCTTATTCACCGCGCCGTTGCCCACTGGGATCCAGAGCAAATTTAAGGCCAAATGCCAATCGATTGTTCAATAAACTAATCAAAGCACTCAAGCCCATACCGCACGGAATATGTGGAAGTGAACTAAAAGAAACAATTGTGTTTAAAACATTTTAGAATAATCTCTCGAATAGACAAGATGTACCGATAATATTGAAAGCCCACGGAGAGATCAGAATTTACCATGCTGCGCACAACAGAATCCTCAAAATCCCACTGATAGCAAATTGTGGCGATAGTCTTCTGTGACTTGCGATCCCACGCGAACATAGTTGCCATCTGTATGCGTTGGTGTATTCGCTGCCAGTAGCTAATGTCCAGACCCTCGCGTGACGCGGATGCCGCTATTTGGTAATTATGTTTAGTATACCGTGCAGCGAGTGCCGTTTTGGTCATTATCGAACGCGGATCGGTCCATTCGAGTAGTAATTCCGCACCCAGCGCCCACGAGTTGGTAATGGAACGCATCAGCGATATGGTGCTGCGACCCCGTTGCGAATGGGCATTGTACATGTTCCAGGTGAGTGTAGTCGATGGACGCGTTAGTTCGATGGTTGACTGAGTTTCCAGTGGTAAATCTTCGGATGCGCGTTGCATGGCAGCCTCCAGTCGTAAGGCGTGGTGCGGATAAAAAATCATGCTGACATTGGAGGCTAGTGTGGTTGGATTTATGTCAGCCATGATGGTGGGCGTTTGCTTTTGAAGATGGTGATAAAAGGTTAAAAACTATTTATAACATTTTCCAACTTTAAATGACATACTAAAAAATCATCATATAGGCGCAAAGAGTAATTGCCGCCGAAACGAAATCCCGAGGGTCGCGTGTGACTCCACAACCAATTGCATGTGATAATTTTGTTGGCCGCTAGCCGATGTGCGTAGTCCAATTCGATGCCATCGTAATATTTCGGATTAATACGTTGTGCCAATAGATGGAGATCGTGTATATTGCCGGGATTCTTTTTCTCCGAAGAACCGGGATAGAGCTGAAAGCATGCTGGAAACTGTTGGGTGCACTTCTGTGGGCACCAATCGCACGTCATGGATGTGAGGAACCGGTAAAAATAAGGCCAATGCACGTTTTAATTGTCGATTTTTGTTTGCACAAATTGTAAATTAATACAAAATATAAAATATATATACACTCGTTATGGTTAAACGTTTCGTTAGCGTCACTGAACTTTCGTAGTTTCCCAGAAATAAAAATGAGAAGCAGATATTTCAATTTACAAAATTGTGACTGTTTTGAATTTGAAAATATTGAATGGAAACGTCATAAAGAGAGTGATCCAAAGAAGGTGAGGCAAGTGTGTATTTTATAAAAGTACAGCACACTCGGTTTATATTTAACTGTGGTGAATAAGTAATTAATATTTTTATTCCTAATTCACCATGAAGTGTAGAATAATGAACTACAAGTTTCAAAAGAACTATTACTCGATAATAGTGCTAGTCTTTTCCTTAAATAATAAAATTTTTACAAATATGAATGCGATTTTCACTATAAAACATTACAAGAACTGCCATGGCAACGACATTTTAACAATGAACCGCTCAGAGATGGCTGATTAATATACTAAGCTAAGCCGTTCACTGCTCAGCCGCTCATTCTGTGGTCGTCGCCTAAGGAAGTAAGGACTTCCATTCTGATCAAATAAATATTTTATTTATATTGTTTAATAGAACTTCTGCCATTAAACTGAAAATGACAATGATTGAGCAAATCCAAAATGAAACGGCCCATTTTACAAATTTATATAGTTATGCAATACTCTTACTGATCACCGAAGTATACTATCAGAGCCAGACCTATATTTGGGAATTGGTTTCTTCTTTTATGGTAATCCATTTTATATTAAGTACAGTGGAATATATATATATATATATATATATGTTTGGCGTAGGAACCGCTTTCTGTCTTTTCATTCGCTGAACTATGTCAATGTTGTCATCTAAGTCGTACAGCTCAGCGTTCCATCGTCTGCGGTATTCGCCGTTGCCAATATTCAGAGGACCATAAACCTTCTGCCCCATAAAGTAGGACGCGAATGATGAGGAACTTGTAGAGTTTGGTTTTTGTTCGTCGAGAGAGGACTTTACTTTTCAATTTCCTACTCAATCCAAAGTAGCACCTGTTGGCAAGACTGACGTTGTTAGTTTTGTTAACGCTGGTTCCCAAGTAGACGAAACTATCTACGACTTTAAAGTTATGATTGTCAACAGAGACGTGAAAGCCAAGACGAGAGTGTGCTTACTGTTTGTTTGATGACAGGAGATATTTCGTGTTGTCCTCATTCACCACCAGACCCATACGTCTCGCTTCCTTATCAAATCTGGAAAAAGCAGAAAGTTGCTTCCGATGATATCAATATCATCGGCGTATGCCAGCAGCTGTACACTATCATATAAGATTGTAGCTTCTCTAATTAGCTCTGCAGCTCGTATTATTTTTTCCAGCAATAGATCGAAGAAGTCGCACGATAGTGATTTACACTGTCTGAAACTGGTATCGAACGGCTCAGAGAGGTCTTTTCCGATCCTGACGGAGCTTTTGGTGTTGCTCAACGTCAAGATAGCCGTATTAGTTTTGCAGGGATACCAAATTCAGACAACGCGGCATATAGGCAGTTACTTTCCGTGCTAGTGGAATATACATGGTCAAAATTAATCAGATTTGTCTAATAACATACACAACAAGTAAGGAAGGGCTAAGTTCGGGTGTAACCGAACATTTTATACTCTCGCATTTTATTGATGTAATTTTATAAAGATAACATAATTCGACCCATATATTGGGTATAAAGTTCAATAGAATATTGAAAATCATCATAAATAGTATATGGGGACTGAGGTAATTCCTAAACCGATTTCACTCGTTTTCACCACCAAGACACAATGTATCGAAGACTATACGCTCACTTAATTTAATATTACTTATAATTAGGTATATGGGATCTGAGGGAAGTTATGACCCGATTTTTACCATTTCAGGTACAGAGAGAAACTGTTATAAGAAAAAAATTCAGAGGGAATGAATTACATTAAAATATCTGAGGGATTTACCTAAGTATATTTTCGGGGAAAAATTACCCTTAGGCACTGAGTTCTTCATGTTCGATATCAGGGGCCTTGAAAAGTCATGGTTCGATTTTGACAATTTTTTCACAAGTGATGCAATAGATCATATACAGTGTTTGTGTAAAGTTTTATTTCGCTATCTTCATTGGTTCCTAATGCATATATTATAAAATGAAGGAATAAGATGAAATTTAAAAATGAGTGGTTAAATGGGAAGTTGTCGTGGTTGTGAACCAATTTCGTCCATTTTTCACACGTGTCATCAGGGTGTCAAGAAAATATTATATACCGAATTTCATAGAAATCTGTCCAGTAGTTCCTGAGATATGGTTTTTGACCCATAAGTGGGCGACGCCACGCCTATTTTCCATTTTGTAAAAAAATCTCAGTGCAGCTTACTTCTGCCATTTCTTATGTAAAATTTGGTGTTTCTGACGTTTTTCGTTAGTGAGTTAACTCACTTTAAGTAATTTTCAACCTACCTTTGTATGGAAGGTGGGCGTGGTTATTATCCGATTTCTTTCATTTTTGGACTGTATAAGGAAATGGCTAAAATAAACGACTGCAGAAAGTTTGGTTTATATAGCTTTATTGGTTTGCGAGTTATATACAAAAAACCTATTTGGGGTGGGGTCACGCCCACTTTTCCAAAAAAAAATACATCCAAAATGTGTCCCTCCCTAATGGGATCCTATGTTCCAAATTTCATTTTCATAACTTTATTTATGGCTTAGTTATGACACTGTATAGGTTTTCGGTTTCCGCCATTTTGTGGGCGTGGTAGTGAACCGATTTTGCCCATTTTCGAAAGCAACCTCCTCAGGGTGCCAAGGAACATATGTTCCAAGTTTCATTAAGATATCTTAATTTTTACTTAATTTAATTTTTTCGATTGACTGCGTAGCCTTAGTATGTATATTCTAATCAACGAGCAGCCAATTGGAAAATTTATTAACATGTACTTATGTATACATACAATTATCTATGAATATACAAACAAAAATTTAGTTTGACTGTTCTGCGGCCGACAAACCAACAAACCGCTGAAAATGCAAATGCTTTCTTGGCATTCGCGTCAATATTTGATGGATATATTTGAGATATGTGTGGTCTCACACACCCTGTAGGGATTCAACATAATATTATATTAGAACTCACTAATTTTCTAAAGTCGTATCTATATTCTACTAGGTTCAGTAAGAGACGAATACAACAAATAATTATATAAGAAAGAACTGACTTGATTAGAGTGTGTGACCTTCATGAGGTGGGTCATGGTAACATCTGAAATTGCTTGGTGGGTGTGTTGTTGTAAATATGTAATTCCTGTAGGGATTCAACATAATATTATATTAGAACTCACTAATTTTCTAAAGTCGTATCTATATTCTACTAGGTTCAGTAAGAGACGAATACAACAAATAATTATATAAGAAAGAACTGACTTAATTAGAGTGTGTGACCTTCATGAGGTGGGTCATGGTAACATCTGAAATTGCTTGGTGGGTGTGTTGTTGCTCATTTGTTTACATTCGGAAAAAAATATTTGGCCAACAAATCAATGCGAGCACATTTACATACATACACACATTACACTTGCCTCCGCCGGAAAATAAAAACAATTATGGAATCTTCACTGAGAAGAAATGCTGCAATCTGTTCTTTTGTACAATTTTTTTGCTTTTATATTTTGTTCGAGTTTCTGTATCCAAATTGGCTACAAATTGCGGCAAGTAAATAAACATACTGCGCATCTCAAGGGAAAGCATCAATAAAGGAATTCTGCCAAACTCGTAAATAGCTTATAATAAAAGCTGTTTTCGTTGTTTACTAAATTCGATATGTGTTTTCTGGCATTCGTGAAGAATCTTTGATTATTTGTGTTCGCTATTAATTATATAAATACATGATTTTTATTATATTAAATTTACTGTTTTTGTATCATTCATCACTTATCGATAAAACTAAACCAATATTATTCTCCGTTGAGGAAACAACATAAGAAATATTCAATCTGTCATTCGAGAAATATCATTAATTGTTTGATGCAAATCAAAGTTCCGAGATAAGTAGTGAAAAATGCAATTGAAGTGATAAAACATGTTTTTATACTCTCGCAACAAATGTTGCTAAAGAGAGTATTATAGTTTTGTTCACATAACGGTTGTTTGTAACACCCAAAACTAAACGAGTTAGATATAGGGTTATATATACCAAAGTGATGAGGGTGAAGAGTGGAGTTCAAATCCGAATGTCTGTCTGTCCGTCCGTCCGTCCGTCCGTCTGTGCAAGCTGTAACTTGAGTAAAAATTAAGATATCTTGATGAAACTTGGCACACTTATTTCTTGGCACCATAGGAAGGTTGCTTTCGAAAATGAGCAAAATCGGACCACTGCCACGCCCACAAAATGGCGATAACCGAAAACACATAAAGTGCCATAACTAAGCCATAAATAAAGCTATGGAAATAAAATTTGGTATGAAGGATCGTACTATGAAGGGGCATATTTGGATGTAATTTTTTTGGGGAAGTGGGCGTGGCCCCGCCCCCTACTAAGTTTTTTGTACATATCTCGCAAACAAATAGAGCTATATAAACCAAACTTTCTGCAGTCGTTTTTTTTAGCCATTTCCTTATACAGTCCAAAAATGACAGAAATCGGATAATAACCACGCCCACCTCCCATACAAAAGTTAGGTTGAAAATTACTAAAAGTGGGTTAGGTTAGGTTAGGTTAGGTTTGTAGGCAGATCTCTGCAAAGACAGAAGATCTCACTTAGACAGCCTGGTGCTGTCCATTGTGGTACCAATAAAACTCCCTGTGGATCATAGACCTTTAAGATTCAGCAAACCGCTTGGAATCCGTTACAAATTTCTTAAGACTGGTAATATCGATTCTAGCCAATTCGCTAGGATCGCCGAAAAAGGGCTTTCCGAGTTGTTTCAACCTCAGTCTGGCAAAAGCTGGACAGTGCAGTAGGAAATGCTTGGATGATTCCATCTCGCCTTCCTCCATACAGCTTTGGCAGCTTGCATCTGCCGCGATCCCAAGTCTAACCGCATGGGCACCCATTGGACAATGTCCAGTAAGTACACCCATAATGGCGCTGAGATGAACCTTGCCCAGAGAAAGCAGTTGAAAGGACCGCTTACGGTCCACAGAGGGCCAGAAGGACCTCGCCACTGCACAAGTACTGGTAGTTGACCAGCGTTTGACGAGCTCATGCGTAGTCTGCATGTCCAGCGCTCTTGCCCAGGTGGACCAAGGACTACCAATACGCTCCCATTCCGACGTCAAAGTAGCTAGGGTACCCTCCCTTGCAAGCTTGTCCGCTATACAGTTACCAGCGATCCCGCGGTGACCGGGTACCCACACTAGTCGAATTGCAAAATAGCTAGAAGCTATTGATAAGGATCTAAGACACTCCTTAACTAGCACAGAGCGTACTGTCATCGATTCCAATGCCAGTATTGCCGCCCTACTGTCGGAGTGAATACATACCTCTCTAAAAGAGGTCACCATACGAAGCAGTGCGTCCACTGCTACTTTGATTGCTGCGACCTCTGCTTGGAAGACACTACAGTGGTCAGGTAGCCTAAAGCTGGTATTGATAGAGAGCTTTCTGCAGAAAACTCCCCCTCCCACCTTTCCCCTTAGCTTCGATCCATCCGTGAAAAAGCTGACTGCACTTCTCCTCCATTGACTTCTACCTTCCCACATATCCCTCGTAGGTACATGTGCAGAGAAGAAACCTCTTGGGGACGGTCCGCGGTGCAGTGGTCCAAGTAGTCAGGGATGCAATCGAACCGACGGAGAATTTCAGTATGCCCCTGCTTGGGACCGATCAAGTACCCAGCGTCTCTGAGTCTAACAGCGACCTTTGCCGCAGTACACCTACCTGCGATATCAACAGGTGCGATGTTTAAAATGGCATTTAGAGCCATTGTAGGTGTAGTTCTTAGCGCTCCGCTGATTCCAATGAGAGCCGCTCTTTGGACACGCTCCAGCTGCTTAGCTAGTGTGACTTTCTCGAGTGCCCTCCACCAGACGACAACGCCATAGAACATTATTTGTTTAATAATGGTCTCATACAACCATAAAACCACTTTCGGTGAGAGACCCCACCTTTTACCAATAGCCCCTCTACAGCAGTAAAGAGCTACCGTAGCCTTTCTTATCCTCTCCTCAATGTTTGGCTTCCATGAGAGCTTCCTATCAAGAATAAGCCCCAGGTATTTCACCTTGTCCGCAGGTTGCAGACTGGAGCCTCCTAATGAGGGGAGAGTGGCGTTTGGAATTTTATATCTTCTTGTGAATAAGACGAGTTCCGTTTTACTCGGGTTTATGGCTAAGCCACTTCTATGCGCCCAGCGGGTAACCACTTCTAGGTAACCTTGGGTCATTTCATATACGGTGCTTAGGAATTTTCCTTTGACTAAAAGGGCTACATCATCAGCATAGGCCGTCACTCGACAGCCTTGATTTTCAAGTTCCCCCAGAAGGTCGTTCACCACCAGGATCCAGAGCAAAGGGGAGAGAACGCCACCTTGCGGGGTACCCCTATTTACAGTCCGGAGCGCATAAACGCTTCCCCACTCCGCAAAGACAGTTCTGTCGCTGAGCAGACTGTAAATGAGGTGCTTAAGGTTCGCTTCTACCCCAAAATCGTCTAATGCGGCAATGACCGCTTCCGGTCTTACATTGTTAAAGGCCCCCTCGATATCGAGGAAGGTACCTACCGCGTAATCATTATTTAAGAGGGCTTCCTCTATCCACGACACTATCGAGTGTAAGGCGGTGTCCACCGACCTCCCCTTACAGTAGGCGTGTTGAGCTTTAATGAGCTTATTTCTAGGGATTTTGTCCCTTATGTACAGATCCATGAGCCTCTCCAGCGTCTTCAAGAGGAACGAGGAGAGGCTAATAGGCCTGAAATCTTTTGCAGTAACATGAGAGCTTTTACCTGCTTTTGGGATGAAAGACACCTTAACCTGCCTCCAAGCCTCCGGAATATGACCCAGTCTGACGCAGTTCGCGTAGATCGGTGCCAGCCAGCTGCATGATACCTTGGCCGCTCGCTGTAGCTGCGCAGGTATGATGCCATCTAGTCCGGGGGACTTGTAAGGTTTGAAAGAATTCAACGACCAAGTAAGGTGGCGGTCATCCAGAAGGGTTTCGAAGGCGCTTTCGCCCCCTTGAAGCTCTCCGAGGGATACTCTTTCCGCTGATTGGTTTTTTGGGAAATGAGCATCCAAAAGTAGCTTTAGTGACTCCTCACTGCTCGAGGTCCACTCACCAGCACCATTTCTCAAGTAACCCACGGATGTTGGGCTCTTGGACAGAATACGCCTAAATCTCGAGGACTCCTGGCAGCCTTCCACGCTTTCGCAGTAGGCTCTCCAAGAAGACCGTTTGGCCTTCTTCATTTCCGACTTAAAAATGGCAAGTCCCACCTTATACAAAGCCCAATCGTCACCTAGACCACTTCTACGGGCTTTATTGAAAAATCTTCGACTTGAAGATCTGAGCTCCGAAAGTTCCGGCGTCCACCAAAGAGGTTTCCCTTTGCCTTTCTGAGAT
This sequence comes from Zeugodacus tau, assembly GCA_031772095.1. Classification (NCBI taxonomy): domain Eukaryota; kingdom Metazoa; phylum Arthropoda; class Insecta; order Diptera; family Tephritidae; genus Zeugodacus; species Zeugodacus tau. The sequence goes on along the minus strand of CM062649.1, from coordinate 53,961,564 downwards.
CTCAGAGGACAGGAACTTTCAAGGGCCATCCTGCACCCAGAGCTGAAAACTTCGACACACTCATCAATAGCATTGGCCGAGAGAACTGAGTCTCGTGGGGGCGCTGCCGGAAGAGCTGAACGAAGCTTCCTACAATAAAGAACCCAATTTGTATTCTTAAGGTTCCTAAAAGGTTTGCGAACTGGACAGGCTCTGTCCAGGTTGAAACTGATATACCTATGGTCCGAAAAGGAGTGATCATTGAGAACTTTCCATTCCGAGATCAAGGGTACGACGTCTCTAGTTACTATGGTAAGGTCGAGGACTTCCTCCCTACCCGCAGTCACGAACGTAGGGGAGTTCCCCCTATTGCATACAAATAAATCAACACTACTTATAAAATCAAAGAGCGACTCACCTCTAACGTTTATGTCCGAGCTTCCCCAGACAGTATGTCTTGCGTTGGCATCCGAGCCAATGATGGCGTTGACTTTCCTACGCCTGGCCTCCCAGAGAGCCTTTCTCAGTATAACGGGAGGTGGTTCCACCTCGTCGTCGTGCGGCATATAGGCCGAGATTAGCCAGAGTTCTCCGGCATCACCCTCCAATCTGGTGGTCACAACGTCTCCGCTACTGTAATTGGGTAAGAGGAAAACGTTAAGTTCATTACGGACAAGCATGCAAGCTCTGATTTTACCTGCGCCGCTGGCTGTCATTAGCTTGTGGCTCTTCGTCCTTAAACCCGATACACCGTTGCTCCTTAGCCACGGCTCCTGGATCAGGACGACGTCGGCTTCGTCCAATCCTAGACGAAGCAGTAAGTTGGCGGATGCCGCCTTTGCGTGTTGGAGATTAATTTGCAGGATCTTCATCCTCCAAACTCTTCTCCAACAGTGCGAGTTCCGCACTCTCCATACATTCGGCTCGATCCTCCTCGAACAATTTTGACGAGATTGAAGACGGATCCGTCTCCAATACTCGCCGTGTCCGAGTGGGATGAGTCAACATCCATACCCGTTTGGGCATCAATTCCCTCCTCTCCCGCTCCTGGAGGTAGTGGGACATCGGCTTTGGCATCGGTGGGGAGGACCCGAAGGACCACCTTCTCGAAACCATAGCTGATGACCCCCTTTACATCGCTGAGAGGACCCAAGGACTCCTTATTCAGAAGTATCAGCGCTTGCCGATATGGCTCCTGAGTTTTCTCTAGCCGAATGACCTTCCAATCTTGAACGGGAAGAGAAGGATTGCAGTACCGCAAGATTTCTTCGATCTCTCCCGGAGTGGAGGGTTCGGCGGGGAGCCACACCCGAGCACGAGGGCGTAGTGGAAGTTCTTCCTTAGCCACCGCTTCGAGCTTAGCCCCCTTCCAGACCTCTCCCACCAGGGACACCGCTTCCTTGTACAAGGATGCTGATCTTTCATCAGCGTACCTGACAAGCTTGTGGATGCCGTAGTGCCATCCTGCGCTCTCGCAGCTTGGAGGGGGACCAGGGTTTCCTCTGATCACCCTCATGAAAACCGCGGAAATGGCCGCCGCGACCCGCTTCCATTCCTCATGGGAGATGGCTCCATCTTCCCTGCTCCGGTCGCACACCCCAAGCTCAATTGAGTTTGGCGATTTCGCTAAACTTCGGGGCCTCTCCAGTCCGAGGTTTCTTGCCAAGAGAGGATTCCCCCTCGAACGACCTTTGTCGCTTAGCCTGCGATTGAGTTCCACCCAATCCCACCGGTTTACCATCACCACCGTCGCTAAGCACCTTCCTAGCCCACTCAAGTGTGCTAGCATGCTGCCCAGGTTTCTGCTCAGCATGCTCGCCACCGTAGCGTTCCAAGATCTTGGCTGCCATGCGGCGGTCCGACTTCAACTTTTTGGATGCCGACACCTGTTTCCTAGCGTTTGCTCCGGGCCCCGGAACTCCTGTGAGCTTAGCAGAGGCTCCTTTACTAGTGCTGGCGACTTCGCCTCGCACACCCGCCACACTAACCGCTGTTTTCGGCAGGCTTCCGCCGACAGCGCCTAACATCTTGCCCTTTACGGGGGGTAACCTCACCTGCGGAGGTTTTGTAGTTTCACCGCCTTTCGCGGTAGACGATTCCGTCGCCGCCGGCTGTGAACCTCCCGGGACACTGTCCGTTTTTAAAGTCGATTTCGACTTTCCATCTCCCACTTCCGTTTTTTTGTTGTTGCTATTCATGATTTAATTGGGTCCCCACTCAGAGCCGCTATCCATCTCCCGGAAGGTAGTCGCCTTTAAAGTGGTCCCAAGGTTATCTCAGTTAAGAGGCCAAGGCGAGGGTTGACGCACGCCCTTATGGGGCAATGCTTTCAGAGCCGACCAGCGTAAAGAGGGAGTCTTCTCAACCTGCACCTACCACATCAACTTAAAGATGACGGGAGTGGAACGTACTCCGAGGCCTGCCAGGGTTTTAACGGGACGGAAGCAGCCTTGGCATTAACCCACCAGCCATTTCTGTAGAGTGTCACCCCTACATACTCAGGTGGCAGAATACCAAGACCACCAGCCCAGGTAATAACCAAATCCAAAACAAGTTTCAAAAATCTTAGTCCGTGTCGGTCCAGGGTCGTAGTCCGTGAGGAGCTTCCAAAAGGCCGTGGAGGCCGCAGGTCATTTAGCGTTACCCAGGATGCACCACTAGGAGGCGACCCGCTCTACATCCCTGTGGGTTGGGGTGGGTTAACTCATTAACGAAAAACGTCAGAAACACTAAATTTCACATAAGAAATGGCAGATGAAGCTGCACTCAAATTTTTTTACAAAATGGAAAATGGGCGTGGCGTCGCCCATTTATGGGTCAAAAACCATATCTCAGGAACTACTCGACCGATTGCAATGAAACTTGGTTTGTAATAGTTTCCTTACATCCCAATGAAATATTGTGAAAATAGGCCAAATCGCTTCACAACCACGTCTACTTCCTATATACCACAACTTTGAAGACAATCTGAATCGTTTACTTTACAATATATAAAGTAAGTACTAGTGAAGATATCGATGCAGAACTTTGCAAAAATACTATGTTAATAGTGTGGCAGCCTAAAGAATAGGTTTTGAATAATTACTTGAGGCTGTCTCTTAGTTATCCTAAGTATTTACTAGCAAGTCTTTTATATTTCCAAAACATATTATTCACTTCGCTTCATATTGCACAACGCCATAGAGGCACCATTGTCAGTAGAGGTTTACTTGAAAAAGATGATTTCGAGGGCTGGTTCAATAGCCGCTATTTTATGTTATATTATGTATATACTTAACAAAACTTGAAGTAGAGCAATCCGATTTTTTTAGCTGTAGACAGTTCTAACTCCTTAGGAGTAAAAACTTTTTTATTTATGGTTTAAATTTTAAGCTATTTGACTTCTGCCTTCCATTTTTGTACAGTTTGATTCACATACGAGTATAGTTCTCCCGTACTTGATCTATCCCCTTTGTAAGTCAGCCGATAACTTAAGATCCATACACTTTATGATTATTATTTCTGTTCTCTTTATTGATAGAACGTTCAATATAAAATTATTATAATCATTTTCATCAAACAACAAATCATCTTTAAGACTTTATTTACAACGACTAATAAGTGGATCGTATGTTTCGTCAAAATCTTGAAAAAACGTAGAAATTTGTATCTTGCGATTCCTGAAGTGTGTTATTTTTAAAACTAAAGTATTAATAAGAATCTTACCTACTTCATCAGTAATGCTAAGTGCTTTCGATTAGCGATAGAATAGCAAATATAATAAGTTATCTCGTGAACTGAGTACACAGTTCGGGAACACAGAGACATTTTTATCGGAATTATGTGGTATGATCGTTGCTCGTTGTGGGTGAACTTTTAGTTCTCATTGTTTCAATGTACCCAACTCTCTGTTGTATCCTTCAAACAAATTATAGAAGCATAAGGAGTTTTGAGAGTCCTAGATACAATTATCTATGACTTTAGTTAAGACTGTTGGTAATCACTTGGACTATGGGTAATCACTTGAGAGCTTTAACTAATTCTATACTACAATGAAGGTTGAAAAAGCGACGTTATGCAATAAGATGTTTTATATTAAACTACTTAAAAGTAATATTTAAGAGCCTGCTGAAATTTATATTAAATTCAAAATAACTTTTTTGTTACAGATGCCGTTATATGTCTTATGGTAGTACTCGCTCTAACTTCCATTGTTTGGAGCATAACCATACATATAATCTCTGGTGATTTTTATCATGGCATTCTCGGCGCCAAATTAGCATTCCGCGAACGAGATTTTCGTCAAATGGATGAACATGCCAAAGAGATTTTCTACCATGACTTGGACAAATTGATAAACGAAACATACACCGAAATTGATGTGGACGATCAGATTGAAGATGACAAGACCACGGTGACGCCTTTGGAAGCCAATGGTAGTATACCAATTAACATTTTTTTAAAGTTTACTAATTTGAAAAAAACCAATTTAGCCACCACGAAGCAGCCCAAGGTGCGCAAAACCTATCACATTTTCCAATTGGTGCGCCCCGACGAGGATGAGAACAAATCGGAAGAGGACGTGGTGTCGGAGGAGGTCACCACTACAGCGTTGCCAGCTCTGAAATTCAATATGACGCATGATCGCCAGTTTTTGGCTACAAGTATGTATGGGTAGAGAAAGAATTTCTAAAAATTTGCTAACTCCAAATATTGACTCGCGCAGCTCATGTGTGGTTCAATGTAAATATTTTGGGTATTTAGCTTGCAAATTTACTTACATTGCACATATTTCTCTTCGTTTTGTTTTTATTTTTCGAATATTTATTCTATTTGTGCTTTAATTGTGTGTGTGTTTTTGTTGCAGTGATGCTGGATGTACACAAAACACGCTGGCGCCAAAGCGCCGCCGTTCAATTCATTTATAGTTTTCCATTTCTGTCGGAAATCTTTGCAATAATATGGACTGCAATGTGTTTAATATTTCAATCGGGCGTGAAAAAATATTGGTGAGTAAACAATGATGTAGCTGTTTAGAGAGTGTTAATGAACTTGGTTGTATAAGAATATCCCCCACAATCTGCGCCAATTTCCGTGGGATAAGCCTCCTTAACATCGCTTATAAGGTTCTATCGAGCGTACTGTGTGAAAGACTAAAACCCACCGTCAACAAACTGATTGGACTTATCAATGTGGCTTTAGACCTGGAAAATCTACAACTTTACCTGGAAATCTTTACCATGCGCCGTGAAAAGAGAATTTATACTCACTATCTCTTTGTCGTTTTTAAGCTGCTTTTGACAGCGCGAAAAAGAGTTGCCTCTATGCAGCTATGTCTGAAATTGGTATCCCCGCAAAACTAATACGGTTGTGTAAGCTGATGTTGAGCAATACCAAAAGCTCCGTCAGGATCGGCAAGGACGTCACCGAGTCGTTCGATACCAGACATGCTGGAGATGATGCTGGAGAAAATAATACGAGCCGCAAAGCAAAACAGAGAAGGCACAATCTTCTATATGAGTGTACAACTGCTGGCGTATGCCGATGATATTGATATCGCAGTTAGTTCTTTTTTTCTAGACTGGATAAGGAAGCGAAGCGAATGGGCCTAAAAGTGAACGAGGGCAATATCTCCTGTCATCAAGCAAACAGTGAGCGCATTCACATCTTGGTTCCCATGTCACTATTGACCGTCATAGCTTTGAAGTTGTAGATAATTTCGTATACCTAGGAACTAGCATTAACAATACCAACAATGTCAGCCTTGAAATCCAACGCAGAATCACTCTTGCTAATAGGTGCTACTATGGGCTGAGTAGGCAATTGAAAAGTAAAATCCTCTATCGACGAACAAAAACCAAACTCTACAACTCCCTTATCATCCCCGTCCTGCGATGGGACAGTGCTAGGAGTTTTCGAGAGAAAGGTTTTGGGGAAGATTTATGGACCTTTGAACATTGGAAATGGCGAATACCGGAGACAATGGAACGATGTGCTGTATGAGTTATTCGACGACATTGTTAAAGTTCCGCGAATACGCTGGCTAGGCCATGATGTCCGACTGGACGAAAGCACTCCAGATCCAGAAAAATAGGAAGACCTTCACTCCGTTGGAAAGATCAAGAGGAGATCAACCTGGTCTCGCTTGTTATTTCCAATTTGCGCCAATTACGAGAGATGGCTGATTAATAAATAATTTGATTCTCTATGAAGTACCTTCTAGAAGCACTTGTGGGTAAGGAAATAGAAGGGTATCCTCAAACAAAAATGATAAATTACAAATTTACCGAATGTATTATACTCTAGTGGAAGTAAGGTCGGAAGGAAAACTGGAGATCATGATTCTATCCAACTATGAACATTTGGAAATAATTACCTCAATAGCTAAAGAATCTGGCAATTTGTGAAAAAACTAAGGCCAGCTCACATGTAATCCTAGCAACCTCGTACGTACTCGTTCTATCCCATCAGACGACGACGAATCTAGATTTCATTTGAAACTGTTTACTTTCGTGGCTGAACTTTTAACCCGACAGAAAACTGAACTCAGTATAGAACTTCATCTCTTATTGCTTCGGTCTATTTTCTCCTCGTAACTTATATAGTCATAACCAAACCGAGCATATGATCGAATTACAAAATCTTTGACAATCTTTAAATCTTTACAGGGGACTTCCGAAACCGTGGCGTATTGTGATACCCTCCATACTGGTATTCTCTTTCATGACAATAGGCACACTGATCTACACAATATTGGCCAGCAACTACCTAAAGAATCTCTGCAATGGAATGCGTGAAAACTTAACAAAGCCCGATGCGATCACGTGAGTAAAAAATAATGATTTGAACTATATTTATTTTTGCATATATTCCTTCTATTGTACCCACAGCTGCGGCCAAGCCATCTCCGTGCTGCGTCCCTTTATACGACAACACGAATTCCAACACGATGTCTACTTGAATATGTTCCGCTTTGCCTATATGTTCGCTTTGGTTTTGTGGCTGCTGGCGCTGCTACTGATGCTGCTGCGCTACTTCTTTGCCATCGATTTCCAGTTGTTGGATGTGCAGTCGTTGTATGATAACAAATTGGCGCGACGTTTGAGTCGACCGGAACCGGAATTTACGGAAGTACTGTTAGAGACGGCACAGTCGCCCACACTGCTATTGCCACGCCACGATCGCAATAAGTCGGAGGATGATTTTCAAAGTGCCAAGTCGAATTTGAGTGAGGTCGCAATGCCGTTAATCGATACCGGCAAGCCACGATCGGCGTTGGTGCAGTATGCGCCCACGCAACAGCGGGTGGTTTAGTTTAGACAGTACATGACAAATTAAGTAGGCCCTTTACCAAATCTATGTACTCGTATGCGGAGGCGACAAGGTGGGAAGCGCGTTTAAAAAAAGTTTTACCTCAGGAATCTTATTTAATTGAAAACTGCACAATAGCTCTCTATTCAAATTATCGCTGCCGCTCTTAAATATGTATCACCAACTCCACTCTACTCTAACTCCAGCTCTACTGTGCAGTTGAATGATATTATTTTAAATTATATATAACTCAAGTATTGAGACAACCGACGAGGCCTAGCACCAACAACAACACACTCACATGGCTGAATCTCCATAAATTTTAATTTAACGCTATATTTTATTTCAAATGTTATTTATTGATTTTTTTATGGATTTTTTTAGAGCTCTTAACCACTGTGTGCGTGTATAACAATATATATGATAACATTAAATATGTATAAATGTGGAAAAAGTTAAACATTGACTTAGACTATTTTCATGGTAATAGTTTTGGTCTCCAGATAATTGTTCAAACCATCGCGACCCATCTCACGTCCGATGCCAGATTGTTTGTAGCCGCCGAATGGTGCTTGCGGTAGCACAGCGCTGTAGCAATTGATCCAAACGGAGCCGGCATTTACATTGTTTGCGAATTTTGTCGCCTTATTGATGTCGTTGGTGAGGACGCCGGCGGCTAAGCCGTATTCCACGTCATTGGCACGATCAATGATCTCTTCAATGTCACTGAATTTCAGGATAGACATAACCGGTCCAAAGATCTGCAAAGAGAGGACGCATTTACGTTAGGTTTTGTAAACATTTTTGACAAAGGAATGCAAATTAAGGAGAGAAGTTAGACTCCAAGTTAGAAGCAAATATATCGCTTTTCCATCGCTATTTTTTAATCATTGCGTTTGCAGAATTGTGTAGATCAGTTTAATTAACACCAACTTCAATAGTAGGCGCAGTCTTAATTTCTAGACCAAAGCATTGCTCACCTCTTCTTGTGCAATTCTCATTTTGTCCGTAACATCGGAGAACACCGTTGGTTCGACGAAGTAACCGACATTGCCGACACGCTTGCCACCGCATTGCAATTTGGCGCCTTGTTGTTGGCCAATTTCAATATAACCCAAAACTTTGTTCATCATTTCCTCATCGATTTGTGGACCATGATTAGTTGACTCCTCAAAGGGATTACCGATTTTACGTGTCTTAGCCAAAGCAACGGCTTTTGTAACGAATTCATCGTAGATCTTCTCATGTACATAGGTACGTGTGCCGGCACAACAAGTCTGACCTGCATTGGGGAAAATCGCGTCGTGAGTAAGCTGCACGGCTTTGTCAACTAAAAGTATACAAGAGAGTTCGAGTTAATTACGAAGTATTTGGAATATTTCAACAATAACTTACCATCAACATCATCGAAGACCACAAATGGACTTTTGCCACCCAATTCCAGCGTAACACGCTTCAAGTTCGACTTGGCAGCCGCCTGCATAATGATGCGTCCAATTTCTGCAGAACCAGTGAATGCGACCTTTTGTATATCATGATGTTCTGATATCGCTGCACCAGCGGTGGGGCCATAGCCGGGAATAACATTGATGACACCATCAGGAAAACCAGCTTCCTTAGACAAAGCAGCCATGTGTAGTGCGGTAAGTGGTGTTTGCTCGGCGGGTTTCATGACAATCGTGCAACCGACAGTGAGCGCGGGTGCCCATTTCCAAGCCAACATAACCAAGGGATAGTTCCATGGAATGATTTGACCAACCACACCGACGGGTTCCTTACGTGTCTGTACAACAAAGTCACCACCGGGTATGGTATCGCCGAAATACTTGTCGGTCCAGCCAGCATAGTATTTCAGTGACATAATGGCGAACATTACATCACCAACGGCCGATGCGAATGGCTTGCCATTGTCCTGGGTCTCCAGACTAGCCAAAATGTACTTGTCGCGTTCCATGAGACTGCAGAGTCTGTTTGCGGAGAGGAGATTAAGGAAAAACAATTGAATATTTCAATAAAAGTAGGAAAAAGAGATCTACACACTTGTTTATCAGCTCTGTGCGTTGGAGTGGGCTCAGTTTGCGCCATTCGGAGTTCCTATGGAAGGCTTTCGTTGCCGCAGCTACAGCCAAGTCTACGTCAGCCTACGTGAATTGCATATTTTTTGAACAGTAACTTAGTAAATCAATTTAGTTAAAAATTTTCAAAGTCACTTACCTTATCACCCTCAGCAATTTCGGCTATCACTTTACCAGTTGCAGGATTGACAGTGGGAAACTTTTTACCCGAGACTGCGTCGACGAATTCATTGTTGATGAAAATCTGAAAATGGTTAATAAAAAATTATTTAAGGGAGGGTGTTTTCATTGATAAAGTGAGTGTAAAAGGTTAATATGGACTTCACTAAATACATTTTTGTATAGCATTTAAATTAGTTTATTGTGAAATATTTTACTTATAGTCGTTATATATTTTAAACATTGATAATGTAAAAATATATGAGATCCTGCAGCTGAAAGCTGACTAATGCCAATCAATCAACTTTATGGATGTTCTAGGTTTTACCGCAAGATCATTCTACTTGACCAGACAAGATCCCGAAAAAAGCCCTCTGATTAGAATAATCAAAGTAGCTATCCGTTTCTTCACTGAAAGCTATCATCTTCTTGGTAAACAACTTTTGAATTTTGACGAAAAAATTACAGGGAGTGGAGATTTTCTCTAGGCATTTTTTGGAGAGATACAAGTGATATGATGGGGTGTCAGAAGACAGTTAAAGGCGATGGACAGCAATAACTAATCCCACAGACGTTGGGAAAGCGGATGTCTATCATTTTAGAAAAAATAAACTGAATAGTATTATGGTCTCACTGTGAAAATACGAGTCCTGAAATACAAGGTGATATTTCAGATCCATTTACATACTTATTTGAAATTCCTGTGGATTCGGTATGTATTTTCCACTTAATATTATGCAGGCCTGTAAGTTATCAAGAATGAAAGAAAGATATGTGCATTAAAATCAATTTCACAACTGAAGTAGTGAGTCTTATGATGTTGAACAATTTTCTTGAAGAAATTTGTTAACAAATAAATATTGAAAATTTCAAATCCTGTCGGTTTACGCAGTACACCTGTTGAATGTTTATCAATTCGAAATGACTTAAAAATATATAGTTATCAGTAATTTTTGTTGTAGCAATGACTTTGCAAAATATTTATTGACTCCTGTTGTCAAAGCAAGAAAACTGCCGAATCATGCTGATTTTAACACTGATAATCTATAAATATAACTAATCACACTTAAAGGTAGAATTTCTTAATTATTATTATGAGAGATAATTAAAATTAATGTGCGCACAGTTAGCGGAACATTTTGATTGCCTAAGCCCTTATTTAACACCCATAAAGTATTACAATAACAGCAATCGGCTGATAATTTTACAAATATGGTAAATATTTTAAAGTTCAATTGTTTTTTATTTATGAATTTTAATGAAGATGTAGCTATCTACGTACCTACGTGATATTGTTTAAATGCGTGATCACGACTTAATTATCAGTTTACTTTACAGATCTTATAATAAGTAGATAACGGTTGACAGGGTTCAGAAGTTATAATTGTTGAAAACAAAATAATTTTGTAATAATGTTTTTTATCTAATCGCAGTGGTTATTATTATACTACTTTTTGTTTTTGTACCATTTAGAATCACTTTTACGCAAACCAACCAAATTTCGTCACAAAAACTTGAGGTCGTTGGTATATGGTAATAGCTAAAGTGATCCCCGGTTATAGCCGAATTCCTCATTTTTGCTTTTTGGCGCCAACTGGAGACACCAAGGGATACCAGGTCACTTTGCACTTGGTCTTTCCATCGGAGTATAGGTCGTTCTCTTCCACGGCTTCCTAAAGCGGGTACTGCATCGAACACTTTCAGAGCTGGATTGTTTTCATCCATTCGTACAACATGATCTAGCCAGCTGTCTTTTTATTCGCTGAACTATGTCAATGTCGTCGTATAAATCGTATAGCTCATCGTTCCATCATCTGCGATATTCGCTGTAGCCAATGTTAAGAGGACCATAAATCTTGCGCAGAACGTTTCCCTTGAAAACCCGAGGAATCATCCATCGGATGTTGTCATCGTCCACGCTTCAGAACCATACATCAGGACGGGAATAATAAGCGACTTGTAGAGTTTGACTACTCAGTCGAAAGTAGCACCCGTTGGCAAGAGTGATTCTGCGTTGGATTTCGAGGCTGACATTGTTGGTGTTGTTAATGCTGGTTCCCAAGTAGACGAAACTATCTACGACTTCAAAGTTATGACTGTCAACAGTGACGTGGGAGCCAAGACGCGAGTGCGCTGACTGTTTGCTTGATGACAGGAGATATTTCGTCTTGTCCTCATTCACCACCAGACCCATACGCTGATATCATTATCATCGGCGTACGCCAGCAGCTGTACACTCTTATAGAATATTGCACCTTCTCTTAAGCGGGGATTACTGTATATTAAATTCTATTAAATGCCCACCTTTATGAGTAATTATGACAAGAGATGGAAACTGGTACATCACAATATTAATCTTTCAGGGCTCAAAATATGATTAAGATTCATGATATGGAAATCGATGTTTTGTAGGAACTACTTCTGACCAAAGGCATATATTAGATATATTCTCATGACTTCTATAGACACATTTTAGGTTTAATAGATTTCGCTTCTTTTGGAGCGTCATACCTTCTAACACTTGCGTCATAGAAAAACTTATGAAATTCAATTGGCAATCAACACTTTACAGTTACCTGTGTATATTTTGGTACTTCATTGGGATTAGCCATTTCGTTGATAATTTTTCACACTTTTAATTATTGAAAATATTTTACTTTATATTTAGATTCACTTTAGATTAAAAAGCACTTAACGCACCGGCTTTCGTGTACGACAAGAATTTATTTCACAACAATTTCGGCTGCAGCACTGGCACAACTAAAATTTTCGTTTTGTGGTGGCTTTTTATAGTTGGCCCGACAGTCTTTACAACAAATAGGCAACTAATTCTTTGCACTCACTCGCATAGTTCGCATGCCGGTTCGTCGGCCTGGCGGCGTGATTACTCTCTCTATTTGCTGATAATCTTGCTATTTGCCTTTTACTGTTATCACGCTAGTTGTTGGTTGGCGCGTTAGCATAGGTGAGCGTAGTCTGATAAGCAAGTGTGTGTACACTAACATATGTGTATAAGAGTTCTTATGTATACAAATGTATTTTTTACGCTAATTATAATAATTGCGAAGTTAACAGTAGGCAAGTTTGGTGAATAAATAATATTGGCCAACAACTAAGGGCTTATGAAGTTAATATCTTAATATCGAAAAAAATACAATTTATTAACGAGGGTTCTCATTCTTACGCCCGCCACTGTATGTGACGAATCAATGACGTGCCAAACATTTTGCCACTCTCTCAATTGCTTGCCGAAAATCAAAAATATTACAGTAAGTCCTCGATTTCAGGCACCCATGAAAATAAAACTAAAGTAAACTAAACAAATAAGGAAGGGTGTAATCGAGCATTTAATAATCTCACAAATTATTTATGTAATTCTATTATGACAAAACACAATTGGGATCGTTTGTATATTCGGCATAAGGTCCACCAGAATAGCGAAAATCATTATTTATAGTACATGGAAGCAGGTGTAATTTCTAGTATCTTCAAGATTATTCGTTCACTTAATTTTGCTAAGATATCTCACATATAAAACGATATATACCCTATAAAGTTCACAGGAACTTTGAAAATCTGTATATGAGGTACATATATGGGACTGGAGGAAGTATTGACAAAATTTTGTCCATCTTTGGCTTGAACATACTCTATGGATCATCTGTGAAATTCTTTAGAATATCTGAGAGTTTACCCATAATTTCGGTAAAAAATAGGTCCTCATATTCGATATCTGGAGCTTTGAGAATTTATTTTAGCGATTTTTAGACGGGCGATGCAACACTATAAATGACGTACTTTCTTTAGTACTTTAGTTCTTTTATACGTACTTTAGTTCTGCTCCGATACCTTCACTGCTGCTTAATTTATAGATTGTACAGTATAGGGAAAATAGGCGTGGTTATGAACCGATTTTGCTATCTGTAGCAGATCTTCTGTGTCAGCTTTACCATGAAATTTAAGGTTTCTGGAGTTTTTGCTTTCTGAATTTAATAATTTTTAGTATAATAGTTTTCAAATTAAGGCGTAGTTATTTACTCCAATTTTAGAATTTTTAGACTGTATGCGGAAATGTCCAAAGAAAACGACTCAAGAGAGTCTGGTTGATATAGCTTTAGTTGCTTACGAGATATGTACAAAAAACTTAGTAGTATGCACATAGGGGCCTAATAAATTAAATTGTGAGCGCCAGTTACACGTTGTTTTTTAACATTGTTGTAAGTTTTTAACAGGTTTCAGGTCGGGACTATGACCAGCAACTATTTTTTTTTTCAGAATGGTATGTCTTTGAACTGTGAGTATGTTCGATTGACAAACAAGCTTTAATACTAGTCATGAGCTACAAAGGAAAGGCATTATCACCTTAATGAAATTAGGAATGAACTGCACTTGTGTGAGTTTCAAGTGGCCCAAAGTTAAATAAAGTCCCTTGAACTTTTTAAACTCTCGCACACATAACGGTTGTTAAAAACACTTAAAACTAAAAGAGTAACACGTATGAATAATCGATTTTGCTGCCCACTCTCGTATGGTTGGTTATGTTGGAGATCACTTTTGGCTGATCGATTTTGTTCCCCATTTTTGTTAGATTATGTTAATTTTGATGCTTGGTATTACTCAATTTGAAGACGACAAACAACAAGTGCTAGAATCTTGTTCTTTGGTTGAATTGCATAACTGTAATGGTAATTTTGAATGGAAAAACACTGGTGCTATCATCGATCATTTTAAAAGTGGACATAAACGAGAGGAATCGTATCCTCATGGTGCTCTACATAATTAGTAGTAATTATTTTTTTTTTTTTTTTTTTTTCAATATTTCTTTATTTATTGAATCTGCTTTGTTTAAAGCCTAACAATAAGTATTAAAATCTTAAATCTATTTACAACTAAGTAAGCTCAAGAATGTGTTTGAGCTTTTTGGCAGAACGTTGCTCTTTAGTAGGCAGGTAGATCTCTTCTTTTTAAACGAGTTTGATTGGAATGTACCAAGGCGTTTGCCAATGGGTTTGGATGTTCACGAAGTTTAGAAATATATTTCTTTCTGCTGTCCTCTATTTCCTTCTTTACCAGAGGAATATCAAGATCCTTATGGATATTTTCGTTACGCATGTACCATGGTGAACCCGTTATTGTTCTAAGCATTTTAGATTGGAATCTCTGAATTATATCAATGTTGGTTGCACAGGTCGTACCCCACAGTTGAATACCATACATCCAAATCGGTTTTATGATTGCATTGTATAACAGGACTTTGTTGTCTAGGCTAAGTTTCGAATTTTTGTTTAGAAGCCAATTTAAATTTGCTGCTCTTAACTTCATGCAAGTTACTTTACTCGCTATATGTTTCCGCCACGTAAGCCTTCGATCCAGGTGAATCCCAAGATAAGTTACTTCATTCGCTTGGGGTACTAATACATTGTTTATTTTAACTGTCCGACATGTTTCTGGTCTTAGAGAAAATGTAACATGCTTGCATTTTTGCTCATTAATTTTTATACGCCAGTTGGCTAGCCATTCTTCGACACAAGTTAAGTGCTCCTCTAATACTCTTGATGCTCTAATGGGGCATTTGTTTCGGCTTACTATGGCTGTGTCATCCGCAAAAGTGGATGTCAATACGTTATTAGCTATTGGAATGTCTGCTGTATATATTATGTACAGAGTGGGGCCTAATACACTGCCCTGAGGTACACCGGCCCTTATTGCTCGTTCTTCTGATATAAAATCTGCTACTTTAACCGTAAATTTCCTATTTCTTAAATATGACTCCAATGTTTTATGCAATTCGTAAGGTAAAACGTTTTTGATTTTCCATAAAAGGCCTTCATGCCAGACCTTATCGAACGCCTGAGCTACATCGAGAAAAATAGCTGAACAGTACTCTCTGTGCTCGAATGCTTTCCTGATTTCGTTTGTAATTCTATTCACTTGCTCTACTGTGCCATGTTTAGCACGAAACCCGAATTGATGGGTTGGTATTATATTATTTTCGTGGAGGAAAGGAGACATTTTTGATAGTAAAACTTTTTCGAATATTTTGGAAAGACATGGTAAGAGACTTATTGGTCTGTAGGAAGATGGTTGTGTTAAGTCTTTTCCAGGTTTATCTATCATGATGATCTGCGACTTTTTCCACGAAATTGGATAGTACCCGAAACCAAGAATTGCATTAAAGAGCAAAGAGAGCACTGATATAGCAATATTTGGCAACTCAATTAACATTTTTGGAGTAATATTATCGTGTCCTGAAGACTTTTTCGGATTTAGCTCTTTTAGGATCTTGATAATTTCATAAGTAGACGTCTTAATAGACACGCTTGACTCGTTTGCAATATTGGGCAAAGTTGGCAACTTAAAGTTGTTTTTTGGGCCATTGGGTTGAAATACCTTTTCTAGGTGATTTGCAAAGCAATTTGCCTTTTCCTCATTACTGCGCGCCCAATTACCATTCGACTGTCTTATAGGCATCTTGGAATCTACTGGAGGCTTAAAATACTTTTGGGCTTTCCAAAGGGAGTTTTTCTTGCTAGAATTTGGACACAGGTGCTTTATATAATTTTCAGTATTGTATTCTTCATCGCGTTTAAGTGCTTTTTTTAACTTACGTGCAGCCGATTTCAGTTGACGCAGAGTTGAAGGGGAACGACTTAACTGCCATTCACGTCTCGCTTGCCTTTTCTCATTTACAAGCTTTTCTATTTCATTATTAGTCATGTTTCTAAAAACCTTAACTTTTCTTTTAGGTGTTGCCAAGACAGCTGCATTAGTTATTACATCATTGAATTCCATTACGCTTTCATCAATATCTCTTCCTGTACTTATTTTTAAATCGATATTAATGTGGCTACTGATATATTTTCTATATTTCAACCAGTTAGTTTTAAAAGATGTTAGAGATACTTTTGGCTCAACTATCATGGGCTGTTCGCATAACTTTATAAGTACAGGAGAATGATCAGAACATAAGTCAATACATGTATCTACTGTTATTAGCGATCTATCTATATTTTTGACTACAGCAAAATCTATTAAGTCTGGTATTTTGTTTCTATCACTGGGCCAGTATGTCGGCTTACCAGGAGATATTATATCAAGGTTATTGTGCTTATTTATAATAGTGTAGTACAGCTGTCGTCCTTTCGGATTAATAAGACGTGAGCCCCAGTACATGTGTTTTGCATTATAATCACCACCTGCTAGAAATCTTGGACCTAGCGTTCCAAAAAAATCTTTAAATTCGCAGTCTGTAATTCTAAAACGAGGTGGACAGTATATAGCCGTCAGATTGAGGTCAGAATCTCGATTTTTCAAAGATATTGTTGTAGCTTGTAGCTGCGCTGTAGCATGTGGTTCTAAAGCATGGTGGTTTAGCCGATTTCTAACCAATACTGCTGTTCCACCGTGCGCCTTTCCATCTGGATGATTTGTAACATGAAGTCTATATCCCGCTATACAGAAATTGTTTTTATTTGTTAAATGAGTTTCTGATAGCAGCATAACATCTATGCTTTTTTCAGTCAGAAATCGTATTAACTCCAGTTTGTGTTGGTTTACACCGTTGGCATTCCATATACAAATATTTAGTATACTCATTTTTTAGATAATAAGGTTTGTAACATTTGATTTTGAGATTTGATCAAATCTTGGATCATGTTTTGCATGGTAGACATGAATTGTGTCATACATTGAGTCAGATTTAGAATCATATTTTCAATACCTCCACTTGGTGGATTTTGCGGTTGTTGCATTTGCACAGCGTTGCCTTTTACCACATTTGCATAGCTTCCCTGGACAAGGATATCCTTAGAATTACCAGGTTTCGAACTCTGGTCTGTAATTAATAAATTTTCGTTACGAGGGATATTCAACATTTGGTTACGACGAGCTTGAATTCCCAGTGACAATTTTGATTTCAAGTCTTTATATACAGGGCAGCCCCTGTAGTTAGCAGTATGATTTCCTCCACAGTTACTGCATTTTTTATTTGTATCCTCTTTTTTAAGAGTGCATTTTGATGTTGGGTGCAAATCACCACATACCACACAAACACTGCGTAGAGTGCAATATGATTTGGTATGCCCATACTCTTGGCAGTTAGTGCATTGTACCGGACCATTTCTTTTATGAGGTTCTTCAACGGTAATTCTACGATGGAGTAAATATTTTAAATTGTATATTGGGTGTGTTTCATTCTTTTTTATTGGATTAGAGTTTGGCAACAATTCAATTTTAAACATTGGTTGTGGTACTTTATTTCTATTGAAGATATTTACCACATTTTTAATTCCAAAGCCGCATTCTTCAAGGGCTTCTTTGATATTATTAGATTCTACCGAAGACTCAATGCCTTTTACAACAACAACTAGGCCTTTAGAGCTCTTCAGTTGATAAGAATAATAATTCTTGTTGCTATTTGACAAAAATTTCACTATATCCATAAAACTTTTCTCAGTGTAGGATTGTATTTTAGTTTCATCTATCTTGCCTTTTTTCAAAGGCACGATATGAAAATTGTTGGTACCTACAATTTCACTGAGTTTATCAACAAGTGCATTTGAGCTACGCTCACGTAAATATATTGGCGGCGGCTTGGCATTCGCGACTGTGGTGGCACCCTTCGCATCGTCGTCCAAACCATTGCTTAGTATGGCAAATCTGTTGCCATTTAAATTTCCAGGCTTATTTGTATTAAGCGTGGCGGGTTGAAACTTTTTGGCATTAACCGCTGTCTTGATAGGACTTGATTTCCTTTTTATGTTGACGTAGCGGTCAATGCCAGTCTGTATAGATTGTACTTTTCTTTTAGGTACATGCTCACCTTGCATTGTTTTTTCCTTTGGTGTCCGCTCGTTTGCTGATACCTGCTTGGTTGATGTTGCCTGCTGATTTGTTGTTGCGCACTTGCTGTTTTTTTCAGTTTCTGCTGATCCCTTCTGCTGCTCGGCTGAGCGCTTCGATGACTCATCTTTCTCACCGTTTGATTGTTTGTTTGAGAGAGCAGATTTTGCAGGCTCAACAAAGCTGAAGTAGGCATTCAGAGAATGCCTACGACCTTGCTGTTGAGACTGCGCAGCGCTAGCGCTCATGTTTGTTTTTTTATTTGTTTGTTTTGTTCACTTTTATATGTTGTTTGTTATTTATTGTTATTTTAAACTAATTTGTTTTGTTTATGTTTTGTGTTTTGATTACAAATTTCAAATACACAAGTTATTGGTTGTTTAATTTTTTTTTTTGTTTTGCTTTTATTATTAATTTATTATGAAAGTTTTCACGGAGCGCATTAAACACTTCCGTACTCTTTGAAAGCTCACACGGTTCCTTCAATTAATTATTGTACATATTAATTAGATAACAAGTTATAAAAAATGAAATACGGAAATAAATCATACATTTCATTGACAAAATAACTAAAAAATATAATGGGCGCTCAACTCGCAGCAATTAAAAAAAGTACCATAGTATCCTGAGGAGCTGCTCTACCGAAAAGGATCATAGAATCCCGAAGCAAATACCTAATATAGTATAACAAAAAACTCTAAGTGATTTTTATACTCTCGCAACAGAGATGCTTAGAGAATTTAATAGTTTTGTTCACATAACGGTTGTTTGTAACAACACGAATTAGATATAGGGTTAAATATATCAAAATGATCTGTCCGTCCGGACTTGTAAATTAAGATATCTTGACGCAAACCAATAAAGCTATATAACCAAACTTTCTGCAGTCGTTTCCCGTACGTACCCCATCACACACCATGAAAATAGTTGAAATCGGATAACAACCACGCCCACTTATCATACAAAGGTTATATTGAATATTAATGTGCTTTAACTCACTAACGAAAAACATCGGAAACACTAAATTTTACCGAAAAATGGCAGAAGAAAGCTGCACTCAGACTTAAAAAAGGCGTCCGGTCAAAAACCATATCTCAGTAACTATTCGACCGATTCCAATGAAATTCGCTATATTGTATTTTCGTGACATCCTGATAACACTCTGATTCCATCTGATTCGTTCAACTTATAATATACTATACATTTGGAACCACTGAAGATAGCGGAATAGCACTTTACAAAAATACTGTATTTGAGCATGACTTGTGGAAAATTGTCGAGTAATTTTTCACCGAAAATAATAGTGTGTCTCTGTACCAAAAATTATTAAAATCGGGTCATACAGATACAAAAAGTATCATAGTATTCAGAAGCTATTCTACCGAAAAGGATCATAGGATCCAGTAGCTTTTCTATCGAAGCCAACAAGGATCATAGAATACAGAACCGGTTGAAATTAAGAAGGACCTCTTCTACCAGAAGCAGTAAGGATTATATCTTTTCAAAGCCTCGGGTATCAAATATGAAGAATTCAGTGCCTAAGGTTAATTTTTCGCGGAAAATATCGGTAAATCTCTCAGATATTTTAATTCAATTCAGAGGGAGTTTTTTTTTTCTAATAGTGTGTCTCTGTCGGTGGGCTTTACCGGGTGGACCGCATATATCGGTAAATATGTGAGTAATCTTAGTAAAAATAAGAGAGCATATAGTATTGGATATGGTGTACCTTGGTGAAAGTGAGTGAAATCGATTCAGGAATTACCTCAGGTCTCATATACTATATATTATATGTTGATTTTCGTTATTCTATTGAACTGCATGCCGCATATGTGGGTCAAATTGTGTGTTATCTTAATAAAACTATATCAATAAATTGCGAGAGTATAAAATGTTCGGTTCTGAACTTAGCCTTTCCTTAATTGATTAAAATATGTTTAAAGTGGACTTAAATAAAATAGTTAAGTTTAATAATTAAATTGAGAAAAAATGTTAACATTTTTGAATCGTGTTTATAATTGAACATATTTTCGAAATTTAGAGTTTAAATTTTGCGACATTTTCCGTAAACAACAGAGGCACAATAAGGCCCATCGAGGGTTACATGAGAATTTTCAGAAACAGAAAAAAATACCTAAAACAATGATTAAAAACTGCAAAATGTTTTTAGAAAACAAGTACCAACGCAAACCACCGGATCCAGTGAAAGGTCGAACTCCTATTCCTAGCAATTGAGACAACCGATGAGGCCAAGCACCAACAACAACATATTTACATGGCTGAATCTCCATAAAATTAAATTTAACGCTACATTTCATTTCAAATGTTATTTATTGATTTTTATATGGATTTTTTTAGAGCTCTTAACAACAGTATGTGTGTATAAAAAATATACATTAAATATGTATAAATGTGAAAAACTCTTTAACTTCCTTAATGTTGACTTAGACGATTTTCGTGGTGATAGTTTTGGTCTCCAGATAACTATCCAAACCATCGCGACCCATCTCACGTCCAATGCCAGATTGTTTGTAACCGCCGAATGGTGCTTGGGGCAGCGCTGCGCCATAACAATTGATCCAAACGGTACCGGCATGCACATTGTTGGTGAACTTTGTCGCGATATTGATGTCATTGGTAAGAATGCCAGCGCCTAAACCGTATTCTACGTCATTAGCACGATCAATAATCTCCTCGAGGTCACTGAATTTCAAAATAGACATGACGGGTCCAAATATCTGCAAAGGGAGGGGGGAATTTAAATTAAGTTTTGATGAATATAAGGACCAACAGCTTACTTAATTTAAGGTTTTATTCAAGCTTACCTCTTCCTGTGCGATTCTCATTTTGTCGGTAACGTCGGAGAACACCGTTGGTTCGATATAGTAACCAACATTGCCGACACGCTTGCCACCGCATTGCAATTTGGCGCCTTGTTGTTGGCCAATTTCAATATAACCCAAAACTTTGTTCATCATTTCCTCATCGATTTGTGGACCATGTTTAGTTGACTGCTCGAAGGGATCACCGATTTTGCGTGCCTTAGCCAAAGCAACGGCTTTTGTAACGAATTCATCGTAGATCTTCTCATGTACATAGGTACGTGTGCCGGCACAACAAGTCTGACCTGCATTGGGGAAAATCGCGTCATGCGTAAGCTGCACGGCTTTGTCAACTAAAAGTATACAAAAGTTCAAGTTAATTACTAAGTATTTGGAATATGTCAACAATAACTTACCATCAACATCGTCGAAGACCACAAATGGACTTTTGCCACCCAGTTCCAGAGTAACACGCTTCAAATTAGACTTAGCTGCCGCCTGCATAATGATGCGTCCAATTTCTGCAGAACCAGTGAATGCGACCTTTTGTATATCATGATGTTCTGATATCGCTGCACCAGCGGTGGGGCCATAGCCGGGAATAACATTGATGACACCATCAGGGAAACCAGCTTCCTTAGACAAAGCAGCCATGTGTAGTGCGGTAAGTGGTGTTTGCTCAGCGGGTTTCATGACAATGGTGCAACCGACAGCGAGAGCGGGTGCCCACTTCCAAGCCAACATAATCAAGGGATAGTTCCATGGAATGATTTGACCAACTACACCTACGGGTTCTTTACGTGTCTGCAAGACAAAATCACCGCCGGGGATAGTATCGCCGAAATACTTATCGGTCCAGCCAGCATAGTATTTCAGTGACATAATGGCGAAAAAGACATCACCAACGGCCGAAGTGAATGGCTTGCCATTGTCTTGTGTCTCCAGACTAGCCAAAATATTTTTATCACGTTCCATGAGACTGCAGAGTCTGTTTGCGGAGAGGAGATTAAAGAAAAAATAATAATTTTTCAATA
This sequence comes from Zeugodacus tau, assembly GCA_031772095.1. Taxonomy (NCBI): domain Eukaryota; kingdom Metazoa; phylum Arthropoda; class Insecta; order Diptera; family Tephritidae; genus Zeugodacus; species Zeugodacus tau. The sequence continues at coordinate 53,939,367 of CM062649.1, read as the reverse complement.
AAAGTGGGAAAGAAGCGATCTACATACTTGTTTATCAGCGCTGTGCGTTGGAGTGGGCTCAGTTTTCGCCATTCGGAGTTCCTATGGAAGGCTTTCTTTGCTGCAGCTACAGCCAAGTCAACGTCAGCCTGTGTGTTATTATTATTATTAAAGTGTTTTCAAATAAGTTTTGATGACAAACTTAATAATTAGCATAATTAAAATTGTCATAGTTACTCACCTTATCACCCTCAGCAATTTCGGCTATCACTTTTCCAGTTGCAGGGTTGACAGTTGGGAACTTTTTACCGGAGACAGCGTCGACGAATTCATTGTTAATGAAAATCTAAAAATGGTAAATAGCAAATCATTCAATTTTAAATCACTTGGTGGTATTGTCATCTATCTTCTGCACCCTCAAGTTATGTCAAAATAAATGGTTATCTATGACTCACTAGAATAATGAACTGAGAATAATGAAGAAGCGTGATCATTTGTGGAAGAGAAGGTTAACTCAATAGAAGTAATTTCCAGATGAGTTGAAACACATTAGATCAATCGATGTCAAGTCCTCAAATATGGCATTGAACATTATCTACTTTACGAAAATTTGGCCGTAAAAGTTATATCGGGTCTTACGGCACAAGTTTTCTTGTGTCTATCGAAAATAAACTCGTCCATACCTAAGTAACCAAAAATAAAAAACTAAAGATGTCGAATCCCACAACTTGGAATACGAAGTGGTGTTTCAGATCCATCCACAATCGTATTCGAAATCCATGCCGAGTTAGGTTGCTTTATCATTTATTCCACCGAATATATCAGGGACCGGCGTGTTCCCAAGGAGTTATGGTGCAATTCTTGGACCAGGCATAGCTAGACAACTTTTCTAATTTAACCAGGTTTATTAACCTGAATTTTATGTATAGTGGTGAGTCGGTGAAAATCATATGGCTTGAGAAGTCTTATTATTATAATCGAAAGAAGTGAAGAACACATTCCTTAGCGATTACTTAAACTCCCGTCGGTTTACTTTAGACACCTTATAAATTATCACTGACTAGAAAATTATATATTTATTTATCAAAAAGTTTTTTTTTTGTAGCAATGACCTTGCAAAGATTTGATTGACTCTTGTTGATAAAGAAAGAATACTGTCGAGTCATGCTGATTTTGGAACTGATATCTTTAAATATAAGTCACAATTTAAGGTAGAATTTCTTAATTATTGTTATGAGTATTAAATAAAATTAACGTGTACTCACGTGCGAAAAATTTCGATTTGCTAAGCTTTTTTGTTAATGAAAGTGTACGTGAGTGTACATATTTAAATTCGTAAACACGACTATTATCTGTTTCTTTTATGGATCTTTTAATAAGAGTAAGTAGATAACAGAGGACAGTGTTTCGAAGTTATGTTGGGTTGAAGATAAAGTAATTTTAAAATAATTGTTTTATCTAATCGTAATGTGTAATAATATACTACTAATTGATGTTTGAAACACTTTGGAACAAACTAACAAATTTTCGTCAAAAAATTAAGATCGATGTCACAGAGTAACGATGATATACATAAGTGAAAGCTGTGACCTAAATACATATATCAGTAGTTCAATTTTAGATGTATTGATGAAACAGAGATGGAAACTAAAAGAGCCATATATAAACCTTTCAAGGCAATAATATTTGATTTAGAACTCCAAAATCATTGCTTTGAGCCTGTGTTTAGAAAGACATGGAAATCGAATTTTGTAAAAAATCACTTTTGACCAAAGGTTAATACATGTATTGGAAATGATATGATCATGAAGTCTATATACTATATTTCAACATTTTTAATTACATTTCTTATGAGGAATTTTTCCATATCTTCTTCTAACACTTGCGTCAAAGAAAAAATTTGAAATTTATTTATTAATCAACGGTTACCTGCGTATACTTTGGTACTTCATTTGGATTAGCCATTTCGTTTTTTTCACTTTTAATTATTTAATTTTTTATTTTGAACGAATCACTTTATATCACAAGTCACTTTACACACCGGCTTAGATACTCCAAGAATATATTCCCCAACAAATTTGGCTGCAGCAGCGGCACAACTAAACTTTTTCGATTTGTGGTCGCTTTTTATAAGTTGGCCCGACAGTCTTTGAAACAAATAAGCAACTAATTCTCCACACTCGCTCTATAGTTCGCATACCGGTGCGTCGACATAGGTTGTCATGATTACTCTCTCCATTTGCTGATAATCATTAATGTTATCGCGCAAGTTGTTGGTAAACGGTGCACTGAGCGCGATAGTCCGATAAACAAAAGTATGTATGTTGGTGTGTAAAATAATTCTTAATTATATATATTTATTTTCTTTAATGCTAATTGAAATCAGATCTATAAGTTATCAGTTTCACAAGCAATCTTTGTAAATAGCTCATATTTTGCCACCTGGTGTCTCAGGTAACTAATTGGTTACGTAATTGTCGATATATGATTAAGCATAAATAACTATATTCACAGGTGGTCTCATTCGTTTGTTCGCCATTGTATGTGACGCAGCAATGATGTGCCAAAAATTTCTGCCACTCTCTCAATTGCTTGCAGAAAATCAAAAATATCACACTTAGCCCTCGATCTCTGGCACTCGAACATAAAATAATCCTAAAGTAGTTATTTCTATGGAACAATAACCACCTGGTAAAAGAAGTTGGAACTTAATTTACCACTAGGTACAATTGTGTGACTGAATTTAATCAAAGACCAATCTCGGCAATTGGACCACAAATCATTAAAGAATTGTCAATAAAAATTCATTGATTACATTTAGGAGGTTGTCGTTAATTTTGCTTAGTGTGTTTTTGTCTCTTATTTCTGAAATACTCATTTCTTGACTGAACAATATACGGCCTTTGCAAGAACAACAACTTGGAAAGATCTCATTTTTAATAAACTTTGCTTAAATTGCTATTGTACATTTCATTTATTGATTTCTCCTTTCGTTACAAATTGATTCCTTTTGCCTTGAAACCTAAATAAACACTAAAAATATTGATAGACTAAAAATCTAACGGATTAAGAATCCTTATAGGTACATAAATCGAAACTAAAGATCCCTCTTTATGAAAAAAAATGTATGATGTATACAAACATCCGATTATGGATGTAAGATTCTTGATTGTAATTATGGTACTTTATTTATAGATAATAGCGAATATCAAGTAAAAGGTCTGCTGGGCTTAAGAAGGCTTATGTTAAGGTCTTTTTACGTTTTTGAGGATACCCGGTCTATTGGTATCTGACTTCATTAGGCAATTGAAATAAAACTAAAGTTCCTCCAACTTCTGCATAACTGCTGAATCCAATAATTCAAATATTATTTTGTTATAAAAATATATAAGTATATTTATTTAGTTCAATATGTATTGATATTTTTAACATTGGTAACCACTTTACATATGCGGAATACATATTTATAAAAAAAGCGCAAAAAATTTATAAAAATATTTTCGTATTTCAGTTCACACACTTTAGTCTAGACTCTAGACCAACTTCATTGTGATGGTCTTAGTCTCCAGATAACTGTCCAAACCATCTTTGCCCAGCTCACGGCCGATGCCGGACTGCTTGTAACCACCGAATGGAGTTTGCGGTAGTACGGCATCATAACAATTGATCCAAACGGAACCGGCATTAACGTTATTAACGAATTTCGTCGCCTTGTTGATGTCATTGGTGATAACGCCAGCTGCTAAACCGTATTCTACGTCGTTGGCACGATCAATTATCTCCTCAATATTGCTGAATTTGAAGATCGACAAAACAGGTCCGAAAATCTAAAAAATAATAAAAAAATAAGTTGTTAATAATGTATTAAATTAATAGTATTTTGCTAATATGAAGAGTAATTGGAATATATTCGTTATATCATATCGAGGAATAAGGGACGATAAGAAGCATACAAGACTGACTAACTAAAATGGAAGAACCGCGAATAAAGTGCTTTTATTACATTTCGGAATCTTCGAAACTTGAAATAATCGTGCCGTTTTTCGAAAGTTTGATTCTCATAATGATCTTATACTCAGAGTCGGTTTCCGGTCCAAGCTTTGTCAAAAATTGCAAAAGTTTATGTTTTCTAGGGGTTGGCACTTAATTTGTTTAATAAAGTCCGTACCTCCTCTTGTGCGATCCTCATTTTATCCGTAACATCCGAGAATACAGTTGGTTCGATAAAGTAGCCCACATTACCGACACGCTTTCCACCGCATTGCAATTTGGCACCCTCTTGTTTGCCACTTTCGATATAACCCAGAACCTTATTCATCATTTCCTCATCGATTTGAGGACCCTGTTTGACGGACTCGTCGAATGGATCGCCCACTTTGCGGGCTTTGGCTGCTGCCACAGCTTTGGCTACGAACTTATCGTAAATCTTTTCGTGCACATATGTGCGACTGCCGGCGCAGCAACTCTGACCATGATTGGCGAAAAGTGCTTCGTGCGTAATATCCACCGCCAAGTCAACTGGAATTACGAAAGGCAATAATTAGTTAAGTTATTTGAAATTTATTTAAGATTAGTATGTTTGTCTTACTGTCAGCATCATCGAACACCACTACGGGACTCTTGCCACCCAATTCCAACGTAACACGCTTCAAATTCGACTGTGCCGCCGCATGCATAACGATGCGTCCGATGTCTACCGAGCCGGTGAAGGCGACCTTTTGTACATCGTGATGGTTTGCCAACGCAGCACCAGCGGTCGGACCGTAACCGGGTATAACATTGATGACACCAGCAGGAAAGCCAGCTTCCTTAGTCAAAGCAGCCAAATGCAGGGCAGTAAGTGGTGTCTGTTCAGCTGGTTTCAGGACGATCGTACAACCAACAGCGAGAGCTGGCGCCCACTTCCAAGTCAACATAAGTATGGGGTAATTCCATGGAATGATTTGACCAACCACACCTACGGGTTCTTTACGTGTCTGTACAATGAAGTCACCACCGGGAATGGTATCGCCGAAAAATTTGTCGGTCCAGCCGGCATAGTATTTAAATGTCATAATAGCGATGTCGATATCGAAAACAGAGTCAGCGTAAGGCTTGCCATTATCTTGAGTCTCAAGGCTAGCCAATATGCTCTTATCACGTTCCATAAGGTCGCACAGTCTGAAAGTGTAAAATAGCGTTGGGATTTAAAATAGTTTTGTAAAAAAAGTTCAGTATCATCTACACACTTGTTTATCAGCTCCGTGCGTTGGAGTGGACTCAGTTTGCGCCATTCGGAGTTTCTATGGAATGCTTTCTTTGCGGCAGCTACAGCCAAGTCAACGTCAGCCTGCATGGATTTAATGGAAAGTTACTTAAAACGGGACATATATGTATTTATGTATGCAGTAATTAATAATAATAAATATTATAAATACCGTTATTTATTTTTAATTGGAAATTTTTTGTTTCATTGTCACTCACCTTATCACCCTCAGCAACTTGCGCTATCAGTTTACCATTTGCAGGATTGTTGGTTGGAAACTTTTTACCAGATACAGCGTCGACGAACTCATTGTTGATAAAAAGCTGTAAATTATAAAGTATAATTAATGTTTTTAAAATAGACACGTGAATATAGTATTATCTCGAGCTTTGTTTATTTTTAGTCTGGTCTTTATGGTCTGAGCTTACAACCGTTCACAAAATGCTTTAAGCAGGGTTCTATCTCGACTAATTTCGAAATTGAATACTGACAATTTTGTAATGGCATTATATTATACATTTGATAATAGCTTATCCGACTTTATGCTACCATTTATGGTGTGCGCTTGATGTTCGATGAATTTATGGACATATGCAATTCAAGTATCTCTAAAAGGGTAGTGCCTTCCCTTAGACAAAAGTATTAAAACTCAGGGTATTACTCACATTGTTGAATGAAACTTGAGTTCTTCGAAACTGATTTTCTTTTAGATTGCTGCCGGAATTTTTACTAGCGCCGTTATTCAAGAACTTCTTTAAGTACAGCTTTCTTCTTCGGAGAGTTAGTGAAAAAATCTTGGCGCTGAAACTTAACATATCCGTATAGATAGCTTCGGTATGAAGTCATGTGATGTGTAGTAGGGATTTTAAATTAATTTTATTTTTCGATTTGAAAAGTAAGTGTAAGAAAGAGAAGTGGATGATAGCTTTTTAAAATTCTGTTGTACTTTTTGTGCATAGTTACTTAATTATAATTATAGAATATGTACTTTTGCTATGGGACACTAAAAATTTGTCACAGGTGAGTGAGGAAATATTAAATTACACTTTGTAAGCAAAATTAGTTTTAGCAAGTGATTAGAAAACCAGCTTATATTCGTTCTGTGCTAATGAGAACGGTTTTTATTTACCCACGTACTTTCGAATATAAACAAAAAAACAGATGTTAGAAGCATTCGACGTTTAGAAAAGTGGAATGAATACTAAATTTCTGCTGTTAGCCCGTTTCCGCTTCGCGAGCTCAAACGGAAGAGAACTTAGTGTTACGATCTCGGAGCGTTTCCAAGCTTAGTATCAGTATAATTACAGCTATTAAGTAACTAATATATAAAATATTTGATCTTAGGAAACAGTTGTTTGTTAATTGGGCTCGAGTAACTCATGTAAACAAGTTAATGGAAAATCACGGTATTAAGTTCTATATATGTATATACCACATACAGAATTGTAAATACTTGAGAGCGCACTTGTACATCCTTAAGACAAGCACTAAATAGTTGTTTTAGAATCTTTATATTCTAAAGTTGACACTGCACAAAGTTACACACACTCACCTTTGTATACTTAGGTGTTTGATTCGGATTTGCCATTTTGTCTACAATTTAGTAGAATTTATGCGTTTAATAAATTTTAGAATTAATACAAAACGTTTTGGAAGTCAGACAATTGACTTGTGTGCCGCCTCACTAGACATTCGCCGCTATTTATACCACTCGCTTTGAGGAGCACTCTCAGTTGTGAGATACGCCGGTCGGTGAATTGCCTACCATGGCATATGCATATAGTTGTTTTTGCACTGATTAAATTTATTTTATTAACGCTCATTTTTCTCATATTTGTAAACATAAATAAACTGAAAGCTTTCAATAGATAAGACAAGCCTCTTCGTCAAAAGTGTGTGGTGTAACATGATTGGTGGCTAATAATAATTGAAACGAGACTTTTACGGTGTGTATATTCGTATGAACACCTGCACCTGTTAACCCAAGTTAACACAAATTGATCGCAAGAAGTGAAATGGTAACGAGGACTTGTGATTATGTTTAAAATAATTTAAAATTGTTTTGATTATTGTATTTATTTATTTTATATTGATATTAACTGATTTTGTTCTTCAATCAGATATTAATTTTAATTAATGGTACATTTGGTTGGCGATGGGCTTATCTTCAACAGAACACGTGTTTGCTGATTCTATTTCACAATTTTTTAACTTTTTTCCAAAGATTCTAGAGTAGTCATCTATTTGTCTGATAAGGATGGAACAGTTGTCCAACCATGAAGCTTAGTGGAGCTTTATTCAATAAACTTTAAAGCAAATGGTTATTTACATATAATCATATGATCCAACAAATAAATATTTAACAAATACGGAAGGGGTAAATTCGGGTGCAATACAACATTTTATACTCTCGCAATTTATTTATGTAATTACGTCTTAGATTATATATGGGAGCTGGGTTAATTCCTGGACCGATTTCAATTATTTTTGTTACCAAGCTACATTATATCCAAGATTATATGTTCATTTAATTTTGCAAAGATATCTCACATATTAACCGATTTATATAATACAGTGGAACTTCCATAACTCGAACTTCTATAAGTCGAAGATCTCCATAACTCGAACTCTTGTATTGGCAATAGCGTTTAGAAATCAAATTTCATACAAATTTACTTCCATAACTCAAACTTCTATAACTCGAAGTTCTCCATAACTTGAACTTTTGAAGAGGCAATAGAAGTCTAATTTCATACAAATTTCCTTCCATAAATCGAACTTTTGGACCAGGGCATAATACAAAATTTAAAATTTTACTATCAAGGAACAATTTTAAAGGAGTCTCTATATTCGTATGGAGGCGAACAAAAAAATATATTACACTTATAGATTACATAAATTGTGTATCAAAGGCATGAGATACAGACATCAAGAGCCAAACAATAGCAAAGTGCAACAAATAAAAGTAAAGAATACATGTTTCAATGTATTTAAATTCTACTTGTTGTGAACTTTGCATAAATCTATATTTTACAGCTTTTTGAAAAATGTATGTTTTAATGGAAATTTCTATAACTCGAAGTCTCTCTAATTCGAAGTTTTTTTGCCGAAATTTATATGTTTAGCACTCTAAGGGTTAATGTTTCGTTTTATGACCGATATCGTAAATATAATTTGTTTGTTGTTGTTGGAATTGATACGGATTGTGAACAGAGACTCACATACATACACATATAGTACATATGTAGACAATGTTATCAAAAACCTGTACTTCAAAGTTTTAATCTAGAAATTTTATATAATCTGTGCTGACAATATCAAAAAATATGCAATAACACTATACGACAAAATCGATTTTTTTCAGAGAATTGGACAAATTTACATTTTACGGCCATAATTAAGGAAAGTATAATATGTTCTCCGTTTTTCGAAGTTAGCCGGAATTATAAGTAATTTATACAATAAATATTATATTAATTTCGAATTCAATCTTGAAATATTATTGAGAATGGAAATATGAAATAAAAAATTATTAGACCGTTTTCTCTTTTTTCTAACCGATTTACTAGTTTCTTAAACTGTAAGATGTAATTGTTTCCTAAGATGTCTTGAAGTTCCGAAGATTCTTTAACTCAAAGTTTTTTGTGGATTATGGGGATTCGAGTTAGAGAAGTTCAACTGTATTTCAATAAACTAATCTTTTAATATAATAACGAATGAATGAATTAATAAATATACATAATAATTTAAGTACATACATATGTATATGTATATGTATATTTGTCCAATTTTGTGGTGAATTAATGGATCTCTGCTAAAAAATTATCTGAGAAAGAGCGAACATAAATAGTAAAACAAAAACTGCCAATTCTATAGATGCTGAAAACCACTTGTGATATACACACATATGTATATACAGAAACATACATACATATGTACAGTATGTCAAGAAACAGTTTACACATAGAAAATAAATGCACTTTTTCACTTTCCGCAGCCAAATTTTTTACTTTTTACTTCAATTCAACATATTTTTTGAATCAGGGATGGTTACTTACAGTATTTCAAGAGATGTGATGCAAAAAAAGCTGTGAAAGCAATGCAAAAACCAACCAAGAACAACAAAAAACAAAAATCATTCAATTTTGTTAGTGTCAAGAAAAACTTTACACACTTCGATTATTTTACGTGTTATACAGTTAACCGTACTTCACCGTTACCTATTCTTCGTAAGGGCATTTACAATGAATTTGTCAATTAGTTTGTGATTAATTTTTGCTTTTTTTCATATCTGAATTGCCCATTATTGTCTTTTTAATATGCCATGCAAAGGGTTAAGTTTGAAGAGGTCCAACTATTGCCCCATAATCCCCAATGGGGTAAAAACGTTTGAGATCTAACAGCAATGTTTTCTTTTTCCCTCTAAATAGTGTAAAATGGCTAAAATTGGTCGGAAAATATGGAAAAACAAGAACCAAAGCCAGAAAAAGGCCCTAAATTATAAATAAGTGCACATGTACAGTGCTTAATGTCTCGAAAACTTGACTAAATTCCAAAAATTTCGATCAGTGTTCTTACGAAAGAGTTCTAGGAAGAGTGCAATATTCAGATTTCTTATGAAACTGCGCGCCAAAACATGCTACGACATGAATACATATGTTTCAAGATGTGCTATAAAAAATAATCGAAATGATGTTGTGTCTTTCCAATGAAAATAATGCCTTGTGTCGTACTCTAGTTAGCCAATTGTTGAAATATAACATCTTCTTGTTCTCGTCCCAGTATATGACATCATCCCAGTAGCTCCCAGGTTCAGAAATATACTTAATAATAGCAAACAAAAAACGTTTCTCTACATTTGGTGCATACAGCATTTTTTTTGGCAGATCTTCGTGCATGTTCATAACGTATTCATGTTTTGTCGCGCAGTTTCATGAGAAATCTGTATATTGCACTCTTCCTGGAACTCTTTCGTAAGAACACTGATCGAAATTTTTGGAATTTGGTCAAGTTTTCGAGACATTAAGCTCTGTACATGTCTACTTATTTATAATTTAAGGCCTTTTTCTGGCTTTGGTTCTTGTATTTCCATATTTTCCGATCAATTTTAGCCATTTTACACTATTTAGAGGGTTAAAGAAAACATTGCTGTTAGATCTCAAACGTTTTTACCCCATTGGGGATTATGGGGCAATAGTTGGACCTCTTCAAACTTAACCCTTTGCATGGCATATTAAAAAGACAATAATGGGCAATTCAGATATGAAAAAAAGCAAAAATTAATCACAAACTAATTGACAAATTCATTGTAAATGCCCTTACGAAGAATAGGTAACGGTGAAGTACGGTTAACTGTATAACACGTAAAATAATCGAAGTGTGTAAAGTTTTTCTTGACACTAACAAAATTGAATGATTTTTGTTTTTTGTTGTTCTTGGTTGGTTTTTGCATTGCTTTCACAGCTTTTTTTGCATCACATCTCTTGAAATACTGTAAGTAAACATCCCTGATTCAAAAAATATGTTGAATTGAAGTAAAAAGTAAAAAATTTGGCTGCGGAAAGTGAAAAAGTGTATTTATTTTCTTTGTGTAAACTGTTTCTTGACATACTGTATATGGATACGAACTTAATTTTATAAACATTTTGCGAAATTTCAGAAGGCGTAACTGTTGGCTGAATATGACATTCGCTACATATCTAATGCCCAAGCATACACACATATTTACACATAATTCTGTTTATTGTTTTGTTTATGCGAATTTTGTGCTCACATTCTTCTTTTATATAACCTAACATTTGTCAACACTTGAGTATTTGTGGCTCCATTACGATTAGTTGCACAATACTCGGCACTTACCTGTGTGTATTTAGGCACTTCATTTGGATTTGCCATTTTGTTCCAATTATTATCGTAGCACTTTAATATGCAATTAACACGATTCTTTTGCGCTTTATTAAAATTCACTAAACGAACCGGCAAATTAATGTACCTCAAATGCAGTCGGCTGTGCTTCTGAAATCAGAAACAACTGTGGGCTCTCACCGGTCCGCTTTATATATCGCCAATGTCGCATGTGTAAGTGTGTTGGTGAGATTGTTAATAGCAGAGCGGCAACGTGACTGGAGAGCTTTTGAATATAAACAAGTTTGTGTCTTGGATGTAGTAAATTTAAATTTAGTGTGCACAGGGTGACATGAGTGAATAAAAAGCACAACATTGAAATAAGGTAATATTTATAATTCTTCTTTATTAATTTGATGAAAATTAAAATAAATTTCTGCTTTATTCTTTTAGAATAATATGTTAAAATCTATATGTATATTAGTTCAAATTACCTCAATATCGTTTTATATCTTAATTTATTTCAATTGTTTTGGGCGACTGGTGCAACTTTTTCTTAAACTTTTTCAAAAACCTTCACTTCCTTACGACTAAGACATGGAGGTCAGTATAATTTCATTATACCTCATTGTTGAAGGAGGTATTGGAGGTATTTAGTCTATGGCTAATCAAAAAATATTCTGGTTGAATTGTTCTAGAACCAATATATAATACAAAACTAATGCCAGATTACACAGTTCGTATTTAAGATGTGTCCAAATAAAATCTTAGCTAAGCATTGATATAGTCTGAGTAGTCGTTTGTGTTTCACAGTCGACGCTTATTACACTCTCGCAACAAAAGTTGCTTAGAGAGTATTATAGTTTTGTTCACATAATGGTTGTTTGTAAGTCTAAACGAGTTAGATACATATATGTTTTTCAAATGCCATCTATGAAACTATGTTTGAAAATTTGAAATGTTTATTTATGAAAAATTAATTTCTGACGAAAATGAATTATTAGAGTAATGGAAATATATGAAAACAATAAATGGATACCAAATTTAGCGCAAGAGAGTCGGCCCCTCTTGTTACTCGCTGAAAAGTATTAAAGCGTTATGTTACGCATGCTATTCCATAGTTTCTTTTTTATTCTTTTGACAAATAATTTAAAATTCAAAACAAAAATCAGCTGTTACTTAAGCACTGCTATTTTCAGTACTTAAGCATAACATAATTTTAACTGTAAACAGTATTTCTCTCCTTGATCTTAAGCAAAACTTAAGCACGGACTGTGAAACCGGCGATAAAATTCTTTATCAATTATTAAAACGATTTCCTTTCGAATAAAGTTCGTTTTGGTGTAGGGGTTTATATTCAGAACTACGCAAAAATATATGGTAATTAATATTCCGAAAGAAATTTAAACCTCATAAAATCAATTAAATATTCGGAGGAGGTCGTAAAGAAGACCCAGCAAAACTGTAACTGCCATATATTCATTTATTAATTTCTATATTCTCTTCCCTTCCTCTAATGCTTAAAATTGCAGTTTTTCTATATATTATTAATTTCATCTCATATTTGACCGAATTCGGATAAAAGCATAAACAATCATATGTATTTGGTATTTGGTATCAACCAGGATTGGACTCATAATGTCTATATATTTGTAATTTTTTTCTGCAGATAGCTTGAAGGATTTTACAAATTGGAAGAGTATATACATATATATTTTTTATATACAGCTCGTCACATTCTTCAATGCAGACAACCGATTCAATTCTGTTGCTCTAAGTGGTAGGTCACGGAACTAAAATACTTTTGTTAAGCATATCACTCGGGTATAAAATGTGAAAATCATTGCGTTTGTGTCTTGGATGAAGCTTTTTTTTTTTAATATATGCAGGGTGCCGCAGGTAATTTAGTTTTTTTTATAATTTGTGTTGTTTAATATATGGGCAAGCAAACAATTCGCTGCCATGCACACTGTACAATTTTTGAATGCATAATGATATTTGTATGCAAGGGTATAGTTAAATGGAGAGTTTCTAACATTATTCGTTAATGATTAACGCAGTCGGTAGTAGTTTTGAACGTAACAGTACTAGTGGCTACTGTGACTCTACGGACCAAGTTGTATAGCTTAATTTCTGACTAAGTACATAATTGTATTTAGTATGACAATTCCATGACAATGATCCGATTCTACATAAACGAGAGTTTCCAGGAATTGATCCAACCAATTCTAACTAATTCAGTATTTCAATCTGAGATTGTGGGATTAGCAAGAGAAGACCCCTAGTGCTATCCACGGCATAAAGATAAAGTCTCACAGTCTAAGGTTATGTAGTAAAGAGGCTTTTAGATAAAAATGACCCACCCCTAAAGGTCTCACCTTCATAACTGAAATGGAATCGCTAGAATGCAGAGCATGCGCGTAGGATGATGAACAGTGTCTTTACGAAAATCCAGTTGGTGGTATAACTCCACTGCTTTCAATGCTTTAATTGAAAAGAAATTTCGTGGAAAAAAGAAAGAAATTTTTATGAAATTTCAGGAGTTGTTGATTGCTGCCTGATTCTACTTGAACCGCAATGAATCTCATGATGGCCGCTTACGGCCAGTCGTTCTTGCGACCTCCCTTTTTAACCAAACAACTAATTAAGTACAATATATGAGAATAGTATATAAGTGCGGATCGACACACACCATCTCTTTGTCGACTTTAAAGCTGCTTTCGACAGCACGAAAAGGAGCTGTCTTTATGCCGCGATGTCTGAATTTGGTATCCCCGCAAAACTAATACGGCTGTGTAAGCTGACGTTGAGCAACACCAAAAGCTCCGTCAGGATCGGGAAGGACCTCTCCGAGCCGTTCGATACCAGACGAGGTTTCAGACAAGGTGACTCACTCTCGTGTGATTTCTTTAACCTGATGCTGGAGAAAATAATACGAGCTGCAGAGCTAAATCGAGAAGGTACAATCTTTTATAAGAGTGTACAGCTACTGGCGTACGCCGATGATATCGATATCATCGGAAACAACACCCGCGCCGTTAGTTCTGCTTTCTCCAGACTGGATAAGGAAGCGAAGCGTATGGGTCTGGTGGTGAACGAGGACAAGACGAAATATCTCCTGTCGTCAAACAAACAGTCAGCGCATTCGCGTCTTGGCTCCCACGTCACTGTTGACAGTCATAACTTTGAAGTTGTAGATAAGTTCGTCTACCTGGGAACCAGCATTAACACCAATAACAATGTCAGCCTGGAAATCCAACGCAGAATCACTCTTGCCAACAGGTGCTACTATGGACTAAGTAGGCAATTGGAAAGTAAAGTCCTCTCTCGACGAACAAAAACCAAACTCTACAAGTCTCTCATCATTCCCGTCCTACTTTACGGTGCAGAAGCGTGGACGATGTCAACATCCGATGAGACGGCACTAGGAGTTTTCGAGAGAAAGGTTTTGCGGAAGATTTATGGTCCCTTAAGAATTGGCAACGGCGAATACCGCAGACGATGGAACGATGAGCTGTATGTGTTATTCGACGACATAGACATAGTCCAGCGAATAAAAAAACAGCGGCTACGCTGGCTAGGTCATGTTGTCCGAATGGATGAAAGTGCTCCAGCTCTGAAAGTATTCGATGCAGTACCCGCTGGTGGAAGCAGAGGAAGAGGGAGACCTCCACTCCGATGGAAGGACCAGGTGGAGAGGGACCTGGCTTCGCTTGGAATAACCAACTGGCGCCAAACTGCCAGAAGGAGGGATGCGTGGCGCGCTGTTTTGGACTCGGCTATAACCGCGTAAGCGGTGTCTACGCCAGTCAAGAAGAAGAATATAAGTTTTAGCACGAAATTATTACGTTTTTATTTCATACTCTGATATGTCATTACAGATCTTCATTTGTAATACTTCTGTCTATCTCCGATTCTCCATTTTGAATTGAACCGCGTAATCTCGAACCAATTAATTGACCTTAAAAATAAGTTATAAAATATGTGATTTCGGAGGATTTAAATGATAAATTCACTACCGAGTTTGAGGCCTTTGCCCATGGATTGATTGCTCTGGTCTGGAGCATCATTTCTCATTCTTGGCCAAATGAAAATATGACTAGGTGTTTTTTGTTTTGGAGGCACTGGACGTGACATCGACTTTCTCTGCAGATCATGATGATCTAGAAATTTTAGTTTACCAAAAGCGCCTGAAACCTGTGATCTAGAAATATTGTTTGTACTATGAATAATAAAAAATATCTCAAAGATAATTTTTACCTGTAGTATTCATATTCATAATTCACGTATTCACTAAATGGCTGCAGTTCTAATTCATCGGGACAAATCGGGTTACCGTGCAAACTGAGATACTCAAGATTTGGGAATATGCTCGCCAAAAGTTTAATAGTTCTCTGAAGGTCCATTAGCTTAAGTGCAGTGGACCATGAAAGAAAAAGTATTAATATTATTTTATATGAATATCATATTAGCGTTTCACCTCATTGCGGTTCAACATCAGCACCTTCAGCTTCGGCAGCGCCCATTGCAGCTGCTCAAAGTGCGCTTCATGTAGTCGATTATTGTCTAGAATCAGATATTTCAAATTCTTAAACTCATACAAGTGCGAGAGGTTCATCAGCCGATTGTGACTGCAGTCCAGATACTCAGCGCATTCGCCAAACGCGTCTATAAGCTCCGCCGGCAGTGAAACGTAATGGCAATGGGCTAAGATAAGCTGTGAAGCAACACATATAAATACAAACATTGACATGTGGTAAACAAATAAACAAATGTATAATACAATGGTATGTTATTGTTGCTTTGTTATCTATGATTGCGCTCTTGCAACGCTCGCTCACCTCTTTGCTCTGCGCATTGTAGCGCATCGCCGGGTGGGCCATACCACACGCAAACACCCACACACTTGCGCACTTTTATGTGTTCTTATTTTCGACACCTATTTGTTTTACTTTACAATTAATTACTTTAATTTTCCTTTTCTTTAAATCTCTTTTGTTAGAATTCGAAATCACAATTCTTTATTGCTGTTCGCTATCAGTTCTTCTTTACCGTCTGAGTATTGCCGAAGTACTGAAGGTGGAAACTTAAGTAAGAATATCTATCTATCTAGCTGGTGAGTTAAAGTGATAATCACAAACAGATAATACGAATGTAATGGATTTGAGATGTAGATGGCCGCATAAGCATTTTAACGTTGGGGATGTGCATTTGAGATCGATTAAATAAATTTTCGATCGATAATCCATTATTTATTGGGCTGACTTTTGTAAATCAGGGTGGTTTGTACTTCTCTATGAATATAGATATCAACGATAGAGACCGATTCTAGACATTTTAGCTCTTAGCCGATTATCTCTTCGGATACTTTTGAATACCCGTCATGATGTATGGCGCTGAAGAGTGGACGATGACAACATTCGATTAGACTTAGGAGACTTGGGGATTTCTAGAGAAAGGTTTTGCGAATTCCGAAGACGATGGAACGATGAGCTGTACGATTTATATGACGACATGGACATAGTTCAGCGAATAATAGTTTAAAGCGAATCTTACTGACATATCACTTTCAGCTATCGATCTAGTCCAATTAATAACTGTTTCCAAACCGTTCACAAGTTGGCAAAGTATCATCGAAAAATCGTGGGATCAGTCGTCATAATATCAAAATTTATTGATTACGATTTTTTCAGGGATCTTTCGTCATCACACGTTTTCAAATTATGAAGTGGATTTTTCCTATCATAGTTTTGTTCACATAACGGTTGTTTGTGTCACCAAGAAATAAAAGAGTTAGATATGGGGTTATATATATATAAATGATCAGGATGACAAGTGGAGTTGAAATCCGGATGTCTGTCCGTCCGTCGGTCCGTCTGTCCGTCTGTCTGTCTGTCCGTCTGTCCGTGCAAGCGATTACTTGAGTAAAAATTTAGATATCTTAATGAAACTTGGAACACATATTCCTTGGCAACCTGAGGAGGTTGCTTTCGAAAATGGGCAAAATCGGTCCACTGCCACTCCCACAAAATGGCGGAAACCGAAAACATATACACTGTCATAACTAAGCCATAAATAAAGTTATTAAAATAAAATTTAGAACATAGGATCGCATTGGGGAGGGGCACATTTGGATGTAATTTTTTGGAGAAGTGGGCGTGGTCCCGCCCTCAAATAGGTTTTTTGTATTTATCTCGCAAATCAATAAAGCTATATAAACCAAACTTTCTGCAGTCGTTTATTTTAGCCACTTCTTAATGCAGTCCAAAAATGAAAGAAATCGGATAATAACCACGCCCACCTCCCATACAAAGGTTATGTTGAAAACTACTAAAAGTGGTTTAACTCACTAACGAAAAACGCCAGAAACATTAAATTTCACATAAGAAATGGCAGATGGAAGCTGCACTCAGATTTTTTTACAAAATGGAAAATGGGCGTGGCGTCGCCCACTTATGGGTAAAAAACCATATCTCAGGAACTACTCGACCGATTTCAATGAAACTTGGTTTGTAATAGTTTCCTTAGATCCCATTGATATGTTGTGAAAATAGGCCAAATCGCTTCACAACCACGCCTACTTCCTATATACCAGAACTTTGAAGACAATCTGAATCGTTTACATTACAATATATAAAGTAAGCACTAGTGAAGATATCGGTGCAGAACTTTGCACAAATACTACGTTTATAGTGTAGCAGCCCCATTCTAAAAACCGCCGAAATCGGACCATAGGTTTTCAAGGCCCCATATATCGAACATGAGGACTTCGGTGCTTCTAACCTAATATTATGGTTTCCACTTTCAATGGACTTTATACAATATATATGACGAATATGTGGGTCAAATTGTGTATTATATAATATTAATAAAGTTAAATAAATAAATTGCGAGAGCATAAAATGTTCGGTTACACCCGAATTTAGCCCTTCCTTACTTGTTCGCATTATGTTTGTTTACCAAAATATCTTACTGACATATCACTTTCAGCTATCGATCTAGTCCAATTAATAACTGTTTCCAAACCGTTCACAAGTTGGCAAAGTATCATCGAAAAATCGTGGGATCAGTCGTCATAATATCAAAATTTATTTAGGCAATTCACAAGCTTGTTGTATGTCTTATGTCATATTTTAATATTCTTAAAAAAATACGACACTTGTGAGCACTCTTAACTGTTGTATGTCATATTTCTACACTTAATCAGCTGAGGCCAAAACCAGATATATGTCCGTATTTTCCAGATATATACAATGTGCGGGACAAATCGGTTGAGAAGTGTTCGGGCAGAAGGGCACGAGCAAAACCGACCACTGACCGACCCAAAAAAACCGGTTATTCACAGAAAACCGACTACCCACTCGTCGAAGTTTTGATCCAAAACGCCCCAAAGCCCCACCCACCGATCGCCCACACTGTCACGAGTGTGTCCCAAAAAACCGGTTTCAAAAAGTAACCGGATATTGCAGTACTAGGCATATGCCGCAAAAAACCGAAAAAAATCGGCAGCAAGTGATCTATTGTTAAATTGTAACCTATTCTGGTTTTTGAAACCGAGAACTAACTAAATATGCAGTTCAGTCTCTTTAGGTAGAGTGAAACTTCATTTCGATACGACGGCGTTCGCAGCAACGCCGATTGAGAAATGGAACGGCTTGGTGCATTTTACGTCGAGATCTTAAAATGAAAGCGTACAAAATACAGCTTGTGCGAGAACTGAAGCCGCTGGACGTTTCCAAGCGATATTGCTTCGGTCTATGGGTTCCAAGGTCTAAAGTTCCAAGAAGATCCGACATTTTCAAGCCAAATTCTGTTCAGCGTTGCGACCCATTTCTCCATCAATGGGTATGTAAACAATTGCTGCTTTCGGGTCAACCTGAGGTTATTCAGGAGATGCCATTTCATCAAGAAAAAACTAGGGCTTGGAGTCGTTTGAGGGCCAGTGGAATCACCAGTCTATATTTCTTAAAAATTATGCCGGTGAGAACATAACCGTCAATGGCGCCGTTATCACGCCATGATAACCGACTTCAAATTGAAGCTCGTGATTTCGACGACATTTGGTTTCAACAACACGGCGCCATTTCCCGCACATCGAATCAATCAATGTATTTATTGGGAGAACACTTCGGTGAGCAGATAATTTCACGTTTTGGGCCGGTCGATTGGCCACCAAGATCGTGTGATATCGCACTGTTAGACTTTTTCCTGTGGAGATATGAAAAATCTAAAGTCTATGCGGACAATCCCGCTTCGATTCAGGCCTTGGAGCACAACATCACGCGTGTGCGTCATTGAAAATTAGGCTTACCGGATGAACCACCTGAGACGAAGCCGCATTTGATAGACAGAATTAAAACAAAAATAAATGGCAAAGAAATGAACATTCTCCATTAAATTTGAATTTTCTGTATCTTTTCCTTAAAAGAGTATGGAACCTCGAAATGAATTTTAGTTAAATTGTAAGTTATTCAAGAGCGAAGTGAGGTACTAAGCTAAGGAAACACTAATCTAACTACAGTGACGAGCAAAACGGTAACAGCTCACAGTGACCCATTCTAAAATGACGCCGAAAACAAAAATAAACAATGATTTTCTATACCCATAACTTTTTTGTAGGTTTTCGTGATCCGAGTGTGGTTAAGTCGACATTGAAATTTTCAAAATAGTAATTTTTATAAGTATCTTGAATTATTATCTTTGCACAACATTTCAAAATATAGAATATTCTCCATGACCCATCATTGGTTCAAAACTCATTCGTAACAACAAAAGAACTGACTATCAAATGTTGCATTTATATGACCTGAATGGGCATTCTGTAGCACTCGAAATCATTTGAAGATGCCTTGCCACCATTGAGACTGTCAAAACTGACTGATTTTACATTAATCAGTCATGAAATTAGATATAAATTGATAAACAATTTCACGAGAAAACTTGCACACGTTTTTGAATGCCGCTTGCGGGTTGCTCGGCTATGTCGAACAGTTATTAAACACACTTAGTCCTTCAGCCATTGGCCTTCACTCGCTTGATCGAGTGTTAATTGGTGCATACCTATTTGTGTTAAGTGCCGGCATATGTAATATACTATACATATATACATGTGTATATTTGTATATAAATACATGCATGCGGTTTTCGCGAGTATTACAAAATTCTACTTGAACTACTGAAATAACACATTGAAGTGTAAAAACGTGAGAAACAACGTTGGAAACACTTAGCAAAAGACTTCAAAAATTAACTGTACAAAGTAGTAATGGTTGATAAAAATGGTAATATGTATGTCAAAACAATAACAACAATCTGATGAAATATATGCGAAATTAATAAAGTATTTTGGCAGCTGAGTGCTGAGGCATGTTAATGGGAAGCCTGAAAAGTAAATGAACTATGAAATTGCATCAAGTAAGGAGGTTGAAGTTTGTGTGCAACCGAATTCGCTTAATATAAAAACAATTCTGACGAATTAATTTGAAATTTTCTGATCGAACTAATTCATTGAGCTTTTTACAAGTAATAAATCTATATATAAATCTAAATATTTTTCAGACGTAATTTTAGGAAGAGAATGTTATTTAGAAGATTTCACATAATTTAAACTGCTTTCAAGTGCTATTGTGCTTGTAGTTGTAGCTGCAGTAAATAATCCCCAAATAATTTTAAGGAAATGCTGCCGGGTTGACGGCAGATCAGGATCCGGTTATGCTGATGTCATCGGAAGTAGAGAAGAAATGTAATGATAGGTTGGGATTTGTAATGGGTGTTCAAAAATCTTTGTCGTTGTAAACATTTTCATAAATAAAGTACAGTAGTTACTGTCAAACTAATAAATTGACCGACGTCAAAATCTAGAAGATTGAAAGTGAAGTTATTGATTAAGAAGTTGATTTAAGTTTTAGATTGTCCCTGAACATCGTTCTTATGACTCTGAGGTTACCATATTTAAATACTTTTTGAATTTTAAAAAATTCCAGGTAGCTCAGTAAGGATTGTAGGATGTTGTCTGTTATATTATCTTGTTGACGACCTCTAACTAGACCTAAATTGAGATTATTTTAAATTGTAACTTTCACTGCTCCTTTCAATACCTTTTTCAAATTTTATCACTAACTTGATTTTGTACATTCTTATTTCGAATCTATTGTGTTGCTACAAGTAATCGTTATATGAATAAAGTTGTAATATCCGACCACAAAATTGCGTATGGGTATAAAAATTCAGTAATTAAACATTGATTTCAATTGGAAATTGACCGATTGGAATTTAATAGCGAATTTGTGAATTCGCTTAAATATACAACGGAAACCGACACTTACCGATCTGAAAAAAGAAAATATTTGCGCAGCCTTTGTTATTCGTTGTGTTCAATTTGTTTACACGCGATTTACATTTATAAATGGATGTTCCGGTGTGTGAATAAACGAACAATATTTCATAGTTGATATAAGCATTTCAAATGATTACGCGTGTGCTGATTTGTATGAATACACATACAAAAGTAATTTATTCATAAAAGTAAATGTAGATAAATAATTTTCACTGATTAATATTTACTATAAAGAGGAATGATATAAAGGGTGAACCATTTCGAGATTCCTTATTTTTTAAAGAAAAAAATAGGTAATTCAAATTTAATGAATATTCTTTGAGATTTATTTGTATACTCTCGCAACAAAAGTTGATAAGAGAGTATTATAGTTTTGTTCACATAACGGTTGTTTGTAAGTCATAAAACTAAACGAGTTAGATATAGGGGGCAAAATGATCAGGATGACGAGATGAGTTGAAATCAGGATGTCTGTCTATCGTCGTGCAACGGATAATTTGTGTAAAAATTAGATATATTGACGAAACTTTTTTTTTTCAATATTTCTTTATTTATTGAATCTGCTTATTTTTAAGCCTAACAACAAGTTATAAAATCTTAAATCTATTTAAAACTAGACAAGCTCAACCAAGTGATTGAGCTGTATTGGTGAAACGTTGCTCTTTAGTACGCAGGCATATCCCTTCTTTTTAGGCGTGTTTGATCGCAGGATAGATAATAGATAAATATTTCAATCTGCTGTCCTCTACTTCTTTCTTTACCATAGGGATACCAAGATCTTTATGGATATTTTCATTGCGCATGTACCATGGTGAGCACGTGATTGATCTAAGCATTTTCGATTGGAACCTTTGTATTATATCAATATTAGTTGCACAGGTCGTACCCCACAGTTGAATGCCATACATCCAAATCGGCTTTATGACCGCATTGTATAAAAGCACTTTGTTGTCTAAGCTAAGTTTAGAGTTTTTATTTAAAAGCCAATTTAAATTTGCAGCTCTTATCTTCATGCTAGTTATTTTACTAGATATATGTTTTCTCCACGTAAGCCTTCTATCTAGATGAATACCAAGATAGGTAACTTCATTCGCTTGAGGCACTATAATATTGTTAATTTTTACTGCCGGGCACATTTTTGACGAAACTTGATACACATGTTCTTTGGGACCGTGAGAGGGTTGCTATTGAATATGAAATCGCACTCAGCACTCTGATTTTTTTTTAAATGGAAAATGGTCAAAAACCATATCTAAGGAACTACTCGACCGATTTCAATGAAATTTGGTTTATACAGGCAGGTTCTGCAAATCGTTTTCGGGCAATATTTTCGCATTCTCCATTTTCAAATTGTTTGACATGTTCTGTAAATCGTTCCGTTTTTTTTTGTAATATCACCAAATCGTTTTGTCGCCATCATCTGCAAATCGGAATCGTTACAATTTTCCGATTTCATATTTGACAAGATAAACGATAGCGATTTTGAATCCAAATGAACGATTTGTTTAAGGAACATTTATTACAATGTACGTATTTATTAAAAAACATACAAAATAATATTATTAAATATTAATAAGCATATACATACTAACAAATAGTAAGGCATGTTTTGCCGGGACTTGCTGAATTTTCGCTTTCTCTGTTAAAAAAGTGATGTTCGTTTACAAATCCTTTTACCGTAGCTGCATGAGTGCCACCAATGCATCCTATCACTCATGGTATTCCCAATTTTTTCACAAAATCAAGTGTTGCTCTTCTGGAATCCATTTCAGACATGTAAAGCTTAATCCACTTCGGATACAAAATATTTTCTAAAACTCTAATCACTTCGGATAAAATTTGGATATTGTGCTTCTACCCATAGCAATATCGGTATCCTTTCCAACTGAACGTTGATATGAACTTTCAGCGAAAAACCTAAGACTTGCCATCAATTTTATTAAATTAGGTGTGGACGTTTCTCCTCCTAAAGGTAAGTATTTCTGGAAGCAAACCTGAAACAAAAAGAAATCATCTCAAGTCGAACTTTTTAGCAAAACTTACGCGGAATCCGGTGTAGACAAATACCGCCTTTTGATTTTACATTAATAATATCGTTCACAACGAATAAATGGCCATAAAAATATTTTAAACAATATTTGACGCTCCCAAAACAATTCCGCACTCGCTTTACTTTTTCTACAACATGGCCACCGATCGTGCTGCCACCCACTATTTATTTTTAATTATTTAGATATATAATTTACATATTTTATAAAACTGCCACAGTTCGACCATCCTGACTTGTAATCGTCCCGATTACGCTTTCATTAGAGAGACTATGGTTTAACCAAGGCTTCATATTTGCTACTTCCCATATTCCTTCATATGGAATTTGACTAAGTTGAAATCCCTCGACGTCTCTGAGTAAATACCTGTCGTTAGGAAGTGTTTTGCAAACTCTATAGGGACCTTTAAACTTGGGGGCAATCTTTTTACATACACCTGGAGTACTTATATAATTTTTTACCATGACATAATCTCCTTCCATATACTTTCTCTGTGTCCGGTTTTTATCTTTCAGCAATTTATTATAATTTTGAGACTTTGAAATATTCTCTGCTGCCTTATATCTAATTTCTGCTAAGTTACGTTAATTTTTGTTCAATACATATTCTTCTAGTTTTCCTCTAAGAAAGTCAACGAAAGTTACCCTTTGTGAAACTCCGAAAAGTAGTTCGCTTGGAGTTGTGCCTATACTACCATGTATCGTAATGTTGAAAGCGTACTCTATGTCTGTTAAAATTTTGTCTAAGCTAAAATTAGTTAGTTAGTTTTGCTATCATTGGTGCAAGACTACGATTAACGCGCTCCACCTGTCCATTGGCTTGTGGCGATCCTGTCGCAATTTTTACATGTTTTACGTTATTTGTTTCCAAAAAATTTTCAAAATCTTTAGATGTAAACGCACTGCCCCGATCAGATATCAATACCCTTGGACGACTGTAACTACTAAAATACAATTTTAAACAGCTCTGGACCTCCCTCGTGCCTGCTGAACACACCGCATACAACTTAACAAACATAGTGAACCCATCTATAATCAAAAAAACATATTTTTTCTTTGAATGTTTAAATGACACTGGACCGAAGTGATCCACGTGAATAGTTTCGAAAGGTACGTTTTCTTTGGGTATATTATGTAAGAGGCTCTCATGTTTTCCACTCTTCGGGGAAAATGCAATACACTTCAAGCAATTTGAGATATATTGCTTAATTTTTTCTTTCATTTTGGGAAACCAATATGATTTTATTATGGCACTGAAAACTTTGTCACTACCCATGTGACCCATTTCATCGTAATACTTTCTCAATAAATGTTCTTCCATCTCATTTGGTATATAAAAAAGTATATTTTGCCCGTTTTTTCTATAAATTAAGCCATTCCGCATTTCAAAAAAACATTTTCCTTATTTTCCAACTCTCCCCGGATCTCAATAATTTTTTTATCCCGATTTTGGCAAATTGACAGATTTTGCTCAAATGTGTTTTCTTCGAGAACTAGGATATTTGAAGTGCGACTAAGTGCGTCCACATGGAGCATTCTATCTCCATTACGATGTTCGAGAACATATTGAAAATTTTGCAATTCAAGTGCCCATCTGGCTGTTCTAGGATTTTCTTCCTTCTTATTTAAAGTTAGTGTGAGTGAATTGCAATCAGTGACTATCTTAAACTTCAATCCTTGCAGATATACCCGAAATCTCCGAAGTGCATAAATAATTGCAAGTGTTTCCAGTTCAAAGCTGTGGTATTTAGATTCAGGCTCGCTGGTACGTTTAGAAAAATAAAAGACTGGATGAAATTTGCCATCTCTCTTTTTTTGTAATAATATTGCACCAAATCCCCGAGAGCTGGCATCACAATGCAGCTCTGTATCGTCCCTTGGGTCGTAAATCGCTAAGATAGGAGACCCAATTAATTTATTTTTAAGTTTCTCAAAACACTGTAACTCGTCATCGCCAAATGTAAATTTAACATTTTTTTTAATAAGTTTATATAGAGGCTGAGCTTCTCGCGAAAAATCCTTAACGAATCTTCTAAAGTATGAGCATAAGCCCAAAAAAACTATGTACAGCTTTTGTGTTGCTTGGTATAGGAAAGTTCACTATAGCTTCTACATTCTTTTCATCCGGTCGAATACCTTCACTCGAAATGTTATATCCTAAATAGCGTATTTCTGACTCCATAAAATTACATTTATCTAATCTCAATTCTAATTTGTTTTGTACTAACTTATCAAAAACTTCCTGCAAAATATCTAAATGCTCTTTTTCATTACTTGTAGCTATCATGATATCGTCTAAATAAATAGCAATTTTCTTTGCTCGAATCAGATCATCGAAAACATGGCTAACAAACCGCTGGAAAGTTGAAGGGGCATTTTTCAGACCGAAAGGCATTTTCAAAAACTCGTACTGCCCCATTGGTGTTACAAAAGAAGTGTATTTAATTGATTCTTCAACCATGTCTACGTGATAGAACGCACTCTTTAAATCTAATAACGAAAAAATACATTTATTTGCTAGTCTATCTAGCAGATCATCTATAAGAGGCAAAGGATAGTTATCTTTCAATGTTATCTTATTCAAACTACGAAAATCTACACATAACCGTATATCACCTGTCTTTTTCCTTACTAAAACAATGGGGGAAGAATACTCTGACTTACTCGGCCTAATTATCTTGTTTTGCATTAAGTCATCTAAAACAACTCTAACTTGTTGTTTTTCACTGTAGGACAGTCTTCTCAGACAATTAAAAGGTTTTTCTGTACTTAACAACATTTTCACGCTTCAATAATTCCAACTCGACTTTTAAAAGTCGCCACTCATTTGTATCACTCTCTTTTTGTTTCTTGGCAGCACTCGTTTGAATATTTGCGTCATTTTGTGGTACAACACCATTGCCAAACTCACCACACTCGCCGGTGATGTTTGTACTACTCGCTCTTTCGTTGATTTCGTCAGGAATGGTAGCTTGCGTAAAGTCGGCGTCAGCGTCAACGTCAACGTCTTCTGTCGAATTCCGAAAATTTCCTCGAAGCTCCTCAGGAATTTGTAGTAAGCGAACAATTAGTTCGGCTTTATTGCCTGTTGTTTTGCGCCCGAGGACACGCAACCATGATTTCAGTTGCTCAACGGTTTTAGTGTTTAACAATTCCTCACTTGACGACATTTTGGGTAAATCACAACCACTTCTGATGTTTTAAACAATATTTGACGCTCCCAAAACAATTCCGCACTCGCTTTACTTTTTCTACAACATGGCCACCGATCGTGCTGCCACCCACTATTTATTTTTAATTATTTAGATATATAATTTACATATTTTATAAAACTGCCACAATATTGTTTCTTTAATAAAAACTGTTTAATTTTAAATTATTAAAAAATTTTGTACCAACTCTCTTTGTCTCTTTTATTTGTTTTGTCAAACTGTCACAAAGAAATCAGCTGTTTCGAATTGAAATTCGAAATCAAACAAAATCGTACGAATTGTAATTTCGGATCCGAATTGAAATCGCGCGATTTCCAGAACATGCCTGATAATATTTTTTTAACACCCTGATGACACGTGTGGAAAAAAGATTTACATCTGGAAGCAATGAAGATAGCAAAATAAAAAAATTGGACATTGAAATCTGATAATAACTTTTCAATGCCCCGGATATGAATATGTAGAACTCAGTGCCTTTGTGTAATTTTTCACCGAAAATATAGGTAAATCTCTTAGATACCTTAATTTAATTCATTATTATTATTCATAATTACGTTTTCCACCCCGTATTTGCCGAAGAAGAAAACGAAGGGCTTCTACATTGAAAATACTAACAGAGAAGTACTCAGCTTTATGTGCTATTTATACGGTATATTGGGACTGGGATTAATTGAATGGTTTATGTCTGCATAATTCACGTCTATCGCGTCTTCAACTACAACTACAAAATATTACAACTAATTAATCTTCATTTTGCAGCCTCTTACTTTGGTTGCGTCTGTTGCCTATCAAATCTATCTTCTTTAAACCGATTGACTGCCAATTAATGAGCTGTACACATGAGTATTTCATCTGCTGTACTTATATCTACATACATATGAGCCGTGATAGGTGGCGTATTGTTTATATTCGCTGTTGGAACGTCTAAGCAATCAGGTGAACGAAATCCAAAGTAGGTACTTAATGGTACTAGAAGTACATATATTATATATGAGTATAATCATGCATTGCTATTTATTTGCCAAATTTGTAGATTTCTTTTCGAATTCATTTCATTTTCATTAGGCATTTTTCGTTGCAATTGTTGCGACTCAAGGCCTCTTGTTTTGCCTTGTGATTTCATTTGTATACCTTTTTATGAGTGTTTATGTATCATAAGCTGATTTTAGTTATTTAAGGTTAATAATTTTGGGTGTTTTGCGGATTCTTGTGTATATTATTTTCATCTTTTTAGTAGTATTATATTTTCAAAATATACAATAATTTTTAGAGGAAAACTTCTTATAAATACCTGATCAATAATTCCTTCGATATGTTTTTTATTGCTTCAAGGCAACAATGATCTCGGTTTGTTCATAGTGATCGATAATTTACATTTAAAGTATCAGGAATTGTTATATGTTTGAAATGGGAAAAAAGTGACGATGAGTATATTTCTATTTTCATAAAAACCAATTTCTCAAAGCACCGACAAGAAAAAAAGTTGTTAGTCAAAATGTGGGCCAGTTCGTCGAAACGGACTTAATGTTTACCACTGATAGATGACGCTACATCGATGTACTTTTTTCTTTGATTTCGAGCTTAAAAATATGGAAGATCCCTGTGGTTATACTCTTTCAACATGTTTCATGAACTAACATGAAAGATTTAAACAAACGGTAAAAATTAGCTTTTTTGGCATTGATCTTTCATGACATTCGTTTCGGAGCCGATGGTTTAAAATTCTTTGAAATATCGGTAATGTTGCTACCTCCAAGAAGAAAGCTGCTAACGTTTCGAAAGACGATTTACAAAAAAATCTTTTTCTCAGGAAAATGGGCTGTACAAAACTAAAGTGTTTTGAGGTAGATAAGAACATTTCATTCTAAATGAAGTAAATAGATTTTATGAACAAAGAACTTCTTAGTACATTCTTCATGTTTTAGTTTTGTTTAGTTTTCTATGTAATGTTACTGTATACTGGATATTTTTATTAACAATCTATTTTTGATAGTCCCTAGTATACTTTGCATTAATCTCGCTATAAATAGCAGTAAGTCAAAGCCTTTACATTCACCTATCTAGCCGCAATGATATATGTATGTAGTTTGAGTCCATAGGGGATGATTTATATTTATAGTATCAAAACACACAGCAAAAACAAATAAAATTGTGGTTTTCATTTGAATAGATATTCAGATATAAACAAGTATTTGCTTTCTGAAGTTACCGCCGAAAAAGTGACAATTTTGAGCCAATCTCATTCTTAACAGCTTATCATTATAAAAATAGCAACAAATCACCTGTCATGTTACTATTTTTATAAATGAAAAAAATATATACTAATAATGAAAATTTCCATGTGTTACAAAACTCACAGGTATTTTTGTTCGGCATTCGGTGTAATCACACGTATTTAATTATATGTCAGTGGTTGTGGTGCGGTGTGTGGCAGTGGAGCGAATGGAGTAGACAGCCTAAAGCGCAGCTAATTATCTGTCAACATCTGGCCATTTATTTATACATACATGTAAAAGTTCAATGTCAATCGGATTACGCCTTGTTCGATATTCGTTGATCGACAAGCGGCGTTGAAATGCGCACCGTGCGGTTGATGAATGAAACGGGTGATATGCAAAAAGCGTCCGCAAATGTTTATATAGTTTCAATTTTAGCTGCTGCTTGAGAGGCATTCAAAGGCCTGCCGGCAATTGTAGATAAATATTTTTTGATTACTGTGGGTGAGAAAATACATATATACAGATGTATTTGTGTTTTCTTGATTGATGTACAAAAAATTACCGAATTTCCTAGCCAAGAGAATGCTTATTATTTCTTATTTTTCTTTCGCAAACCATTGCGCGTTTCTCTTCTAAGTGATCTTTTTCTATTGCTACTGAATTTATAAAGGGTTTTTCAATAAGAGCGCAGCAAAGGTTTTTTTTAAATAAAAACAAACGGTTTGGGACATCAATGAAATTCTGTATTCCTGTGAAAGTAGATTCGATGGCATTATGTATGGAACTCGATTTCTTTTGCATGGCCACTACGGACACGCTTGCAGAAGTCAAGGCGCTGAACCCAATTTCCGTGAGAAAACACGTTCACCAAACTTGGTTTTCAATAAAACGATTTTTGAATCGTTGTGTGGCCAGTAGCGCCGTCCTGTCGGAACCACATATTGTCCAAGTCCATATCATCCAACTCTGGCCAATATTAGGTTATCATTGAACGACCATAAATTGGATGTTGTACCGTTAAAATTGAGGCCACTGTCTCAAAATTTCAGTAGCAAATTTTAAAAATTTCTACTCGTTAGATCGTATAGCTTTCAATGATGAAATGGCGAAACCACATCCTCATTCGTTTTTTTGTACTTGTATAGTTATTTATATTTATATATTGATTCCTTCAGCAAATCGGTGGAGTAGAAAAGTAGACTGTCATCGGACCACCTGATCCCATAACCTACTTGTCAAATAAATCTATATATAATATAATGTTATTAGGCGATCTTTTGCCTTGAAGGAGTAACAAGAATAAATATGTATATATAAAATATTGGGCAATATTGTATAGAATACAATTCGCAAATGCCAGTGTAATGAGATTAATATCAGCTTCTGTCTATTTCTATTTTTCTTTCTAATGTGTAAAGAATGTTTTTGGTTTTCATTTCAATATGCTAACATTTTGAGACTATTTCTATATATGAGTAGAGTACATTTAATTGAGCTTGATTAAAGTGTTAAAAGTGAAAAGTCGACCTACACATCAAACAGAGCTTCTATAATGAAATTTGTAGGCATATTTAACACCTAGTTAAACTTCACCTCCTTTATTAATTATAATTGAGCTGGAGACACGTGTCGCTGCCAGAAAAATTTTCCATTGCAAAGTTAATTATCACTATTATTTGAATGAAATGTTAATTACTTCCACTCGAGTACGATAATGGGTTAAGTTTTTTGAAGCATTCAGTTCATTATTAATTTGAACATTTCGCTTTGAGAATGGTAAATGACTAAACAGAAATATATGTTAGGGATGAGTAGCGATTACGAACATACTACAATTTTCCTCATTGCTGTATTCTAAACCTGGATTAAAATTTAACTTAAAGTTTTAAAAATTATATTGCTGATACATAACATATTTCACATTCCTAGATTTTTAAAGGTCTACATGAAGCGTTGGGTTTAGTTTAGAGTTACTCTTCTATAGTCTTACGCATTGTTTAACATCGCCTACATTTCTAGCAATCAGTTTTCGCTTCAATTGGCTATTTTATGTCTGAGATATTTCAATTAACTTGACAATGTAGAATTTATTTCGACTATTTTCTAACATGCCGGATGTCTGTCTGTCCGTCCATCCGTCCGTCTGTGCAAGTTGTAACTTGAGTAAAAATTAAGATATCTTGATGAAATTTAGCACACTTGTTTCTTGGCACCATAGGAAGATGGGCAAAATCGGGCCACTGCCACGCCCACAAAATTGCGAAAACCGAAAACACATAAAGTGCCATAACTAATCCATAAATAAAGCTATGGAAATAAAATTTGGTACAAAGGATCGCACTATGAAGGGGCATATTTGGATGTATTTTTTTGGGGAAGTGGGCGTGGCCCGCCCCTACTAAGTTTTTTGTACACATCCCGTAAACTACTTAAGCTATATCAACCAAACTTTCTAGAATCATTTCTTTTAGGTACTACCTTATACAGTCCAAAAATGGAGGAATTCGCATTATAACCACGTCCACCTCCTATACAAAAGTTATGTTGAAAACCACTAAAAATGATTTAATTCAGTAAGGCAAAATACCAGAAACCTTAAAGCCTCGTTATAAGGTAAATAAATTGGTATATAAAATTTTAAGTGGGTGTGGCTGCGCCCACTTATGGGTCAAAAACCATATCTCCGATACTACTCGACAAATATCAATGAAACTTGGTTTGTAATATTTTTCTTGCATCCCAATGATATGTTGTGAAAATCGGTTCACAACCACGCCTACTTCCTATATACCAGAACTTTGAAGTCGATCTGACTAGTTTACTTTACAATATGTAAAGATATAGGAACAGAACTTTGCATAAATACTGCATTTATAGTGTAGCAGCCACTTTCTAAAAATCACCGAAATAGGACAATAGGTTTTCAAGGCCCCATATATCGAACATGAGGACCTCGGTGCTTCTAACCTAATGGACTTTATACAATATATATGACGATTGTGTGGGTCCAATGGTGTATTATATAATATTAATAAAATTAAATAAATAAATTGCGAGAGTATAAAATGTTCGATCACAACCGAACTTAGCTCTTCCTTACTTGTTTGTATTTACACCCGTACTTTGACCTTCATCACTTGTTGTATATTGTTCTACCGTTTCAGGCCTAATGGAAACCTTACGCTAAAGTTGGCGTAAA
The DNA here is from genome assembly GCA_031772095.1 of Zeugodacus tau. Lineage (NCBI taxonomy): Eukaryota > Metazoa > Arthropoda > Insecta > Diptera > Tephritidae > Zeugodacus > Zeugodacus tau. The sequence goes on along the minus strand of CM062649.1, from coordinate 53,907,286 downwards.
TTTAATCGAAATGTGTGACGTTCGAGCAGCATTTTCAGTGAAAGCTTCTCGTCTGCTCTGCTCTTCCTACTAAGTTTCGAACATTGTTCATAGTGCACAAATGCTACGTTGCTTATCTTGATTCGCTTGTCTCGGTTATTAATCAAAACTATGCGGCTCTCAAGTGGTGCGTATGAATGAGTTAAAAGCGCAACACCATTTGATGTGTGAATGAGCGCTTATGCATAAGCTCCACTGAGAAAAGCGTCATGTGGAGAACATTTTTTTGGGTATAAGTTTTAATGTTGTTATTGTCGTTGCTGTTTGGCTAGCTAACGATTTGTAGACGAGATGTCAGCGATTTTCAGCTACCACAAACCTACGCAAACGTGTGTGCCTCTGTGCTTTTGTAGCCACTATGAATTGCTTTTGTCATTGTTTCTATGGTTTTTGTTTCGCATTTTCTTGTTGGCGGTAATTAAGCTTGAAATTGTGTTAATTCGAGGTTTCTTGTCTAAATATCATAATTATTATACGTTATCACAGACGCATTGCATAGCGCTTAGCTAGTGCGTCAACAACTGTGATACAAATGAGTAGGCATTAGAAGTGGCCACGTACATGTGTACCCTGCAAAAAATTGTGTGAGTACTCTTTAAAGAGATTACACCCGGATTACTCTTTATAAAGCTGAATTGGGAAATGATATGTTTTTAATGAGACTAAACGAATTTAGATTTAATAATGTGTTAATAGATTGCAGTCTATAAGTTGAATAGGGAAGAACCGATTGAGTCTTCGCAGATATTGAACCCGGATAACTCTCTATAAAGTTCAATTGAGAATGACAAATCAACGATCAAAGAGATTAGTATAGATTATTAGTATGCAATATATATTACTGGACCTAGGAAAGACTAGTATAGTTCGTAAAAGCTCTATGACAACTAGTCTCTTTTCAAAGCTTTTGGGTATTAGATTAATTGTAAGTGATTACATCCTGACTACTCTCAATAAGGTACAATCTTTAAAGGTATTATAGTCATATAACTCCATGTTAAGTTCAATTAAGAATGCAAAATCCATCGTCCAAGACATTACATACTGATTACTTACTATAAACTACAATTGGGAATGGAAAATACAAAAATAATCTTTAAAGGTCTTACACCAGGATTACACTCCATAAGTACAATTGGATGAGATTGTACTGGAATTAGTCTCTATAAAGTACTATTGAAATTTAATTAGATTCCAATACTTACTACTGGAACTAGGAAAGAGTAGTAGTTCGTAACAGCTCAAAGACCTCTAGTCTCTTTTCTGAGCTTTTCGGGTAAAATGGATAGTCTCTCTATGGCACATGTTCAAAAAAAAAGGTATATATATATTCCCTATATCCATATGCATACGTTCCATTGCTACTAATCGTGGACTCATCCCGAACTTGTCGAATTCGCTACAGGGTAAATCAAAATGTAGTGATGTATATAATTCTGAGTATTATGAGTTCAATGTGTGCGTGCGTCGGTCATTCGGCCTAGTTTAGATGGGTGGCTTAGCGGTAGACTACTGAATGCTAAGGGCTGCCGATTGATGGCTTATGGTGGCCGTAGCGCATAGCCGTTTTTAATTTCATTAATGCTGTTGGCAAAAAAAATACGGTATATATGTATATATATATAGACACTTAATTTTGGTCTGTCTACTCAGTGATATTTGTACAAAAAGCAATAATTAAATATTTCCGTTATTGTAGTGTGTGTGTCCAAGTGTTTGTCCGTTTGTTAGGCTTTATCAATTTTGTTTTGTCATCAGCTCCTTTATTGACACAGCGTTTTCTGTTGCTACCAAGCACATATAGTTGGTTACAAATATATTGTGTACATATGTTGTAGATATGGTACTAAGTATTATTGACCGCTTATGTGGGTTAAGACTTTTGTAATTAATTTTCGAAAGTACAGCCCATATGCTGATCCATTTGTTTCACTATTAATTATGCACTATTGTTGTTCGCAGACGAGTGGGCTGTCTCTAAACCACACTTAAAAGCATTCACATGCACATACATACACACTACATATGTGGGTATAAATGTTTGGTGCTAGGGGCTCTGACGTTTTTAAAGTAGCCAAACGAATTTTGCACATTTGCTCCTCTATTACTATTTATTAACAAAAGACTCTTCAGAAATTCATTATCATCGCAAGAAATATATGTAAAGTCATGTGCATTATCGCCTGATATTTGCTTTTCACCTTGTTTTAATACCACTTGCCAGCCCCTTGGCGAGTCTGTGCGCAAGCTTCAATCGTTTGTGTTTTCAATTTGTGATTTTTTTTTGCTTTTTGTTTGCTGCTTATTAATCATTGTTATTTCCATCATCTTCACCATTAGTGTTTTACTTGTGTTAATCTCTTCTCAAAATTCAATGTTAAGTTGTCGAAACACTTGTCTTCATGCGCGTACTTGGCTTAATGCGTTGTGTCTGCCACATGTTGCATTTTGGGGTTGTTTACCTATGATTAGTCAAAGCCGGCAAACAACCTTGAAAATTGTGTCTCGGAATGTGAGCTATGCGAGATTAAGCGCTTAAGCGAGCGGTAAAGGTTTTGCATTTTGTGTTTGCTCCTCGAGGCCCTTGGTTCGTTTCTTTGTTTTGGGTGTGTGAAGTATCGTTTTTAGATTGGTTTCTCCGAAGTACCCATGGTTGGATGTGTGCTTTATTTAGCCCTTTCGAATTTAACAGAGTACAGTAATCCATCCATTATGGATACCAAGTGGTTCAGTAGTCCTTCCAGAAAACAGGAGTGAGACTCTGTTTGCAAATATGTTGGTTATATATTTTCATCCCAGTTTTTCGATGTCAGTCAATCATTCATTTTATTATGATTATGTCTGAAGAGACTGTCGGATCAAGTGTAAGTCGGGATTGTGAAGAGATATTAGGTCGGATAAGGATATTTGGGACCGTTTCTCGTTTACTTGTATGGCTTACTTTTGATCAAGTGATTTTTGAATTGAAATTCTTCGGAGTATGGTTTCTGAAACCAACTCATGATCGAAATATTGGGTGTATATACGAGAATTCAATGTTATAGATACCCATTGGCCTTTGGGCCAGAAACTAAATGATGGACAGTTGGTTAAAAGAGGCAGAAAATGCTGTAATCAGTACAGCTTCTGAAAGATGTATGGGCTTCACAGTATTTTTTGGGCATATGACTCGAGTACCATTAAAATCGCGTGCTGTAAAATCAAAAAAATTGGCTCCAACCAAAACACAAGATCTATTTATAGTCGTACTCAACAACCCTCGGATTGCACTTATTTTCTTTTTGCAAATACTGTCACAAGAGGGTGCCATTTTAATTCCCGCCCACAGCATTGAAGAAGAGTAATGGTTTTTACGTGATCATTATGTAACATTTTTTCCGAACATTTGGCAGTGACAGTGAAACACTGACCCAAATTCATAACTATTTATTTGTATTACGTTTAATGTTACATATTTTAATGGGCAAATTGCAGTCGATGGGAAAGTAAATAATAATGATGGTGAAGCACTTCAAAAACTAGCCCGAAATAAACATGATTTCCAAAAAAGGCGAAACAAATGAATTACTTGTAGGATGGCAACAAGAGTTAAGCGTGTACCCACATATACACATGTACACACACACATATTAATAAGCTCGTTACAAACTGGTAATCAATTATATAGAAAATAAAGTGGTCAAGAGAAATGAACTAGAAGAGCGCACCTGTACTCTTGAGTGCACTAAATGGCTGCGCATGCGCAGATAATTGACTTGCACAGCTAAGAGTAAGAAGTAATGTAGTGCAGATTTGTTAAGGAGTATGTGCAATAAAGGAAGCAACACATTGAAATGCACTACAGCTGGAAATTTGTGGTGCGGCACTTGTTGTTCCACCTGTAGCATTCACTATTGCTACATTGTAGTGCAGCGCCCATAAAACTATTACCGGGCTGTAATTGAGTTTGGTGCACGTTAACCCGTGTCCAAAGATATGTGTGCTTGCGCTGAAGATGACGGCTCGCTGTAGGGTAAAATGGTTTCGAACTCATTTAAGTAATATGTTCTGTATACAAGATCGGACTTTGTTGCATCTATATACTCCCCAAAGTCCATGGGTTCCTGGGATAATTTATACCCAAATACCAAGTGGAAAGGATACGATGGCTGGGTGTTGATCAATTTTTGCTAGGTAAGTGCTTTTAATAGATTAGTCGCCATCTCCATAGCGTCCCATAATGTGTCCAAAGAAATGCTGACAAGCTTGGTTGAGATACCGTAAAGAGTATAGTTGTAAAATCTGGAGAATCCAACGAAGAATCAATCTTGGCAACAGATGCTACTTTTGACTGAGTTGGCAATTGAAAAATAAAGTCCTTTCTCGACGGACAAATACCACAAACATAATTTCAGTTTGGCGTGATGGTGTAGAAACGTGGAATATGTCGACATCCAATGAAAGAGCACTATGAGCTAAGAGAAATGTTTTGCGCAAAATTTATGGTCCTCTGATCATTGGCAACGGCGAATACCGCAGATGATGGAATGAAAAGCTGTATGAGTTCTGCGACGTCATTGAAATAGTTCATCGAAAAAGACTACGCGGACTAGATTATGTTGTCCGAATACGACGAAAGCACTACAGTTTTGAAAGTGTTCGATGCAGTACCCGCTGGTGGAAGCCGAGGAAGACCTCCACTCCGTTGGAAAGATCAGGTGGAGAGCGACCTGGTCTCGCGTGACCTTAAAATAAGAAGGATTAACCCTAACCGGATTATTCGAAATATTGGGAGGAATTGCGGATCAATATAATACAATACTTTTTTTGGGATTACTCGGCGTATTCTCTGAAATTGTTGTCTTCAAGTTTTGAATGGTATATTTGTATACAAGAAATGTTCGTTAGAGCTGTTACATCAGATACAATTTGCTTTCACGACCATGGATTTCTCCTGGTGAACCTGCTCCAAAGAAAGTGAAAACTGTCTTCTCGGCCGTTAAGGTTATGACTTTTGTTTTTTTTTGGATTTATAAGGGGTGATCTACCACAAATAGCTGGAGAAGATCAAAGTGGCCACAACGCTAGAATATCACTTGTCGGTTTATCGACCGAATGTAGGCTTTCTTTTCAGATTTCCAGAAAACAAATTTATCAAACGGGTTAAGGGATTTAGAGCATTGCTTTGTCAAAATTTCGTTCTCCTTTCGCAGGCTAAGTAGTTTTTGGACCGCCCTCGTACAACAACAATAACAACACCGTAAAAAGTGATAAAACTGAACTAAGTTGCGTTGACAACAATTAAAGCATGTCGCTGCTACGTTTATGTGTAACATTTAGCAACAGCGATTGTAGCATATACGTGTACACAACAACAACAGCGACTGCAGGTAAGTACGTAGCCGTGGCGAAAATAAATAAAACAATAAAAATAACTTCTTCAATTCAATGTTGCGTCACTTCAGTAACCATGCAAGTTTTTGTTGTAGCTGCTGTAGAGTTCGCTTTGTTTTTGTAAACACATAAATGTTTCATGTTCATAGTGGATCTCTCTGAAATTGGGTCAGTTATTATGCTGCTGTTGTGTTTTGGTGATGCAGCATATAAGAAGCGAAACAAAATATCTTAAAAAACCCAAAGACAAAGTAATCGAAGAAGAAAAATAAAGCTGCTGAATGTCTTGTAGAATAATGAAAACACTTCCCAGTTCATTGTCATTGGCAGAGGTGGTGCCCTTCAAGTACGTTGCAAGCACTCACACACACATTGCATTGTTTGTTTGACTGTGAAAATATTATCACTACTTATTGCATAAATATTTGTGGATTATTTGTTAATTATTTATTTGTATTCATTAAGTCACATAAATATCACGTATGTGAATATTTTTCTTAAAAGTTGAGAGATTCTTTAATTTTTCATCTTCTTCTTTTTTCTGAGATTCTTGCGTTGGTTGGTCGTTGAATTTGTTGTTCTAGAAGGATGGTTCCAAGATTTTCTTGAACTCAAGTTCAAGTTTCTGTTCCGTTTTGGGAAATCTTTAGTTCTTTAGCAGTTCTATTTGGAACGTGAGCGGGTCGCGTTTCATCCTGGAAACACTAACTACCAATATTATTGTTCGATATCTGGGGCCTTCAAAAGTTATAATCCGATTTGGGCGATTTTCAGGCAGGCTATGACAGGCCACACTAGAAATACAGTATTGAGTTATATGGGAAGTAGGCGTTTCGCCAGTGTCATCAGGGTGTCAAGAAAATATTATATACCGAATTTCATTGAAATCTGTCGAGTAGTTTTTGACCCATAAGTGGGCGACGCCACGCCCATTTTCCATTTTGTAAAAAAAACCTCAGTGCAGCTTCCTTCTGCCATTTCTTATGTAAAAATTGGTGTTTCTGGTTTGCAAGATATATACTAAAACCTATTTGGGGGCGGGATCACGCCCACTTTTCCAAAAAAATTACATTCAAATGTGCCCCTCCCTAATGCGATCCTATGTTTCAATTTTTTTTTTCATAACATTATTTATGGCTTAGTTATAGCTCTCTATGTGTTTTTGGTTATCGCCATTTTGTGGGCGTGGAAATATAAGTGCAGCCCTTATACTTCCTGAAATAAAGTACGGTAGTGTATGGTAGGTGTGATAATAATCCGATTTCATCCATTTTCGTGCTGCATAATGAAGTGCCTGCAGTAAGTTTTGCTGATACATGGGATATATGTATACAAAAATCTTGAGAGAGGCGGGGCCTTGGTAAAGCACTTTATATTTATCCTGTTCTTCGGTGTTTCGCCAGTTAAACTACTACCAGGTATGAATTTATATAATCTCTGATGCTTTCTGACTCTTATAAGATTTTTTACAAATTTCCCATTTTCCGATTTCAGTGTATTCGATTTTTATTTAAATATATAACATATTCTCTAAATTTGAACCAGATAATATAATCCTTTATTTAAATAATATAATCCTTAAATTAAATGGTATTATTTGTGGAATAAGCTTAACATTTCGTGATATAAAATATTGTTCAAAAAAGGTCGAAGCTGTAAATAATTATTTTCCTTCTTGAGAAGGTTCTTTAAAACTAATTTTTCGGACTCCAAAAGAAAAATCCTTCCTTCATAAAGTATTAATACAGTAGACGTCCAGTAATACGAAAATTACTTCGTGTGACTGTCCAATAATGGATGTAATTAACTGTTTTCGAAAATTTATATAGTGGGCTGTTCTTCGAATACGAATTTTTTAAATTTTACGAATAGGTCTGACATTATATAGTTCGTACTATTGGACGTCGATTGTAAAACTAAGAGGTTAAGCTTGAATTAATTAAGTTTTTTTTAGTAATAGCTAATTGAAAATACAAATTTCAAATCGAAAATAGTTGCGAAAGCTTAACGGTTTTCTGAAATAATAAAAGATAAGCCTATTAGTCTTGCAACAGTTTAATGCATTAAAGTAGTTACTACTTAGTTACAAATTGTTACGAAGCTATGCTTTCAAATATTAAATGTCGGTGCTTGCAGCATAATTAGGTTGAAATTTGTAGCCTGTGAGCCTGTGGAGAGTATGCAAAGTCTTTCTACACACTTATTTCACAGACAATTGTGTATAACATATTGTAGTATATATGAATGAGTATGTTGTATATTTACAGCCCATACGCTAGCCTAGTTAAATTCGGTTTCCGTTTCTTTAAAGCAGCTAACTTCGTTTGGAAATAAGCAGTCCCGAATTGTGTTAACGTCTATTTTTTTTGTATTGGTAAATAAGTTAGTGGGAAAATTGGTTGAAGTACCTGTTCTAGCTTTAGTGTATTCGAAGTAACCGAATGAATGTAAACATTATATATATAAATTCATGAATGATCAATGTTCAAATGAAGAGACCACTACTTTGCCTTCAAATTTTTGGAGCAACTGTTTCGATTTGGTGCCAGCTTTCAAGTGCAGAACATATCTTATCTTTCAGAGTAGTTTATTGGACTTATTATTGTAAAATTTAATTGAATTTATAACTTTCTAAAAATATAAAATCTCAAACATAACATAAATTTTAAGTTACATTTGTCCCACTTAAAAAAATACTCGTGTGGTAGAAGTCTCTTGAAAAAGCCAAAAGACTAGTAAATGTTCAAAGAGCGGCTCTCGTCGTACTTTCGCTCCGAACGACACCAACATTGGCACTTAACGCCTTACTGAATATAACACGCGTGGACATAGCTGGACGGTGCTTAGCCGCGAAAGCTGCTGAGACTTAGGGAATCCGAGTTTACAGACGACTGCGTGCCTGGGCACTCAATCATCCCCGCACACTTCGGCTTCATCCCGAGGTTATTGGATCATCTCCTTGCCGCCGAGCATAGCCCTGGCAAGAACTTCTATTCCCACAAGGGACGTATGGGCGGGAAGGAGTCTTTGGAGGAGAGGGGCGATGTGCTTCTTCACGGATGGGTCGGAGTTGGCCGGAGCTTCCCATCAACCTTAGTTTCAGGCCTCCCGATTATTGCAGCGTTTTTCAAGCGGAATTTGCTGCTATTATTATTATTGCCGCGGTAGGTCTACCGAACTTTTAGTAGAATAAAAAGTGGTAGAATAAAAGTGCAAATGCTTTCAATAAGAGGAGCCCATTTGGATATAACTTTCAAAAAACTCTTAGTTTATAGGCATTTTTATTTTAGGTTTGACAGAACCCCTAAAATGACTTAGGTTGACCGCTATTTCAGGTTGATCGAGATAGCGGATATTCTAAGGAAATAAAAGAATGCGCTGTACATATCGTTCATGAAAATTGTGGTTTATGGACTGCATACGCATCCACCGTAGACCTCGGATGTGGTTTTAGTTGGTTTTTGTTATTTATAAAACTCGGTAGAATGCTCGCTGGTTAGATATCTTTGATATCGAGGTCTATTATACAGTAAAAGTTTTGCAAAAATGGTAATCGTTCTCAATTACATAGAGTTTTTATAACTTTTCTATAAGCCTTACATGAAAAACGAAAATTATTCGAGCGTTGAGTTAGTTCAAGACTTTTAACGAAATATCTCGGTATTAGTACACGAAACTATTGGCTCGCTCTTAATGCTGTTTCATGTCTCAAAAGCGGTAACAAAGTGATCTACAAATCGTTATTGCAGAACAAGTATATCACACAAAGCACGGGTGTCGGCAGCAGTTCAAAATATGAGTGTGAAACCAATATTGTTGCCCGTCTTAAATATTTTGCTTTCATTGAATACGTTATCAAAGCTTCTTTCAAAGCTGCGAGGACAAATTTTAAGATCTTAGAATGAGATGAGAAATAAAACATTAATTATTTATTTTATGAATAAATAACATTAAATAATATAAAAAGAGTTAGTCATAGCTATGCACACACATCATCTGATGATCATAAGTATATAAAGCAATATACATATTTATGTTTATATATATGTATGTACATATGTATTTTGACATGACTTTCAGTTTCAATTCAAGTGGCAATTGTCAGCAATAAAGTTGTAGCCGAAACCACGAAAGCGCCAACATACATACATGACAACAACAAAAATTACAGCAATGTACATACATATCGTATGTGTTTGTGCCTCTTGAATGAAACTTAACATTGGCTTAATGTGAAAATAGCTCCAGTTTACTGAGTTGTTCAGGAGTTCGTTATTGCTTTTGTTGTTGTACAGCTGCTGGCATCTCTCACTGGAAGCACAACACTCCAGCGAAGGTTTTTTAACACTCAAAATCAACACGAAGTCCAAATTTTTTTCACGCTTCTTGGCATTGCAGCTCAGAAAAAGAAGCTGAAGACATGATGGATGTGTGCCTATGTGTATGTATGTATGAAGAAGTAAATAAGTGAATTCCTTAAATATGTCTTTTACGGCTTTTTGACACACGAACAATATTTATATATGCACATTCATATTCATGTATGTATGTGTGTGTATCCTCGTTAATTATAATAATTATTGTAGGTTTTTTGCGCTACTTGCTCACTATTTGTTGTTGCTGTTAATTGCTGCTGCGTCCACAAAAATCAGCCTTCATTCACACAAGTCAAAGGTTTGCTCTCTTTCTTTAACTCTTTCAAGTTGCTCTTCTTTTCGTCCGTCTGTTTTTGTTGTTGTTGTTGGCATGTATTGCTTGTTGTCCGATCGCTTTTATGCTTTGTTGTATCGCCAAAGTTCAATTACAAATTTTAATGGTCTTTTAGTTAAGGCAAAAGTTCGAATTTTCGGTACACTTTGCGTCTGTTCGATTTGTTGTTGTTGTTGGTTTCTGCAGTTGCCTTGTATGATTTTCAAGTGTTAATAGTCGAACGTCAATTGTTGCAATGCGCATCAGTTTTTTGGAATCATATAAATTACAGTTGTAGCCGTTGGTTTGGCATCAGTTCGTGACTTGCTCTTCCCTACAAAGCTTCCTTTACAGCTCAGTGTATAGTGTACGCTTCCGGTGGATAAAGATACATTTTGGAATAACTTTGAAGTTAACGATTAAAGGACTCGCAACCTTTAATTCACTTTTGTTTTTGTTTTTTTGTGCATAATGCGTGTTTTTGTGTTAGTGAGCTGCTTGATAGCGGGCGTTTTGGCGCGTCCTGAGGCTGGTTACACCTACAATGGATTACTGCAGAGTTAGTGTTTGCAATACATACCAATGAATATTTGAAAAACCAAAAAATAGTATTGAACTAAAAATATATTAAACTATAAAATAACTTGGAAAAAAATAAGTTCCCTACCAACAGTGAATCGAGTACATTTTTGGTCAAGATACATTTTTAACCGTATTCTTTAACATAAAACATTATCATAATAGTTTTGTACAAAGTTTGAAAAAGTATATTGCGTTCAAAAATCGATTTGAAAAAAAAAATCGAAAGTTAATATTAAAATTGATAAAATAAAATTAGTGATCTAGATAAAGAGTTCAAATAAGCATTTAACGATTAAAAAAATACTAAATATTGAAAGCTTCAAAACTAAAAATTCAATACAAACATAAGATCTTAAAAAAATGCTCAAAAAAGCTTTCGACTGCATCAACATTCTCTCACTTCTCTAAACACACTCTCTCTTCGCACTTTCAGATCCCGCCTCATTGCAACAGCAATTGCCCTCCGAGCATGCTTTTGCCAATTTCGCCGCCCCACCACCGACCACTTATGGCACTCCTCTCTCCGGCGAGCCCGCTTTGAACAACATTGAACAGCCTGTCGAAGCAACAGCACCCGAAGATGCCAATCAACAGCAATACCAGGCACCTCAACCACTGCCACTTGACCAACAGGATTCCTACAATGCCGCCTACCAACAGTCGAGCATACCACAAGATGGCGGTTACGCTTACGCACCACAGCCCACCACAGTGCACAAACATGTCTATGTGCATGTGCCACCCAAGGACTTCGAGGATGAGGATGTGATCGAGACACGCGTGCGTCATGCGCCAGCTGCCAAGCAAAAGCACTACAAGATCGTCTTCATTAAGGCACCAGCACCACCATCCATTCGCCCACCAGTTGTGCCACCACCACCACAAAACGAAGAGAAGACACTCATTTATGTGTTGCACAAGAAACCCGAAGCCACCAAGGATATTGTTATACCGACTGCTGCGCCAACCAAACCCTCCAAACCAGAAGTCTACTTCATCAAGTACAAGACCAAGAAGGAGGAAGCACCCGTCTATGGACCACCACCACAACATCAACAACAACCCCAGCAGAATGACAACATCAACGACAATGGCAACGGCAACGGCAACAACATTATCCCTGTCGATATGGATCCTCGTCATGCTGATGTGCCTGCCGGCGAGTATGGTGCTCCTGCAGCTGATGACTTCTCTGCTGATCTCACTGCGCCACTCACCACCATTCAGCCCGCATTGGAATCAGAGCAGCCGCAATCGCTCGACCAGCAACCACAGTTTGTAAGCGATCTGCCCGCCGATGCCTTTGATTTGCCAACTGCTTTGCCCTTCGCCGCTGGTGATCAGCCACAGCCCACCATTCAGGCACCAAGCAACCAATATTTGGCTCCTGAATCCATGGCGCCCATCGTGGTGGAAGAGCCCACACACTTGCCATCGTCCAACTACGGACCACCCAGCAACCGCTTCTTCTTGAAGAAGAAGTAAACCGCTTCTTCTTGAAGAAGAAGTAAACGGTGCTTGTTATTAAGTAATAAGAGCGGAGAGGAGCTCCAACAACTAGTAAAATTCCACAAACATATTTAGCATAATAGTCATTGGAAGCGAAAAAGGAGGAAAGTAGGACTCTGTTCATCAGTTGGCCATACACATACACCCACACATACGCGTCAACATACAGCACATGTTAAACTCAAATTGCACTCATACATACATACGCGTTAAATAATTTTGTTTGCTTTTGTTTTACGTTTTTAATTAATTTTAATGTCTATGAAGTTTTAGTAAATAATAAACGAATTTGTTATATAATTGAAATGGACTGTGTTTACGATTACCACATGCTACATGGGTAAGTAGTACAAAGTGAAAGGTGGCATTGTGTGGGAGGATAAACTCAAAAGAAACTGTGAAATATCATCATCGCTTTCGAAAAGCTTTCGACCTCATTGTAATGGCAATCGACGAAAATGCATTTCAGCGCAAAAAAGCAATTATTTTTAGTAAACTATGATGAATAGTAGTAGTAATAGATTGCAATTAGTACTTTCAGGGACCATACATACATACGTGTATAAGAAGGAATACATTCTAAATATTAAATAATTATTTTCAGAAATATTTTGATAACATATTTATCTAGTCAAATACATCGGACCTAATTTTTTTAAATTTATGGAAAAATGAGCAGAGACTAGTAATATGAATAGAGACTAATTTATGGAACGAAAAACGCAAATATATTTGAACCTGGTAGTTGTCCGAGTTTTCCTATCTAAAGAGCGTACAGTTTGATACTATTTTAATGTTCGACCGTATTCGAAACTAAAACGCCGATAATTATAGGTATACTTTTTTGTAAGATTCCGTAACATCCCTATAATTCAGTGTTCAATGAACTACGACTAAGCTTATTTCTTATAGAATGTTATTTGGAATCCTATCAGCTTTTTCACAATATCAATATCTATAAATAGTGCTCTTACGTTGAAAATCTGATCCAAAAATATCATTGTTTCATTGGTTCCAAAAGTGAGTGAGTCCGTTAACTACCCTAGTTAACACACAATATTAATATTATTCAAGATATTGTAGTACAATCTTCTTAAACTTAAGAAGAAGCTCACGACAAGTGTCGTAATAGATCCCACTTGGACAGCTAAAGGAACCGGCTCATTGTGATGCCAGAAGACTTCTGAGAAGCGATCGAACGAGCGTTTTGAGTCTATCATACATTTTTTGAGTTTGATAATGTTCATTCCTGCAAGTTCCCTTTGTTTGCCAAACGTATAGCTACCGCGATGTTTCAACCTTAGTCTTGCGGACGGTGGACTATGGTGGTGTAATGTTTCCATCTCGCTTTCGTACAGCTATGGGGCTTTGGAAAGGGTATGTTTTAAAATCTGGTTTCGATAGCTCACGCACATTTGATATCTTATGTCACTATTAAATATCTGCCGTTTGGTATATAATTGTACCATGATTGCTCTTACAAACGAAATTTCGCACCAAATTTATATTGTTGGACATTAAACCACCATCAGTTATATTGGCTAGCGTTAGAGAGAGATGGTAACTTATCGATTCGGCGCCACTAGCACCAATTGGGTCTCTGAACCCTTTCAAAATACTGCTGGTACAAGAATTGAAGTTCAACGACCTACCACAATGGCAAATTTTTGGTAAAAGTGCTCTAGAAAAAAAACAGACAGAAGCATCGAATGAACATCCAGCAAATGTCAATGTTTGATTTAACCTATGAGCTGGCGGCATCATTGGGCTATATTTCTTCAAAGATGATGCGAATAGCTACTTTACTTTGAATGCTGAGCGTTACCGTGAGAAGATAACAAGCTATTTTGCCCAAAATGAAGAGCTCTTGTCTATAGCGACAAACATGTTTGTAATGCCAAAGGTGTAGACTTGGTTGTATTGTCATTGGAATTTAATAAGCTGACTGGAGTACATTGTAATATTATACTTGTAAGTATAATTCTTGTTCCATACAAATTTTTGCTCTCCAAATATGCGAGAGTCGAAGACGTTTTTAAAAGGACTTCAATTATGATTAAATATTAGTGATAAAGAACGGTCTGTTAAACAAAATTTTTCTATATAAGATCGTTTAGATTGTAGGCTTAAGAGCTTAAGCTTCCTTAAGATATTCATAATTATAATAAATTAAGAATAAGGAGATTGCAAGGTAAGTTCATTTGTATTACTACTATAATATAGCTTGCACGTGGTTATGGAACTAGATTGGATATTTTAGAAGTATGTGATATTTATATGATTTATATTCTTTTTCTCGTTGTCTTTGTGACTTTATTTCAGTCGTTTAATATATGTATTTCAGTTAGCATAGTTATATGTCGGAGAAGTTTTTCGGAAATATATTAACTGTATTGTATAACCTGCGAAGCTTAATCGCTAATTTCCTACTTGCCTTAACTTCAATTTGTTTATCTGCTTTTGGTATAAATGCACCACCTCTCCTACTCTGCTCCAATTATCTACAAAGAATTTAAGAGTGAGGTAGGTCTCTGTGGTTTCATAATTTGTATTTCTCAATATTTCTTACGTGCAACATTTTGTTACGTCGCGTCTTTTTCACACCCACCCAATTGGCTGTGCCACATTAATAGCACTTCAAAAAATGCTTTCGAATATTTTCGCCACTCACAAAAGGATGAGTAAACATTGCATACCAGTCCATCCATGTGCTATTGCATAAGATGCAAGGTTTTGCGTTTTGCGTTTTGCTTTTATCGTACTCGTACGCCGCTGTTTGGCAGGTGTTCATCATACTCTCGTTTACCATTTAACCAGGCAGCGGCATAACAAGTTCCATTAAGCCCATGTCGCGGCGGCGGCGGCGGCAGCGGTGGCAGTAGCTGAGTTAGTGGAGCCGGCCGTTGTCCGAAATACGAAAATAGGGTAAGAGCGCAAGAAGTAAAACAAAAATGAAATCAATAAAAACATGTTAACCAAAATCGTATTAGCCACGCTACATAAATGTAATGAGTGGTTCGGTGGTGAGTGGTTGTTGGTAGCAAATAGCAACTAGCAACACTGACAATCATTTTAGCCACAATTAATTGCAGCAATTAACAGTTAAACGCGCAGCTATTAAACAAATTAAATGCTTAAACGCATCAACGCGACTTCAATACGTACACACCGATCGCCGAGTCTTTCTTGTACTGTACAAACATTATTCATTATTCGTTATTCATGTGTATGTGTATGTGCGTGTGTAATAATTTATGCCACCACATGACAAATTAGCAGACTAACAACAACATGCGTTTAAGACGTCACAACGAATTGTGAATTGTGCTTCTTCTGCTCGTTTGACTCACTTTACAAGCGTTACACAGCGCTGTTTTCACAAACTTGACCTTGTCGCGCTCACCTTTTTTGCTTTTATTACTTCTGTTTTCTATCAACACTTGTTTATCTCTTCGTGCAGTTTGTTGTTTCTTTCACTTTCCTTTGTATTGTTCGAACACTTCATCAATTTACCTTACAAAATTATCAAATTGTATACAAAAGTCTTATTATTTTCGTGAGCTTCGGTGGCTCGCGGCCGCGTCTCCACTTGTCTCTTGTCTGGTCTGCTTGGGTGCCATTATGGTTAATTTAATTCATTATTGTTGTGCTTGATGTGGATTATTTTGGTGATATTTAAAGGAAATACAAATACAATAAAATAAAAGCATTTATTTGTTTTGTAGCTAAACAGTCAATGTCAGACATTGTCTCCAGCATTAGTGCTCATGTGTATCTCCTCAAGCTGGAGCGAGTTGTGAGCAAAGGAAGTAAGTAAAGTGTGATTTTTTAAGAGCTTGATAACTTTAAAAAAAAAAAAAAACGCATAAAATTTGCAAAATCTCATCGGTTCTTTATTTGAAACGTTAGATTGGTTCATGACATTTACTTTTTGAAGATAATTTCATTTAAATGTTGACCGCGGCTGCGTCTTAGGTGGTCCATTCGGAAAGTCCAATTTTGGGCAACTTTTTCGAGCATTTCGGCCGGAATAGCCCGAATTTCTTCGGAAATGTTGTCTTCCAAAGCTGGAATAGTTGCTGGCTTATTTCTGTAGACTTTAGACTTGACGTAGCCCCACAAAAAATAGTCTAAAGGCGTTAAATCGCATGATCTTGGTGGCCAACTTACGGGTCCATTTCTTGAGATGAATTGTTCTCCGAAGTTTTCCCTCAAAATGGCCATAGAATCGCGAGCTGTGTGGCATGTAGCGCCATCTTGTTGAAACCACATGTCAACCAAGTTCAGTTCTTCCATTTTTGGCAACAAAAAGTTTGTTAGCATCGAACGATAGCGATCGCCATTCACCGTAACGTTGCGTCCAACAGCATCTTTGAAAAAATACGGTCCAATGATTCCACCAGCGTACAAACCACACCAAACAGTGCATTTTTCGGGATGCATGGGCAGTTCTTGAACGGCTTCTGGTTGCTCTTCACCCCAAATGCGGCAATTTTGCTTATTTACGTAGCCATTCAACCAGAAATGAGCCTCATCGCTGAACAAAATTTGTCGATAAAAAAGCGGATTTTCTGCCAACTTTTCTAGGGCCCATTCACTGAAAATTGCAAGCGTTGCTCGTTAGTAAGTCTATTCATGATGAAATGTCAAAGCATACTGAGCATCTTTCTCTTTGACACCATGTCTGAAATCCCACGTGATCTGTCAAATACTAATGCATGAAAATCCTAACCTCAAAAAAATCACCCGTTACTTGAACTAAATACATATAAGTAGTTGGAGTTGTTTTTTTTTGAGAAAAACATTTCTTACTTCTATATTTAATGAATTAGGTAGCACCTTTGAGATCTTTTAATTCGAGCTATTGATGGGAAGTGTATCCGGATATTTTCGAAATATTTGAAATCGGATACAAAATTTCAATGTAAAGTCATATTTGGTAACGAAATTAATTTTTTTAACTTCTCCAATTGACGAAATCTAAATGTCAACATAATAATAGAGTCATAGAGTGATATCTTTATGAGAGTTACTAAATTGGCACTACTCAGATCCAAGGTAATGTAAGAAACTCCATTGCCTATCATGAACCTAGATTTTGCGGAACGGTAGTTTGGAGAGCCTTGATTTAAAGTATTGCGTACACTTTGGCTTAAAATGTAATCTCAGATTTTGTGAGATGGTATTGTTTAACTATATTGCTTAAGGGGACCCCCTCATTCTCGATTTCAAATTTGGACGATTTTCAATGGGCTGGTAAATGAACATAAATTATTTTGTAGGGTTGTAACTTTGCATACATTTATTTGAAGACTTTAAAAAGAGGGAAACAATTTTACATAATTTTATTTTTTTTGTTGTTTTTTGTTGTTTTTTGTGATCAAACAAAAACCATATTGTGTATAAAACCTATCTACGTTCTTATATCTCACGTAGCTGTGTATTGTCTTTCCTACTGTTCATTTCGGTAAGTAGGGGGGACTAGAAGCAAGAAGCACTAGAAGCCGTCGCCTGACGCTTCCACCATAAATCGACTAAATCTTCAAGAGTTTTTTGAAATTTTCTTGGAAATTTTAAAGGAACATTCTTGAATAGTTATAAGTTCGAATTAAATTAAAAAAAATTGATTTTTTGAAATCGAGAAGGGGGGGAAACCTCCCTTAAGCAAGTGAAATAGCCGTAAGGTTAGGTTAACTTTGATCGCTGATCCAGCAAATAATAGATAGTATGCATACTTGATTATCAATTATAGCACACCATTCATCTCTTTCCCTAGCAATTCGGCGCTAGTTGGAAATATGAAGTGAAACCAGGTCCTACTCCACCTGATCTTTCCAACGGATTGTAGGTCTCTTTATTCGTTGTACTATGTCAATGTCGTCGTATAACACGTTCAGCTCATCGTTCCATCGTCTGCGGTATTCGCCGTTGCCAATGTTCTGAGGACCATAAATCTTCCGCAAAACCTTTCTCTCGAAAACTCCTAGTGTCGTCTCATCTGATGTTGACATCGTCCAAGCTTCTGCACCATAAAGCAGGACGGGAATGATAAGCGATTTGTAGAGTTTGATTTTGGTTCGTCGAGAGAGGACTTTACTGTTCAATTGCCTACTCAGTCCAAAGTAGCATCTGTTGGCAAGAGTGATTCTGAGCTGGATTTCGAGGCTGACATCGTTCGTGTTGTTGATGCTGGTTCCCAGGTATACGAAATTATCTACGACTTCTAAGTTATGACTGTCAACAGTGGGAGCCAAGACGCGAGTGCGCCGACTGTTTGCTTGATGACAGGAGATATTTCGTCTTGTCCTCATTCACCACCAGACCCATACACTTCGCTTCCTTATCCAGCCTGGGAAAAGCAGAGCTAACCTTACTTGTTTAAGTACACTTTGTGTTAAAACGTAATATTAGGACTGTGGAAGTATATTGCTCAAATAAGTGAAGTAGGCTAGTGGATTATCATTGTAACCGTTATTACTGGGGAAACATTTTACGGATACAGTAGTTTTCCGAAATAACGAACACATTAATTGTCAGGCCTGTTCATTACATCGATTTTTTCGTTAATTCGAGTACTCACTCAGAGTAGGTTTTTCAATAAAAATGAGTTAAATATACGTAAATTGCAGTTTAATAAATTGTTTTATTAATTATTTGTTAAAAAATGAAAAATCATAACAAAACAATTCAAATCAGCTAAATTCTCCCAAAATGGATCAATTCGACACTTATACTTCCATTTGGTGCTGATCAATAATTTTAATATTTTTTATAAAATTCAACATTTTTTCAATTTGCACATTTCTTCTGAATTTTTTCAAGTTTTTTTTTAATTCTGGTCCGATTTTATTTGATTTTTTTCTCTTTCTTCATATGTTTTCTTCATGCTGCTCGTTAAACCGAGTACTTACAAATCCCTGATGTTCGTTATTTAAGGTACTCAATGTAACAAATTTGCCTGATCGTTATAAGCGGTTTCCGTTAAAACGAATATTCGTTATTTCGGGTAACTACTTTATTTCTATTCATATTCGTAGAACCATCACTATGACTACTCTTCTACTCGCTCCCTCCTTTTCACGCATTTTCTGCACAATCGGGATATACCATCATAAAATAGTTTGATTTTCTCGGATGGTCAGATAAAGGTATAGATAAAAGGAGAGAAAAGGGCAGAGTGTTAATCATAATTATTTTTTTTTTTTAATTTCTCATATGTTTTTTTTACAAAATTTAGATTTTCAAATTCTTATGTAAATATTTTTAAGTATAAAACTTTTCTTATGATAATTTGAAAATTTGACAATTTTTAATATACAAAATATTTGCACACATTTCGTCATCATACACCACTGTAAGCGGGGCCATGAATTTGAAAAGATGCGGATAGCAGTATAAAAATGTTGTAAACAAAAACAATCGACGAAAGCCAAGCGACGCGTGCCACACGTGCCCTAACTACCGCCTTGAAATGGCGCCAAAATCATGATTCGGCGCAGTAGAGCCAGCAACATGTTGCAGCAACACGCAAATGTTTGGAAACATCAAAACTAAACAATAAGGCATAAACGACTTTGAGGCTAAGCGAGCACTATGATGAATTACCCACACACGGGGGTGGTACACAGCAAGCAACACTGGGACTGTCTGTCCTACGCACTTGCCAAAACTCGACAGTGTTAACAAGCAGAACACAGCTTTTGCCGTTGTGTGGCAACAAAACGAACAACAACAACATGCCGTGGCCGTGGCGTTAGAACGAATACAAGCGATGGCTGCCGACTGCTCGGCAGATGATTAGCGGCAATGCCTGCTGTGAATTTCCACACAATGCGGCAGATCAGTTGGTGTTTACGTTTCACTTACGAAACGTGTTGCACGCGGCGTGACTAAAAACGCTTTCGAGCTTTCAACAAAACATTAAATTTTATTACAAAATTTATTTCGAACGGATGTATTTAGAGTAACTAAGCGATTTATCTATTTTATGATAGAAGCGTTTATTGCCAACCGTTAGTGCGCCCATAACGGATGTGTTTCTGTGCGGAAACGGAAGTAATGCTGTAGCAGCGCTTAGAGATTCCGAGTGTCGGTCGCATAGCGTTTGCAACACACATTCGAGCGCGCTTGAGCCGTCACAGTGTCGCTGCGTCACAGTGTCGCTGTGCGCTCGTATGCTCCGGTTAAGTGAAGTGTTTACTTTGAAAATTGTGTCGAACCAAATTCAAGGTAGAAATGTTGCGCATACGCCAAGTCGAGCTGCTACGCTTAGTAATCAGTATTTAAGAGGAAAATTCGCGTTTAGACATACATTTGTGAACTAAAATCACAATAACTCATATTTTTTGTAATTTTTGGTTTTTTCTTGGGGCGCGTGTTCATATGCTGCCGCAAAATAACATATTTATGTGAATGTAGTGTATTAACAAAGCGTTGCCACAATTCACAGTGCAGTGCTAACACAGATGTGTATTTACACACAAAATACAAATAAAAAGTAAAATAATGAATATCTGTATTATTGTTTAGTGAATACCAAGTGCAGTTGCAATAAGCACAGCATAGCATTGAATATGGCAACAATGTAAATGAAGTGCTTCAACTAAATAACGCTGGCAATATTTCACACACCTCAATGATCCTCTGAGATTTGCAACGTTGGAATGCTCTGAAAAAAACATAAATACTTAACTATATATTTATATATACTCGCATGTGGCACACTCGTTGCAGTCCCTTTACATTAGTACCAGCGGCATTGTGTAGTGTGTAGTGGTGAGTACATTCCATTAAGTGTGTGTGGAAATATAAAAAATGCATTCATATTTGCTTGACTGCTTTTTATGGCATTTTTAATACACTTCTTCCTTTCATTTCGACATTCATTCACTGACAAGTCAACACTTTTGCATTATCGATGCATAGGTTATACGTTTGCTCATTCAATAGAAATCGGCGATGTCGAGTCACGCTGATTTGCTGCTGTTTTTGAGTGACTGATTAATGGTGTTTAAGCGAAATAAAATTGAAAATGAATAAAAACTACATTCAAATATAATAAATTTTAGTGAGAAAATAAAAGTAACCTTTTCATTTTATTTTTACCTTCTAAAATTTGGAATATTCGAATTTTGTAACAGTCAAGAGGTGATGACTTTATTATTTATTATTTATAAAAAAAAACAATATTGAGTTAATATTTGAGCCTCTCTATCATGGATGTTTATTAAAAGAAGTACATAATTCGAAATATAGAACCAATCAGCAAGTTTATATTGTACGAGTAAGATAAGTCATTTTTTATTATTAAAAAAATCACCGATTTCATCTAGCAATTATTCCGGTAAAGGGTCGCAATTATAGTAATTTGTGTAAAATAAAAATGATGTTATTCCCTTAACCATAACAAAACATCTTAAGCTTATGTCAACTTAAGTATATAACGAATTAACGTCTAACAGATACGAACTTGATCCCTTCACATTTTACCCGCATTTATTTGTGTTCCTTATTAGTGACGTTGTTATTCAACAAATTTGCGTTTTCTATATTTTAGTGCTTTCTTCAATGATGAAATGTATTGCTTGTCGAGGAAGAGTTCTAAAATGTTTTTTTATAATTTTAGATTTGACTTCGGGGGCTTGAAAACTATTATTGCTTTTGATATTTATCCGTTGAACCTCTTAAACTGTTACTCTTTGATGTATGAACTTATTTGTAATTAAATATTGGTTATGATTTTTTTAAAAGTAGCTTTTAAAAAAGCGGGTAATACTGGTTAACAAAAGTTGGACTTTTTTCCACATGAAAACTCATATCAAATTATGATTGTGCTAGGGTTACTAAACCATAATACGTTAATGAAGAAAATAGACGCGTCAAGTTTTCTTGTGTCATTAAAAAACTAATATTTTTTAAGTACAAATGTCAGCTACATTTGATGAAATTATTGCTTAATTTATAAAAAATTAGAATTGTTATATATTTATGGGGTCTGTTGGAAGTCTCCAACAATAATATGCTATAAATTCCGCGCTCCATTTCTATTGATAGCGCTTCTCCATTAAAGAGAAGTCCTGATGAAACTCTCGCCTCGTTCGCCACTCACAGCACCCAAATTGCCGGAAAAATATCCAAATGAGAGGACATATTACATCCCAAAGCTTTATATTACTTTATAAGTTAATTTATTAAGTCTTTGTAATTTTCCGATTTATGGTTTCCTAGAAAATTTTGGACAATGTTTATAAAACATTTCCAGACGAGTTTTTCCTGATCTTTCAGTTTTTCTTCAAAGCTCTTATCCTTTATTACCTTTATTGCCTACAAATATTCCCTCTTTAATTTTTGCCTCGTTGGGCCCTGAAAGAAGTTCGGCACTATGTAATGTCCTTTGTTTGAGTCAAAAATAACAATCATTTATATGCTACTTTGATTCGGTCCAAATTATTGGTATAACAAATTACTGGGTTCTTATTTAGCCCAACGTAATACCAGTCTCATTTGCCTTGCACAACATTTATGTGAAACCCATGATTTATGCTGATTCCTCACATGAAATCCAAAATAGTCTAAACAGCAATATTCAATTAATGGCGTGAAAGTTCTTCGCTGTCACTGTCAGAGTCATTGGAACACTTTCGTAGCATTTACTAATTTCAACACGATCTAACACTTTTCAAAAATTCAAAATCATGTTCTAATCATGGTTCATGAACTCATTCCAAGGGCAAAAAATAATATTGGATGAACCTC
Source organism: Zeugodacus tau (assembly GCA_031772095.1). Classification (NCBI taxonomy): domain Eukaryota; kingdom Metazoa; phylum Arthropoda; class Insecta; order Diptera; family Tephritidae; genus Zeugodacus; species Zeugodacus tau. Next base: position 53,884,339 of record CM062649.1, on the reverse strand, counting down.
TCGAATGCAGACTATCCAAACTAACTACTGGCTAAAAACAAAGCCTTTATGTATGGGATGGGTTTTTCAAATGGGACGCTATAAAAGTAGATTGATGGAGACAGCAAACAATGCCATATTTTTCACCTCTCTTTGACATTTTTCTTCAGTAAGATTTACCATTTCATTATGGAAAGATATACCACAACAACGAGTGGAAATTATTAAATTTACCACCGAAATTTGGTGCCAGGGCTTAAACTTTAAGAGCGCCACGTCTCATTTCTGGCTAAATGGGTTCGTCAATTCGTCAGGCAGCAACCCTCACGTACTCCATGAGTCACCATTGCCTTCCGTTAAAATTACGGTTTGGTGCGGCGTTATTGGGACGTACTTCTTTCGTGATGATCAAGACCGGCACGTTACTGTGAATGGCAATCGCTACCGCTCAATGATAACCGAATATTTTTGGCCCAAATTGGATGACATGAACTTGGACAGTAAGTGGATCCAACAAGTCACACAGTGAATGTCACAATCGATTTATTGAGTTTGGTGAACGTGTTATCTCACGAAATGACCCAGTCAATTGGCCGCCTCGGTCGTGCGATTTGACGCCTTTAACTATTTCTTTTGGGGCTACGTCAAGTCTATGGTCTATGTCAACAAGCCAGCGACGAATAATAAACTTCGTACGAATATCGGCCGATTTATGCTTGAAAACCGTCGAAAATTGGGTTCAGCGTCTTCTGCAAGCTTGCCTCTAAGGGGGAATGCACAAGAAATCGAGTTCCATACATAATGGCATCGAATGTTCTTTCACGGGAATAAATAATTTTATTTTATTTTATTTTATTTATAAAACCTTTTTTAGCGCTCTTATTGAAAAACCCTTTATAAGAAATAAAATTAAAAATATTGAGCTCGTTCACTTATCTTATGAAAATTGAAAAATGACAGCTTACACATCCTCAACCGCAACACAATTATTACGGTAAATAAATATAACCGCAATGTTCATTCGCATCAAGTGAATTATGCATTTTCAATTTGTTTTATTTTAAGGATTGATTCCATCAAGTTACGTTGCGGATACAGCTAATTAGCGCTGTCGCATTTCATCATCCACATATTTGTATTATTAACGACAGATATGCATGTGTTCGTATTGCTGCCATTTCTAGCAACGTACTTAAGTGCACGCTCATACCGGATACAGGGTGTCGATGTGTAAATATTGACGAATTCTGAACGATTGAGTACAATTCCTAACGGAATATAGCACGATGAAATAGTGTCGCTATTCGTTGAAAAGATCGTGGTCAAAAGACAAGTAGTCGTTATGTGTCAAAAGATCTGATTATAGCTCGTATTGTCGAAGAAGTTAACATTTGAATTCGAGAGATGGCGTACCCTGTATGCATTTCGTAATTAAAACGAAATTTTCAATTACAACGTGGGCGCATGCAAATTGAAATTTCTACTTTTTCATGTTTCTGTTGCAATTCCAGCAGTGGGCAGAAACGCCGTTTACGAGGAATAACCCTAATGAGATGCAGTAAAATGTTATGAAATTCTCAGATATGCATAGTCCATGATGTGTCGCACAAGCTTTTCAGGACATGAAATTGCAGTTACTTTCATGTATGCGGAGCTCGAAATAACAGAGCAGGAACAGTTATAGCGCTAGTAGGCGTTTAAAGAGGCGCATGCTCTTTTTAAGTTGCACTTTTGTTTGCTGTGTTGATGTGAGGTAATGAAAAAAGTGTGTACTTAAGTTGTGATTGCCAGAAGAGATATATTTTAGTTTTTTCAACTATTTCTGTTCATAAATAGCGGATTTTAACATTTGTACTTTCACACACATTGTATGGAATATCTTTAAAATAGAAAAAGAATTGACTATTTCCGAAATTCTTCTTCTCTTCAAAAATTCATCGTTTCCAGAAATAGTCATTATGTAGGTAAAATAAATCAGGAGTATCCAGCAACATATCTTTTATGGAATGCAACTTCAAACTCAATGACAGCAATTTTATTTTTCAGTCCGATACTGTAAGCTAAGTAACTCTCCGCTCTTCCCCACATCTCTAATAATAAATTTTTATGGACACCACTCAAGTGTGAATGGTAACTTTAGGCAAAGGTAAATTCAGAATTTTGTTTTTGAAATCTCATCCCCCAAAACTAAGTAAGAGAGAATCGGCCTAATATAAAACGCAAATAGGTTATGAGCTATTGTATGTAAAGTGAATTAAATTGAACTATTGAGTTTTAACAACAGCTACTACGAAACTTCCTGAAGGGTAAACCCATTGAGCAGGTTAGAAGCGAAGCCTGGGCTCCTGCCAGTTGAGAGTGGAGTTTCTATCATACTCTGCACTGGTAGACAATTGTGGCTTGGACATAATTGTCCTTAATGATAGGAAGAGCTATTTCAAGGAAATTAAAAAGGTAATATAATTTCCGGTCCATGCCAAGAAATGTATAACAACAGACTAAGTATCAACTTTTAGCAAAGTCTAATATTATATATGTGCATGTTTTGAATTTTAGTCGCCACTTACGACAGGCATACCAACGCGGGGTAGGTTGTTCCCCCACAAGAGGAAGAATACACTCAGACTATAAGGACAGTCCGTTGTGAAGTTAGAAAAAGCACTATTTAGATATTAAGACACAAAAAAGCAAAACCTCCTACAAGGAATTTTAATCTCTATCTCGCATAGGTGTGACATTCCATAAGGAAGATGATTCCACCTCGTCTGACCGGCACTTGCTCAGCTCAGTTGAAGCGCAACTATCCAAAAGAAAACTACAAGAGGAAAAACTGCTCCTACTTGTTCCCATTCTACTCATCAGCATTACATTTTCCTCGGATTCCGCTGTGGCCCGTCAACCAAACCAGCCTAATCGTGAAAATTTAACTGACGTCGACTGATAGTGAGGGTAGACATTTTTGTACCAGTCTCGATCTCGTAGTCAACGAGTGAAGTAATAGATCTGCTGTTATTTTTATAGCAGCCACTTGCGCTTTAAAAACGCCCCTTCCACCACATAAGGATCCCACCGAATTTTAATTAACTATGGTTCCATATTGCCAAGGAACCACTTCATATACGTAGACCTTAGTTCAATTCCAATTAATTAACACCGACATATAGTCCGATTTCGACAATTTTCTCACAAGTGATGTCACATATCATATACAGTATTTTTGTAAAGTTTTATTCCGCTATCTTCATCGGTTCCTTATGTATACATATATTATAAAGTGAAGAAATAAGATGGAATTCAAAATGGAGTTATATGGGAAGTTGTGAAGGTTGTGAACCGATTTCATCCACTTTCAACACGTGTCATCCGAATTTTACTGAAATCGGTGTAGTAGTTCCTGAGATATGGTTTTTGACCCATAAGTGGGCGACGCCACGCCCATTTTCCATTTTGAAAAAAAATCTGAGTGCAGCTTCTTTCTGGTATTTCTTCTGTAAAATTTAGCTTTTATCATTAGCGAGTTAACGCACTTTTCCAACCTTTATATGGGAGGTGGGCGTGGTTATTATCCGATTTCAACTATTATCGTGGTGTGTGGTGGGGTAGATAATGGAAGTTTGGTTTATATAGCTTTATTGTTTTCCGAGATATATACAAAAAACCTATTTATGGACGGACATCCAAACATAGCCCTTACAAGGGCGATCCTTTGTACCAAATTTTACTTTTATAACTTTATTTATAGCATAGTTGTGACTCTTTATGTGTTTTCGGTTTTCGCCATTTTGTGGACGTGGCATTGCTCCGATTTTGCCCATCATCGAAGTCAACCCTCTCACGGTTCCAAGGAACATGTGTAACTTATATATTTCAATTTTTACTCAAGTTATCCGTTGCACGGACGGACCGACGGACAGACAGACATTCGAATTTTGACTCTTCTCGTCACCATGATCATTTTGATACATATATATGTATATAACTCTATATCCAACTTGTTTAGTTTTATGACTTACAACTAACCGTTATGTGAACAAAACTATAATACGCTCTTAGCAATTGTGTTGCGAGTGTATCAAAATTCTTTGGAAAATAACAGTATATAACAGTTATAAAAACATTGGATATGCTATTTTTTGCTTACATGTATACCTTTTGTAAATTAGCATGAAATGCTATCTATTATTTATTTAAAGAAAATTCTTCGATTTCACTATAAACATCAATTTTGTTATCTTTTTCTAAAAAGTGGCCATGCAAATTTAATTGGAATTCTCATGAAATTAAATAAATGACAAGTGCATTCTTGAACAAGAACAAATTAGATTATACAAACACAGACAATTGAGACGAAATTGCATATGTCAAACACACAAAAAACCACATCACAATGACAAACGAACAAATGGTGCACGTTTATGTGAAAGCAAAATATTGTATCTTCAATTTTTCAATTTGTTGTGGTCGCAAAGATTGTCACACTCACCGAAGAAAACTGCACACAACGAAGTACAAAGCGAATTATTTCGAGCAAACAAAAAGGGATGTACTCGTAAAAGCAAACAAATTTCGATGTTTTGCACTTGACCACATTTTTAATCTCCGGTATGCAAACGGGGTAGGGAGAGAGTTCAGAGTCAAGCGAGTGGAAAGTACAGAGCAGGTTAGAAGAAGAGATCCATTGTAAGGACACTGAAATGTGAAAGGTTTGTGGAAGAGTAAGAAAAGTGTACAAGAAAATGTGGTAACGTTACAAAAAAGAAATCGGAAGGGGAATTATGTAAATTTGAAACGCTTCAGTGAAATACGAACAAAGAGCGCAAAGAAATTACGGTAGTAAGGTAAAGAACACCAGAGCACTGAAAAAATGAACTATATGAAAGAACATTTAGCAAAATGCTCTAGCAAAGGTAATTCTGAAGCATTCAAGCCCACACTCCTAACACCCACTCACTGACTACTAAACCCACGCTTACGTCATTTATAGTTGAAACTTGGCGGTTCTTCGTACTTGTGCACTTAGCTGCAATATTTTATAGTTGGACAATTGTTATGAGTACTCATATGTTGTTATTATGTGAGCACGCGTGGCTTCATATTAGCTTTCTTAACACAATCGCGCTAAGATTAACACATTCTATAATATATGTATATGTGTAATTAAAGGTGAACTAAAAACATATTAAGTGTAACAACGAAGTGGCAATTAAAAACGCACGACTACAATGACTGGCACCCTTTATAATAATTAGCTACAAAGTCATACAGTCGCGGCCACGAAATAGAATATATGAATATAAGAAGACATATATATATATATATTTGGCGTAGGAACCGCTTTAAGCGATTATAGCCGAATCCATCAGAGCGCGCCACTCATTCCTCCTTTTTGCTTTTTGGCGCCAACTGGAAACACCAAGTGAAGCCAGGTCACTTTGCACTTGGTCTCTCCACCGGAGTGGAGGTCGTCCTCTTCCGCGGCTTCCTCCAGCGGGTACTGCATCGACTACTTTCAGAGCTGGAGTGTTTTCTTCCATCCGTACAACATGACCTAGCCAGCGTAGCCGCTGTCTTTTTATTCGCTGAGTGCGCTGTGCGCTGACTGTTTGTTTGATGACAGGAGATATTTCGTCTTGTCCTCATTCACCACCAGACCCATACGCTTCGCTTCTTTATCTAGTCTGGAAAACGCAGAACAAACGGCGCGGTTGTTGCTTCCGATGATATCAATATCATCGGCATACGCCAGGAGCTGTACACTCTTGTAGAAGATTGTACCCTCTCTATTTAGTTCTGCAGCTCGTATTATTTTTTCCAGCAATAGATTGAAGAAGTCGCACGATAGTGAGTCACCCTTTCTGAAGCCTCGTTTGGTATCAAACGGCTCGGAGAGGTCCTTCCCGATCCTGACGGAGCTTTTGGTGTTGCTCAACGTCAGCTTACATAGCCGTATTAGTTTTGCAGGGATACCAAATTCAGACATCGCGGCATAAAGGCAGCTCCTTTTCGTGCTATCGAAGGCAGCTTTAAAATCGATGAAAAGATGGTGAGTATCGATTCTTCTCTCTCGGGTCTTTTCCAAGATTTGGCGCATGGTGAATATCTGGTCCATTGTGGATTTTCCAGGTTTAAAGCCACACTGATAAGGTCCAATCAGTTCGTTGACGGTGGGCTTTAGTCTTTCACACAATACGCTCGACAAAACCTTATATGCGATATCGAGGAGACTTATACCACGGTAGTTGGCGCAGATTGTGGGGTCTCCCTTTTTGTGTATTGGGCAGAGTACACTGAGATTCCAATCGTCAGGCATGCTTTCTTCCGACCATATTCTGCAAAGAAGCTGATGCAAGCACCTTATCAGCTCTTCGCCGCCGTATTTGAAAAGCTCGGCCGGTAATCCATCGGCCCCCGCCGCTTTGTTGTTCTTCAAGCGGGTAATTGTTATTCGAATTTCTTCATGGTCGGGTAATGGAACATCTATTCCATCGTCATCGATTGAGGAATCGGGTTCGCCATCTCCTGGTGTTGTACTTTCACTGCCATTGAGCAGGTCGGAGAAGTGTTCCCTCCATAATCCCAGTGTGCTCTGGACATCCGTTACCAGATTACCTTCTCGGTCCCTACATGATAATGCTCCGGTCTTGAAACCTTCTGTTAATCGCCTCATCTTTTCATAAAATTTTCGAGCATTACCCATGTCGGCCAGGTTTTCAAGCTCAAGAAGACATACTTGTATATAAATAAAGAGAAAGTTTTCAATCTTAAATATATATGTATGATATCTTTCTATATTTCTATTTCTTCTTTATCCATTGAAATAATTACAATCGAATCAAAATTTATTTCATGACCTAACTAAGGCACGAAGATGGAACTAGTTATACATATATACGATAGTGGCACCACCCCGGGATATGAGCTTCTTTCAATCCCAGAATAATACTGCACTGTTATAGATTCAAAGTTGCAAGAATTTTGTTACAAAAAAAAAAATATGTAAATTAAGGATGATAGTTAGGTTAGGTTAGGTCAACGACTTTCAGAAAAAACAAGGAAAGGCTGATGGATCTGAAGTCTTTGGCAGTGACATGGGAGTTTTAACCGATTTTTCGGATGCAATACACCCTAATCTCTCTCTAAGTTACCGGAATATGGCCCAACGCAGTTCACGTAAATAAGAAGGTATAATACAGTGCGGTTCTGGGAACTTGATAGGTTTGAAAGATTTCAAAGCCAACATTTTGCATATGTTGCTTTTATCAAGAAAGTCTCAGAAGGCAATACCGCGCTCCTGAAGATCTCCAAGGTATGCAAATAGTATCGAGAATACATTACAGTACGTTTTTCTAGAAGTATATTTAGAAATTATTTGTTCAACTACTTTTTTGGAATATCTTGCTTGGTAGACTTATAGGATCTAACCTATACAGAACGAAAGAAAGCTATTCCATGTCTTCATTATGAAGTCCATCAGCAAAAGGTTATGTTAGGTTGTAAGGCTGTTCCTCAAAGGGAAATTTGCTCTCTATTTCGAGAGCTTGTTCTAAAAAGTGAGATCCAAGAAAATTTTTTCTTGATCTCGCAAAGGCGGGACATTCCAGAAGAAAGTGATGAGATGATTCCATCCTCCTCGATGGAATGTGGAATTTGTTGAATATATTTTGAAAACGGAGTACGAGGAAGTGTAGCTTCGCAAATGTTGAAATTTAGGAATATGAAGAAGAAATTTTTTGATAGAGACCATCCAAGATATGTATAGATAATTTAATTATTTATTAAAGCTGCTACAAAAAGCTCACAACGGTTAACACATTTTTGAATAGCTCATAACATTTTAGTGTCCGGTCAGTAAAACAGAGAGCTAAAGTTTTGGTTGTCATAAAAATTACACGTTTTGCTAGTGTCATCCTTAGTGCCATTAATATGACCACGACTGTATGTATAGTGGCGATAAAAAAACACTGCCTTAATAAATGGCGGAATGAGCAATTTGTCGCTTGAAGCAGCAACAATGCTTTTGTGAAAACCATAAACTTCATTGTAAATAAAGTCGCTAAGAAGTGGTGTTAATGCGTGTTTGCGAGCATTAACAAGTAAATAAATAGAAAGAGTAGCAAATACAGTAAGTGCGACTTATTTACTTTAAGGAAACTTGCACTGAAAAGAACATAAAATAGGCCGAAAACCATTAAAGAAACTAACAATTATACCAGATGTTATTGCCCTATGCGAGATTCATGAGTGGGAAATATTTATGGGATATATAATATTAAAACACGTTCTAACGTTGAAATTTTACGATGTACACACTCGTAATTAATGGTTGGACATAGTTTGGTGATGTGCATATAAACAGTTAAATGACGTCAGATTTAGAATTTTATATGGATAACGGCGCTCTTATGGTGCATTGTTGCTTTTAGTGCAGAGCGATCGATGGATTGGTCAAACGTTTATATTGCAGGTGCAGTAAAATCTGAAATTGTAATAAAAATGTATTTCGTTTCTTGATGGTTGGCTAAAATATTAGCGGAAAGTAAGAACAAAATATAAAAAATAATTTTACAGAATTAATTAGTTTTTATATAATTTTATTATATATTTTATCAAGGAAAATTATACAAAAATTATTTTTAAATAAAACAAATATTAACTGAAAAATATACACTGAAAAATCCACACATGATTGGTGTTGTTGTCTTTAATACACACACGAAACCACACGCTCCAAGTTTTGTAAATTTTAATAAAATTTAAAAAGCACTTAACCTTTTGCATACCACCATTAAAATTTATAAATAGCACCACATATGTGTGTACTCTCACTACGTAAAAATGCGAAGAATTTACCATAAATAATATTTATTAAGTTTAATGAAATTACCGCTTGCGATTCAATAAGCAGCCAATAGCTAGAAGCTTTAAAAATTCATGCATGATATTCACTCAACAATTCAATTATGCACACACACACATACAGATACTTATTCGGTGTGTTGTCGCAAAAATATTGTTGATGTTGTTGTTATTGCTAATACAGACTGTTTATTTATTCATTAAATTACTTTTGTATTGTTTCTTGTTCCATTTCACTGCGAATTTCAACGAACATTTCGCACAAACTATTGCCACATAGCAATGGAGCGGTTGAAGTGCTCGCAATGGCCACTCGACGTATGCGATTGCTTCCATAAAGATGAAAAAAATATTGTTTCTATGGAATATAAGACACTTGCGTACATACATATGTACACGTACAATAATATATACTTTTGTGTTTTTTATTTGCTCTACAACCTGTTGTTTAGGTAGCCAATATGCTACCGAAGATTTTCCAACGAAATTCGGTTATTAGTAAATAAATGTGTGCGCATGATTGGGGAGATTCAAGTGGTTTAGTGTTGTTGTAAACATGTAAACAGCTTAGTCGTAAGCGGATCTCAATAATAAAATTTGTTCTTTCTTTATTGATCGCCTTATATAATTAGAAAGAATTTAGTTTCAAATAACTGATAAAACAGTAAATACAGCTGTAGTGTATCATAAGAAAAGCAAAGGATTTGTAGTTTCATAATAATTCGATATGTGCGAGAACAATTAGTGCTACTAAAGTGAAACATGAAGCACTAATCGTACTTAGCTGCAAAGTTGTATAAAATATATTTCTTAAATCAAGTGGACTATATTATCATTTCAAATAAATTCAAAAATATTTAATTCAAAATTACACTTTATTCAAATGGATTTTAGTTTTTCAACTCAGTTCAGTTAAACACGTTTACATATTAAATATTTTACGAGTTTACTATATCGCGTCTCAACTCAACAGCACTTTCTTTCTTAATTATATGAGGCTTAAGAGAAAAAATGTCCACAAGATGTCCAGATATACACAATATAAGATCACCAAAAGGTATTTGGAACGAATGAAACCAATTTCGACGAAATTTATTTCATTTTATTTAAATACCAGAGTCCAATGGATTATTCCTTTAAATTTTACAAATTTTAATTCCTCTGTATACATTTCAAAACTCAGTTTGATTCATATTTAATAGATCCACAACGCAAGTAAAACGGAGATAGTGCTGTTTACTAGGAAACACAAGATTCCAGAGTTCACACCACCCTCAATAAAAGACACTTCACTAACAATAAGTGAGAAAGCAAGCTATCTGGGACTAATTTTAGACAGGAAGCTATCGTGGAAACCAAACTTGGAAGCTAGGGTAAGGAAGGCGGCTTTGTAATTATACACCTGTAAAAGGATGGTCGGACCAAAATGGGGACTAACACCCCGCATATCGCATTGGCTCTACACAGCTGTGGTAAGGCCGATTATGACATACGGTATATTGGTCTGGTGGCCAATAATCGACAAGAAGTACGCAGTAAAGAGCATGGGTAGTCTACAAAGAGCGGCATGTATATGTATCAGCTCTCTGAACAACGCCGAGCCAGGCGTTAGAGGCTATTCTGCACTTACTGCCTATAGACATATTCTGTAAGCAACAGGCGGCACTTAGACTGAGAGAATCTTCACTACTGCAAACATGCAACAGAGGACATTCTAGTATACTCGACATGTTCCCATTTCTACCAAATAGAACGGATTTTCGCAATCCTATAGAAATGAATCTAAAATCTGAACTACATATATCATTCCCCTCTAGAGAGGAGTGGGATATGGGAAAAGTGGACAAAGATTCAGCGATAAGTATCTACACGGACGGGTCAAAACTAGACAAACGAGTTAGAGGTGGGGTATTCTCAGAAAAACAGAATCGCCTTCCGGCTACCGGATCATTGCAGAGTGTTCCAAGCAGAAATCACTGCAATTAAAGAAAGCCTTCTCGTTCTGTCAAAAAGAGTGTTAGCGGCCAGACAGATATTCATATTCTCGGATAGTCAAGCGGCTTTAAAATAATTAAAGTCTCATAGAATATCTTCTAAGATAGTGAAAGAATGCTTGGATTTATTATTGACAATGACGTCATATTTCACGATACACCTACAATGGGTCCCAGGACATAGTGACATCCCTGGGAACTGTGCAGCAGAAGAACTAGCCAGACTAGGCACCACACTGCAGTTGGAGGCCGATAAAGAGGTAATCTATATACCTCTGGCAACCTGCAAATACTTAATCGATAAACATGCAGTAGATACGGCTGAATCACAATGGAAACAAGTAACGACTTGCTCCGTAAGTAGACAAACGTGGCCAGAGTGGAATAAGAGCCGTACTTGCCGCTTATTGAAATTTAAGAGGAATGAAACAAGAACCCTTGTAGTGGTGTTAACGGGACACTGTCTGATTGGGAGACTCGCCAGCAGACTAGGCCTACCTTTCAATGATTACTGCAGGAGCTGCCAAGAAGAAGAAGAAGAAGAAGAAGAAGAAGAAACGATTACACACCTTCTTTGTGGATGCAAGGCTCTGTACAGTAAAAGAATCGCAACTATTGGACGCGGTTTTCTCGAGGATGTGGGCGAAGTTGCTAATGTCAAATTGTGTGAACTTTTTCACTTCATTAGGACCACAGGGTTTAATGATGACTCGATAGTGTGAGAGATCTCAGTCCCAGTGGTATCACAATGGGCCTCCCAAAGGCCTAGGTGCGTCGTTTGGCAACCACTCAACCTAACCTAACCTAATAGATCCAATCATACCTAGCGATAATAGTAAAAGGTCTAGTAATTAAAAATTCGTTATTTTTGCATTAAAGTGAATATTGAATTTAGCACAGATGGAATGGAATTATGACAAATATGAGCCATTATGTTAGATAACTCGTTGATATACATTCATAACACCACTCTTAAATAAACCCTTCGTCGCTATTGGCAAACACTGGAACAATCAAATTTTAAATGTTTATTTTGAAGAGATTTTTCCAAGGCAAAATCATGCTGCATAGTCAGGAGCAGCTAACCTCCTCGACTATTCGATTAGGCCGTTTTCGCTTGACGTTTTCGTTATTGAACCACTTTTATCAGCGACAGTAACCATACGTTTTCGAAATGTATCGATTTTGTTGAGATTAAGAAGCAATTCGCTAATGGAAATTAGGTCTTTATGAAAAAACCGATATGTACCGGGTAGTCGGGCTTACTTAACAGGAGCTTACCTGAGATTTAAGGACTGTCAACTCGGCAGTATTTTGAAAAGCATTTTGCGAACATTTTCTATCACTGAAACGACAACGAAAATGCCCAACACTGGCTGATATATTTAATTATATTGCTTGTACCGTACTTGGTACCGTACATACTCAGTAATAAAGTTATCTTACTTATTAATGGATCGATCATACCGAGCAGTTAAGAAATTTTGCATAAGTTAAGCATATTCTATGCACCAAGATTTGTTTCATTTGATTATTGAGTTATATATAGTAAGAGCAAATCTGATGATAGACTCAACTTATAATGTTATAAGCAAAGTAGGCGTGATGGTCCAATTTTTCTCATCCTAAAACGTTGTTAGAGAACAATATGCCATTTTGAGCTGGGTGTTATATGAGCCTTATGTCGAAGTATTCGCAGTTTATTCTCAGTGATTCACGGGACTTTTATGCATTTTTAATAACCCTATACTATTATTAGATAAGTGGACGTGATTGCCAACATGCTAGTTTATTTTAAAGTGTGCTATCGTTGGATGCAACTTTTAAATTCTGTGAAACATGTTGCGAAAGTACAAAAACTTGGTAAAAGAAGAAAATATATTATTTAATGAAAACATGTGTAAGTAAATTATGAACAACAATCTGCTACCATCTAGTATTTCTTTAATTTGCAAATTAATAATTTTTTGCGAGAAAGATGGTAGACAAGCATCTTTGTTCGCACTTTAAATTTACAAGATAGATATAATTAAGACAAGCTTATGTGCATATACTCATACAGTTCTTGTATATGTATGTATTTAATCAACGAACCGATTTTTTTTATTATTCCTACACCCACACATTTAATTTCCCCACAACATTTCCTTTTACAACATCTTTTCCTGTTATAATAACAATTTTTCATATTCCTTTCACCTTATTCATTCACTAAAACAAAAAACATATTTTTTGCTGTCATATTTTTTCTGGCGCTGGCAAACAGTTATTTGGCGCGTAGACTCCCCTTAACGCAACGCAAAGGCAAACACTCATCACTCCACTCCTCTCCTGCTCCGCCATATGTCTGTATGTAGGTCGCGTGTTTTTACACACGAGTTTAATAACGCCAAGTTGAGTGTGCTTGAGATTTGCTCGTGGCTAAATATTCACTCTTCTGCAGTTTTTCTTTTATTTTTTCTAGAAAACATTTCACAGCCTACTAATTTTTATCCCCATCCGAATTGCAATTGTAGGCGGCGCTGTCTTTGTGCCATTTCACTATCTTGCTCGGCATTTTTCCCATTAACTTCACTTTATTTTTGGCTTATTCCATTCCCTTCGTATTTTTTAGACAAATTCCAACTCAGGCACGCTAAATCAATTCAAGCAATGACACTTCAATGTGCGAGCATCGAAATACTTCGAAAAAATGCAGAAAAATCCACTCAAAGTAGGTTTAAAATTGCTTGTGAAAATTCCGCAGTCATCAAAGAAAGTTGAGATGGCTTCGATAAATAATGAATTTTCTTCATTTCACGCGGAGGAATGTGTGGCATCTGTGGCTTGTTTACTTAGTCGCTTTAAATAACTGCTGATCTACATTCTACTATCACACATTTAAATATCTAATATTCGAGAAAGTGTAGATATATATGCCTTGGTATGAATGGAATTTAGTTTTGCGAATTTTAGTTGCAATGTTAGCACAATTATTATTTACATAACAATAATGATAATTGCCTAATTGCTTGCTCGCTCACACTGCGTTAATGGCTTCGCTCTCGGTGTGCGCTGGCGTATGAGTAATATTTTTTCTGTTACCGAACACTTCCAAATAAATATTATTTAATTAATTGAAAGTGCGGTCAATTTGCTAGTGGCATTAATTTTATTGTTTACATAACTTTTGTGTTGGTTTTGTTGCTTATTTCACACATCTATAACTTTGGGCTTTTTCTATATTATTTACATTAATTATTTGTGCAAACAATTAAGTTAAGCTTACGTATGAAATTACGCTTGTAAACTCATTATAATCACCGTAAAAAGGTCGTGGACTACGTGTGACTGAATGTGTAGAAAGAAGTTGAGTGATTATAGCATTTTTAGACTTTTTAGTTTTATAAGCTCCAGAAAAAACATAATCTCTCTTCACAGGTAAAACGAGGCTTTTAAAGCAGTGTGAGTGAGTGAGTGTGCTAGAAATTAAACAATTATCATTTTGGTTATGTAAATAATAGTTTTGTAAACATTGCAGCTAAAATTCGCAAAACTAAATCAATTATCTGCCGGCAGACATGTACTTGGAACGCCTGAGTCGGTTGCAGTGAATTTATATGTGCGTAAAAAATTCTTGCGATTTCTCCGAAAAATAAAACATACCAAAATGTATATATTTTGTAAATGTATATCTTTTTTTATTTCTACTAAGTAGCGGCGCTACAAAAACACCATATCAAAAAAAAATGTGAGTATGTCGAGCTGTAGAAGTTACAAGTTGAGACGCAATGAAAACACTGAACAGTCAAACAAGGACATAGGGAATTACCGTTAGTATATTTTTCGATAGCGTTGATAAGCCCTAATATTATGGCGATGTTATGTAATAAATAATACTCTTAATTTGTATCATATTATTGATTTACCTTTTGCCTAGCGATTAAAAATAATAATAAACCCGCTTCTTTGAATCATCTCTTTGACTCAACATAGGCAGTTGTAATGCAAAGGATTTTCTGTACACATATCAGTAAATGTTGTAAATTCTAATTAAATTTAGAAAATAAAAAAAATAATAGATAATTCCCATTCTAGTTACTGTTTCTTGGTTTCTATAAAGTAATATAAATAAAATATTTAAAGAACTCATCTGGAAAATGTATTATCGAATTGTCAACAATATTGGACAGGCTTGCAACAATTTCTAATTTAACAAATTTGTAGAACAAGTCCACACGAGTAGAAATTATCTTACTATTAAAAGGGTGATCAATTTCGAAGTTCACTACTTTTTTACAGAAAAAAACACAAAAGAATTCAAATTTAAAGAACTTTCTTTGGCATTTAGATTATCTATTTCAAATGTAGCTGGTTACGTTTCAGATGGTCCATCCGTTTAGTCCAATTTTCGAATACTCGTTCGAACATTTCAACTGATGACTGGAGAATGACACGCGTGTTGTTTTGATCCAAGGCCAAGGTGAAGCGAGATTATACGTATATACTTTGGAGTTTACATATCTCCACAGGAAAAAGTCTAATGGTGTGATATCACACGATCTTGGTGGTCAATCGACCGGCCCAAAACGTGAAATTATCTACTCTCTCAATAAATCCATTGATTGAAGCAATGTGTGGGAAGTGCAGTATTGTTGCAATCAAATGTCGCCGAGATCACGACCTTCAGTTTCAGGCACCAAATAGTTGGTTATCATGCCTCGATAACGATCGCCATTGACGGTAACGCTTTACCGGAAGAACCGCTTTTTTGAAGAAATATGGACATTCATTTTTTATGGCGGAAATGAACAATTTGTAAACGTTGTTCAGGCGTAAATCTTTCCATGAAGAAATGCTAAAAAATACTGATCAAATATAACATGACAGGTTTAAAAGGCTCACCCGTGATCTGCCAACAAAAGGCTATTGAAAAAGTACCTCTACTTGGATCACTCAAAGTCGATAACTGCTAACATCAAGTTAATTGTTCTCCCAATTTCGCTCTTGAGGCAGAAAAAGAATGATGTGATTGATTAAAGCTAATGATGAGATCAGGAGTAGATAGATTTCCTGGTAAATTGGAAATTAATAGTAGTCTGGTGGGCATAGTGGATGTCGGCCTTTAGAAGGCCTATTGTGAAACCGGGACTTGAATTCCCTCACACTACCATGTCCTCTTTGAACCACTTAGTGGCCTTGAGAAGGTTGATCAATTCGAAAAGTTTTCTATGTGCAACTTCCAGGATATTATTGCGATAATTTACAAAACTGCTTGTTGAGCCAGTAAGGCAGAGTTTCCTTCGAAATTCAGCCAAATATGTATCGATTAAGTGTCTACAAGTTGCCTCGGGCATACACAAAGCCTCGGGCATGACAAAGTAAATGTAAATTTTTTTAAGATTGACCATTATATATACTTAAATCAATCAATAAGTAGATTTTGTTAAGGATAAGAAATAGATCGGATGTGGATAAGAATGGAAAATACCAATTAAAAGATATTTTTATGTGAAATTCGTAAATATATTTTGAAATTTTTGTTGTTTTTAGCAAAATTTTAACGGAAATTTATTTGGCTTGGCAAACAATTGAAACGAAAAAATATGTTTAATATTTATACGTTTATTTCAATACATTTGTAGAAATAATTTTCATGGCGTAAAAACTAGTGTTGAGTGATGCTTTCATAAGTGAGAGTGTGCTGAACGAGTGAGTAACATTCTCCAATTCATAAATATTTACAATAATTCAGCTTTTGACATTTGAGTATGTGGTAAGTGTTGAAAACAACTTAATACCACTTCCGATGAACTGTTTATAGCGTCGCTTGTGCTGAAAGCCGAAGCAAATTTATTTGAGTGATTTCAAGGCTTATTGTCTGACATACATTGTGAGAATCACGAAAAAAAAACATTTTATTGAATAATATTGATGAATAACGTATCACTTCTGCCAAAAGTTAGCCAATCAATTTTTTTTACAGCCAGCACAGTGTGTTGGCGTGATTGAGAAGAGTTTAATGGATGTTGAGTGAGTGGTTGAGTGAATGAGTGAGTATAAACTAAATCTGATAACTGATGCAGTTGTTGTTGTAACATAACACAATTCAACATCAAATGCTTTAAGCTCTCACCGGTTTTCACTTTTCATCATTTCATTTTAAATTCGATTTTGGTATATGTACGAGTACCTGTACATATACCTGTACATCTATATTCATACGCATCAGCGCCCATGTCGTATGAGTGATATTTTTCTCTTCTCATCAATTCAGGTAAATAGTGAAGAACACTTTTCATTTGCTAAATTGATGAAAAGTGCAAAGACATTGACATCGGATAACCAAATCGAATTTGTGTGTTTCCATACAAAACTGTGAGGGTTGCCGGTTTTTATGGAGTTTGCGTGCAGGTGCACTTACTTGATGAAACGATTTTGCAAATCACAGTTCAAGTTTCAAAGTGGAATTTATTGGAGCAGTAGTACCATTTGTTTTCGCATATATACATATATGTTGAAATATTTGATATATTTGAGGTGACTTTACGTATGATATGCGAATATTTTCATATGAAGCTTAAAATCTTGTTAAAGATATATTATAGAAAAGATAGAAGAAAGTGGATTATGAGGAAAGAAGTATCTGTTAGGTTAAGTATGTGCTTCCAAAGCGATCATGAATGTTTTGAGAAGACTTTGTATTAAAAGGGGCTTCTTTTGTGACTTGAACTTTCCTCTCTTACCTGATTTTACAATATATCATATGAATACAAAATCTAATTTCAACTCTAAATTAGCGTTCATTGTCACTCGTACTAAAGTTAGTCTTCCCTCACAAAATTCAATATCTAAATTTACATTACAACCCTCGTCAATGTCATTAATTCAAAGTAACATCTCACTGACGCATTACACCAGACTATTGAACTCTGCAGATTTAGTTGTAAAATAAATCAACAAAATCACAAAAAATTAGTCCGATTAAAATTGTGTCCTTTTCACGAACAAACTCGCTAATGTATTCAATTTATTTACATTTTGCCATTGTAAAACAAAAACACTGAAGTTCGCGCGTGGAGCTCATTAATAACACTTACTCACGCCCCACTGGCGGTGACTTGTCAATTAGCAGTCACTGTATGCTGCACACTCTCCGCTATCTAAATTTTTTTATTTCGCCTATTTAATATTCATGCGTAGTGTCATTGCAGAAGATGCAGTAGACCGTGAATAGACGTTTGCATCCTTTAACTTGTTGTTATATTCATCTTTTTCGCATCTATTTGGATGTCACTTGTTGTTGTTGCTGTGTGTTTCGCATCTATTTTGATTCATTAATAATTTAGTGCGTCCGTGATTGGCTGAAGAATGTCTCGTTGTCATGTGCTTTTAATAGCTTGTCCTTACACACACACACTAATATTTTATCGCTGTCGTTTAGTGATTTTATTCTGATTTTTTTTATTTCGCTTGACATTATTGCGCTCATTAATATTAAATTAAATGTCTGCACTTGAGGTTTATTGTTTATAGTTTATTATCGTGCACGAGAGTTTAATAAAATCTTCAATGCTCCAACTTTGGCTACTGTTGTACCCATGAGCAATCAGCTGTAAAAGGTTTTTATAAATTTTTAATTCGATGAATCCAAGAATATGTAATATTCGAGTTATATGAGAGGGTATAAGAAGTGGTATTAGCCTCGTGAATACTTATTGAAAGTAAGAGAAATTTTACCAACAGAACTAAAGAAGATTTCTGTTGAAAAGTTATTGAACCTTCATTTAGATTCCCTTACATGAAGTATGTACAAGTACAAATAAAGATAATTCAAAAATTAGCTTCATAGAGAAATTTTTTGTTCTGAAGTCGGTATGCACCACTCATTTTGGTTCCAGCAGTACTTCACCATTGAACAAGTTTCCTTCATTACTCTACAATGCATCGAGCTGCATATAAGTCTTTATTTGGAAAGTATTTAATAAAAAAAACTCCTTGGTGTTTAAAATCTTACTTCGGAGCTTATTCACTGAAGTCCATCCAATAATTTTAGATTTTTCGAAGCATACTCATTAGTATATTATTGATACAATATACGAGGATATACACTGGTGGTCACATAATTAAGGACACTCCGTTTTCTTTTAAAATATTGGTTTATTTTATAATTTAAAAGCGACATATTTTTTTGAACTTCAGTTACCATATTTATTATCTTCTAAGGTATAGATTGTTTGAAAATTTAACGAACAAATTGTTTCCCATCTGAACCAAATAAATTAAACTTGGATTCATCGCTCAACAGTATTTGTTTCCAAAAATCTAAGGGTTTTCCGATATACTCCTTTGCAAATTTAATACGACTCTTTAAGTTTTTGTTTGATACGTGCGGTTTTTTTCTTGCGATTCAAGAAGATGACATCTGATGGTTCGTGTTGATACATCGTTGGTCAGTTGATCCTTTATCGTGCCAAGAATTTGCCTGGAAGTTAAAAAAGGATTCGCCTTGCAAACTCTACAAATTACACGATCGTCCTTTGAAGTAGTTTTTCTGGGCCGTTTTTTTTTCTTATTTTACTCCCTGTCCTCCGTAATAAATCAAAGCATTGTGAACCATTGATTTTGAGCATAAAAGTTCCTTCGCTACGGCTCTAAAGAACATTTTTTCCTTCACGTACTTGTAAATAATCATTTTCCTCAATTCTGGAGTACAACTCTTTTTTCGACCCATATCTAACAGTTATTTTATTTGATATTGAATATTTAGTTAATATACAAATGATTTATACAACTTACCGCAAGTTTTTGTGTTAAAATAATAAAAAATCCAATAAAAAAATGGTGTCCATAATTATGTGACCAAGCACCAGCACACTCAAAATACAATAAATTCATCAAATCGCCGAATTTTAGTAAAAGTGTCTAAATTTGTCGCTCAAAAACGTGCTACATTTTTGAGCACAGTTATAATATACCGTTGCAATTTACAGTGGGTCTCTAGGCGAAAATTTAGTGTTAAAAACATTGAACTGAAACGCGTGTTTTACTCAACTTTATTTTGTCCCTAATTATGTGGCCACCAGTGTATATTTCTGGCCTAATAATGAAACAATCATGCCTACTTCCCATATAACACAATTTTGAATTCCATCTGATTCGTTTAATTTATAATATTTAAACTATTGGAATAAAACTTTGTATAAAATCCTGCATTGCTAGTGTAACATCGTCCATCTAAAAATCGCCGAAATCAGACTATAACTTTTTAAAACTTTTTAGATATCAAACAAATGAGGACCTCATTGCTTGTGACAAATTATTTACAGAAAATATCGGTAAATTTTCCAGATATTCTAAAGAAATTCAGAATAGATCTGTTTTTATACCGGTATGCCTTTGTTCCAAAATGTAGCAAAATCGAGTCAATACTTTCTCTAGCCTCCATATATCTCATATACTGCTTTCAAACCCCTGGTGGGTGGACTTTATACCGTACATATCGGATAATATGTGAGATATCTAGGAAAAATGAAGTAAATCTAGCTTGGTGCCAACATAGTTTGAATTGCTCCAGGAATTGCCTTTAAATTGCGAGAGTTTAAAATGTTCGGTTTCATTCGAACTTAGCGCTTCCTTACTTGTGTTTTAATGAAGAGGAAATTCGAAGCCAACAAATACTAAAAAATAATACTGAAGTTTATTCACACCAAAACAGCAGCGAGGCTAATGAAAGCACTTATTACTACACCTACAAACACATACAAGCCTGTTGCACATTGTTGGGTTAATTTGTATGCCTTTGGTAGGATTCGTATAATTTACGTTTGACAATGGCTGAATGTGAAGGTTAAAGAAATCCATTTAAACTTTCCAACTTCCCATTTCAACTCGAACATTAATAAATGCAATCTTTTCTCGATTTCTCGAACTTGCTAACACAACCTTCTTGGAAATTCGATAACGGTGTTTTGTATGTCTGCCCGTCGCATGTTGCTACCTTATTGACATTACAAAGGCTTATCCTGACAACGATTTTGCGTTGGCTTTATTGACGACAGTGCAAACGAGTACATTTGTCGGCCTGCGGTTGCGTTCTGATTTGCTTTAATTGATTAAATAAACTTAAGCGAATTGTTTGTGTTTCTGCGTTTTGTTAGATAGTGAGTAGTTGGGGCATTTTTATTTTGGTTTGCGTGAAAGCCGACCTTTTGCGGTTAACGGAAATGAAGAGCCAGACAACAAAAATCGATTTATTTTTCGGCTTATGTGGGTTTGGCTTGTAAATTTCATTTAATAGCGGTGAGCCAAATCTCATTACCTGTCAATTTAGTCGCTGGCCCAACAAAGTAGATGTACTCGTAATTAAAATATGTTATATACGAGTATATAGTATGTATGTTGCGTGTGGCATAATATCATCGAATTTGAATTAAAACCTTTTTGTGGAAAAAGCTGTCAATTAATTCTCACTGGTGATTGACAATGTGTGCATATTTGGTTTCAATTCGCAAATGTTTGGCTGTTTAAAGCAATAGATAATGTTATTTTAAATATATATCAGTGGAACTTTTATAAAAGAAAGGGAATTGTAGTTACTTATTTATATATTTTTATGCAATGCGTCAGCAAATATACAATATGGATAATTTTATATAGTACATATGATAATCTGATAGAAATTTATTGGTAAACATGTACATATATAAAATGCTTTAATAATTCAATATTTGTTTCTCTCTTTATAGTACGAGAGCTAGCAACGTCAAAAAAACAAGAATTTTAGGTAGGCCAGGTTTTAGATATGCTATCTCTCTCACTCCCACGGACATCATACAGGCTGTCTGGCTGGCGATAGCGGTTGCGTTCATCAGTTGCGTTCATACGTGATTGTCTGCACTTTTCTAACATGCTCTATCACTTGACACTTTATATCGGTCTGGCAAAAGGTTTAACAACCGATTTTTTATCTGGCAAATTAATTCTGAGCTTTTAATTACTTAAATGACATGCTGTAAAAATTTCAACTATACTAAAATATTTTGAAAAAAAATTATTTTTTAATTAAAAATAGCCGTTTGGCACCGTTTAAACAACATCAAAAATATCTGGCAATAATAAGTTTTTGTTGAGAATTGTTTAATAAAAATAATAAAATAAAAAAAAAACTTCTTAAAATGATGTGAAATTATAATATTTTACCTGTATAGGTAAAATGAACGCAACTGATGAACGCAACCGCTACCGCCAGCCAGACAGCCTGTATGATGTCCGGGGGAGTGAGAGAGATAGCATATCTAAAAACTGGCCTACCTGAAATTCTTGCTCAAAAACGTTGCTAGCTCTTAGACTATTATCTATATCGTCTTCTTTCTCTATTTTTATACTCTCGCAACATGTTGCACAGAGTATTATAGTTTTGTTCACATAACGGTTGTTTGTGTCACCCAGAAATAAAAGAGTTAGATATGGGTTTAAATATATATAAATGATCAGTATGACGAGTGGATTTGAAATCCGGATGTCTGTCCGTCCGTCTGTCCGTCTGTCCGTCTGTTCGTGCAAGCGATAACTTGAGTAAAAATTAAGATATCTTAATGAAACTTGGAACACATATTCCTTGGCACCCTGAGGAGGTTGCTTTCGAAAATGGGCAAAATCGGTCCACTGCCACGCCCACAAAATGGCGGAAACCGAAAACCTATACAGTGTCATAACTAAGCCATAAATAAAGATATGAAAACAAAATTTGGAACATAGGATCGCATTAGGGAGGGGCACATTTGGATGTAATTTTTTTTTTAAAGTGGGCGTGACCCCGCCCCCAAATAGGTTTTATGTATATATCTTGCAAACCAAAAAAACTATATAAACCAAACTTTCTGCAGTCGTTTCTTTTAGCCATTTCCTTATACAGTCCAAAAATGAAAGAAATCGGATAATAACCACGCCCACTTCCCATACAAAGGTTAGGTTGAAAACTACTAGAAGTGGGTTAACTCAATAACGAAAAACGTCAGAAACACTAAATTTCACATAAGAAATGGCAGGAAGCTGCACTCAGATTTTTTTACAAAATGGAAAATGGGCGTGGCGTCGCCCACTTATGGGTCAGAAACCATATCTCAAGAACTACTCGATCGATTTCAATGAAATTCGGTATATAACACTTTCTTGACACCCTGATGAAACGGGTGAAATATGGGCTAAATCGGTTCGCAACCACGCCTACTTCCTATATAACTCAATTTTGAATTCTTCGGATTCGTTCTCTTTATAATATATACATTAAGAACCAATGAAGATATCGGAATAAAACTTTACACAAATACTGTATTTGAGCTGTGGCATCACTTGTGGAAAAATTGTCAAAATCGGACCATGACTTTTCAAGGCCCCTGATATCGAACATGAAGAACTCGGTGCCTAAGAATAATTTTTCACCGAAAATATGGGTAAATCTCTCAGATATTTTAATGTAATTCATTCCCTCTGAATTTTTTTCTTATCACATTTTGTCTATGTACCAAAAGTGGTTAAAATCGGGTCATAACTTCCCCCAGATCCCATATACCTAATTATAGATAATATAAAATTAAGTGGGCGTATAGTCTTCGATATATTATATCTTGGTGGTGAAAACGGTTCAGGAATTACTTCAGTCCTCATATACTATTTATGATGATTTTCGTTATTCTATTGAACTTTAATCAGAATATATGGGTCGAATTGTGTTATCTTTATAAAATTACACTAACAAATTGCGAGAGTATAAAATGTTCGGTTGCACCCGAACTTAGCCTTTCCTTACTTGTTCTAACTCGGTGATTTTTATATACTCTCTATCTATTTATCTTACAGTACAACCTCGGTATTCATTTTTTTCTTTCGAAAATTATTTATATGCTTGCAAAAGGTTCTTTGAGAATTTTTATGTTTGACAGTAGTCTCTCTATATATATACAGCTTTTTGAGCTTTTTACAGCTTGTTGAAAAATTGTAGGTTTCAATAAAAACTTCCATAACTCGAAGTCTCTTGGTTTTGTCTTTAGGGGGTAGAGGTCTTGGTCCTCTATTATTTCGGTTTTCTAAAAACCAACTGATTGTTGTAAATCAGCTAGGAATGATAGCACGTTTTCATGAGGAGATATCGTTTGTAGTAAGTGGGTAAAATAAGGGAAACAAGCATATAATATATGATTGTAATTATCGTATGTTTCTTTTACCTAGTGGGTCAAATAAACAATTTAAAATTTAAATTCACAATTTAAGGTGAAGAATTATTTTCTACTTCAGTTTTGCATCTCTACTTTCCTCTTTGCTTTGCCAATGAAATAACATAAATACATAACACATAAAAATCACAAGAAACAAGAACGAATAAGTACTTGAGTAAACAGCAAAAGAATATCTGACAAGAGGTTTGCATATAATATATATATTTTTGTAAATTTAAGCGCATCTTGCGTTAGAAACCTCATTCCGCCCCGTCTACTTTGTTGTTTTCTGGAATGATATTTATTTGAGTTCTTGACTACAGTTATTTTTATCTCTAATCAACAATATTACATTCACATTTCACATCACACAACACATGACAGTTCAATTCTATGGTTGTTTAGGTGTGTGAGCAGAGTTGTTGGTATACATATTTAAGCAACCTTGTAATGTATTATTTTTTAACATTGATGTATTACCAGTGATATGCAGTGACAGCTACAATATTGTCTTTTACACACATCTCTCACATTGTCAGACAAGCTTACGAGTATACTATGTACTTACATTTTGAAGAGAGCAGCCGCATTGAGAGTTGTAACAGGGTTGTAATATTGAGATTTATGAAAATTGAGTTTAATATGTTTCATTCAGAATTAGATCTCTTAGCAGGTATCTTGCCGAACGTCTTCTTATATTCTATTAACGTTAACCCAGAAGTAGAAGCTCCTAAAATCCGGAATCTTTAACGAACTTTATGATAATATTTCGCTTTCCAAAATTGTATTTCATTAAATAAAAAGCGCACTCAGAATATGTTCATACTGTCATTGTGCTCGCTTGGAGAGTGATATTCTGCTCAGTCCGAAATTAAAGCAGTTCTGTTCTCATATTTTCTTTCGAATTACATTCCACTTGTCAGCCAAGGAACTTCCAAAATTAATGAAAGCGTTAACTTGATTTTAAAATTATAACACTTTGTATTCGTAATGTGTTGTATAGCTGACATCCTAAGGCGTCATTCCACATGACTGTAGTATCAAAGTACGTTCGAATTTATAACGTGAGAACCTGTCCTACCTCTCCCTCATAGCATTACATATAATAAATATTATAAAATATCAAAAGTCATAATTTGAAAATGTATTGCTTCCACTTTATATTTTCTTCGGTTTTGTTGTAGTTAAGAACAGTAGGCAACATTTTGTAGACGTAATTTTTTAATATAATAATTTAATATAATAATTTTCCACCAAACAACTTTCACTTCAACCGTGACAAAGAACATATTTTGTCATTTTGGCTGAATTTATTAGTCACGCAATCAGTTAAATGTAAGAATTTAAGCGAAACCACACAGTGTTAAAATGATTAGTGGAGGAAAATGGAGACATTTATATACCTGATTTTTAAAACGTTTGTCATTGCTCCATGAAGGCAGTAAATCGAAATATATTTTCGCACATACAAAAATTTAATGATAATGCACACATTAGGGTGATTATATATATTTTTTAATGCTGCTGCCTATCCTTCAGTAAGTAATTTTTAAGAGTACTGTTCGAGGTTCTTAAACGGACCCGAATTGTTCGACAACTTTGATAACAGTTGTACCCAAATTTGTGCGACACAGGTCATACTTTGCTTACAGTCCGCTTGGGATGAAAATGTTTCGAATATTTATTTAAATATGTCATTATTTATTAAAATTCATGTCGCAGACATTTCTATTTTGGCGAGACAGCCTCAAACAATTTTATTCTGACAGTTTGTTACATCATGAATTTGGGGGATAAAAGCAGAAAGGGTAAAGGGTCAAAAACGACAATAATGTAATAGGTATTTAAATATGCGATTATTTATTAAAATTCATGTCTCAATTGTAGACCTCTACCACTCCCCATTACCATTATTCCATACTCCATTATAGCATGCAAAATAAATGAAATTCGAGGGTATGAGAAAACATTAAAACTTTGACGCATTCATTTTGGTTAGAGCACCCGCTGTCACTCATTCCACTTTGAAGGTTTGATGCGTTAGGTTTTCAATTGCCACTGGGTGTTAGTTTACTCCCAGTTGCTAACTATATATGGTTGAATTTTGTAGATTATTCATAGGATATACATATATATACATATGTGGGTCGACCAGTCTAATGCTCTGAATGTTAGTTTTACTTAAACGGTTGGATTGTGAAAAACGTGTGAATTTCGGAAAATAAGTCTCCAAATTATTCGTATGAGTTTGATCATCTAAAGAGGTTTAAGCTATAGCCAAAATAGCGGTGTTCCTTTGATGCATTTGATTCAAGGATCTATCATTTTCCTTTATTATGCACTAAAATTTGCCTTCTATACTTAAAGAACTAATGAAGGCCAATGTAACTCTTCATTTTTGAGACATTTTAGAGATTAAATTCGATGGTAAGAATTTAAATTAATTTAGTTTATAGCTACCCTAATACGTCCATATTTTGTCGCCACATATTTTCTTCGTATTACATATCCACTTACAACGTAGAAATGGTATGCTCATCGACATTCTTGAAGATTTGTGTTTTCTTAAAGTTCCTTTTGTTGCCTTAATTTTCAAACAAGCGTATTTTAGTACATACATATATGTATACTCGTATGCTAAACATCTTTGACGTTTGGCTTACGTGCTATATTCATAATTCGTTGGAATATTATGAAGGCAATTTGATTTTGACTTTTGGCAGGTGTCTCCTTAAAAATTCACTAAGCTGTTGTATATGAAGTGAATAATGAAGTCCCATTGGGGGTTTGATGCATCGCTTGCTGATGGCATCTTGTCTGTGTACACGTATGTAGTATAAATTTGAATTCTTGCGGGATTCCAAAGAAATGTTGTAAACTTTTATCGCATGCTTTATTGAAAATTTACTGTCACACATGTGTGTACATATGTGTGCATGTTAAGAGAATATATAATGTCTGTGCATGTCCTCTGAGTATAAATACAAACGAGCATTTAGTTACCTTGGCGCTGTAAATCGCCTTTGAGAATGTTTTAAGGCTTCAAAAGTTTATTGAAATTTTAAGTCACTTTATTATTACATAATAAAAAGATTATACACATACGCTTGGGCTAATAGAGAAATATGTCTTGAGATTATACTAAAACATGTGTAACAAGGCACTTTGTACTCTTTGTATTATTTATTCTTCTGTAGCAGATATTGTTGAGTCTCACATGGAGACGGCGAACAGTGTTGTATTTGCAGTCTAAAATACCCATTTGAAAATATGTAAACCATGTAAAGAGATTTAATAATTGTCTAACTATAATATACACGTACTTGAGGGTTTACTAGAAACGAATGAAAATTATTGAGGAAGAACTGGCAAAATGAATTGCTTTAATTAATTTAATACGTTTCTGTAATATATTATATTAAGGAAGCTTTAAGGTCCCGTGGAATCGAACATTATTTTTGTAGAACATTTAGACTTCAGATCTGAATACTTCTTCTTTTTATTTCCTTTTGAAGAAATCATTAGCAACTAATGGAGCGTTTGTCATCGTTTGTGGGACATTTCCATTAAGTTCAAACTTTGCTTATTTCGGGCACCCAATAGTATTCATCAATACCTAGATGATCTGGTTTTGATCAGTATATTTATTTCTGCAGCAGTTCATACAAATTGTTTGGCGACAATCGGTCAAAATTTGTTTCGTTTTTAAGTTTAGAACTTTGTAGTACATATTCTAAACACCTAGCACAGATATATTGCAGTTGCTGGACCAATCACGCCTCGTCAAACACGGCTTCGTGTGACTTTTTCCTATTTGTAAATTTAGGGTCGTAGGTTAAATAAGGGTCGTCGTTTTAAAAGCGCTGGCATAAGTGCATAATATCTTGTGCGAACTATTTTTAAGGCGACAGCATTAATCTAAACGGATAAATAAGTGTTTTTGTTTTAAAAAACGAAAAATTCCCGTTATTTTTAGAACACACATAGTTATATGTGTGGTATGTTGCCTTCAGCTATATTCTTTTATATTTGTTTAGTTAACATTAGTTGGGTTTAGTAGTGAACGAGGTCAAAATGAAGTACCACTTGTCATCATGCAAAAGATCCCACCGGTTTGGAGACCACCTCACTGTTAGCAGTTATAACTTCGAGGTAGTAAAAGATTTCGTCTATTTAGGCTCCAGCATAAACACCAACAATGACGTCTGCCACGAAATCAATCGGAGGATCAGTCTTGCCAACAGAAGCTATCGCGGGCTCAGTAGGCAATTGAAAAGCAGAGCCCTCTCTCGCAAAACTAAAATAACGCTGTATAAGGCAGTCATTATACCCGTATAGTGCAGAAGCATGGTCGATGATCAACAAAGATAAGCACTCCTTAGGAGCGTTCGATAGAAAGTCCTCCGAAGAATTTATGGCAAGCTACGCGGGGGCGTAGGAGAGTACTGAATTCGTTGGAATGACGAGCTATGGACATAGTGCGGCGCCTAAAAATACAGTGACTGCGTTGGCTTGGGAATATCGCCCGAAAGGAGGAAAACACTCCAGCGCGTAAAATATACGATACGGTACCCCTGGCGGCTGACGACGAAAAGGACGACCGAAACTAATGTAGAAGGGTCAAGTGGATGTTGATTTGGCGAAGCTTGAAATCCCCAACTGGCACCGTCGTCCGCAATGCTGAGACGACTGGCGAAGGCTTATGGATGCGGTTAAAACTGACACCCGAATGTATTGCCAATTGATGATGATGATTACATTAGTTCACTTCAAAACACTTTACTTTGAAGGATAGCGAAAGTTATTTATTTTTAAAAGCGAATTTGTAAATATTAATTTCAATGCCAAGTCCATTGGTAATAGGTAATAGCCCACAAGTCTAGTGGTATATCAATAATTTCAGGTCCGTGTATAAAGTATTTGTGCAAAGTCGGGGGCATGTTGTACCACGGATACAACTTAACAAAAAGTTTTGCTGTTTTACGTGAAAAAATCGAAATTTTTTGTTGTTTATTTCATACCCACTAGATACCACAATTAAAAGAATGTGCATTTGCTTTATCAAATTTAAATTTATAGAGGTTATTTCAGCAGACTTTTCTGCATTTTGAAAAAAACGTCTGGCGGTATTACCATCATTTGTGTTTCCAAAGCCAGGTTTTGGTTGGTCCACTATTAATCCTAAAGTTTCTTTAAATTGCTTCTGAATTTTTCGCTTCGTCTCAGAAACGATTTGTTTTTCTGAATCGGTTCAAAAAATAAAAATATAAAATAACAACAACAAAAGCAACGAAACTCCAACAATATAAACAACAACAGTAAATGTAACAACAAAAACAACAACAAAACCGTTAGGCGCACAAGCTACAGTCCAGAAGCAAATTTAATTTATGAATTGCATACGGAATATTATTACAAATGCGAGGATATCTTCTGAGGTGCACTGATGCGCAACCTAAATTTCTCTAAAATAACATTTAATTGTTCAGGCTTTCCAATGGTGTTTAAATCTTATCTGAACTCAATTGAACTACCAACTTTTTGTCTACTTAAACTAAGAAAATTAATTTTTTTTGGACTCCATATATATAATCTCAAAAAAACATACTTTTGCAATTATAACTTTACAATTTAGTAACGAAATTTTAAAAAAATTACTATTAAATTTCTCCATCTTTACGTACAAAAGATCTGCGGCTTTAAAAAACAAAAAATTAGATTTTTGTTTCACAAATATCAAGTTTGTAGCTTCACTACGTAAGCACTATTACGTATTTGACATTTATTTTTTTGCTTACTGATGTAGAATTTTGTGTACTTTAAGCAAGTATACTTAGTTTTGAAGGATCTTCATATATTTTTTTTTAATTAATCCGAGAAATGATCTCCATTGGCCCCACTGTGCGTCGTGCGCAATGCTGAGACGATTGGCGAAGGCTTATGGACGCGGTCAAAACTGATACCTGAATGTACTCGTATTGCCGGAAAAACCGGAAAAAATTATAAATTTCTTACTTTGTTTCATCATTCCCAAGCATAATTTCAAGCAAACCAATATTTCCGGCGGTTTAAATATTTCTACGCTTCAATGCGACTTGGACAAAGGATGTACTTACGTAATGGTTTGTAATGTAATGGCTGCCATAACTAATTTGAAATGTTTACAAATGGCGTTTAAGTTTTCTCCAAGGCAGCTAAGGGCATTTACATAAAACACAAATGAATAGCGACGGCATAAATTGAAAATGATGCTACAAAATTGTCTACTGCCTGGGGATCAACACGGGTCAAATGGCATTTGGTTCAACAAACAGCTGTTGAGTACTCAGTATTTATTGATTGTGACATCTGTGATGATTTTGCTAAATAATATGAAATAATTTTCCCGTTACATTTACATATTTTCACTTAACGATGAATATTTTCAATGGAAAGCAACATGATGAGGGCAGGAGGTGCTGTCACTTTTGTCACCATAACTGTACCGCGAATGATTTCGTATATTTAATGGTTAAAATTAATGATACAATGCTGACCTTTGACATTAATGTCGACACTGAAATGGTGGAAATCAAATCGCACGCTCTTCCATGTTCTACCTCAAACAAAAACATGGATGTGTGTGTGGTAGGTTCTGTAGGCTTGTCAAGCGTCAGCATTTATTATAAACTTTACTTAGCCTAGCAGAATTGCTGTTAGAATAATTTTTCTTGTAGCGCGTATGTCAATTGACGTAGACATTTTGCAGCACCATCAATCATTTCGGTTGTGCTGGCTATTCTAAGTTGGGTTGAGTAATGGTTAACTTGGTAGAAAGTAGTAAATAAAATGCATCAGAGTCGTTATAATTTTGCAAACATCAAGCCTAACACATGGAAGGTATAAATATAGAAGTGTATATGTAACTTTGACTACCTTTAATAAGAGCAATTTTATGAACTGTAGCAACAGTTTCACCCTACCATCGCCTTTAATTCCATTTAAAGAATGTTGTGAGTGCTAATTCAACTAGTTGGTGAAGGCGAGTTAATTTACAAATAATTTTTCCGCAATGTTTTTGTCTTTCATACAAAATAATGGTCGATGTTAAAAACTCAATAGCAGTTTCCCAGAGCATTAAACAATTTATTTTACATGCGTTTACTTAGAGAACTAGTTAAAAAGTAGTTAGGTATCGCTATTTGATGATGAGTTTCCAATATACAGCCGACCAAAAAACCGTAAATTTTACACAAATACTGTCCCAGAAGCTTTTTAAGACCTCCAATAACTCTAGGCCTGATTGGAATTTAATTCCTCCTATTTCTTTGAAATATTCCTATAAGTTATTCCTAAATGCTTAATCCTAACAAACATTGGAACACAAATATTGCTAAATAAACCTAAGGTCTCCTGCAGGTTTTGTTTGCATTATTTCTAGCTGTAGAATTTCTGTAATATTTTTAAAACCTTTTCTTCTAAATTCGTGTCATTTATTAAATATTTTTTCTCTCTATCTTTCCAGGTAATCATTAAACATGAGTAAATGTGCATCGCACAGATGAATTGTACTTGTTCAGATAATAACATAATAAATAAAAAATAAAAATGTTTTAAACTCTAAAACTATAAATCCTTATCGTAAAAATACCACTGATGTTACTCATACGCTCCGTCGCTCACTAGTGGAAATTTCCCGGGCTTTATTGCTGTGAAAGCCTGCTAAAGTAAGGTAAGTGTATTTGAATTTTATTGTTATTGTTCTTTAACCGTTGATGCGACATTCATATTGAAGATATCTTTTAAATATTCCCAATTCATTCAAGAGAGTGTCATTTGTGTGTAACCGGTGCTCACTACAGGCGCCACATTTAACTATATACGCGTATATTCAATGCGTATACTCTATTTATATGAATGAGTATATGCAAATAAAACTCGGACATAAAGATTGCAAAAAACCTACACAGCTTTTGAGTACGGTTTATTTAAAGCTATTATTGTCGTGGAAAAAGATATTTTTCACTTCGTTCGTATACAAGTATAAATAAATTTTTGCATAATTTTGTATATTTTCTCCCTTGAGTTTGTGCTTAAAATATGTTGACCTTTTCACTTACGCTTCTAAGTATCTTATCCGGTGCGACGTCTGCTCTACAAAGTCTGTGTTGATGTGTAATTGAGTGGCTGAGATTCATTTATAAATCGTCCTGTCAACTTGAATTTGGTTACGAAAATCAAATAAATGTGGTAGCTAGGTCAAAGGGCGAATGAGTAATGTGAAACACTTTTCACTTCAGTGTAGTACAGTCTGTTTATTACACTTCCAGAAGTGTAGACGATATTATATGCAGCATTAAAGATCTTATGCATAATCAATTCATTGTTTTTGAAGAAAGCGGTTCTATAACATGATTTGTTGTTCTATTATTTTATATTACTCTTGACTTGTGAATCATATGCATATAAAGCAATTTATTCAACTTCTTGTCATAGAAATGGTTATGACATCAACAAATAAATATCAAAGACAATATGAAAATATTTTAAAGTATAAAGCGGAACCAAACCTGATATAATAAAGTCAAGATCAGATATTGGAGGTAATGATTCATAACCTTCAATATATCGAAAGATTATTTAGTGATCATGATGACATTGTGCCTTAATTTTAATATTTTAATAAACATATAAATACGAGTTGCTCTTTTCCTAGAAATTGGATTGATAGTTCTGTAATAGTTTGATACTTTCAATTCAGACAACTAGACTCGAGATAGGATTACAGAAAAAAAACGCTAATGAAGAATTGCGTATTTTTGGTACAAATTAGCATCGGAATATGAATATTTCTAATTTGTTGTAAAAAAATATAGTTTCAAGATAAAGTCCTAGTTATTTGTAACAGAATTTTTTATATGTTACAGCACGAATTTAATCAGAATTTTTTATATCAAAATATTTTGCTCTCACACATGTTTACGTCAACAGAAAATGTGATTCTCAATCGAAAACATTTCAATAGAAATCGAAACTGTTGTTTTGCAACCTTGTAACTACAGTTATGAAACCTGCATTGACTGCAGAAATCAACAGTTACCGTTGTAATAAATAAAGCCACTCATAATAGTTCGAGTATATGCACAAAAACAAATCGTTTGACGGGCATTCACGCATGCACAGGACAATTTGTGAAGCTCTTCAATTCCACTGGATATTATAAATATGTACTAGATGCATGCAATAAAGTCCGTAAAGTCCACTCAATGAGCGTTCAGTGTCAACACCAAAAACTGTGTGTCGTTGCCACCTGCTTGTGCTGCGTGTAATAAAAGTTGTTTTGCAACTGGGAATTCATGTGTGCTTGTTATGCGAAGTACGAAAGAGTTGGTGACAGGGTCCGTAAAATGGGTGTAATGGCGTTGACCTCGTCGGAACAAGGCGTGTCACTGTGTTTCATTTAAAGTTTTATGCATTTATCTTCACATATTTACATTAGACTTCTGCGTGACTTTGAATGGAACAACATTTTGCTTTATTTGTTGAAAATTACGGCGGAGAAATGTCCATAAGGATGTAACTAAAGTAAAATGCATAGTACTTCCGCATATTTTGACAATTTGCGGTCATAAAGTTGTTGTTTACAGTGTATAAAGCTAATTATTTTAAATTGTTGTGTAAACAAGAATGCTTTTTTATGAGACTGGGTTGTAAAGTATATAATTTATAGTTTCGATATAATGTTTTGGTTATATTGTATTTGATAATGCTTGTAACTTTTTGATTGCTCAATATTAGGTTTTACTGTTTCCATGTATAAAAAATATTAATTGGATTATTTTCTAGATGATAAACTGATTAGAATATACATAGTTCTTGTTCACTTCCCCGACTAATTAAATTTTTTCACTAGATGCTCAATTGTTGATCTGACAGGACGATTATGACGACCATAAATTCGACGAAGCGCTCTTAAAGAGGCTACTAATCCCGAATTTCGGTAGTAATTTTTAATAATTTTCACTCGTTGTTGGATCGTATCATCCCATGATGAAATGGCAAACATTCATGTTTCAGTAATAATATAGACGAGGCATCACCTACTTTGTCTTTAAATTTTTGTGTCAAAAAACTCAAAAAAAAAAAATTATTTCCTAGGCCTTGGACTACGTTTATTTCCTATATAATGTTGGTTGTAAAATAATTGGTTTGAATTTCAATCTATTGAAGTTCATTACACAAGGTAAAACAGTTGTTAAGAAATCTTTCATTCGGGACTCCGATAACATTAATTTAAGAAAGTTGTTTGAGTTGTCGCGAAACCCGTTCTAACTGCGGTTATAAAATATAATGATTTTAAAAATGCACTTTGAAAATTATGATCCGAAAGTAAATTTAGTAAAATTGAAATATTCATTTGAATTTCCTTTATCTTTGTTTAAATTCGTAAAAAAATTGTGTCGCCTATATAATATATTGGGATTCATTAGGGTCGGTTAAAGATTCGTATGGCAGCGCCATCTAATAACATCGAAAGTAAAAAAATTTTATATATGAAGGAAATCTTCGTTTTTATGTAATAAAACCTGACTACTAAATTCTTTGCATTAAATTGAGAGATACCGTTACAAACGAGTATAAAGTATAATTAAGCACTCACTGAAACCTACTCTTGGCAAAAATGATAAAAAAACCTTGAATTTCTATCTATCAGCAATGACGACGCCTATTGTTTTTGTCGGAACCACTGAGCGCTGATCTCAGCATCGCGCTTATGTTTTCATATTTTCATGCAAATCCCTGACTCGTTTAATTTATAGACCTCTGTCATATGTACATATGTGTGTGTGTTATTTTCGTATTTTTAATAACGCCGACATGTGCGAAAAAATTGCAGATTTCTATAGGCAGATTCTATAGCCAAAAAACCGTTTTCTTTCGCTGGAAAAATAATAAAAAACTTTAACTACAGTCGATGCGTGAATAACTGTTGGTAAAACCAGTAATAAGGGTTACTGTCATACGTTTTTGCTAGACATTTCTGGTGACTATTGGAGTAAATCAGTTATAAAATTAAAAACAATTTAAATATTAATAAGTAACAATTTACCAACAGTTAATGTTGTTAAATACCATTAAAGCGAGTTTAAAAAATATTTCAATAAAATAGAGTTATGCTTTTTTTCCTTATAAACCTTCGTTCGTAAAAAAATACTCTCTATTCCACGTGTAAAAAACATTGCAGCATACTTTAATTCATACAACTTTTTCAATTTTTTTACGATTTTACACACATACATATACATATATACATGTGAATTTCTCCCTTTAGGTTTTTT
Source organism: Zeugodacus tau (assembly GCA_031772095.1). Classification (NCBI taxonomy): domain Eukaryota; kingdom Metazoa; phylum Arthropoda; class Insecta; order Diptera; family Tephritidae; genus Zeugodacus; species Zeugodacus tau. The sequence goes on along the minus strand of CM062649.1, from coordinate 53,848,996 downwards.
GATGAGTGTACAAGTTTTTCATGAAAAATTCCGTAGCCACGCTTAATCCATTCATCTGCTGGCGTTTACCGAAATTTATGCTTTCATTTTCGACAATTTGTTTGACAAATATTTACTTGCTTTACATACCAGAAACATACACACATAGAAACATACACACATGGCTTCGCATTTTTTATTGTATTTTTCGCTTCGTGCGCTCGACGCGTTTCAATTTGAACGCCATAGCTATTAATTGCTACTGCGGAAAACACACAATTTCACCGCCATACACACAGACACTTTCATATCAAATATTTGGTTCGGTAAATATTGAAAGTTCCTGTTTTTATACTCTCGCAACAAAGTTGCTAGAGAGTATTATAGTTTTGTTCACATAACGGTTGTTTGTAACACCCAAAACTAAACGAGTTAGATATAGGGTTATATATACCAAAGTGATCAGGGTGAAGAGTGGAGTTCAAATCCGAATGTCTGTCTGTCCGTCCGTCCGTCCGTCCGTCCGTCCGTCTGTGCAAGCTGTAACTTGAGTAAAAATTGAGATATCTTGATGAAACTTGGAACACACGTTCCTTGGCACCATAGGAAGGTTTCTTTCGAAAATGAGCAAAATCGGACCACTGCCACGCCCACAAAATGGCGAAACCCGAAAACACATAAAGTGCCATAACTAAGCCATAAATAAAGCTATGGAAATAAAATTTGTTATGAAGGCTCGCACTATAAAGGGGCATATTTGGATGTAATTTGTTTTGGGAGGTGGGCGTGGCCCCGCCCCCAAATAGGTTTTTTGTACATATCTCGGAAACCAATAGAGCTATATAAACCAAACTTTCTGCAGTCGTTTTTTTTAGCCAGTTCTTAATACAGTCCAAAAATGAAAGAAATCGGATAATAACCACGCCCACCTCCCATACAAAGGTTAGGTTAAAACTTACTAAAAGTGTGTTAACTAACTAACGAAAAACTTCAGAAACACTAAATTTCATATAAGAAATGGCAGATGGAAGCTGCACTCAGATTTTTTTACAAAATGGAAAATGGGCGTGGCATCACTCACTTATGGGTCAAAAACCATATCTCAGGAACTACTCCACCGATTTCAATGAAACTTGGTTTGTAATAGTTTCCTTACATCCCAATGATATGTTATGAAAATAGGCCAAATCGCTTCACAACCACGCCTACTTCCTATATACCAGAACTTTGAAGACGATCTGAATCGTTTACTTTACAATATATAAAGTAAGCACTAGTGAAGATATCGGTGCAGAACTTTGCACAAATACTACGTTTATAGTGTGGCAGCCCCATTCTAAAAATCACCGAAATCGGACCATAGGTTGTCAAGGCCCCATATATCGAACATGAGGACCTCGGTACTTCTAACCTAATATTAGGGTTTCCAACTTTCAATGGACTTTATACAATATATATGACGAATATGTGTGTAAAATTGTGTATTATATAATATTAATAAAGTTAAATAAATAAATTGCGAGAGTATAAAATGTTCGGTTACACCCGAACTTAGCCCTTTCTTACTTGTTTTATTTATTTGTTAATTTATTATTATTTTTTCAAAACTATAGCAACATGTTGCACAGCGGGTATAGAAGCTTTGTTGCACTAACGGTTACCACAACTGTAAGTAACCGATTTATATTTAATATTATTTTATATAATTGTCTAAATATAGTGCGTTCTCCATAAATATTGTATTGGTTAATTTATCTGTGGACGCAAATAAAACTGGAGTTATCTTCGAAACTTTTTGGTATAAATTTTTGAGAATACCGACCAATTATAATTATATATAACGTATTATGAAGAAGAGGTAATGGTAGTAATAATGAGAGTATTTCTTTAACAGTGTTAAACGACTTGCAGTACGTGGCGCAGCAGTCGTCATAGTATGGTAAACGTGATCGATTTTGAGTGTTTGCCTTATCAGACAGTCTGCCGCAGGCCAATCGCCCACTTAACTAATTAATTAAAAATGTTTCAGCTACTTGTTGCGCCTTAACACGATAATTCTGATGTAGCTACTCATATCTTAAAAAAGACTAAACCAGGCGGAATATAGATTATACGTACTCGTTTTTTTAGAGATTTCGCTTATGGTGCTTCATTTAAAAGTTATATCTACACTTGTGTGCAAGTTATCTCACAGCCAGCAATTTCTGGTGTATGCAAACAAGTGCCGGACATACATACGGCTACCCGATAGTCGATAATCGAAATAAAATAATGTATGTATGTATATAATAAAAAAACGTAATCTCATTTTTTCCGCTGTTGTTTTCAAGCGTTTATGCTAAGCAAAAAGAGTAAAGCAACTTTCGAAAAAAAGTTTTCCAATCAGCTTAAAATAATTAAATTTTAATTTTCACCAGTTCGGTTGGTAGTAAAGCTTATGAATAATTGACATGTGTTTGCAGACTTTATAAAATACACACATATCTGCAGCCGACAGCAAAGTTCTGTCGAAAAGCAAAAGTTTTATTTTATTTCACATTTTTGGTGATATGTATGTGAAAATAATGCTTTGATATATGTGTGTATGTATATATGTATGTATGTATACATTCATATTGTCTGAAAGCAGTAGCCAGTACATATGTACTTGAGAAAAAAATAATTTTAGTGTTGATCAAAAAGTAATTGTAAATAGTTTTTTGAATTAAAAATTTTAGATATTAGTTATTAGAGGTCCGCCTTTACGATTTGGAAAAATAGAAAGCATCTAGTAAAAGAGAGTGAAATATTATTGATTTTACTTCTACTAAAACTAATCAAATACTCCGCCTGTTTGTCCTTATTTAGCTCAAGGAAAGAAAGGAAGGCAAATGGGCAAATGGGAGCACCTACAATTCTTCGTCGTTGGAAAAATACATTGGGTCTGGTTCAACTACGTTTGATAGGCATCCAGAGCCCACCAGGTCGTATACTCAACATCGTCATTTCTAAGTAGTATTCTAGGAAGGGGCATATCTTGATGCAATTTTTTCTTTGAAAAGTGGGCGTGGCCCCGCCCCTAAGTAAGTTTTCTCGAATATTTCGCAAACCAATTACGCTATATCAACCAAACTTTCTGTAGTAATTTCTCTTACGTACCCCATCACACGCCATGAAAATAGTTTCAATCGGATAATAGCCACGCCCACCTCACATACAAAGATTAGGTTGAAAATTACTGAAAGTGCGTTAACTCACTAACGGAAAACATCAGCAATTTACGGAAGAAATGACAGAAGGAAGCTGGCGTCGCCCACTTATGGGTCAAAAACAGGTCGACAGATTACATTGAAATTCGGTACATAATACTTTCATTACACCCTGATGACACGGGTGGAATATGGACGAAATTGATTCACAACCACGACAACTTCCCATATAACTCAATTTGGAATTCCATCTGCTTCCTTCACTTTATAATGTATATGTCGGAATATCAATGTCTTTGTTAGAGATCGTTGTAGCGCAGCGGGTTTCGGTTTCGGTTTCACACTTCACAATATTTTAATTGCACTTTACAATATTAATTATTAACACAACTTCACTATGCCAAGTCCTTAAGACGACTGACTCTAAGTCGTTTTCTTCCTTTTTGTGCTTACCACCGAACCACGCTCGACGATAGCGACACCACGCTGTCGCCCCGCTAAAACGGTACTTCTTGAAGTGACAACATGCAGCAACCAATCACAGCACAATTAACGGCTGATGCAATAATGAAGAACTTAGTCTTCTAATGAAATTCCCTAAACTATATACACATGCACTCACACACCATTAGGGTGCGCCGACATATACATAAGGAACCAATGAAGATAGCGGAATAAAACTGTACACAAATACTACACATCATCTGTGGCTTGACTTGTGTAAAAATTGTCGAAATTGAACTATAACTTTTCATGGCCCCAGATATCGAAAATGATGAACTCAGCGCCTAAGCGTAGTTTTTAACCGAAAATATGGGTAAATCTCTCAGATAATTTAATGTAATTCAGAGGAAATTGTTTTCTTCTAATAGTGAGTCTCTGCTCCAAAAATTATTAAAATCGGGTCATAACATATCCTAGCTCCCATATACCTAATTATAGGTTTTTCAAAAATACGGTGGGCTTTATTCCGCATATATTGGTTAATATGTGAGATATCTTAGAAAAATTAAGTGAGCGTATAGTCTTAGATATAATGAATGGTGGTGGTGAAAATGAGTGATACCGGTTCAGGAATTACCTCAGCCCTCATACACTATATGTGATGATTCTCGTTATTCTATTGGACTTTATGCCGAATATATGGGTCGAATTGTGTGTTATCTTAATGAAACTATATCGATAAATTGCGAGAGTATAAAACGTTTGATTGCACCAGAACTTAGCCTTTCCTTACTTGTTGAAAATTAAGTTGAATAATTTACAAATGAAATCATTTATTACTTTTTATGATGCATATGAGAAAGGAAAAATAGCTGAATATATTTGAGTATAAAGTTGGATAATTGGAGCATCTTCAAATTTTTTTAGAAAAGTAGAAATTTGTGATTTGTAGAAATCAAGTTCTATGTTTCAGTTGGAATACATCGAAAATTATAATTTTAGTATAATATTTAGGAATTATTTTACATAAAACTCTACAAAAATATGTTTTTCTGAAAAACCATTAATTAATATTATTTTGTCTTTTAAAGTAAACCATTTAAAAAGCCTAAATATGAACTTGTTTCCATGAACTGCTGTCTAATCGTTTGAATCGCTATTATATATTAAAGGGTGATTTTTTAAGAGCTTGATAACTTTTTTAAAAAAAAAAACGCATAAAATTTGCAAAATCTCATCGGTTCTTTATTTGAAACGTTAGATTGGTTCATGACATTTACTTTTTGAAGATAATTTCATTTAAATGTTGACCGCGGCTGCGTCTTAGGTGGTCCATTCGGAAAGTCCAATTTTGGGCAACTTTTTCGAGCATTTCGGCCGGAATAGCCCGAATTTCTTCGGAAATGTTGTCTTCCAAAGCTGGAATAGTTGCTGGCTTATTTCTGTAGACTTTAGACTTGACGTAGCCCCACAAAAAATAGTCTAAAGGCGTTAAATCGCATGATCTTGGTGGCCAACTTACGGGTCCATTTCTTGAGATGAATTGTTCTCCGAAGTTTTCCCTCAAAATGGCCATAGAATCGCGAGCTGTGTGGCATGTAGCGCCATCTTGTTGAAACCACATGTCAACCAAGTTCAGTTCTTCCATTTTTGGCAACAAAAAAAAAGTTTGTTAGCATCGAACGATAGCGATCGCCATTCACCGTAACGTTGCGTCCAACAGCATCTTTGAAAAAATACGGTCCAATGATTCCACCAGCGTACAAACCACACCAAACAGTGCATTTTTCGGGATGCATGGGCAGTTCTTGAACGGCTTCTGGTTGCTCTTCACCCCAAATGCGGCAATTTTGCTTATTTACGTAGCCATTCAACCAGAAATGAGCCTCATCGCTGAACAAAATTTGTCGATAAAAAAATTTCGAACCGAACACTGATTTTGGTAATAAAATTCAATGATTTGCAAGCGTTGCTCGTTAGTAAGTCTATTCATGATGAAATGTCAAAGCATACTGAGCATCTTTCTCTTTGACACCATGTCTGAAATCCCACGTGATCTGTCAAATACTAATGCATGAAAATCCTAACCTCAAAAAAATCACCCGTTATATCTCTGAATGGACCACTAAAACAGTTTCATGCATGTTGCTCTATGCTAAAATTGATATTATAAATTTGAATGCAAATAATTGCCGTCAAACGTTAAAGCAATTAGCTGTTGAATGTATTTAATGTACATGTTTAGCTGTTGTCACAATAAGTACACATGAGAGAGATAAATAAACACACACATATAAATATGAATATTGTGACCTTACAAAATGACTTTTGAAGGCTCATGACCTTTGCTGATTGCTACAAATGCCTTTTTATTTAACTTGTATTCCACGCTAATCATGCTCATAAACACATATGCACTTATGCATATACATATGTCTGCATATATGTATATTTATGTATGTGTATGCTACCCAGCTGAGAAGGCGATAAAATCAGTCTATCGTCAGTGGATTTGAAATGTCTGCGACTGCTGCTAAAGTACACACTTATGCGCAGTAAATATGTGTGAGTAATTTTTGACTAGCTTGTTTATTTGTATTATATATGTGTATGTAGTATATGCATAAAATATATATATTTAATTATGTATATATATATATATATATATATATATACATATATATGAACGCTCTTTTGTTCATTGTTCACCGCTATTTCTCATTTGTATGGCCTTTGTAACGCATTTAGAGATGCGTGAGAAGGACTTAATTTTGACCATATGTTAATTTTTTCACTCTATTATACAGTTACATTCGCATACAGTTATTGTAGGCTTTTTATCTCCTGTCTGTTGTCCATCAACACTGTATGGAACTGGCATTACATTTTTATGGCTTACACTTTTTATACCTTTAATGTGCAGTTATACCATTGTATATATACACATATGAACACACACACTTTGCCTAGCGCACGTTGCGTGCTTTTAGGCGCTTTAGCACGCTGCCACATCAAATGTGCTACATCACTGCTGTTTTGCGCCTTTTTTCGTGTGCATGCGTATGTGCGTGTGTGTTATGCCACTGTATACAATGTTGCTGGTCGCCGCACACGTGCGCTTGGCTTTAAGCAGAAATTGTACCCTTTTTTTCTTATACTCGCATGCAGCGAGCACTCCCTTTATACACCCATAATCGCTTTAGCGTCAGTTGTCTGCGAATAATTTTTAATTGGATGTAATGTAATCTCCGTGCTTTTCATTCTTTGTTCTTAACGGTGTTGGCTGAACGTTAAATGGTTGTCAGGAATGCCTTTGGATTTCGTCTCTCTCTCTCTCTTATTCTACGTTTCTCTTTCGCTGCACGCATTCAGCCTCTTAACTTTTGCTAATCGCAGTTTTCAACTTTTTAATCGTATAATAGTTCATAATTGAATGTGTATGTGTATGAAGTGTAAGAGTAATCATGATTTACTGAGAAATTTAAAAATATTTCTCTTTTATTTAGTAAAATTTTAAGAAGTCGATTTATTATTTATAAATACATAACTATTTATATAAATATACAAATTTTGTGTATTAATTACTTAATTTCAATTTTCTGATTTACACTATAATTGCTCAAAATCTAAGAACACATCATATTATTACAAAAGACAGGTGTCCTCAATGAAACGTCTCTAGCGAGTAAATTTAATTAATTACAGCTAATAGACCATATGAAACCAACAGTTTGTCAATCAAATTTTATACCACAAGCAAACACTTGAATAGCTATTTATTCGGTACTTTGCTTCATATATAATTGAATATAAACATATAAAATAACCTAAGTTGACTTGAACTAGTTTAGCTATTTTGGCTTTGTGTAAAAGTCGTGACATGTTTCATGTCTCTATTTCATGTAGTTAACAGCTTTCCATTCTAAGCTTCTATTTAAGATAAAACACTAAAACTCCTGAAGCATTATTTGGTTGCATTAATAGAAAATTGTTCCATTAAGCGAAATTGATTTAAGCTCTTCTTTAGACATATTAGCACAGAGATATGTATATAACTAAATAATTAAGTCTTTACATTCCCACAAATCATTTAATTAAATTTAAATAATTAATTTATGTTGCTCGAATTCTTTGTGGCTTCCATGATAAGCTAGATAGCAACATTTTATAAAATTGTCACATTGTATGTGTTTCTACAGTTGTACAATAAAGCAAATCAGTTTTATATTCCTCATACCAATTTTAAATGGTTTGATTTTAGGTACGTTTGAATTTCAATATGAACAATGAGTCTAGAAATTATATTATTCCACAAATCATTTCTATCTTCTTATTCTTAGATCGACTAAATGAAGTACAAGGTAAGAAAACAATTTCTTTCACTTTAAGTTTTTTTATCATAGTAAGAATGTACCAATCGATTTTCACAAGCTTCTATTGAGATTTCCCCATCAAAATCATTCGCCATAAATAAGTGTAGGGAATTATCTATTAGGATATCCGGATTTGGCACCAAGATACTATCTCTTGGGAGACCTGGATATCCAAATAGATGATTCTCCATCCATCCCACCAAACACATAGTAAAATCTTCTTGACCGTCACTCCTGGCATGATCACCGTTTCCGTCGGCTAAACATACTTCGGCCACGATCGTTTCGCTTCAGAAATGGCTCATTTGGCATTTTGGCTAAGATATTTTTTGCCATCGAAGCGTTTTTAGTACGAAATATTATCTTTCAACGCTATATGTTGAAAAAGTATTGAATTTATTTTTACTAAACTTTTCGCTCTTTTGGTAGAATAATTAAAAAATATTAATTGGGGAAAGTAAAATTAATTGATTTTCCAGCCAACTCCTTTTTTAATAAAGCACACTATTTACCAACAAAGCTTATTAAACCTAAAATTATTTTTAATCACAAAAATGTATCTATTATATATAAAATATTCTCATAATAACCTCTACATATATTACTTAATTATTTAAACGCCATAACCATAAGGGGCAGTACTGTGCACCGGAACATAATAGTCACCACTGGCGAATTCATAATTGTAGACACCACCCATTTTCACGCCACTGTATTGACCACCACACTCGTTCTTAATGGCGTCTTCGTAGTCACCACAACGCATGGAGAGGAAGTTGTTTTCACGCACGGCTTCAGCGTAGTAGATGCATGACCGTGCATGGCTGCAGGAACCAGTCAAGTCAGAGCCACAACCTGGTTGTTTCTTACCACCGTTGGGATAGAAGGCGCTCTTGCCAATCGGTTTCAAGAAACCCAGTTTACCACCACATGTCTGAATTGATTCTACATAGTGAGCATCATTCGAGTTGAGGCGTTTGTTGGGTTTGTTGTAGCTGAAGAGAGGTAGAGCTGGATCCAAACCAACAATAGCGTGAATTTTGCCAGAACCGACATTCTTGGCAGCATAACCGGCAACTTGAGCACCCAAACTGTGACCAATCACTTCGAGAGTGTCCAAATTCAAACCATGATTGCTCACTAAGTAATCAATCATACTGGCAACTTTCTTTCCCACACCAGGAACTGCAGAGACGGATGAGACATACTCGACAGAACGTGCACGTGCCCAATCAACCACGATAATGTTGTAATCACCATGTGATAGCCAAGCATCACGAATCATAGTATTCATGTCGGATTTATAGCCCTGAGTCCAGCCGTGAATTATGAAACGAGTTGGGTGGTTGGCATTGAAGTTCGAATTGGAAATGGAGTCCTTGTCAGCGGTAATTATTTGACCATCATAGTGATTCGACTGGGTGTACAGGTAGTAAGTGATTGGGGAAAGGTCCCAAGCACGTCCAACGATTTCTTCCATCTTCTCATGTTTCGCCAACATATTTTCAGCCTCACTAACAGTCATCCAGACGAGAGAACCATCAATCTGCGGCACATGCCAACCATGCTCGTTAACCTCATCATCGACGGGAGCAGCCGAAGCTAGAAGGGATTAGAATGTATTTTTTTTTAAATATTATAATATAATCTCGGGTTCTTAGTATTTTCTCCTGTGATAATTACCTGTTAACGCAAAAATTGCCAAAATCACAAGAACCTTCATTTCACAAATACCGCGGAACTAACTATGATAGTATACGATTCAGGCCTACGTTTTATATGTTTTCCAAAACTTTAATATTTAGATAAGTTATAGAAAATTAAAACACGTGTCATATCTAGGTGTTCAATCAATTACGATTATGTTGCCATTAGGCGAAAACGTGCTTTAATTTTATCGCAGCATTCGTTAGACAGATTACGATTAACATAAAACATGGCATGTGCTTTAGAAAGTTTGCCGATAAGCATAATTAGAAAAGTGAAACCACAACAACAGCAGATGTAAGTATAGGAAAACAATTGATGTTGAAAGCATATTCGGGTCGTGATAAGTGTGATGCGCAATATTTATTATATTAGCCAATTGAGTTACGTACGTCAAGATAGATTAGCAGCGGCCGTAGTACTTACTTCGGCAGTATATGCGTATTCAAAGTTTTCGCATGAAAGATCGGGCCCGATTGATTCATTTCATACGCCACAATTGCGCGAGACGGTACTTTGGGTCAGCTGCTTTCGCTTAAATTTTGATAATGTCTGAGAGGTTTGTTCAAGAGATTCCGTTCTTTGTTGACGTTTTTAGCTAAAAGTTCTGAATGTCTATTAAGAAAGATTTTTGCGGAAATATATAACTGCGAAATTTAAAAAGAAAGTTGTTGTGAACACTTGCTTTGAAATAAAGGAGTTGGATCACAATATTCGTATAGGCTGGCTGGAGAGTAATTCTTTCCATTTTCTCTTATAAAAATGTATGTTGTTTGATAGCGTTATAAAATGTTTGACGGTCTACTTATTTAGTAGAAAGAAGTATTGACCAATATGCGGAATTGACATCCAATATATGTATATGTAATAAAACAAAAAAACCTTTGTACCTTGTAAATAGGAATTGTAACCATACATTTTGGTATCTTCGGAGCATCTTTTGAGAAATGAATCCATCGAATTATATAGCGTTATCCAGATTTCGCACTTTTCTGCTGAGCCTCACGGCGATTTCTGATGAATTCATATTAAATTAAAACAAACATACATACATATATTCTTCATACGTGAGGAGGGTTCCTAGTGTTGCTTTTCTCTTTGTTGCTAACCTATCGGTACAAATTACTATCCTCAACAGAGTCCAACAAAGCTCCATGGCCAAAATGGCCAATTTACTGTCCACTTCTTGGTTTCTTTCCTTTCAATTAAGTAAGAGTTTCACGCGCTATTGAAGTCTCCAGGAATCATTAGCATGTAGGATAACATTTAGTTTAACATGACAGACAGAAAAGAATTGTCTCTAAACGTAAGGGAGCTTAGGAATTTCTCTGAATTGTTCGCACTCTGATACTAAAAAACTGTTACTAAAACTGTTTAAGCCGAAATCGCTGAAAATTACTCGATATCAAAATAATGAAAATTTGACATTAGAACGTCAGTTTCGGAAATAAATTTAACGAATTTTAAGCTATGCGTGTATATATTGACTCAAACAATGAGAAACCTGAGCAACTTCAAACCTAAAGCCAAGTGACACGAGGGACTAGAAGGGGATTGTTTCATCATCAAACTTATAGTAAAAGGAATCTTAATGAGATCGTAAACGAATATATTTTCTCAAGAAGAGTGACAAGATTTGTCTCTTATGGTTTTTTCATGTTTCATATAATTTTTTGGTATGAAGAATTACTTAAGAAAATATTATAGACCCTTTAAAGACTATAGAGGAATTTTCATAAATCACAATCAACACATTTTCAATTCAGATTCACAAATTTTTAATTACATTTTTATTGTTTATTATACAAAAGGTATTTCAATATCAACAGTCGCAATTAGTTACCCAAACCATATGGAGCAGTGCTGCGCACTGGTACATAATAGTCACCACTTGCGAATTCATAATTGTAGACGGCCCCCATTTTCACGCCACTGTATGTACCACCACATTCCTTCTTGACGGCATCTTCGTAGTCACCGCAACGCATGGAAGGGAAGTTATTTTCACGTACGGCTTCAGCATAGTAGATGCAAGAGCGCGCATGACTGCAGGAGCCAGTCAGGTCAGTGCCACAACCTGGTTGTTTCTCTCCTCCATTCGGGTAGAAAGCACCTTTGCCAATTGGTTTCAAGAAACCCAATTTTCCACCACATGTCTGAATTGATTCTACATAGTGAGCATCATTCGAGTTGAGGCGTTTGTTGGGTTTGTTGTAACTGAAGAGAGGATAAGCAGGGTCTAAACCAACAATAGCATGGATTTTGCCGGAACCGACATTCTTGGCAGCATAACCGGAAACTTGAGCACCCAAACTGTGACCAATCACTTCGAGAGTGTCCAAATTCAAACCATGATTGCTCACTAAGTAATCAATCATACTGGCAACTTTCTTTCCCACACCAGGAACAGCAGAGACGGATGAGACATACTCGACAGAACGTGCACGTGCCCAATCAACCACGATAATGTTGTAATCACCATGTGATAGCCAAGCATCACGAATCATAGTATTCATGTCGGATTTATAGCCCTGAGTCCAGCCGTGAATTATGAAACGTGTTGGATGCTTAGCATTGAAGTTGGAGTTGGAAATGGAGTCCTTGTCAGCGGTAATAATTTGTCCATCATAGTGATTCGACTGGGTATACAGGTAGTAAGTGATTGGGGAGAGGTCCCAAGCACGTCCGGCAATTTCTTCCATTTTCGCATGTTTCGCCAAAATATTTTCAGCCTCGCTAGTAGTCATCCAGATGAAGGAACCATCAATTTGTGGCACATGCCAACCATGTTCGTTAACCTCTTCTTCGAAAGGAGCAGCCGAAGCTAGTGGAAGGAATTACAATTAATGTTTTGGAATACTATTATATATTTTCGAGTGGTCTAAGTGTTTGATCCTAGAATAATTACCTGATAGCGCAAAAATTGCCAAAATCACAAGAACCTTCATTTCGCAAAGGCTTTGAAACAAACAATGAACATATGCAAAGCGTGTCCGAGTTTTATATATTTTCCATTGCCGTCTTTTCTTTTTGGAAAGTAAGATCTTCCGATAACCTGAAGGAAATTAAAATACTTGTCGTTTATCTTTGTTTATTCGTTCCGATTATGTTTTAAGAAACATTAGGCAGCGTCGTGTTCTGAGATTATTCGTTTGTATGAAGTATGTCGATAAACATAAATGTGGAACAAGTGAGTGAGAGTGGTACTCAACCAATTTATCAGAAGAGAAATAGTGCGAAAGTAGTCCAATGGGCCTGTAGAACATTGTTTGAACTAATATTACGTATGAATGCGACATACCCTACTAGTTGATATAGATTTATGTAGATAACGACACGATAGATTTTACATAGCAGAGGTAATTTTTATGTTTATTTTTTGCTTCGATATCTATTATGATGATGCGGTTATGGCGTGTGAAGAAAATATACCTGACTAATATTACCGATACAATATAGAATATAAGAAAATATTAGAGCACAATTTATAGTACAAATGTAAAAAGCTCTTCAATATATGTTCACTTGATATATCCAAAATAATTCTATTATGATCCAAAATATCTAAATTTAGTACAAGATTACTTGCTTTGTCAATCTAGCAAAAATCTTATTAACATTGCTATATCAAGTCAAGAATGATTTATATTTAAATGCTGCATTTAGGATTCTACGAAACCGATTCATGGAAAATTTCGGCTATTTTTACTTCATTAAATTTTAAAAAGCATCAATATTTCCGGAACTTAATTTGACGTTACTGATTTAAATTTAGTTTTAATTATAAACAATTATACATAAATATATATACTTAGTTAGTTTAAGTTCATTGGCATTGACAATAGTACAAGTTTTAACTCTCGCAACATTTTTTGCAAGAGTATAATAGCTTTCTTCATCGAATGGTAATTTGGAGCACCTTAAGCTAATTTTGAGTTATCTGACTGGTCATCTGTACCTCTGACGCAAATCGATTAGTTAGTGAGGTATCGCAGTACGATTGAGCGGAAAGTTTTGTGATGCCGTACCACCAAATGTTTATAATATCGATCTCTTTCTATGATGACTATATGCACTCCTCGAAATACTTCAAACAAGACAGTAATGTTCGGCTGCGCACGAATTTAGCACCTTCTTACTTCTTTTTTAGTAATTTTAACTTCAGCATATATTTTGTCTATTGTCTGTAATCAATATTTCGGTATGAGTATTAACATGTCTTATCTAATTTTTTTAAGTATACTTGAGTATATAAACATATGCATATATATCTGTGGCATATAAGTTATCTCGATGTGAAAAATATACCGTGGACGGGAGAATATTTTTACGATGATAACACCGTAAAAATTATATTGAGTTTATAAAAAAATAATGTTTACCGTTCATACCGTTATTTTGATTTGGTGACAATTTTGATAAAGTTATTATAATCCGATAGGTGGTGCTAGAGTCTAATCATCTGATATGTATAGTCCCGTTTGAATCACATTCAGGATCGATTCATATGGACGAGGGAACTTTACATTTCCCGCTAGGTGACATAGCGGCAACTTATTGCTAAAAATAATACATTCTGGATCACCGTATACAACCGAAATATATTCGTTAGATACGATTAATTTGGATAGCGAAAGGATATTGGATTATAGGTCACAGTTAACAATATACATATGAATCGTATGTAATAGTACCGCTTACGCGTTCATAGCCGAATCAATAACAAATAGCCAAATTATTCTTCCAACGAAGTGGAGGTCTTCCTCTTCCTCTGCTTCCACTAGCGTGTACGTCATCGATCACTTTCAAAGCTGGAGTGCTTTCGTCTATTCGGACAACATGAACTAGCCAGTGTCGCCGCTTGTACCCGTATTCATATATGTATCTATGTATGTTTAAAATCGATTCTAAGATCGATGCTTTGGCTGTACACCCCAGATATATGTATGTTATGCCCAAAAGCAATTTATTATGTCCAAAATATAGTATTCGATAAACAAAAAAAAAATTGCGGGGTCTTTGAAAAATTGTTGTTATTGCGTTCAATTATTGTATATGTTTTATTGTTATCTATTGTATATGTCCTTATCTATTATTTGTACTCAACAATTTGAGTGTTTTTTAAGGTTTATCACAGTGCACCTGAAACTACTCGCTACATTGCTTCTGTAACTGTTTGGTGTTGATCATGGATTTTATATTATGGCTTCTATTACGATTGTTACTTCGACTTATTAACGTAACTATTCATTATTACACTATAACGTAAGGTATTAGGACTGTACTTTTAAAAGGCCGATTGTTTCAATGTGAAAACACTCTGAATTTCTTATCAAAATTATCTGAGATATATTTAATGTAATTTTAACATTTCATTTCATTTACTGAACCTTTTCTTAAAACGCGGGTTTGTGAAAACACAATCTTAAATAGCAAATACAATTATTTCTAAAGGATATCGGAAACTATATTCATTCTTCAATTCCATCACGGATTCAATTGAATTTGAATGCATACGGTTTTGATCCGTTAGAATCTGTGTAATAATTACTTAACATTGTATTACATACCTCTCTAATTTCGTTCATCTTTATATATGCAGCGGGCTCATTTTATTAAGACAGTTATTACTACGACTAATGATTCAATTTGCGTTAGGTTAGCTCTTATAATAATTTTCTGAGCTGAGCATTAATCAATTTAATACAATCACGAATAAGTTCCTAAAGATCTTGGATTACGTTTATGTTGAAAATATTTCAAGCATTTTTTTATTTTTGTTTTAAGATATTTGAGTTTTTGGTTGAAATACATTTCTGGTGCACAAAGGACTGTCGTGAGCTATTTAAGTAAGAATCTCTGTAGTTGTGAGCTCTGCCTCTTGTGTCTTGGTTAAATCTTCCTCATATACTTGTCGTTTTAAAAGTATATGTATGTTTACCTACATTTGCTTTTCGTAGATACATTTTATTTCTAATGCTCTTAATTAATTTTCTAATTAAAAAATCTTTCCGACATTGGATAGTCTTTATAAGCCTTTCTTTTTACCGCAGTCGTAAGCTCTTTGCTATAAGTATGTTGCCAATAATCGGTTTTACACCTAAACTCTCTCTCTCGGCGCTGTTAATTATGATATTACCGATGTTTAATTTCTTGTTATGCGATTTTAAAATTCCTATTGGAAACATGACAATGGTCAATATAATGTTATTGGTCATCTACGTATTCTATATGTGCCTTCTCCTGTTCTTGTGGTAAGGACTGAGCCCTTTCACACTTCTTGCCTCGCATTAGCTTCCATCGGCATGTTACCTTATATCCATTACAATAAGGTAATACAATTCGATTATTCCATCCTATTTTCGTATATGGTTTAAAAAATAATTTGAATGACATTGCCATAATTACACATTTCAATTATTCAATGCAAAAGTATGTGAAGAGCACTTCAGCCTTCGTTGTTTTTATTATTATCAACACAGGAGTGACTTTTTTGGGCTTTAAATTTCTAGTATGCGCGACTTAGTATGTCTATAGTGTTAATAGGCTACTTTCTTAAAGTTTACACTTAGACTTATAAACCCTTTAGAAAGCCAACACTTATCCGGTGCTTGTGTAATCTGAAGTGACTGTTGTATTATTATTAATCATTTCTACTGTTTTATTTTAACGATGTAATATAAATGTCTTGATAAAAAGGTCTTAGTTATTATAGATTATTACATTAGACAAATATTTCGAAACAAGGAAGGATGTTGGATGTTAAGTCTCGACCAGTTGCCCTGCACCCATTACAAAATTTGCTAAGGTGCTTTATTTCTGGATATTGATAGAGATGCGATAAAATATATTTTATCATTGACCTCTCACGGGCGGGGCAGCAAAAAAGTTTGTGTCTGTACTTCTAATTTGTCTTGTTACAAGCAACTTGTACATGACCTCTAACGATTTACTTATTTAACGCGCCACCATCGAGTAGTAAACTGCAAGAAGACAGTGTGTACTGACCTGTTTCCACTGCCATATTAGCGAAACTGTAGTTTCTATCTCTGAAAACTTGCCAGAATTTCCATTTCGCTGTGGTTTCACACGCAGATAATTCTAATATAGAAAACTCTAATACTATTTAAATAATCCGGAGCTCATCCTTAGTATCGCCGTCCTACTATCGCATTGGTTCGATCGCTCGAAGCAGAGCAGTATCTTCTGTTTAAATGTAATGACTAGGAAGCCTGAAAGAGAGTTGGTCGAGAATTTCCACAATATATTCTTCCACTCAGATAGGTTGTTTGCAAGCTTTCACCCAATTATATAAAATCTGAATAACATTCAACCAAATTCAATACCGCCTCGGGAAGACACTTCTTACAAAAATACGTTTTACTGGAATATTTTCTCACTTTCGTCTTCATATGGCCAAAAATTTCGAACAAATAATATCCTGACAATTAATATACATATATGATTGTCTCATAATTTAATATAATTGAAAAAGAATTACGCGTGCGGCCATGAACTTTTTTATATTAAGAAAATTTCTTCTTAACATCTTCCAACCTTCATCACCTGTTTTAATACCCATTCGATATATTACGAAATCATGTTTTTTTAATTTCATTAGGCTTTATTTTATTTCAAACATATAATTTCGATCGATTATTTAGCTACCATAACCAAATGGAGCAGTGCTGCGCACTGGTACATAATAATCACCACTAGCGAATTCATAATTGTAGACGGCACCCATTTTCACGCCACTGTATGTACCACCACATTCCTTCTTGATGGCATCTTCGTAGTTACCGCAACTCATGGAGGGGAAATTGTTTTCACGCACGGCTTCAGCGTAGTAGAGGCAAGAGCGCGCATGACTGCAGGAACCAGTCAAGTCAACGCCACAACCAGGTTGGGTCTTACCACCATTGGGATAGAAAGCACCCTTTCCAATTGGTTTCAAGAAACCCAATTTACCACCATTTGTTTGAATAGATTCTACATAGTGAGCATCATTTGAGTTCAGACGTTTGTTGGGATTGTCATAGCTAAAGAGAGGGAGAGCAGGGTCCAAACCGACAATACCGTGAATTTTGCCAGCACCGACATTCTTGCCAACATATCCGGCAACTTGAGCTCCCAAACTGTGACCAATCACTTCGAGAGTGTCCAAATTCAAACCGTTATTGCGAGCCATATAATCAATCATACTGGCAACCTTCTTTCCTACACCGGGTACAGCAGCGACGGATGAGACGTACTCAACAGAACGTGCACGTCCCCAGTCAACCACGATAATGTTGTATTCACCATGTGACAGCCAAGCATCACGAATCCTAGTATTCATATCGGCATCATAGCCCTGAGTCCAACCGTGAATCAGAAAACGTGTTGGATGTCTGGAATCGAAATGCGAGTTGGCAATCGATTTCTTGTCGGCGGTGATTTTTTGTGCATTATAGTGATTCGACTTGGTGTACAGGTAGTATGTGACTGGTGAGAGGCTCACAGCACGTCCTGCCATTTCTTCCCTCTTTTCATATTCTGCCAATAAATTCTTGCCTTCCTCGGTAGTCATCCACACGAAGGAACCATCTATCTGAGGAACATACCAGCCGTTCTCACCACTGACGCGACCGTTGTCATCGTCGTCGAAAGGCGCAGCCGAAGCTAGTTAAAAGTTAAATTTGTTTTTGTCAGAAAGAGAGAATAGTAGCGTTACCCTTATAATAATTACCTGTTAACGCGAAAATTGCCAAAAGCACAAGAACCTTCATTTCACAAAGACTGTGGAACTAACAACGACTATGAATAAAATGGGCCCTGATTTTATACATTTTCCAGTGGCAAATTTTATAAATATAATTCCACTTAAGATAAGTTAAGCTAATTAATGCCAGTATCGATTATCGACTTTTTGCCAATAAGTTTAGATAACAATAAAACAACCAACGTTCTAGAAAGTTAGGAGATACATATGTATAAATAATCAGTTACTAATAAGGTGGACAATTTTTTGAGTGGAGCCAAATACTAGAAGAAGGGGATAAAAATAGCGTATCAATCATTAAAAAATTAGTAGAAATATGTAAATGAGATAGTGTGAAGATATCACGAAGTACTCAATATTTATTCAAGTCAATTTAAATATTTGAGTTATGAGACAACAAGCAACCGTTAGATTTACAAAAATATTATACTTAGGTTAATATTTTACGAGAGTATTAAATTAATAAATAAATAGGCATTTCGCGGTGAAAAATATATATTATAAAAGCTAATGAAATCAGCGATACGTAGGCATAATTTGAATAATCTTGATTAAGTTGTTTACGTTTTCTCTCTTGAACCAATGAAATACTAGCAAAAGTGGGTGTGACTGCCACACATGAACATATACATATGTAAGTATGAAGAAATTCCAAAGAGTGTATGAGCCTGGAATAAAAGTACGAACTTAAGGAACCATATCTTATTTTTCTTCATAATACAAAGTTATTAACAGGGTTGTGCCTGTAAAATATTTTCATTATTTACATACATCTCTATGATATAGATTGAAAATGGGTGAACCGATTTCACAACCAGTAGGCGTTCCTTTTAACACAATTTTAAAGTCTATCTGATTCGTTCACTTCATAATATATAAATTTAGCACCAATAAAGATATTGGAAAGCTTTGCACAAATATTAACATTCGCTGAAATCGGGCTATAACGGTCCAAGCGAACATGAGGATCTTAGTGCTTTTGACTAATTCTTCCCGAAAATAGCGTTAAATCTCTAAGATAGTGTGCCTCTGTGTTAAAATTGGGCAGTCAGGTCAATACTTCCGGTAGCCCCCATATACCTCATTTATATATCTTCTAACTTCCGATTAACTATACATCGTATATATCGGTTAATATGTGAGATGTCATAACACAAATAAGGGAACGTAAAATCTTGGATATAATGTAGCTTGGTGACAAAAATAGTAGAAATCGATCCAGAAATCACCCCAGCCCTCAAATACTATACATAATGATTTTTGTTAATCTAGCGGGTTTTATGCCCAATATACGAGCCGAATTGTGTGCTATCTTCATAACATTTCATAAATGATAGTATAAAATGTTTGGTTACACCCGAACTTGGCCATTCCTTACTTGTTACACATTCTTCAAAATCACTCTTTTTCAAGATTTTCGCTGATAGCACTCCAACGTAAAATTTTTGATTCAACAATTCATGCAAAGCGTCTCCATCCAGATAACTAAACAAGAAGTCTGTGATATCTGTGAGGTTTTCAGCACTTATAAGCTTCTTGTCATAACAAGGATATCGATAATATGCAGTCAAAGCATACATTTTCAAAGCTTGTGGAATCGGCTTTTATTATTACGTTATTCTGTTAAAAAGTGGCATTTTTTCGATGCATTCCCAGCAATAAGTACTGCATATACTTTGCCGAGTTATGAAAAGTAATTGAGTACTTTAAACGTCGTGATCTAAAACTAAAAAAGTTAAGATTTCGAAATCCGTTAACTTGCACGAGAAAATAGTGTAGTTTGATTAACTCTTTCAGTCACGCTTTTAGATTAAGAATATGTTGAATGTTTCGATTATTTGTTTTGGCATTATCTACAGCTGAAATATCACTGAAAGTATCATCATCGAATATGCCGCTAACCGGTCGCACCTTGTCAAAAAAGGTACAAACATTCATGATAATTCACGCGATTGTCGGTAGATGGCGTGGATTTTAATATAAAATTCGGAAAGAGGTGGTTATTGACTCTAACCACCACGACTGAAAGAGTTAATTATTTGATTTGCACTGCATGAAATTTGTTCTATGTAGATGATTTTAAAATTAAGGTTCATAAGCTTGCTGCGATATTATAATGAAATTGAGATAAGAAAAATGAACTAAAAACTAAGACAGTTATAAGCTTTGCTTAGAATATTATGCCACGGAAATACTACTAGTGATTGTATGTAACTGAAAGATTAAAACGACTATTATTAAAGAAAGATTTAATAGAATCTTATTGAAAATGCTCTAATTCTTGATGAATGACTCTTATCTTCAACCAGAAATCTGACTCCCCTTTCCCTTTACAAAATCAGTGTGGAGAATATATTTGCAATTCCCAATAATTTCTAATGGATGATCTATCATTTATTAGCATATCTTGCCCAAATTACTAAAATTTCTAGATCAATTTAAACAGCAAGCTTCATTATATCCACTATTTTACGCTCGCTAAATTTATATATAAAATGTATACCATAATTATATTATTATTATATATATACATATATGATACGGTTATGAAAGCTGACGTTGAGCAACACCCAAAGCTCCGTCAGGATCGGGAAGGACCTCTCGGAGCCGTTCGATACAAACGAGGTTTCAGACAAGGTGACTCACTATCGTGTGATTTCTTTAACCTGATGCTGGTGAAAATAATACGAGCTGCAGAGCTAAATAGAGAAGGTACAATTTTCTATAAGAGTGTATAGCTACTGGCCTACGCCGATGATATCGATATCATTGGAAACAACACCCGCGCCGTTAGTTCTGCTTTTTCCAGACTGGATAAGGAAGCGAAGCGTATGGGTCTGGACGAGGGCAAGACGAAATATCTTCTGTCGTCAAACAAAAAGTCAGGTCAGTCAACAGGTGCTACTATGGACAGAGTAGGCAATTGAAAAGTAAAGTCTTCTCTCGACGAACCAAAATCAAACTCTATAATTCTCTTATCATTCCCGTCCTGATTTATGGTGCAGAAGCCTGGAAGCCATTCGATGCGACGACACTAGGCGTTTTCGAGAGGAAAATTTTGGTTGGATTTATGGGCCTCAGAACATTGGCAATGGCGAATACCGCAGAAGATGGAATGATAAGCTGTATGTGTTATTCGACGACATAGACATAGTCCAGCGAATAAAAAGACAGCGGCTACGCTGGCTAGGTCATGTTGTTCGAATGGACGAAAGTGCCCCAGCTCTGAAAGTGTTCGATGCAGTACCCGCTGGTGGAAGCCGAGGAAGAGGGAGACCTCCACTCCGATGGAAGGACCAGGTGGAGAGGGACCTGGCTTCGCTTGGTATAACCAATTGGCGCCAAACTGCCAGAAGGAGAGACACGTGGCGCGCTGTTGTGGACTCGGCTATAACCGCGTAAGCGGTGTCTACGCCAGTCAAGAAGAAGAAGAATTTATACCATACCATCGACCTCCATCAATTGATTTAATACCCAGCCGATATACAATGCAGATATGCTTTTTTGAATTCAGAAGATTTTATTATAATTCAAATATATCATTTCGGTCATTTATTTAGTTGCCAAGACCATAAGGAGCAGTGCTGCGCACTGGAACATAATAATCACCACTAGCGAATTCATAATTGTAGACGGCACCCATTTTCACGCCACTGTATTGACCACCACATTCCTTCTTGATGGCATCTTCGTAGTTACCGCAACGCATGGAGGGGAAATTGTTTTCACGTACGGCTTCAGCATAGTAGATACAAGAACGTCCATGACTGCAGGAACCAGTCAAGTCAGCGCCACAACCTGGCTGTTTCTTACCACCGTTGGGGTAGAAAGCACCCTTTCCAATTGGTTTCAAGAAACCCAATTTTCCACCATTTGTCTGAATTGATTCTACGTAGTGAGCATCATCAGTACTGAGACGTTTGTTGGGTTTGTTATAGCTGAAAAGAGGAAGAGCAGGGTCCAAACCGACAATTCCGTGAATTTTGCCAGAACCGACATTCTTGCCAGCATAACCGGCAACTTGAGCACCCAAACTGTGACCAATCACCTCGAGAGTGTCCAAATTCAGGCCATGATTGCGAGCCATATAATCAATCATACTGGCGACCTTCTTTCCTACACCGGGTACAGCAGCAACAGATGAGACGTACTCAATAGAACGTGCACGTCCCCAGTCAACTACGATAATGTTGTATTCACCATGTGACAACCAAGCATCACGAATTCTAGTATTCATATCGGCCTCATAACCCTGAGTCCAACCGTGAATCAGAAAACGTGTTGGATGTCTGGAATCGAAATGTGAGTTGTCAATCGATTTCTTGTCGGCGGTAATTTTTTGTGCATTATAGTGATTCGACTTGGTGTAGAGGTAGTAGGTAATTGGGGAAAGACTCAGACGTCCTTCCATTTCTTCCCTCTTTTCATATTCTGCCAATAGATTCTCGCCTTCCTCGGTAGTCATCCACACGAAGGAACCATCAATCTTAGGAACATACCAGCCATTCTCACCACTGACACGACCGTTGTCGTCATCGTCGAAAGGTGCAGCCGAAGCTAGTTAAAGGAAGTATTGAAATTTGTTTTTCAGAAAGAGAATCGTAGCGTTTTCCCTAAATAATTATGTACCTGTTAACGCGAAAATTGCCAAAAGCACAAGAACCTTCATTTCACAAAGACTGTGGAACTAACAATGACTATGAATAAAATGAACCCTGATTTTATACAGTTTCCAGCGGCGCATCTTAGCTGATTTTCAACTAAAATTTCACTTTATCATAGATAAGTTTAATATATTAATTCCCATTTCAATTATCGACTTTCCGCCAATTAATTTTAGATAACAATAAAAAAGTCAATGTTCTAGAATGTTGGAAGATAAAAATGATCAGTGACTATTAAGGTGGGCATATTTTGAGTTCAACCACATATTATAATGTTTATATTTTGGCAAGATTATTTTTTCAGGTTCACTAAACATTAGTTTTGATAATAAATACTTAAGTGTCTCAGTTTTTGCAATAATACTATAAAAAGTGGGTGTGACTGTCACACTTGTATGAAAAGGGGGACAAGGATAGGGATATTTACTTAATGAATTTGAGGAACCATTATTCCTCTTAACGCGAGGTAACTATCAAAATTAATAAACAACTTTACTCAGAGTAGAGAGTGTTTTAAATGTCGCGATCTTAAACTCCTCATCTATATGATCTTAAAATTAAGGGTCTAAACTGCTTGTCTAAGTGAGCTATGATTTTAACAAGTGAACTTCAGACATGATTAAAATTTGTAGGTAGACTTAGTAGATTTATTGGGTAATTTTAAACGACCAATTTACGAAAGGAGATTTAACTTTGATAACGCCCTAAGACTAAAAATAAAATTTGTTTTTGAATGGATTCTATGTCATCAGAATGGATTTGATAAGTGGAGTTCCAAGCCACAAAACCATATTCCAATCTCAATTATATTAATAATCGGAGCTCCACCAATTTCCAAAAACGCAGTATTAGCATGAAATTCCATAGCAACACCCAAATCAACAAAATTAAATATTTGCTTCAGTCTATAGTTTTTATTAACTATCACTGCCACCAGTAGTAACTAAATTGCTTAAGTAATAAGTTAGCAACAGATACCTCCAATCATTTGAAAAATGTATATTAAATATCACGTGTTGTGTTTTATTGCTATGATAAGAAGATACCCACTGAATTTATCTTGAACGAGCATTGGCTGGATATTGGCTTTACCATAGTCTGTGTAACAGTACATAACTTATTCACCCTAAAACCAAGCGATTTGTTTGGAGAAATTGAAAAAGTAATTTTATTTGTCATAATAGGTTAAAAAACTTTAGATATTCTAATTCCCCTATAGTTTCCAATGGGTGATCTATGGTGTATTAGTCTACCTTTGATTCGAGCAATAACTCAACTCAAGACTTTGGAATAATTGTAGAAGTGAAAATTTCTATCGGGTTGTGTCATCCAGTTCCTGTTTATTGAAAGCAACGAATTTGGATGAAAATAATGTAGTTGTACTGCAGATGCCTTATGAAGAATAAGCAAAGGTTATAATATAGTCTCTCACATTACCATTGTATTGCGGGTCTATATATACATAAGTAGATATATATAAAATATAATAAATTAGGTTCGGCGTTAAATAATTATACAAATTTTACAAGGTCAAAAATATATGAGCTACGCATTTAAGCTCATGAGATCACCGCACTATGGCGAATTATTTCATTTGAATGATAACGTGTATTTGAGTGAACAGTAGCTTAGATTATACTTTAACCTGATATTTTTTGTCACTTCACACACTTCTGCTTCAAAATATGAAGTTGTATTGTTTTATCAATATTAGATTTCGTTTTGATAATTCATTGTACGTGCGTAACGGAAATCAGCAACAATATATATAGTAAATATTGAATTGCTTATGATCATTGAATAGATTAGTTATCACAAATAATTGAAGAACAACAACGAAGAATAATTAAATTGCAAAAATTATCATAATATTCTATAACAGATATATAGCGGTTATCAATTCCTTTTTCTTTGTTTTAATAATTTGTAAAAACGTGCTGCCAGAGTTGGAATAATGTCGAATTAATAGTATTTTCATGCCAAAACACATAAATTTGTATTAACATTTTATTTGTTATAATTTTTATACTATCGCAACAAAGTTGCTAAGAGAGTATTATAGTTTTGTTCACATAACGGTTGTTTGTAATACCCAAAACTAAACTAGTTAGATATAGGGTTATATATACCAAAGTGATCAGGGCGACGAGGCGTGTCAAAATCGGGATGTCTGTCTGTCCGTCCGTCTGTGCAAGCTGTAACTTGAGTACAAATTAGGATATCTTGATGAAACTTGGCACACTCGTTTCTTGGCACCATGAAGGTTGCTTTCGAAAATGGGCAAAATCGGACCACTGCCACGCCCAGAAAATGGCGAAAACCGAAAACACATGTAGTGCCAGAACTAATATAAATAAAGCTATGGAAATAAAATTTGGTACAAAGGATCGCACTATGAAGGGGCATATTTGGATGTATTTGTTTTTGGGGAAGTGGGCGTGGCCCCGCCCAAGAAGGTTTTTTGTACATATCTCGCAAACCAATAAAGCTATATAAACCATACTTTCAGCAGTCGGTTTTTTAGCCATTTCCTTATACAACCCAAAAATGAAAAAATCGGATAATAACCACGCACATCTCCCATACAAAGGTTAGGTTGAAAATGACTAAAAGTTAACTCACTAACGAAGAAACACTAAATTTTACAGAAGAAATAGCAGAAAGAAAGAAGCTGCACTCAGATTTTTTTACAAAATGGAAAATGGGCGTGGCGTCGCCCACTTATGGGTCAAAAGCCATATCTCAGGAACTACTCGAGAGATTTCAATGAAATTGGGTATATAATATTTTCTTGACACCCTGATGATGGAAAATTAAAATCGGTTTACAACCACGACATATACATAACTCAATTTTGAATTCCATCTGTTTCCTTCACTTACTTAAGATATACATTAGGAACCAATAAAGATAGCGAAATAAAAGTTTACACAAATACTGTATATGATCCGTGGCATCACTTGTGAAAAAATTGTCGAAATCGGACTATAACTTTTCAAGGCCCCGGATATCGAATATGAAGAACTCAGTGTCTTATGGTAATTTTTCACCGAAAATATCGGTAAATCTCTCAGATATCTTTATTTAATTCAGAGGAAATCTTTTTGTGCTAATAGTGTGTCTCTGTACCAGAAATGATTAAAATCAGGTCATAACTTCCCCTAGCTCCCATATAGCTAATTATAGGATTTTCAAAAATACGATGGGCTTAATAGCTTATAAATCGGCTAATATGTGAAATTTCTTAGCCAAATTAAATGAGCATATAATCTTAAATATAATGTATGTTGGTGATGAAAATGAGTTTAATCGGTTCAGGATTTACCTCAGCCTATATACATAAGTACCATATATGATAATTTTCGTTATTCTATTGGACTTTATGCCGAATATATGCGTCAAATTGTGTGTTATCTTAATAAAACTACAGCAATAAATCGCGAGAGTATAAAATGTTCGGTTGCACCCGAACTTAGCCTTTCCTTACTTGTTTTCTTTATTATTCGCATAAATTTCAAGTTCTAAATTAAAACTAAAATCATGTTTAACCCAAAAGCTTATCCTGTGACAGGAAGCAATTTATTTGCACAGATAATATTGAAACTTTGTATGTATTGAAACTTTCAGTCACTAAACTTTTCCAATATTGACTGCAAAGTCAAGTATAATATATTGGCCAACACATTATGCCTATTAAAATATTATTGACCTATATAATTTGTATAAGAGAGTTGTCCTGTATTTCCAGTATCAAATGGGAAGATTGGAGTATTGGTCTATAACATCTGCAAATTAGTCAGGCCCCTTTTGTATGTATGTAAAAATATAATTATAAATATAATATTAAGTGCAAGTCACTCAAAGTATTGAAATTCCTCATTGTTTTGATATTTTTCTTCTCGAGCTGCAATCAAAGAGCGTTTCTTATCATTCGCATTGTTTGCAATCATTGCCGAATTTCTGAATGAAATAGATGCAATAGTGGTAGGATATGTCAATCTTGAAGTGTGACATTTTCTAGTGCTTCAATGATAATGAATTATATTCACACAAAAATATGAAAAAAAAGCGTAAAAGCGGACACAGCACAAGTGAATATATAAACCCTTAGAGCATGCAAATCGATGGTTTAGTTGTTCAATAGCAAAGACCTTAACATGGTGAAATTAATATTTTGTTTGCTTGGCCTTTTCGTAGCAGTTGGTGAGTTCTTGAAATTGAAAATGCTTGCAATTATTATTTCTATAAAACGGATGATTTCTTACTACAGCACTTGGTGGCAGCAGCAATTTCGATGAGAGTAAGGGCTGGTTTGTGCCTCAAGCGGATGGCAGCTTCTCGTGGATCTCGCAATCCGAACACAAAGAGCGTCTAGTAGTCGCCGATCGCGCATCTGTCACCGTGAAGTTTTACCTTTACCACCGTTCGAATCGTGGCGGCCGTGAAGTACGACTCAATGATGCATCCTCCCTCTCTGCTGCCGGTTTCAATAGAAATTGGCCGACTCGCATTACCATTCACGGCTGGAATAGCAATCTGAATGCCGGTGTTAATGTTCATGTACGAAATGCGCTTTTGGACACCGGTGATTACAATGTATTCGCTGTCGATTGGAGTGTTGACGCGCAGACGGTCAATTATGCCAGCGCACGCTATAAGGTTTCCAGTGTTGGTGCTGTGGTCGCTAATTTCGTCGACTTCCTCAATGGTCAGGGTATGTCTTTCAATTCACTCGGCTTGGTCGGTCACAGTCTGGGCGCACATGTTGCCGGTTTCACTGGCAAGAAGGTGAGTCGGGGTAGAGTGCACACCATTGAAGGTCTCGATCCTGCATTGCCTCTATTCAACTACGATGAATGCTCGTCGCGCCTTTGCAGCAGTGACGCTGATTATGTTGAGTCCATTCAAACTGATGGCGGTCAATTGGGCTTTTTGCGTCCCATCGGTAAGGCGGCCTTCTATCCGAATGGCGGTAAGAGTCAACCGGGTTGCGGCGTCGATTTAACTGGCGGTTGTGCTCACGAACGTGCTGTGCTCTACTATGCAGAGGCTATACGCCAGAACAATTTCCCAACTATGAAATGTGGCAATTACGAAGCGGCTGTGGACAAGAGTTGTGGTTCCACCTACAGTTCAATACGTATGGGTTCAAAGTCGAACTACGGCATAAGTGGTACGTACTATGTGCCGGTCAAGAGCTCCGCACCATACGGTTATGGATCATAAGAAAACGTGTTTATGAATAATAAAATGCAATGACTTGGTAAAATTAATGTGTGATTATTGTTGTGGATGTAAAAGGTATGGCGTTTTAAAGTGGGATTGTCTTATTTATCGCTAAATATCATGATCCTATCAATACGATTGAGATGAGAATGTTGAAACTAGAAAGACAAAGGAAGTTTGTTCTAACCATACTAGTCCCGAAATCTTTAAGGAATTTCACAAACTTATTCCTTAAACGTCGAGAAACTAAACTGAACTTCTATATTCTAGATTACTAATCACATACTCCATTTGCCGAATTTAAAAACTTATGACTTTGCCGTACAAAATTTGTTTTCTTCACTACTAACAGTTGAGATCAAATAGTGGATGCAATAAGACTAATGTTTAAAATAAACCGGAGCGATGAATCCGTATTACTTGATGATTGGTATAGCGGTTTATGTAAGGAAACAGTTTTGAAAGATATAAAAAAATGAATTGAATGATATAAAAGTATCAAGATCCAATTCGTAGTCCCGGAACTTAAAGGGTGGCTAAATTCCTACAGTCAAAACAAAAAAACCATTAAATTGCTGTAAATCTATGGATTTATAAAATAACAAAAAAAAATTAAAACGTCACTAATTAAAATATATTAATGAAATTTTAAATTGCCACACGGAGCATTTTGTAGAACTCATGTATTCAAACAGATTCTTTATGAGCATACTAACGTGGTTTTGCTGGCATTAGCGCTTTGTATATACTTGTGTACGTACATTCACTGCGCGTCATCAGAATAGCGCCCCTACGCTAACTTAATTTTTTTCGCTTATTTCATCCGAAAAGTGAAACTTAACATTTTTCATTTATAATTTGAATACTCTCGCAACATGTTGCACAGGGTATTATAGTTTTGTTCACATACGGTTGTTTGTGTCACCAAGAAATATAAGAGTTAGATATGGGGTTATATATATATAAATGATCAGGATGACGAGTGGATTTGAAATCCGGATGTCTGTCCGTCCGTCTGTCCGCGCAAGCGGTAACTTGAGTAAAAATTAAGATATCTTAATGAAACTTGGAACACATATTCCTTGGCACCCTGAGGAGATTGCATTCGAAAATAGGCAAAATCGGTCAACTGTCACGCCCACAAAATGACGGTAACCGAAAACCTATACCGTGTCATAACTAAGCCATAAATAAAGTATGAAAATAAAATTTGGATGTAATTGTTTTTGAAAAGTGGGCGTGACCCCGCTCCCAAATAGGTTTTTTGTATATAATACGCAAACCAATAAAGCTATATAAACCCAACTTCCTGCAGTCGTTTATTTTAGCCATTTCTTTATACAGTCCAAAAATGAAAGAAATCGGATAATAACCGCGCCCACCTCCCATATGAAAGTTAGGTTGAAAATTACTAAAAGTGGGTTAACTCACTAACGAAAAACGTCAGATACATTCAATTTTACAGGATTTACATAGCAGAAGGAAGCTGCACTCAGATTTTTTTACAAAATAAAAATAGGCGTGGCATCGCCCACTTATGGGTCAAAAACCATATCTCAGGAACTATTCGACAGATTTCAATGAAATTCGGTATATAATATTTACTTGACACCGTGACAACACGGTTAAAAAATGAGCGAAATCGGTTCACAACCACGACTACTTTCCTTATAACTCAATTTTGAATTCCATCTGAATACTTCACTTTAATTTAATGTAATTCAGAGGAAATTGTTTTCTTCCAATAGTGTGTCTCTGTTCCAAAAATTATTAAAATCGGGTCATAACATCTCCTAGCTCCCATATACATAATTATAGGTTTTTCAAAAATTCGTTGGGCTTTATTCCGCATATATGTATTGGTTAATATGTGATATACCTTAGCAAAATTAAGTGAGCGTATAGTATTGAATATAGTGTACCTTGCTGGTGAAATTGAATGAAATCGGTTCAGGAATTACCTCAGCCCTCATATCTATATATGACGATTTTCGTTATTCTATTAAACTTTATGCCGAATTTTATTCCTGGTGACCAATTTTCGTTTTCGGATTTTAATTCATTAAAATTTTATAAAGAATCGTATTGTGTCTTTTTATAGCTAATTTGAGGCAAATTGTTTAAGGTTTGTCAGAAAAATGGAAAATTGTGTAGCTCTAACCCAAATACTAGGGAAAATATTTGGTATCAACCAAGCATTCTTGAGGAGGCGCTATCCTGATGACGCGCAGTGTACATGAGGATACTTAATAGCGCGCACATGCTTGACTTTATGCGCCTTGCAGCTACATCTCCATATGCATTAGCATTGGTTTGCCTTCAGTCTGCTTGCGCTTTTCAGGTGTTGAAACGTTCCAAGTGCCAGTGAGTTGTTAATGAGCCACTCGACTGGCGATGGCATAATGAAAATGTGAATTACATATACATATATACCTATTTAGGGTGGAAACATTTAGTAGGTGCCATATGTATCCATGTAGGAAATCTAGATTGAAATAGTTCCTTAATCCTATGGAGTCTAGAAGTGTGTATATCTTATATATTAGTTTGTATTCGAGATAAATTAAAAATATTTTGAATTTTGTGAGAATATAAAACCATATCATAGCTTTCATATAACGAATATATTTATTTTGAGCTCTCCGCTGGATTTTGAGTACAAAATATTAAATTGAAATGTTAAGCATGAACATATATTAATGAAACTACGAGAGTCAGCGAGAGCATCTAATACTCCATTTCAACCGAATATAGCCCTCAATTATTAATTAATTTTCACTCATAACAAAATATATTCAATATTCATTATTTAAATATATTCCGCGTCTGGATACGGCAAAATACCATTAATTTATTCAATCAGCACCTCTACATAATTTTCAACGATTATGCAAAGGGATAAATGAAATTTCATAAAGCCTCGAAAGTTAATACTTTATTGATGACACTCGCCACGAATAAAAATTTACATATTTGCCTTTAACGGAAAATGATTGCCACACGACGCACGAGGAATTCTCAGCACATACACACATATGTAAGTATGTATTCTTATGTCAGCTCAATGTGCAGTCGTCTGAAAAACGATTACGCGTTTTAATAAATTACTTATACGAAATAATTAGCCAAGCTGTTTGTGTGTATGTGTTGTTGCAAGGACGAATGTGGGACGCACACACCCACACTCGTTTATTGCTGAAATTACTTACTTGCTACGTGCTACATATTCAATGAGTATTGGGATTATGATTGATTTCATTCCAGCAAGCAGCCAGTCAACTGTGCACGGAGTTGAAGCTCAGTTAATTGATTTCTGTACAGGTTGCTTGCGCTGATGATAAAAGGACAACACAAACAAGTGTACACAAGTGGATAATGAGTTTTCACTTGAATCGAGTACGTATTTAGTGCGGCGAATATATTTAAATGCTTTACACACACATGTATATGGTACTCTGAGTGTGTTATTGAGTATGTTAATGATTGTGTAAGAGCGCTTTAATCTGCAATTGATAGAGATACTCGCAAAGACAGGTATACCCTCGCATATGAAAATTCAGTTTGTGTTAATGGAAAAGGGTGTTAACTGAAAATCTACCTATTAAATTCTGCGTTTATCCACTTTAATGAAGACTTGTGAAAGTGGATTATTAATATATTAAGGTAAAACAAGTAAGGAAAATCTAAGTTCATAACATTTTATACTTTCGCAATTTATTGATGTAATTTTATTAAGATAACACACAATTTTACCCATAAATTCGGCATAAAGTTTAATATAATAACGAAAATCGTCATATATAGATATGTGGGCTGAGGTAATTCGTGAACCGATTTCATTAATTTTCACCAGCAAGGTACACTATACCCAAGGCTATACGCTCACTTAATTTTGCTAAGATATCTCACATATTAAGCAATACATATACAAATAGTGTATGCGGAATAAAGCCCACCGTATTATTGAAAAACCTATAATTAGGTATATGGGAGCTAGGATATGTTATGACCCGATTTTAATAATTTTTGGAACAGAGACACACTATTAGAAGAAAACAATATCCTTTGAATAACATTAAATTGTCTGAGAGATTTACCCATATTTTCGGTTAAAATTTACCCTTAGGCACTGAGTTCAACATGTTCGATATCTGAGGCCTTGAAAAGTTATAGTCCGTTTTCGACAATTTTTTCACAAGTGACGCCAGATATCATCTTTGCACTATTTATGTAATGTTTTATTCCGCTATCTTCATTGGTTTCTTATGTAAACATTATAAAGTGAAGGAAGCAGATGGAATTCAAAATTGAGTTATAAGGAAAGTAGTCGTGGTTCTGAAACGATTTCGCCCATATTCCACCCATATCATCAGGGTGTCAATACCGAATTTCATTGAAATCGGTCGAGTAGTTCTTGAGATATGGTTTCTGACCCATAAGTAGGTCATCCACGCCCATTTTCCATTCTGTAAAAAAATCTCAGTGCAGCTTCTCTCTGATATATCTTCTGTAAAATTTAGTGTTTCTGACGTTTTTCGTTAGTGAGTTAACTCACTTTTAGTCATTTTCAACATAGACTTTGTATGGGAGGTGGGCGTGGTTATTATCCGATTTCTTTCATTTTTGGACTGTATAAGGAAATGGCTAAAGGAAGCGACTGCAGAAAGTTTGATTTATACAGTTTTTTTGGTTTGCAAGATATATACAAAAAACCTATTTTGTGGCGGGGTCACGCCCACTTAAAAAAAAATTACATCCAAATGTGCCCCTCCCTAATGCGATCCTATGTTCCAAATTTTATTTTCATAACTTTATTTATGGCTTAGTTATGGCACTGTATAGATTTTCGGTTTTCGCCATTTTGTGGGCGTGGCAGTGGACCGATTTTGCAACCTCCTCAGGGTGTCAAGGAATATGTGTTCCAAGTTTCATTAAGATATCTTAATTTTTACTCAAGTTATAGCTTGCACGGACAGATGGACGGACGGACAGACATCCGGATTTAAACTCCACTCGTCATCCTGATCATTTATATATATAACCCCATATCTAACTCTTTTATCATGACCTGGAGTCTTACTATGTGTGCCTTATATTTATCCAATCAGATCAGGGTTTTGAGATAACCCCAGACAGCTAATATGGCGGATAAATAAACAAGTTGAACTATCATATAATAATTTGGTACTCAAAATTGCTGTTTCTTATATTGCTCTCTGTATTTCTTATATAAAATATATTTCGTTAAATTTTCATCAAAATCGCCTTAATTCATACTCCCATATTCTCGTAGATATCCCATTAAGGGTGGATATCCAAGTTTTTATTGTAAAAGTATAGTACTTCCACCACTGATACATCGAAGCTTGTCTGTTAAGTTAGTTTAAGGGGTTATATACAGTTAGACGGCCGAAAAAAAGTAAATTTTCCAGAATTTTTTCTGAGAAAACTTTTTAATTTATTGATCCAAAAATTTATACACATATTATGGTATCTTTTAACTGTATTTTAAGACTTAGTACTAGTAAAAATATTTATTTGAAAAAGAGCTACAGCTGATTTCCAGGAGCTCCTTTCAAAAAAGACGTTTTGCGGTGACCACTATATCTCGGAACTGGATCATCCGAAATTAAAAAACCAAACAGATTTCGTTAAAATAATGTTAAATCTAGTAATTAATCGAAGGAATAAGCAAAATAAAATTTTTTGACAAAATGGCGGTTTCTCAAAAAAAAAAAAATCGATTTTTCACCGAAATTTCGGCCTTAAATTGTTTATAAAAAAAAAAATATTTATCGGAGAGAAAAAATCTACGATTAATTACTAAAAAATATATTTAAGAAGGTCGTGTTAAAATTTGAGACTAATCGGTCTAGCCGTTTTCGAGTAATGTTGGTCACCGACTTTGAAAACACCATTTTGAGAAAAACGTGTTTAAAGTTTGGACCTTGTACTTCCAAGCACTCTGAAACGCCTTCTAAAATTTTTCATTTGCTTGTAACTTTGAAAATATTCACCGGAACGATATGAAATTTTCTGTGTGTATTCTTAAATATATGTACATTAAGAAAATGATATAAAAAAATCGATTTTTTGAAAATTCTAACTGTATATAACCCCTTAACTTCTCAAGATAATGAATCCTTCTTTGATATTGAGTAGTAACAATAATTCCAACAAAAATTGATTTTTTTACAAAGAAAACAAGTTAAAGTTTTTATTAATTTGGAAGCAGATATTGCTTGAGTTAAACTTTAACCAAACTACCATATGATATTATATCGAATACACATACATATACACTAACATTTAACGAAGATTGATTTCAATTACGCACACTAATTTGAAAAGGGAGTGTCGTTTGATATTTGAGACAGTGTTTTCAGATCAAAGCACAATATGATTTGGGAGAAATAAATAATAAATATGAATAAACATACATACAAACGTACACAAAAGTATTGCTCTTAACAAAACTTCAGTGTAAGCATTTACAGTGCCACTTTAACGCTAAATGTTCTGGGGAGCGCCTTGGCAAGTGCAAAAAGGTAAACAAGCATATTTATATTGAAGTAAATGTCTAACTGTATATGAAATAAATATATACATTTGTTGGCCTAAATTACATTGTCTCTCCTATATGTTTATCTATTTAGGAAATTTATGAAGATGATAAGGCAATTTTCAATAGCAAATGTAGGTAACATGTGAATGCGTGTGTAAGTAAGCTTAAACATAAATATAGCGTGCTACATATACGAGTACATTTAGCGAATGTAAATATAAATATCATCTCAATGCACGCAGGACAAAGGCACGCTAAAGTAAACTATCAGTTTATTACTATTTGCCGACTGCTAGTGTTGCCTCTTTTCGCAAATATGGTTACACATGTATGTATGTGTGTCCTGTAAATATATATATTTAAATATTTATTTTAGATACTTAGGAGGCAAGGAGATATGTATAAGCGGTGGGCACTTCTCCGCCCCAACTGCGAAATGGCAAATTTATTTATTTTACTATTCCCCTGTGTGTTGAGTGCCTTACGCTTTTATGCTTGAGTTGATATTTTAGATATACATAAGTTCTTGTAGGCACACGTTTATGTACCTATAATATACATACATATATATAGATTATAGAACAAGACATATTTATTACAAGTTAACATTCGCAACACTTATTTACCTCGATGCATATAGGTGATATTGAACACATACCCGCAGTAAAATCGGCTGGTTATGAATTACCTTAAAACTAGTGTAAACCAAAACGCAAACTGTCAAGCAGTTGATATTTCTTTACATCTTGAAGTTTTACGTGATGTCAACATACATACTAGTTCCATTTAAATGTTTAGGAGTAATTATAGCAGGGAGTAATGGTGACGAGCGGATTCGAAATACGGATGTCTGTCCGTCTATCCATGCAAGCGATAACTTGAGTAAAAATTGAGATAGCTTAATGAAACTTGGTACACATATTCTTTGGCACCCTGAGGAGTTTGGTTGGGCGAAATCGGTCCACTGCCATGCCCACAAAATGAAGGATCGCACTATGAAGGGGCATATTTGGATGTAATTTTAAATACATACACCAAATAGGTTTTTTGTACATATCTCGCAATTCAATATAGCTATATAAACCAAACTTTCTGCAGTCGTGTTTTTTAGCCACTTCTTAATACAGTCCAAAAATGAAAAGAAGTCGGATAATAACCACGCCCACCTCCCATACAAAGGTTAGGTTGAAAATTAATAAAAGTGTGTTAACTCACTAACGAAAACGTCAGAAACACTAAATTTTACATAAGAAATGGCAGAAGGAAGCTGCACTGAGATTTTTTTACAAAATGGAAAATGGGCGTGGCGTCGCGCACTTATAGGTCAAAAACCATATCTCAGGAAATACTCGACAGAATTCAATGAAATTCAATATATAATATATTCTTGACACCCTGATGATACGTGAGGAAAATGGATGAAATCTTTCGCATATAACTCAAATTTGAATTCCATCTGATTCCTTCACTTTATAAGATATACATCGGGAACCAATGAAGATAGCGAAATAAAAGTTTACATAAATCTGTATATGATCCGTGGCATCACCTGTGAAAAAATTTCGAAATCGGACTATAACTTTTTAAGGCCCCGGATATCGAATTTGAAGAACTCAGTGCCTTATGGTAATTTTTCACCGAAAATATCGGTAAATCTCCCAGATTTCTTAATTTAATTCAGAGGAAATCTTTTTCTTCTAATAGTGTGTCTCTGTACCAAAAATGGTTAAAATCGGGTCATAACTTCCCCTAGCTCTCATATACGTAATTATAGGATTTTCAAAAACACGATGGTCTTAATAGCATATAAATCGGTTAATATGTGAAATATCTTAGCCAAATTAAATGAGCATATAATCTTAGATATAATGTATGTTGGTGGTGAAAATGAGTGAAATCGGTTCAGGAATTACCTCAGCCTATATACTATATATGATGATTTTCGTTTTTATACTCTCGCAACAAAGTTGCTACGAGAGTATTATAGTTTTGTCCACATAACGGTTGGTTGTAAGTCCTAAAACTAAACGAGTTAGATATAGGGTTATATATATCAAAATGATCAGGGTGACGAGAAAAGTTCAAATCCGGATGTCTGTCTGTCCGTCCGTCAGTGCAAGCTGTAACTTGAGTAAAAATTGAGATATCTTAATGAAACTTGGAACACGTGTTCCTTGGCACCATAAGAAGGTTAAGTTCGTTAATGGGCGTAATCGGACCAATGCCACGCCCACAAAATGACGAAAACCGAAAACACTTAAAGTGCCATAACTAAGCTATAAATAAAGCTATGGAAATAAAATTTGGAATGAAGGATCGCACAAGGAAGGGGCATATGTGGATGTAATTTTTTTGGGGATGTGGGCGTGGCCACTCCCCCTACAAAGTTTTTTGTACATATCTCGCAAACTACTAAAGGTATTTCAAGGAAACTTTCTAGAGTCATTTCTTTTAGGTACTACCTTATACAGTTCAAAAATGGAGGAAATCGGATTGTAACCACGCCCACCTCCCATACAAAGGTTATGTTGAAAATTACTAAAAGTTGGTTAACTCAGTAACGAAAAACGCCTGAAACACTTAATTTCACATAAGAAATGGCAGATGGAAGCTGCACTCAGATTTTTTTACAAAATGGAAAATGGGCGTGGCATCTCCTACTTGTGGGTAAAAAACCATATCTCAGGAACTACTCGACCGATTTCAATGAAACTTGGTTTGTAATACTTTCCTTACATCCCAATGATATGTTGTGAAAATTCCAAATCGGATCACAACCACGCCTACTTCCCATATACCAGAACTCTGAAGTCGATCTGAATCGTTTACTTTAAATATATAAAGTAAATACTAGTGAAGATATCGGTGCAGAACTTTGCACAAATACTACGTTTATAGTGTGGCAACCCCATTCTAAAAATCACCGAAATCGGACCATAGGTTGTCAAGGCCCCATATATCGAACATGATTACCTCGGTACTTCTAACCTAATATTAGGGTTTACAACTTTCAATGGACTTTATAAAATATATATGACGAATATGTGAGTCAAATTGTGTATTATATAATATTAAGTTAAATAAATAAATTTTGAGAGTATAAAATGTTCGGTTGCACCCGAACTAAGCCTTTCCTTACTTGTTTTATTTGTATTTTGGTGAATTCCTCCTTGATGTAGAATAGTAATGACTCGTCAATTCTTTCCATTACCAACTTTCCCGAAATGTGTAAAAATCTGAATCTTATTCGAATAATTTGATTTTAGTCAAGATATCTAAAGTTCTAAACTGCTATTTCTTCCATTAAGTTCGCTGTTTTATTGCTGTGCCTATATCTTTAGTAACTATGTACATGCCTGTCCATATTTCCGAACATCTGCTTGTAGTTAACACTGCATACATTTATTTTTGTTTATTTATTCATTTCATTTTGACTAATGTGTTTGCCGCAAGATTTTAGCAATTGACTCTTAAATCGGAAGAATAAAACAATTTTCAATGCTAGCGCTAATGTGTTGTTAATCGATGCTTCTAACTTTAGTGGCAGCCAAGGAGAAAGTTCATGTGCCAGCAAAGCAACATATGCTGTGGTAAAATTTATTTTGGATGTTCTCTTAAACATAAGATTTGCAGACGGCTGCCAGATGATGCCGTTTAGTTTTATGTATAAATGCATAAACAAATAAACAACCAAATATGTATAGTATATATATATATATAGTGTAAAATATACAGAGCTATATTTTCCAAAAATTTGCAAGTTGTGTTTATTATCGTTTGTTCTTTATTTAATGTTAAAAGCTAAGTGCCTTAGCAACTCATTCATGATACTATATGTATATATATGTTTGTGCGTGTAGATAGATTTGGTTTTCCATATAACATAAATAATGATCCAAAGTAAATTTTCGCTATACTAAAGAATATTAATAAAATTGTGGTTTTAGAAATTATTAACAAATTTGTTTAGAACATTTTTAATAGCCTGTCTAGGCGTAAATCCTATTTCTTGTATTAACTCTATAGAATTCTGTGGAAAATGGATGGCAAAACCGGATATTTATTATGAAAATTATAAGTAAAATAAACGAACACAATATTTTATATTTTACTACTGTAAATAAAAATTAAAACACGCCAACTGGTGTAATTTTAAAGGCATACAGAATATCTATTATATAATACAATATTAATATTTTTTATTTATTTATTTACAAGAGAAGTAATTATAAATAATAACTCCACTAAATTTAAAGCACTGGCTACAGAGGCCTTCGGCTCTTATATTACGTTGTTATAGTAACTTACTTACAATTAAATTAAATTGGATATATTACATATGTTAAGAAAATTATTTATTGCCTTGATGTTGTCCGTATTTGGTGTCTTTAATAGATTTGATGGTACCGTATTTCCAAAAGTAGTTGTTCTTTGATTATTTAAAGCGGTGCATTCATTTAGGATGTGATTGACTGAAACATTTGCCTGATTACAATGTGTACAATTTGGTTTTTCCGTTTTGTTCAGCAGATAGCTATGAGTTTGTTTAGTGTGGCCAATTCTAAGGCGAAGAAATATCTTTATGTTATCACAAGAGCAATCTGTTGGGTAATCTGGTTTGTCCCCTGAGGGATTATGTTCCTTGTAATGGTGTTGAAAATTTGACCAATCTCTCGAAACCGACTCGTGGAGTACTTTCTTTATCATGTTGCGAATGTCTTTATATGTATAGTGTGCGAATGAGAGAAGAGGTTCTTTGCTAGCTTTTTTTGCGCGGTCGTCTGCAAATTGGTTGCCTTTAATATCAGTATGTCCTGGAATCCACATGATCTTAATTTTGTTTTTGTGTTGATATAAAATTTCTTTTATATTGTTGATCAGCAATGTGTTATTTGATGGATTTAGAATGGCGTTAATTGTTGATTTGCTGTCAGTACATATGATATATTTTTTTCCTGTTTGTGCCACAAATAGAACCGCTTCATATATCGCAGCCGCTTCAGCTGTGAGTACAGAGCAGTACGTTGGTAAAATACCGACTGTTATAGTGACACCTTGGTCGTTTGTCACGGCAAACGAAGTGTGGGTGTCTGATTTTGATCCGTCGGTGTAGATGGTTTTCCATTCCGGTTTATACGTTTCTACTGTGTCGATAAATAGTTGAATATATTGCTCTGCATTGGTGTTTGATTTATGATATTTGAAGAGTGTACTTATTATGGATGATTTCAGCGATAGCCAGTGCGGATGAGTGTTCTCTTTTATGAGTTGTGGTTTCGAAGTTATATCCAGCTGATTGATTATGGTTATGCATCTTATGATCGTAGATGGTTTGTTGGTACAGCAATTTGATTTCATTAGGTTAAATAACATCGAATTTTTACACTGGAGAAGTTTTGGAATGAGCATCATAGTGTTGTGTTTAGTTCCAAGATGAATGTTAGGTAGACCTGCTTCGGTTAATACTACTTTGGTTGGAGAGGTTGGAAATGCGCGAATGCTTCTTCTTGCCGCTATGTGATAAGGGGCTTCAATGAGTGCGAGGTGTGATTTAGCGCAATGTCCGTAAATTTCGAGCCCAAAGTCTATTTTTGACAACATCAGTGCTTTTACAATATTTACAAGAGTTGTGATATGAATGTGACAGTGTTTTGACGAAAGAAACTTTATAATGTTTAATCTATTAAGTAAGCTTAATCTAACATATTTACAATGTTCCTTAAAAGTAAGTTTTTTATCAAAAAGTAGCCCAAGTATTCGTAAAGTGTTAGTGTGCGGGATTTGGTTGTTATCGAGGGAAATGTTTGGGAAGGTGCATTTTCTTTTTCTGCAAATGTGAAATGTTGAACTTTTGCTTGTAGAAACCTTGGGTCCTGACGTTTTAGACCACTCCATTATGTCGGTTAGAATATTAGTAAAAGTGATTTTAACTTTGTTCAAATCTTTTAGAGTGGAAAATATTAAGACATCGTCAGCATAAATGAGGTGGTCTACATAAAGTTTTGAGGCTAATAGGGTGCTGAGTTGATTAAAGGCTATAATAAATAGCGTAGTTGAGAGAGGAGATCCTTGTGGTATGCCATTATGTAAGGGGTAAATAGTAGAGTTGTGGTTGTTAACACTTACTGAAAACTTGCGATTTGAGAGATATGCTTTTATAAAGTTGTAAATTTTGCTTCCAATATTCCATTTTTTTAGTTCTTGTAATACCGTATGGACTCCGATTCTATCAAAAGCTTTTTCAAAGTCAATGCTGAGGACTGATAGGTGGTTTTTCGCGGATAATGTTGTTGAAGCGCAATGTTCAAAGTAAAGTAGAGAGTCAATGACACCAATACCACTTTGAAAAGCGAACTGATTGGGGCTTATCAAAGTCTTTTGCTTGGCATACCACATGATTCTTTTTGATATAATTTTTTCCAATATTTTTGCCATACAGGGTATTAAAGAAATTGGTCTGAAGTCAGCTATTGAGGAGTTTGATTTGTTGGGTTTAGGGATAGGGATAATTACAGCTTTTTTCCAGTCTTGAGGGATTATACCTTTTTCTAGTATGTTATTGTATAAAGTTATTAGTCTAATTTTTAAAGAAAGTGGAAGGCTTTTTAGGAGGGGGTAGGAAATTTTGTCTGATCCAGGAGTTTATAGGGCCTATGGGAGATTGGATAAAATCGATTTTATTTTGATTATAACCACCTGAAAGAGCTTTAATATTACACCATATTTTTTTAGGACTTGAAGTGGGGTTTATATTAGCAGTTAGTTGTTCAAGGGTTTTCCTTTTTGCAGATTTTAGTTCTCTTCTGAAATTTGAGTTTGCTTTTTTGTAGTTAATTAAATTCTCCATTGTTCTATTTTGTTTAAATGTGGACCACAATGATTGTTTTGTGTTCCTTAAAACAGTTAGTAACTTGGACCAATATGGGAGTTTAGCGGTAAATTGTCTAGTGTTTGTTTGGGGAATGGTTATATGAGCAGCGGAACGAATGATTGTTTTTATATTTGATGCTTCTGCATTTATGTTCATAGACGATAATTTAGCATTTGTTAATGAGTTTATCATGGAATGATATTTAAACCAATCGGCTTTATCTATAAGAAATTTAGATCTAGGTTTAATGGTATATTGCATCGGTGTGATGATAGTAGTTACT
The DNA here is from genome assembly GCA_031772095.1 of Zeugodacus tau. Lineage (NCBI taxonomy): Eukaryota > Metazoa > Arthropoda > Insecta > Diptera > Tephritidae > Zeugodacus > Zeugodacus tau. The sequence goes on along the minus strand of CM062649.1, from coordinate 53,806,932 downwards.
ATCGGAAAATGGTCGCTATTATGAAGATCTTCTAAAGTATAAGAGGAAAGTTTGTGTGCTATGGATGCTGAACAAAGAGCAATGTCTACATGTGTGAATGATTTGTGCGTAGAGAAGTGAGTTGGTAATCTGTCGTTGAGGACAAAGAGGTTTTTTGCTAGTATAACATCTTCTATTATTACACCCCTTACGTTAGAGGAAGGAGATCCCCATAGCGGACTCCATGCGTTGAAATCGCCGATGATTATAGTGGGAGTGGAAACAGTGTTTATGATACTTATAAGAGAGTTAGTTGAGTTTACGTTGGTTGTTTTATTTCCATTGCTTTCGTTGTTCGTGGAGAGTGGAGAGTTAGAATGTGGAAGTGAAGTGAGAGTAGGGACTGAGATTTTCGCTCCTGTTTGGTTGTTGTGTTCGTTATTTGCGAGGTCTATGTTTATCGGATTGTTAATAATGTTAGCGAAAGAAGGAGATGAAGTATTGAAAACAGGTGGTATTTGTGCTTTATGAATATTTAATGCTTCGCGGAAAGAGCATTTATTGTCTGTTTGAATTGTTATTATTTTCTTCATTTCAATGAACTTTGGACACAATTTGCTTGAGGCTGAGTGGTCAGCAGAACAATTTACACAGAGAGTGCGAGTACAGGGCGAGGGATTGTGTGTTGGCAATGCGCAAGTATCGCAGATAGGAATTTTATTGCAACGTTTTTTTGTATGGCCAAGTAGTTGGCAGTTTTTGCATCTCATAGGATTTGGGTAGTAGGGTTTTACCTTTGTTTTATACCATGATACATCAATCTGTTCAGGTAAATGGTAGCGATCAAAGGTTAGAAGAACAACGCCACTTGGAGTCGGTTGTCCATTTATGTATTTTGGGAATTTGTAAACCGATGTAACACCCTGTTCTTTCAAATTTTCAATTATTTCATTGTCTGAGATGTCATTTATACATGGAGCGTAAATGGTGCCTTTTGAAGAATTTAAATTTCTATGGAGTTCAATTTTTACACCGCATATGCCAATGAGCTGTTTTGTTGTTGTGAATTTTTTTGCAATAGTGCTATTTTTAACTAAAAGTAGTAGGTTTCCGTCTCTTAATTCATTAATTTTTATTATCTCTGAACTGATATACTTTAAGGCTTTGTGAACAGCGAAGCAAGAAAATTTATTTAAAGGTTTGTTTGTTTCACTTGAACTCACCACGATGTATTTTGGGCTATCTTTTATTGTTGTTGGTAAAGTAGGGAATGGATCTTCTTTCGATAATTGGTTGGCTTTTTTCTTTCTTTTTGGTTGTGGACTAGAGGTTAATAGGGCAAACCTATTATTTTCTAGAGCGGTCCCCCAGGGGGACATGGTTACACTATTTTTGTAAGATTAATAGAATTCACTAAGTAGGAGCACGTATACTGAAAAAGTAAGGAATTTGATAAAGAGAATTGCACTAACGAGGATGAAATTTACTGAGAGCACAACCGTTTGCGTCGAGTGTCAGTCGATGATTAATGATTATATAATTTTAGTATAAACATGTGTTTCCCTCTAGAAGTAAATAAAATAAAAATCACTTTTCGTAAGCCAAGTCAAGTCCATAATAATTAATTTTAAATTAATTTCATTTTCATCAAAGTTTTTTATTTTTCTAACTAGACATTTTTGTAAAATTACGTGTGGTAATGTGATAGTTCTAAGGCAGGAGATTTTCAAATTATCCGGGCCATTGCCAAGCTCACAAAACAGTTTGATTACATCATTCATAAATTAAACAAGCATTGTGTGTTCGCACAGAAAAATCAAGTTATGCGAAAACGCTACTGCCTAATCAGTAACAGAAATGAAAACAGAAACAGAAATTATTCTGGTGCTATTTTATTCTGCTACCAAACCGTTTCACTTGGAGTTTTTTTGCTTGTTAACTTCTAATTTTCCATCCAAGAAAATTTCTTTTATTAAGGGCTTGAATTACCAATTTCTGAGATGAAACAGAAACATAAAAGCGTTTAAGCGCCAGACTTGTCACTTCTGGTCGATAAAAAGTGATATTTTTTATTATTTGTATTACTAGTTTTTACACTTCGCTAACATTCCTGACCGCAATCTTAATGACCCCTAAAAAATCTTGTAATCTGTTTTAGGCGACTGCCTTTTTGTGATTTTATGCACCAACTTCGCTACTTAGTTAGCAAAAATAGAACATTAACTTAATTATTTTGAGAACTGCGTCGTTGTCTGCGTAGTAGTGGCCGCGGTTTTTAACGCGAATTTCATGAGCAGAAGGAACTTAAGCAGTCACCACGTACAAAATTCAATTTTCGTTTGCCCATTAACAGTTTAGCATTAGGCAAGGGCAGTCACCGTTAATGCGAATGCCACGCGGTATACGTGACTTAATCTATGCAAAGTGGAAGTTGCGTTATTTCGATACTTGGTACATAGTTTTCATTAATTTATAATTCAATATTTCTTTCACATAATTTCGTTGACAACTTTACTACATTGAGGTTTACGTTGGCTGCTTGCGTTCTTTGGCCACAAATTTAAACTAAAAATTTTCCTGTAAATATTAATATAGAATTTCATAAGGTCCGCTATTCCGCTTGAAAACCCAACACAGTTGTTGTCATTACATATTCAAACGAAATCTAATGGAAATGAAAATAAAAGCAAACAAGGGCAGGTCAGTTGGAGCTACATATATGTATGCAGGCAGGTTTTGTTGTTCACGGGGGACCAATACTGAAGAGTGTTGTGCTAACTGGTATTGATTAGGCAACTAATTAATAAGTATCAAATTTCGGAAGGGAACAAACAATAAATAATATATTTTGGGATACGTCGAAAGCAAGAAGGAATAAACATTAGGTCATCATTTCACTTTCTTTCACGTGCATTAGTTTTGTATATGTGATTCACTATTGGGGTTATTCACTTATAACACTTTTGCGATTTACGATTTATGATTAAATGCTGGTAATGTAAAAATGTGGTGGGAAATTTTAGGCTTGAAACAAAGAAATGTGTATATATGTTTGTATGTATAACAGCACAAATATTAGGTGCATAAGATATCTATGAATATTTTTCCGTTAGGAAATCCATTTTAGTTAATGAAAATAAAAGGGTTGTGCAATGCGTACTTAGTCTAAAAACAAAAACAAATTTTTGTTGAAAAATTTTTCCATTTGATTTGATATATTAGACTCATTGTTTTTTGAGGTCTGTGGAAAATTAGCTCATCATTCGACTAAAATTCCTTTTCCGTGGAGGACGCCTAAGCTCATCAAAAATCGATGTGCGTTGGAAATTGTTCAACGAATTTTAACTATCACTATCGAATGATCTGCTTTTTAATTTCAAGCGCGGTCAAAACATAACTTATTCGGGTTTTTCGACAGCAGCCGTCTACTGAAGTTAATCAGCATTATTGTATGTAAACTTCATGTGAATAAAGCATTATCATGAATTTTTATTTCCATGCGAAGAAAACTTAAATTCGAATTTCGGCATTCCGTCACAAATATTTTTGCTTTTGATTTTTTGATGATTTCTATTGGGGCTACAAATGAAGATTCCGTTTAAAAATCCAATTTTACGCCTATTTTTGCATAAACACATAAATTATCAACATAACAAGATGTAATGGTCCATTTGATATTCAAGAAATCATGTTCCTATTCCAAAATCTATGCATTTTATCCTTATTTTCTTTATGAAAGCTCTTTACTATATCAGTATTTTCCGCAAAAACCCTTGAGATGTTTCCACTTCGTCTTCTTTCAGGCAACTTCTGTGTAAACTAACAACACGGTCGGTTTGAGGTCAGCACTGGTGCCAGCCTTAACATTCAGACCAGGCATAGCCACTGTCTTCGTACTGACTGTCTTAGAACTCGTTGCAAACGCTGCTCTTTTCTCGGAACAATCCGTTCCTTCCGGCTTTATTAAGGGAGGGCCGGACTCCCCTGATTTTTCAAGTTTTTGGTTGTGCTCATTTTTGGACTCACGAGTGTAGGGGAATAAATGTCAACTTGCGCATAGTCCCCGATACGCAAGCAAGGCTATCTTATTACGGAGGGCGCCAGGTATCCGTAAGCTCCGTTCGAGACTGGGCTATTTAAGGGCCCCCAGTCAGGTTGATCCTCGGCACGGGTCGCATGACACCTTGATCCAGCCCTTTGTTGTACCCCCTACCATGATACGACTGCGTCACCGAATGCTGTGCCATTGAAGAGCAACAAACACTCAACAACGGAGTCGCACCTTAGCTAGATACCTCGCGACTGTGGTGGGGACAGACCGTTACCGGACAGTTCCCTCCACAGTTGCGACACTGTGGTAACTAACTATTACCAGTCGGCACCTTCGCGGAGGGTTCAGCGGAGGATTTTTGCCGACCAAAATACGACTTAAGAACGTAGAAAGTCGAACAAACACCGCGAGACTGCTAAATAGTAGTTGGGTTCTGTCACGAAGACCATCTTTGAATATAAATTACCAATGAATTGTCTATTCTTGAATTCGCTATGATATTTAAAATCATCGAGGCTCACAACTTGACATATATCCTTTATTTTTCGCTCAATATAATAACTACAATAATTTTAATAAATTACTATACTAACTAACGATGAACAAAATTGCAGAGACCTAGATACGTTGAATTGCCTTTTTACCCCTTACGTGTATAACTTGCAAAATAATTCACAATAACTACAACAATTTATAAAGGATACAGAAGGAAGCAATTGAAAAACAAATTCTCGACCGGTTATGCTTTACATAAAAATTTATATTCGTATATAGCGCTCCCACACAGCGCACATTTTATAGAGGAGGCACTTAAATAATTTTGTTTTCTTTCGGATTCGCTTTGACGTCACCAATAAAAGTAGTGGGTTGCGTATATACTCGTATATTTTCTCTTTCGAAACAGTTTTTCTTAGGCTCTCACATCCGTTCCGCAATTTTCTCCCTCGGCAATGCACTAACCAGGCTCATTTTGCTTAAATGCCTTGCTGATTGTGTGTTTCATGGTATTTTTGTTGGGCTTCCGCTCCTTGTTTGGTCGCGCACAGGAAGTACACGCTGTAGCCGTAACTTTTTCTGTTTGCAGTGCAATAAAATATAATTTGGTTAGGACAAAGGCGGCTGATCGTCGTGGGGATAGCTCAAGGCGCTTGCTTTACAAATGCAACATTCCGTCGTAGGAGGCAACAGCTTGCTTTGGGGAATTTTGAGCACTTGAGCCCTACAGCTTCAATGCGAACACTCAAAAATTTATTAAATTGTATTAGAGGAAATTCTAAAAAAAAATATTAAATATTTTATATTTAGGCGTGCCTTTTTTCTAGCATTTTAACGGTCTGTTTAATCTTTTAGATGGAAGGGTTGAATATTTACCTAAATGGCTTGGGTTTCTTCGGTGCGTAAGACAAGAAACGACGAAGATTGATACTTTTCATGACGTTCGCGTGCAGCCGCATAATTTTTCTTAAAGCCTTTAAGTTTTCTGCTCTTCAAGTGTTCTGCTTAACCTTTTGCCGCTTTTCGTTCGATAAGCACGTCAGCATTTACCACCGCCAGTCGGTCGAGCTCACCTTTGCGTCGGGTTTTATGACCTTGCATTCCGTCTTACTTACGCAGCGCATTTATACAAACAACAGTGCGTGTCACCAAAAATGCCAAGCAGGATAAACTTAAGAAAAAAGACAAATAACAAGAAATGCTCGACAAGCAAAACTGAAAAGTTGTTCTAGACAGATACACATATATGTATTTTTATATGACACGCATTGCCTTTGCTCCTCCACACACATATATGGCGCCTGAAAGTGTGCTAAAATATGCAGCGTTTTTCACCGCTTTTATCGCCACTTCAAATCATTTTTATGCGCACCCATTACCCTACAGTCGGTAGCCACGGACTTACTAAAATTTTTCAAGCAAAATCCGATTACGTTTTAAATCCTGTTACACAAACAATTTACAAATGAATTTAAATTTCCATACGCATATTTCACTGAAGTGATGGACACTTATTTATTTAAATAACAAAATTATTTTTCATACACACTTCCGGCCATTTGCCGTGGATTTAATGGCGCGAATGCCCTCAAAGTTAAGTATTTCTTTTCTTGTGTTCGCTTTCATTTAAGGCTTCATACTCCGATAGTTGTGTCAAATGCTTACACATTTCTTTCTTCTACTCCATTTCCGTTATTCGGTGGGGGGTTATTCAAACAAATTCGTACAATCAATAATATAGAAGACAGGCGAAGTAGTAAGCAATAGATATAATGAGAATGTGTTGTAGATTAGAAGATGTACAAAGGAGAGTGTCGCTCAGACAACTTTTGTTGAGGACAAAGACACAAATAGGAGCGGTGTCTTATCATTTCAAAACATTGCGACCTTATATAAGCTTTCGTAGCTGCTTCTTATTTAACTTGTGACATTGATTAAAGATTTCTCGTTCTACTTAACATATAACTGTTATTAGCTAAGGATGAAGGAACGCCAACGGAACCGAATAGCAAATACTGAATAATTTTAACAGGAGGGGCGGAAATGGTTTTTATTTGATATATAATGGTTCATCGAATATATTGTGAGTAATCTCACATACTCGTATTGATGATAAAATGGAGTACAGAGCAACTTCTATTCTATTCATATCAAAGCTGAGGGAATATACTAACTGGTTTAACCAACATTAGAATATTTAGTTTATTTGTAATATAAGTATACATAAGAGCTTTAGATGATGTCTGTCTGACCGTCCGTCAGTCTGTCCGTGCAACGGATAACTTGAGTAAAAATTAAGTTATCTTCACTACACTTAATACACATGTTTCTTGGAACTGTGGGAGTGCTGTTATTGAAAATGGGCGAAATCGGACCATTGCCCACAAAATGGCGAAAACCGAAAACCAATAAAGTGACATAAATAAAGTTATGAAAGTAAAATTTGGTAAAGGATCGCATGAAAAGTGGGCGTGGTCCTGTCCCAAATAGGTTTTTTGTATATATCTCGCAAACCAACAAAGTTATATAAACCAAACAGAAAAAAGAAATCGGATAATAACCACACAAAAATTACTATCAGTGAGGCAACTCACTAACGAAAACCGTCAGAAACATTAAATTTTACAGAAGAAATGGTAGAAAAATCTGCACCATTAAAAATGGTTGAAATCGGGTCATGAGTAAAAAATTGGTTAATATGTGATTTTTTAGCCAAATTAAGTAAGGGCATAGTCCTGGATATAGTGTACCTTGGTGGTGAAAATTAGTGAAATCGGTTCTGGAATTACCTCAGCCTTCATATACTATATATGATGATTTTCGTTATTCTATTAAACTTTATGCAGAATTTATGGGTAAATTTGTGCGTTATCTTAATAAAATTTCTTCAATAAATTGCGAGAGTATAAAATGTTCGGTTACACCCGAACTTAGCCTTTCCTTACTTGTTTTCATTTCATTTTCATTATTTTTCCTTGGCTTAAGGTATATTTGTCAATTACGAAAAATGTGTTCCTAATTTGATCAGTTTTTAATTTGATTTTCATTTGAAATGTTAATTACTAATTCACAAAGGCAAACCTTCTATTGGTTTATCATCAAAATTTAGAATATTGTCTCGTTTTCGCTACTACCGTCTGTAATCGTTGAGTATTACATCAAGAGCTAGTAGAAAAATACTAGAAGATGGTAGCTAATAAGAAGAAGATATAAGCGAAACAGAGACAACCACACATACGTTTTCTATATCGAACATTTATTTATATCTGAATAAATTTATAAAACAAATCATTTCCTTAAGAAGATCCGAAACCATAGGGAGCAGTTGCGCGTACGGGTACATAGAAATCTCCAGCCACCATATAAGCATTAGTAACAGCACCCATTTTCACACCACTGTTTGAGACGCCGCAACTCTTATTTACAGCCTCTTGATAGTCACCACAACGCATGCTTGGGAAATTGTCAGCCCTCACAGCTTCAGCGTAGTAGATGCAGGAACGTGCATGACTGCAACCACCAGCTACATCCAAACCACAACCGGGTTGCTTCTTGCCACCATTCGGGTAGAAGGCACCTTTACCGATTGGCTTCAGGAAACCCAATTGACCACCATCGGTCTGGATGGATTCAACATATGTGGCATCATCACTGTTGAGACGTTTGTTGGGCTTGTTGTAGCTGTAGAGTGGCAGAGCCGGGTCCAAAGCAACAATGGCGTGCAACCTACCAGTAACAATATTTTTGCCTGTGAAACCGGCAACTTGAGCGCCCAAGCTGTGACCAATCACCTCGGTTTGATCCAGGGACATGCCATGATTCTGTACCAAACAATCAATCATGTCGGCGACCTTCTGGCCCACTTTAGGCACAGCCACAACGCTGGATACGTAATCAATAGAACGAGCGCGTGCCCAATCCACCACGATTATGTTGTAGTCACCACGGCTCAACCAAGCATCGCGGATGTTGCTGTTCATATTGGCTTTGTAGCCGTCCATCCAGCCATGAACCAAAACTCTAATGATGTTAATTGAAGCATGTTAGACACATATTTATACTCTCGCAACAAAGTTGCTAGAAACAAAGTTGCTAAGAGAGTATTATAGTTTTGTTCACATAACGGTTGTTTGTAACACCCAAAACTAAACGAGTTAGATATAGGGTTATATATACCAAAGTGATCAGTGGAGTTCAAATCCGAATGTCTGTCTGTCCGTCCGTCCGTCCGTCCGTCTGTGCAAGCTGTAACTTGAGTAAAAATTAAGATATCTTGATGAAACTTGGCACACTTATTTCTTGGCACCATAGGAAGGTTGCTTTCGAAAATGAGCAAAATCGGACCAGTGCCACGCCCACAAAATGGCGAAAACCGAAAACACATAAAGTGCCATAACTAAGCCATAAATAAAGCTATGGAAATAAAATTTGGTATGAAGGATCGTACTTTGAGGGGGCATATGTGAATGTAATTTTTTTGGGGAAGTGGGCGTGTCTGCAGTCGTTTTTTTTAGCCATTTCCTTATACATTCCAAAAATGACAGAAATCGGATAATAACCACGCCCCCCTCCCATACAAATGTTAAGTTGAAAATTACTAAAAGTGTGTTAACTCACTAACGAAAAACCTCAGAAACACTAAATTTCACATAAGGAATGGCAGATGGAAGCTGCACTCAGATTTTTTTACAAAATGGAAAATGGGCGTGGCGTCGCCCACTTATGGGTCAAAAACCATATCTCAGGAACTACTCGACCGATTTTAATGAAACTTGGTTTGTAATAGTTTCTTTACATCCTAATGATATGTTGTGAAAATAAGTCAAATCGCTTCACAACCACGCCTACTTCCTATATACCAGAACTTTGAAGACAATCTGAATCGTTTACTTTACAATATATAAAGTAAGCACTAGTGAAGATATCGGTGCAGAACTTCGCACAAATACTATGTTTATAGTGGGGCAGCCCCATTCTAAAAATCGCCGAAATCGGACCATAGGTTTTTAAGGCCCCATATATCGAACACGAGAACCTCGGTGCTTCTAACCTAATATTATGGTTTCCAACTTTCAATGGACTTTATACAATATATATAACGAATATGTGGGTCAAATTGTGTATTATATAATATTAATTAAGTTAAATAAATAAATTGCGAGAGTATAAAATGTTCGGTTACACCCGAACTTAGCCCTTCCTTACTTGTTTTAAAATAAAATACTGCACTTTAAATATACTCACTTGGTGGGATTGCTAGAATTGAAGTTCGAGTTCAAAATAGTTTGTGCGGCAACAGTAATTTTTTGTGGAGTAGTTGGATTACTTTGTGTATATAGGAAGTAGTTGACGGGCACCAAGTTGAGACGTCCTCCCATTGCCTCTTGTTTCTCACGCTCCGCGATCGCGTGCTCACCCTCTTCAATGGTCATCCAGACGTAGGAACCATCAATATGCGGTATATACCACCCATTTTCGCCGTTCTCACGACCCTCTTCCTCAGGAAAAGCCGATACGGCGGCTGTGAAGTAAAGTCGGTGAGTTAATATTTTTTGAGTAATTGAAGTAATCTGAGCTCCTTAATAGCAAGTAATTACCTGCTAGTGCAAAAATTGCCAAAATATGTAAGACTTTCATTTCTCAAGATATGTCAAGAAACAATTAACCACAAGAATGGTGGATGGGCTTATATAGCGAAAACGTTATCAATTGTTAGATAGGTTATAGTAAAATAATCAGTATTTACTTAATACAAGTGCCGAACACACGCCAAAGATAAAATCTCGAGATTTGTTTATTCTCGCAACAAAGTTGCTAAGAGAGTATTATAGTTTTGTTCACATAATGGTTGTCTGTAAGTCATAAAACTAAACGAATTAGATATAGGGTTATTAATATCAAAATGATATAGCTAATTGAGAAACATCTAGAACATGGCGGCTAGTAAGAAGAAGAATTTAAGCGTAAGAAAGAATATTTATTTATGTCTGAATAATTTTTAAGAACAAATCATTTTCCTAAGAAGATCCAAAACCATAGGGAGCAGTGCCGCGTACGGGTACATAGAAATCTCCAGCCACCATAAAAGCATTAGTAACAGCACCCATCTTCACACCACTGTATGAGACGCCGCAACTCTTATTTACAGCCTCTTGATAGTCACCACAACGCATGCTTGGGAAATTGTCAGCCCTCACAGCTTCAGCGTAGTAGATACAGGAGCGTCCATGACTGCAGGAACCAGTTAAATCCAAACCACAACCGGGTTGCTTCTTGCCACCATTCGGGTAGAAGGCACCTTTACCGATTGGCTTTAGGAAACCCAACTGACCACCATCGGTCTGGATGGACTCAACGTATGCGGCATCACCACTGTTGAGACGTTTGTTGGGCTTGTTGTAGCTGTAGAGTGGTAGAGCCGGGTCCAAACCAACAATGGCGTGCAACCTACCAGTAACAATTTTTTTGCCTGTGAAACCGGCAACTTGAGCTCCCAAGCTGTGACCAATCACCTCGGTTTGATCCAGGGACATGCCATGATTCTGTACCAAACAATCAATCATGTCGGCGACCTTCTGGCCCACTTTAGGCACAGCCACAACACTGGATACGTAATCAATGGAACGAGCGCGTGCCCAATCCACCACGATTATATTGTAGTCACCATGGCTCAGCCAAGCATCGCGGATGTTGCTATTCATAGCGGCTTTGTAACTGCCCCACCAGCCATGAACCAAAACTCTAATGATGTTAATTGAAGCATGTTAGACAAATATTTTTAAAATAAAATACTGCACTTGAGATATACTCACTTAGTGGGATTGCTAGGATTGAAGTTCGAGTTCAAAATAGTTTGTGCGGCAACGGTAATTTTTTGTGGAGTAGTTGGATTCCTTTGTGTATATAGGTAGTAGTTGACGGGCACCAAGTTGAGACGTCCTTCCATTGCCTCTTGTTTCTCACGTTCCGCGATCGCGCGCTCACCCTCTTCAATGGTCATCCAGACGAAGGAACCATCAACTTGTGGTATATACCAGCCATTTTCACCGTTCTCACGACCCTCTTCCTCAGGAAAAGCCGATACGGCGGCTGTGAAATAAATTCAGTGTGAACATGAAAAAAGGTTAATATTTATTGAGTAGTTAAAGTAAACTGAGCACTTTTGTAGCCATTAATTACCTGCTAGTGCAAAAATTGCCAAAATATATAAGACCTTCATTTCTCAAGATATATCAAGAAACAATTGACCACAAGAGTTGTGGGTGGGCTTATATAGTCAAAACGTTATCTATTGCCAGATGTATTACAGTAGAATAATCAGGATTTACTTAATACACGTGCCGAACACACGCCAAAGATAAATTCTCGATATTTTTATACTCTCGCAACATGTTGCATAAGATTATTATAGTTTTGTTCACATAACGGTTGTTTGTATCACCCAGAAATAAAAGAGTTAGATATGGGGTTATATATATATAAATGATCAGGATGACGAGTGAAGTTGAAATCCGGATGTCTGTCCGTCCGTCTGTTCGTGTGAGCGATAACTTGAGTAAAGATTGAGATATCTTAATGAAACTTGGAACAAATACTTGGCGTCAACTTACCATATAACTCAATTCTGAATTCTATCTGATTCGTTCACTTTATAATATATACATAAGGAACCGTTGAAGATAGGGGAATAAAATTTTACACAAATACTGTATATGCTCTGTGGCTTCACTTATGGAAAATTTTTCGAAATCGGACTATAACTTTTGAAGGCCCCGGATATCTACATGTAGAACTCAGTGCCTAAGGGTAGTTTTTAACAGAAAATATGGGTAAATCTTTCAGATATTTTAATTCAGAGGAAATTTATTTTCTCTTGTGTGTCTCTGTTCCAAAAATTATTAAAATCGGATCAGAACTTCCCCTAGCTCCCATATACCTAATTATGTACGGGCTTTATTCCGCATATATCGGTTAATATGTGAGATATCTTAGTAAAATTAAGTGAGCATATAGTATTGTATATAGTGTAGCTTGGTGGGGAAAATTAGTGAAATCGGTTAAGGAATTACATCAGCTCTCATATACCATATATGATGATTTTCGTTATTCTATGGACTTTATGCCGACTATATGGGTCAAATTATGTTTTATTTTAATAAAATTGCATTAATAAATTGCGAGATGTTCGGTCGCACCCGAACTTAGACTTTCCTTACTTGTTTAATTATGCATTTATCACATGTGGTTTCTAAGTGTGCCATAAGTTGGCGATGATGGTATGATTTGCCACCAACAAACTGAACTCGCAAAAAATAATTTCCCTAGCTTTTTGTTATTGCATTATTTATTGAAACCTTCAACTTATAACTTCATTGAATCTTGATAGTAGAATATCTAGATTAAAGTTATGGAAATACCATATTAATTATTTTCAGCGCACGTTTATGAAAAATTATCATATTTTATTTGCGTAGGATGATTCTTGTTTGTTTGCGATTGAAGCTTCAAACTCATACAGGGCGGTATATATTTTTGTAGTCTCGCAACGTGTTGCACAGAGTATAAATGTTTTGTCCACTTAACGATTGTTTCCTAAATTCGAGATAGATATAGGGTTACAGAGAGTGATCAGTATGACGAAAAAAGTTGAATTCTAGTTAACAGTTTAATAATTTAAGTACACATTGAGATGTCTTAACGTAGTTTGGTCCACGGGTTCCTTGGATGATAAGGTTGGTATTGATGAAATCAGTGTAGATTGCCGTTAAATAAGCCACAAGTTAATGCATATAGGTGAAATCTGGGTTCAGCGTGAGTTATCCGTGGTTTAAAAAGTTCAGTAAAGTGGTCAGCCCCTAATAGATGTAATGTATATATCTTACAACCTACTTCCTGTATAATACTATTTAAATTTCAATTCATTATTTGAACTTATAATATATAAATTAAGCGGTAATGAGCATATTGTTCAGTAATTTCTCTTGACTTCTTACACCTAATATATGATCTTTCGATTGCTCTTATCTTATCAAAATTATTTGAATACATTTTTCCGAATATGACATCGTAGCATAGCAGATCAATGAGTAAGTTGCTATAAAATTGCATGAAAACATTTAATCTAACATGATTTAGTTCTATATAAAAAGTAAATGCAATCAGTGTAGTATTACTCTAGTCCCAATGTGCACTAATTTTCGACTTTACTGTTTCTTTTGTATTCATTTTATTATTAAATTTCGTACAGTTGAGTTTATATCGGATGGAGCGGTATTACACATGATATGTATCTCAATAAAATGAAGTAATCATATTTAGATTAGAATCCCACTTTCTCATTCGGTAGTAAAAACTTAAACTTTTAACTAAAACGGTTTCAACCAGCGAGCGGATACTCTTTAGAATGCTGCCATTCAAAAACTATTCAAGATAAGATTTTAAAAGTTTCACACTGGTAGACGGGCCTTGACTTTCTAATTAAAATTTAAATTTGAATAGAATAGATTTATTTAAATTGAATAGAAAATCAATTGAAGTTTCTTTTGCTGCTTACTATACGGATTCAAAACATCTCTCACGAAACAACTCTCAGCTACCAAAAATATATCGAATATATCTTGTAATATATTTATTTAACTTTATTAATATTATATAATATACAATTTGGCCCACATATTCGTCATATATATTGTATAAAGTCCATTGAAAGTTGGAAACCCTAATATTAGGTTAGAAGCACCGTGGTCCTCATGTTCGATATATGGGGCCTTGAAAACCTATGGTCCGACTTTTAGAATGGGGCTGCCACACTATAAACCTAGTATTTGTGCAAAGTTCTGCACCAATATCTTCACTAGTGCTTACTTTATATATTGTAAACTAAACGATTCAGATCGTCTTCAAAGTTCTGGTATATAGGAAGAAGCCGTGGTTGTGAAGCGATTTGGCCTATTTTCACAACATATCATTGGGATGTAAGAAAACTATTACACACCAAGTTGAAATTGAAATCGGTCGAGTAGTTCCTGAGATATGGTTTTTGACCCATAAGTTGACAACGCCACGCCCATTTTCCATTTAAAAAAAAATCTGAGTGCAGCTTCCATCTGCTATTTCTTATGTGAAATTTAGTGTTTCTGACGTTTTTCATTAGTGTGTTAACCCACTTTTAGTAATTTTCGACCTAACCTTTGTATGGGAGGTGGGCGTGGTTATTATCCGATTTCTTTCATTTTTGGATTGTATTAAGAAGTGGCCAACCAAATACCAAATTTTATTTCCATAGCTTTTTTTATTTGTTAGTTATGGCACTTTATGTGTTTTCGGTTTTCGCCATTTTGTGGGCGTGGCAGTGGTCCGAATTTGCCCATCTTCGAAATGGTCTCAAAAAATAAGTGTGCCAAGTTTCATCAAGATATCTTAATTTTTACTCAAGTTACAGCTTGCACAGACGGACAGACGGACAGACGGACGGACGGACAGACGGACAGACGGACGGACGGACGGACAGACAGACATTCGGATTTGAACTCCACTCTTCACCCTGATCACTTTGGTATATATGACTCTATATCTAACTCGTTTAGTTTTGGGTGTTACAAACAACAATTATGTGAACAAAACTATAATACTCTCTTAGCAACTTTGTTGCGAGCGTATAAAAAGGCCCTAGAAGAATAATGTTTTTAAATACAGACAATGAGGAAGTTTTCCCTTCCGCTTGACATACTGCCATATATGCAAGAATAATTCTATTTTACTCTTTGCTGCATGTTTCTAGGGTAAACAATTATATTAAAACTACGCACATCTTGTCTAAAATATTTTATATAAGATTAATAGAAATAACGGAAATTAATACGCTGGGGACATCTACTATAGTACTTACTGCAATGCTTGTGGGCCCTTTTGATAAATAATTATCATATATCAGATGTTCCACACCAAGTTCATGCACGATTTGAGTTCCCATTTAAAGTTTTAAATGAAATATTGATTAAAATTGGATATTGATTAGCCATAATTGAAGGCCTTATCGCATGTACATATACTAGATAAGAACCTTAGTAAATCCATTTGCAAAGATGTGTAAATGCATTATATTTCCAGCTGTAATAGTTGAAAAAAAACTTTTTCTCTTTATAATTCCAAGTAATAATTTACAGTGTACCTTCTCAAGATATGTATTGTAATGAGCTGTTTTACTACCTGTTAAATTTATATCTGCCATTCGTTTTCATACGATTATTATGTTATTATTATTTATGATTTGTTTACTTTTCTGTGATTTGGTCTGGTGCGTAAGGCGACAAACAAACGGTTAACTATTATAGAAACCTTACGCACTTTCGTAGAAATAATGATCAAAGAGATAACCCATATCAGCCCAGAACGTTGACATAGCCGATATTGTTATTAAAAATTATTTTATCGCACAATTATTTTTATTTTTTACTTGGAAAAGCGTTTGGGTTATGAGACCAAAATAGCTTTTGTTTAAAAAAATTATAAATTATATCAATTCCTAGTATATTTATTTGAATTGTTGCAGATACAGTGGGACAAATAAAAAATATTGTATTAAAGAACCAATTTTTTTATAAAAAAAGTACTTCTGTTTTTAAACTTGTGAGAACCGATTTTCAAGGGCAAATTGTAATAAATCGATTAGCGGCTTTTATCAGTTGTTCAAAAGAAAATCATAAATCATAACAAACATAAAGAAATTATATACATATCAGGAATTATCAATGCTGCGATAGGAAAACTGTTAACTACATTCAGAGTTTCCTATCAGATTAGATTAGGAAATGAAGATCGCGACAGTATAGTTAGGTTACTTTTGTCTGTATATTGGACAGCCAGCTGTCTACGATTCGTTAAATCTTACCAGTTAAAATATAGCGAGACGAGATATGGCGAACCGATCACTACTATTTATAAGTTCCTAACGTCTAACGCATTTACAATTACTTACTTTTCACGTAACGTGTCTCATTTATGTCTATCTATATCGTTCTTGGTATGTTCGAAAAACTACTGATGAATACTTTAAATTATATCATGTGCAAGAGGAAAGTGTAGAATCTCTCTTTGATATTCCAAAACGTTAACTCAACACCAATTTAACTACCCAAGCGATAATCAACTACCTAAAAAGTAAAACAAATCGTTCTAAGAAATAATGATATATCTTACTAATCATTATATTACACACGATAGCAGCAATATTGAATAAAACAAGTAAAGAACGGCCATGTTCGGGTGCAACCGAACATTTTAAACTCTCGCAATTTATTGAAGAAATTTTATTTACAAAACACACAAATTTACCCATAAATTCGGCATAATGTTCAATAGAATATTGAAAATCATCATGAATAGTATATGTATGAGGGATGAGGTAATTCCTAAACCGATGGCACTCACTTTCACCACCAAGATACATTATATTCAAGAATATACGTTCACTTAATTTTGATAAGATATCTGACATATTAATCAATATATGCGGTATAAAACAACCGTATTTTTGAAAAACCTATAATTAGGTATATGGGAGCTAGGGATAGTTATGACCCGATTTTAACCATTTTTGATACAGAGGCACACTATTAGAAGAAAAATATTCCCTCTGAAATACATTAAAATATCTATGTGGTTGGTAACCGATTTCGCTCATTTTTTATCCGTATCAACAGGGTGTCAAACTTTCAAAACATTATTTCATTGAAATCGGTTGAGTAGTTTCTCAGATATGTCGGCGATGTCACGCCCATTTTCCATATAAAAAAGTCTGAATGCAGCTCGCCTCTGCCATTCCTTCGGAAAAATTTAGTGTTTGTGGCGTAATTTGTAACCTAACCTTTGAATAGGAGGTGGGCGTTTATGATGCGTAATGTGGTACGTAAGGAAACGACTGCAGAAATTTTGGTCACAAAAGGCTTATTTAGGGGTGGGCCACGCCCACTTTGACAATCCAGATATGCCCGTTCCTAGTGCGATCCTTTGTACCAAATATAACTTTTTATTTTTTGAAGGTGACAGTGATAAGATTTCGCCCATTTTAATAGTAACCCTCTAAGGGTCCCAAGGAACATGTGTGCTAGGTTTCAAAAACATGTCTTAATTTTTACTCAAATTATCCGTTCCACGGACAGACGGTCTAACGGACGGACACACAGACTAACATCCGGATTTCAACTTGTCTCGTCATCCTAATTATTTTTATACTCTCGCAACAAAAGTTGCTAAAGAGAGTATTATAGTTTTGTTCACCTAACGGTTGTTTGTAAGTCATAAAACTAAACGAGTTAGATATAGGGTATATATATATATGTATATCAAAATGATCAGGGTGACGAGACGTGTCAAAATCCGAATGTCTGTCTGTCCGTCCGTCCGTCCGTCCGTCCGTCTGACCGTGCAACGGATAACTTGAGTAAAAATTGAGATATCTTAACGAAACTTGGAACACGTATTCCTTGGCACCCTGAGGAGGTTGCTTTCGAAAATGGGCAAGATCGGACCATTGCCACGCCCACAAAATGGCGAAAACCAAAAACTTATAAAGTGTCATAACTAAGCCATAAATAAAGTTATGAAAATAAAATTTGGAGCATAGGATCATATTAGGGAGGGGCACATTTGGATGTAATTTTTTTGGAAAAGTGGGCGTGACCCCGCCCTCAAATAGGTTTTTTGTATATAACTCGCAAACCAATAATGCTATATAAACCAAACTTTCTGCAGTCGTGTCTTTCAGCCGTTTCCTTATACAGTCCAAAAATGAAAGAAATCGGATAATAACCACGCCCACCTCCCATACAAAGGTTAGGTTGAAAATGACTAAAAGTGGGTTAACACACTAACGAGAAACGTCTGAAACACTAAATTTTACATACAAAATAGCAGAAGGAAGCTGCACTCAGATTTTTTTACAAAATGAAAAATGGGCGTGGCATCTCCCACTTATGGGTCAAAAACCATATCTCAGGAACTACTCGACCGATTTCAATGAAATTCGGTATATAATACTTTCTTGACACCCTGATGACACATGTGAAAAATGGAAATCGGTTCATAACCACGACAACTTCCCATATAACTCAATTTTGAATTCCATCTGATTCCTTCACTTTATAATGTATACATAAGGAACCAATGAAGGTAGCGGAATAAAACTTTACACAAATAGTACATATCATCTCTGGCTTCACTTGAGAAAAAATTGTCGAAAACGGACTAAAACTTTTCAAGACCCCAGATATCGGACATGTTGAACTCAGCGCCTAAGGGTAAATTTTAACCGAAAATATTGGTAAAGTTTTGGATATAGTGTACCTAGCTGGTGAAAATGAATGAAATCGGTTCAGGAATTACCTCAACCCTCATACACTATATAGGACGATTTTCGTTATTCTACTAAACTTTGTGCCGAATTTATAGGTAAATTTTTGTGTTATCTTATTAAAATTTCTTCAATAAATTGTGAGAGTATAAAATGTTCGGTTGCACCCGAACTTAGCCTTTCCTTACTTGTTATAAATATATCTATACCTAACTCGTTTAGTTTTATGACTTACAAACAACCGTTATGTGAACAAAACTATAATACTCTCTTAGCAACTTTGTTGCGAGCTATGTTAAGTTTCTTAACCCTTAATGATGCACTCTTATATATTAAAATTGAGAACTAAAAGAAACATACAAGCACTTCTTTCAGGAATTACCTCTTGACTTAAAACTCGTGGCGTCATCGTTGACACACCCCATTATATATATTGGAACTATACGCTGACGTCAAATTTTCTTCAGCAATTTAAATGTTTCGATCGGTAATTTAAAAATAATTTCGAAAAATACTTGTTAACTTGTTTTTGTCTCAAGTATCAAAGTACTTTTGCATATCGCGAAGCTTGACCTAAGGGGTTACAGGGGTTTCGTGGGTTCAGCATGTCTACCAAATCTCAAGAATATTACAGCTTTTGGAAGGTGTGCGCTCCAAGTCATTATTGTAATTCAAAACTTTGAACGCATTTTTCTCCGAACCGTGTTTTCAAAGTCGGTTGCCAATGTTCTCGAAAACTACTCAACCGATCTTGATGAAATTTTGCACAGGTGTTCGAAATACAATTTACTCGTGCTTGAACGAATAATTTTTTTCAATTACAACAATTAAAAAACAAAATGTCAAGCAAATTTGACTGAAGTCTTTATTTTTTTGGAAAAATTTCTGTCAAAATTCCAATTTTTACTTTTCTGTCATTCCTTCGTTCAAGTACGAGTTTATGGTCTTACCTAACACTTATTTTTGTTTTTTTGTTTGAAAATTACAGATATTATTCTTTAAACAAGTATCTATAAGACAGATAAAAGTTTGAATTAAGTAAATAATTTTTTACATAGAAATTGAAAATTGGCCTTTTTTACCCGACAAAACCCATGTTACCCCTCAAAAAGTGAATCGCGGAACTAGCGCAAAATAGTAAACTCGAGCGCATGACGGAATAATGAATTAACTGATAATACTTTCACTATTATGTATGATTAAAAATGTACTATTTTTCGAGTACATTGTTAGAAACATATTAATGAATGTCGGCTCACCTCAAAGGGTCCCTAATACCTAACTTATTCCTCTAGAACTCATTTAATTTGATTTGTGAGAGAAATTCAACTTAAGTGTCGTAAAAATTCTTAAGCTCGTAAAAAATGTTTCGGGACAAAACGTTCATCGGAAATAAAAAATAAATAGTTTATGTCAAAATCGTTTTATTAAATGAGCCGTTGTAATCATTTTATTTGCAATTCTCTTAAGCTCCGAAACCATAGGGGGCAGAGCTGTGCACGGGCACGTAAAAATCACCAGCCACCATGTAAGCATTGGTCACTGCACCCATTTTCACACCGCTGTAAGAGCTGCCACATGTATCCTTCACTGCTTCTTGGTAGTCACCACAACGCATGCTGGGGAAGTCATCTCGAGAAACTGACTCGGCGTAGTAAGCACAAGAACGGGCATGACTGCAGGCACCAGTAACATCCAAAGGACAACCAGGTTGACTCTTACCACCATTAGGATAGAAAGCGCCCTTACCAATTGGTTTGAGGAAACCCAATTTTCCACCATTTGTTTGAATGGATTCGACATATTGAGCATCATTGGAATTCAAACGTTTGTTGGGTTTGTTGTAACTGAAGAGTGGCAGGGCGGGGTCCAAACCAACTATGGCGTGAAGTAAACCATTTTTAGTGTTCTTACCAGCATAGCCGGCAACATGAGCACCCAAACTGTGACCGATCACTTCGGTTGTTTCCAAACTCATACCATGCTTTTCAACCAAGTAGTTAATCATACTGGCAACTTTTTGGCCTGCCTTTGGCACAGCAACAACGGAGGAAGCGTAATCAACGGAACGTGCACGGGCCCAATCCACAATGATCACATTATATTTGCCACGTCCCAACCAGGCAGCACGAATATCCTTATTCATACCAGCGGTGTAGCTCTGAGTCCAACCATGAATAACGAATCTACATTAGAGTTTATAGGTTATACTTATAGAACAGCGCTTGTGTTTTGAGAAAACTTGTCGATAAGTTTATAACGTACCTCGTTGGATTGTTAGCATCGAAGTCGGAATTGTTAATAGATTTGGCGGTTTCGGTAATCTTCTGTCCTTTGGATGGATTTTTATTGGTGTACAAGTAGAAAGTCACTGGAACTGGTAGAATACGACCCTCCATTTCTTCTTTCTTCTCCAAATCGGCCAACATCTGCTCACCCTCCTCGGTTGAGACCCAGTAAGAGGAGCCATCTACTTTAGGAATATACCAACCATTTTCGCCGTTGACACGTTGGTCCTCAGGAATGGGCACGGCAGAGACTAAGGATAAAATTTATGAATTTCCGTGTAAGGGATTACAAGTAACGGTAAATTACCTGCGGTTAGCGCACAGATTGCTAAAACAATTACGACTTTCATTGCAAATTCAATGGAAGATACTAATAATTCTGGAATGAATGAGCCCCATTTTATATATCAGCTGGGGGTCCTAGTCGCTTTGTACATTGAAATGCATGTGAAGTACAAACTGATATCAGCAAAATTGTGGCTAAATGACGTTGATATTAACGTCGATAAATATATAATTAAATTGATAAAAATTAGCTTTCGATTAACTTCAGCGAAGCGCTTTATAATTAAGTAGATAAGATATTAAGAACAGACTCTGCAAGTGGCATATTGGAATTTTGCAATTAATTGACTGGGAGCAATTTTTAATCTTTGTATAAGATAGACGTTTTAAAGTTGACCATTTTACGCGGGATAATTCGCATTATTCAGACTGACTGTCCTGAATAAATACTAATGTATGTTCTTAATATCTTATCTACCTAATTATAAAGCGCTTCGCTGAATCGACAGCTAATTTCTATCAATTTAATTATATATTTTTGCGACGTTAATAATTTCAATGTACAAAGCGACTAGGACCCCCAGCTGATATATAAAATGGGGCGCATTCGTTCCAGAATTATTAGTATCTTCCATTGAATTTGCAATGAAAGTCGTAATTGTTTTAGCAATCTGTGCGTTAACCGCAGGTAATTTACCGTTACTTGTAATCCTTTACACGGAAATTAATAAATTTTATCCTTAGTCGCTGCCGTGCCCATTCCTGAGGACCAACGTGTCAACGGCGAAAATGGTTGGTATATTCCTAAAGTAGATGGCTCATCTTACTGGGTCTCAACCGAGGAGGGTGAGCAGATGTTGGCCGATTTGGAGAAAAAAGAAGAAATGGAGGGTCGTATTCTACCAGTTCCAGTGACTTTCTACTTGTACACCAATAAAAATCCATCCAAAGGACAGAAGATTACCGAAACCGCCAAATCTATTAACAATTCCGACTTCGATGCTAACAATCCAACGAGGTACGTTATAAACTCATCGACGTGTTTTCTCAAAACTCAAGCGCTGTTCTATGAGTATAACCTATAAACTCTAATGTAGATTCGTTATTCATGGTTGGACTCAGAGCTACACCGCTGGTATGAATAAGGATATTCGTGCTGCCTGGTTGGGACGTGGCAAATATAATGTGATCATTGTGGATTGGGCCCGTGCACGTTCCGTTGAATACGCTTCCTCTGTTGTTGCTGTGCCAAAGGCAGGCCAAAAGGTTGCCAGTATGATTAACTACTTGGTTGAAAAGCATGGTATGAGTTTGGAAACCACCGAAGTGATCGGTCACAGTTTGGGTGCTCATGTTGCCGGTTTTGCCGGTAAGAACACTAAAAATGGCTTACTTCACGCCATAGTTGGTTTGGACCCCGCTTTGCCACTCTTCAGTTACAACAAACCCAACAAACGTTTGAATTCCAATGATGCTCAATATGTCGAGTCCATTCAAACTAACGGCGGTGGATTGGGTTTCCTCAAACCAATTGGTAAGGGCGCTTTCTACCCTAATGGTGGTAAGAGTCAACCTGGCTGTCCTTTGGATGTAACTGGTGCCTGCAGTCATGCCCGTTCTTGTGCTTACTACGCCGAGTCTGTTTCTCGTGATGATTTCCCCAGTATGCGTTGTGGTGACTACCAAGAAGCAGTGAAGGATAAATGTGGCAGTTCGTACAGTGGTGTGAAAATGGGTGCAGTGACCAATGCTTACATGGTGGCTGGTGATTTTTACGTGCCTGTACACAGCTCTGCCCCCTATGGTTTCGGAGCTTAAGAGAATTGCAAATAAAATGATTACAACGGCTAATTTAATAAAACGATTTTGACATAAACTATTTATTTTTTATTTCCGATGAACATTTTGTCCGAAAACACATTTTCTACTCAGAAGAAACATTTGAAGTAGCTAGTTTTCCTGGTGCTCCTTTAGCAACACTTAAGTTGAATTTCTCAAACAAATCAAATTAAATGAGTTCTAGAGTAATAAATTAGGTATTAGGTAGGGACCCTTTGAGGTGAGCCGACATTCGTTAATGTGTTTCTGACAATGTTCTCGAAAAATAGCAAATTTTTAATCATACATAGTAGTGAAAATATTGTCGGTTAATTCATTGTTCTGTTATGCGATCGAGTTTACTGTTTTGCGCTAGTTCCGCGAGTAACAGTTTAAGGGGTTACATGGGTTTTGTCTGGTAAAAAAGGCCTATATTGAAGATTTTTTGCCTATGTTTTCTGTCTACAGATACATTTTTAAAGAATAATTTCTGAAATTTTCTGGAAAAGAAATAAATACTCCTCCATTTTGACGTCATTTCCGGTGACCTCTCGGTGCGTCTGTGTTGTCTGCATAACTCCTGACAGGATCATCCAAAATGAAACAAACAATAATAAGTCTATAGGTAAGACCATAAACTCGTACTTGAACGAAGGAAAGACAAAAAAGACAAAATTTAAATTTTGACAGAAATTTTTCCAAAAAATAAAGACTTCAGTCAAATTTGCTTGACATTTTGTTATTTTAATTGTTGTAATTGAAAAAAAAAAATTATTCGTTCAAGCAAGAACAAATTGTATCTCGAACACCTGTGCAAAATTTCATCAAGATCGGTTGAGTAGTTTTCGAGAACATTGGCAACCGACTTTGAAAACACGGTTCGGATAAAAATGCGTTTAAAGTTTTGAATAACAATAATGACTTGGAGCGCACACCTTCCAAAGGCTGTATCTCCGAAACTATTATTCGGATCGACTTGAAAATTTAGGATAATATTCTTGAGATTTTGTAGACATGCTGAACCGACGAAACCCCTGTAACCCCTTAGATCAAGCTACGCGATATGTACTTTGATGCTTGAGACAAAAACAAAATAACAAGTATTTTTCGAAATTATTTTTAAATTACCGATCAAAGCATTTAAATTGTTGCATAAATTTTGAAGTCAGCGTATAGTTCCAATATATATATATCAACGATGACGCCACGAGTTTTAAGTCATGAGGTAATTCGTAAAAGAAGTGCTTGAACGTTTCTATTATGTGTATATAAAATTTATATTTAGATATACAGTAGAACTCCAATTATCCGAATTAATGGGGACCGGGACCCATTCGGATGATCAAATATTCGGATAATGGGATTTTTTTTTAAATTGCCAATGGAGAGAATAAAAGCTACGTTTTGATATAACACTATTTTTTTATTGAATTAAATGAAAGAAACATGAAATTTTCACATGTTTTAAATATAAATAAAATGTACTTATGTACAAGTTTAGAAATAAAAATCATTGTTTTTTAAACATATCCGTCAATGTAAGCTGTTTTGCGGTCTTCAACCGTTTTCGGGCAGCCAGGTCACGCATTCGCTTGACGGTGAGCAGTTGCAAGTGGTCACACTCGGGCTGACGCTCGATCCACTTCAAAGCAGTCTCGAGGCCCGCAAATGCTTCACTAGCTGATGGTCCAGCGTCTACTTCAACATCAGCAGAAAGTTCTTCTTCTTCTTCCACTTCCACTTCAACATCTTCTCTCACACTTACAACAATTTCATCGTCATTGAGAATTTGAAAACCAGGGTCAGACGTGTCACAAGCCATCCACTCTCGCGGGGGGAAGAATAATAGCGCACTTAGACTTTTTTTGGACAATTTTTTGTGATTTGGATAATCGGCGATTCGGATAGTCGGAGTTCGGATAATTGGAGTTCTACTGTATTAGGAAGTGCTCAATTTTAATTTAAAATAGTGCATCATTAAGGGTTAAGAAACTTAACATAGGTCAAGACATCTATGTAGCTAACGTAAGGCAGTTTTATGATTATTTCAATAAATTTTTGCGATGTTGTTGTTTTGCTAGAAGTGATAGCAATCACACCACTATATTCATATTTTCAGTAAACATATATATGTTAAACCCTAATTGCTAATTCCTTTTTAGTTTGATTAAACGAACTCCTCTAAATTTTAGTTTCTGAATAAAATCTATATCGATTTGCCCTCAATTCAAAATGCTTTACTTTGTTACTATATTACGATATGGCAATGGTTATTTCGGAAATAAAATGAAAAACCCACTTATATTAATCACGCTGACACTGCAGTACCACTTTAAGAGTTCTGAAGTTTTGCAAAAAAATGTTTATCTGATAAATATGTGTATGTATGGATTGCATTAAAAAAACTATGCTCATTTTAGATAAAATCTGAAATTATTCTGGGTTGGTACAAATTTTGTTATTTTTTATAACAGAGTTAATTACTTTTATCTAAAACTTCATTATCTGATGCACTCGTGAAATGTTCTTGGTATATAAACCGTATTCCTTTCGGTAAAAAACCAGTAATAAAATAAACTTTAGCAATGAAAGTGTTGGTGATTTTGGCATTCTGCGTTCTATCAGGTATTTGAATTACCAATATAAAAATTATAAAAAGAGATAGACAAAGAGAAAGGCTCTCATATAAGTTCCTTTTTAGTCACTTCCGTTCCCGTTCCCGAGGAAGAACGTGTCAACGGAGAGAATGGTTGGTATATTCCTAAAGTTGATGGCTCATTAGATTGGGTGTCAATGGAGGAGGGTGAACAAATGCTAGATGAACTGGAGAAACAAGAAGAAATGCAAAGTCGTCTCTTACCGGTGCCAGTGACTTTCTACTTGTACACCAATAGAAATCCGACTAAAGGACAAAAGATTACAGAAAGCGTCAAATCAATTACCAATTCTGAATTCGATGCTGCAAATCCAACGAGGTATGATAAAAAGGGATTTAGTACACCTAAGTAAGTGATA
The DNA here is from genome assembly GCA_031772095.1 of Zeugodacus tau. NCBI lineage: Eukaryota > Metazoa > Arthropoda > Insecta > Diptera > Tephritidae > Zeugodacus > Zeugodacus tau. The sequence continues at coordinate 53,780,651 of CM062649.1, read as the reverse complement.
ATTGTTCTCAACCTTTAAATTCGACTACAGATTCGTCATTCATGGCTGGACTCAGAGCTACACCGCCGGTATGAATAAGGATATTCGTGCTGCTTGGTTGGGACGTGGCAAATATAATGTGATCATTGTGGATTGGGAACGCGCACGTTCCGTTGATTACGCTTCCTCCGTTTTGGCAGTACCCAAAGTGGGAGAAAAGGTTGCTAGTATGATCAACTATTTGGTCGATCAATTTGGTATGAGTTTAGATGAAACCGAAGTGATCGGTCACAGTTTGGGTGCTCATGTCGCCGGTTATGCTGGCAAGAACACTAAAAATGGCTTACTTCACGCCATAGTCGGTTTGGACCCTGCTCTGCCACTCTTCAGTTATAACAAACCCAACAAACGTCTAAACGCAGACGATGCTCAATATGTCGAATCCATTCAGACCAATGGGGGTCAATTGGGTTTCCTCAAACCAATTGGTAAAGGTGCTTTCTACCCTAATGGTGGTAAGAGTCAACCTGGCTGTCCTCTGGATGTAACTGGTGCCTGCAGTCATGCCCGTTCTTGTGCTTACTACGCCGAGGCGGTGGCTCGTGAAGACTTCCCCAGCATGCGTTGCGGTGACTATGAAGAAGCAGTGAAAGATAAATGTGGCAGCTCTTACAGTGGTGTGAAAATGGGTGCAGTAACGAATGCTTACATGGTGTCTGGTGATTTTTACGTGCCCGTGCACAGCTCTGCGCCCTACGGTTTCGGATCTGCTTAAAATAATTGAAAATAATATTATAACCGTATTGATTAATAATAAAGGGATATTGATATGAAAAAATAATTAGTTTTGGTTTTGGTGAACAGAAAATGTTATGGACAGTATTTTTTACGAGATCTTCAGAGTACCGCTTGGCTCTTTTGCCTAAAGCAGTGCTTGTAATTTTCAGAAGCAACATTTCAAATGGGTAGTTTCTAGAATCTGGTAAATTTTCAACAAAATGAGTTCGATAGTACTAAGTTAGGTGTTAGGAACACTTTGAAGTGAGCCGACATTCATTAATATTTGTCTGACAATGCATGTGCCACTCGAAAAAAGCACTCGTATATGAATGATACTCGTTTTAGTGACAATATTATCACTTAATTCATTATTAAGTCTCGAGTTTACTATTTGGCGACAGTTTCGAGATTAATCTATTAAATCAAAATTTGCGATATGCATAAGTGTTTTGCTGTTTGCATTCAGACAAAAAACAAGAATTTTTCGAAATTATATTAATTATACCAATTAAAACACTTCAGTCTTCGTACAAAGTTTGATGTGATCGGATATTTTTGATTGGATTTTGTGGTAATTACTTACAATCTCCATACATTCCTAAACATTTAAATGATAACAGGTAAAAACCATTTGGGTACAAAACTCAATAGAAATCAGATTAATTCTGCAATTAGCTTAAATCATTTTATTTTACGTTAAAAATATTATATTTATATATATTATCTAATGCAATTGTGGAAATGAACTCTACTAAAAGTGTGCTAATTGAAGTATATGTAAGAATTTCTTAATAAAGTTGGACAACTTTTAAACGAAGTTGCACAGGTTTCTTTAAATTGTAAACAAAAACAGATCGACATTAAACTTAGTGAAAACATTTCTCTTTGAGATTTTTACATAAATTTTGAAGATGGACGAAATCTGATTACAACCAAGTTATGTAAACATGTAAACTTAAATATAATGTGACTTAGTGCTAAAAATTCCAAAAATAGATTCCCTACCGATTACTTAGATAAGATTACTTCCGATTGATGTATGTATACACATACATATATCACTTATATATCCTCATATAGCCAATATGCATAATTTATATTCATTTCTACATATGTTAAGTCCTTCGATTAATCATCATTTATAATTAATAGCCTAATTGTTATAATTATATTAAATAAAAACAGCTCAAAACCTTTAAGTTACTTAAGCTATAAATCAACAGGTGTATGACAAAAACAAAATTTATTCGTTACTACTATAAATTTCGATATGTAATTCTTATCGATAAAGCAATGGCTTTTTGAAAAACAAAATAAGAACCCCCCCAGATTACTTATGCTAACTGATATAAACAAAAAGACACTTTAAAGTGCCACTTGCAGAGTTTCTTATCTAATAAGTATACATACAAATATGGGTATTGAAAGAATTGCGCCTATTTTAATTGTATCATATATTTTCTATGTAATCAGATATTTCAACCCTTTTAGAACATATTCCATGACATAAGTTAATGACTATTATCTATTTATTATTCTATTATCTGATGTACTCGTACCTGTAACTGAGTATATAAACCGCATTCCTTTCGCCAAAAGACTAGTAGTAGTATAATAAACGCTTGCAATGAAAGTGTTGGTGATTTTGGCATTTTGCGTTCTAACAGGTATTTGAATTACCAATATACCAAGTAATAAAGGGAATATACATTCAGTAAGACTGATATAAATTATTTTATAGTCGTTGCCGTTCCCGTTCCCGTTCCTGAGGAGGAACATGTTAGCGGAGAGAATGGTTGGTATGTACCTCAAGTTGATGGTTCGCTAGTTTGGGTATCAATGGAAGAGGGTGAACAAATGCTAGATGAACTGGAGAAACAAGAAGAAATGCAAAGTCGTCTGTTACCGGTGCCAGTGACTTTCTACTTGTACACAAATAGAAACCCGTCCAAAGGACAAAAGATTACAGAAAGCACCAAATCCATTAACAATTCCGATTTCGATGCTAAGAATCCAACGAGGTATGATAAAAACTGATAGAGAAGTGCCTCAAAGAGATAATCTGTCTATTACTTCCAAATTACACACAGGTTCGTTATTCATGGCTGGACTCAGAGCTACAAAGCCGGTATGAATAAGGATATTCGTGCTGCCTGGTTGGGACGTGGCAAATACAATGTGATCGTTGTGGATTGGGACCGTGCACGTTCGGTTGATTATGCCTCGTCCGTTGTTGCTGTGCCAAAAGTAGGCAAAAAGGTTGCCAGTATGATCAACTATTTGGTCGATCAATTCGGTATGAGTTTGGATGAAACCGAAGTGATCGGTCACAGTTTGGGTGCTCATGTTGCCGGCTATGCTGGTAAGAACACTAAAAATGGCTTACTTCACGCCATAGTTGGTTTGGACCCCGCTCTACCACTATTCAGTTACAACAAACCCGACAAACGTTTGAGTGCCAACGATGCTCATTATGTCGAGTCCATTCAGACCAATGGTGGTGAACTGGGTTTCCTCAAACCAATTGGTAAGGGCGCCTTCTACCCCAATGGTGGTAAGAGTCAACCTGGTTGTCCTCTCGATGTAACTGGTGCCTGCAGTCATGCTCGCTCTTGTGCTTACTATGCCGAGTCTGTGGCTCGTGATGACTTTCCCAGCATGCGCTGTGGTGATTACCAGGAAGCAGTGAAAGATAAATGTGGCAGCTCTTACAGTGGTGTGAAAATGGGTGCAGTGACCAATGCTTATATGGTGTCTGGTGAATATTATGTGCCCGTACATAGCTCTTCGCCTTATGGTTTCGGCTACCCTTAAATACGTGATGTTTTTATATATACCGAATTTTTTATACGGAAAGACTAATAAATGAAAATGATATTTACTCGTCTATATAATCGCATAAGTTTAGTTACTATTAAACCTTTCAGATGTTGGGAAAACTTTATAATAAACTAGATGGGGATATAATCCTGACGATGTTATTTAGTAGAGCAAACGAGAAATGGGATTGAAGACCCTAGTTGTACATTTTTAAAACATCTTCTTATGTACTCCATCCGTGCGTTATTTGAATGAAATTTAATAATTCTGACATTTTTCTTTAGAGAGTTAACTAACGTTTAGTAGTTTTCAACATATCTTTTGTATGGACGATGGGCGTGCCTATTATCTTGTTTTATCAATTTTCACATCGTAGATGAAAGGCTAAATTAAAGTAATTTCCCCAAGTTTGATTGAAATAGCTGTAGTAGTTTGTGAGATATCTATGTAAAAGCTATAGGGACAAAGCCAAGCCTATTTTTGGAAAAGTTTTGTACTTCCCTACTAAAATTCTCAGACATAAAATTTGTGTTTTGTAGATTTTCACTTAATGCCAGTTAGTCGGTTTATCGTTGCAGTGATTTAATCTTGACCATTTGCAATACTAGATAAAGCTAGTACTAGATAAAGCTAGTGCTAAGGACAGTCGGACGGATATTTCAACATATATTTGAGACATAAATAATCCTATCTTTCACGTTGGATCAAACTGAACCCAGTGTGGAAAAGTTCATAAAACTTGAACTCTAATTTGATTAATTTGCATATTGGAGTTTAGTCCAGTAACAAGGTCCCAGACCTACAAAAATGGACCAGTAGGGAATTCGGGGGCAGTAAACTAATACGTCAAACAAATACTATCTAATACTACTAATAAGTATATTTACAACGACTAAGAGGATGCCGAGTACACATTGGCAGACATTTGAGAGATTATGCTATCTTGCGAAGACAACTGGCACTTAATATCGCAATATATTGAGAATGCACTAAGAAGCCGGACATTGTAAATGAGTCAAATTTTAACAATATCTGCAGTGTGATTCGGGTCGTTGTTTTGTTGAATCAAATATTTATCACTCGACCTCACTTTTAAAATTTATCCAAATAAAATTATCCATTGTTGACTCAATAAACTCGATATTACCTACTCTGTTACTAGACATACACCCCCATACCATCACAGCACTGCCATGTTAGTTGGCGCCGCGATATTTTTTTGGAAATTTTGTTTCTTAAGAATACAACGCTTCGCTTTTCAAGGTCACGTAATTTAAAGGGACACCCGGAACGACACTTTGAGACGATGTAACCTATGAATTTATTCGCACTCTTTGAACCGAGAAGTGTGCTCTTCTTTTTTTTTTTGGAAAAGTAGGCGTGACCCCGCCCCCAAATATGTTTTTTGTATATAACTCGCAAACCAATAAAGCTATATAAGCCAAACTTTCTGCAGTAGTTTCTTTTAGCCATTTATTAATACAGTCCAAAAATGAAAGAAATCGGATAATAACCACGCCCACCTCCCATACAAAGGTTAGGTTGAAAATTACTAAAAGTGGGCTAACTCCCTAACGAAAAACATCAGAAACACCAAATTTTACATAAGAAATGGCAGAAGGAAGCTGCACTGAGATTTTTTTACAAAATGGAAAATGGGCGTGGCGTCGCCCACTTATGGGTCAAAAACCATATCTCAAGAACTATTCAACCGATTTCAATGAAATTCGGTATATAACACTTTCTTAACATCCTGATGACACGGGTGGAATATGGGTGAAATCGGTTCACAACTACGTCTACTTCCCATATAACTCAATTTTGAATTCCATCTGATTCGTTCACTTTATAATGTATTCATAAGAAACCAATGAAGCTAGCGGAATAAAACTTTACACAAATACTGTATTTGAGCTGTGACATCACTTGTGGAAAAATTGTCAAAATTGGACCATGACTTTTCAAGGCCCCTGATATCGAACATGAAGAACTCAGTGCCTAAGGTTAATTTTTCACCGAAAATATAGGTAAATCCCTCAGATATTTTAATGTAATTCATTCCCTCTGCATTTTTTTCTTATAACAGTTTCTCTCTGTACCTGAAATGGTAAAAATCGGGTCATAACTTCCCCCAGATCCCATATACCTAATTATAAGTAATATTAAATTAAGTGAGCGTAAAGTCTTCGATATATTGTATCTTGGTGGTGAAAAAGAGTGAAATCGGTTTAGGAATTACCTCAGTCCCCATATACTATTTATGATGATTTTCGTTATTCTATTGAATTTTATGCAGAATATATGGGTCGACTTGTGTTATCTTTATAAAATTACATCAATAAATTGCGAGAGTATAAAATGTTCGGTTATACCCGAACTTAGCTCTTCCTTACTTGTTTAAATAATATTTATTTCGTTTCATAATTTTATGGTGCGAAATATTTTTCAATAAATCTTAAAAGAATTATTGATTTTATTTTTAATTGAACGTGATTATTTCCCATGTATCTGTATTTTCTAATATACTGAAATAAATGGTGAATCGCAATGTAAAATCTTGTTTTAGTTGTCAGGGGATTTCTACTGGTAACTATATTGCACTGGTTCTACAAAATTGAGTTGTAAATTTCGCACTTTTGAATGAATTTATTTTGGCATTTTTATTTTGCCCCAAGATAAGGCAATACAATTAAGCGACAATATTTCAATTAGGATTATGTCCTTCGGCATTCACAATTATGGATTCAATGGCACCAATATGATGAATTTTGATGCTCTATTGCGTATTTTTTATAAAATTTTGCAGACATTTCGAGAGTATATATTATTCGGCTGCACCGGAACTTAGATTATATTTGCATTGTTTTTAATTATACTCGTACTACGTTATATTCTTCGGCCAGACATTATTCATCTTAGCATAATTGCTGATTTTTATATAAATTAATTAAATAGCAAATAGCCCGAAATCTTACCTTATTAATACAATCAATATCGTCTAATTTATGCAAGAAAAATATTTATTTGTTAGTATTATCAGCTTCAATATGCGCTTCTTAACGATAAGGAACCCCCTCTAACTAACTAACTCATATATGATAACCAAAAAAGAAAACACTTTAAAGTACCACTTGCAGAGTTTGAAAAGAACGTTTATCTGATGAATTGATATTGAAAGAAATGCGCTCATATTAAATGTAATCTAATATTTTGATATGCAACCAAAAATTTGAGCTTTTTTTCTAAACGAGTTAATTACTATTATCTATTATTATATTATCTGATGTACTCATGAAATGTACTAACGTCTCAGACACTGAGTATATAAACCGTATCCCTTTCGCCAAAACAGCAGTAGTACAACAAACTTTGCAATGAAAGTGTTGGTGATTTTGGCATTTTGCGTTCTAGCAGGTATTTGAATAACCCACATCCACAATACTGTAGGAACTATATACCTTGAGTAAGGCTAACATAAATTATCTTTTAGTCGCTGCCGTTCCCGTTCCCGAGGCGGAACGTGTTAACGGAGAGAATGGTTGGTATATTCCACAAGCTAACGGCTCATTCGTTTGGGTGTCAATGGAGGAGGGTGAACAAATGCTAGATGAACTGGAGAAACAAGAAGAAATGCAAAGTCGTCTGTTACCGGTGCCAGTTACTTTCTACTTGTACACTAATAGAAATCCGTCTAAAGGACAAAAGATTACAGAAAGCTTCAAATCTATTACCAATTCTGAATTCGATGCTGCAAACCCAACGAGGTATGTTAAAAAAGCGATTTGGTCAACTTAAGTGATAATTATTCTCAACCTTTAAATTCGACTACAGATTTGTCATTCATGGCTGGACTCAGAGCTACACCGCCGGTATGAATAAGGATATTCGTGCTGCTTGGTTGGGACGTGGCAAATATAATGTGATCATTGTTGATTGGGAACGTGCACGTTCCGTTGATTACGCTTCCTCCGTTTTGGCAGTACCCAAAGTGGGAGAAAAGGTTGCCAGTATGATCAACTATTTGGTTGATATACATGGTATGAGTTTAGATGAAACCGAAGTGATCGGTCACAGTTTGGGTGCTCATGTTGCCGGTTATGCTGGCAAGAACATCAAAAATGGCTTACTTCACGCCATAGTCGGTTTGGACCCCGCTCTGCCACTGTTCAGTTACGACAAGCCCAACAAACGTTTGAATGCCAACGATGCTCATTATGTCGAATCCATCCAGACCAACGGCGGTGAATTGGGTTTCCTCAAACCAATTGGTAAGGGCGCTTTCTACCCCAATGGTGGTAAGAGTCAACCTGGTTGTCCTCTCGATGTAACTGGTGCCTGCAGTCATGCTCGCTCTTGTTCTTACTATGCCGAGGCGGTGGCTCGTGAAGATTTCCCCAGCATGCGTTGTGGTGATTACCAGGAAGCAGTAAAGGATAAATGTGGCAGCTCTTACAGTGGTGTGAAAATGGGTGCAGTGACCAATGCTTATATGGTGTCTGGTGAATATTATGTGCCCGTACATAGCTCTGCGCCCTACGGTTTCGGATCTGCTTAAATTCGTGATGTTTTTATACGTACTGACTTTTTTATAAATATTTTGAAAACTAATAAATGAAAATATGTACTCCTATACGATTTATTAATTTTTATTCAATCGTTGGGATCATATATATATACTCTTGTTTAATAGTTTCTACGAGTAAAAGCTCTACAATATTTTCAAATTTACTTAGACCTGTCATTAAAAGCGAAACGTTCAAGCATAATTTCAGGCGCTATGGGGCGCGTAATACAAACTTTATAAAATGTCATATCGCTCTGCCGACAGTTAAGATAATGTGTTGTTAAAGTAGGCAGGCCCCTCACTTTTTAGCTTCGTTACCTACCTACAGTCTTAAGTGAATAGATATAAGTACATAAGTCGGCATATGTATTTTGACGAAATAAAAATTACACATTTTTGAGTTCAAATGATAAATGGTTGTGTATTACGTATAATAGTAAGTGTAACTAATACAAATGTAACAAGCAAGGAAGAGCTAAGTTCGGGTGTAACCGAACATTTTATACTCACGCAATCATTAATTAAATTTAATAATATAACACGCAATTTGACCCATATATTCGGCATATACATATATGGTACAAAGTCTATTGACAGTTTGAAAACAATAATATTAGCTATGTCGGAGCTAGGGGAAGTTATGACCTGATTGGGAACAGAGACTAATTATTAGAAGAAAACTTTTCCCTCTAAATTCTTTAAAAATATCTGAGAGACTTACTTATATTTTCGTTAAAAAATTTTATTAGAAACACTGAGGTCCTCATGTTCGATATATGGGGCCTTGAAAACTTGGTCCGATTTTGGCGATTTTTAGATTAGTTTCGTTGATATATCTTTATTAGTTTACGATATATGTACAAAAAATTTAGTCACCCCGATAATTTTAATAAACATAACCTTATATCAAATTCGTTTGGATTTAGGACTTACATACAAGTTATGTGAACAAAACTATTATACTCCCTTAGCAACTGTGTTGCAAGTGTATAAAAATAGACAATGATATATTTTCTTCAATATCAAAATATGAAAGCACCATTATTTAGGGTATTCAAATATTACTTTTGAACCATCCAGCCGTGGTAAGAACCAAGTGAGTTATAGTTAACATCGCCCCAGTGAACGTTGTTCACTTCTTGACAAATCTTACTAAAAATTTGTGTGTCCATAAAACGCTTATCATCACCTGTTTGCCTTTGGCATGTGCAGTACCTTCTAAGCGAATACATTAGAATCATCTTACTTTAAGCACTAATTGGGTTATTGATCTTCAAATTGCATTGATCTACAGTAGCTAGAGACTTCGGAAAAGTTCTCTTTAATTCTCTTGAAGTTATATATATATCTTATATTATATGTCTGTTATTACACAGATTATTATATATTACATATATATATTTTATATTATTATCTCTAAAGAGGAAAGATTTGTATGTATGTTTGTAATGAATAAACTCAAAAACTCCTGTGCCGATTTCAAAAATTCCTTCACCATTGCAAAAGGTACATTCACCCCGAGTAACATAGGCTATATTTATTGATAGAATCTCAACTTTCTGGAAATAGTTCCCAGGTGAGGGTATCAAAAAGACTCCGTGATGGAGAATCTTAATCTGAAACTGAAAATCGTCTTGCAAAAAATTCTCTTCGCATCGCAATCGCGTGCCAGAGAGTCGAGTAACGAGTGCTAGCAGCTGCTTGCTGAACAAAATTTCAAAACCTCCCAAGTACGCGCTTGAGAGTCGAGTACGGAGCGTGTGCAGCGGCTTAAAGAACAAAATATTAGAAATATACAAGCTCGCACTAGGGCGACGAACTCTCAGCGTTCCCAACGTCTTCATAATCAGAGAGAAAGACAACGGACACGAAAGACTAGAGGTCGTAATCAAGTTTTGGCTCATTGCAAATAAAATATAATTTCATGTTCCAATTTTTCTCATTTTTCTTTTTTTTTTTAATGAACCCACACAAGAATCTGAAAAGTACATACATATGTACATATGTATGGGAGAGTGTGTACAAACTTATAACTTTTGAAATGTTTGTTTAAGCCCGTGCGAAGCCGGAGTGGTCTGCTAGTATAATATAATACCGATTGAGAGTTTATTGATTTGCAGTATTTGCGAAACTCCTTTTACGTAAAATATCATATCTGTGTGTTCGAGCAACTCCGAAACCCATTTTCGGAAGAGCATCGTCTTCGAATATGAGTATGCAGCATCAAGACAGAAAATTTTCTGGAAGACGTGTAGCCGTACGCACGTATCGACGTAGACGACGAGAACTACTTAAACTTTATTTTGATTGTAATAAGAGGTACAGTTTCTTTTAACTTTAAATACTTTTAACTTTTCATTGAATTAAATCACATTATAATATAAAAAAAACCGTTTTTAATTATTCGGAATAATCTATAACTTGTGGGAAACCAAACACCACATTTATCGTAGTCAAATTGGATTCAATATACATATACATATATACATTCAGTTCATTATATTTTTGGAAAATTCATGAAGTTTTTTCGAAGAGTTCATTTGGTTTTAGAAATACAGACTCCTACACGGTTTCAAAGCACTCACCATTCATAATCGGTTCGACAAAAAATTGATTCAATTGTTCCATAAAGCATTATGACACCCCACATATTGTTGTGAGGTCGTCTTTTCATAAATTAGCCCTCAGCGCCGTCTATATTAAAACGTTAAAAAGTCAGCATTAGACAATGAATTCCTCACATTCGCCCGTTTTGCGCCTCGAATTCAGTATTTGTGTAAAGTTCTATTTCGATATCTTTAATCTTTATCAAAAAATCAATATATACTACGTGCCAATTTTCATCGAGTAGTTTTCTAGAGATAATTTTTTTCCCCAAAAGTGGGCTCAGCCGTGTTCTTTTATTCTTCACCCGAAAGTAAATGTTAACCTACCGGCTATGTTTAATAACATACTATGTTAAATACTGTGGTTAATCATCATTTCTGTTAGCCTAATTGTTAATTACTCTATCACTTCATCAAAAAATACTTCGAACCCCTATAAAGTTTACAATCCTTATCGTCAAATTTTTGCGAAATTTGTGAATAGAAAATAAAACCGTTTTCTACTTACTTGTTATAATTATCAATGGCGGTATGTGATTCTTACCGATAAAGCAATGGATTTATACGAACCCCCACAGATTAACAATGCAACCTGATACATACAAACAAAAACGCACTAACATAGACCCTTATAAAAAATGAATGCTTATCGGTCATAGATATGTGTGTGTATTAAACGATAAAGTTTTTATAACAGATTCAAAGGCATAAGTTAAATATTACTGAACTTAAATACGACAGTTATTGAGTATATAAACCGGTATACCTTTCGCCAAAAGACCAATAGTAGTATAATAAACGTTTGCAATGAAAGTGTTGGTGATTTTGGCATTTTGCGTTCTAGCAGGTATTTGAATTACCAATATACAAAGTATTAAAAGGAATATACATTCAGTAAGACTAATATAAAATCCCTTTTAGTCACTGCCGTTCCCGTTCCTGAGCAGGAGCGTGTTAACGGAGAGAATGGTTGGTATGTTCCTCAAGTTGATGGTTCGCTTGTTTGGGTCTCACGCGAAGAGGGCGAACAAATGCTAAATGAACTGGAGAAACAAGAAGAAATGCAAAGTCGTCTCTTACCGGTGCCAGTGACTTTCTACTTGTACACCAATAGAAATCCGTCCAAAGGACAAAAGATTACAGAAAGCTTCAAATCCATTACCAGTTCTGAATTCGATGCTGCAAACCCAACGAGGTATGATAAAAAGGGATTTAGTACACCTAAGTCAGTGATAATTGTTCTCAACCTTTAAATTCGACTACAGATTCGTCATTCACGGCTGGACTCAGAGCTATACCGCCGGTATGAATAAGGATATTCGTGCTGCCTGGTTGGGACGTGGCAAATACAATGTGATCGTTGTGGATTGGGAACGCGCACGTTCCGTTGATTACGCTTCCTCCGTTATAGCAGTACCCAAAGTGGGAGAAAAGGTTGCCAGTATGATCAACTATTTGGTCGATCAATTCGGTATGAGTTTGGATGAAACCGAAGTGATCGGTCACAGTTTGGGTGCTCATGTTGCCGGTTTTGCGGGTAAGAACACTAAAAATGGCTTACTTCACGCCATAGTCGGTTTGGACCCCGCCCTGCCACTGTTCAGTTACGACAAACCCAACAAACGTCTCAACTCGGATGATGCTCATTATGTCGAATCAATTCAGACCAACGGTGGTGAATTGGGTTTCCTTAAACCAATTGGTAAGGGCGCTTTCTACCCCAATGGTGGTAAGAGTCAACCTGGTTGTCCTTTGGATGTAACTGGTGCCTGCAGTCATGGCCGTTCATGTACTTACTACGCTGAGGCTATAGCTCGTGATGACTACCCCAGTATACGTTGTGGTGACTATCAAGAAGCAGTGAAGGATAAATGTGGCAGCTCTTACAGTGGTGTAAAAATGGGTGCAGTAACCAATTCTTATGTAGTGTCTGGTGAATATTATGTGCCCGTACGCAGCTCTTCCCCTCATGGATTTGGTCAAATTTGAATGCTTGTTGATTTGATATGTATCGTCTAAAGATATGTAGGACTAATAAAAATGAATATTCTTCAAAACAAGGTCCAAAAGTAAAATTTTTTGGTTGCAGATTTCTGGAATTATTTCCGGTTTTTTTCTAACATTCTGGGTGTTATGAGTAAAATTTTCTTTATTTCTTAATATTTTATTTAATTTATTTTTAATAATTTGAAACAACATAATTTTAAAATCTATTTTATTTTATCCTTTTTTATCTCGTTATCGTCTCCAATATATAGATTGCACAAACTGATTCCCAAATATAACAGTTAAATATCTGCGTAAATATGTATGTATGTTCATACTTTCATTAAATATTTGGTTTGAGTCAAATCTGTAGAATATTTTCAAATTAAAGACTCTTTGCATTGAAATTGACTTAGACCTGACATTAAAAGTGAAACGTTCAAGCAGAATTTCAGGCGCTATGGGGCGTGTAATAAAAATTGTATAAAATGTCTTATCTCTGCGTCGACAGTTATTATAATGTGTTGACACACATAAGGAGGCAGGGCATTTACTTTTTATCAGCCTGTTGCGAAAGCACTTTGCGGCGTGCTTACTTACCTATCGCCTTAAGTGAATTTCTATTCATACACATATAGTACATAAGTACGAATATTTATACTCTCGCAACAAAAGTTGCTAAAGAGAGTATTATAGTTTTGTTCACCTAACGGTTGTTTGTAAGTCCTAAAACTAAACGAGTTAGATATAGGGTTATATATACCAAAGTGATTAGGGTGACGAGTAAAGTTCAAATCCGGATGTCTGTCTGTCCGTCCGTCCGTCCGTCCGCCTGTCCGTCTGTCCGTCTGTCCGTCCGTGCAAGCTGTAACTTGAGTAAAAATTGAGATATCTTAATGAAACTTGGAACACGTGTTCCTTGGCACCATAAGAAGGTTAAGTTCGGCGGAATCGGACCACTGCCACGCCCACAAAATGGCGATAACCAAAAACACATAAAGAGCTATAACTAAGCCATAAATAAAGTTATGAAAATAAAATTTGGAACATAGGATCGCATTAGGGAGGGGCATATTTGAATGTAATCTTTTTGGAAAAGTGGGCGTGACCCCGCCCTCAAATTGGTTATATATATATATCTTGCAAACCAATAAAGCTATATAAACCAAACTTCCTGCAGTCATTTCTTTTCGCCGTTTCCTTATACAGTCCGAAAATGAGAGAAATCGGATAATAACCACGCCCACCTCCCATACAAAGGTTAGGTTGAAAATGACTAAAAGTGCGTTAACTCACTAACGAGAAACGTCAGAAACACAAAATTTCACAGAAATGATAGCAGAAGGAAGCTGCACTCAGATCTTTTTACAAAATGGGAAACGGGCGTGGCATCGCCCACTTATGGGTCAAAAACCATATCTCAGGAACTACTCGACAGATTTCAATGAAATTCGGTATATAATACTTTCTTGACACCCTGATGACATGTGTGGAAAATGGATGAAATCGGTTCACAACCACGACTACTTTCTTTATAACTCAATTTTGAATTCCATCGGAATCCTTCACTTTATAATATGTACATTAGGAACCAATGATGATAGCGAAATAAAACTTTACACAAATACAGTATATGATCTGTGGCATCACTTGTGAAAAAATTGTCGAAAACGGACTATAACTTTTCAAGGCCCCAGATATCGAACATGTTGAACTCAGCGCCTAAGGTTAAATTTTAACCGAAAATACGGGTAAATCTCTCAACGAATTTAATGTAATTCAGAGGAAATTGTTTTCTTCCAATAGTGTGTCTCTGTTCCAAAAATTATTAAAATCGGGTCACAATATCTCCTAGCTCCCATATACCTAATTAAAGGTTTTTCAAAAATTCGTTGGGCTTTATTACGCATATATGTATTGGTTAATATGTGATATATCTTAGCAAAATTAAGTGAGCGTATAGTATTGGATATAGTGTTCCTTGCTGGTGAAATTGAATGAAATCGGTTCAGGAATTACCTCAGCCCTCATACACTATATAGGACGATTTTCGTTATTCTATTAAACTTTATGCCGAATTTATGGGTAAATTTGTGCGTTATCTTAATACAATTTCTTCAATAAATTGCGAGAGCATAAAATGTTCGGTTACACCCGAACTTAGCCTTTCCTTACTTGTTACTTATACATCTGTGTATACAAACAAGACAGCCCTGCCAGCCAAAGGTGGTGAAAAAGCTGGTTAAACCGAAGTTTTTTAAACCCACAAAAGTGGTAAAAAAAGTGGTGAGTTTGCCATAGGCCAGCACAGCTGCTTGTGAGTTTTTTACCCCTATTCCCCTCACACGTACAACCCAAACGTGTGCGTTGGTGTTAGTAATTGAAGAAACATGAGGGGAAAGTGGTTAGGCCTGGCTGGCAGGGAGAGAGCATGCAGATACACATGTTGATAATGGTATGTGTATATGTTGCTATTGTGTTCTGCATTTAACTTAAACGTTTAGCAGTGTACCGTTACGAATTGTATATACGTCTGTGAACTGAAAGTCGCATGTGTAAATACTAAAAAAAATCATTTGTAAAATTCATAACTTTCTGTGGCTTACGCCTTGTGAATTTTGATGACTTTTTATACTTCTACAATTGTACATATACATACATATGCACATATATTTATCATTCATATACATATACATACATACAAATATTTGTATTCTACAAAGAAGAACAATATGGATGAGAATATCTTTAACAAAGGATATTTCCTTTAATACAAAAATATCTAACGCTTCTTAAAAAGGGAAACTTGAATGTGCTTTTGCTGTTTCAAATACTTTTCTTTATTCATATAACAATTAAATTTTTCCTCTTTGACACTCTTTGTGGAAAGCGGTTAGATAGATCAAAAGCTTATTCTAAATTTCGTCCGCATAGAAAATAATTGTTAAAATATATCAACTCTCTTCATTTTACAAACGAGAACAATATGTTCTTCGAGAAAACGATAAATAAACAAAAATAGGTCGGATTGTTTTGAACTTTCAGAGAGATCTCTGCGATGTTAATGAGATCATTATTATATGTATTTGGATGGATATATATATTTTTTCATAACTTTCGACTTACAAAAAATCTCGAAAGGTTATGTGCATTTAAAATTTAGCTGATGATATAATATTTTATATCTTCACAGTTCTGACCTGAAAATAATAAGTAGAATTAATCTAAACTATATTTATATTGTAAAGAAATTAAAAGTTAACGACATGGATTCCACACTTTACTCCGGAGTTCACCACAGTCATCTAAGTCTAATCTAAGTGGATTACCTGAAATGAACCACACTGAACCAAAACTTAGATGACATTATGGCATTGTCTCAGCAAATACTCGATATTATTTTATCCGAATTTAGTACATCACGCCTACTTAACATACATATAACCCCATATTATACCCTCCCTTTTATTTTATATTACCAATATTTATCACGAATAAAGACATCAAAATACATCTATCTAACTATCTAAAAATAGTCGAAATCTAAACATAAATTTTCAACCCCCAAATGCCGTATATGAAGACAACTGTGTTTACTGACTAACTTTTTCCATACATATCGGTAATTCTCCGGGATATCTTATCGAAATTCAAGAGTAACTTTTCTACATGATAATAAGCTCTAGCTCCAGATATACCTAATATGATGTTCCAATCTCCTCTGGTTAAAAAGACGGTAGTAGTAATTTCGGCGAACCAGACGAATTCTTGCAAAAATAAATAATAAAGAAGTCCGGGGGTATCGCATCAATAAGAATAGAAGAAAACTGAGCTCGAAGGCTTTCAATGCCTACAGATAATACTAATATCTGTATGAAAACCAACAAACCTATCTACGTCGGTATTTGCAGCTGCAGACGTCATAAATTGAATTTGGATATGAATGAGACAAAAAAAAAATAAATTACCACAAAGAAGCACACGCCGAATTTATTAATGTTTTATTAAGTGGAAAATTCATTTCCGAAGATATGGCCAAGCAAATTTGTCACACGAATACACACGAGTATGAAGAAATAAAGCAAGAAGCAATAAAAAATTAAAAGCAATCGCATTAGTGCGTATTCTAGATTGACTCACCGGCGTGCGCACTTGCAGTTTAGCAAACACACATCTAAAATAATAAGAAAATAAGTTGTAAAATGTGAAAAATTTAAAAGGAATAAACAAAGTGTTTACACAGACACACACTTCAAAATAATGGAAAAATAAAAGCACAACAACGCATCAATTCATAGACAAACCCGACTTTCCCAACACACACATATAAAGGAGCACAAAGTTCGCACTGCCAAATCCCCTCGGAGGGACGACAGCTCAGCTGAAAATGTATTTGACAGCAGCACTAAAATCTACGTCAAACTGTCGAAATATGTAGTCGAGCTTTCGCATTTTTCGTAATTGGCTGCGTGAGTAGCTGTGTGTGGATGCTGCTCGTCTTTGTTGCGTGAAATTTGGTGAAAGTCGCTTTACCTTTTTTAATATTTCGCACGAAAGCAATTTCCTTTCTTCTTTCAAAATGCTCACTCGCTGCCTTGGTCTATTTATATCCCCTGCATTAGTGTATCGTGTTTCAATTCTTTGTATGCGTTTATTGGGTTTATGGGTGCTCACAGGTTATATAGTGAAGGTGGGGTGGCTTTTAGGACAAATGAAAGAAGTGACTTATCCGAAGTCAACATAAGCATGCATACGTACATACATGCACATATGCCTCGAGTCTATTGGAGGGGATGAGAAGACAAATTTAAAATTGAAATCGAAAATAGCCTGTATATCATTGCGTAGCCCCACAAAAGTACCGTTAAAAAGCAATCGATTTATTCTAAACTTATAAGTTAATACTCTACTTAATATTATTGAAAAATAAATTATTGATTAGATCGTCAAAACTTTCTTAGGAGAAATAAAAATAAATTATCATTCCCATAAAATGGTTAATATTTGTAGCCTCTCGCAACATGTTGCACCGAGTATTATATAATAGTTTTGTACACCTAACGGTTGTTTGTGTCACCTAAAACTAAACGAGTCAGATATGGAGCTATATACTCCAAAGTAATCATGGTGACGAGTAGAATTGAAGTCCGAATGTCGGTCCGTCTGTCTGTGCAATCGATAACTTGAGTAAAAATTTAGTTATCTTAATAGAACTTGGTACACATTAAGATAACTACTCACTGGCACCCTGAGGATATTGATATTGCATATGCGATAAACGAAAACTATAATTAAGCTTTAAATAAAGTTTTGAAAGCAATATTTGATAAATAGGATCATATTAGAGATGGACATATTTAGATGAAATGTTTTTGGGAAAGAGGGGGTGGTTCCGTGGTCCTAATAGGTTTTATGTATATATCTCGCAAACCAATAAAGCTATATCAATAAAATTTTGTGGAGTAATTTACTTTAGCCATTTCATTATGCAGTCTAAAAACGGTGGAAATCAGGTTGTAACCACGAAAACTTCCCATAAAAAGGTTATGTTGAAAGCTAATAAAAATGCTCAAATTCAGTAAGGAAAAATACCAGAAATATTAAAATTCATATTAAAGATAGTACAGACTGTTTGCACTCAAATTTGAAATGGGCTCCGCCCACTTATGGGTCAAAAACCATAGCTCAAAATCTACTCAAACTATAATATTTTAACACAATTCGGTTCGCAATGTGATGAACGATATATCACTATCGTGAATTTTTTCACTGCGGTTAAAAAATCGGGTATAGCAACTGCGATCAATTTTTTAAATAGCAGTGAATTACAATCGCAATCCCAGTTCAACAATTTAAAATCACAGTGATTTAAAAATCACATCTCCATCACTAGTTCGTAACATTCCTTGGCATCCCATTGCTATAAATAGACATAATCGGGTCACAACCACGTCTAGTTTCATTATATCACTATTTTGAAGTTCTTCGAATTCGTTCACTTTACAATATATAATTTAAGCACCAGTGAAAATATCGGAACAAAACTTTGTAGAAATAGTGAATTTCTAGTAGCACATCGCCCTTCGAAAAATAGTCGAAATCGGGCTATATCTTTTCTAGCCATCTTATATCGAACATAAGGACCTAAGTGGTTGTAGCTAATGTTTGCCGAAAATATCGGAAAGTCTATCGGGGATTCCAAAGGAATTCAATGAAATGTGTTGCTTATAATAGTGTCGCTGTGTCGAAAATAGACAAAATCTAGTCAATATTTCCTCTGGTACCCATATATGTACCTCATATTCGGATTTTCAAACTTCCGGTGGTTTATACCGTATTTTTCGGTTAATATGTGAGATGTAGGTATTTTTGGTAGACTTGCCTGTTGTTAGTTCACATTGACATTGATTGATTCTTGACATACATTTGATATTACAATAAGCATATCACTTGGTTTGCCTTCAATATTAACCTAACCTAATATTGAACACTTAAATGATTTGTTATTTTTTTTAATGAACATATTTCTGAAAAAAATGGCTGAGATTATTGTTATACTTACATATATTCATTGATTGTTTCTATTTCAATAAAATATTTTATAATACGTCTAAGTCTCATTTCACGGTCAAATGTGTATGCCTTGAAGACTTTGAACGTTTCCTAGAACTATTTGTATTCAGTTTATTTCAACTTTATCAAAGGATACTCAAAATTAATTAAGTTATTCGCAAATTTCTAACATACCTGGAAACTCCCACATATATATGTATATCTCAAGTATTTATTATATACGTACTAGTTGTAGTTACTAGAAATATATGGTGGGTTTGTCAGTATACAAGTGAGTCTTCTTCTTGTGTTCATAGTGTTACCATACCATACATTTTCAAGTGTAGACTTACAACAACACATACACACATATGCACACATTCGAGTATATACATACAAGAAGTATGTTTGCGTGTTTGTGTTAGCCACAGTTTGTTTGTTATTTACTAATTTGATATGGAGTCAACTAACGTCCCAGCTGTCACACAGCCAATCAACCTGGTAGACAACGTTTGTGCACTCAAACGCCCCCTGGGGACGAATTCTACCGACTGCCGTGTGTTTACGTATGTGAAATATTTGGGTTGCCTATTTATTAACACTAAATAAGATGTAGACGCTCGTTTAATGTTGCAAGAAATGCGAAAAGGTTGCATAGCTGGTTTAAGGTATAATAATGTAAGATCCGCTTACTGCGGTCAAAATTACGAGCAGTCAATTTTGTGGAAGATTTAGTTTAAAGAATGTGCATATGTGAGGGACTGTATGCTTTTGTTAAGCTAGATATTAACGCTTTAAATGAAAACTGCAATTTAAGAGGTGGTAAACTTTAGAAAATCTATATAAAAAATTTGTATAGTATGTAAACATAATTATTCTGTATATATTTGAAAATGTAAGCGTATATAATTTATATGTATATATCTAATATAAATTATATACGCTTACATTTTCAAACTTGCTTAGCTTTTAATTTATTTGACTGTATGGTGCAGTTAGTCAAACGTAAATCTGCCATACATTTCCTCCTACCCTCTATTTCTATCAGGCTACTTAATTAATTCAATAAAGCTTCTTAAATGACCATTAGTTATAGCCGGGCGCCAAAAAGTATGCAATAGCTTGGGTAATAAACTCACTAGTCACACAATAAATTGTTGCTAACACTCTGTACCGGCTAAAGGTAATAAATAATGCACAAAAGTATGCAACGGTATTATTACGAGTTCATAACGGTAGTCGAGTTGTTGAAAGTAGCAGCAAAGCGATTAACCACAATGGTGTGTCCAAGGTGAATTAAGTTATGTGCCGAAGTTACAAATACATAAATCGAATTTGAGGAGCAGAATTGTAATACAACGGTAATATGACCAAAATAATATATTAGAGAGGTAGAATATATAAACATAATATGTAGATGTATGTAATCATTTTTTATACAAGTATGTTCGCAACAACAATCAAAATAGACAGAGATTTATGCAAATGAAATTGAAGATTGCCGAGATAATTGATTTTGCGCTGTCGTCGTTGCGTTACTTGTTGATGCTCGGATCTCTATTTTCACTCTGAAGTGAAAATGAAAGTTTAAATGTTTAATTTTTTTGATTTTTTCATTCTCTTGATAAAGCGAGAAGCCACTATATAATGTTCTTCCTTATTATTCTTCGAAATCGAATCCACCGCAATTATGCAACGGCACACGTTTGGTCCTCAGTGAGATCACTGGCAATATTATTTAAGTAACAATTTTGACTGGAAAATTTAAAGGAAAACAGATCCAGATTGCCAAATTTCCAATGATACCGTCAAAATCTATGATACGCTTCAGAAGGCTTTAGTTTCTAATTCGTTTAACATTCAAACGCTATAAATACTATGTATCAAATTCAAAAAAATGAGCATTTGGGTCCAGAATCCCTGTTTTTTCCATTGTCAAAATAGAGAATGTTGCATTCTCACGTGTAGGAAAGCATAGCTGGAGGTAAGATAACCAACAATATTGTTCCACCATTAGTGCTGAATTGAAAATGTTTCTAATTCAAAATATTAAAAATTACAGTTAAGAGTAAATTGTTAACATTTATAAAATGAAATGTTATCTAATAATTAGTATTAATATTGACAAGCCGTCTATAACGTGTTTATTATTTCATTATTTTATTCGTCAATAATATTTTGATTATAACAAATACATTGGAACTTCCATAACTCGAACTTCTCGAACTCGAAGATCTCTCTAACTCGAACACTTGAATTGGCAATTGCGTTTAGAAGCCAAATTTCATACAAATTTCCTTCCACAACTCGAATTTCTATAACTCGAAGTTTTCCATAACTCGAACGTTTGAAGAGGCAATAGATGTCAACTTTCATACAAATCTCCTTCCATAAATCGAACTTTTTGGTCAGGACATAATACAAAATTTAAAATTTTACTGTCGAGGCAGAATTTTAAAAGAGTCCCTCTATATTGTACGGAGGCAAACAAAAAATATAATATGACACATATGGATTGCATAAATCATCTAACAAAGGCATGGGATATAGACGTCAAGAGCCAAACCAAAGCAAAATGCAAAAAACAAAATTACAGAATACATATTTTAACGTATGTCCATCAAAATTTTGCGAAGTAAATAAATAAAACTGTGTATAAAACTATATTTTACAGCTTTTTGAAAAATGTATGTTTTAATGAAAATATCTATTACTCGAAGTTACTCTAACTCGAAGTTTTTTTGTGCATTATGGTGATTCGAGTTAGAGAAGTTCCACTGTAGTTAACTAGAATATAAATTTAAAGAATACCTTATCCACAGCAACGCGTGGACGGGTCTACTTGTAAGGAATAATATTATAATCAGAATTACAAATTCTACAGATAGGACGAATCTCATATTTGACATAAAGGATTAACAGCATATACGAGTATAAACCGATTTCGATCATTTATAAAATGATCTTTGCCATATATCATTGTTGTCTATTTATTTCAATACTTTTGTTGACAATTAGCTGTGTAATGTAAGGGTAATACTCTAATGAAAATCATATTCTGTGAAAAGTGATCGTAATATTCGATCGTATTAACACATGACAAGGACCAAATAGTTTATTAAACAATATACTCTTTGATAAGAAATTTTCTCTATAACTAGGCGGCGGCGCGCCCACTTTCCAATTTTGAAACTAGTCCATCTATGAATCTTCTTATATTATAATCCTTACGCCATTATTTAGGCGTGACTATAGTCCGGCATTACCCATCTATAATATTAAGCTCATTCGCGAAACAAGACTTCACAGTTCGACATCCAAATTTTTACTCAAGTTATAGTTGGTATAGGTAGAGTTTCGAATAAGTCCTTGTAAAGTAGAAAATAAAATAATAATTTGACTAAAAAATGTGGGGTAGTATTTAAATAACCCTTGTCAATTCACAGTCTTTTTTATACTGTTCGGCTAAGTCATCAACCCACCCAAATCCCATACTGCTTGATTTCTTGATAACATATATGTATGCCAGTCATGATGATTCATTTCGCATTCGCATCCTCACGCAATCCTTATATATTCGCACATTCTTGCAACGCACTTCAACATTTACGAGATTTGTATGAGCTCTATATATACATATACACATAAGTGGGTGCGAAAAGTGGGAAATTGTTAGACATTCCGATATTTATGACCATTTAAACCCATTGCCATGCACGATTGGCAATTTTTCATATTAAACATATATTTATAGCGCCTACAATTGACTGTGCTTGTAATAATAATAAATCTTTGCTAATTGCAGGTGTCAAGGCCGACTCACTTATAAATGTGTGTGTGCGTGGGTGCGGAACAATAAATCATAGAGAAATTCAACTTAAAGGACTGTGGAACCGAATTCAATTTTACTGCCGTAAGCAAAAGGCGAAGGCAAAAATGCAAGTGTCGAAAGGAGCAGCAAATTTTGTCTGCCGTCGATGAATGGCAAAGTCAACCAGCGGAAACTGTAATTGTGATGCGGTAACTAACCCAAATTACCAACAGGAATTGCCACAACACAGACGAAACGTATACACAAACTTTTCGGAGCAACGGCAAAGTGTGGCAAGTACACAGGCAGTCGTGCATACAATTGCATTCGCATACATTCACATACGAGTGGTTGAAAAGTTAACGAGTTGTTTATTGTTGCAATAACGTAAGGGTGTGTGTGCAGTAAGTTGGCTTTTCAAAGTTTGCGAACAAAATGAAAGAAATAAATGAGCAAATCAACAAAGCGATGTGAGCAGTAGCAGTGCTGAGTGTTTGCGGCTTTTGTCACATTCAAGTGTTGTGGTTGTGTCAAATAACTCGCTGAGCGTGCAGAAGGTGCACCATTTCTACGAAAGTGGCAGCAAGAAACCTGTGTTGCAAGTTGTGTGACAGCCATCAACTTAATGATATGCAATAGTTGTCAGAGTATGACAGCAGTCAAGACTCGCTTAAGTACGCTACCAACAAAGACACGTTAAAGTCGCAATCTTTCGGCTAAGGCATGTGGCAAGAACAACACATAATAAAATATACACACATACAAGTAATTGCGCTTATAAATTCTACTTAACCTTATATAAGTGGCAACTCCCCGGGCAACCGTAAATTACGAGCGCTGGGTCACTGTGGCATGAAATTTAATAACGACAACGGCAACAAGGAGTCTTAAACAAAGGTGTCTTTGTACTATAACAAACAAATACACACACAAACGCAAGCACAACATGGAGCATTTTATGCGCGAATTTGCGATGCGCAGCATCCTGCCACATCTGCACAACTCCGGCGGTTCACTGCAACGGTACGTGCGCTATGTGCTGGAGGAAGCTGTCGCTACTACGTCCAGCAACAGCAACAGCAACACAGGCAGCAACAGCGGTGTTGGTGGCCACAACGACAGCCTACTCGCCGGCCTAACCACAGACAGCGCTGAGAGCACCAAGAGCGGCAGTGACTATTACTTTATTACATCGGCATCCGCACAGCAATTGCTCAACGACAGCGAAAGTGTGGTGGCAACGACCGCCGCAACATCCGCTGAGCTGGTGGCACACCCGCCGCACGCCTACAACGCAAGCAGTTATGCCACCGATAGCCCGCCGGCGCTGGTCTTATCATCGCTTACCGTCACTATGAAGAGTATTGCCGATTTTACGACGACCACGACAACAGCTGCGTTGGCCGCAACGACGGCGGCGGCAGGCGAGCTGAATGCAACCACCGATATGTGTGATGACTCAGGCGATGTGTCGGCGCTGTCGACGGTCTACTTCAAGACCATCGTCTATTTGTTGTACATTCCGATATTTATATTCGCACTGTTGGGCAATGGCACTGTGTGCTATATTGTGCAGGCGACGCCACGCATGCGTACCGTTACCAATTATTTTATAGCCAATCTGGCGGTGGGCGATATATTGATGTCACTCTTCTGTGTGCCGTTTTCCTTTGTTTCCATTTTCATTTTGAAACATTGGCCTTTCGGCACGGTGCTGTGCAATTTGGTGAATTACTCACAGGCGGTGTCGGTGCTGGTGAGCGCGTACACACTGGTCGCCATTAGTATTGATCGTTATTTGGCGATTATGCGGCCATTGCGACCGCGCATAACAAAAAGGTGAGCTGAGAGTATTTAAGATATTTTATGTAGGCATTAGTGTACATATGTACATATGTTATTATTATTTATTATGATACATTTAATATTATAAACTGATTTATTTTAATCACAAAGCTAATGTAATGTTGAATATAAAATAAAATAAAACTAAAAGTGGATGAAAGGCGGCAAAGGCTCTAATGCAATTGATATTTGCATGCATGGATGTTTTGATGCGTAGTTAAAAGACCTAGAGAAATGCAGGTTTTTCCTCATAAAAATATTATGGAACGTAGAGCAGCGTGTCCTAGCCAGAAACTACTACTACTACTGTTGGGGCTTACAGCTTCATAGTATCTCAAAACGGCTTAACCATATGGATTGAAACTTGTTGGATGCACTTAAACACATTGAACCGTCTATTATTATTCAAAAATCCAGCAACTTCGGTTTTTTTTCTAGAAAAAAAATTAAAACAAGCAAGTTCGGGTGTCACCGAACATTTTATACCATCGCAATTCATTTATTTAAATTTATTAATATAACAAACAATTTGACTCACATATTTGGCATATATTTATATGGTATAAAGTCCATTGAAAGTTTGAAAACCCTAATATTAAGTATATGGGAGATACTTCATCTATCTGACCCGATTTCACTCATTGTTGGCACGGAGACATATTATTAGAAGAAACATATTCCCTCAAAATTTCATCAAAATATGTGAGAGACTTAACTATAATTTCAGTAAAAAATTTGTTAGAAGTACTGAGATCCTCATATTCGATATAAAGGGCCTTAAAAACTGCCAATTTCGACGATTTTTAGAAGGGCGATGCCACTCTTTGAATACAGTAGTTTTGCAAAATTCCTAGTCGATATTTTCACTAGTACTAACTTTATGCCATCGTATAAATCGTACAGCTCATCGTTCCATCGTCTGCGGTATTCGCCGTTGCCAATGTTCAGAGGACCATAAATCTTGCGCAAAACCTTTCTCTCGAAAACCCCAATAGTCGTCTCATCTGATGTTGCGCCATACATCAGGACGGAAATAATAAGCGACTTGTAGAGTTTGATTTTGATTCGTCGAGAGAGGACTTTACTTTTCAATTGCCTACTCAGTCCAAAGTAGCACCTGTTGGCAAGAGTGATTCTGCGTTGGATTTCAAGGCTGAAATTGTTGGTATTATTAACGCTTGTTCCCAAGTAGACGAAACTATCTACTACTTCAAAGTTATGACTGTCAACAGTGACGTGTGAGCCAAGACGCGAAGGCTGTTTGTTTGATGACATGAGATATTTCGTCTTGTCCTCATTCACCACCAGACCCATACGCTTCGCTTCTTTATCTAGTCTGGAAAACCCAGATCAATCGGCGCGGTTGTTGCTTCCGATGATATCAATATCATCGGCATACGCCAGCAGCTGTACACTCTTGTAGAAGATCGTATTATTTTTTCCAACATCAAGTTAGAGAAGACACACGATAGTGATTCACCCTGTCTGAAGCCTCGTTTGGTATTGAACGGCTCGGAGAGGTCCTTCCCGATCCTGACGGAGCTTTTGGTGTTGCTCAACGTCAGTTTACACAGCCGTATTAGTTTTGCAGGGGTACCAAATTCAGACATCCCGGCATAGAAGCAACTCCTTTTCGTGATATCGAAGGCAGCTTTAAAATCGATGATAAGGTGGTGAATGTCCATTCTTCTCTCTCGGATCTTTTCTAAGATTTGGCGCTTAGAGAATATCTGGTCCATTGTGGATTTTCCATAATTAATAATAGCGTTTCCAGAAATCTAAATTTCAATGGATTTTGGAGGTTAACTTCCAAAAATTGAGAATACACTTTTTGTCATTCTCTTCATTAAATCTCTCAATCTTGCAGCGTAATTTGCAGTAGGTAAACTCAATTAGAGTATTATAAACTGTAGTGTTAAGTCTTTCCCTTCTAAACTCAATTGTTATATGCCCGTCGGAAACGATCTTGATCAGATAAGCTATCTTTTGTTATGACTTCAATATTAATCCTGTTGGGTTTCTACTGTTAAACCGAAATGTATTAATTTTCTTTGTTTATTTTCTGCTTAATAACCTTAAAATGTCTTTGCACCAACATTATGTTGCTTAATATTTAATTAAAAGGACTTATCCGCAAAAGTGCGAATAAAAAATAAATGAAAAAGCAAAAATTACTGCAATTTTTCACACACACATACACAGTCCTCGCAGAGAACGCAATTTTTATAATTTTAATTTATTTGTTCCTTTGCCAGAAGCCGTCACGTGCACACCAACAGCCGTCTGCTAGGTGACGCGTAAACCCATAATAAAACTCAAAATTAAATTATTTCACTTTACATTGTTGTACTGGCAGTATTAAGTATTTATAACAACGAGCAGACGGGGGCTAGTAAATAAAAAAAAATCGCATGGCAGTACTACTACTGGATGTGAGAGAGAGACAGAGAAAGGGACCAGTGTGTGGGCAGGAAAGCAGGCTAATTGGCAGCGAGCTCGTTGAAAAACAATTGCGACAGACTGTACCTACAACTGCACATTGTTTGATTCTTGCAACCGTCAGGTAATAAAAATTTCATATTGACACGTCTCCCAGCTGAATGTTGTTTGTTTTTCTTTACCGTCTGGATTTGAGCGCATAACAAAGATTTATGGAGAAGTGAAACTACAAGAGGCGCAAATATTTACAGCAAAACAAAAGAAAAGAAGTAGAAAACAAACTTGCCGCCAGTTAATACACAACACACTGTTACGAAGGTTACTCATACGCCATGGCGCGTTCGCTAAGCGCCTACGTGCCGTATACTTAAGCAAGCGATACTAAACATTTCAATGCGTACTTTGCAGCGATATTTATGCAATCAGCCGTAAAGCGCATATAGATCAAGTTCTTGCACTTAGCCGCACCCATTCGTATGTAGATATGTATATGTAAGCTCAAAAAGA
The DNA here is from genome assembly GCA_031772095.1 of Zeugodacus tau. Lineage (NCBI taxonomy): Eukaryota > Metazoa > Arthropoda > Insecta > Diptera > Tephritidae > Zeugodacus > Zeugodacus tau. Next base: position 53,752,762 of record CM062649.1, on the reverse strand, counting down.
GAAAAAAAACTTAAAGCAGTGTAGCAAGCACGCAAGCATATGCCGTCCACCTGCAGCCAGGTGATGTCGTGTATAAACTTTAACTTTTATGAGCGCATAAACCGAATCTACTTATATTTGCATGCATATGTGTGCTTGCGTGACTGTATTCATGTTAGCGGTTTATTCCTTTGCTGCTCCTCTAACAGCTTACTTCCATAATATTCGTTTGAGCTTATCGTCCTTTGACATTTATTATAGAAGCATGTATATTATGTACATCGTTATGTGTAAGCGTATGCGCACGAACTGTTGGAATATCATGGCTCAATGATTTTAACTAGCAGTAGCAAAGAATTCATGAAATTCCTTTGTAATTGCTCTAAGTGAAAACTACAATTTAAGCTTAGACAGGGTTCATGTTATGTGTACACAAAAATTTAATTAAAGCAAAGCTTGATATTGCTATGTCCTTGCCATATAAGGTTAAAGCTTCGAAAAATGTCGGTCATCATATGTTGACGAAGATAGACATTTCTACCGAAAAGCTATAAAAGATTACAACAAGTTGCGATTTTTTGGAAAAGTAAACATGGCACTGATCCATGGCATCCCATTGATTTTATAGAAATTCAGAGGAAATCCTTTTTTAATAATAAAATGCGCTAGAATTTTCAAACCTTCAGTTGACTTTATCGGTTAATATATGAGATATCTAAGCAAAATTCAGTGAATGTATTATATAATCATGAATATAATGTATCTTGGCGAAACTAGTTTAAATCGGACCAAGAATGCGCTTGAATAATCAAGACTTTTTGTAGTCCCATTGAGCTTTGCACGCGACAAAAGTATATATACCGTGGCAATATTTGTGCGCGCAGTTTCTGTATGCAAATACTTTTTTTTATAAATATCAAGAAATGAAATTGGAATTATAAAATAATTTTAATCTGAGTAAAGTGTTTTTTTTGTCAATACAAAAAAGGATTTTATTTAAAGAAATAACAAACTTTGCAGAAATAAGCTTTGACTTGTGGAAATTTATAGTTCAGGATCATTTAAAAGGACTGAGGTAAAACAAAATCGCAGGATAATATTCTAGGAGCAAGGCTACAATCCAAAAACTAATAAAAATACATGCAAAATGATGGATTAGAGAACCCGCCAAGATCAGGTCGTCCAAGGGCAACCAATGCTCGCGAAGAGTCTAAAACAGACATGTGGAGAAATGAAGAAAGTTCCGACTATTTTAGCCCGATTTATTCGGCAGAACTTTCAGATTCCAGCCACTACAAAATCTAAATCAGCAAGCATAACTTGAAGGCATGATTAGAATTTGAAAAAATGCATGAATTATCAAATGTAGTGAGATATTTAATATCCATAAAAAATTTGTGGACAGAATTATCTTTGGTTTGATAAACAAATAATCTTAAAATAACTAAAGAATTAAATATAAATTAATGCTGATTTACTACCAAAGTCGTTTCATTATCTATTAATTATTACACAGCCACAAAAAAAAATGGTTTGATATGACCTGAGGATTTTACTAAGTGTATGATACGTTTTTGGGGTCGCTGAATCCGAGGTCCATTTAACCCCATTAGAACAGGGTTTTGAAATAACCCCAGAATTCCAAAATGGCGGACAGCAATTTTTATAATACATCGGATTCGCTTGAAAGTCGCCACTCGGGGTTATCGGGGTCGCTAATTACGTATCCGTTGTCGGTTTTCAAAATGCCGCATGAAATATTGAGAATTTTTAAAATGTGTCCACCATATTAGTTCGCAATTTTGAATTATTGAAAATTAATGTCAAGTTCGTACTCAGCGAACCCGAGAACCCCCGGGTAACGAGACTCCGATGAATTTTTCAAAATACGTCCGCTATTGCCGAGCAAGGTGTTTTAAAGGGTAGGGTGGGTTTCAGAGGCTGAAAATAAGTGTATTTTTACATTTTTTATAGATAGACGTATGTAATTGAAGTAGAAATCGTTTATCCGATTATAGCCGATCGATAATAGCGCGTCATACTTCTCTCTTCCTCGCAATCCGGCGCCAGTTAGAAATCCCAAGTGTAACCAGGTCACTCTTCACCTGGTATTTCCAACGGAGTGGAGGACATGGGAGGCAAGACGCGAGTGCTGCTAGAAGATATTTCGTCTTGTCCTCACTCACCTCCAGATTGCACCTTCTTTATTTAGCTCTGCAGCTCGTAATATTTTTTCAAATCTGAAGTATCGTTTGGTATTGAACGGCTCGGTCCCGATCCTGACGGAGCTTTTGGTGGTGCTCAACGTCAGCTTACACATCCGTATTAGTTTTGCGGGGAACTCAAATTCAGACATAGCGGCATAATGGCAATAAAAAGCCTCCTTTTCGCCCTATTAAAAGCAGCTTTGAAATCGACAAAGAGATGGTGAGTGTCGATTCTCTTTTCACGGGTCTTGTCCAAGATTTGGTGCATGGTGAATATCTGGTCAGTTGTGGATTTTCCAGATCTAAAACCACGCTGTTAAATCAGTTTGTTGACGGTGGTTTTAGTCTTTCACACAGTACGCTTATACGTGATATTTAGGATGCTTATCCCTCGGTTATGGTTTTTATGGACCTAATTATAGATTTTTCAAAATTATATTGGGTTTTATACATTGAAAATCGGTTAATATGTGATATAATGAACCTTGGTGGTGAAAATGATTGAAATCGGTTCAAGAACTACCTCAGCCCTCAATACTATATATGATGATTTTTGTCATTCTAGTGGACTTTATGCCGAATATACGGGTCAAATTGTGTTGTCTTAGTAAAATTTATTGATGAAATTGCGAGAGTATAGAATGTTCTATTACACTCGAACTTAACCCTTCCGTACTTTATTTTAGATTTTTTTAGGCAAAAAATAAATTTCTTCGAACAATAATTGAATATTATTTTTCCTACAAAAGTGAATAGTGGAGGGAACAAAACGAAATGAGCAGAAAATTCGAAAGCTCCATCAAATCTATTTAAGCATGAAATTAACAGAGGATCTGTCAGTATTACCCATACAATCGCATATATATGTGTAAAACAAATATATGAAATTCAGCAGAAGCAGTGCGAAAAAGTATTTGCTAACTAAATAATGGCATTAATTGGGTATCACTTTACAAAGCTATCGAAAATGTGCAGAAAGTTCAACGAAGCACGTAAAGCAACGCAAACAATATGAGAAATACGAAAATTATTCGTTAGCAAATTCGGCGTTAATTTATTGGTATTCTTTGCCGCAGATATGCCATTTATTTGTGTACGCAAACATTTTCGTGAATTTCTCTTGAAGCCGCAATACATCAGCCAAATGGCAGAAGCTCACACGCGACGCACTCAAGTGTGTAACGCATCCAAGTGCTTCCTGTGGTGGCGCCACCGCGTAGTGGCAACTTTGCCAACGTCAACGTGCCTATCAAAACCAACAAAAAAAAAACGCAAAAATAGCAACAAATATGCAGACAAGTGTGTGTTTGTTGTTTGTTACGCATACACATACACGCGCAAGCTATTTGCCTTTGCGGCGCTTGAGGCGTAACACAAATTTACCCAGCAACTTAATATTTTGTTTTACGGCTGAATGCAGCTTAATGGTACTTTAGCATAGCATGGATGGCGTGGCATAGCACAGCGTAGTCTTACAGTTTAGTACAAACAACTCATGTACATACATGTGTGTGAGCGCCCACATACGTCAGCCAGCAAGCGCGCACGCAAAGCCAACAGTAGTTTGGTAGACCAAGCGACAAATAGGCAAACATTTGTGCTGACAAGCTGACAATCAAGCAGCGCTTTAAGCAGTTAGTCAAGCACTCAGGCATGTCAACCGCACAGTGAATCACACACACACACACACACACTCATATTGGTTCGTCAAACTATTGCAAACGATTCGTTACTATGCAAGTCATCGGCTGGTCAAGTTAAGTCATCAATATAAATATTTAAGAAAACGCTCTAAATTAAATATTTGCCAATTTTCTTTGGCTTAGTGGGGGGCGTCCTACACCCGTGCTAGGCAGGCGTAAGTGAGCGCTTTATGTTTACTAATGTGATGCGCGTGTTCATACGACTGTGTCTGTATGAGTGAGTAATACGAGTATGTTCAATTAGAAGATACCGTTACGTACATATGTGCTTCAATATTTCGTCAAGCGATTAAACATTTGTGAGCCAACAGTTAGCTGCGCCCTTATTAGCAATGCAAATAGTCAATTAATTAGTGCTTGCGTTATTAATACTTCTCACTAATAAATAAATAGAATTCATTTATGTCACCACTTAATCGTTATGACAATGATGGTAGCGGTGCGTTAACAAAATGGTGGAGTTTTTGCTTTGTATGCGAATCCAATTGATTGTGATATGAAGAGTTCTAGGGATGTTTCTTCAATAAAACTTACTTTATAACTTTAGTAAATATAGATTTTTGATTAATTTAAGCGAAACCAATCCCTAAAATTTATATTATCATTATCAAGATCTTGTTTTATAACGTCTATTTCACTTAATATCAAATGAATAGTCCAATATTTATATTGACTTTGCTTGCAAATCAGGAATATTTATGCAGTTTACTCTCTAAGTTTTGGTAGAGCTTTACTGTGGATAGCTATATGCCGAAATCACAAAGTAATATTTTCCAGTTGTTTTGAACAAGCGATATCATTTATCCATATGTCTATCTGATCTCCGATTTAAATTCATAAATAAACTTTACTAGAATACAATGATAGTTTAATGACATTTTATCCAATTGTTCTCATGATATTGGTTTCAAAGTGACCCAGCTCTTGATTTTAGGCTGGTTGTTATTCGGGGACAACTTTTCCGAAAAGTATCGAAAACAGTACCATCTGCGTCCGAACATTTTATACTTTCGCAATTTATTGATGTAATTTTATTAAGATAACACACAATTTGACCCATAAATTCGGCATAAAGTTTAATAGAATAACGAAAATCATCATATATGGCATATGAGGGCTGATGTAATTCCTAAAGCAATTTCACTCATTTTCCCCACCAAGCTACTCTATATACAAGACTATATGCTTAATTAATTTTGCTAAGATATCTCACATATATATGCGGAATAAAGCCCGCACACAATTAGGAGACAAATATTTCCTCAGAATTAAATAAAAATATCTGAAAGATTTGCCGATATTTTCGGCTAAAAATTAGCCTTGGGCACTGAGTTCTTCATATAGATATCCCGGGCCTTGAAAAGTTATAGTCCGATTTCGAAATTTTTTCCATAAGTGAAGCCACAAATGATATACAGTATTTGTGTAAATTTTATTCCACTATCTTTATCGGTTCCTTATGTATATATTTAAATCAGATGGAATTCAAAATTGGATGGAATTTTGTAGGCGTGTCAGTGGACCGATTTTTCCCATCTTCGAAAACAACCTTCTCACGGTGCCAAGGAATATGTGTTCCAAGTTTCATTAAGATATCTCACTTTTTACTCAAGTTATCGCTTGCACGGCCAAACGGACAGACAGACGGATGGACAGACATCCGGATTTCAACTTCACTCATCATCCTGATCATTTACATATTCCATATCTAACTCTGTTATTTCTGGGTGATACAAACAACCGTTATGTGAACAAAACTATATTACTCTGTGCAACATGTTGCGAGAGTATAATTATTTGGTCTCTAAGCATTGAGCGAATTTCGAGATCATAATTAGGAAAATCACTTTTCACTCATGTTGTATATGGATATTAAATCGGTTGCATCCTTCTTTTTGCCTTTTTATTTTAACTAAATTATTGTCATTGTTGGAGTAATATAATAATACGAATGAACATATATCGTCGTTAAAGACTATTAACTAATTACAACTTTGGGAACAACAAACGAAACAGTTGACCGATTTTACATGTTAAGCATGCAAAATGCCGTTAAGGTCATAAATCGTTTTGCTTAAAAACTGAGTTAAAATACTGACTTTGAGCTCAATCAGGACTAAAATTCACGGTTTATGCATGAAACTCACTGACTGCCACAGCACTAGTTCACCGCATGTGTCACCAAATATCTCATAAATATTATACGCTATAATCTTAACTTAACATAATAACGTAATGCACACAATACCAGATTATATTAAATTTGTTGGACAACAAAAAATCTGTTCCTTTTTATGCATTAGTAGGTACAATTTGAAGAAGTTTTCTGATTAACTTTCAGCAAAAACTTTCTTGTCTACTTCTTTTATCGCTTGGTCTCCTGTACATACCAGTCATACTCACACAACAACTCGTGACCTACATGTATACAACCACAAAAACATTGCTGGACAAATGAGCTAAATGTAAACAGATGTGGTATAGATATAACGAACGAAGGCTAAGCTCCTAGTTTCCGCAATTATTTATTTTCGCATGTATTCATGTCCTTGTACTGATAAATACGAGACTCATATGTACAAATTATCTATGGTATATAATCGTATATAGTGCAACTTTTTGCTGACAAAATGAATTCATGAAATTAGTTTTTTATAAGGGCGGTTGTGCAATGGTCTGCCGAAGGAAGTGGATGTTATGAGCATGTGATTGTTCGCTCAAAAAGTTCGCATAAGAAAAGAAGTGAAGTAGTCTTGTATACTTTTTAAAAAGATATAATAGTATAAAGTGAAGTATTATTGAAAGCGTTCATCTGAAAGTAGAAACTACATCCCTTGTTAATTACAATTAAACCACCAATTTATTAAAATGTAGTAAGCACTTTAGATGAAGAAAAGTGGCAAGGTTCGGACAGTCTTTGCTTTCGCTTTCACGAATCCTTGGAATCTGTTTCTACAAGAATATTCTGTAATCAGGCTTTAAAAGAATGCTCACTGGAAAGAATACCTTATTGTTCAGACTGGTAAATCACTGCCCTAACTGAAGCTAACTACGTTGAATAATAAAATGAAATGCTATCAAATTAATATATTTTTCATATAGTGAAACGAACCTTTCAAATTGCTTGGGATATGATTAAAGACACAAATAGCTTCTAATATAAGATCTCTAATAATATAAAGGTGACATGGAGCTTAAGTTGCAAGTCCTGTTCATCTTTCTTCCCCAGGTATACGTAAACTAGATCTATATGAACTAGTTTCTTAATATATTATGTATATTCCAATTACGTTTTAGTAAAGTGTGGACAGGGATATTTTATGAAAAAAGTCTCTAAAGAAGGCAGTGACTACACAAGAGGGTGTTGAGTCGAAAACCTGAATAAAGTCTTAAAAAAACTATTTTCCTTTGCACTCACCCACGAATAAGCATGCTTTAATATTAATTTCAAATAAAAAACCGCTCTTATCAACCAAGCAAAGATATAGTAGGTATATTTTTACATACATAAATTATTTATACAGTTCATAAATGATGTACGTCGGGCATGTGACTATAACAAATAGGTTAGACTACTATGTACACACGCAAAAAGGAAGCACCCCACATACCTCCACACCTTAGTGCTAATACATATGAGGGGAATTAATTGTTGCGCACAATAGCGAAGAGACGCAATAACAAAAAAGCTCAGTGACCTCAATGAAGTCTACTTAAAGTGGCGCAACAAATGCTAGTGGGAGTTTCATTATGCGCATATAAACATAAATTACACTTACACACATATGAGCATATCCAACGGCGCGTTTACCTTCATACATATGTGCTTATGAATAAACTATGAGGCAGTAGCCGAGACATATGCTCAGCCAGCTTTTGTGTCATAAATTTCGTCTGCGTTTTTGTTTGCGCATAACAGCCAGCATTCTGTGAGCTTATCATAAAGAAATGAAGTATTAGCATAATTCTCTAATAGTTGTAGTCAAATATTTAGGTCGGAGTTCCGTTACGCACGGGGGTAGAAAAGTAAATAACAAGGACTACTAATGTCAACGTAGAGTTAAACAACTTGAGCATTCAGTTAAATGTCTCTGTTTAGCCTTAAATTGTGTCGCAGGAAGGCATATGTGAGTCTATAACATAACAAGAAAGCAGGTAATATGAGGGTCTTTAACGACATACATACATATACGTTCATGCTGCCATAAAAAAATTACTCATACGCCATGTGGAACTTGTTCTTATGGAATAACTTCTTCTCTTACGGAAAAACTTCTTCTCTTATGGTATAACTTCATGTTTATTATACGCCCGTAAATACAGCAATTTCATATCGTATTACGAGCAATTTAGTAAAAAAGTCAGTTAAGTTATTGAAAATGATTGCCGTTATTTTTTGTATTGTGGTGGTGGTGTCATGAGCCAATGTAATAAGAAAATAATAACAAATATACATACATCGTCTGAATAACTAACATACAAACAGATGTACTAAATTTGTATTGTTATATGGGGTTAGAGGAATAGGTCAACAGATTTATATAATTTTTGCTGAAAATTATTTTGTTATGTTATTTATTTGTATTGTTATATGGGGTTAGAGGAATAGGTCAACAGATTTATATAATTTTTGCTGAAAATTATTTTAGTATAGTAGTTATACTGATAACCGAACTGATAATCTATGAGTTGGTTTCAAATATGGTACCAAACATATTTGAAACCAACTCCAACTTTACTGTTAAGAAACCTCCCGATCTGATTGATAGAGACATATTTGATCGAGTGTAGATTGACATATTTTTAATTACTTGGATTTTTTCAATGGTATTACCAATGTATTTATTGACGTGTATGGGAGTGAAAATTATGTTATTAAAGTTCTGGGTTTAGACCAAGTTTTGGACTAATATCATTAGAATTTCAGTCTGAACTATATGATGTCTATAATAATAAAATAAATTTCATAATATCATTAAAATACTTCACATATTGAGGTTTCGATCTGAGGCTTGAGAAGGTTTTGCCCGAACTAGACCTTTACAAGCACTCATTTTTCCAGGTTTTATTCCATTATATTTGTTGATTGATGTATTGTAAATTTGCTGAGATATGATATTTCACATAAAAGTGGGTGATGTCATAACTTTAGATATATGTAAGTTGCAGTTATTAATAAATTTATAAACATTATTAAATCACAGATACCATTCAACACAGCCATTTTTGCAGCGTCTTCTTCAAAAAGCCTACTAGCAAATATACTGTTATATTGCACAGATTACTTGAAAAATAACTCAACATTTACGCTAGATTAAGTGTTACTATTGCCTGCTTCTTATTACATTCAATTTGTCATTTTCTGGCTCACTTATAATTTATTATGACTTGTGTGCTTCTTCTTTTTAGACTTGCAAAATTTATCATAGCTATCGTTTGGACAATCGCCTTAGCAACGGCGCTGCCCATACTAATTGTCTCCAAGCTATCACAACCGGAGAGATGGTTCATCGAGTGTGAGAAGTAAGTTAAAGTTATAAATATTTTTCATAAATATAATATTTAAATGTATGCAAATAAGTATTTACAAACTGCGAATTAGTATATCATTTTACAATTCAGTGATTATGTTTATGTACTTATTATAGATTACTCAACCATATAATCGCAGAGTATGCACAAATACAGGATGATTCACTATTTGGACTCTGTTTTTTAAATTAAAAGAAATAAATTAAGAAAATTATTTTTTCGGAATATTTGTGACCTTTTGGTGGAGAAAATAATACGATTTCAATCAAAAGACATCCGGTTATTAGTTTCTGTTTCTATCTCCCGTATTGCTTGCTTGATATTCGATTTAATATTCTGACTGATTCTGAACTTGGTTTCACAATATTAGTATCTATCGAAAACTCATGAACAATAGTTTCAAGAATTTATCTTAAATTTCCTTCAAGAAAGAAAAAAACGCATTTTTCGTATCCCTTTAGTACTTACCATCCACTCAAAGGCATTTCCGAAACATGGATAAATGAGGTCACAAATTTCACTGTTCGGGGATGCGGTGTACATACATTTCGAATTCAAGCTTATATTCTGAACCAACTAGACCTTGAGAAAGAAAAACATAATAAATAAACAAAAATGAATAAAATTTGAATCGTTCTGGTTCGATAATATTTGAGTTCTAGAGCCCGATAACGTGCTGATGATCCAGTCACACATTTATAAGGTCACGGCACGCCTCAAACGTTCAACGTTGTTCAGTTATTTCTAAAGTTTATTTCGTCTCAGCGAGAGATTACTATCACTAGCATATAACAAATTAAATGTACCACCCTATACAAGTAGAAAATAACTTTACAAATTAGATATCTCAGAATTTTCGCATATTTGAATATACGAGTATTGCTCTTGCCGCATGTGTGCACTGAAATAAAGAGAAGTATATTTCCAACTTGTGGTACTTAGCACTGAAGCGGCATATGAATTATGGCGCTCGCAGTTGTTATGTAACATTTTTCAAAAACGTTTTGACACATTCACTATTTCCGCAAGACTGCGGCAAGTTCTTGGGCAAGATAACGTAAATGCTAAATACAGTTACACACATACATACTTATATAATATACATACATATGTAAATCTTGACGCACCCAGTCTCGCCACTCAGCCTGACAACACAGTCTCTGGGCTGTCTTGTTTGGTTACGCAGATTTGCAGAATATGACATATTTAATTATGTTTGCTTGCGACAAAGCGATGGTGATGATGTGTGTGAAGTAGAAGTAAAAAGAATTCGCAAGAGAAAAAAGAAAAGAAATGAAAACAGCTCAGTTCAGTGTGTGCCATAAAAATGTGTGTGTGCTTACTTTTTTTTTTGTATTTCCACACTCAAGTTGCTTTGCTGTGTGTTTAGTCGTATTTACATAAATGCCCTCAACTCCCACGCATAGCCACTTAGCGGCGAAAAAAATCGTAAATGCTTTCTAGCAGCTGAGGTTAAGTTGCAAGTTTATATGTACATATGTACTTCTGGACAGAGCACATGGCGAGGGTTGGATTATTCAAAGTAATTGGGGGTCTGAGAAAAAGGATGGAGTGAGCCTTTTATGATATAGTGTTTCTGAAAATATTATAGTTTTTAATTGATAACTCCAAGTGCTATCAAAATAAAACTCATATAACCCAGCTTTTCTCTTTCTCCCTGTTTCATTCCACATACCTCGTTTCTTTCATGACTAAAATATATTGTTTCTCTAACGGAAATACGAAGTGAACTGTAGACACTTTCTAAGTTAGAATAAGTATTTCATACAGCGTTTTAATCAAAAATTAACCCCACTTTATTAAATGACAAATGTCAGCAAGAAGTAGTATAATCGGCTCCAATGGATGGATTTACGGCATAGCAAAGCGTTCAATAAACAATATTGGATCTGGTTGACGTCGACATCAAATTTAGGCCATATGCTTTTCAGTATATTAATTCTTTGATTTTCTTAAATTGTTTTATATTATATATGAATAACCCCATTACATATCTTTAAAAACATACCTTTCAAGTAACCATTCCCCTTTTTTTCGTATTCTTCATACGCCACTGACTGTTGCGCTGCATATTCTACCAACCGTAGCGGGCGTCAGCAGTATTTACCACTTCATCGCTTTGCAAGTGTATTCGGTGCAAAATGAATGTTTTGATTAAGTGCATATTCTGCGGAGATGTCATCTTGTGTCATGACAATGCCGTTTAGGAAGATAAAATCCTGCTGCTGCAATAAACTGCAAAGGAGCACCACAGCTTTTACGGACTCGTATTCTTGAATACACTTTAATACGCCATGGCGGTTCGTGGTTTTACTGCATCATAATGTGTTTACAGACGCAGTTATTTAAATCTAGACAGCAGTAAGATTTTGCAAAACGTTTTCATGTGTTTTTAACGATACAACTTTATTAAATTTTCAATATACGACTATATCTGCATGCGAGGGGAAAACGCTTTTTATTTAAAAACAATTGGCACTTATGACATTAACACCTTTACATATTATTTACTTTAATTTAAATATTGAATTACTCTTTTAACTTCCAGTATTACTCTATTATACTTCTAATGAAGAGGTTTAAACTCTTCACTGGTCTATATTAAATTTCTTCGGTATTTCCATTCAGCAACACTCTTACCTCAACGGATTTTTAAAAATCCTAATCTGTTTATAGCTATCACCCCTAAATTGCTGAAAGAATCCACTGAAAGTAATATTTCTTCTATTTTTCACTTCCTTAAAGACTTCAACTGTTCCCATATTTCCTCCGATGCTGCGATGAGTTTCCTTTAATTGAAATAAAAATTAAATAATTAAAATACTACAGTTTACTTAAACATTTAAAATCAATTGTATTCTAGTTGTGAATATAATTAATGGACTAGTCTTTTAATTGCAAAGTGCAACTGAAATAGGTGTACAATTTCAAGGTAAAAATTTCTTATATTTGATCTATGACAGTACTTTTTTAAAAGTTGCTATTACAAATGGTAGTATAAAACATATAGAATGGAAGTAAGGTAACATGTAGTTCGAGTGGAATCGAGTAATGTGTATTTGATATGCTGTAAAATCGAATGGAAGGATTAATTGTATTTAATCTGATATAGAAGTATTATTTAGAGGTAACAAGTGGTACAATAGTGGATCCAAAATATCCTTAATTTAAAAACAAAGAAGAAGAAGGCAAATTAGTCTAGTGCCAAACTCAGATACCTCAGAATTGTAGTAAAATCTGAGACGAATAATATTATTCAACCATTTGTTGGAGAGAATTACATCTCATATCTCTTTTTTCTTGGTAGGGGCGAGATCGAATGTTTTCTCTACCAATTTTGTTTCGGAGATGCAGATTTATCTAGTATATTATCTTAGTATATTATCCATTCATTTTGTATATTTCCTCAAGACATGAGAGGAAGATATTTGATTTATTCTTAATTACCTTGCTGGATAACATAGATCATTCCGAGACCTTAGGGTCCTAACCCGTCTTGTTATTGTCTGAGAATGACTCTTGGCATTTAATGGATTCTCGAGTAAACTCGTAGGAATTTTTTAATATTAACTATAAATGGAGAGTAGTATTTTGAACATGTATTATGTACGGACGGGTGAATTGACATCCTTCATATGTATACATTAACAAAAAAGCCGTTTAAAAATATCATTCCACCTAACAGATTGTTGCGCGGGTATAAGATCATGAGACGCTATGGAGCAGAAAATGTTAAATGAACAGCGAAAGCCCGCATTTAACATTTTAATTGCGCATAGTAAATCGTTGTGGCCCAACAAAAGTGTCATCATTAGTCAAGAGCGAGAACATTAAAGGCAACAACAGAAACACAACAACTGAGTATAATATACAACGGATGGGGTCCTTAAATGGAATGAATCAAATGCGAAATATAAATACAAAAACAATTAATTAACCGTTATGATGAGGCTCATAAAGGGTGGACAAAAGAAACCGGAGAGAAGCAAAAACTTCCAGACACTCCTGGAAAATGAAAATAAATGTGACAATTATTTTGCCTTTTCGTACATACTCTGCATAAGAATAAGTATGTTTTTGTTAGAAAATGTGATTTACTAGCGCGGTAGCTGTTGGCTGCAGATAACCGCAAAATGCAATTTTGTTCACCTGAAATTTGACGGTTTAGTCGCATACTCCTTGTTTTGACTACACGAATGTGACAAGAGAGTTCAGTTGTGAACTTTGACAACGGTGTGGATTAGATGAAGGAGCGTAGCAAAACGCTTGTTTTGACGTTTTATGTTGGATAGTTCATACACGTCTCTTGTCATTAAAGCTTACCTTTTTGTAGTACATGGTATATATAGGACTTATATTTACAGTTATAAAACAGATAAATAATACTCACAATTTTACAAGTGGTGTTAACTTCAGATAGTCAAATGTTAAAGGTATAACTGTATTATTGCATGAGAAGTTACCACCCGTGAAAGCATTTTCAGAGCTGAAATGGAGCTAGATCTTCAAAGAATGAAGACATATATTCATAAATTTTTCGATAATGGTCTCTTTGATCAAAGTAGATAGGGGTCGGTGATTCTAGCTAATAGAAATCATTGTTAGAGACAAAATATAGCACAAGATCCATAGTAATTCTCCCACATTGTTAAGCCACTTTTGGCTGCAGAGAGTTAAGTTAAGTTAGGTCGAGGGATAGATCTTCGCATCTACAGAGCATATCAGTTAGACAGCATAGACTGTCCTTTGTGATAACCAAAAATTTCTAACGGACCGCTAAGAATGTCAAGATTCGACAAAGCGTTTGGATTCTGTCGGCAAGTTCTTAAGTCGGCGAATGTCGATTCCAGTCACTTCGCTGGGTTCGCTTAGAGAAGGTGTGCCTATCGAGTGGTTTTAACTTTAGTCTCGCGAATGCTGGACATTGTAGGAGGAAGTGCTTGGATGATTCTTCTTCGCCTTCCTCTAAACAATTTTGGACACTAGCTTCTGGCTTGATTCCTAATCTCACCGCATGTGTGCCTATTGGACAGTGACCAGTAAGCACCCCAATGATTGCGACAAATGACCGTTTTGGGTACATAATTCCCTAAAATACTGATATCATCGACATAGTTGGCTTCAGCAAATACGTTTACTACAAAGTCATAACTGTAAAGACATGACTCTATCTTTCTTGGAGAACGAAAAATGGGTTTCCCTGACTAGGACCTCTTTACCGAATGATTGTAGAAGCTATTGCTCTGAAATATTGCAGTTAGTTGAAGCGGGAGAAGAAGTAGGATTCATTGACTTTGTAGGAATCTTGAAATTCCGAATTACGCAATTGTGAATTAATCTCAACTTGCTACATACGAAAGCAACTGACGCGTCCATATAGTGTCGCCTATCAACGATTGTTCCAATTGCATAGAAGACCAATTTAATAGAAATTCCTTCAAGTGATTTTCTCAGATCCACCTTTATTTTGACGTACTATAAATCATACACCCATTTTGCTATATTCAGCAGCAACTTGTTGCTTTTGTGTGTTTGCTCCTGGTAGTTTACATTTAAGATATTATTTGGTTATAAAATATTAATTAACATATTTCCCCCTCTGTTGCGTGTTGCAGGTACCTTTGTCACGAGGAGTGGCCTTCCAACATACACAACTACTATTATACTTTAGCGTTGCTGACCCTGCAGTTCCTCGTCCCATTGGCGGTGCTCATCTTCACCTACACCCGCATCGCATGTGCGGTCTGGGGCAAACGACCGCCTGGCGAGGCGGAGAACTCACGCGATCAACGTATGGCGCGCTCCAAGCGAAAGGTAAGTGACGTGGCACCCTGTTTCACTGCTTCTGTATATTCAATTGACATGGAGATATGTATATGGTAAGCATATTTCAGTAATTTCTCAGTGAGTTTATACAAAATGGTTGCAAGTGCGAGCGCGCAACGAGTGTATGTGACAGCTGTGCGTTTGCCAATAAAGCAGCTTAAAGTGCGAGCATTAGCTGAAGGCAGAAAAGTATTGTGCACGCATCTGAGTGGGTGTGTTTATGAAGATTTGCATATTATCATATGTAATAAGCCGCAAGCGGGCAAAACTAACTACGTAACGGCACACTGAGCCACATATACACTGAATGCATGCAACTATGTACGCTCGCGCCAGGCACCACAGAAAGTAATTTACAAGTTATTTGCTACTTTGCTTTGAACTTCATGTTGCACATAAGCAAACGAGTACATGCAACTCGGCTGCTCTGCGTGCACTTATGCGCTTATACATTTTAATTCTTCAGTCACATTATGCAGCTGTGGCAATCTTATGACGTGCAGTTTTGTTTACTACCATCAGCCATTGTGCATGGTGAGTACAACTGACACAGTGGGTGGTGGCTGATAACCACCACATACTACACACGCTTATTTTGCAATAAATTGCGCTCATGTTATTCAAGTTCTTGGGTGTGTAAATACATGCATGTTAGTGTTGTTGTCGACCAAAGTTTGGCAATATCGCATATTTTGTGTGCATTTTATATTCTGTATTGTATATTGACAGTTTTGTGGTCTTGTGTACAGTTTCAATAAATGCAACCAATGAAATATTCAACACCTTCAAAGCAAAAACAGAATTTTTGATGCTATTGCTTGGAAGAGAAGTTCTCAAAGCTCAACTGAGTTGATAACTATTTATGCTCATACAAATTTAAAACGTAGGACATATGTATGTATACTCCTTTAAACTTTAATAAGGTTAAAATGCAGCAAAGCTGTTTGTGTGAGCTTGAGAAGAGATATTATTGGAGTAATACCGAAGTTGTATAGTTTTCTTCAATTCGTAATTCCATAAATTCGAAAATAATATAACTTTTTGGTACTCAATAAGCTCTTCTTCAAGTTTCTTCAAAGAATTTCTAAATGACGCAATTTGTGGCATTTGCTAAATTTTTCGTGTTCTAATTCAGGATCGAGAGAGTTTAATATCTTACAATTTACTAACTAGTTATCTGTCCTCATAGAGTAAAGTGGATACTATGTTCCTCTGTGGTACTGCTGAGACCTTAATTTACACGGTGGCCCTCGTTGGATTATACAATATATCGAATAAAAGCCAATTATTGGCGAAGGTTATCCTTGGTATATGCAATACATTCTGCTGATCATATCCTACCTAGTTTCTGTAGGCTAGAATGGTAATGCAAAAAGCCTATAATGACGCCTAACGTTATACTGAGTTTTTTTTTTCATAAAAGTAGCGGTATATTATCTATTCACTATCAATAAATTTATTTAATTTCAAAAAATTAATGTACTATATCATTATACAATTTGCTAGGTTTTCTGACAAAAATTTAAATATTCACTAGCTTATCAGAGTCTACTTGAAACCCTTGATACGTTCCCTACTTTTTTAAAAGAAAAATTCAAATTTAATGGGGAATGTTTATTATCATTCGAAAGAACATTTTTTGGCGATTGTTAGCCATTGACGGTTACACAAACTATTGTTGTTTTTTGAATGAAATTACAGCTCTTGAATCTCTTCAGGTTGCTCTTCATCCCAAATGGGACAATTTTGATTGTTTACATACTCATTGAGCCGAAATGGGCCATACCCCTGAACAGAATTTGGCTCGAAAACGTCGGATCTTCTTGGAACTTTCGAGAGGCTTCAGATCTTGCACAAGCTGTACTTAGTACGCTTTCAATTTAAGATCTCGACGAAAAATGCCCCAAGTAGTTCCATTTCTCAGTCCGAGTTGCTGTGAACGGACGAATCGAGCCTCATCGGTCTTCGTGTACACTCTCAGCTACGGCTGCTATATTTTGTTCACTGCGTGCTGGACGTGGTCTGTTCGGTCGAATATTATTCAATAATGATGGGTTATGGTGTTCCACTTCCGAGAACGATTTTACGCAACTATGGTCGTAATGCTCTCTAAAACATCATTAGTACAGAGTTGAATATACCGTGTTAAATTGTATATATACTTTCTTTTTATCTCTATTTTATTAGACCAGTTGTTTGTTCGTTTCACTACTCTCCAATGATTATAGTATCACAATTTATACAATGTATGCCTCGAATTCCTCGACAAATTGGTCTACATTCGCTGACTAATCAACTACTATGTTATCTGAGAAGATGAGGAAGGAGTCAGATAGGTAAGAGCATATTGAGACAGGATGCTCATAGAATACAAGTATTCTTTCACGCCCATTTCACAAGCTATACCGCCTGTATTAACCTAAAATTTAATAGCGTAGGTTATGCAAATTTTAAAGATGACAAATTCCAGCAATTTATACCTGATAAACTCAAACAGCTGGTGCACAGATAAACTATAAGGTCAGTGATGCCCACATTTTTGGCACAACCAGCAGACAGACAATGGAAACTTTAGCAACAGCGTGTGATAACAATGGCTTCTGCAACAACGGAAGGCGCGTGGACTAACTGCATAGACAGAGGTGAGGGAGAGTCAGAAGGCATGACAACAGAAGGGGCAATAGTTTGCTGCTGACATATTTGTCATTGAAAGACTCGAAAGTTTGGCATGCGATGCACCATGGATTCGGTTAGACTGCTGAACTGCAAGTTTTGCCATTCAAAATGTGAAATAAAAATGTTCTGAATAAAATGAATAGGAATGCATGAGTGACTGGAGCAAAACTGTTCAAGTAAACTTTTTCGAAGTGCTGCCAAATCGTACAAAGTATCACTGCGTTCACATCCGTTATTGAATGTTCAGAGAAATAGACGCCGGCTAACAGATGAAATAAAATTTTAATGGCTCTACGTGTACGGGTATGTATCTCCACAGTCTATCAGCACTTTGAGATTAAATTTGTGTGTAAAGAACTAATTTGAATAAATTAAATATAATATTAAGCATTATATGGATTTAGTTGGAAAATGTATCGATTTAACAAATGCATTGTCAGCGCTACCTTTACCTTAGTAGACGATACAATTTAGTTCTTCCGTCGTCTGGGTCAAGCGATCAAAAAAGTATTAGATGGAAATGCATGAGATGCATTTTAATGAAAAACGACACCTCTTCTGATAATAATATAGTAATCATTGAACTTTTCCAACACAAGCATACTTGTTGTCCTCAGGAAAATTTTAGATCGCCTCTGGGAATGAGATCAGTTAGGAAGTTACACCAAAAAATACTCATTATTTCCATCTTGAGACAATGTCGGTTCCACTTTCTGAAGTATAATTAAAACCACTTTAATGTTTCTGGAATAATTTGTTGAAGAGTTCCCATATATAGACATACTGTCTATGGTGGTGCTTCATTTTTAGTTAACTAATATTCCTTCGGACAACAATATAAACATATGAAAGTTTTCATTTAGCTCGTCAAATTTGTCGATTTTTGACACAAGTGGAACAACAACTCCTCTACTATTCACCAAGCAATAATTTGCTAAAAGCGGCAAAAAATATAACAAAAAACTTTAGACTCTAATTCAGTCATAAAATATGAACGGTTAGTTAGTTAGTTTCTTATTATTTGCCTTTTACTTTTACGGTACAACTGTAAATATTCGGTCAACAAACGAGCGCCTGCAAGTGCGTATTAACTAATAAATCGCTAAAGAGGTCATTGAGCGCCGCTTTGTCGCCGCTGACCAGATCAATGATGGCGCGCAGTGCGGTGTGGTTGGTGTAACCTCAACATCAGCGTAAATCAACGCATTAGCGCGGTAGCATGCAACGTGTGGCAACTTGAAAGCCGTAAATCCGCATTGTTTGGGCCCCTCCGCCGCCGCCGCCGCGTTTGTAATTGAAGCTGTAAGTAAATTGCGTGGCACACGCTCCACAAATGCTGCCGCCATTCACTTTTCGATCCGCCTACCGCCCTGCACGCAGTTTACGGCCATCGTGGCGAAGATGCCACCGAGTGTCATTTCAGGAAACCAACTAGAAAGGCGGTTGCGGGTGCAGCAAGCACATGCACATAAATATATATACTTCAACACTTGTGCCAAGGTATGCCACCACAATATTGCTGCACATCATCGTTTGGTTTGTGTGTTTTTTTTGCTTCTTTCTGCTTTTCTTCGAATGGAAAGACGTAACATGTTGCCAAGCAGGATGGCAAAATTGTAGATTTTATTGCCTATTGAATTGTTGCCTCGGCCGAGAGGGTGTGAGGATTTGCTGCCGGCGGCGATGGTCTCACAGTGCTGCTTTGCCGCCGCGACTGCTGTGGTGTCATCAGCTACGCAGCTGTCCAGCTCTGTGCCATCATCTCTCTTAATATTCACATTTTGTTTGCTTAGTCTCTTTTTCTATTTGTTGCTAGACATCATTGCCCGTTGGCACCTCGACGAAATATTGACGTATTTTAATTTGTATGCACAACCGAATAATTTGAGTTAGCGCTTTTATTTATTTACCAGCACGTGGCAGCACCCTCTTTTGCTTTTCTAGTGACAGGCTGCTGAAAATAGTTTTGCGATGCATATTTTATCGTATGTTGATAGAGAGGGGCTTGACACAAATATTTATTTAAAGGTGGTTTCGATATAATTTTAGTTTTCAAATAATACATAACTAGTTCGGACTAAGTTAAAATAACAGTTTTTTGCAGTATTGCTCCCTTTTCAGTATGTAACTTGCGAACAACTTCTTCTAAAATTCTCTAATTTCGCTGGTTGTTTGGTATGCCATCCAATTTCAAGTCAATATTGTGAGAAAAGCCTTGCAAAGCCAACCCATAGATATTGCTGTCGTCACTGTTTCAGTAGGAAATTGAGCCGAATTTCTTTCCATCTACAGAAATAAAGGCTATGAATCAACTCTGCTAGATGCCAAACCAGTTGCTGAGTATCTTGGAGCTTAATCATAATTTGACACATTATCTCACAAAAGAATAGAGAAAATCATGTACACTCCGATTCATATGAATAGGTACATATTTTATTTTTAAGATACGAGCCTATATCTCTTTATTTAGACATCGTAGAAGCTTCATTTCAGCTTGGTTTTTAAGATCGGTCTATTTTGAATAAATGTTGTGAAAATGAAAAATATACCTTTCATAATTTGGTTTATAAGGGGTGTTTTAATGAATAACTCATAAATTTACTATTAAATTTGAATCGGGGTGTATGATTACGAAATTCAATATAAGTTTGCAATCTTGACACCAGCAGATCAATTCAGAACTAATTTTTTTATTGTTCTGCTTGATACAGCTCTCGTTTCTGTCATGAAAATATTTGAGCAATTTTTAACATAATATGACTCTTTTTTGTTGTCAAAATGTCGAAAGCTGAGCGCCACTCTCACAACTGACTCTCAACCATCAAACGGCCGTTGGAAGTTCTACAATATACTGCCAAAAAAAATGTAACATATATTTTTCCGAACGTTTGCGTTCTTTCAGAATTTTATTAAATTTAGCCAGTGATTGTTATCAGTGGAGAGCGAAGTTTTAATTTAAGCCTATCAAGATGTACCTTGGATCTACTATGTCTCAAAAAAGATTAAACTCTTTGTGAATCTTATCCATTGGTCCAAAATAAGTTTATTCTAAAAATCCAGAAATCTTTAAATCTTTTATAAAACGTTAATAATTTCAAAAGAAAAAAGAAAGACAAATGTTATTATTAAAGGGCAGCACATTTCATTCACGCTCCGGGCGTCATTCTATCTAAAGAGGGGTCTGTCTTCACACAAGGCTAAACTGAGACTGTTTATTTGTTTCATTCATCGTTTCTTTTGTGGTGCAGCAATGAGGACAACAGTCCAGTGTTGGAAGCGTCTGAGGAGCATAATCGTTAAAGAAGAACTTGAACAGGTTAAACGATTCACGGATAAATGAGGTTCAACCGTATTTTAAAAAAGGAAATACATCATATGGATGGTATCTTTTAAAATAAAAATCATTAACTTCGATAATAACACGCCATTTTATGAAGGTATGTTACATGACAACTAAAAAATTATGTCACAAAACAATAAAAATTATGGCAGAAATACAGGAATTGGGCTTTTCCATGCAATTCTCAGACCTCAATAGAATTGTTGCTGAAAAGAAATAGCTAAAACAATCAATCAATCGTTCTTCAAAAATGGTATCGAGAAGATACAAATCGTTATAATCTACGTATCGATTTCGTTAATAGTGACCCTTAAATTTGGGGTTTGCAAGAAAATGTTCTTGAAAATGATATTAAATTTTTAGCCTGCGTAGTATTTATGTCTTTTTCCAAAATAAACATAATAAATTTGCTGAAACGACAGCAATGGATAGAATTGCAGGCTATAAATTTTCTAAATAAATATATTGTAACCGATTTTCAAAACGTGTCGTTAACGTTGAAACTCTACCGGAGTTCGATCACTGGATTGTCAAATAAAATTCACACTTTAATGGCTAGACACTAATCTTTATTTCTAAATACTTATAACTTTATTTACTCAATACTCTACTTTACAACTCTAACTTATAACTTGTTCACACTTGACTCGACAACTATCTCTTTAGAATTGTCCTTATTCGACAACTCTCTTATTAGAGCTGTGTGTTGCTGCCAGTCCGGCAGCCCTTATATAGTCGATTCTTGGCAATACATCTCCACTCGAACATTCTGGCAACTACGATTATCGATGTCTAGATAAATCTGGCAAGTTATCGATTTCGATTGCCGATTCTAGTTGCTTCTGGTGTCCATTTTCGTTACAATATGTATGTATAAAGTCAGAAAATTATGAATTCCTCAAACTAATTGCTTGTTTATGCGGTTAGGCAAGTAAATACACGCACATACCTAATTGATTTGTTCGTTTTATTGCACTTTCACACGCCCATTGCGAATCCATAAAAACCCTAATTGAAAACAGCCCAATGCAAACAATATCGAAATGCACAAGTCATTGGATGCCCGAAAACCAATGCGTCATGGACCAAAACAACAATGTGGCCAATTGATCAATCAGTGTGACTGGCAAAAGGCAATTGCAGCGCTTGTCCGCCGCCCAATTGGGATTTGTGCAATCAAAAATGCATAAATATGCAAGCAGGCATGTAAACATGTAGAAATAGCTGGACAGATAAATAGATACTTACGTGCCAGCAAAGCTATTTAGGTGGAGATTTTTTTGTATTTTGTGTCCCGCTCTGCCACTGCGGACATCGTATGAGCGCCAGCTGCAGGCCATCATGTAGCCGTTGCATGTGCAACAACGTGTCATGCGTGCCTGAATGGGCATTTATGAAAGCATGTAAATAGGCATGTGCTTGTGTGTGTGTGTGTGTGTGCACACGTAAATTACATGTAGTTACGAATGTTGCCAAAACCAAATGATGCGACAAAAATTAGTGATGTCACCGAAAATCAAAATTTCGTTGCACAAAGCATACGATGTGGTTGCTAATAAATATGCATGCGCGTTTAAACACATGCAACGAGGAAGCAAAAACTGCTAATATTTCAAAAACAAATGTTCAAAACCACAGTAAACCTGCAAACAACAAAAACAAACAACAGCCGCCGTTGCCACTGCCAATGGGCATCTTTAGAGATGAGATTTTCAAAAATGTTGCAGTTGACCAAAACGAATCGGTTGCTGTGGCATGGCAATCAGAAAATGCACCAACATAACAAGCAAGAAATCAGAAAATTACAAAAACAAAGATTCGTTAAAATTTCCTATTATTTCTGCATTTCTATGTGATCAGGCTAAATAATTGACAAAGTGAACGGCGTGGACAGATACATAAGCGTGCAGAAATTTATGGTCAGATGGTACACTAAGTACAGTACAGTAACTAACGGGCTGCGTAAATGGGAATTTTATATAATATATTTTACATGTAATACATGTGCTTGTTGGAGTGGTTTTGTTTTGTACTAGTTTAATATTCATTATTTTGGCACTACTTCTAAATTAGGACCAAACGGAGTAGTCCCACATTTAGTACTTTTTTCGAAAAATATAATCGATATAAAACGATTATTGATAACAACTGTTGAATCAATTGTGTTAATCCATCTCAGAAAGTCTGAAGTATTTTAAAACAAGTAAGGAAGGGCTCAGTTCGGGTGCAAGCGAACATTTTAAACTCTCGGAAGTTATTGAAAGCGTTGGGAACGCTCAGAGTTCGACGCCCTAGTGCGAGCTTGTATATTTCTAATATTTTGTTCTTCAAGCCGCTGCACACGCTCCAAACTCGACTCTCAAGCACGTACTTGGGAGGTTTTGAAATTTTGTTCAGCAAGCAGCTGAGAGCATTCGTTACTCGACTCTCTGACACACGTCTCTCTGCAGGGTATCTGGATTCTTTTTGATACCCGATTTTACCATTTTTGGTACAGAGACACACTATAGGAAGAAAAAGATTTCCACTGAATTAAATTAAAATATTTGAGAGACTTACCGATATTTTCGGTGAAAAATTACCCTAAGACACTGAGTTCTTCATATTCGATATTCGGGGCATTGAAAAGTTATAGTCCGATTTCGACAATTTTTCAAAAGTTATGTCACATATCACAAACAGTATTTGTGTAAACTTTTATTTCGCAATCTTCATTGGTTTGTTATGTATATTATTGATATAAATTGATAGTTCCTGATGCGCATAATATTTGCTCCGCCTTGAATTCATCTAGAGAGGCTCCTGAGTTTGCCTACTATCTTAATGATGGTCCAATATCCAAAAACGAATTTTTCCATCTACTAGAGCAGACAATTTTACGAAGAAGTATCCTTCCGTCTAGAGCTAACCATCGACTCTCGACCCGACTTTAGAACAAAACCAAGGTCTGGCTTATAACAACGAACTAGATTTTATCTAAATTTTCCAACTCATTATTATTGCTCCCATTCTGCAGCACTGGAATCCAACCCAGTACTATTTCGCTACCATGCTGAACCAACTGAACACAACCTATGTATATGATTGGTTATTCCGGAATTAGCTTGCCAGTCAGAGAAGGTGTTTGCGGCAAGTGGAGTATGGGCCAATGTAGTATCGAATCATTCAAAATTCACACTGGTCTCAGAGTACTTCCGTCACTTCACATTTCGTATACAATACTTACACTATGTACCATATTGATTTGCGCATTTTATGTATATAAGTACACATCTGATGATGCCTCAAACAACGCCGGCAGATGGTTATCTCTATAAAAATAAATAAAAAGTAAATAATGAAACAAAAATTGTAATCCGTAAATGAATACAAATTTGCAGGCCAGCTGAGGTGCAGGTGTGCGCGCTTGCTCACCTCATCAACGCCTCCCATTTCGGTCGCAGCGCCCGCCACGATTCGCGAAAATGTGGAGACAATTTTATAAAATACAACTTTTTACTATCATCTTCATTTCGGGTAGTCAGCGTATGGCAATCGAGTGTGGGCAATATAAATTTTAGGTAAAACAGGATGTCGCCGCTTGCGAAATTTAATTAAACCACAAACGATCGATGGGTTGCTGTATAGCTATAGTCCCCTTTAAAACATTTATTATGGTATAAAATAAAATGAAAAAGTAAATACCGTTGTGATTGCAAATATTGTAATTGCGCAAATTCTCACGCAATCATCTATTGTGCCTCGAAAGCTTTCCAATATGTATTTATATATTAAATAAATCAAAATCAAAATGTATTTACATATATACAGGAAACCCATCATAATTTGATTGAGTTTAATATTATTACATCCAGCTTCATAAAATAAGAGAGTAAATTAGAGTTTAAAGTTAACAAATAGCTTATTCCTGTTTTCATCCAGAACATCTTTAATCTTAAATATGCGTAGTCAGAATATCTATACTATATATGATATATGATACTATTTCGTCGAGAGCCCATACTTGGTCTAACGCTTCGTTGCTTCTTACTTGTAATACTTTAAAAGTTGAACGAAATTAATCGCTGGAGAAAAGACTTGTATGAACTAATTATTCAATGGCGAACATCGAAATTATTGCGTTGAAATTGCGATTACGGAAAAGTACCCTTGTGCTAATTTTGGTCGAGTTCAACGTTTTTGAACAACGTACAAAGTAAGTATCTTTTATTTGATTTCTGTGGAAGAATCAACTAAAAGAATAATTTTATAAAGTTCATTCAGTGGCTGTAAAAGTGAAAGGATATTCAGTTGTAAATTTGGATACCAGATAGATTATCTTGACTTTCTCGGAGATCTTCTTGATTGAGTTCTCAATATTATTATATACTTTCTTCAATCGAATATCAAGTGTTGAAATGCAAATGAATTATCGTAATCATCGACGGATCAAATGGTGAAACAGGTACAGGAGCAGGAAGGAGTAAACTTAGTAATCTTAACATCTGTGTACATGGTCATCCAGTAATATAAGGAAATGGGAACTCGGCCCGCTTAGGGGCAGCTGGGAACGCAGTCCCCTTAAACTGTCCTAGACATTTCAGTTCGTTCAAGAACTGCCTAAAGCAATGGGTGCTAGGGGAACATCTCAGGTCTTGGAACATTTGCAACACGGGGTACCTGCCACCTGCAGAGACTTGGTATAGTAGAATCGGCAGAAGGCAGGGTGTGCGCGGAGGATAATAAGAAGCTAGAGCATTATCTTTGCCAATGTCCAGTTTTCAGTCGGTTAAGATGGGATAATTTTCGCGGCTCCTTATGCTAATGGGTACCTCTGGGGAGCACTGGGCCTAATCATGGCCTAAGTGCGGCCGCTTGTGGTCTGGCTCACGTTGCCCCTTCTTCAACAAATCAACCATATTTTGTCATCAAAACCCACCATCGAACTGTGTTGCAATGATCTTAAAAATATTGATTCTTGGTTCTCGAATCTTTTAATTGTCGAGATCGGATAGTCGCTGACTGGTTCTGGGACCGCTTCATGTTTTACGGCGGAGAATTAAGGCAGTAGTCTGCTTTAGAAGCCGAAATAAAGCGTTTTTTAGCAATTTTTTTTTGAAAGGGAAGGAAATGATTGCGGTAAACTGAATTTTAACACGATAGTGTACTACATTTAAGACTTAAAAAACAATATTTATTATTATAAAATATTGAACTTTTTTTTAAGTTGTAAGTATTTTTCTGGAGCGCCTGGAGTGGTCACTTGTAAATCGGAGCCGGTGATGGAGGTCGTGCGATGCATCTGAAACAGTCGAACCAAATTTTTTTTTAATTTTTATAAGTTTCTTTAGTTTATGAACTAAAAAAATACCGAAGAAGTTATAAAATTCCAAATTTTTTCGAAGTTTGAAAAAAAAATTCACTTTTTTAAGAAAAAAATTTACTTTAAGTTGCAAAACAAGTAGTTTAAATAATACTTTTGTCCAACTTTTTTAGTTCAAATAGAAGATAATTTAATACTGAAACTTGTGAAAACGAAAACTCGAGAAAACGCGCTTTAAAGTCTGCCTGAGCATTCGCACCTGCTCGACGCTCGGCCACTAAAACTGCTCTAGCTTCGAAAATATGTCGAATTGGCCTCTGGAATTTTAAAGACATATTCTTGGATAGTTTTGGAAGAGATTTAAAACAAAACAAAAAAATCGATTTTTTGAAGCCTGTAAAGCAGACTACTGCCTTAATAATAATGATAAAAGAATTTAACAATAATGGAGCTAATTTTTTTGCAATTTGAATATTTAAATATCTAATGAGACAAGTTTTTGTATTAATTTTGTTATTGTATTGAAAGGGTTAGAGTATCCAATTTCGCCAATCAAATTAATGCAGTGCATTCACAAAATATTTGCTGTGATTAACATTTCAATTAAATGACTAATTTGTCCAAACAAAGCGCGCAAACAAAACGCATTCAATTAAACTCCACAAACTGCTGACATGATTCGCATAAATTTGCAAAATAAATAATTATATACGAGTATGTATGTGGGGGAGGGTGCATGCAGGCAGCAGTAGACGCCACCTCAGCAGCGGCAGTTACAACAATAATTGCGATGGCAACAACAATCTCCGTGTTTATTGCTGGCACTGTGCTATAAGTCAATCGCCGACGGCTAAATGTGTTAGCCACGTACATACGAGCGCCGCGCGCCAACAATAGCAACAACAGCACGTCGCACTCAGCGGCGACGTAACAAATAGGCAAAGCGTGTCGCCGCCGACGGACGAGATGGAAGATACCAAATTGGCAAATAACAATAAAATAAAAATTTGCGCACCGGGTATTTATTTGGGGAAGCGAAATTCACTTTGTGCGACTGGCTGTAAAAATTAATCAACTGCGTTGGTGGCACTGCCGTATGCCGCTTGCGGCTTTGAGGCTGTGCACCGTTCCCCAGTGATGCGCGTGAGCATGCATGTGTTGGTGCGTGCGCATGCGCATGCGCATATGGTTAACTAATTCCACGCTGACTGATTAGCTTTTGTTTTAGACGCCGTCCGTGCTGTCACTGTGCTGGCTTTACAACGCTGGCGCGTTAACAATTACGTTTTCGATGCAGGTAATTTATGTGATGGATATCTTTTAATTTGGCACATTTCGTGGGCCGTGCTGCCGGTGCAGCAAATACTCTGTATGCGCCGCTGTGCTATGCTGTGCTGTGATATGTAAAGTGGGCGAAAAGCAACAGAAAGCCACAAAGCCTGAAGATGCAGTGCAGTTCGGCAAGTACACCTATGTGCAAACAAGTGATGGAGAGTGAGAAATAAAATTCCAACGAAAACGAGGAAATACCTACGCAGTCCGCATGCGAATTCTACAGGGTATCTGCACTCTTTATCTAGGGCAGAAACCGTACATACGGAACACGTTACCGTTGGACAGTGTGAGGAGTTGCCAAAAATTGTAGCGAAAACTCTTGTTTTTGTTTTTAAATAAATGCTTGGGTCAGCTTTGGAAGCGTGATGCACCTTCATAAACACCAATTGCTCTAGATATAGGCTTAAACATGATTTTATTAAAAGGGTTTCCTCACTGTGAATTCGGAAGCTCGAGTACATTGTACATACCACCTGGATCCAAATGATCCATAGTTAGATTAGCCTAATTTGTAGAAATACAGTGACTAAACTCAACACACCACTTATGCGAATAACAACTCATATTTCTTGGATTATAGAGAAATATTTAAAAGGTCTCAAGCTCCTTAAAGTCTGAC
Source organism: Zeugodacus tau (assembly GCA_031772095.1). NCBI lineage: Eukaryota > Metazoa > Arthropoda > Insecta > Diptera > Tephritidae > Zeugodacus > Zeugodacus tau. The sequence continues at coordinate 53,724,222 of CM062649.1, read as the reverse complement.
CCTTATATATTATATTTCATCTTTTATCTTAAAGTCCTGCTCTTTCATGGTTTAACTTAAAAAGGCCACGTTCTCAAGAGAGTTCTCTGTCCTTCCTTATCTGCAATGTTTCCTGTGATCAGAATTTTTGTGATTTCGTCACATAATAGAACGCCTGATTGTGGAAGTAAATCGCCAATATGTAAGCAGTCCGATTTCGACCATTTTCAATACCAACCTTCCAATGGTGCCAAGAAACACGTGTACCAAGTTTCATCAAAATATCATAATTTTTACTCAAGTACAGCTTGCACAGACGGACGACGTCCGGATTTCGAATCTACTCCTCACCCTCATCACTTCGGTATATATGTATAACCTATAAACTCGTTTAGTTTTAGGTGTTACAAACAACCGTTATGTGAACAAAAGTATTATACTCTCTTGGCAAAAGTTGCGAGAGTAAAAAAAGAGATATTCTTTGGTGAACTCTGTCAAAAATAGTGTCAGGAGCAATGATGAACATGTCTTTCCTTAAATACTACGTCTAGAGAATGTTCACTTTGTAGGCCTCTTACTTCACTGTATCTTATGTAGGATGTTCGTAATTGCCGCATGTATGTATGTAGTTTGTATGTTTATGGGATGTAACAGTATTTAGGTACAAAAATACTTGAAAATTGGCTGCAACGTATGTCGGTTTTGTTACAAAAGCCACGTAGCAACAACACACAAATTCACTGGGAATCCTCTCACTTTTCATTATTTAGTTGCCATTGTCGATTACAGCTGTTATTATTTTTGCTTTTGGACTCTTAACTGGTGGCGTTATTGTTGTTGTTGTTGCTGTTGGATGCGCGCTATTTGGACGTCGCCATTTATTTATTATCTTTGCCGTTGCAACCGCCACTCATTAATGTCGGCTTGTTTTATTTTCTCTGCTGCTGCTGTTGGAATTCCAAATTGCATAATAGCGGCGAAAGAAGGAGAAGAAGTAGAAAACACAGTTACGGATTTACAGTTAATTCAAGTTGCATTTGTTGCATTAGCTTTGGTGCACGCGAAGCGAAGTGAAAATAAAATGAAATAGAATGAATAAAAATAGAAAATGCTTAAAATGTAGAGAAAATAAAATTGCGATGGGTCGCCCAGATGGCCCTCCAGCTAAACTTAGGTGAGCTTATGTAGCTTTGTTTAGTTGGCCTTTTGCTCTGTGGCTAGGTGTAGATGGCAGGAAAACGACGATTCTATAAGAACCAGTATTATTTATTTGTTGCTTGACGGAGGAAAATCGGCTCTAACCTTTGCATTTAGCATTCTTCGGGACTTTCACAAGAAATTTACATTTATAAAGGAGATCTAGATCTAAAATAAACCATTAAATTACAGATAATGGTATGAGAAGGTTCGGCAACGGTGATCCCGAAACTGATCTAGAATTATGTATTATAAAATGTAGGATCAATTAGCGGTCATCTTCGTAAGAAGGTTACCAGTCAAGCGAATAGCTTATATCGAATGAAAACGATGCCAAAATTGCTACGAATAGTTTCCGCATCTGTCTTATCCTCCGGAACTGGCGAACAGCGACTCAATAGAACGCTCGCTGGATAGAAATTTAGCGACAATGAAGTCGTAATCAGGACTACTACTGAGGGTTAACAACCATAGCGTACTAACCCATCAGAGCAAAAGGCAGCTGACCAGTGCAACGAGGAACCCTAAATACTATGAATGCAATTTCGAATGGTTACGCGATCATTATTATACTCTCGCAACAAAAGTTGCTAAAGAGAGTATAATAGTTTTGTCCACATAACGGTTGTTTGTAAGTCCTAAAACTAAACGAGTTAGATATAGGGTTATATATACCAAAGTGATCAGGGTGACGAGTAAAGTTCAAATCCGGATGTCTGTCTGTCCGTCCGTCCGTCTGTCCGTCCGTGCAAGCTGTAACTTGAGTAAAAATTGAGATATCTTAATGAAACTTGGAACACGTGTTCCTTGGCATCATAAGAAGGTTAAGTTCGAAGATGGGCGGAATCGGACCACTGCCACGCCCACAAAATGGCGATAACCAAAAACACATAAAGAGCTTTAACTAAGCCATAAATAAAGTTATGAAAATAAAATTTGGAACATAGGATCGCATTAGGAAGGGGCACATTTGAATGTAATTTTTTTGGAAAAGTGGGTGTGATCCCGCCCCCAAATATGTTTTTTGTACATATCTTGCAAACCAATAAAGCTTTATAAACCAAACTTTCTGCAGTCGTTTCTTTTAGCCGTTTCCTTATACAGTCCAAAAATTACAGAAATCGGATAATAACCACGCCCCCCTCCCATACAAAAGTTAGGTTGAAAATTACTAAAAGTGGGTTAACTCACTAACGAAAAACGTCAGAAACACTAAATTTCACATAGGAAATGGCAGATGGAAGCTGCACTCAGATTTTTTACAAAATGGAAAATGGGCGTGGCGTCGCCCACTTATGGGTCAAAAACCATATCTCAGGAACTACTCGACCGATTTCAATGAAACTTGGTTTGTAATAGTTTCCTTACATCCCAATTATATGTTGTGAAAATAGGCCAAATCGCTTCACAACCACGCCTACTTCCTATATACCAGAACTAGAAGAATATCTGAATCGCTTACTTTACAATATATAAAGTAAGCACTAGTGAAGATATCGATGCAGAATTTTGCACAAATACTACGTTTATAGTGTGGCAGCCCCATTCTAAAAATCACCGAAATCGGACCATAGGTTGTCAAGGCCCCATATATCGAACATGAGGACCTCGGTACTTCTAACCTAATATTATGGTTTCCAACTTTCAAAGGACTTTATACAATATATATGACGAATATGTGGTCAAATTGTGTATTATATAATATTAATAAAGTTAAATAAATAAATTGCGAGAGTATAAAATGTTCGGTTACACCCGAACTTAGCCCTTCCTTACTTGTTTTTTATTATTATTATTTTAGACAAAGTTTTTCGTACAGGGTCTAAGTCTGAATAGTACTTATAACTACATATGTATATATACATTATATATGAAGCGCATTATTTGCGCTCTGGTCGCTTGTTGAATGATTTTATTGCTGTTGCCGCCACAGTTGCTGCTAGGGACGCCCGGCTCACTGGTATACCAAAGCAAATGTGCACAAGTCCATATGAAAGTTTGCATTTATATATAAAAGTGAAAAAATATTCGTTAAAGTGTGTGTGGTTTTTACTAAGTTGTAGCAATAAACGTAAAATCATTGCAATATGCCACAAATGTGGGCAACAATGGAGGCTGTGGCAGACACAATGAATTTATAGTATGTCTGCTGCAACCGTGGCAGCAGTTTCAATAACAACAACAACACCAAAAACAGTAATAGTAAAAGTAGTGGCAACATAGTTTAGTAAATTATTCATGAACTGACACTTGATTGCATTGCACAGCGTAGGAATACAATTTTGTTGCATACATATGTATGTATGTACATGCCGCACTGAGAATGAAGCATGCAACAAACTAATTAACCATAAGCAGTGGTGCAACGTGAGCTGATTTACAAAAGGTTTAAATAAGGATTTCAAAGGATTAAAGTCGAACAAATTTGTGGCTTAAAGTTCGTTAAATGTGGTATTAAGCTTTTACTTATTATTGATATTGTTGTAACAGTATTTAGACATCAGGGTTGGTTCTTAAATGACAGCATAAACTGATTTCAGTTTAATGATTTTATCCTACAATTGGCGATTTGACAGTAATTTAAAACCTCCATCTCCAAATTTCTCTAGAAATTTTACTTTCACAATTTTCTGGATTAGAGCTTCGAAAATATAAATATTTTCATAATCCTAATAATTCCTATCAACTCAGCAGTCACAATCGAAATTAAATGCTTGTGATGAAACCATATGTAGTTGTAGCTCTACTAATATTTATACACCTGACATGTTAAGTTATGACTAATTAACTCATATAGTCATTCGAATCATTTAGATAGATGAATTTTGTTAGCATTGTTGCTCTTATTATCAATATTTTCAACCATTTGGTGGAATGTACGCAAGCGTACAATTACGTTGCTACAAAAATAGTCTAATAAACCTTGTGAACCATATTGCAATTAACTAATTGCCCAATTAATTTTTAATTGAAATCAATTAATCTAAAGTCGCCAGTGGGATGTGTTTAGTGAAAGAAAATCGTACATTTACTGAGAAATAAACCGAAGTCTCTGCGTCCGTAAGTTAATCGTTATCGTTTATAACACAAAATGTATAAAGAAACCGATATTCCTATTTGGTCTAGAGCGGCATATTAATAATTTTCTTTGCATTATACGAACTATATATTTAGTCGTGAGACTTACTTCGAGAAGACTGGATGTGAGGTTTGTGCTTGGTAATGAAAAAAACTTTGATTCGAAAATGTTTTCTACAATTTTGGGCAGTAGCGTCATTTCCAATGTGCCATTTTTAACCTTATAGTTCATTTATTGGAGAATATAGTAATGCCTGGACTAATTCGTTAGCTTCCAAACGTAACCTTCCATCTCTATGCCTCTTTGTGGCAATTTGCAGATAGAATTGCGACGACTGAGTATTGCATATTCTCAACCGACTATGCCTCCAAATTCTTACTTAGTCATTGAGTCATGAAAATATTTGGCTAACGCTTTGAATTCACGATTACACAATAATTCTACCTAATAATTTGACGGAATGCTTGGTGCCTCTTTGTGGCAATTTGCAGATAGAATTGCGACGACTGAGTATTGCATATTCTCAACCGACTATGCCTCCAAATTCTTACTTAGTCATTGAGTCATGAAAATATTTGGCTAACGCTTTGAATTCACGATTACACAATAATTCTACCTAATAATTTGACGGAATGCTTGGTGCTGCGGTTGTCAAATACACCTGAGATTTTCATTAGATGATTCACACGCGGGCCTATAAGGCGACCGTATATAAGATTCAAAGACATCTTTCAATAGCTTGAAGAGATTTCAGCATAATGAAATTTTGCCAAAATTAGAGAAATACACATCCCTTTTATTGCAGCCTTCATAATTTTTGAGAAATTTTATAACGGTCTAATGGTATAACGGTTTAAATTTTTGTCTGCCATGAATTTAAGATTTTCAAAGAGCCATTAAGCTAAAAAACTAAACAAATGTACACAAATTCTTCTTTATTGCCATTTAAGAGTTTTGGCAAATTTAGCTCTTTAACCAACAAAATTTGGCAAAAGTTTTACTTTCGAATAATCTCAATAATAAACACCTCAGCTTATTTGGTAATAATACTAATTCACAAAAGCAATTGCAATCGCATACCTACAATATACACTACTATGCGTGTTGGCTTCTCTTTCTAGTTGCAACAGCTGCTATGTAGTTATAACGAGCCTCATATGTTTGATCATATTAATTTAGAAATTAGTTTGTCTGTACTTTTTGTTTAAAGCTTGATAAATATTGCACCAAAAGCAACAAGAGCATCCCAAAATCAAATCCATTCACGCATTCAGAATGAGCTGCTATTAAATGCTAACTACAAAGGCATTAAATTTCAACAACACAAAAACAAAATTGCTAAGCTCAAGCTGGCCAACATACATGCCGCTGCACATGCGTGTTCGCCTACGAGACATTTTGTTCACTTCATCCATATAACATGGATTGTTTTTGTTGTTATTTTTAATTTTTCGTCATTTTGTGTGTCTTCTTGCTTTAAAATTTGCTAATTTCCTTTCACTTTTCGCAGAACGTCTGCCACAGACAGACAGCCAACGAACGGACAGTCCGCTTAGACGACCGAGCCGTTTGCGTGCAACACAGATGAATGTGGCAGAGCCGGCAGCGGTCATGCGGTCATCAGTTAGCTCCATACAGCTGAGCTCATCTCAGCTCTGAGCGCCACATATATACACAAACATAAATACTTGGCTTTAAGCCACTTGACGACGATCTGACTTGTCGTGCAGCAGTCGGTTAGTTGGCCAATTGGTTAGTCCGGCCGTTGTGGCCGACATCTGCTGCCACAATTTATATGCTTTGTTTTGCCTTATTTGGCTGCGTTTCGCATTTGGCGTAGTGCCACTGCACTTGCTCCGCCTTCTCCTCCCTCATTTGTGCGCTATGAATTTAGTATTTCAATGACGTGTATGTGTCATCGGGCTGTTTATGAATAAATGGAGACATACAGATGGATATGCATACACATTTACATTTATTGGAATGGTTCATGCTCGGAAGCTGCAGAAATTTGTCTGCAATCGAAAGCAACAATCCCCAATGGCTATATCTTGTTAAAATATTTTTTGATTGTTTGTATTCCAGTACAATAATTGGTTGCTTTTTTGCCGAAACTGTTAAATTTTCCTTTCATATGCTGCTTCAATTAACACAATTATCTGATTTTAGATTGGAACATTTTATGATTATCCGATAAGTCAACAACTGGAAAGTGAATATTACGCAAACGAAGTTGTTTTACCATTGCACAATTTTATTGATACAAGATTTGTATGGTGTACAAGTGATTTGTCAAACCATAATCAGTTTTGCTGTTGTAACTGTAAACTTTATTTCATGAAAAGATAGACTAATTGTTATCGCAGTCATCTACCAGTAAACCCAGGAGAAGAGTTGTTTCGACGTTAACGGACCATCTATTTACTGAAAGAGTGTTAACACCGAACATTTGAGTGTTACATTAGACAGCCTGTATTCTTTCACTGCACATACGATCACGATTGTTACTGGGCTGAAACAAGAACCTCAAGTTGCTAGCCGGCAGTACATATCTTCTTCTTGACTGCCGTAGACACCGCTTACGCGGTTATAGCCGAGTCCACAACAGCGCGCCACGTATCTATCCTTTTGGCAGTTTGGCGCCAATTGGTAATACCAAGTGAAGACAGGTCCTTCTCCATCTGGTCCTTCCATCGGAGTGGAGGTCTCCCTCTTCCTCGGCTTCCACCAGCGGGTACTGCATCGAAAACTTTCAGAGCTGGGGCACTTTCGTCCATTCGAACAACATGACCTAGCCAGCATAGCCGCTGTCTTTTTATTCGCTGGACTATGTCTATGTCGTCGAATAACCCATACAGCTCATCATTCCATCTTCTGCGGTATTTGCTGTTGTCAATGTTTAAGGGACCATAAATCTTCCACAAAACCTTTCTCTCGAAACTCCTAGTGCCGTCTCATCGGATGTTGACACCGTCCACGCTTCTGCACCATAAATTAAGACGGGAATGATGAGGGACTTGTAGAGTTTAGTTATCGTTCGCAGTACATATAGAAAGAACAAATAAACGTTGTTGGCAACTTACCAGGTTATCGACCGACCGGTCATAAACTACGACGCCCCAATATGGTCGTATGGATGCAGTAGGTACAGATAAAAAAGCTTCCAACTTGTCATAATAGCATACAGCGGACGGTAACCGGTTGTCTCTTTATATCTCCGAACATCTACACAACAACCTGTGAATTCTATAATGCATTTTTCATTTCACGACTGTTGGGATGGTTTCCCAAAAACCAGCCACAGTAATATAACCATCAGACTTCGGATGCAATTGACTTTTGATAAGTACTGATCGAAACATGCGAAATTAAATCGATCATGTTGTGATAAACGAAAGACAAGTCTCTTGTGTATTATCTGGTAGAATCGAAGATACGCACTCGCCTCAGTGCCGGAAAGAACGCCCGCCAACAAACACAAGGAAGGTTTGACGTCGAAAAGCTGCAATCGCAACAGCCGAACGATTTTCTACTCGACTTGCACTCCTGCTTTCTGAGAGCACTCATCAGCATCTCGGTATAAGGGAACTGTGGGACGGCATGTCAAGCTCCTTACGTGCAGCTGCAACCGAAACTATTGGCTTTCGGAAATGCCAAAAAACAGCTGGTATGATGAGGATTGTCGTCTCGCAGTGGAGACTGCCTACCTCGCAACGTTACGATCGACCACAACACGTGCGAGGTGGGATAGATATTGAGAGCTGAAGAGGAAGCGAGACGCATTTACAGACGTAAAAAGAAAAAGGCCGAAATGTGTCAGTATGAAAAGCTGGCCGACGCACAGTGGGCCAGAAGGTAGGCAAAAGCGGCCAAAACTCGACTATTTTTTTTTAATTTTTCTTTTGTTTATAGTAATCTACACATATCAAAGTAGATTTTAGCCAATTTCTGTTACATTTAATAAAATATTTTTAACTCCGCAGTACTTTGAATTTCAATTCGACAGTAAAATTTGATTACGTTTTTTGCGCAAAATAATGAATATAGTTTAAAATTGATAAATATTTCATAAAATTTCGAATTAGTTTCTTAGTCTGTATGGAAAAAGAAGTAAGTTGCAAGAAAAAAATATTTAAAAAATTTATATATAAAGCATAATACACAAGATTGTTATTCACCGGTGCATATTATTTTTCGACTATGCTCGCTGCCGAATGCAGATTCCCCGAGATTCCCCTGTATATAAAAAAGTCCGAGGTTTTAATCGATTCATTTTTTCATATACTTTAAGTTTATCCTGCCCACTTTTGCCCGTTTTCACTTTTCAATTAGAAATATTGCAAAACAGTCGCGTGCGCGCACTTAACATTTTTCGACACTCATATATAGTCTTAATAATACAAGTATATTACCCATTGAAATTCTTGGTGAAGAAGCATCTGAAGCTAGAAATAAGGATTACAAAAATTTTAGAAAATGCCACACTAGAAAACACGATAGAATATCGAATCTAACTGATGTATTTAATAGAGTAATGGATACTTCAGATGTAATTATATCTAGCATGAGTCTTCAAATGCGATATAATCAAAAGAAGGTATTAACAATTCCAGCAGAAGTTAGAGCGTTGTTTGCAACGCCAGAATCAAACAAGGACGAAGAATTACAATCAGTGTCCACCACTCAAGACGGCGATGATGATGATGATAATGATGGCGAAGACCATATTAATAGAAGTGTGTTCGAAGATTATTCAATATTAGACGAAATTGAATTGACGGATGATTTTGTTTGATACGCCATATTGGATCCGGCATTTTGAATTTTTAGAAACTAACTTCAGATTAGTAATCAGCGACCCCGAAAACCCCCTTGTAACTATTTTCAGACGAATACGTTAAGTTTTTTCAAAAGTCGTTCGCCATATCGGATCCGCCATTTTGAATTTTCAAAAACTAACTTCAGATTCGTAATCAGCGACACCAAAAACCCCCGAGTAAGGATTTTCGAACGAATTTGATTAATTTTTTAGTTTTGGCCGCTTTTGCCTACCTTCTGGCCCACAGTGCGACGTGGGTAATGCTCGGGAGGGAACACTTCTCCCACCTGCTGAATGGCAGTGAAAGTGCAACATTAGGAGAGGACGAACCCGATTCTCCAATCGATGATAATGGAACAGATGTTCCATTGTCCGACTATGAAGAAATTTGAATAGTAATGTAAACTCCAATGCTCAGTTGGTGAAGGTAACACTGAGGTGTTAAGGGTAATTAAGAGGTGTAATATCGTCAGAATCCTATGTTGTACACCTTGTTTTGGGAAATTTAGTTGAATTGGATATTGTAAAAACATGACAGTCATTCCGAATTCAAAATTATGTCACCACCAGAGAAGAGAGAAAGATAGAAACCATTCTCACGAGAATCGGGCTTACGTAACCGGAAAGGATCAATATTTTATTCCTGCCAAGGATCATTGACTCAGAAGAATTCTTCAAAATTATTTTGAGATAGTTTGCTGCCGATTCAACAACAAAAACGAAAGCTATTATTTCTCCACTATGAAACTGTTTGTTATGGTAGAGATGATTTTTAAAAAACCTAAAATAAAGAGATCATATCATCACTTTTGCGAAACTGAGTGGGCAAATCTCAATTGCTCATTACCAAGGAATACAATTTTCTGTCACCGAAGAACATTCTTATGTTAATTATGAACATTAAGGAATTATAATTATGGATGAATATACTCATATCTCATTCTTTAGTACTCAATTTAAAGACATAAACCATACTAATTACTAACGATTACCCAATATATTATCATACACAAATATGTACATATCTACATTATGTTGAGAAAAAACTGACTTCGGTAACAAGACAAATGTGTTGCTGACTCGTCAATTGTCGCAAGTAGAGACTCAACAGAAAAAATATGAAAATAAGCAAATCAGCAATGAAAGAGTTTGTATGAAAAAAGTGGTACAAAAAGTCATAAATAATTACCTTTAATACTTATGAACTCTGTCACGTTACGCTGACCGCAATTAGTTGGCGTTTGTGCAAATTACAAGCAGATTGTGTGCAGCAGTGGCATTATTATTGCAGAAAAAAGTGGAAAATTTAATAAAAGAAACATATTTTTTAGTACGACGAATGCAATACTAGATTTACAATTACAACTGTAATGTAACGTGATGCAACACATTTGAAGTGTTTAAATATTGTGAAGAATCCCATCAGTCGTACTTCACTCAGCTCTCGCTCTCGTCAGAAGTGCCAAATTGTTATGTAAATTGGTTAGGTTTGCGCAAAGTAGTGTCACTTGCCGAATTATTTGCTAAATGAAACCAATAGACGCGTGTAATTTTGTGTTGAAAAGTGATCGTCGGTCGCTCATTATGGCATGAAATAAAAATAGATTACGCTCGCTTTTTTATGTCATTAACGGCATTTTTTTGGTAAATCGGTGACTTTTAATTGAATGGAAATCGCAACAGGCCGCTGGAAGGCCAACTAGTGTGGACACCTTCTAAAATTTTTGTTAAAATGTAAGCTGGTGTAACTTATGTTTGTTAATTTTTATTTGAGCTGGTTTTAGATTTTCAAGTTTGACTTGTTTTATGTGTAAATAGTACACCAACACACACCTGCACATAAGTAGTTACAAGTGTAATTGAGATCAACCTCGTTAAAAACGCATAATTACTTTTGAATTCCATGGAGGATGAGCGACGGTTGACGTAAGGAATGCAATTGATGTTGCTATTTGTTGCCGTTGTTATTTCATTGCTGTCTGCTTTGAACATATTTCATTATTTTTCTTCTTCTTTTTTCTGATTTCATATCTATAAATATTAACGACATAATTATGCGTGTGGCTAAATGTCAAATTGACAAAGATAATTTTAATTTTTATTTTTTTTGGAAATTTTGTTGCAATTGAAGTTACAGTTAACGAAATTGTTGTAAATGCAAAGGTTATAGAGACTGTTTACAAATTTTATAATTTCACATTTGATCGTACATAGATTACATTGATGAAGCTATGAATAAACTCTCAAAGCCGAAACTTTTTAAAGCTTCTAAAAATCAATCAGTCCAATGGATTCAAATTTAGACTTCCGAACGGGCAATCTTCTGTAGCTGTAGAAACGGGGAATAATGTTTAGTTTTCTATGGGGCTTTCTACGTTCACGAACAGATTTTTTGCCAGAAATCGTTCGAACCACTCGAGGTTGAAAACTTCTCTTGCTGTCATTAACTGTAAAAAAACGAACAATGTATCAGCGAATGCAAAGCAATTTCGAGAGTACCTTAAGTAAATTAAGTGACATGCGGAAAAAGTTCCACGCCTTTTAAGTGGCACTCAAAAAAATCTGAGAAAAATCGAAATCAACAAATAATGATTTACACCAACATTACTTAATGGATGTTTCTGCAGTTGCTTTGGAGTAGCGCTACACGAAAGTTAAGTAGTTCAAAGGACGGAATCCACAAACTCAAACTACTTAATCAATAGCGATGTAGAGAACCATTAAGAGCTTGATTAATGATTTACTGTTGTGTGAGTGTTGCCATACCACCAAAAGCTTGAAAAGTCAAAAGGTCAGTGTTGTTTATTTACTGATTTGCGGTAATGTGTTGGCACGGTACCAGCGACACACTTTTTAGCAGCAAACAAGACGTAATAAACTAATTCTCATTTGAGAAGTTGCGGTATCCGCATACTAGGGTTGTTTGTGGTATTAAAATTAAGAAAATTAATTGTTAATTAAAAATTTAAATAATAAGTCATCCGAATAGCAGTGTAATTAGGGACCACAGGTACTGTTAATTCTTACTGTTGGAACTTTCAGCTGATAATGATAATCTCGCTATGGGTTAGTCCTCAATATTTGTTTACTTCATTGATGGATTCATTATATATGAGATATTCTTTATATTTAATACTTAAAACTTGCCGATCCAAACAGGATTAGATCGTCGAACTAACAGCCCTTTGCCGGATAAAATGCGGATCAATTCCGGTAACCTAGAACCGGCTGTTGTTGGAATCGATATTCCATGGCTATTTTACTATGCTCCAGATTGGAGTGAGTTGAAGAGTGTTGTCATATTACAATGTCTTCCGGTTTTAATTTATCATAATATATCCTTTCAAAACTTATTGGTAGCATCTGATGGTTAATTTCTCATTGTACTGTTTCGTTAAAAATATGAGTATCTCAAAATACAATCAATTTAGCTTAAGCTAGCTAGTCCGCGTAAGCCGTCTAATGAAGTCAGTGCTATCTGTGATTCCTCTTTACGGTTCCATCAGAACTGGAAGGTGTTCGTGTAAGTTTGCAAATACTTCACTGATTTAATAAATATAAAATGCAGCTAATATGTCTTTCTCAATTTCACGGCTGTCAGCGCCTCATCAATAAACAACTAATGTTGATCTTTAAATATGGAAAATCGAACAGCTTCCTTTTGGAATCTGGTGCCGAATGAGTCAAAAGTAATTGACTAGCCCGTTTATTAGATTTTAATTAAGGTTTATTAAAAGCTTCTGTTTCCAAAGTTAACCAAGCCAATATTGACTAATAAACTATCTTAGTAACACTCATATTGACATAATTCCAAATAACTTCAGTCTCAGATCCATCTGCTACATAATAATTTTTTAAGGGGCAGTCAGAGACACGAAAAAAGTAGAATTTTCAGTATTTTTTTGCTATTAAATCATGTTATTTTACAAAAGTAAAAATTAGTACAAATGTTTTGACTTGGAGCCACGAAAATTTGAAAAATAAATATCCTTGCGGTGACGTCTCCAAGAAGGAAATTTAACTAAAATCACTCGGAGAAGAAAAATTAGTTTTATAAAGAGATAATCCTGGGTCTGATTGAAGTTTTTTCTTTTCAAAAATTAACAAAATGGCGTTATATATGAATTTGTTTTCTGGATTTTCGGGAATTGGTCTTAAAAAATCATAATTAAAAAAAAATAACACTTCGATTATGCCCAGGATTATTATGTATTCTAAAAGCTGTATAAACTTCATTAAAATCTACTGAGCGGTTTTCGAGTTACAATTGTCACCAGTTCAAAAAACATAGTTTTGAGAAAATCGCTTTTAAAGTTTTACACTAGAATTTGGGAGTGCCCGAGCGCTCCTTCTTATTTGTCAAATAACTCGAAAAGTAGTTATCGGATCAACTTCAAATTTTCAGAGAATATTTTTAAGATATTACACTTAACGACAATGATTGATTTTTTGAAAACCCTACTACTCATAACCCCTTAATAGAACTCAAATATATAAGGGAATATGTTAGTCCCACACCCGAGTCATTTTAAAACGCTAGGTTGTCATTCCCCCTTTTGGATGAAAAATAATTCTGTAGAAACAACTTGCAAATCTGAGCCATATTTGGATGAAAAGTGGAAAATTTGCAGTCAGAAACACCTTATTTGCCAATTTGAAGATATATAGAATTTCTCTCTCATCTAACTAACTTTTAAACTTAAAACATTGAAACTTACCACCAAAATTGGCTGACACAATTTCCTCTATGTCAATTAATCTATGATTCCACTGGCATTAGAACACACCTAATCCATATTATACACAAATCCATATTAATTTCTATTTCAATAGCGTCGACCGCTAAGTATAAGCGTCTTAAACGAATTCACAAGGAGTGATTAACATACGCCTATTAAAAGTTAATTACTCCGACAAAGGAGCAGCATTTGCACAAGTAGCGATGCTGCGGATTAGCAAACTCGATAATTAAGTGGCATATCTTATTTGGTAAGCACACTCGACTGCCCACGACAAAGCTAAGGCGATAGAGCTATAACACAGAGCAGTGAAGCGGTGCACATAAATAGAAAATACATTTAACAAGAAGGAAACACGAAAAAAGCGATGACAGCAAATTGGCAACTCAATTAGCATTGCAGCATTATGTATATAAATATAGCTCTGTGTGCTTCAAGTACACAGGAGGAGCGTGCTTGCGCTGGCGGCAGCAAAGTGCCACTTCATATGACAGCAGCAATACGCAATAATGTCGGAGTGTAGCGGTATTGGCAACGTGACGCTGTCAGACCATCCAACCACCACAAGCACTTTGCGGCACATTAACCCAATTTGGGTGCGTGTGTGTGTGGTGTGGTGTGGTCATTTAAATTTTGCGTATGACGACGCATACATCGACGACCAGGCCGCTGCAAGCGTAATTGCTACTAAATTTAGCCGAAATCACAACAAACACCACTCAATGCAAGCAGCTTAAAAGAAGCTAATTACAAAAACAACACCGTGCGGCTATACTTCAAATTAAATAAAGACCAGCACAACAACAATATTAGTGCGCACAGAATCCACCGTGTGAAATAAAGTCGCCACACAGCAATTCATTCCACTCCACCATCAAGTGCGCAGCCACCGCCGCATCCAGCGATACAATTAAATTTTTGATAAATAATTCGTGTGCGCCGAAACTAACGGCTAATAAAAGCGTTTTCGCACAAGCGTAGGCAACGCACCACCACCAACACCAACACGCCCACATCCTCAGCAACGCACCCTGTATGCGTGCGTATAAATTATCTGCTCTTAAGTGCTAGGCAACCGCGCCGCGGTTAGCCCACTTGCCACCGCGCGTTGGTGTTTGCGGTGGATAGGTGATAGTCGCCAAATTCAAATGCATAAGTAATAATAATAATAGCCCGCTGTTGGCTGTGTGGTGAGTGCGCCATTAAAAAGCACTCATAGTACGCGTAATTATACATTGCCGCTTGCTTCGCTGCTCTAATGGCTGGTGCTGGTGTGAGGCGGCTATTCGGTGGTGTTAAGGTGGTGCAGATACGATGTGCTGTTGGTGAAACGCCTATGTAAATCGATTTAGTGCGTCGCTGGTGGTGGTGGTTGCTGGACCGTTGGTGTTGACGCATTGCAGAAATAGTCTGGAGGCGATGGATTATTTATTGCCGCTCTTATTCGAAGTTCATTTCATGCACTGCGAGAAAATACTTACGCAGTTTGGAAATAATTTATGAGATTTTTTTTAATGTTCCAAGTATGTTTGTGGTATATTTACATCCGATAAATTTATTTAATTTGAAGATTTGTGATTGATATGATGTGATAATAAAGTAAATGTTATGAACTAATTTTGGAATAAATAACTTAGCCAAAGATCTTGAATTCTTAGGCATCAGATTTTTCTTATGTTTAAATCAAAATGGCTGTGAAAGGTATTGATTACAGGTATACAGTCATTATAGAGATTCACGAAGAAAACAAATTCTGGCTCAACATAGAAATATAATTCAAGACTTAAGGAAGATCTTAAAAAACTCAGAGACCACTTCGTCCACAAACGAAATCTTTTATCCTCCATAAAATAAGTGAAATATTCGGAATTATATAGGTTATATTAAGGTAATATCTTAATTGAAACGTTTTGAATTTGTACTTTTCTGAGTTAATAAATTTCGACAGATTTTCACATAACAGTTTTGTTGACCATACACCGCCATTACTCCGCTCCGCTCCGGAATTTATTCATAGTCCGAAATGTTAACTGGGCATACAAAACACAAAATTTTATAGAACATACTGTTCAATAACACGACATTGCAATAGTTACAAGGTGCCTCAATGTAGTGAAGTATTCGAGTTTTGTCTCTACACTACGTTTTTATTACTAGATCACGATCATGTTTTTACGATCGTAATAACAAGACTTTTGTTTTGTGTGAACTGATATGTTAGGAGAATGTAGTAGTAGAGGTATATCAGAATGAATATCAATGTTACAATGAATACGCAATAAATTTGAAGTACTTACTTCAATGAAATCCATTCTAAGTGTACTTGAGATTTTAAAATATGGTCTTCATATACACTTCAATTCTTATTGTCCTGTATACTTGCAATCTAAAAGTATTGTGATATGTGATTTCACTAAGAAAAAAGCGATAGTGGTATGAAAATAATCTCCATGGTTGCCCCATATCAATAGTTGCAATGGTCCCTAAATACACGCTATAGCCATTGAATTACTGACGAAGTTAAAGCATTATTATTAGCTTTCAATAAAGGTTTTCCTAACTAACTTTCTTTTGAAAAATGGTGATTTGTCAGATGAGAATATATGAGTTAGTTTTTTTATATGAATATTCAGAATATAGTATAGTTTTGAGAAAGGATGCAGGAGTGTTTTCAAACAGTAATTTTTAATAAGATTATTGGTTCTTGAAATGGTTTGAAAAAGTGGCTTTGGTACATAAGAAGTCGGACTTTTCAACAAGTCTTGAAATAATCCATTCGAGTCGGGAAGCTGACGATGTTTTACTACTAATTCTGTCGATTTTGAATATTGTTAGACCTTAATTATAGTCAGCTCCATAATTGAATAATGATCAAGTTCAGAAACCAAGGTTAATCAAAATTTAGTAAATTCTATAAATAAACGAGTGATTATATATTTTTAAATTTTGTAATATTTATTTTTGTGAAGTGTATTACACTTGACCAACATTTACAATTTTTTTTAAACAACAGTTACTAAATAAACTAGTTATTTCAACATACAAAATTTCAAGAAGAAGAAAAATAATGTGGACAATCTCTTTCAATTATGCACCACTTCTCTGACAATTGAGCGCTTAACGTTGCCCATTAAACAGTAGCACTTCCATCGTCCAAGTCAAACAAAAGCGTAATGGTTTCATGTTGTTGTGTAAAAACTATACATCACAGTTGGGGTGAGCTCGTCTAAGGCACTTGTATGTCATTTGCCGGCAGGTTCATGTTGATATTCCGACACCAATTGCCTCCATCATCTTCACACCTGCATTCACATAAATTTTTGAATCCAAACAAAATAGTGTTTTTCTTGCGCCTCTAATTTTGTAAACGTAATTTTCAGCTTTACTCTAGTTCGCTATATTTTAATAATTTACGAGTTTCACTTTAATTTCCATGTGGTGCATTTAATTTACTAAATCGTAGTAAATTGTTTCATACATTTTTGATGCGTTGCTGGTTTGTACTCAAGGGTCACATTGAATTTATTATAAGCTTGTGCATACAAATTAAGTATACAATTAAGTATGCATTCAACAGGTAGTTTAATGAAGGTAGTTTATTGCAATTTCAACACCGTAAAGCCCTCTTAAGTATCTAACCTTAAAACAATTAAGAATTTACTTTTGTATGCTGGTTTGCTAACGTATCTCTCCGAGGAATTTATCAATCTTCATAATTAAATTACTTTTCATCTAAAATATTTTCCTTGAAGGAAGACAAAAGCGAATGCATCTCATTGCAGGTAGGATAGGTTGTATGGCTAAATATTCCCCAAAAGGCAACACACTAAAATTATGAGAGGCAGACCGTCTTAGATATTAAGACTCGACAAATCTGCAGACATTTTTATACATCCGCTAGTTGGCGTAGTTGTTCAAAAAAGGTGGATCTAAGGAATATTTTTTCTTGAAGAAAGCAGAAAATTATGATGTGATTCCACCTCGTCCTTTTCTATTGAGAAGAAAAAACTGCAACAGGACTAACATTTACCCATAAATTCGGCCTAAGGTCTAATAGAATAACGAAAATCGTCATATGTATATAGATATGAGGGTTGAAGTAATTCCTGAACCGATTTCATTCATTTTCACCAGCAAGGTGCACTATATCCAAAAATATACGCTCACTTAAATTTGCTAAGATATCTCACATATTAACCAACACATATATGCGGAATAAAGCCCACCGTATTTTTGAAAAACCTATAATTAGGTATATGGGAGCTAGGAGATGTTATGACTCGATTTTAATAATTTTTGGAACAGAGACACTATATTAGAAGAAAACAATTTCCTCTAAATTATATTAAATAATCTGAGAGATTTACCCATATTTTCGGTTAAAATTTACCCTTAGGCGCTGAATTTAACATGTTCGATATCTGAGGCTTTGAAAAGTTATAGTCCGTTTTCGACAATTTTTTCAAAAATGAAGCCAGAGATTATATACACTATTTGTGTAAAGTTTTATTCATTGGTTCCTTATGTATATGTTATAAAGTGAAGAAATAAGATGGAATTCAAAATTGACTTATAAGGAAAGTAGTCGTGGTTGTGGACCGATTACGCCCATTTTATGTCCGTGTTATCAAGATGTCAAGAAAATATTATATTCCGAATTTTATTTAAATATGTCGAGTAGTTCCTAAGATATGGTTTTTGAACCATAAGTGGGCGATGCCACGCCCATTTTCCTTTTAGTAAAAAAATCTGAGTGCAGCTTCCATCTACCATTTCTTATGTGAAATTTAGTGTTTTTGACGTTTTTCGTTAGTGAGTTAACCCACTTTTAGTAATTTTCAACCTATCCTTTGTATGGGTGGTGGGCGTGGTTATTATCCGATTTCAACTATTTTCATCGACAGCAGAAAGTTTGGTTTATATAGCTTTACTGGTTTGCGAGATATATACAAATAACCGATTTGGGGGCGGGGCGACGCCCACTTCCCCAAAAAAAAGTACATCCAAATATTCCCCTTCCTAGTGCGATCCTTTATTTCAAATGTTACTGTTATAACTTTATTTATGGCTTAGTTATGACACTTTATGTGTTTTTGGCTTTCGCCATTTTGTGGGCGTGGCATTGCTCCGATTTTGCCCATTTGCGAAAGCCTCTCACGGTCCCAAGGAACATGTGTTCCAAGTTCCATTTTTTCAGATGGTTATACACGTATTGGAGTATCGCGGGTCAAGGGTATTGAATAATATTAGACTATGTTGAGAAATAAATCGTAATTATTGCAAAATTTTAATTTTTTTGGAATCTAAAAACTTATTGGAGCACGCTCATACACTGCTTCCAATATCCTGCTAATTTTATATTTACTATTCCGATCTTTGCTACCACATCCAAGCAATATGGCAACACTTTTTGGAACTCATCTAACATGAATTACAGCAATAACAACATAAGCCACTATATTACTATCTACTCAGTCACATATGTTGCTTTTGTTGCAATTTCTCACCTCATTCCATTAAAACCATTGAGCAAATATGTAATTTTTTCCACTGCAATACGCCACCTTTCTAAATGCGGCTCCTATTTGTTTTACGAGCGTCACGATTATCCAACACAGCAACGCATATATTAGCGCATTTATGGCAAACAAGGCGAAAACAAAAGACAACGTATGAAAAACAAAAACATTGCAAGTTGCAAAGCGAACTGGAATGCAACAAGCTCTGCAACAGCTGCAATATTTATTGCGTTGATTCGCGAAGGGCCGTTAGTTCCGCTGTGGGATTTCCTATATACTGAACTTCTCATCACCAGCGGTCGCATTGCAAACACATACACACACACAACAACAAATATTTGCTGCAAATTTTGCGCACCAAATCTGTTGCAGTTAAAGACATTTGCCTCTTCTGTATTGCTTGCATTCGTTTTTTTTTTGGTCTCAGCGCGCTTGTTGTGCGCAATTTCATTGCTAATTGCTTTTAAATGTATTCACTTCGCTTTTATTACCGCAATTGAGCATAAAATTAAGCCAACTAACTGTGTGTGGATGCTGCAAGTCGGCGAACCGGTGACAAAGGGGAGAAATGAATAAAAAATTATAATCGAAGAAATGTATATATTTGCATATATGTGCAGTATTTGCTTCATTCACTTGTGTGACAAAAACCCTCAAATGCTTGTTGTTGTTGCAACTGCTGCTTTTATTTGCTTACTTTGTTGTTATTCTTTTGGTTGCTTTTATTGTTATTTGCATGCGACGGGCAGAGTAGCTCGATATATATTTGCCACAATTGGTTTTCTTGAACTAAAATATACATACATATTTACATACACATAAACTTATATTTTGTGCGGATTAACATATATATATGTACACATGTATATACTTCAAGTAAGTTGGCGCTGTGCAGCATCTGCATACCAAAACTGACAACATCGAGTTCAGCAGTTTGGCAACCAACGAGAGTGCCATTGATGTCTCAAGCGCTTTGCATACAAACAATCTTATATATAGTATATATATATATATATATATATATATATTTATCATTCTGCACCATTTCCCACTCGTATCGTTGCGTGTAGCGTATGGTAAATGTTGCATGAAGCTGCTGATATTCCTGCTGTTTTGTTGGCCCCTTAACACCCGCTCTGACATTGCATTGCATTTTCTGCATTTTATTTACACACTTTTTCGCAAGAGAAAGTGCATCGAATTTATTTCCAAGTAAATATTTCTCATGAAACTTTGGTCTGTTTAAATAAACTGTTTCTGTTGCTGTTGTTGTTACTATAAATGGAAAAATATAAAGTTAAAATTTGCAGCTGTTCCCAAAAAATTAACGCCTTTAGTAGACTAGTGCGTGACCTTGAACATCGTGGTAAGTTGAAATTTAAAATATCGTGGACCTCGGAAAATATTTTAAAGTGGGTTTCCTATATTATAAATAAAGAAGTGTTCAGTTGGGGATTTGTTATCAAGTCCTTCTCGAAAGCTTATACTACATTGCTGCCTTACAAATACAAATGTATGTATATGCATGGCCGTAATGCCAACATGGGTATGTATGTAAAGGTGATCCATTTCGGGATTCCTAAAATGAAAACAGTCGATTATTATGGCGCGCTCACGGTCGCCATTGACGGTTACGTTCTTACCGGCATCATTTTTTTTAAATATGGACCGATGATTCCACCGGCACACAAAATATACCAAACCATTGTTTTTTCTGGATGAAATGACAGCTCTGGAATCTCTGCAGGTTTCCGTTCCTGGCAAAATCGACAATTTTGCGTTTACTTGCCCAATGAGCGAGAAATGGGCCTCAGTGCTGAACAGGATTTGGCTAGAAAACGTCGGATATCTTGGAACTTTTCAAGAATCCATAGAGCGAAGCCATGTCGCTTGGGTAGGTCGAGTGACTTCAGTTCTTGCACAAGCTGTATTTTGTACTCTTTCGTTCCATACGTCAGTCAGAGTTGCAGCGAGTGGCGGCGAATCGACTCTCCATGGTCTTCGTCTACACTCTCAGCTATGGACGCTACATTTTTTTCACTTCGTGCTGGACGTGGTCTATTCGGTCGAATATTATCCAATAATGAATACTGGGTCTCAAGATAGGTGATGCTGTTGCGAATAGTATGCTCAGTAGGCCGATTAAGTTGACCATAAGTTGAGCGAAACACGCGGAACACATCCTTTACAGAACATGAATTTTCGAAATAAAGTTCAAGAATTTGTAAACGTGATGAAATTTTGTAAACCGGTCTTCCGGTGATGGTAAATTAAATTTCTAAATCAACTTTGCGGTGGTTATGGTTTTGAATTTTGAAGAGAGCATGAAAAACTGTTTTGGTCTCTCAACCAGAGAGTTTCTCTTAGTACTTATTGATATCAAGATTCAAAAACTTCAGTGAACAGAGTTTACAATTAAAATTCTTTTCTTCTCTACAAAAAGCTGAAGCTTTAAGGGTGAATTCCATTATTTAAGCCTAACTAGACAACGCTTACCCGGTTTTGACCTAGCATGACCTAGCCAGCTGTCTCTTTATTCGCTGAACTATGTTTATGTCGTCGAATAACACATACAACTCATAATTCCATCGTCTGCGGTATATGCTGTTTCAAAACGGTTTAAATATGGTTGTTACCCAGTTCTCTAATACACTTAATGAATATACAATTGCAATTCCCTAACTCAAATTACCATAATTCACAAAAAACTTCAAGTTTCGCAAAGTATTTTGTATGAAATTTGATTTCTATTGCCAATTCAAGAGATTGAGTTATGGAGAACTTCGAGTTATGGAAGTTCAACGGTATCTCTCAAACTTCCAGAGTTGAGTCAACTACATCTACTGGGAACATTTATTGTTTAACGCTTTATTATGAGTCTTCAAAGACACTTTCTATATAATTGTTCCATTAAAAATTTAGGCAACTTCCGAACGAAGAACGTGAGAAACATTAAAGCAGGCGCAGGTTAAAGATAATGCTGTAAGCTTATTCATGAATTAGTTCTAAATTGGACAAAGGGCGTAGCACAAATAACTCTGATCATATGCTCGACCCACTTAAATTGTATTTGACAGAACAAATTCTCCCGACATCCTTAGGTTTCATTTAAAAAGTTGACTAAATCGGATCATGTAAGCGTTATATATATATGATAACAGCATGAATTTATATGTATATAATAAAATTCATCGTTTTCATTTACCTAAACACATTCATTTCTACTGTGAATTAAAACGCATTAGTGGGTCATAATATTTGTAGGTTATCTTTTATGTTGAACGTACTCTGTAGGTCAGATATTAAAGATCACCGAGCTGAAAAGGAACGCATACTTAATATACAAGTTAAATGAACTCTCTCCTCTTTCCGCCTGTCCCTTTGTCGATGGATACTGAATTACTTTTGTGCCAGTCAAAATGACACCCACGTCATATGGCAGCTAGACCCATTAGTATTGTGGTTGCACTTCGGGAAGTCAACACACTCAGCCGGTACATAAATAGCCGACAATTTGTCCTCCCACAAACATGGGAGCGCCAAGAGTGGATCTTCGTCACATCGCGTAAGCCTAAAGGCCGCAGTCGCTGCCGTGCAGCCATTGCCAACGCTAATGCGAATGCGGTTTGCGTTGGTAGCTCGGCATTCAATACTCCTATATACAGCCATATGTATAACTGTACTCGGGTGTGTAGTGCTGCGCACTTGTTGCAGATACATTGGCAAAAAGCCATTTGGGCGCATTCACACGCACGCGCCACCCACATACGCACGCACCCGGCGGTAAGCGCGAAACCGCATTGGCATTGTGAGTGACAGACGACCAGGCCGTTAGCTTTTCGGTACAAGTCTAATTAGATATCTTTTGAGCAACATGTGAGCGCGTTGCAGCAATTAGTACTAGCGTGTGCAACATGCAAATGCGCGCAAAGCGAAGACGACAGACAGGAAGACAAATGTGAGACTGGGCTTGAGTCACAAAAATAATCGCCATTACAACAACAAAAAAGAAACAACAGCGCAACATTATCCACGTCCAGTTGACGCTGGTCTCTTCGGGGCATTCGCGCAACAACAGCTCCCGCGCGCCCGCCTTGCCTGGCCACCCCCACCTTATTGGGTCCGCCTGCTGTTGCCTCATCGATTGCATAATGCGCTAGTTCCAGCGAAGCAGCTGTGCAAATAAAGCGCTTCCTCTGCGATGCCGCAATGTTGCCCATATGTAAGCGCTTGTTGCAAATAACGTCATCAGGAAACCAAACAACGCTAAGCCGTCTAAGTCAGCTGGCGTCGCCGACTCGATGAGCGGTTGTATAAAAATCGAATAAGGAAGAAATCAAATCACTGTCTAACCCATTTAAAATTGCTAACTATGTTGCCGAATTTTGTCGCTGCTCCGTAGGTTCACAAGCAGCCAAGCGCCTTTGATTGCCTTTTGCCTTTGGACGTCAAGCAGATCGGTACCTTCGCCGGCTGGCTGGATGGCCCGCTAAATGGCGAATGTCTTGGTCATGTTGCACGTTGGCACGTTTTCCTCCGCTAATGCAGGCCAATGCAGTATTGTAAGCGCATTTCCTATTCGTTTACATTGACTCAATTGAAAATTACATAGCAACAAAAATTGTTGCTGAAACTAAAAAAATGCTGAAAAGGCGAAATCAGAAATCTCGCGTGTGTGCTTATATGTACATATATTTTTCGATTGTTTAAAAATATCCTGAAACCTTCAATTGCTGCCTCGACTCGCCTCAAGTGGTATTTTGTGTATTTTCTTTTCGCTTTTTTTTGCTTTTGCGACGTGAATACGGAAGAGTGCCAAAAATTGCAAATTTAACCGAAAAGAGTGCAACACAACACCGGCCTAAGCAAAGCATTTGCAAAGTGCCAGACAACGTGTCCACGACATTGCAATCACACTGCTTGCTGGCATTTCTTACTTTTTGTTGTAGCATTTACTGTTGTATTAATGTTTGCCACATGCAACAGCACTCAAGTTGGCACTGCAAGGTCTACAAGGTTAGCATTTGTATTGGCTCTGATGGGGCTATGAGCGTTTAGCAGCAGCTGCCACAGCCGGCGATTGCATTTGCTTAGTCACATTTTCAATTTAGTGCCATTTCTTGCAAACATTTTGGTGGTAAGAAATAAAATAAAATGTTGCTGCTTTTTAAGGCATTTACTCCCTATGGTGTAGTGAGCAAGATAAACCCGTTTATATGAACCCGCTCTGCACTTATAAATTCGTAAACTTCGCTTCTTTTGGACATTCCTAATTGAATATCGAAAATTTGTTGCATTTTGCAGTGCAAATCTTTTTTGAAGAATTTGTAACTATGCGTTTTCCATTTTTTAAATTATGAAGTCTTGTAATATTAAGTTGGCAAATATCTCCCTTCTGCTTTTTTGCTCTTTATTCAATGCTTTATTAAAAGTGTTACAGTAATCGGATTTAGTTCAATTATATGCCATTTCGTTCTGTTTCTATCTAGACGGCAACTTCATAATACCCCCTCGTAGAAGCCCTGCTCCTTATTTGTGAAGAACTCGGACAGTCACTTTTCACAAGCCTCTTTTAAGTTCAACTTTACACGGTTAAGGGCTTTCACCATGAATAGGAACAGGTGGTAATCACTTGGCGCTATGTCTGAGCTATATGGTGGATGCTATAAAACCTCCCATCCGTTGTACTGGTGGAACACTACACGCTTCCTGTTGGCCAATTCTGGAGGCTTCTGGTCGATCGCCTGCTTGAAGTGGTCCAATTTTTCGCAGTAGATGGTAGAGCGTCTGGCCATATGGGGCAGCTCATAGTGGATGATTCCCTTCCAATCCCACCAAACACACAGCAAAACTTTCCTGGCCGTCAATCCCGGCTTGGCCACTGTTTGGGATGATTCACCGGCCTTCGACCACGACCGCTTTCGCTTGATATTGTCATATGTGATCCATTTTTCGTCGCCAGTCACCATCCGCTTCACAAATGGATCTAGTCCGTTCCGTTTCAACAGCATATCGCAGGCGTTGATTCGGTCCAGAAGATTTTTTTTTGCGTCAAATCCTGCGGCACCCAAACATCAAGCTTTTTTGTGTATCCAGCCTTCAGCAGATGCTTTAAAATGGTTTGGTGACTAAGTCCCATCTCCTGGGCGATGTCATGAGATGCCACATGCCGGTCTAACTCGATGTTTTCCATGATGTGATCGGTCACAGGTCTTCCACCGTCGTTTTGTACTTTATGTCAAGACATTTCAAAGCTGTGTAGTATTGCCAGATATGAGCGCTGTAGCTCTTTATACATAGCCGCGAAATTAAACTTATATTTTAAGAGAAACGATTGTCGTTGTTATCTTTACCAACTTCAAACACTCAAGGATCACAGGATATACAAAATACCTCATTTCGTCTTGGATCAACACATACGTATAGAAGTATATCCTACAACTATCTATTGTCAAATGAAGCCAATTCGAAAGTTTTTTTCAAAATGGTGGCATCACGAGCAATTTGTGTATTTAATTCCAGTTTTGTGTTTAGAAATATTTACGAAATGAGAACTACTGTAGTTAGCATCTCTCAGACTGTGATATAAGGTCGTCGGTCTTAGTAGGGTCCATGACCAATGCTCGATTTTCGTAACAGGTTTTAGAGATAGATAACAGTCCTCTTTATTTCAAACAAATAATAAAATAAAATGTATGAACACACCTATCCGTTTGGACATTACTTAAGTGGTACCACAAAGTAGACCAATTATTTATAAAAATATTTATTATATACCCGGCAAGTTAGCCATTAAATCGAAAAATTAAAAAGGGACTTAATCTCCAAAATAATATCAACCTTGTAATCCAATAAATAATACGTTCGTAAAAGTAGACTTGTTAAATGCGTCCAAAGGTAAAGGCTTCATGACATGATAATTGATCACCTTACCAGCCATTTAGGCGTTAACATGAAGAGATGTTATTTTGATTTACTGTAACCAAAATGTGAGCGAGCGTAATATTGTCTGGTGAATGTGTCAACGAATGACAAGCTCAATCGCCCAGAGTGGTGCACATTAAGGTCAACGTAGGAAACAGGTAACCGTCAAGAGATATTATATGGTAAATATATGGGTATATATGTATATGAGTAGGTGGTATACTAACCCAGTAGGTATTAAAGGGATTTCGAAATTGTAATTTACATTTTTTATTAAAATCTGCGTAAAGAGGAAGTTTATAAAGACATTATTGATAACAGAGGTAAGTCATAATGGTAAGATTAAGATCTTAGGATTTTTTTGAACACATATAAGAGTGGCAGGAAACTGTTTTACGAATAGATGAACATTTGTAGGAAAGTTTAAAGTCTATTATCATCAATTTTCCGTGAACTCTGGTTTAAGGTTTCAGAGAAGTGATCTTGATCAATGACATTGAGCCACATGCTTCATGAAAATTCGGTAATAACGGAATTTCAAGGATTTGTAAATTTGATGTATGAGTATACCTTAACGCTCAGCCTTGTTTCTTGTGATTTACTACTAGATGACAGGGCTTCACGCGACATTCGTAAACGCTCAGTTACCAGCAGTTAAGCCGAGAACTAGCTGGAGTCGTAATTAAAAATGTAAACAGATTTTTAATGAGTTTAATGCTCCTAACTGATTGTTATCGGTATTTACAAAGCCTGAATATTTCCTACAGACCCTTCTCGGATATAAATCATGATATTTATTATATTTTGTGAATGTGTGCTATAATTTGTGTGTCGCTACCTTTTTACAGCATAAAAATCAACGTAGTCATTTAATGACAAGCAACACTGGCTGACAGGTAGACTTGATGGTAGCCCTAAATCCTACGGTTTATTTGTCAATTTTTTTGTTGACTGTCAAAAGTGTCACATTTCAGTTCAGTGAGATATAAATCTCTTCGGGCATCGTGCGTATACATATATATAAATATATATATGTCTGTCTGTATAAATGAATGTTGTACACAGTTAATTATTCGAAAATGAAAGTTGATTTGCTTTAAGATAAAAAAAATTAATCTTTACTAAGTGCGAATGCATGTTGCATATTGCTTAAATATTTAGTGAAAGGATTAACTGCTCATTTACTAAACGCAGCAATTATATAAGCACGCGTAATAAAGTAATAAAATGCATTTGAACGCTATACACTTATACATACATATATACGTAATTGCGAATCATGATCCCACTACTGTGGTTATGGTGAGCATTAGCAGCCTGCCAGTGAAGCATTTACTATTCCTTGTTGCAAGCGGCGAGCATGCAAATGACCCATTAGCTAATCGCTTATCCTTTTTTCTGTTTTTTTGCTCGCTCAACGGTTCTTGTTATGTCATTTGTTTTGCCTGTGCAAATTCGAATGTGATTTATGCAATGTGGCATTGCAGTAGCCATCTTCATCTTTTTTGTTGATGCGGCATATGGGCTTATGTAAGTGAATGTACATATGTGTAAATTGTTGAATCCTCTTCATTTGATTTTTTATCAGTGATTAGCCCCCACAACGACTTTCAGCCAATATTACATAATCCCAAACATACATTGCAGTTACCTGTGCCACTGGTGTCATGTTGCAACCGAGTTCAACTTGTCCCAAGCAAATACTTAACACAATGTATAGGAATGTATGTGTGTGTGTGCATGAAAATTTTTCAAACACACATACACACTGTGTGTATCTTTATAATTTATATTTATTTATTTCATTCGCCTTTGCCATTTTTGCATCTGCTTCGATTAATCGGCGATGCGTCTTCACATTGCAATAAATGGCCTTCTGCAATTTCATTTCGCATCAACTGCCATTACGGTCATTGCATGAAATCTGGCCGTTTTTGTAACGTTGGTGTTTATTACTTATGACATAAACATGGTCACATTACAAGCATCCTTTCACAAAATCAACGACAACGAATACAACAACTTACCAAACGGCAAAGTCAAAACGGCATCCGCGTGGTGATATCAGTCCAATTCCTCCTAGTTGCATAATACTTTGCTGTGGCGGAGTCACTCACATTATACAGTGCTATATTTCTATATTTGTACAATTTATTTATAATTTATAATATTTATATAGTATGATCAACTTTAGGAGGAGAGATAAAGGAGAGGGTTATGCAGCGTAACACAAAAATCAATTGCCGATTAAAATCTCTCAGTTACGGTATTTTGACATCTTGTTCGATAGATATTTGATCTATCCGCTTGATCTTTAGCAGATCAGCAGACGATCACAGTTGACATCTTCAGGATTTGGAATTTCAGCAGAGTGCTTTAGTTCTTCTGAACAAACCTTTTATATTAACAACCGTTTATGAAAGTCGCTCGATAATAAACAATATTATATCAAAATCAAATGGAATGGAAAGATTAGTCCCTATTTTGTATCCTATAATCTCAAAAAATATCATTTCGATGTCTCAATTAGGTAGCGTGAAGTTTAATCCTTATACGAAAACAAACTGGAAAATTATTTTATTTTAAACATTTAAAGGACAAATGTGTTATTACATCATTTACCGAATTTTATTCCATGAAATAAAACTATAAGTACGATATTGAATACTGGAACGAACCACAATTTAGGGAAATACAGCAAATATTCGCTTAAAACAACTTTTTCCCAACAGTGCCGAAGTGTTCGGTTTGACAAATACATAGGTTACAAAATCAAAACACAATTTTTGAAAAAAACATTTCTCAATATACTAATGTACTTCCATGATGCTGATTTTCAGAAGGTCTGCATAGTATTCAAAGATCCCTATTATCGTTAGATAAGCTTTTCGTTCAGCTCCAAATTTGCAAATAAAAATCCACGGAAAAAAATCTGAAGAATAAAGCAGCTGTTCGTGACCTCCGACTAAACTTTTGACCACCATCTTTCCGGCCGATAGATTAGACACTTTCTTCGGAGCATGTGCACCGGTTAAGTTCTCTGTTTCGACTATACACTAGTGAATCCATGTTTCGTCGACGGTCTCAAACCACAATGAAATTCCTTCGGAAAAGCGTGAAACACCGCAGTTTTCCTGGGCGAGTAAACGCGGCACCCATCACATCCAAACTTTCCAATATATTATATTAGGTATGACGACGAGGTCATTTGAGATGCAAACTTTCAACTCTATCTCAGCTATTTGGCGTATCTTCAATTAGTAGATAAAAATACGAGATCGTGGGCTTTTTTCCAGTTATCTTCCGAAGTAGGCGTAAGCTCGTCGGCGTCGCTAATAAAAAAGAAACGTACGCCCCCGTTGAAATTTTATAAACCAAATATTCATGGACACCACAAGCAAATGTTCTTTCTGTGATTTCTGTGCGCGATTACCCTTCTAAACAAAGTAGACTGCCCTTGCAACTCTGCCTTATACAACTCTGGATCATACCGAGGCTGACCAATATTAACTAAGATCAATTATCCTATACTTTGTTACCATTACAAGAATTTGTCGATCCCAAAAGAAGATAATAAAATATCCTTTGTTTCTAATGTTATTTTTAATTAAGAATGGTAGAAATTGGTAAGCGCTGTTACTAAGTGTTATAAAATAGGTCGTCAAAAATATTAGAGCTTACCCTACAGTCTTAAGAAAATAAGAGGCCGTTTTTACCAATTACCAGAGTTGTAGATACATTGATTACTTTAAAAACCTTGAAAACATTGAACGTTTAGTTCCAAACGAACTTAACATTCTTTTACTTCCATTTGAAGAACCATTTCAATAAAATGTAATCTGAACTAAAACTTTTAAATTTTTAAATTTTTCCATAATAAATACGAGTACTTGGAAGAACGTTTGCTTAAATATTTAGTCCGCAGGTGCACTTTGCACTCATTGCGTAATAAAGTCGTATAACCCACAAATACCATTGTATACACGTATGATGTTATTCTTGAACCAAGAGCGTTGCAAATTGCGAGTTGCAACTAACAAAAAAGTGCAATTCAACATTTATACGCGTGTGGCAACATTACACACACACACACACACACACACACAAGACCCCTTCAACACACAGATGAATAACAAATAAGCTTTCAAGCTGGCAATCGAGAGAATCTGAAGAGACTTTGTTTCACCGCATACGACAACTATGACGGTATCTGGCGGTGTCTACATAGCCGTGCAACAAAGCAAGAAGCTAAGCAATAATTGCAAATACGAAATCAGCATAATTTTGCATTTCAACATTCGCGCAGCGGGTAACGGTGCACTGTTGCCACGACAACACGACAACGGCACAGTAATCAGTGACCAACAAATAATAATAACAATAACAACAACAATTATAACGCAATCCAATGTAGACGTACATACGTATGTATGACGTGGAGTAAAGCTGCTACCGGCAAGCGGGCGATGGTCAGCGGCCTTTCGGCGATTTGTGGCGACCATTTGGTTGCGCATCACCTTTGCGGCCGATGTCTTGCAACAGCGACAGTTGCCCGTTTGACGTTTCTTCAATCTACACAGACCAGGCAGGAAATTGTGTCCAATTTTATAGTCGGTGGACTAACTGGTGAGAGCAAATGGTAGTTTCAATGGTGATCTTTGAATTAGTTTTCTGCAGTTTTCAATTAATTCGAAGCACTAAAACTGTGTTTGAAATTCAAAGAAATGAAAAGCTTCTTAAGATTTTAGAAAGATAATCCTCAAACCGGCTGTTGTTAGAAAATACTGATAAATAAATAAAGCATTGATTTACGCAAAAGTGCCGGGAAGTAAATCAAATAGACTGTTTTGAAAAATTATTTGACTATAATGGATTTGGGTCCCCTAAAAGGTATAAAATAGGTACTGAATGCAACTTGTCCACGATAAAATGATTTGTAGGAATTTGATAATTTAAACCGATAGATCTGAACGCCTTGTACTATACAACTCTGATTTAGTCTATTTCAATTCGAAGACTTCTTTCCACTTCATGAAATTTCGAAGGCAGAAGTATCTGTTGAGGCATTCCAAATTCATGTTCCAGAATTGTATTCACTGTATTGTGAAAAGTGCACTAAAAAATCAAAAATCTTCACTTACATTAATAATTCTCAGTCCAGTTGGAAAACTAAAACTGGATCTGTCCAGTTAACTTCCTGCAGGGAAGCAACACCATGGTCGTCTGGACTGCGCCAGCGGTCTTCAACACCGCACAAATAACATTATGATGCATGCAATTCTACAAGTTACCCATCTCAATTTTATGCCCCTAAAGCAGATTTTCTGTCAGCGCAGATTTATAATTTTATTTTTAATTTTTTTGTTTCTTAAAATGGCTTTTTCGTCTATATTTTGTTTTTGACGACTCTTCTCGAAATTCAAATCAGTTTTATTTTCGCTGGCATGCTCACCATCAGCGCTTTCCATCAAAATCCAAATGAGCAGGAGTGCATGTGTGTGCGTGTTGAAGCCTACGAAGTGTGTGTGTGTGTCCAACAATGTAATGAATCTGAAGTGCCACTGCAACGCATTTGCTGAGCGTAATTTAAAATAATTGCCAACAAGTGCGGCAAGCGTTGAGTAGCAAGCGTAATGCGTTTGATAGCCACGCTGGTGGAGATTGTGTGGCGCTGCTGCTGGTTGGCGGTTGCCTATTGTTGCTGGTGGTCAGAAGTTGTCAGCGTCGTATTGTGCAATGTGAAAACCGACTATTTCCCTTTACCGTTATAGCTAACTGTGTGTGTGTGTGCGTGGCTGCGGTGGCGTCTGTGCGTTAATTTCCACAATCTTAACTGCGTTGTTTGGGTGTACTGCCGTGTTGATGACGGCCACATTCGTTAAAGAATTAGCTTGTCATACAGCTTGGAATTATACAAAGTTTTAGGATCTCAGCGATAAACCGGCTTTCGTACCATACAAAGAGATAATTTTCATTTTAATTGTGCTCTGTCTGAATGTGTATGTATGTATTTTAGTTGCTTATAAAAAAATAATCATAAACCGTTTTCAGTAGCACAAACTTTATTGCTAATTATGAATTTTGGAAATATGAATCATTAACCAAATTTTAAGTCATTACAAGGGTCAGATATTTAATAAAATAGGCAAAGTTTTAGTATTTTATGGAATGCTCCGTTCAACCTTTTTGGACTAATTATTTCTAAGGCTACTTCTTCACACTTCACTTCATATTAATGAGTAAATTTCAGTAGGCCTCTTTAACTACTTAGCTAATTTCTCAAGAACTACTCATTAATCGCGAAAGAAGAAGCGAAAGAAGATAAGACGGGACGGAATTGAAATTCACAAAATCAAAAATTATGAGAAAGTTGGGGTTGACAGTACCCATTGATATGTCCTTAAACATATACATAAATGAAACCATGTCATATTTTTTAAATATCGAAGTTCTCACCATAATTAAGAGTAGATCTAACGATTATTCAATAGATACATAACAAGAGCTTTACGGACTTTATAGTGTGGTTTATTATCGGAAGTTCACATGGTAGGAAAGTATGAATACAGAATATTTGTCTTACTTGAAAGCCTGGAACTAAAATTTAGTCTTATCTGCCCACGACAGGATTTAGGATGCAATTTATGGCAAATGAGAGGCATATCGATTTTTCGGAATTGGATCGGTTTCAGATATATTGCACCAATATTAACAGTACTAATTGTGAGATTTTGTATGACAGTTCCTACTAATCTTCCTCATTATCTTTGAGTTATCACAGGTTTCGGTCCAGTTCTCTTTAAAGTATCCTTGCAATTGTTCGTCTCCTTCTTTTTAATAACATTATAAACAATATTCCTTTAAATTCTATAAATTTTTACTAAGTCTGAAGCCGAAACCCCAGTCTTAAACTTAGTAACAGTTTCCGATCTAGTTATAATCGATATTTCCTTTGTTTGCTGGATATTATTTACCATTTTTTATATTTGTTTGATATGAATGCAATTGAATCCAATTACCACAATTGCTCAAACCAAATCCAAGAATAAAGGCTAAATCACCGTGTGTAAATACTTTTGACTTTTCATAATATTCTTGAATATAACTTTTGTAAATTAAATTTCGCCAGATTTAAACTCAGTGATTTCTTTTTTTCAAAGAGATGCAAAACTATGATCTCTAAACCAATTGAATGTGGTTTTTCAGATGTTTTACCGCAAAATTAAGATTTGGAATATAAAATACAGTTAAAACTATGTATCATATATGTATATATATGTACATGTATACAGTAAGTAGATATTAGACATTTGTGCATTTGCCAGCCGCAACATGAAATTCTTGAATTGCGTTCACTCATTAGTACTGTAATTAAGTACATGTTGCGGT
Organism: Zeugodacus tau; assembly: GCA_031772095.1. Classification (NCBI taxonomy): domain Eukaryota; kingdom Metazoa; phylum Arthropoda; class Insecta; order Diptera; family Tephritidae; genus Zeugodacus; species Zeugodacus tau. The sequence continues at coordinate 53,690,577 of CM062649.1, read as the reverse complement.
TTCCAAAGCTAAAGTTCACCACTTCAGGAAAATGGTCTTGGTGGAAATGTCTGTTATATAAAGGGTGTTTTTATTGGCAACGGCGAATACCGCAGACGATGGAACGATGAGCTGTATGTGTTATTCGACGACATAGACATAGTCCAGCGAATAAAAAAACAGCGGCTACGCTGGCTAGGTCATGTTGTTCGAATGGATGAAATTGCTCCAGCTCTGAAAGTATTCGATGCAGTACCCGCTGGTGGAAGCCGAGGAAGTGGGAGACCTCCACTCCGATGGAAGGACCAGGTGGAGAGGGACCTGGCTTCACTTGGTATAACCAATTGGCGCCAAACTGCCAGAAGGAGGGATACGTGGCGCGCTGTTTTGGACTCGGCTATAACCGCGTAAGCGGTGTCTACGCCAGTCAAGAAGAAGAAGAACAACATTTTTGGCAATTACATTAAATCATGTGCATTTTATTTCTTGATGAAATTCACACATCTAAAAAAACAAAACACCCTTTACATACGAGTACATATAATAGTATACTCACTTCAGTTGGTGCACTAAAATTATTAAGATTCTTGTCAAGAGTATGTTTCTAACTGTAACTGCAAGTAATGCGCTTTAGAATGCAAACATGAGTATATACTCTCAAAATGTGGTAAAACATGTGCTGAGAATTCTCTTGTTCTGCGCACAAACCGACCGCAGACGGAAGCAGCATTCCAAAATATTAATTCACATTCACACAAGCATTATAGGATAGTTCGAGGCAAATATATGTGCATACATAGTTGAGTTCTACTATATAGGCTCTCAGATATAGGTGTGCGTACAAATTTCCCACAATCGTACGTCTTCCTTGGTTGGCTATGCATTAACATTGCTCTCGGCGACAACAAAAATTAACTGTCATCTAAGCCGACTTCGTGTCTTGTCTACCGCTTTTGGAGAGTGATTGTCAGGCTGTCCAATTGACTATGAGCCTCCGACTGCGGCGGACATGCGGCCATTTCATAGCAACAATACGTTGTAATGAATTTGCGGTATTCGTGTCCGGCATACAAGTATAGTTTCTAATGTCAATTCCTTGAGTCATCTTCGCACACAATTCGCACAGTCGCACTGGTTTATACAGTGAGTTGTTAGCATGCTAGCACTAAATATATGAGGGAGCATGTAATTTTTGTACAAAATTAGGTGCTCGTTTGCTACGACCGGAACAGATAGTACATATATTACATGCTCGTATATATAAATAATATCTAAATTTGTATGCACCTTATTTCTGTTCCGATTGTTGATTTTGCATTTTAAAATTTCTTCCAACAAAAACGAATTGTACCCAATCCGCCTTTGATTTTCGCAAATTGATGAGTAAACATTGTAAATACAGTTAATATGTAGTATGTATAATCAGGTTCGTAAGCTTAGCCACGTTTGTTTTTTTCGACTGTTTTGTTTTTAAAACCACTTCAAGCTCAAGCTTTTGCATTCCGTAACCCATTTATCAATGATGTCGCACAGTCATACTAAAAATTCAAAGTTGCATAACTTTAAGGGGCGTGTGACTAAGCTGTTAAAATTTGATATGCTTCGAGGGTGCCAGCTGTAAAGTTTTTTATCAATCAATTGTTATGCGAGTGAGATTTACTTATAGCTACCGCTCAGTGTAAGTCGAGTACAGCGAAGTGAACTAAAACAAACACGAAATTGAATTACCTTTTAAATAATAATTATGGACCTAATGCCACCGCAATATAAATGTGCTGATTTTTGTAAAACCTAACTGCGGAGATGCATGTCACGTGTGATTTGAAAGTAATAAAATTTAGCATCTTAAATGGATCGAGCTGATCGAACACACTCCGAAAAATAGATATGTTACTGGTTAAAGTTAAGTTCAGTGAGTACTGCGCCGATGTCAGTTGGGTCTATGTAACTGGATTGGTAACTATACAGCCTAGGACTGCAACTTAGTTAAGCCATTAAGCCTTGACTAATCTTAGTCAAAATTTGTTTATCTTTAATCTTCAATTCAAGTATACTTTTAGTTGTGATAAAACCTGAACCTTTACAGCCTTGCGGAGATGATCTGCATGATTCCAATAAGCTACGAAACATGTATTCCTCTTCCATATGTTTTTTACCTTTACTTACTTATTTATGTCTTGTTTCAGACTACTGAAATTTGTAATTAAGTACAGTATACTCTTGAAAAGTAAATTCTTAGAAAGTAAATAATCGCGGAAAAGTTAATCACCTTTAAGATTACACATGCACCTCAAAAAAGTAAATTTTTTAAAGAAAAAGTAAATTTTTTAAATTTTTTAATTTACTTTTCAGAGAGTGTGATAAAAAATTCGAAACGAAGCAAGCAGCGTTTTTTACGATGTTGCAAAAACACTTACTCTCTTGTTTATCGCGTCTTTTTTGTAAATAAACTCTCCTACTTGATCCACTGGTTTAAAAATGAAAACGATGCAAATCAGGTGTCAGACTTTTTGAATTGTCGTACAAAAATGGTCAGAAAATATATTGCAAAAGAAAAAAAACAAAAGAATATTCAAGATTTTTTTCTCTTCATAGTAAATACATATGTATGTATGTATGTAAATGTAAATATGTTTTTCATGTAAATCCATATGTTTTATTGAAGCAAATAAAAGAATGAATTTTTTAAGTTTAAAAATGCATTTAATATTATAAAAACAGATTATTTATGTATATATTTGGAAAAGTAAATTATTCGAAAAAGTAAATTACCCAAAATACCAATCGATTTACTTTTCGAGAGTATACTGTATAGCATTTTTGTAAAACAGCTATATTACTTGGCATTCATAAAGTTTGTCTGTTAAATATTCTGCATAGACCAGTGTCTCATAAATATTAAAAATTCAACCGACAATTTCTGGAGGCAAACAATAACTTGCCACATTGTTGTATGCTAATAAAAGAATAATTTGTGTTATACAAATTAGAAACAAAATGCATTACCAACGCTCCGAAAGCAAGCGTAACAATGGGAACAAAAATTTCTCCTCCACTCGGGTGAACAATTTGCATATTTTCGATTAAAGCTGGTATTTTCAAAAAATAACGGTTATAACAGTAGTACTTGAGTTTATTTTCGCACGGTTCTAGACTATTATTAACAATAAAATAACGAGGAAAAGTATGACCAGCAAAGAGAATATGCAACGAAATATATTTAAAACTATCAAGTAGGCTGAAAAGTTCGAGAAATTTTGTTTTGAAATATATCAATGGATAAACACGAACTTCGTGTGTTGAAGAAATTACTTTTTTTGGTTTCTGCTCCAGACGAAGCATTGACATCCAAAAGATCAGTCTCCACAAGAGCAGTCTATACCAAAAAAAAAGGATCGCAATGGTGTAAAATGGGGCAATACGGTTAATGGCGAAGCAGTTGGTTTTCTTATTCGATCGACTGTTTTTACTGATTCTATGTTTCTGAATTGTACCAGTACCATCATGTACCATGTTTCGTCGACGGTCTCGAATCAAAATAAAAACTACTTCGGTTTGCTCCTAAAAACACTGCTCAAAATACACAATTTGACCTATATATCATTTTCGCCACCAAGCTACGTTTTGATATCTGATATATTAGGTATAAAGAGCATAGAGCCTCATTATTAGAAGAAAAAGAATGCCTCGGAATTTCTATAAAATATCTGAAAGATTTACATTTTCATTTCTCTAATGTTCAGATTCCGAAGCCTTTAAATATTTACATAAAGGACGCCATATCTCCAATGTTGTATTTGAGCAAAGCCTCCGATATCCGCATTAATTTATTGTAGAGAGAAAAATCAGATGGAATTTCAAATTGTGTTATATGGAAAGTATACATATAAGTATGGCTTTCACCGATTTTATCCATTTTCAATTTGTACCATCAGATGGTCAAGCTAATATTATTTAGGAAATTTGAAATTGATCGAGTAGTTCTTGATATGGTTTTTGACCTAAATGTGGACCGACGGACAGATAGACATCCGGATTTTTACTCTACACCTCATTTGCATATACATAACTCAATATGAATGACAAGATTTGAACATACAAATTGTATAAAAATGTCGTCATATGCTCCCAATAAGTCATAGCAATGTGACATCTTGCCATCTATTACTGAAGCCTAATTTTTTAATTTCAATCATTGAAGTATAGGCCGGGATTATACATACTGGCTTATTTTTGAAGATTCAGCGTAGAAGTTGACATATGTATAATTACTAATATTACTTAAATCAATTCATAGATTTTCACATAAGTCCTATTGGCCATGAAAAGTGACGCATTACATTTAAATGATGTATCTGTACGATATATTGACTTTAGTGTGTGAATACATTTTACTTCAATTAAACACCTTTACTGTAAAAAGAATGTTCAAAATCTCATAACATACTCATCCTCATTGTATCAAATTGTAACATTCTATTTATGCTTTGATTTTCTATTGTTGCATGCCATTGTCTTCTTAGAAATGTAATTGCCACAGCGTGCAACATGCCTGCTTTGTATGTGTGCGTAACTGGGGCGCTAATCACATTTTATGATTAAATAACGATCCTTCATATATGTATATTGCAGTTGCATTATAGTCATTGGACTCAGTAGGTCAATTTAATTATCTCAACATCGCTTAAATGGCAAATAACTATTACATAAACCAATATAGTCGGTATGCAAGCGTGATGCAAATTTTCATACTTGTCATAATTCACCTGAGGCGTCTACAAAGTGAATTTGCATAATAACCGACACTCACACATACCACGCTACAGCGCCTGTCAAATGTATTATCTAACAACAAAACGAAATATGCCACCTTCGCCGCATTCATCAAGTTGCATTTCACATAGGAGGTGGTGGCAGTACGAATCCGAATTGCATTCCGCCTGTAAATGCAACTAAGCCGTTGTCTGCCGCTGACGGTTGCTGGTAGGCCTCGACGAATGGGTCAAAGGTGTTGGCAACGGCCTGGCACTGACGGTCAATGGTTTGACACTCTGCTGGTGAATTGTTGCCAAATGAACAAACATCCAACACTTTCCAAATAAGTGGCAATGTGTTTGTGTGTGTGTGCGTACTAATACGACCACCGGTTGAGGAGTGTGTGAATGGCAGGCAGTAAATGGAAAATGCTTGTCAGCATAAATCATCTTTCGGTTCGGCTAAAGATTAATGCCTACCGACATTTTAAAAACCATCACGCATCACAAACAGGCTCCGGAGTAGGAAACCGTACGGACTAAAGTTCACACAATGCCAACACTCGCACTAACTTACACTTAAATATAAGGAAACATTGTAACAAGTACGAGATAATGCAGTAGTCTTAAGCCTTCAATGAAAATCAGCAACCTGATCGATCAATTGTATTAAATTAAATATACATGTACATTTGAAGTTTTTGGAGAAGTGTTTACCAATAACGATTTTGCACAAACTTATAAATAGATGGGCATGTTAGCTTAACATTCTGATAGTTTTAATAAAATTACCACAGCATGTATATAGATTTATATTGATAACTGGTATAGGCTATATATTGTGATCTAGAAGAGGCTGGCGATAGATTAACAACGATATTAGAAACAATTTTGAAATCTCATACATTAAATTCAAAAATATATTGAGTTCGTAAAATCAAAACAGCTTGGAAATTTTTTTCGAAATTGCTCCACTATACCGATTACTGAAGAGCAAAGTTATTTGTTCTTCGCTGAACTCATAAACCAGGCCAACGAGAAGTGGAGGAGTCAGCAGTATAATTGGTCCGAGCTGTTCAAGGAATATCCGATTTCGGAGAATGTAGTGAATAAGGTTATTTTCTTTCGAATATGTACAAGTCTATGTAATGAAAGGTACAAATAGTGCATAGATCATATAGATTTCAAGAGAATAATCGCTAACTGGGAATGGATTAGTTTGGTGAATTTAACGCATGCAGCAATACTTGAGAAAAATGCCCTTAGTATATTATTTTGGAAGTGCAATGGCAGCCAATTTCGGTATTTTTTTGGGGATCGGATAATAGATAAAACAAGTAAGGCAGGACTAAGTTCGGGTGTCACCGAACATTTTATACTCTCGCATTTTATTTATTTAATTTTATTAATATAACAAACAATTTAATTCACAATTCGGCATATATGTATATATATGGTATAAAGTCCATTGAAAGTTTGAAAACCCTAATATCAAATATATGGGAGATAGGGGAAGTTATGACTCGATTTCACGATTTCAAGTAGACAAAACTATCTACATATATATATTATTCCTTCGTCTAAATTAATATTGTTGACTTTAAAATGGTCCCCATCTACCAATCGTCGAAATACTGCTCAAACTCGATTTTTAGGATATCCTTTGGCTCTTTCAGCGATTTCTCTTATGTATGTGTTTGTTTTGAAAATAGGATCGAAGGTGGATTTTTGTTTTGAGTATTATTAAAAAAGGTATAAAATAAATTGGAACAACAGATCTAATAATGCTGATGAATGATGTTAGGAGGAAGATTTACCAAGTACTGTTTACGGCTGGAGTTCACTTGATGAAACCACTTCTTTGTCTTCCGATTAATTTCAATGGATTTCTTCTCGATTAAATTTGGGTAGACATTAAAATTCATAATGATTCCATTAAACTTAAATTTAATTAAATATTATTACTCCGACTGTCCAATGATTTCACTTGTAAGCCATATCTAACTTACCTTATATTTAGAACAAGTGTACCGGTGAGCATTTGAATTTGAACTATGGCTTCTATTAACATAAATAACATTTAAATAAATTCCATACAATTAAATACGACGCAAACTATATTTATTATACAAATTCCCCATCATGAATGCCGACAATAAACATTAATTCGCATAAATATGAAAAACAAATCTGAAATTCCAAATCAATTCCCCTATAGTTGTCATATAATCGAAAATAAATAAATTTACATACAGTCACACAGTTATGTATATGAAAATAGTATATTTGTTGTAATATTTGTACCGGAAATGTACTAAAGCGGAGTCAACAATTTGCTGTGAACAGATTTTCTGTGTTCCAACCAAATTTGTATGCAAATGAATGCATTTTCACAGACTCACATGTGTTTCTATGTATTTATGCATATTCTGCATATTTTTTTTTTGCGAAATTCGGACTCAGCTGTGTTAGCTTCACTATGTGGCAGATACATGTGTCATATATTTGGTAAAGCTATTTGCTTATTTCAACAGAATGCACATGCGCTTATGCGGATTTGCGCGAAAACGCTGCTCATGCATAGGGGTACAGGTTCCTTCCTGCCTTGCTTGTACCCCTTCTGCAGCCTTCCATGCTGTGCAGCTTATCTTGGCTCGCTTCCTGTTGGTCAAATAACACAACGCATCGCGGTGATCTTAACTACATATGTATATACATATCTGCTGTTTGTGTATGTATATATGGATGTTTCCACCTACAAATATCTGAGGTAAGCTGCAGTGAAAACAAGGCTTTCAGTAACTAACTGATGTTTTTTTACATGTTGTCCTGATTTGTTTTGAAGAAATATCCTACTAATTTAAAACAGATATATAACTCAGGATAATCTTTTATTGTTCAAGTCCTCTATGGTTTTATTAAAAAGACGAGGAATTCAAATTTTAAACTAGTATTTTTCGCTAGTAGATTAATGTTTCACTACAGGGTATCTAACCTACTACCAGAAGCTCGTATTTTTTGCAGGTTGTTGTCCAACGAGAGGTCGATTGGCAGACTTTGGTGGGGAATACATTATTCTCATTCTAGTTCAAAACGGTTACGTAACTACATGTTGTTATCTAAAGCATAAATTTAAGTTGTACTTCGTTCAGGTCTTCCAATTTTTTTATCGCATCAATACAATCCGAAAATGATATTTACTATTTTTACTATTACGAAAAGTGGAATAGCTCTAATTCTTTTCAGACCAGTCCACTTTTAACTGGAAACTCTAGTTTTTGTCCTGTCTAGTTTGATGCTTCACTGCGGGTTATTTATGCACATTCGTTGCAGTTGCGACAGGCGCGTGTTGCCGCATGATATACGAATGTTGTTAGCTGTCACGGCCAGTCTGTCACTCTGCCAGCCATTAAATGCATGCGACGACAATATCTGTATGGTAACTTTGTATATATAAATGGGCGATAGACATACATACATACTTTGTACCCATATGTGTGCGTATTTGTACTGCACTCGGCTTGCGGGTACTTGCAACTGGCATTTAATTTGGTTGCAATGTTACAATTCCAAACTGTCTGGTATCAGATTTGCTCTGCAGCTGATTTTTTGACACACTCGGCAAACTTTCTTTACAAATTGAGACATATTCGCATATGCATATGCATACTTACTTCTGCACTTGCGTCAGGCTAATACCCTTGAAAATTTACGATGTCAATGCAAACAGGCGCGTCTACTTTATAGCTGCAAATATTTTTACAGATTTGGTATACTTCGAATTTGTTTTTAGACTGCTTTGGAGAGATTTTGCTTTACAAGTGGTATATACTCATGGTAAATGGTTATAAAAAAGATATTTTCTCTGTGAAAAATATAATAAAGTTGAGTTTTTATTTTAGTGAAAAGAACTTTGGTTTTGGAGAGGTCACTTTTCCGAGTTATGCCTACATTTTATGTCGTTTTGATCACTTCCAAGCAGTCCTACGTTCCAAAATGAAAGAGTCTTGAATGTTACATACGGTCATTCGTCTCCTTCGATGTGGTCATAAATTGGTTTAACGAGTTGCATAGAGGTCGATGCTCCGAAAACGGCTACCAAAGTAGATAACGTTACATAGTCTCGTGTTGAGGGACTGCAAATTGAAATTGCGTGAGATTGACAGCAGATATTTCAAATGACTTTGATATCATTTCGCAGGACCCTTTAACTCTTTTTCTGTATTTTTTCGTTGGAAACATGATAAAGACCAGATATTAAGGAACAATGGACTTCATACATCCGATTAGTTCTGAAAAACTGTCCTATCGGCCGGAAAAGAGACGCCATCGTTTTCTTGGTTTCACAAGATGTGATCTACATCGACTTTCTGCCGAGGGCAAAATAGTTATCTATTGCCGAAATATGGAACAAATTTCACTATTTGGTATTGCACTGGCTCTTACTTCCATTACCACGTCTACTACACGACCTCCAGAAAATATATTTTTAGCCGGGTTAGGAGAAATTGTTAAGCCTTTTTTCAAAATTTTCCGATTTGATTATGTTGCAACGCAGTAAACATAATAATTGTAAAATAGTCCTTTAAAACTTTGAAAGCTACGACTTCATTATTTCTCTATCATTAGTAAATAAATAAGTACTTAAAATACACGACGAGGTCTCATTCCAATAGTCAAGATATGAATAGAAAGATGACCCATTTTTCTTTCAGACCGAATATGTTTGTTGGAAATAAGCCCTACCTGCCTGAATGCAAACTCTTTCCAATTTATTTAAACATGATTTCTTGTTTACCTAGTACCGCAACACATCCATTGTACACCACCAGGGCAACCACCATCGTTACATGCCTCATTTCAATCGATTTGCTCGAACATTTATAACTTTTACGTGCACTCGTGAACAACACACACCGACTCCACCGCCGCCACCACAATTTATTTCAAACGCATATGCTATTTACACTAAAACCAATGTTGCACGAATTCGGTGCAGTAGCAGCAGTGGCGCCTCTGAAACTGACTCGATCTCCGGGATTTTCACTGTTTGCTGGAGTGTTGCTACCAGCTGATATCGAAGATTGATTCGCTTTGTAAAGGGGATTGCGGTAACCATTCATAGTGTGTAAGGATATATAATAAATATCTGTGTATATATAGCTAATGATACGATATTTATATTTCGATATATTCGCACATCTTTTGCTGCTCGTTAGTATTTGCTTTGGCTGACACCAGTTCGGTTGCATTTGTTGCGATTTGTTGTTATCACCACAACCATTTGTCTTGCAGTGTTGCAGTGTACCAACTACCACTGGTGTGTCTGTTGCTACCGTCGCTTTCGCTGTTGTTATTATTGTTGTTTACGGTGTTAACTGATGACATTGTTCGATATTTATGTGTACAAAAGCATTTGCGAGCTTTGTTTTGGAATGTCCGTTGGCTACCAGTGACATTTCTTTTGATTTTCGCGTTGGTGAATTTTCATAGAAATACAAATGTTGTTGCTGTCGCTGTCGCTGCTGCTCTGCTGACATTGCACGGAAGTAATTGCTTTTTCCATGTCAATTGACGCCGACATATTCGTGCTATCGCGAAACATATAAATACATATATTTGACTTGATTTTATATTTATGCACTGGCTTTTATGGGAAAATAATGCTTTTCCCACAAAATCGTGACGCTCACTCACGCACACAAATAAAGCCATTTTTGTAACAACATATGTATCTACGAGTGTATCGTTGGCAAAGTGCAAAGTTTTCTGTGAAAAATTGGAAATATATCTTTTTGTAGTTAAATGGTGTTAATTCGTTTGCAATGTGCAGATTCGATGAACTATTTATTGGAGTATTAGCTCTTCATTTGTAGTTTGGATTTAAAGATATGAAATGGATGGCTTGGTTTTACTTCGTTATATAGAGGGATAGCTGATAGACCTATTTTGAAAATAGAAACACTTTATTAAGATAACATACAATTTGAACCATTTATTCGGCATAAAGTCCACTGGAATAACAAAAATATATGGAATATGAGGTATATGGGGTCTAGGGAAATTTTTGGTAAAGATGCACACTATTAGAAGGAACACATTTTTTTAAATTTCTTTAGCATATCTGTGAACTTTACCTATATTTTCAATAAAAAATTAGCCGCAAGCTTTGAAGTCCCCATGCTCGATATCTAATTATTCTATTAATCCTCAATTTCGCTAACTGGGTGTTTGAATAGTTATATTCCGATTTCATCAATTATAAGATAAGCGTTCCAATATCTCCATTGCAATCGCAATGGGCAAAGTTTTATTCCGATATTCGATTCCGAGAAGTAGCTGTGTTTGTGAGCTGTTGTGGCACATTGGTCGAGTAGTTTCTGAGATATTGGATTTAACCTTTAATGATTTCAATTGTTAGAAGCATCTGAGTGCAGCCCTTCGCAACCCTTCTGTGCCATCTTTTGTATAGAATTTAATACTTCTTGTATTTTTTTAGAGAAATAACTCACTTTAAGTAGTTTATAACGCAACCTATGTATGGGGATTGGACTTGGTTAATTCGATTTCTCCCGTTTTCCAGTAGTTTCTAAACATTTGTTTTGCTTTTTCTTGGAAAAATAGCATTCGAAAATCAGCCAAAGTGATATATACAGAGTACTAATAATACTGAAGTGATTCTTCGGCTCTATTACATCCAGAGATACTAGTTATTGATTAAAACTGTTTTAAACCTGATTAGTTTTTCACATGAAGAACGATCGTTTAAGGGGTTACATCTAGTTAGGAGTTTTAAACAATAGGGTTTTCAAACATTTTTTTCTGAGAAAACTTCTAAATTTAATATTCTAAGAAGTTTTGTAAAAATAACGGTTTTTGAAGCTGCTAGAGCAGATCTCCAGGTACAACTCCCAATAAAGGCGTTTTGCGGTGACCACTGTATCTCTGAAATGGTGTTTATAAGAGCTTTAAAATTAGATTCCCTGCGGGTTAAGAACATTCCGGATAGGGTGTCATTCCGATTCTTCACTAAATTTCTGTTTTGACGAAAATCGATGTAGTCTCCAAAGCATTTCAGGTTTAACCGCTAGGACAACTGACTAAATTTCAGTCTACGTCGGCTGGACAATGATTTCTATAACTGTTACGAATATAATGGAGGTCGAATTATTTGGGAAGGGTTCAAGACATTGGTTCGAGTCTAGATTATCGTCTATCGGTTCATTGCATCTTTGGAACATTGGCCAAATTCTTCAAAATTTCCGATGGCGAAGAAACCAAATATGATTACTAATTATCCACGTACTGAAATTCTTAAATTATTCATAATTTTACTTTACAAACACCTTCTAAAAACTGTGGTATTATAGAATCTTCAAACTATACTCCGCTCAACCTCCATTATCAGACCTTTCACCAAGATATTATAAAAGCATTAGATGAGAAACTAAACATTTATATTTTGTCAAATATTATAAATATCAAACAAATATATGAATGTATCAACGAACCGTATATTTTACAACTATTTCCATCAATAATATCCAAGTTCCCTTCTACAACTGCTTAAATGCAGATATGCATGTATTTTAGTGATGAGCGATATTGCTATTTTTGAATCACTGTGATTTCAGTGATTGCTACTTTTAAATCACTGTGATTTTATATTGCTATTGTGATCACAACAAAAAAAAACGAATTTATGAGAATTTATACTCCACATTTTTTTTTTTTAATTTTTTACATATACTTTTATATTAATTTTAACAATATCCAAAATTTACCTGTTTTTGTAATCACAATTAATTAATTAATAAATTTTAGGTACATTTAACTACTTTTGTAATCACCGCACCCAAAATTATTAAAATCACAACTAAAATTTCTACTGTGATCACTGAACAGTGATTCCTCCTTTCGAACTGATATTGGTACTGAACTGTGATTGATACTTTCGAACTGGTATTGCTATAGTGATCGAATTAGAATTACTGAACTCGTATATGTACTGCGATCGAACAAAAACACTGAACTTCTCTATAGCTACTGTGATCGAACTCAAATTACTGAACTGCGATTGTAAATCACTGATATTTACAAAAATTGATCACAGTTGCTATATGTGATTTTTCAATCACAGTGAAAAAATCACCGGTAGTGAAATATCGCTCATCACTAATGTATTTGTTTTTGTGTAGCATCTTGCATTATTCGCCTCAGTAAACCCTCCAACTTCATGAAAGCACACTGCTTTTCAAACTGTTGTCTAGAATTATTATTGCAATGCTGTCAGTCAATCGAGAAGCCAGTGAGCCGCATCTGCTAACTTTTGAAATTCTCTACGAAGTTTTAATGCCAGCACTGTAGTCAGCTGTCTGTGCCATAAAGCGTCAACTTTAATTTCGTTTTACTTTATTTTATTTATTATTTTAAATAACTCTTTACTACAGTTTTTAATAGCATTTCTCAGAATGCCACATTTTGGGTCATGCGATATCCGCATCGTTATTTCACTACTCCCCCTGTCGTTTCACCTTTTGCGGTTCAGTGGCATTACGCAACCTTCGTGACCATCATCATTAAAGACAGCCGTCGCCGCTTCTTCATTATCCTTTTATTTTTCAAGGTGAAATGCCTCATTGGAGGCAGGAAATTCAACCTGTTTTGAAAAGTCTTTCGAGTAAAGAGTCAGCAAAAATGAAATTGAAAAAGGAAATTAATAGCATTCGTTTATTGCATAAAAACTTGATAAACAGGCATTTAATTGTTTGCGGTTAGGCGGAGGTGCATTGTGTTTGCATGCAGTCGAATATTCATTCGTGGATGTGTGCGTGTGAAAGACCTCATGAATATGCACGCCTTATACAAGCGATAAAGATCTTCAGGTGCATACAGTTCATTGTATACGTGTACACACATTTATTTCTTTTTCACGATCGGATTTCATGATGACGAACTGAAAGTAAACAAGTGAAAAAGGCTAAGGATATTAATTAAAACGATATACTCCTATATTTGTTTTTGAGTTACGTGCATATCGAAAGTATTATACTTAAGTTTAAAAATGTTGAATGAAGTCATATTTTTGCCTCCACATGAATCATACGAGTACATTAATAATTAAAGTTTATTATTATGTATTAATTATTTATTATTGTCAGTAAATTTAATCTTAAACTGTTTATCATAAATTTAGCTTGCAATTTTAATTTCCTTTGTAAACAAAAGCAATATTTATCTTCTCAACTCAATAACTATTACATAACGATCTCTTCATGAATAGTTGCGTGGTATTTTTATTCGTAGCCAAAACTATACCAAGTAAAACACTTAACCCTTTATGGGGCAAGAATAATTTTTAAGTAAAACATTTATTTTTCAATAGATACTGATAAAATAAAAAACTACTTACCTTTTTTATATATTTCAAACGTATTTAAGTGCTTTATTGCATAAAATATCCTTTGCTACCTAAGTGTTTCATGGCCGAAGAGCGAAAAAATTAAAAGTAAAAAGCAAACTAGGTAATACACTAAATATAAACTAACGCGCTGTAAAAAAAAACAGATTCGATTATTTCACCACTTCACACTAAATTTCACCTTGCTCACTAAATTTTGTAATGCAAATTTTTGGATCGGTAGAAACCGTATACAATACGCTTTTTCACTATACCTCATGCGCATTATATGAAGCACAGTTCCTATTACATATGTTAAAATATGTAATTAGAATTATTTTAGCCCCCTGTTTAGCTTGTAACATTACTGTAGAGGGTAAAATCCATGGTTCTGAATCACATATGTACATAGGTCAGTCATCTGAGCATCTCCTATTTTAGTTCAATGCCGCGAACTTTGCATAAGACGACAATATTATGGTTCAGTTTTGTACTTGCCTCATTCACTATTCACCAAGAGGGTTGCAAGAAATTACATCATGCTGTCGGATAAGTAGGGATGCAAATATCGTAAAATGACATATCGGTGGTTCGATGTTTCCTAAAAGACCACCGGCCATTAAATCATCAATGTATCGAAACATCGTTGTATTTTGAACTTTTTTAAGGCATTTTAATAGTTATTATAAACAGCTAATTTTAGAAGCAGAAGCATAAATAAATGAAATAATGTTAGTCTTAAGTTTATACTTTTTATTTCACTTAGCTTTATCTGTCTGGTAATTTTTTTTCTCAATATATACCATAATTTAAATACAATAACTCGGAAAGTTTTTTCACTGTCAAGAGGGTTTTCGGTTTTTTGTCTTCGTGATAGTTGCTCTGGCTTTAGAAAACAGTCGTTACTCGGGACTTGGGCCACAATATGTAAATATTAACAACCCACAATTCTATAGGATTCTTATTGATACAAGTAACAGATCCAAGATACATTTTCTCTTCAACCTTCCGTCGTTGCAATTGCATATAAATTTTACAGCATAAATTTGATATTTTGGTGGGCCAAAGCCGAAGATTCTGTTGTATCAGCGCCATTCTTTGCATATTTTATGGAACAATTACAAAAAAACGTTTTTCTTCTTAAAAAAACATTAATTTGGAGCTCGAATCTAACGCACTTTCGGGTTAATACCAAAAAAGTGTGAAGATGTGAATTAGAATTTTAATCAAAAAACATCGACATAAAACATCGCTGAAGGTAACATCGATGCATCGATGTTTTTAAATATGAAATATCGATGGCAAACACCGTTTGCATCCCTACGGATAAGCCGAACGAAATATGATAATTTCTTTAGACTATCGGTTTAATACTCAGCTATATAATTAAAATATAGAACACAAATCACAAAAATATTTTTAATAAAAAGTTTTTCGTTAAAAATAATTAATTTAGTTTAGATGTTAACTAAGTTCTATAGTTGAGGGATTCCCAAACTAACTGTTTAAATTTGCGTGAATTGATAGAAGCTTAGCGAGCTTGGGAGGTTATTTTTTGTCCACCTTATAGTCCAGACCACGCACCTACTAATTATTTCTTGTTCCTATCAATGGCAAACGATGTTGCTTGTTAAAAAATCGTCTCAAGATAAAACTTTAAAATCAAGTGTCCCAGTTTGTTGCCAATAGCAACGAGGGTTTCTATAAGAGTAGCTTTATGAGACTATCTTCAAAATCTCAACAAGTTTTAGAACAAATGCAAAAATAATGAGTTTCTTTTTTACTTTATATTATTATCATGAGGAATGATACGTTCACATTTTAAGCTTTAAATAAATCTAAAAAGTAATAACAAAGCATTGATTTAAGTAATATTCGAAAGTAGTGCAAAGAATCGGGCCATTCCGATGCTGAAATTTTTGATTAATCGGTCGGAATATTCTGATTTGATATCCCCTTTCCTTTTATCAGAAAATACACCATTTATTTCGCAAGCAGCGAATAACATAAATCCACTTAAAAGAGAAATGAGTTAAACAAATATATATATTTACATATATATATATATTTATTTATATATATATATATGTATATTGTTAGACACTAATGTTGATCTGCATATTTGTATTTAAACAATAACCAAAATTTGATTGTTTTTACTTTCATAAGCATAATTAGTTATGTTAAAATATTATCCCCTAAAAAAGCTTACTTCCTTGTTGCTTAAAGCTTTGCACCATTTGTCAATATTTTGGTAAACAAATACATATTTTTTTGTGTTTACGTAAATATTTACAAGTAATTATGTTTAAATAACTCTATACCAATGTTGACGTTAATTATACGCACGTTTTCCAAATTGAGGCGACACCTTAGGCCATCGCAACTAGGTGAGTGGCTAGCAATTAGTACGATGTTATATTGCAATAATAACAGTATTAAACTTCATTTATGATAACATAGTATATAATATACATTTGAATATATAGTAACGCCAGGCTTAATTTGTTCATATAATATTTTGAAATACTGAAGATTTCTAATACAGCTGAAGAAATATCTCTTGCTTTAGATATACATATGTTTTGCAATCTTTTATTTTTTTTTTTTTGAGAATTATCGGACTTGCAATAAGATTTTATTGGATCAAAAATGAAAATGAAAGCGTTTAGTGAAATATTAAAGTTGTTAGGCTCGTACTAATGAGCCGATAAGACGATATAACAAACTGATAATGCAATATCGGGCGTTTCTTCTAACCGATAACATTACTTTGTTTTGGGAATTCATCTTTTTGTCATATGTTACTTGATTTATACTCAGTTTTGTTACCAATTTCATAATGAAGAGTTGCTGCAAAAATTGGTCGAAAATAGGACTTCTCGACTGGAATTTATTGGAGCCAGCCGGTCACTTGCCCGAAATATTTTTTAAAACATAATGGCAATATTTTTATAATAAAGCTAAATTCTTGGCATCTTGAAAACCACATGTGGAAAAAAGCACCTTTTATAAATAATCATTTACATTCACTGACCGGTTTTATCTAATATATGGTAACTATTTATTTACTCAAGAAGTACTCAATTAGATATTATACTAATTATAATTTTGGAATTTGATGTTAAAGGTATACGATTTATTACTTCCATCAAATCGAGTAACTCCGAATTCATAAAATTTTTAAATAAAAAGCCATGGTTTAATTTGAAATTGTATATATGTATTTGAATCAAACTTGTAGATGATAAGAAGAAAATTAGCATATAAAATAACCAAAACACATTTTTTATTAAGTTTAAATATTTATTTTTAGTCATGCTTAGTGTTCATAAATTAAATAAAGTTTTACAAACAAACGAACATACATATTTTCAACATAATCTATTTATATATACAGCCCTACTGCCCTATTCTGTGCACTTTACAAATTCAACATATTTAATTTATAAAAATTTCGTAAAAGTTGTGTCTAAAATAAAACGCTCTTTCCTTTATAAATTATTAAGAAGTAAAATGCTCTTGACACTGCTCTTTACAAATAACATATCTCGTTTTGAACAGTAGAGAAAGCGAATTTGTTGTAATGGAGATATTTTACTTTTGTCTTTATTTTTATACAAAGAGGAAAAATATGAACGTGTTGGTGGCTCGCGTTATTGAGCCGTTTTTTATATCAAGAAGTTTATTTTTCCCTTTTTTGTAGAAAAGAAATGAAGATAATGAAGGTAACTTTAACGAAATTGTTTTATATATATTGCATACGATTACAGCTTATCAAATTTTTGCCAATAAATGACAAAGTTTAGATTTCGTAGTCCCCAAGGGACTTTTCTGAAGCTAAACATAACAACCAACTAAATCAGCATATTACATTCCAAATATTTTTAAATATATTATGGTATTCTATGGCTCTGCGGCGGAGCAAATTACTATTGGGATCTGGAATGGAAAACCGAATATATAGCCTCTGGCGACCGAGTAAAGGCGATATAACTTTATCATTTATTTGGAGTAAATAGGGATGTAAAACCAAACCAAATACTTGCATCAGGTCTGGGAGGCTTCAGTCGATATCTCGACATCAGAATGGGATAGATAGGCTAATAACCGGTCACTCTTAAGCCAAACATATCCACGAAGCCAAAGTAAAGAAGGCTCGGTTAAAACAAACACTCATCGAAAAGCAAAGGATTTATTGTGAAATTGAAGTTAAATTATTAACTATTATGCAAAAAATATTGAGATGCATGTGAAAACTTACGTTATAAAATTGTTTTCAATTCAATTCAATATATTTGGACAGTAATCAGCTGTTTCTGTTAACATTATTTTGTTTCTCACACGCGTGGAGAAAAGCTATGCGTACTGAAGCTTCTTATTTTACAAAGATTGTCACAGAATACCAAAAAATTTCTTACTTGATAAAAATCAGAAAAAATTAAAAATATTTTATAAATTTGTTAAGTGAACAGAATAGAGCTGACAGCATGCTTTCGAAACTCAGTTTTTATATGATTTTTGATAAACTTTTAAATTCAGTGATGACGCTTGTCTAAGTTGTCTTATTACATATTTTTTTGAGTAGAATCCTTAAAAATCTAACAATATTTCTATGTATTGATATACTTTTTTGTTTATAACACAAAATTAGTTTAGACCAAATGAGAATAACTTTCAAAAAACACATTCTAAGTAAACGTTAGTTAAAACAATTTCAACACACTTGTTATTGTTTCATAAAACTATAAAACTATTTAAAAAATTAAGAATATTTCACTAAAAAAATGCTATGTATTTCTGTTCAAAGTTTTAAACCGTTAAGCCGTAAAATTACATTACAGTTTAGTAGTAATTAACTTAGTACTCTTAACACGTCCACACGGCCGTTGATCACCATAACAAACTGATTTGCCAAACAGTTCGTTTGCCATGAGCAGCAAAGTAAGGCATGACGGTAAAGCATGAGATCGGACAAAAGGTGAGCGCGCCATGCTCACAAGAGCACTGCACAGCAAAACTGCAGCGGTAATGCGAACAACTAACGGGATAACTGAGTAAGACTTAAGCGTAGCAAAAATGTTGGCTTTTTGCCTACAAATCCGGCGACAAAATCAGCTTTCGGCAGGTGAGAGCCGTTGGAGAGAGACGCGTGATTGCATGAACAAAAACAAATTTCACTTTCATTGAGAGCGCGAAAGTTTTAAACTTTTATATGTGAATGAGCTATTTACTCCGTTACATAGTTAGGTCTCTGTGAGTGTTTATTTGTTAACTATCTTCATTGCTGTTTGCCGGTAAGCGCTCTCCATGGCATCGCCGATGACGTTCTCTCACGTAGCTTTTTTGCTTGTGAATTAATGGTCAGTTGTTTGTTGTTTTTGCTTTGCTTTGCTGCCTATGACGGCTGGCAAGTTAACTGTCTTGTTTGTTTGGCTTTTTTGCTGCTGCTGTCGCTGGCTTAGCCAACGGCTCGTCTTCATCTTGAGCCGTGTCTGTTAGTTGTGTTGTAGCTAGAGCATCACAATATCCGACAGTGGGAAATAAATGGTATTATGTGTGACTTTTGAGCGCCACTATGTGGTTGCTTTGCGCTTTTATTTTCTCCTTCTTCTTCTTATTTGGCTGTGGCTTTTTCTTCAGCATTTGTTGTCAACGTTGTTGTACTGGCTCAATGTGTTGTTTTTTTTGATTGAGCGCCTAATTGTTGTAGCATACTTTTTACATTTCTACATTTTACCCCCTTTTCTTTTCCCATTTCGCTGTTACATTTGTGTATTTGTTGTTTTGGCTGGTTGGTTGCGAGCATTGTGCCGTAATATGTTGATTGTGCGGTAATTTTAGTTTGCAGCTTTACTTACTTCACTCTTTGTTTTGTGTACTTTATTTCTTTGGCCTGTGTCATTACTTTCGGTTTTAAATGAACGCGTTGGTTTTTGCTTGGAAATTACGACTTTTGTCTTTTCGCTTTTATTGTTTTTATTGTTTTATGGCTTATATACTGAATAATCGGGAATTGTGTTATGTTTGCTTTTATTTTGATAATCTTTCATATTTTTATTGCTGGGCCGTAAAAAGTGTTTAATTGTTTGTGGAATTTTTCATGAATGTTTTAAGAAATTTTTCGAAAGCGAAATCATTTTATTTTGAAAAAAGAAGCTTTTTATCAAAAGAAATTTGATGTGATTCGAATTTAATAAATATATGTTTATATGGAAATATAGTTTTATTTGAGAATCATCATTATTTTGTTTCTGGAATCTTAACCCCAGAAATTCCTATTGAATGTGCTTTCACCAAGAAGTGCTTTCAAATCAAAAACAACACAAATATAAACACACAGCAGTTTCGGGAAACCAACCCTCGACAATCACTGGAGCAGCATTCCCACCAGCATATCACCTGCAATAAGATTGCAAATCTTCATATTGCCATATACAACAATAGCTGGCTGTGTGATCGCTATGAAAAAGCAATGACAATGTCTGTGGAGACGAAGCTGCGAGCTGCCGTTGACTGCGACAGCTCTCCACTTGACATAGAGGCGCATACTGCAGCCGCTGGAGAAGACGACAACTTGTTGCAGGGGTTGACTTGCAAGTGAGCAGCAGCAGCAGCGAAATAACCCAACACAACAACAGCTGTCTTCAGCGCATCGCTGGCGCCTTGTGAACCTTCGCCGGTCGCCGCATCACAAAATAGCCTACGACCACACTGGCACGTTATTCGGCAATGCTGCACAAGCTCACACACACACACACACACATATGTGCGGTTACATTGACACAAGCTTGCACATGCTTGTCGTACACTTATGGCTGTTGATGAAGATGACGCTGACTATGTTGGCGTCTGAAAATTTTTGTATAAATGGCTGAAGTCTCAGTGTTGCATCGTCAGTACAGCATTTGATTTAGTTTAATAAACAACATCAATAGCAACAGAAAGAGTGTAAAATATACAGAATTTTCCATCCTTCTATCCCCACTATTCACTACTATTTTCTCACAAACCAAATTGAGCAGAGCATTGCAAGTGAAAGTGACATCACTCATACGCACCGTTGCACAGCATAAGGATTACATACATATACGCGGTGCGAGTGTGTGCTAAAAGGATTATAGCAGCCGTGATATTCTCGACAATTTCGGTTTAAAGAACGTTTAACGTTTGCGTGTGTGTGCTTGTGTACTCGAGTTTAGCGTGAGCTTCAACATGAAAGCCTTCATCTTGTTATCCTGTGTAGCGCTGGCTGCTGCCAGGCCAGAGGCGGGTTATGCTTACAATAGGCCCGGCGGTGGTGGTGGTTCCGGTGGATTCGGTGGCGGCTCCGGTGGATTTGGTGGCGGCTCCGGTGGATTCGGTGGTGGTGGCGGCGGTCTTGGCGGTGGAATCGGTGGTGGCGGCCTTGGTGGTGGTGGACTTGGTGGCGGCGGCGGTGGATTTGGTGGCGGCGCTGGTGGTGGATTCGGTGGCGGCGCTGGCGGTGGTGGCGGTTTCGGAGGCGGCGGCTTTGGTGGCGGCGCCGGCGGTGGCGGTGGATTCGGAGGAGGTGCGTACAATAAGAGTGAAAAAAATGTGGTTGCTCTATAGAGTTTGTTAATTGTGCTAAAATCTCGAAAAACCAAAAATTTTTGGACAAATTTAAAGCTTGCGGTTTCTAAAAATTTAAACAAAATTTCCAAATTATATACTAGTGAAATAAGAAATCTTCAAGCTTAAGAAAATCGGCATACTTACTGCCTAAACTTTCAAAAACAATGCTTTCGTAATTACGAGCAAAACACGATTTTCATAGAAACTCAAATTAAAACAATTAACTGAGATAATCGCCAACAGTCCCCACAGACTACCACGAAAAGCTCAAATATTTAATTTTTTATTTCTTATTTTTTTAATTACTCTAGGCGGCATCGGCGGTTTCGGTGGTGGTGGCGGCGGCGGCGGCGGTGGTACCACTCTCGTACAGAAGCACATTTACGTGCATGTACCACCACCAGAGCAAGAGGAAGTGCGTCCACGTCCCAACATTCCCATCGGTCAAGCGCAGAAACATTATAAGATCATCTTCATTAAGGCACCATCTCCACCCAGTTACCAAGCACCAATCATTCCCCTGCAGCCACAAAACGAAGAGAAGACCCTGGTCTATGTGTTGGTCAAGAAACCGGAAGACCAACAGGACATCGTCATTCCTACACCAGCACCCACACAGCCCTCCAAACCCGAAGTATACTTCATCAAGTACAAGACCCAAAAGGATGGCAGCGGCGGCGGTGCTATTGGCGGTGGTGGAATCGGAGGCGGCGGCGGTGGTATTGGTGGTGGAATTGGCGGCGGTATCGGCGGTGGTATCGGTGGTGGAATTGGTGGTGGAATCGGTGGTGGCGGCATTGGCGGCGGTATTGGCGGTGGTGATGGCGGTTACTCCGGCGGCGGCGGCGGTGGTGGTGGTGATATTTCTGCACCTTCCTCCAACTATGGACCACCCGGCAAATCTGGACCTTATTAAGCGAACGTTAGCGGCGAAAATTGAAGTGCAGCTAAAAATGTGCAACAACTCTATTAGATTGGACGAATACTACGAAAAAACGACGACAAAATTCGCAGACAAACCAAACAAACGAAATGGTCAAGCACACGACAAATATAGCTAAAGCTGCCGGCTAGTCTTGTTAAACGATAACATATTATTATTATTTTAATTTAACTTTTGGTTTCGTCATTGAAATTCTGTTTGACACAACATCATCACGAGGACCGACGAAGCCCAACGAAACAACCAAGGAAACAAAACAGAACAGAAATTGCATAAAACGCCGAACATGCTGTGACTAACCCATAAGACACAGGTCAGCTGAAAAAACTGCCTGGAAAAAACGACCTTGACTTTGACAAATTCAGCACGAAGTGGCGTCGTAAACGACTCATCTCATTCTCTACACTAAACAAAGGTGCTCGCTGCGACTTTCGGTGCTCAAATGTCAAATGTCTGTGGTAAACAAAACGAAACAAAACTTGCCCATCATCCACATTAGTAAGCAAGGATTAGCTCATACTCATCTCGATTCTACTACTCTACAACACTATCTCCATCCCACTCAAATGCTCTCTACAACACGCCATCTCTACGCAATTGTGCTGTATCTTGTTCTATAAGAATATCACTTTTGTGCGTGTTATCTTTTGTATATAAGCCATTTCCCTGTATATCTCTACATATATATCGTATATTGATCTTTTTTGTTGTAAATGCGTATATATATATATAAATATATAATAAATAATTTGCTAGTTATAAGTGCGATGCGTTGATTAAGATAATAACCCTCATTAGTCCCACTTAAAGCGTTGTCTACATATATCGATAGACGCAAGCCCGTAATATTAATTATTAATTTGCGAAATATGTATTAATATTTAAGTTTTTGTATTATGCGCAGTATAAAAAAACAACGGTGACAAAATTTGTAAAAAAAAACATGCAACTCTCTTAATATTACCATTAAGAAGGAAGGGGGCTCATATAGTACGAGTAGATGTTTTGAACATAAAACTTTAAACTTTGTTTCTTTAAAGAATTGGAATTTATTCTTCTTCGTTATAAATCCACTCTTAAGTCCTTTCTCACGCTTATCTCCAATCTGATGATTGTTTCTACCGCATTGTTGTCTGCCAACCACTGTTTCATGTCATCAAGTATGTTGTCCTCTATTTCTTCGTTGAATAATATTATATAATACTACCACATATTTTGTGAAATAATCATAATATTTTCACCTTTTAAAATAATTTTGAAATATACCTCAACAAATATTCTTGGAACATTTAACAATAGTGGAAAAATACAAATTAAAAAAAAAACAATTATTTTCTAAAATATTGTTTATTAATTGCCTTTCTAAATCTTAATCTACTACCACATATAACTTCAGAGATATTCAACATAATTTCCAATTGAATCTCCTGGAATCAAAAGCAAATTTCTCATGTATTTCCACTGAGGAACTTTATAGAAGAGAAGTCTTTGCCTTTGTTGAGATTCGCAAGAAAGATCTCTATCCTTGTCTTCGAGTACTACTAACCTTAACTATACGAGTAACAGAACGAAGTGTCATTTCATCCAATCGTTCGCAAGTCATGCGAAGTTATCCTACTGTTATGATAACACATTGTTTCGTAATGGGTTGCTAGTATGCTCCAGTATATTCAACGGTGAAGTGCTTATTTGTACAAATGCTAAAAACCGTTCAGTAATTCCAAAAAAGGCAATAAGGCCATCAAATTTCGTTTGGTGACCGCAAATTGAAATTAAATGAGCTGGTTAACATCATTGACGTCTCTAAAAATACATAGGCGTTCATATTCAATTTAAGGCTCGATGTTTCGAGTATTTTATGTGGCGTGTTTCTGGGCGATTTTGTTTCTTCTTCTTCTGTATGCATAAAATCATCTGTATGCATAAAATAATCTGCGGAATTAAGCCCTAAAAATACCGTTCAATGACGAATATAAATTAAATCAAACTCCCTTACACCTCTAATTATTTGTGTACATGATTTTTAATACATTTCAATTTTTACTTCTTCGAAATGGGTATCTTATAGGCATAGCAAAGTCATACAGATATATCACTGATTTTGACGAATATGTGAAATACTACCTCAAAGACGAATAAAGTTTATTTTCTAATCTTAAAGCTTGATATTCGGTGTTTACATTACACATTACTGGCTTGGTTTGATACCGAATTGAAAATAGAGACCTCGCACAGTTTGATAAGTATGCGGTGATGGTTTTTAACAGAATGATTGAGCACGAAATTTTGTTTTAATATATTTATTTATTTACTGTGTACATTTGATGAACTTATTACTAAGGTGTTTAAAATTATTAGTTAGTCGGAGAATTTATCAAATTTACTCGCTCTAATGATTATATACATAAACTCATAAATTGGGGAAAAATCAGAATTTTATAATTTAAAATAAAAATCCTTCATTTTTAAAGTACTAACACTTTTAAGATAAACTCTCGCACCATTTAACCTCTTGACGGTATGACCAGCACTAACAAGGGCATTTCATATCCACCTACTAACCTCAAAAGTACTTAACGATCATAAGCGAATCTTTGAATTGGAAAACTCGCCAACAAAGTTATGAAAGGCATTAGAACTTAGAAGAGTAGGTGAAGAAATGCATTTACCGATGCCTTACACTTTTCGAAAGTGGCTACCAAGCAAAGAGGGTGAAAGGAATCAAAAATTTTCTGCGATGAAAAAGTAAAACATTACATAGACTTTGCAAAGGGTACGAGAAAGTTGTAGCGACTCGCTGAGAATGTCGTGACCCACAAACACACAAACGTGCTGACCACCGAACACTAAACCACACACAGAGTAAATTGCGGAATGTGCGAAAAACTATGTTATTACCATTTTGAACATTTCCATCCATTATACTTGAGTTTATATAAAATCTTTACCGAAGAGATTTATGTGTGTGCGTGTGGGGAAAACACAAAGCCGAGCCGAGAATGCGCCATAAAGTTGTAAAATTTTGTGTTAGCAAGCGTGGAATTGCATTTCTTGTGCTGAAAACTTTCAACATTTTTACGTAAGCGCGCCTGAGTGTGTTCCGCATATATTTGCTTTAATCCCACAACTCACGTTTGTGGCGCCTCCGGAGCATCTTCCGCATCCAGGGATTTAATGTATGGCTGCATAAAAGGCTTGCAAAAGTCTTTCAGCAGCTTGAGCATGAAATAGCACAAGCACATGTCGGAAAATGCATGCTTTTAGGTCGCAAGATATTTTAATTTTAAATTTTATAAGGATGTACACCACACCGGACTGGATGGTAATCAGTAGTATGCACTTGAATCCTTAAAAAATTGATGTTTTTAGTCCACATACATATGTAATAAGCAGTTCTCAGTACTTTGTTCTCAGTGCTTTCTTTGAATTACGTAGAAATAATAACGAGAGAGAAATTCCTTTGAGATCTGCAAATATTGGTTCATAATCCCCGTATATGCATCTATAGCTAGAGGAAGATTAATGCAACGCTCTTATGTATTTTTTTTTATTCTCAGAACAGCATTACAGTTACAATTACAAAAAACCAATTTGTTCAGTAAAAGTTAATTTCCACTTTGATGCCTCAATGCCTCGCTTGTAGTGTCAAAGCAGGCATATCTTTGCATTGCCACTTCCTACTAAGGAAGTCCAATTGCGAATGCCATGTAATTAAAATACCGTTAAGTATTTGCACACACAAAAAGCGTTTCTTTATCATTGAATATGCAAAACTGGAAAAAAGACTCGTACAAAACACACTTTTACTGCATTGCAAATCGCCTTTGAGTGCGAAACCGGTGTAGGAAATGAAAAGTGGTGGATGGCAATGTATTTTTAATTGGCGACACTAGCCGAAGATGTCACCTTGCTCATTTGCATGTTATTGCGAAAAGAGGCAAACGCACTTAACAGCTGTAAAAGACAATTAAAGAGAGACTAATTGCTTGTTGGATGTGAAGATGGGATATGCAAATGCTGCAAGTGAAATAAAATAGTTTCGCTAACGGTGCATAAGAAATGCGAAATATACAAACATATATATGTAAATACGTAATTTGTAGTTAATGTGCATTTAAATATATTTTTTTTTATTTCCTAAAACAACAAATATATTATATTGTGTATTTTGTATCTCGATTTTCAAGATAATATGTACTGAAATAGTGAACATGATTTGAATTCTTTTCTTTCTTCAAATAACTGATCATATCCATTCAAGTAGGCCCTAAAAAACACTGTCTCAACTATTTAGTTTTCTGTAGATATTTTTTTCAAAAATGCTTTAATTCAGTAAGGTAAACCATTTAAATTTCATTATAAAGATGGTACAGAAGTTCACAAAATTTTAAATGGGCATGGTTTCACCCACTTATGGGTCAAAAATCATATCTCGACCAATTTCAATCAAATTCGGTTTATAATATCTTCCTAGCTTCCAAATGATATGTTGTAAAAATAGTTCAAATCGGTTCAAAACCGCGCCTACTTCCCATATACCAGAACTTTGTAGTCGGTCTGAATAGTTTACTTTACAATGTATGTATAAAGCTAGTTCTAGTGAAGATATCGGAACAGAACTTTGCTCAAATACTGCATTTATAGTGTGGCACCGCACTTCTCAAAATTATAGTTAAGTCTCTCAGATATTTTGAAGAAATTTTGAGGGAATATGTTTCTTCTAATAATATGTCTACATAAGTGCCAACATTGAGTGAAATCGGGTCATAACTTCATCTATCTCCCATATATTTAATATTGGGTTTTCAAACTTTCAATGTATACCATATATATGCCGAATATGTGAGTCAAATTGTTTGTTATATTAATAAATTTAAATAAATAAATCGCGAGAGTATAAAATGTTCGGTGACACCCGAACTTAGCCCTTCCTTACTTGTTTTTAGAATAGTGTTCTGAAAATACACCAAATTCTAGAATATTTTTCCGAAAATTCTGGAATCGAAAATATTTAGGAAAAGGAACTTTAAGTATATCTCAGAAATATTTTAGGTATTATTCAAGCTGGTTACAGCCTTCTGTTGTTTTATCGACCGTAATATTCCTCGAATAATTTTGAGGAATGCAGTCGATTTGAGAGTCCTTAGCGTAGTAAAATTTCGGGTTGCATAGGATGGGCTATTGTACGCTATGAGTCCAAAATATTTCGGCAACTGAGATGTAATAAAACGAGAATTCGCTTTAAGTTTACCGGATATTAAGGAAATTCTAATAGATTTTATTTATTTAAGGGAATATTCTGCATAAACATGCACTTCACACACCAACAACTATCGAACAAAAGCTTTCCCGAATTCACACTAATTTCAATTAAGTAACCTTTGGCATTAACAGCAGTTGTCACAAACTATTAGTTAAGACACGGTTCTAACGGTTTCACTAACTGGAAGACAGAACTTGATGCGAACGCAAACAGAAGAACAGAAGGAAAATGCAAGAGCGAGAAGTGAGAAGGTGAACTTTTGAACGAACGCCTTCTCCGTGTATTCTTAACTTTAAAGCAAATAAACGTAGCAGAAAATTACGAAAATGACCTGTTTCCGTTGACAAAACTTCAAGACGTCTATTTTAATTATGATAACGGTCTTCTGCACAGAGTGCATTGAAAGCATGAAATCACGAAGAAAGCAACAAGGTAGACAGACAACAAAGTGAAACAAAGCAGTGTATTTAAAATAAATTAAAAAGCGTCCAACGAAAATGTTGCCGGAGTCGCACGTTGGTAATTTCTTTACTCTTCAGCAATTAAGGGTTTCCCTTTTCACTTTGTCAGTCAGTAAGGCAGAGCTAATGGCACCTAAAAGCGAGAAGACATTACAAAAACGCGCGGAAGATGATACAACTAGGAAAACAAAAACAATTTTGTGAGCGCATGCATAAGGGCCGTCATATCTATGTATATTGACTTTTTAGTTAAAAAAAAATATTTTAAAATTTAGGGTAGTTCTCCTCAAATCTTTAATAAAATCTGTATAAACAACTCTCGGACCTCATGATGGTCTTCTCGTAGTGTAGCTCATTTAATTCCTTTGATTAAAGAGAAAGTAAGACAACAAAAGATATGTTCGTCTATGAGATTTTGTATTTAGTACCGTATAAAATCTTTAACAAGTAACCTATCATTCCTCATCACACAACCCTATATTCTCATTTTAACCTCAATTTTCGCAAGTAGCAAGTAGCCTTGAGAATATAAGAGAGAGTAGGTAAAGAATGATTGAAAAACTTAGGGAAGATTTTCTTCTTTCCTTCGCTGTACAGGAAGTAGCTTTTTAACGCTTTTCATCCGCGCTACTAATTCACAAAAGCACAACGTTCAACGGCACAGTTGATCATAAAATTTAACAAAGGGATGACACGTAATAGTAGTCTGCACAGTAGAACAAATCTGAAGTTGGATTACACTATACGAAAAATCGATTTGTTTTGGGTATTGGACCAAAGCAGTCCGATAGATTGACTCACAAGTAAAAAAAATCATTCTCCGATTTTCAAAGTTAGCCTGCAAAATCTAAATATTTTTCGAAATTCAAAGAAAGGCTTTTTTAAAATGTAATATTAGAGTCCGACCGATTAATCGGATTTGTTACATATAGGGTTATATATATCAAACTGATCAGAGTGACGAGTAAAGTTCAAATCCATGTCTGTCCGTATGTCCGTCCGTCTGTATAAGCTGTAACTTGAGTAAAAATTTAGATATCTTGATGAAACCAATGATACTCCCACAAAATGGCGATAACCGAAAACATAACGAGCTATAACTAAGCCATAAATGAAGTTATGGAATTTGGTATGAACGATCGCACTATGAGGGGGCATATTAGGATGATGATTGGGGAGGTGGGCGTGGCCCCGCCCCTTTTGTACATATCTCATAAACTATTAAAGCTATATCAACCAAACTTTCCAGAGTCATTTCTTTTAGGTACTACCTTATACAGTACAAAAATTGAAAGAAAATCGGATTATAACCAAGCCCACCTCACATACAAAGGTTATGTCGAAAACTATTAAAAATGGAAAACTACCATAAACCTTAAATTTCATTATAAAGATGGTACAGAAGAGCTACACTCAAAATGGTATACAAAAATTTAAATGGGCGTAGTTCCGCCCACTTATGGGTCAAAATCCATATCTCCGAAACTACTCGACCAATTTTAATGAAATTCTGTTCATGATATCTTCCTTCCCACGTCTACATCCCATATACCAGAACTTTGAAGTAGATCTGAATAGCACTAGTGAAGATATCGGAACAGAACTTTGCACAAATTCTGCATTTATAGTGTGGCATCGCCCCTCTAAAAAACGCCGTGAGTCAAATTATTTGTTATATTAATGTACATAAATAAACAAATTACGAGAGTATGAAATGTGCGGTTACAGCCGAACTTAGCCCTTCCTTCCTTATTTTATTAATTACTCAATCTTTCGGAATAAAATGGTATTGTCCAATACCTAGCCGAGAGTTGTGGTGTGTTATCGTCATTTTAGCCTAAAGGTAATAATACAACGAAACAAATCACACCCAGTAATGATATTCTTATTGTAATTTATCGAACTGGTCTAGTTTTTATATCTTTGATTTCTTTATATACAGTACTTTTACAACTTCTAGATTTGGAACTTTGCATACATTTGGACTTATGAACAGTCCAGAGTTGATTATTGTCGACAGTTTTGAGATTTGACCTTCATATAGAATATCGTATCAGAGTTGCTAAAAGTTCTTTCGTGAACCCTTTGACCTAATATATTGGGTCATGGCTCACCAGAAGGAGTCGCTGTGTCTGAAAAGCCAATTAGCCACTTACCAATAAACGTATTTGAGTTATCTTCGAATTTTCAAATCATTGTCACTGGTATGTGTTTTCACTTATTTGTTTTTCTACAAAGAATCCATGAACAGAATCTGGAACGTTTATTAGTTAAAATTTATCTTGAATTTTTATACTCTCGCAACAACAAAGTTGCTAGAGAGTATTATAGTTTTGTTCACATAACGGTTGTTTGTAACACCCAAAACTAAAAGAGTTAGATATAGGGTTATATATACCAAAGTGATCAGGGTGAAGAGTGGAGTTCAAATCCGAATGTCTGTCTGTCCGTCCGTCCGTCCGTCCGTCCGTCCGTCTGTGCAAGCTGTAACTTGAGTAAAAATTAAGATATCTTGATGAAACTTGGCACACTTATTTCTTGGCACCATAGGAAGGTTGCTTTCGAAAATGAGCAAAATCGGACCACTGCCACGCCCACAAAATGGCGAAAACCGAAAACACATAAAGTGCCATAACTAAGCCATAAATAAAGCTATGGAAATAAAATTTGGTATGAAGGATCGCACTATGAAGGGGCATATTTGGATGTAATTTTTTTTTGGAAGTGGGCGTGGCCCCGCCCCCTACTAAGTTTTTTGTACATATCTCGCAAACCAATAAAGTTATATAAACCAAACTTTCTGGAGTCGTTTTTTATAGCCACTTCTTAATACAGTCCAAAAATGAAAGAAATCGGATAATAACCACGCCCACCTCCCATACAAAAGTTAGGTTGAAAATTACTAAAAGTGGGTTAACTCACTAACGAAAAACGTCTGAAACACTAAATTTCGCATAAGAAATGGCAGATGAAAGCTGCACTCAGATTTTTTTACAAAATGGAAAATGGGCGTGGCGTCGCCCACTTATAGGTCAAAAACCATATCTCAGGAACTACTCGACCGATTTCAATGAAACTTGGTTTGTAATAGTTTCCTTACATCCTAATGATATGTTGTAAAATTGGCCAAATCGCTTCACAACCTTGCCTACTTCCTATATACCAGAACTTTGAAGACCATCTGAAACGTTTACTTTACAATATATAAAGTAAGTACTAGTGAAGATATCGGTGTTGAACTTTGCACAAATACTATGTTAATAGTGTGGCAGCCCCATTCTAAAAATCGCCGAAATCGGACCATAGGTTTTCAAGGCCCCATATATCAAACACGAGGACCTCGGTGCTTCTAACCTAATATTAGGGTTTCCAACTTTCAATGGACTTTATACAATATATATGACGAATATGTGGGTAAATTGTGTATTATATAATATAAATAAAGTTAAATAAATAAATTGCGAGAGTATAAAATGTTCGGTTACACCCGAACTTAGCCCTTCCTTACTTGTTTTATATATGTATTGTTTTCCACATCATGCCTAGGGGGAACATATAACCTCTATAAACAAAATCTTCTTCGCTTCTGCTTCAACTTCCCACTTAGGCATCTGCGACTTCATTGAGGATTCCATACTAACACTGCTTGGTAATGTCGTCGTTTATAGAGCGTATGAATTTCAATATTGATTGGTAACTTTTTTGGTAGTAGTCCAGAATGTAGCTCTGCTGATAACGTTGGTCCAGAATATCTGCACAATTATTCGGTGACATGGGGAGAGAAAAGATTGCAGCCTTCATATAACTTTCCCACCCATCAAACAAACATTTATTCCACAAACTAAGTATCGAGTATGAATGAGTTACCAACTATCTGCACTCCATCTTATGCGAATTAAATTTCGCAGAATATTAAAGACAATTGCATTTGTGGCGCTTCATGTTGTGATGAATTCAGTTCACTGGCTCACTGTGAGTACGCCACCGCGCCGCCCCCGAACGTGAGTTGGCTTCGCACACGACAAGCACTTGGCACTCAATACCGCGATAATGTGTCATGACACACATGAGAAGATCTGCTTGCTGATTGCTGACAAGCCAACTCGCACACTGCACCACACCACGCCTCACCACCCGACACTTATCGATGGAGGTGAAGGCGAAGACAGTGGGAAATGGCAATAAATGCGATGGAGCGTGCATTGAATGTGTTGAGGCAAAGCGTGTGCTGATGGCGCGTTCAAGTTGATATTTACGCCTTTGCTGATAGCTATCGCTGGTGCCGTTATGTGAGCGCAGTTCGTTCGCACTTGCGGGTGTACAAAGTGTGCGACTACCGTTTGTAACTCAATTCCCCATATACACACACACACACGCGGTGAAGCCGCATGCGCGCATTTAAATTCGCAACCAGATAGATGGCTGTATTGAGAGTTCGCGTTCGCGGCGCATATCATTTTGCGTTTTTCCAAC
Organism: Zeugodacus tau; assembly: GCA_031772095.1. Lineage (NCBI taxonomy): Eukaryota > Metazoa > Arthropoda > Insecta > Diptera > Tephritidae > Zeugodacus > Zeugodacus tau. The sequence goes on along the minus strand of CM062649.1, from coordinate 53,657,708 downwards.
GCTATCACGATTTTTTTCAGACACATTTCGGTTTCATTGCTTTTTATTGCAACGGCCTTTGTTTGTTGTGGTCCATTTTTTCACACTGCTCACACTTTTCGTTCACTTGACCGTGTGTGTTTGCCTTGCGTTCGTCGTCGATGTCTGTAACAATAGCTATTATTAGCGGCCGGGTCTCCCCACCTTCGCTTTTGTGCGCAGCCGCACTGCACTGTCTTTCCGCTGTTCAATTCACATTGTGCGTGTGTGTGTTTGGTTTTTTGTTTTGGTACTTGCAAATCCATTGTTGTCGCTTCTTCCTTTTGCCACTTTCACTTTTTACGCGGCTTTTAAGCCAAGTGCAATAAGTTAGCTGTAGGCCAGATTTTACGAGTAATACATTGCAGTTTTATTATTCTTGGCATTGTTGTTGTTATGGTTGTTGTTGTGATTGCTGTTATTGCTGTTATGTGAATATCTTCCTGCTTTGCAGTTCCCAGCGCATGCAGTTAAGTGCACATGCAACTTTTGTACACAAACATACGTACCACACACACACCCCACAAACTTACCATACACAAACACCAATACATAAATAATATATATGTATGTACTTATATTCAACTTCACCATTCGTTCGACTTGTGTGTGCGCCCAACAACCGAACTTCCTTTGCTTCATCACAGTGTCTTTACCACTTGCTGCTCAGCAACTGTTGTTGCATCTTCACAACAACAAAAATAACAACAATAATCGTTAAGGCGATAAGTAGCTTCCTCATTGGTACACACTTAAATATTTGCTGGCGCTTTTCGTTGTGCACACATTAACATATTCCCCAAGTGCCCTCTTTCTTGTTATTTATTGCACTTTTTTGCAGAAGAAGTCCCAACAAAAAGTATTTGTAATGCATTTCTTTGCTGTCTCCTTGCTGCTATTACGTGCATTACTCATCTTCAGGTCTGTTGTCAGTCGATTTATTTAAGCTGGCAACGCTTTGCTATGACATTCACCAGCATCGAGTTAATGCGATTGGGATAATTTCGAAAAGAAATATGGATTGAGATTGCGCTTCATATAATTAGGTTTGAGTAAAGGATGTGTCGATGAAATTCAAAATAACATAATAGTATAATACTCTAGATACTTCAGTGCACATAATGGTTGTCTGCGACATTGTTAAATAAAAGTGATTGATTACATACATACATATGTGTGAATATTCCAATATTATATTTTCCCAAGTTGATGAATAATAGTTTCATTTATATGTGATGTATTTTTCCATTATGTGCAATTGATAATTAATCTTAAGGTATCCTGAAGAAGCTTTTTACATGTTTGCCTTGACATTTGTTAGAGATTATGAAGTTATTACAATAAGGATGATTTATGTACATAAGTATAATGGTATTCGAAAATTCTTAAATGAGTGGTGTATTCAAAACTTGCATCAGGTGTCACATTCCCCCATTTAAATGACATTTTAATATTTCACAAACCACTTAAATTCGAAAATTTCTAGTCATATTTACATTTATTTCTTCGTTTTCCGTCGTGGTGTCCAGCTGTAAGGGTCAAGAATGAAATCATATTTAAAATCATATTTATATTGCCAAACCCATATCTTTATAATAAAGTTAAATTCTTAGTCATAACCTTTAATTACGTATATATGCGTTTTATTTCTTCTTGAAAACCACATCTCTGAACAAGTAAGAAAGGGCTAAGTTAGGGTGTAACCGAAAATATATATAATATATAACCGAATATACTCTCGGCATTTATTGATGCAATTTTATTAAGATAACACACATTTTTACCCACATATTCGGCATAAAGTCCACTAGCATATCAAAAAGTATATTATATTTATATAGTATATGAGGGCTGAGGAAATTCTTGAACCGATAGTGAAAATGTGTGAATTTCACCACCAAGGTACATTATATATAAGACTATTCGCTCACTTAGTTTTGCAAATATATTTCACATATTAACCGATCTATAAGGTATAAAAGTATAAATGAAGCTAGAGGAAGTTATAACCTAATTCTAACCATTTATGGTACCGAGACATACTAATAGAAAAAAAGATTCCCTTTGAGTTACATTGAAAAATCTGAGAGATTTACCGATATACAGTGGAACTTCTCTAAATTGAATCACCATAATTCACAAAAAAAACTTCGAGCTAGAGAGACTTCGTGTTATAGAAATTTTCAATAAAACATATATTTTTCAAAAAGCTGTAAAATATTGATTTATACACAGTTTTAGTGATTTACTTTGCATAACGTTTTTTTAAATACTTTAAAACATGTATTCTGCAATTTTGTTTGTTACACTTTGCTTTTGTTTGGCTTGACGTCCGTATCCCATGCTTTTGTTACATGATTTATGAAATTAGTGTAATATCATATTTTTTATTCTCCTCCATACGATATAGAAGGACTATTTTTAAAATTCTGCTTCGGTGGTAAAATTTTTAATTTTGTATTATGACCTGGTCGAAAAGTTCCATTTATGGAAGGACATTTGTATGGAATTTGCCTTTCAATGCCACTTCAAGAGTTCGAGTTATAGAAGTTCGAGTTAGGAAAGGAAATTTGTATGAAATTTGATTTTTAAACGGTATTGCCAATTCAAGTGTTCGAGTTATGGAGATCTCATACTTATTTAATGACTCCACTGCGGGCGAAGCCGCGGGTAAAAAGCTAGTATAATATAAATAAAGTTAAATAAATAAATTGCGAGAGTATAAAATGTTCGGTTACACCCGAACTTAGCCCTTCCTTACTTGTTTATATTACAATTGTACCTAGTATACAATGATTAAATACTAACAACAATTCAATTCTAATAAGTTAAAAATATTAATTAAAAGCTAAATGTTAGAGAGCTTCAAATTCATTTGCTGCTACAGTTGCCTTGCTAAGTCTGAAGGCCTCTTACGTTTCAGACGGTTTTTTCGTTCAGCAGTACCGATGAGTCTGGATGCTTCTTCATTTACATGCTGTATAAGCCTCATTTCGTGAGTCTTTGCAAGTTTGGTTATTTCGTTCACTACTGAATTCACACCAAGATCACGGTGAAGGTCAGCAGATCTAATATACCAAGGAGCATTAACTATACTTCTTAGTACCTTATTTTGGAAGCGCTGAATGCAGGCAATACAGTTTTGAGTTGAGCAACCCCATAGTTGAGCTCTATAGGCCCAAATTGGCTTTAGTACTTGATTATATATAAACAGATTGTTTGCGATTGAAAGCGTGGATGTCCTACCGACCAGATGGTAAAACTTAGCAAATTTTAAATCAAGCTCGCACCTATTTTTCTTGACATGCTCTTTCCAGCGAAGCTTTGCATCTAGGATGATTCCTAGGTACTTAGCATTATTGTGATGTGGTATAGGAGTACCATTTATGTAAATGGGATGGTATGATTGTTTTTTTTTTAAGTAAAGTCTACGTGCATTGATTTGGAATCGTTTAATTTAATGCGCCACTTGGAAGCCCATTTAGTAATTGCATTGACTGCTGTTTGCACTCGAAGGGTAGATATTGAGGTTGACTCTCCTGCTGCTAACAAGGCTGTGTCATCCGCAAAAGTTGCTGTCACGTAACTTGAGTCAGTGGGGATATCACTTGTAAAAAGCAAGTAAAGTATTGGCCCCAACACGCTTCCCTGTGGAACACCCGCTTCTATCGGTTGCAAGTTTGAGTATGCATTCTCTTGCTTTATGCGAAAGTATCTGTCTTTTAGGTAGGAAGCAATTATTTCGCAATATTGTTTGGCTAACATGCATTTAAGTTTCAGCAGTAGACCCGAATGCCAAACTCTATCAAAAGCCTGCGACACGTCTAAGAAGGCCTAAATATCACATTTTCAACAAGTAAGGAAGGGCTAAGTTCGGGTGTAACCGAACATTTTATACTCTCGCAATTTATTTATTTAACTTTATTTATATTATATAATACACAATTTGACTCACATATTCGTCTTATATATTGTATAAAGTCCATTGAAAGTTGGAAACCATAATATTAGGTTAGAAGCACCGAGGTCCTCGTGTTCGATATATGGGGCCTTAAAACCTATGGTCCGATTGCGACAATTTGATCAGAAGTGATGCCACAGATCATATACAGTATTTGTGTAAAGTTTTATTTCGCTATCTTCATTGGTTCCTAATATACATATTATAAAGTGAAAGAATCAGACGGAATTCAGAATTGTGTTAAATGGAAAATAGGTGTGGTTGTTAACCGATTTCGCCCATTTTCACAACATATCATTGGAATGTAAGGAAACTATTATAAACCAAGTTTCATTTAAATCTATAGTTCCTGAGATATGGTTTTTGACCCATAAGTGGGTGACGCCACGCCCATTTTCCATTTTGTAAAAATCTGAGTGCAGCTGTCATCTGCCATTTCTTATGTGAAATTTAGTGTTTCTGACGTTTTTGGTTAGTGAGTTAACCCACTTTTGTAATTTTCAACCTAACTTTTTGTATGGCTTAGTTATGATCCGATTCCTTTCATTTTTGAACTGTTAAAACGACTCCAGAAAGTTTGGTTTATATAGCTCTATTGGTTTGCGAGATATGTACAAAAAACTTAGTAGGGCAGGGGCCACGCCCACTCTCCCAAAAAAAATTACATCCAAATGTGCCCTCCCTAATGGGATCCTATGTGCCAAGTTTCATCATAGATATGGCTTAATGGCACTTTATGTGTTTTCGGTTTTCGCCATTTTGTGGGCGTGGCAGTGGTCCGATTTTGCCCATTTTCGAAAGCAACCTTCCTATGGTGCCAAGAAATAAGTGTGCCAAGTTTCATCAAGATATCTTAATTTTTACTCAAGTTACAGCTTGCACAGACGGACAGACGGACGGACGGACAGACGGACAGACGGACGGACGGACAGACATCCGGATTTCAAATCTACTCGTCACCCTGATCACTTTGGTATATATGACTCTATATCTAACTCGTTTAGTTTTGGGTGTTACAAACAACCGTTATGTGAACAAAACTATAATACTCTCTAGCAACTTTGTTGTTGCGAGAGTATAAAAATAGAAATATGGTTTTTAACCCAAAATTTTTAAATCTTTTAAGGGAGGGGTAGGGTTTCAGCGTAAAAAGAACACTTTTTTTGTGATTTTTTATCTCAAATATCGATTAAGCAATTTTATTCAAACCTACATTATTGAGCATAGTTTTGACTATGTTCTGTAAATTTTTCATGCAAAAATATTAAACCATTAGCCCGTGACAGAGCTTCCCCTAGGACGTCTTGACGTCTTAGTTAAATTTTAAACAAATCTTCTCCCCAACGTTCTCTGATTATTTTTTTTTAATTTAAAAATTTTTGGCGGCCATCTAAAGTGTGAACCGTTATTTTCGACTAAAATTTCCGCCATTTTCAGGGTGGGAAACACCCTTAATGTTATATGAAGAAAATGTGTTCAAAGTTTGAAATGAATCGGTCGAGTAGTTTTCAAATGGCAGTGAACACGGACTTCTAAAAAGTAGTTTTGAGAAAAACGCGTTTAAAGCCGTAGCTGTTAGAGTTAGAGCGTAATTAAACAATAACTTCAAGAATATTGCTTAGATCGGATTAAAATTTTGAGGACATATTCTTGAAATGTTAAACAATAAGATAAAACAAAAAAAAATGATTTTTCGAAAGTGAAAACCCTTACCCCGCCCTTAAAAAGCTTTTCCTCTAAATGTTCAACTTCAATATTGTTGCAACCCATACATTTTTTAGCAATTCTAGCGCATTCAGTGCAAAAATTATTAACAGAGGAAAATTGTGAAGATTTTTTTGTTACTTAAATGTTACAGGCATGTAAATTTAGAGAAAAAACAATGAAGCCGCAAAATATAGGCACTTAAGCAGGAAAGGCGCTTAAAAGGGGAGGGGAGTTCTTATGTGAACTAAATTATTATACTTTCTTTGCAACATGCTGCGAGAGTATAAAAAAATACACTTTAGTTCATTTTATATTCAGTTAGCATTTCATAAGAAGTTGGTAAGTTCCATCAGCTGATAATATTTTTAGCAGCGACATCTACCGTAGCCTTTTTTTTTTTTAAATTCAGACAATCGCAGACAAAGAACGTATGTATATCGTAAGTCTTTGACGCAGAGTTGCGTTTGATTTTCAAGTCGATTAAAATTCAATTGGAAATAAATGTAGATTTTATTTTGTATGGTAAATCGATCATAATAAGCCTTTTAATCGACCAGAGGCCGGTTAATTGATCAGTTAGCTCCTGTCTAAAAACGCTATAAGCAACTAGAGATAATTTTCACTACTTCAATGTCACACATACGAACAAGAGTAAAACGAAAATGAAATGGATCTGCCAAAATAGTTTAGAGCAGACTTGCAAATGACATTGACAAGACGAGAAAAGAAACATAATTTAATTAATTTCATTCAGCCATGTGATCCCGGCAATATATTTTATTGAAACTAATTGAAATGAAATTAAATTGTAAACGCATTGTACTTATGTATATATTTACTCATTAAAGTATACACCCTCTATGAATATTTATATTAAAATGAGCATTTACTTCATACTTTTTTCGAACGGTAAAATGAAGATTATCGCTCGATATCAACGATACCAGCATTCCTTTGCGCTTCCTTTGATTTTAACTCAAAGAGGAAGTTTTGTACAGTTGTATGGTTAATTTAAATTTCAAACAATCATTATATAAGTATATGTAATTGATAATAGATGATATAGGTGATATATATAAATTTATAAAGAATAATTACGATTAAATTACGGTAGTATTTGACTGGCTATGAAATACGGAAATCCGTCTGTGAATCCCGCTTCCTCAGTTATACCCACATAAAATATACCATTGATGTTATTATTTGTTGGCAATGCCATGAAGACTCCGCTAGGTGTAGAGCCACATGCATTGTTTGTTGCATCAGTATATGTTGCACACGCTACGGATGTGTACCTTTTCCCACGCTGCGCCTGATCACAAAAACCAATCACACTCATATGCGAACAGTATGCATCAATTCCACATCCCTTTTGCATTCTTCCGCCATTCGCATAGAAAGAGGCGTTTCCGATGGGTTTTTCAAAACCTAAAAAGCCGGCATTCGTGTGTAAGATCTCAACATAGAAAGCATCTGTGTTACATAAGCGTTTTTTGCTATTACAGTAATCGAAAAGGGGCTGTGCTGGATCTAGACCCCAAATAGTTTTTATTGTACCGCAATCAAATTTCTTACCAGCAAAGCCCGCCACATGTGCACCCAAACTGTGGCCGATTACATAGATTTCAACTGCGTAAACGCGACAAAGAAAATTCATAAAATCTGCCACTACGCCGCCAATCGGTTCCACTGACATCGCGGCAAACCTATAATCGCCATTCATGGCTCTTCTACCCCAATCCACAATAAACACATTTATATTGTTTCTCGCAAGAACTGCTGCTGCTAATATTTTACACATATATGAATATCCGTTATTTAACCAACCATGTATAATGAAGTATGTTTCGTGATTGGGATTAAACTGTGAGTCATTTAATGCACGAACATCACCGATGGATATCTTACATGGTTCGGTGGGGTTAAGATTAGTTAAAAGTAGAAATTGTACATCGTCTTCAGGGGCGGTGCTGGGTCTAATGTATGCTGCAAGTTCCGCTACAGTAACCAATATAGGAGCTCCCAATAAATTTGGTATATACCAACTTTCGGTCGCTTTGCAGCTATTGTCATCAGTCGACACTAAATATTAAGGTGTAAGGAACAACAATTCAGTGCAAATGCTGTGACTTAAACACAACCGCTGTACTTACCCAATTCTAAAAGACTTGTGAAGACTATATAAACTAAAATCATTGTTACCACTTGTTTATGATTTTGCATGGCTTTTATTCTTTTCAAACTTATTTTGTGATCGCAGCAGGACCTAGAGGCCGAACGATGCTGCTTTGACTGTTATATTACCAGAACTGAGTTACTTGTGCAGAAATATTATTGAATTTTGCTTGAACTTTACGTTATAAATCATACGATCTTTGAATATTTTCAAGGTCTACGTAAACGAGCATTGACTTTAGATAAACACCCTTAAATTTCTTGTTTATATTTGTGCAAGTGACTCTGGCTCTTGAATCTTTTTTGTCTACCAAATAGAATTATTGCAGTGCGATATTTTTCCAAGTTTACTGGCATTATGTAAACATTGCATATAAGGCATAATACATACATACATACTTCCAACTAAGCCTTGATGTTAATGGTTGACGTGATATTTGCCATTCTTATGGTTCATTGAAATCAATACACAACAATAAATATTCGTCTGCACCCGGACATAACCCTTTCTTACTTGTTTTACAAAATGTTTGTTATCATGTCGTAAATGAGTCTATGATCGATAAAAAGTTATCAATAGCTGAGTTATCTAAAGCTGTATGCGAAAAAAAAGCACGCAACATCAGGGAAACATTATTTTTTCTGCGATAATTTTTGTGAACATTTAATAAGTAGATTCTAAATTCAAGTAATAAACATGGAATGCTATATAGTTTACACATATATGTTTCACACTAATGAATTTCTCAATACTTTCTAATAGAACCTTCAGAACCTCTACTTTACTCTAGTACATATGTATTTTAAATACTTTTATATAATTCATAAGTCTGATATATGTATATGTAAATATGTACATTAGGGTGATTCAAAAAAAAAATTTTTTTTTCTTGCAAACAGGCTTAAAAGTTTCAATTCAACGTAAGAAGATGTCAGTTAAAATTTGAGCCCTTAATATTAATATTAAGACTGTCCGCATCGCGTGTTTCTATTTCCCGTAAGAATAACATGGAAAAATTATTCTCTGCACTTTTTGAATTTTATTGCTAGTCTGTCATGTATTATAAAAAAGAGACTTCCACTTGTCTTTGTAGAGAATTGAACGCTCTACAAAAAAGGTCTCCTATAATTTTTTGAGAAACCTAATAGTTTACAAGTTATTCAAGACCAAAGTTTAATTTATCGAAAATTTTAAGGTTTTTGATGCATTTCAACGAATTTGATGGTTTTATTGGAATAAATTACTCAAAAAATTCATGTTTATCTGAAATTTAGTTTCTTAGACAATCATTGATAATAATTTTTGACATCTGACATCTGACATCTTCTTACGTTGAATTGAAACTTTTAAGCCTGTTTACAAGAAAAAAAAAATTTTTTTTTTTTTGAATCACTCTAATGTACATACGTAGGAGTCACCATAACACTTCACTTAAAATAAATTATTAAAACAGCTGTTTCTACCGAAATACTAAACGCCTCATTTACACTAATGCCTCATTTCACATAAGATATGTATACACATGTTTGTATGCAGATGTATAGATATTTACGCAGATAAATAAATTCAGCTAAAAACAATAAAATTCCATCTGTTCAAATTTAATATACAGACATATTTTGAAAATCTGTTAGGAAAATATTTAAGATCGTATCTACTCTTATTGAATCGTTTCACCGGTTCTGCAATTTTTCCATTTTATATTCAACAAGTAAGGAAGGGCTAAGTTCGGGTGTAACCGAACATTTTATACTCTCGCAATTTATTGATGTAATTTTATAAAGATAACACAAGTCGACCCATATATTTGGTATAAAGTTCAATAGAATAACGAAAATCATCATAAATAGTATATGGGGACTGAGGTAATTCCTAAACCGATTTCACTCGTTTTCACCACCAAGATACAATGTGTCGAAGACTATACGCTCACTTAATTTAATATTACTTATAATTAGGTATATGGGATCTGGGGGAAGTTATGACCCGATTTTTACCATTTCAGGTACAGAGAGAAACTGTTATAAGAAAAAAATTAAGAGGGCATGAATTACATTAAAATATTCGAGGGATTTACCTATATTTTCGGTGAAAAATTAACCTTAGGCACAGAGTTCTTCATGTTCGATATCAGGGGCCTTGAAAAGTCGTAGTTCGATTTTGACAATTTTTCTACAAGTGATGTCACAGCTCAAATACAGTATTTGTGTAAAGTTTTATTCCGCTATCTTCATTTGTTCCTAATGTATATATGTATTATAAAGTGAACGAATCAAGAGAATTCAAAATTGAGTTATATGGGAAGTAGACGTAGTTGTGAACCGATTTCGTCCATATTCCACCCGTATCATCAGGGTGTCAAGAAAGTGTTATATACCGAATTTCATTGAAATCGGTCGAGTAGTTCTTGAGATATGGTTTTTGACCCATAAGTGGGCGTCGCCACGCCCATTTTCCATTTTGTAAAAAAATCTCAGTGCAGCTTCCTTCTGCCATTTCTTATGTAAAATTTGGTGTTTCTGACGTTTTTCGTTAGTGAGTTAACGCACTTTTAGTAATTTTCAACCTAACCTTTGTATGGGAGGTGGGCGTGGTTATTATCCGATTTCTTTCATTTTTGGACTGTATAAGAAAATGGCTAAAATAAACGACTGCAGAAAGTTTGGTTTATATAGCTTTATTGGTTTGCGAGTTATATACAAAAAACCTATTTGGGGGTGGGGTCACGCCCACTTTTCCAAAAAAATTACATCCAAATATGCCCCTCCCTAATGGGATTATATGTTCCAAATTTCATTTTCATAACTTTATTTATGGCTTAGTTATGACACTGTATAGGTTTTCGGTTTCCGCCATTTTGTGGGCGTGGCAGTGGACCGATTTTGCTCATTTTCGAAAGCAACCTCCTCAGCCAAGGAACATATATTCCAAGTTTCATTAAGATATCTTAATTTTTACTCAAGTTATCGCTTGCACGGACAGACGGACAGACGGACGGACAGACATCCGGATTTCAAATCCACTCGTCATCCTGATCATTTATGTATATATAACCCCATATCTAACTCTTATATTTCTTGGTGACACAAACAACCGTTATGTGAACAAAACTATTATACTCTGTGCAACAGGTTGCGAGAGTATAAAAACATAAATGATAGTGATTCACAGTTAGTTATGTTGTGTCTATTCTTAATTTGTCTTCTGGTGAATTAGTATTAAGATCCGAACATATTCTGCATATAATTTTATTACTATTCCAGACATTTATAACAAATCGCAGACAAACAAATAAACTAACATGGGGGTCTGTTTATGTATATCTTATGTTTTTGGGGTCGCTATATCCGAATCCGAGGTCCATTTAACCCCATTAGAACAAGGTTTTGAGATAACCCCAGCATTCCAAAATGGCGGACAGCAATTTTTATAAATCATCGGATTCGCCTGAAAGTTGCTAGTCGAGGGTTTCTGCGGTCAGAGAAGGAATAGGCTAAGTTCGGGCGCAACCGAACATTTTATACTCTCGCAATTTATTGTTATATTGCCCATCTTCGAAAGCAACTCTCTCACGGTTTCAAGAAATCTAAAAAAGAAATAACTGACGGACAGACAGACATTCGGATTTTGACTCGTCTCGTCACCCTGATTATTTAACCCTAAATCTAACTCGTTTAGTTTTATAACTTACAAACAACCGATATATGAACAAATCTATAATACTCTTTTAGAAACTTTTGTTGCAAGAGTAAAAAAATTACGGACGCCTATTTTTAAATTCATCGGATTCGCTTGAAACTCGTTATTTGGGGGTTTCCGGGTTCGCTGATTTCGAATTTGACATTACTTTTCTAATATTCAAAATGACGGAAAAATATACATATATTTTTAAAATGTGTCCGCTATATTGGATCCGGATTTGGATTCAGCGTACTCAAACACATGTAGTACACATTATAAGATCCCCAGTAGCTGTGTATTGAAGCCTTTCATGAGGCAAATCTTTGGATGGAATTTTTGAGTCTACTATATTGAAGGTGTATATTTATTTTACAGAGTTCTTCAGAATATTGTGGTAAAATATTTTAGTTAGAGAGAAATATTGCCTACCTTAGTTGTAGTCAATATTTTCCCCTTTAGTCAAGGCTATTCATCACATAATACCAGACTAACAAATTTGTTCACGAAATTTAGTAATAATATTAAAGAGAGGTCCTAATAACATGCCTCCTTAAACATTAAATCCTAATCATAAGCGAAACCACCTAGCATCGTTTTGTATATCCAGCTGTCCATCACAGGTGTTGCCTTAGTAAATCTTACACAAATAGCGTATTCAGAGAGTGTGAATGAGATTATATCGTAGTTAACTTCGCTGCTCCAACAAAACTATTTCTGGTCAGGTATTCCCCAAACGTTGCTGAGTTTGGAAACGTGACGTGCATGCTCGATTTGCACTAAAATCGCATGTTAATTTGATCAATGCGTAGCGCTTTAATGTACACCTGATATATGTACATATATATCTCTGTCCAATGTTATCATGTATGCAGATATTTACAATAGTATATATATTCTTCATTTGGGTATTAGCATTTGGTTTATGAAACTATGAAACTTTGGACCAAATTTTTGGAAAGGTATCTTAGCCTGTACTAGCATTGGAATAATTTTTTTTAATAGTTAAGATCAATATGACCCTCTAGAGACACGATAGACCTCAGGACACGGCTTTCTCTACACTTATGTTCATATCTTTATCGATTGATATCGAATTTGTAAAATATTTATTAACAATATCCAAAATTTGAATTCTCGCCCCGAACCAGTGAATAAATACATATATTTATCAAGCAAGAACATTAACCGCGTGAACTCCTCTAAGAACCACTTGGAAATATTAATTTTAATCACCTGATAATATTGTGGAACTCGGAAGTTATATGATTTATTCTCTTTCAAAAATTTTCCCCTCCGTCGAGGGGCGGAGTATAACGATGTATTCCCGTATTAACCCTTTATGTACCAGTTGACGAAATTTTGAGCTTCCATTGAACTCGATAAAAACGACTGATTGCTTACAATAGATCACCGAGACATGTAGCTCGTAAATGTATTAAAATGCAGAAAGCAGAAAATCGAAGCAAGTGCAAACTTACTTTTTTGCGCTGATACTGATATACATATGTATATACATTATATACGTATAAGTACATATGTATGTACGCACTGTAATTGCGGCGTTGCAAACATTTGCTTTGTAGGTGAACTGCTTTCATTATCCACTGACATTATTACCTCAGCCGTTGGTTCGCTTGTCAAGCAGTCATTTAACGCCAGATAACAGTTAAAAACAACAACAACAAAGTGAATGAAACGCTAGCAATTATTGGCAGCATACAGTAGCCGTAGACAAACCACAGTCACCGGCGCTACAGCAACGGTACTTAAACATCCGCTTCAACACGGTTAAATCGCTTGTGTGAAAAAAAAAGTGCAAAACAAACACGAAAATACAACAACAATTGTGCCGGCGGAGATTCCCCCACATTCAAACGGTGAATGATACAATTTTGTATATCTGTGTGTGCGTGTGTGTGAAAATGAGTGTAGACAAAAACCATTAAATGCCTCCAAGTAAACAAACCAAGGTACACTAAGCGTCAAGAGTTGGTGGCCGCCGGGGCGTATGTGTGTCATTTGCTGTTTTGTTTTTCTTTTTTTGACATGGGGTCAACGCTGCTAGGCAGTGGCGCACCTTACACATTATATGTGCGTTTGCGCTCACTGACGAACTCCTGGATATCACGCAATTTCATCAAAGTAAGGTAAACACGTAAACACATTCGTTTATATGACCGCAAGCGGCACAGAGATGTGCACACTCGAGTGTTGATACGCGCACATTTAATTCAGGTAGCCCGATACGCGTTGCGCTAACGATCAGTTAATTGTTTTTACTTTTTAAATAAGTTACTTTCACACTTTACAACTTTAACCCAGATACTATTTATGGACTGTTAAACGATTTCAGTGTTAAACGATATATTTGACACTTGAAGAGGGAAAGAGGAAGAGCCCTGGACTAATGTTTTTGACTCTAAAACATATAATATAAAGAAATCGATTATCAAAATTTCAAAATTCACAAGTACTATTGAGTTAACAATTTATTATGAATGTGAGCAAATCAGTAACAGTCAAATGAGTCGAAAGCAACATCGACTCTCAACTCAACAACTCTGCGGTAATCAAGCGATACCATAATGTGAGTAGCACTCATAACTACACTTTAAATGATTATAATCAATTAGCTCAATTGATGATTATTTGAGCGATCACTTCATTGAATGAGGCAAATGACTCTATGAGCTTCAAATTCCCTGCAGAAAATTTTAATGATTGCGAATGATGAATAAGTATTATTTTTCACACAAAATTGCGTAATCATCTAGTTATATCATTGTTACTCAATGAATGTCATTCATATGTTAACATTTAATGGGTAAGGAACAAGTAAATATGAACTATCTCTAGAATAGTTGAAATTTCATTGCCAACTCATTAGCTATTAAAACATATCCACTTCAGAACAATAGTTCGGTTTCGACAAGGTGGGGCAATAAGGTCTTTCAGATGTTAAGAGTTTAATCTACTTATTATAACTTATGACTTCTTTCCCAAGTCTAAATCGATTCTTAGTACAAAATCAGACCAATATTTTCTTCGCCCATATACCTCATATTTCGATTTTCATACTTCCGGTGCAGTTTATTACGTTTTATCGGTTAATATGTGAGATAACTAAGAAAAATTAAGTGAATGCATAATCTTGGATATATTGTTGCTTGGTGGCAAAAATAGTTGAAATCGTTCCAGAAATTACCCAAGCCCTCTTATACTACATATGCTGATTTTCGTTATTCTAGTGAGCTTTATGCTGAATATACGGGAGTTGTGTGTTATTAATAAATTATAAATTTTGAGAGAATAAAATGTTTGGTTACATCCAAAGTTAGCCATTCACTGCCATAATCGTCCAAATACATACAATGTTTTTATAAAATTTTTGAAGATTTTCTCATGCTTTTTATACAAGTGGTGTCGATGGTATTTTTTTATAACATTCGGATTAAAAATTATTTCAAAACGAAGCCTTTGTATCACACTGATAATTACCTGCCAATTAATGTGGGTATTTTTTAAACTGTTGAACTATGGAGTACATTTGAACGATTGGACATCAAACGGCCACCTCGCGGCTTGCATACCTGGTACAAGTTATTTCTCTTACATTTATCTTCCTGCATTGCAGTTGTTGCGATTAAATTGCATTACGTGGCAGAAATATTGAGATCTTAATGAGCAGTGATATATCTATATAAATATCTCGTCTCTTAATACTTATAAACACTAAACGTATTGGTAATAGTGAAGACCTAATAATCTAATGTAATGATGTCAAATATTGAAATGTTGGGAGCATTGTGGGAAAGTAACGCTACATTCACATTCTTGTGACCGATGAGCCAATGAAATGGAAAGCACACACCTTCTGGACACATGTTGCACACACGAAACTTAGCGTTTTTTGGAGGTTCCACCTTTACACCAGAAGAGAAGGTTTATAGGTTGCGCTTGTTGCCTCTTTGGTTGCCAACTGCATTGCACGCCACTTCCTGCACTCGAAAACCACACCGTGTGCTTAACAATATATTTCAGCTCTGAGCAAAGTGTAAAAGAAAACCTGCAGCAAAAGTAGCCAGAGTTCAAAAGGTGAAACGCGCGCTGCAGCGACATTCCACACAAGCTAAAACACAAATGACATTAGTTGGCTTTTAGCCGCTGAAATTATGTTGCTGGCGGCAACACTTGCACCCGCCTTCAAATTTGACTCGGCACAGGCTCTACTCGACGCTGCTAGGCGCACACTACTTGTCTGTTGCGCCCGTCCGTTCGTTTGGCTGGATGCCTTCTTTCGACTTCGGCGACCTCACGTTTAGCCTCACTTGACTTGAGACACAAGCCCGGAGCGAGGTGTGGGGTTGGTGTGATGCCACAAGTGTTTAGCCACCAACATTTATATAATCCATAAATATGGCTATTTGATTGCTGCAGGCAAGCGCTTCCTCCCGCTTTCGAATGTCAGCCGCCATCGCTTGTCACTAAGCAAATATTTCGTTACAAAGTGCTCGCTGCCATTACTTAGCGCACAGACAATGCATTTCTATAAAGTTTGTATAGAGATATACATACATATGTAGGCATCGTGACTCATCGTTGGCGCACGAGTCAACAGTCAGCCGCGTAGTCAGTCATATTATCGAATTAAGTAGTTGCATTTATTCGATTACCCGGCTCAGCAACGAACCGATGAAGCAACTAAATATTTCGTTTTGCAGTCGCAATTATCGGCAACCAGTTAATCCTGCAGTGCAGTTACTTTCACATAGTTGCTGATGAAAGCACTTGTTAATGTATGTATGTATTTAGACGGAAAAAAATATGTGGATTTTAAAATATTTATCTCTTATTTTGATTTGGTCCATCACTTCTGGTTTGTCACTGTGTGTATAGGTAGTATTATTGCCATTGATATTTATTATTTATATATGAACACATACTTGACTTAAATGTGTTTCTTGAAGAAATGTTATCTTAAAGAAATTATGTAAATGAGTTCTTAACAATCTGTGGCACTTCATATGGATAGATACGATTTTTGAGACAGTAATGAACAAAACATGACTATTCTAAAATGTTGATTGCTAAGAATTTGTTGGTGACAAATTCGCATCAAAACAAATTTTAAATCAACTGACCTAGATTTTTGCCAATAGGGACAAGTCCTTCTATGAGAGACAGAAATTTCAAAATGGCTTCAAGTTAACGGACAAAAAAGTCTATATTTAACAAAAATTTGATCATTTTGAATATCCTAAATAAAATATTTAAATCAATGCACAAATATTGGATCTACAGTGAGAAGACGAAGCCCGCTTCCGTGGTGCGTGGGGTTTGGTAGCCACCACATAAAAAAACCTTTATCAGTAAAGTCCTTTCTCGAATCAAAACGTAACTCTAGAGGTCGCTCACTATTCCCGTCCTAATTTATGGCGTAGAAGCATGGACGATGTCAACATCCGATAAGACGGAGTATGCCAATGAGACAAGGAGTATTCGAGAGATAGATCTTGCGGTAGATTTGTGTTCCTTTGAACATTGGCAATGGCGAATACCACAGACGATGGAACGATGAGCTGTATGAGTTATACGATGACATTATTCGAATGGTAGAAAGTACATTTAAAAATCGATGCAGTACCCGCTGCTGTTGGTGAATCAGATCAATCAAGAATCAATGAAGATACCTGAATAAAAGTATGTACAAATACGCTTTGGAGGTGTGACATCGATCATTTAAATATTGTCAAATTCGGACTATAAATTTTAAAGACGGGTTAGAAAACAATAGGCGAACAATTTTACAAGCTAAAAATCATATTTTATATAATATTTGAAATGAAAATTTATAAACTAATATTATACATTTAATGTAGAGTAACATAAAGAGTTTTTATGAGAACTTCAAATATTTATGTCTCATCATGAATTCAGAGTGAATGTTATAACATATAAAATATGAAATGGCAAATCATTTCTGACTCAAGTTTAATGCGTTTAACGTGATTTTTACAAATTCATAACTTCAATAAAAGCTACATATAAGACAGAAGAGGTTGGTTTAGTAGAAACCCTAAAATTTTAAAATAACGACATACATATACACTCGTATATGCATATAGTATGAACATTTTATGCATTGAAAGTTAAGCGCATATAAACGAAATCACCAAAATAAAGGAAGTCGCGTAAAAAATCGTCTAACCAATGTAAAACGGAAAATGCATAAAAATAAAACATTTATCGGCAACAAAGTGTAGTTAAACATTGCTGTTTACACGCTCATGTTAATGACACCGTTAAGTGCACGTTAATGCGCAGCGGTTGCCATTTTCGACAAACTTATGCCCATTTTTACATCTGATACATACTCAGGCCTGCATGCGATTATATGCCTACAAACTCCTCTAGCAGCTAGTTACAGTTGTTTTTGTTGTGTTTATAACCGTTAAACAAATACAAGCGATACTAAATGTGGGAAGCGGTTGGCAAAGTCAGACTAACTCAGCTATCGTAGGGCGCTAAAAGTCAAAACAGAGTCAGCACGGAAATGACTGGTACGAGACGGCAGCTGCAGCAGCAGACAACAACACGAAGTAATATCTTTTTAATTTTGTTTTGGTTTTTTCCCTGAATTTAAGTTTTTCAATGACCATCGGGTTGTGCGGCCATTGGCGATTTTGACTTGGTTGAGGCACGAAATTCGTAACAATTGTGCATTTCCTCTAAGTATCCATCCTCCAGCATATCACAAAGCGTTTTGTTTGTTTTCCTTGTGCGCCCTGGCCACTTCAACACATTTGCTTATCGCTTTGTTTGATTTGCGGCGCCATTCCGTTATATGTTGCATGTAGTTATTTCCCGTTCGCATTTTATTGAAACTTTGCCACACATTTCGCCTGTTAAATTCATTGCCTTTGCTCCAACACTTTGACCGTTGACACGACCCGTATCACTCACTTTGTTGGTCCAAAATGTGCGTGCAAATCAATAGCGATGGGAATTCGTTCAAGCGCTCTTAACGAGTTTCAACAGAATGCTTTGTCGTAGACTAAAGCGCCTACAATCCACTGATAGATGAACATTCAACCATTTTTCGTCCGCTCCTGTGTTTATTGCCGCTTCTGATATTGTATTGGATGTACATGTAACTTTACAGGGGCGCATCAAGGAAAGTAGGACCAAAGATTTTTAATACTTTCTAACTTGCGAATATATGTTTATAGTAAATATATAATATATTCATTTTATTTATGATCATACCCAAATCAAAATATCACCCCAAATTTTGCTGAGAGAACTTGATAGTTTTTGTTTATTGCTGTTTCGGTTTAAAACATTCCCCAAGTAATTTTTAGTTCACAATTCATGGGCGGGAAAAAACAGTTACGTCGGCCCGACTAGGTTGGAATGAGCCAAAGTTGAACTTGAACCTCGTAAGTTTTTACAACTTTTAAATAGATATACTATATAATAGCCGTATACGATTTTCCAAATATTAAAGAGCGGCGAATCGAACAAATTAAAGCAGACTGACAGCACTTGCGATATTACGTTCTAAGCCTTACATTTTCTAAAAACAAGTATGAAATATGTTGAAATCTAAACCTATGCTGGGTTCCCAATTGTGTACAAGTTATATATTTACTTTAGTAAGCCGAGATTTTCTCACTCCAGTCTTTAAAATGAAGAATCTATGCAAAATATTAAATTAATAGCTAATATATTATATATTATATTATATATACATTCGAAATCTCCTAACAACCCTCTTCAACATACTTACCTGGTAGTAAAGTATCACAACAAATAAATTACAAATAGAAATTCTTAATGCAAAGTGAACTAGTGTGAAAATATCAATTTACAATAAGACTTTTCGACTAAGTCATAAAAACGAATTATATATGGGGTTATATAATGATCAGGATGACGAGACGAGTTAAATTCCGGATGTCTGTCTGTCCGTCCGTCCGTGCAACGAATAACTTTAATAAAAATTAAGATATCTTGACGAAAATTGGTGCACATATTTCTTGGGACCGTGAAATCGGACCACTGCCACGCCCACAAACTGGCGAAAACCGACAACATATAAAGTGCCATCACTAAGTCATAAATAAAATTATCAAAGTAGTATTTTCATTAATTCTTTTTTTGAATGGTGGGCGTGCCTTCGTTCCCAAAATAGGATATAAACCAAACTTTCTGCAGTCACTTCCCATACCCCATTACACACCATAAAAATAGATGCAATTTTGAATTCCATCACTTTAGAATATATAAATTAGGAACCACTGAAGATAGCTGTATAAAACTTTACACAAATACTATATTTCAGCTGTGGCTTGTGGAAAAATTGTCGAAATCGGACTACATATAACTTTTCAAGGGTAATTTTTAACCGAAAATATCGGTAAATCTTTTAGATATTTTAATTTAGTTCAGATGAAATCTTTTCCTTCTCTGTACCAAAAATGGTTAAAATCGGGTCATAACTTCCCCTAGCTCCCATATACCTTATATTCGGATTATCAAACTTCCGGTGGACCTTATATTAGTTATATGGTTATAGTGTACGTTGGTGGTGAAAATTAGTGAAATCGGTTCAGGATTTACCTCAATTACCAATATACTATATATGATATATCGTTATTCTAGTGGACTTTATGCCAAATATATAGGACAATTTGTGTGTTGTCTTAATAAAACTAGTAAAACTAGAGAGTATAAAATGTGCAGTTGCACCCGATTTAATATAGATAAACATCAAACTAGTCAGAAATCCAGCCATTTACACCTTAACTCGATAGTTCTACATATGTTTAGAAATAGAACGTAGATATGTCGACTAAATATTATTTTGGAAATAAAACCTCGATCTAAGGAAATGAAAATTTTTATAATTCCTGACAACATAAATTGAACTAATATTACACGGGTATATTTCTGACATTTTCGTATTAGTCGTTTGTATTACAAAGAGACAGTCGGTAGACTAGTTAATTCTCCGCTACGTAATAGCTGCAAAATTGTTTAGTTGCTTTCACTGTTGGGTAAATATTAGCAGCAATGCAAAAACACAAAGCACTTCCGTAGGGACATTCCAAAGTGTGTATGAACGAGTTTTTTGTTGTTTTGTTCGTGCTTGCTGCCCTGGGACAGTAGTCATAGACAAAGGGCAATCACGTTCGATTGTAAAAGGCTCTCTTATATGCAGGGAAACAAATGTTGCCAAAATGTATAACAATATTTTTGTTTTGTGCGTCGCAAAATGACAAAACAGAACATCAATGCTATTTGAATATATCATATGAGTACATTATATTGAATATTATTGCCTTAATAATTCATGTCTATTAACAGTGAGCAATAAAAAATTATGCGTAATAAACTAATTTTATTTGCTTTATGACATATTTTATCAATATCAATAAATATCCCACTCAACACATAAATTTATAGACTGTTTTGCATAAATACCCGTAAACAGTCATTTGTTTCGGCATATTTTTCTCGAGATATCAAGAATCAAAAAAAACAAGGACATCGTGGAATGCCAAACTTGCATAAAAAACCCTCGTAATATTTTGTAGACTCAATTTTGTGGTACCGCTAGTATTAATATGTGCTCACAGTTATTATATCCATTTGCAGAATTTGGGTGAAATTGAAAGATTTTTAAAATATACGATCTTCTTCCACCAAAAACTTGACTGGTTGAAAAAATCTTCCCTGAATGAAAAAAGCCTATATCGAGGTATTTATCAGCAATTGTAAATTATGAAAGCATTGACGAACTGCTGCCGGAAATTTTAAGATTTCAAGGAAACTAAAATATTTTGACAATCAATGATAACAGTAATTATTGGTTTAGATTAAAGCATTTTCAATAGTAACTATCATTTATCCAAATTCTTATAAACTTGAAATACGTCTTCTGCAAAAAAAGAAATCAAGCCAACATTAGATTTTAATGTATATTTTACTTCCACTACAAATGAATTTATTGCAAATGCAAATGCAAATTTATCGCATCTATTGATTTGCAAGTGTTTTTACACGAGACGTCTACTTCAAAATACTAAAAGTTTGCTACGCGCTGAGATTAAAAGTGAAGGTCATAATAAATTGCAGAGCTATCGTATGAAGCACCACAATTAATCAAAAGCGCTGTGCAAACAACGAAGCCTCTCTATAACATGTGTATGTGTTGAAATTTATACCGAAATTTAATGTGAGTATTGATTTTTTAATAAAGTAACTAAAGTTGTAAGAACCGAATTATTGTTCTACTTTTTTTACCCAGCAAGCATTTTAACATACTTTTGGATTAGATAATAAACACAACGAAATTTCGAATTTAGTAAAATATATACTTTGAGATTTTAATTAATAATGATAAATATTTAAATATCTCAATGAAATTGTGTACTCTGAGGAGTTAGGTTTTGAAATCGGAATATTGCCACTCCTATAAAATGGCAAATAGGAAGTAGGGACAGGAAGATGAATGAGAAGCATAAAACCTTTTGAAAAGTGGCGATTCGATCCATATTTGGTTCGTATCATTCACAATATATCCTCTTGGTACAGTTTGAAAATGAATCGGACCACACCACCGACTACTTCGCGTATATCATAATTTCACATCATCAGCTTTTTATACTCTCGCAACCTGTTGCATAGAGTATAAAAGTTTTATTCACATAACGGTTGTTTGTGTCACTAAGAAATAAAAGAGTTAGATGTGGGGTTATATATATATGAATGATCAGGATGACGAGTGGATTTGAAATCCGGATGTCTGTCCGTCCGTCAATTTTGAATTCTTTTGATTCGTTCACTTTATAATACATATATACATTAGGAACAAATGAAGATAGCGGAATAAAACTTTACACAAATACTGTATTTGAGCTGTGACATCACTTTTGGAAAAATTGTCAAATTCGGACCATGACTTTTCAAGGCCCCTGATATTGAACATGAAGAACTCAGTGCCTAAGGTTAATTTTTCACCGAAAATATAGGTAAATCCCTCAGATATTTTAATGTAATTCATTCCCTCTGAATTTTTTTCTTATAACAGTACAGAGAGAAGTACCTGAAATGGTAAAAATTGGGTCGTAACTTCCCCCAGATCCCATATACCTAATTATAAGTAATATTAAATTAAGTGAGCGTATAGTCTTCGACACATTGTATCTTGGTGGTGAAAACAAGTGAAATCGGTTTAGGAATTACCTCAGTCCCCATATACTATTTATGGTGATTTTCGTTATTCTATTGGACTTTATGCCGAATATATGGGTCGAATTGTGTTATCTTTATAAAATTACTTGTTCATCTTAAAAATTTAAAAATCAAATATTAGTGAGACGTTGAAGAAACCTTTCATCTAAACCACCGTATTTTTTTTAAGTTAACTATATAACGTACATATAGGTCCAAATGTGTGGTAACTAAGAAGTCTGGTACAAATAACAGAAGAAGAAGAAAAGGAGAAGGCTTCCAAAGTTATGGTTTAATTCTACGTAAGGCTTAAAGCCTGACTCTAAGCGCTTACTGGGTAATGTCCAGACATATGTATATCGGTAAACAAATCTGTTTGTAACATGTACATACATACATAACATTTACGGCTCTTCGTGCTAATCACAGCAACTTATTTATTTATTATTTGCATTCTTACTTTAATGAGATTTCGCGCATTAACGAAGCAGTAAAATTATTTATAGACTCGTTTCGTAATTTTTATGTGGCAAGTTGCGGTCAAATAATAAAATTCAATTGTATTAAAAGAGGCGCTGAAATATCAAAGCCAATGTAGTGCAATACAGAAATGGCAATGTAACTTGTACATATATGTAAATGCATATGCTTTGAGAAAATTTGAAATACAACAAAGTTTTCGGCTTCAATTACAATTTTAGAGTAATCACAAGCCGCACTCAGAATAGTCTTTGAAATATGTATATATGAAAATACATAATTTGTAGTCTACCGTGTATATGTACATACATACGTGTATGCGAAATTTTTAAAACATGTTAGAGCTTACCACGCCAGTGTACAAATTATAGTCATTAGTTTCGTAAATTTAATAAAGCGTACTCTAGACTCAAGAGGTTTTACAGTGCCTTCGAGTAATACAATATTGAAGCATACATATACATATATACTGCCGTTCCCTCAGTTAATACATTTACGAATATTAGCAAGTTGTGCTTTTATTTCAACATTACATTTTACTGCTCTCCCATCGCAGACAATTTCGTGACCGCCTAACACTACAAAAGGTTGGCGAGAAATCGCGTAAACTCCTTTTTTACAGTTTTCCTCATCATAAAAAGAGTAGTTCGTAAATTACTATTGTAGATATTAAGTGTGTTTTGTTTTAGCAATAGGGTTTACATAAAACCAAGTCATAAACGCCAAATAATATGAATTGACTTCCAGCAGTAAATGGTGGTTTTATTTGTACTTTTTTGCTTTCAGTGGATTGCTTTCTGCATTGCTGAAATTTTAGTAGTGAAAGATCTAGAAATAAAGAAATGGTAATTGTAAATATGCGGAAGTTATAATTCAAAATTTAAATTTTTCGGGAAATCTGTAGCACTTTTCGAATTACTTTGTGAAGATTGTTTTCTATCCACCATTTTATTAAGGCGGTTGTTCTAATATGTTCTAAATTCCCAAAGTTTGAAAATTTCAAGAATCAATTACAAAAAACAATATTTCTTAATTCCGCAACGGAATCGCAATACTGCTTTCACTTTTACTGCACCATCTCTTCACTACATTTGTCTCTAAGCTAATTGATTTATGTAGTACGACCATCTGCCTAGCCAAGCAATAATAGTAATGTAAAAAAAATATTAATTAATCATCTTTTTGTACACCGGAATACCTCTTAATTGTCTTAATGTTTCTATCTTCAGAATGCTCTTTTGTTATTTGGAAAATGTTTAATATTAGATATTTAGTCTATTTGATACCCAGCATCGAAGAACTGTTTCAGGACCAAAACGACGTAATCTTCCAGGACGATTCTGAGCCAAGTCACAGGTCTAACATTTTGTTCCTGTGTAGTAGAAAATCGTTCGGCTGTCTGTTGCGATTGCACCTTTTCGACGTCGAACCTTTCTTTGTTGGCGGGCGTTCTTTCCTGCACAGAGGCGAGTGCGTATCTTCGCTGCTACCAAATAATGGTCCGTGTCGATATTTAGTCCTCGGAGCGTCCGCACGTCTAAAACACAGGAGACATGTCTTCCGTCTATCTCAACGTGATCGATTTGATTGCGCGTGTTTCGATCAGGGGACAGCCACGTAGCTGATGAATTTTCTTGTGCAGGAATCTGGTACTACACACAACCATATTTCGGGCCCCAGCGAAGTCGATCAGCATCAGGCCATTTGGCGATGTTTCGTCATGGAGGCTGAATTTTCCAACTGTTGTGCCAAAAACATCTCCTTTACCCACCCTAGCGTTAAAATCGTCAAGCACGATTTTGACATCGTGGTGGGGGCAGAGCATTCTAGGCGCTCATAGAAAACATCTTTGATCATATAGTCATATACCAATGCTCCCACTACTAACAACATACATTTATAATTGCAATCTTTATTTACATCTACTATTTACCCTCTCACATATATTCATTCCATTTCGTTATTTACTCACTTTCAAACTGATCTTTCCAATAAGGACTTTCTCTGTAAATAACAACAATACACATTTTTGCTCTCACACTAGTTTTAAGCTCATTGTAATATACTCTTAGTTTTAAGAATTGTAATTTACGATCATTAATAAAGTTACATTCGAAAAGAACGGACGTATTCTTATTGGCGCAGTCGGTCGCGAACTCAATACGCACGAACGTTAAAAGTTTAAAGTTTTACGTAAAGTAATTTAATATTACTAATAAAAAAAAAATTACTAATTAAAAAAAAAAACTGATTAAAAAAGTGTGAAGATTTTTCACGAAACAGTGAATAATCTATTTGTAACTAAGCCTATAAGGTCATTTGAAGGACAATTGTGCATACATACAAAAGACATTTTAACAAAAACAATTGTTTTTCCCCGGGTGAGTACCAAAAAGGTCACCTTGAGAAAAAAAAACAACTACACAAAATATTCCTGGGTGATTGACAAGAAAGACACCTTGATAAAATAAAAACAACTACTTCGTTCAGCTTAAAAAAAAAAAAACAACAACATCTTCGTATTTTTTTCCGGTTCAATTAACGTGATTTAAAGCAATAACAATCTCTTCATCGAGCTTTGGGAAAAGCAACAACAACTCCTTCATCGAGCTTTGAGGAAAAAAACAGCAACTTATTCATAGTAGAGTTCATTGAACAGGTATTTATAAAAACAATCAACAACAAAAAAATCGCATATTCACTACCAAGAAGAAGAAGCTGTAATTGTATTGCAACAACACCGCATAGCGATAGCTTTGATTGTTTAACAAATAAACAATTAATATGAAAAGCTTAGATATTATTAATTATATTAAGTAATCTTAGTAGTATGCCGCCATATGACGGTAATGAAAATTCTTTGTTATGGTTCATTGAACGAATAAATTCTATGATACCTATTTTCGAATCTTTTCCCGTTGATTTTAAAATTTTGCTAATGGGAAATATTAAAGATAAAATTGTTGGCAACGCACGGAGATCATTATTAATTAATGGTAACGCTGATAATAATTAAAAAAGTATTGATCGATAACCATGGAGAGAAAAATTCAGTTGATGAGCTAATTGACAAAATAAGGTCTTGCCGATGCTATTCATCAATAGAGATTTTTTATAATAAATTGAATACACTATTATGTCGTTTAAATAATGCTTTATATTTTAGTACAAATAATATTACTGAAATTAATTATGAAAGCAATTGTAGAATAGCTCTTAATTCTTTCAAATATGGCTTACCAGAGCCAGTAAAAAGTATTATCATCAGTAGAAATCCTGCAAATTTAAAAGATGCTTATGATATTATAAAATCAAATGGGTATTTGAATTATAATGATCGTTTATCTGTGTTTAAATAAATATGCAGAACAAAATAGGAATAAGATAAACAGATATTCGAATGCCGAAAAATTTTACAACAATAATAGTGGTAGCGAACAGAATTTCGAAAATAACAACAGCAATAGGCAATACAACAATAACACCAGTAGAGGACGATATTACAACAATACCAATAGTGAAAGACTTCATCCACAACAAGGACAGCAGCGTAATTATAATGTATATCCGAATTCTTCAATGCAGTCGAGATTTACGTCAAGTAATTGTATTAGTGGCCAAACAAATCTTCCGCAAAGTCAATATCTAAATAATTACTTTGCTCCTACTAGTAATATTACGCAGAATAATGAAAATCCTGATCATTCGTCAATCGAACCAATGGAATTGGGTGTTAATGAGAATTGCCGAAATTTTCAATTTGCCGGAGAAGGAAATTACCCTATATAATTGTCAATACACATATAAGGAAACTTAGATTTATTATAGACACGGGAGCGGAATTTAGTATAATAAATCCTAAGTTATGTAGGCCTCAGTATGCAGTACAAACAAGCATACAATCATTAAAAGTATTAGGCAGAAATATTTTAACAAGAAAACAGTTTTGTTTTCCACTTTTTAAGGAATTTAAGAAAAATAACTATTTTGTGAATTTTATAGAATATCCATTTCACAACTATTTCGACGGTATCATAGGGAATAATATTTTATTAGATTTAAATTCAATAATTGATTATAAAAATAGAAAACTATTAACAGATGATACAACAATGCCTATATATTTTAATGAAGGAGAAGAAATTTCTCTACAAGACTACATGAAAAATGAAGTCTTACAGGTACTAAGTTGCGAACAGGAAATAGAGGCAAACTCAGTTGTAGAGTTTGCAAAACATTTAAACTCAAAAGATGAAGAAGTTTTGAGGACGGTTTTAAATAATTACCAAGATATTTTTTATAAGGAAGGGGAAAACTTGCCTTTTACTACTGAAATTAAACATAGGATAATCACAAAAAGTGATACTCCAATATACAGTCGTCTTTATAGATATCCGGTGGTACATCGCGCGGAGGTAGATCGTCAGATAAAAGAAATGTTAGAGCAAGAAATAATCGTACCCAGTAATAGTCCATATAATTCGCCATTATGGGTTGTGCCCAAAAAGGCAGATAAAAACGGTAAACCACAGTGGCGGGTAGTTATTGATTATCGCAAGCTGAATGAGCAAACGATAGATGATAAGTTCCCAATTCCAAATATGCATGACATATTTGACAAATTGGGAAAATGCTGTTATTTTAGTACTATTGATCTGGCGAAAGGCTTTCACCAGATTGAGGTACACCCTAATGATAGAGCAAAGACGGCATTTTCAACAGCTGATGGTCATTACGAATTTACGAGAATGCCTTTTGGCCTCAAAACAGCAGCTGCAACATTTCAGAGGCTTATTAATTATGTTTTAAGAGACCATATAAACAAAATATGTGTTGTCTACTTAGATGACATATTAATATTTTGATGAACATATTATATCTATTAAAAAGATCTTCAACACTTTACGTGCTTCTAATTTAAAAATTCAGTTGAACAAATGTCAATTCGCTGATTATACAACTAAGTTTTTGGGACATGTCGTGTCGAGGGAAGGTATAAAACCAGACCCCTCAAAGATATCATCCATAGAAAAAATGAAACCGCCAACGAATATTAAAGAAATAAAGCAATTTCTTGGTATGACAGGATATTACCGTAAATTTATACGAGACTACGCAAAAGTAGCTTACCCCATGGTCAGATTATTAAAGAAAAATGCTCTTTTAGATTTTCAAAATATTGATTTTTTGAACTCTTTTAATAACTTAAAAAAACTTATAACCAGTGAACCCGTTTTACAACCACCCGATTTTAATAAGAAATTCATACTCACAACCGATGCTTCCCAATTTGCAATTGGTTCTGTTTTAAGTCAAAATAGTCATCCAATTAGCTATGCATCTCGAACTTTGTCGGATCATGAAATTCGATATTCCACTATAGAGAAAGAAGCTTTAGCCCTTGTTTGGCCGGTGAAACATTTTCGAACTTATTTATATGGCCGAAAATTTTTAATACAAACGGATCACAAGCCTTTAATTTGGTTACATAATATTAAAGAGCCTAATATAAAATTACAGAGGTGGAAAATTCTGCTTAATGAATATGACTTCGAAATAACATATATTAAAGGAAAAGATAATACTGTTGCGGACACCTTAAGCAGATATTTTGACACAAATAATGATAATATCGCAGATAAAGTTATATATAATAATATTGAAAATAGTGACAATGAGAGTAAAAACTCAGAATACCAAAATGGTATGTCAGTAGATGCAACTGTGCATAGCGCATTAGAAGACAATTTAAAATACATATTTATAACTGAAAGGTGTATCAATTGCTATAAAAATCAAATTTATTTAGAGTATGGCCAACAGGAAAAATATTATTTAAAAATTATAAATAAAAAGTGCCAAACTCATATAACAGTAACCAACAAATCAGATCTAAAAAGTATTTTGGAAAAATGTCTGACAAACAAAGGTGTTATATGTATTTATTGCGAAAATAATGAACTTTTTATAAAATTCCAGTATTTGTACGTAAATTTCTTTGAAAATAGCAATATAAAACTGTACAGATCAAACATTAAACTAAATGAAATTACAGATAAGAATGAAATATTAACAATCATAGAAAAAGAGCATTTACGTAACAATCATAGGGGCATACAAGAAGTATACCTTGAATTGAAAACTCAATACTTTTATCCCAAATTATTTAAGCTAATAACATATGTAGTAAATAATTGTTCGATTTGTCAAATAGCCAAGTTTGATAGAAAACCACTTAAAACTCCATATCAAGTAACGGAAACGCCCACTCTTTTTAATGACATTGTACATATAGATATTTGGTTTCCATACAGAAATACAATGTACTTTACAACTATCGACAAATTTTCAAAATATGCCACTTTTCATAGAATTAATGATAGAAATTGGATAGCAATTTTAGCTGCTATAAAGCAAAGAATACTATTTTTGGGTAAAATGAACAAAATCGTGTTTGACAATGACAGGTGTATTCTACACAGTGCAGTACGTTTGTTTTTAAAGGAACAGAATATTGAAATGCATACTACTACTGCATATTTAAAAACTGGAAACTCAGACGTAGAACGACTTCATGGGACTTTGAATGAACATTTAAGATTAATGGAAGCTGACAAAGAAAATAAAAATTTGGATTTAGAAGAAAAACTTTTTAAAATTTTTACTTGTTATAATAATACAATTCATACAACAACAAAAATAAGGCCTATTGATTTTATAATAAAGAATTTCGATAAAGAGTCTATTGAAGAGTTAAGCAAATTGTACGAAAAACAAAAAATTGAAAGGATTGAGAAATTGAAGAAAAATAGAGATCATGAACCGAAAGAATTGCTAGATAATATTGTACGTAATAGACAAATTCCTAAAAATAAGCCTAAATATAAAAAACTTGTTGAATATACTAGAAATGGAAACTATGTTATCGACGATTCAAACAACCGTAAAACAAAATATTATAAAACTCAACTAAAAAGACGATACAATTTTCAAGAATAGTATAAATAATTACATTTATTGAATTAAGAAACTATATTTATCTACATAATAAGTAAACATGTAAACACATTTTGATTTGCGAGGACGCAAATGTCTTAGGGATGGAGGAGTCATATACCAATGCTCCCACTACTAACAACATACATTTATAATTGCAATCTTTATTTACATCTACTATTTACCCTCTCACATATATTCATTCCATTTCGTTATTTACTCACTTTCAAACTGATCTTTCCAATAAGGACTTTCTCTGTAAATAACAACAATACAAATTTTTGCTCTCACACTAGTTTTAAGCTCATTGTAATATACTCTTAGTTTTAAGAATTCTAATTTACGATCATTAATAAAGTTACATTCGAAAAGATTCGAATCCTTCTCTTCCGTTGGGGCATGGGCGCAAATCAGCGAAATGTTGAAGAACTTCGCTTTGATGCGGATTGTGGCTAGACGTTCATCTACCGGGGTGAATGCCAGGACTCGGCGTTGGAGTTGTATGAGGACATCAACCAGCTGGGCAGGGGCACCTTTCCAATTAAGGGTCCGGACATTCAAGTGCATGCCCTCAAATCGTGATCCTTAAAACGTTAGCAGGGGTCGTCATCAAAAGTGGGGTTTCTCATCCGAGGCTCTGTTTGGTCTTTCATTGGGGAGGTTTTTTTATGTGGTGGGTCCCAAACCCTACGCACAACCGCAGAAGCGAGCTTCGCCTTCTACCTTAGCTCGCCTACAAACGGATGTCTGTTCTTTAAATCACTGAAATTTCTTTACTCTCGAACTTTATTGTTTGCCCAATAATGCCGCAGGGAAATCGAGCGCCTGAACGGCAGAGGAAAAACACAATCAAAGCTGACATCTCATACGTGGGCGGTCATGCTGACGACAATTAATCACGAATTCTTTCATGCGGCAGTCGGTGCCTGCATGAATTGTGCCATTTCACCTGTGATTATATACAATTTATTGTTACCGCAATATGGCGGCTTGGCAAATGATAAATTATGCAATACAATGACTTTATATAAATAAATACACGTAGATATATCCATATATATTCTTTATGTAATTAATTCTAACTGCTAGTAACCACAGTTATATTATACGAGCGAATAATTAGCAAATACACCGTTTCTTATTTATTATTTGCAGATGATTAAGATGATGGTGACGGTCGTTATCGTATTCACAATGTGTTGGCTGCCTTTCAACGTGCTTGTGGTAAGTCGCTAAGACGTGTGCAATTATCCTAAAGTATATTTATAAAGCAACCACTGTCTGCTTCTTAATTAGCGCAGAAACGTGCCTGTTTTCAATAAGAAATAATGCTACTTACCTACCGCTACATTTACATATATAAAGACACACATAATATTGACTTTCTTTGCAGCTGCTACTCAACGATGATGCCTTTAAGGTCTGGGAGCCATTACCATACTTCTGGTTTGCATTCCATTGGCTGGCCATGTCGCATAGCTGCTACAATCCGATCATCTACTGTTATATGAATGCGCGCTTTCGCGGTGGTTTCCTACAGATTATTTATCGTGTACCAGGTTTGCGACGTTGTTGTTGCCTGCGCCGTTATTTGAATAGTCGTGGCGAGCGTAATTTCGATGCTACCGGTGAGATGACGTTCAAATTCAATGCTGGTAATGGTGGAGGTCTGTTGAGGAAACCTAAAATACGCATTAGGTGCCACCCGATTTTGGTCTTTTTCCGTTCCTTACTGTCTTTTCTTAGCTTTCCTTGCTGTACTCTTCATTTCTTTCTCTCGAAAAATTGCTTGTTGTTCATTGTTTGTTGATTTTAGCTAGAAATTCATGCAAATTCAGCACCACTTTCCATTTTAGTTTTCATTGCATGTCTTGTGTTTTTGGCATAATTTTATTTTACTTTGCATTGGAATTTTATTTTTTGTATGTTTCCAGTGACATTGCTGGATGGAATGTTCAGAAATTTA
Source organism: Zeugodacus tau (assembly GCA_031772095.1). Taxonomy (NCBI): domain Eukaryota; kingdom Metazoa; phylum Arthropoda; class Insecta; order Diptera; family Tephritidae; genus Zeugodacus; species Zeugodacus tau. The sequence continues at coordinate 53,625,485 of CM062649.1, read as the reverse complement.
TAGCTGGATGAGTTTCATTCCAGATTTGGTAAATATGGTAAGCTTGCATAGTTAAAATCGCATTAAAAAGTACGGGGGTAACTATTGGGCTTAGCACTCAATCACAGAAAATCATAAATATCGAGTTTCGTTTAACATTTTTTCATCCAAATAGATTTGAGCATATTTTCATTACAAAAAAATACAATCGACTAACAAGAGATTTTTGTACATCTAGGCTTCGACTAAAATAAATTAAATACCATCTATTTCAAAGAAATAAATGCATTCAAAGATTTTTAGGGACTTTTCTAGCAATCGCTGTAGGCCTATTACAAACTCAGCGTCGATTAATTTCAAAACCATTGCTTTTCTTCTTTTAAAAATTTAAAACTCATTGAAACTTATCTCTCAAATATTTATATTAAATACATAGAAATAGACTACAATCAAACTCAGACGTCCTTACTTGCTATTAATTAGAACATTTTTAAACTGTTATTATTTCTATAGAAAGCTATTCTCATGTGAATCCTGGAATATTTATTAAAATAATTAATCCTTTATTCTACATTTTTTGTTCACTGCATGCTTATCCCTAAGCCAAAAAAAATCATGCACACACACATCTACATTTCAGTGAATGAGTCCACAAATGCGTCTATTGTTTCATTGTTGCCATTAAGCTGAAAATTTATGAAAATAATTTCAAATGTATCTCTATAATTTTTCAACATGTTGCGTACAATACTTCTGAGAATTTTAATGATATTAAAAGCAAAATGTTCTGATTTTTTATTATTTAAAATTAATAGTCAATGAAAGTGATAAATGAACTTTAAATATAAAGAATATTAATACATATATGGAGAACATATTACTGAAATGGTTCAGTTTGATGGAGGTGATAATTTCAAACACCAATGAGTTATCATATTGCAGATTTAACAATGTTTCATTCTACTAAAAGTCTTATTTATCATACAAAACCTATCAGTTGAACAGTCGAAAGAATTTAAACTTTCTGCTCAAATTTAGTGCTGTTTATAAAAGAACAAAAAATATTTATCACAAATATATATTGTGTACTAAGTAGAACCCCAATAGTATCAACGAGCGATAGCTTAGCTCTAGTCGTTTTGTTGTTTTTCTGACTAACTATAACTCAAACAACCAGCGAGGCAAAGTCCGTCTCAATTTGGTAGTTTAATATACGAGAAACTTCCATATTAACTTTTCTTTGGGACCTAATTAAGATATAGCGACATGACGTCAATTAGCTATCCAAAGTGACTGTAATATCAACAAATAGTTTTTGACTGTCATTTGGATCTGATGATTCACAATAGAAATTCGACTGATTTCAAACGGATAGAATATTTCGAAAAACATTTTATCATATTATTGCACTCGTACTTCTGTTATTGTTTCAAATTGCCATTATTCTCTAATAATCTTTTCGCACAGCCATATTAATTTAATACATTAAGATTATAATTGAGTAATCAATGTTTGCCTTTCACACAGCTAGTCGATTAAACAGCCAGAATTAATTTTTAGACAGCCAGATTAATTGATCAATTAAAAATGTTATTGGGAAACCATTAACCATTGCCATTTATATTGCTGGCTACCCGATAACCGATCAGCTGATATACATTTTTCTTTTTGCTTTTCATAAGAAGTTTCATCTGCTGATTAATATTTTTGTATTCGATTAAAAATCAATCTAGTAAAATAAGATACATATATCTTTTGTATGGTAAATCGATCTAAATTAGTGGTTTAATCGAGTAAATGTTGGTTAATTAATCAATTAACTCTTGTGCGAAGAGACCATAAATTAGTTATCAATATTAGAATTTCTTTGGAGAGAAGCATACACTTTAGGCATATAACTTTTTACAATTTTTGCAAATACGAAAAACGGCATACCATAGTCGAATAGAGAATAAAAAAGTATGAACCCCATTATTTTTTTTTTGCGAAATTGCAAAAAAGTTTCCGCGCAAAATGAAATTACTTTTTTATCAGAACTGCTGAAAGAAACAAAAAAGTTTTGTACACTGTACACGTTTTTCTTCATAATAATAGATATTTATTTAACTAATAATCTTCCTATTATTTCAAACGCCTTTTAATGGACCTAAGGGAAGTGCCCCACCCACCCCAAACTAATTTTTCTTCAGAAAATTCTGATTCAGTATAATAATAACTTTTTTTTTTACTTTTTTTATAAATCCATTTTTGTGCGGAACGTTTTTGAACCGAAATCACCTAAAAAAGTGATATTCATTACTTGTACAATATTTGCCACCACGTGGTGGTATGCCAAATTTTTCGTCAAAATTTGTTATATGCCTAATACACATAGTTTTACTGAGATTGAATGTCTCTGCATATTTTTATTCTATAAAAGAGGTTTAAGACCGACGGTATTTTAAACTGAGAGAAGAGTGTAGGCTAGGTTCCGTTAGTAAAACTCAAATATTTGATGATCTTCGAGTTATGATAAGTCTTTTATTTGGTTATGCATGAAAATACTTTTTACTCGCTTCAATTATTCGGATAGTTTATAACCCAATGATATTTACATTAGGGTATAAAATTAAAATATTGACATCGTGGTCATTGGTCTATATTTTGGCCAAACGAAGAATATTGAGTTAAATAATATCGCAATGTTATTTGAAACTTCTATAGATAAATTATAGTTTGGGTTTTATTTAGAAAATATATCAATATTCATAGACAGTCCAAAATATTTAGAGTTTTTCATAGCATAGGATATAGTTAAAGCTAACCGAAAAAGCTGTAGAACAGTAAACCACGGTTATGATCATTCCATTTAGTTACATGGCTTTTTAAATATTTTCATTGTAAATTTTCTAGATTGGCTTAATAATATTTTTTTCTAAATAATAGAACTATTTATGTTGCATCTTTAAAAAACTTTTTTGAAATCTATATATCAAATACTTAAGGTATAATTAATTTATTACGCTGCACTGCATGTCTCCCCCTTCACTCCTCCACCTTATCCTGAAGTATTAAAGAAAACCGATTGTTTTGTTAGTGGTCTGTTTCTCACACACGTTAGTTTGAGCATATGTGTGTGTGGGTGTGAAATGCAAGTTGTTCGATTCAATTGAGCAATTCCGTTGTTCTTTAGCGTTTTAGATATTTTACGACTTTAATGAAAATACTTTCTAATGTAAAATTTTTTTCACTTCATATAGGCACGGACGACACAATCCACTTGCAACGGGTAAACACGTCAACCACATACATCAGCACCCGGAGAAAACTCCGAACGAATTCTATGCAAATGGTGAGTCTCTAACCATTGGACTAACTAATTGAGTGAAATGAAAAATATAATATTCGATGTACACTGCACAATATATAGCCATATTAGTGGATATTGAAAATATAAAGATAGGTTATTCACAAATAGTTTGTTGGCAAATTATGTTATCGGTCAGAATATTTTTTGAGAAACAGAAAGCTTGTTGAAAGAATGGCGAACAAATTTAAACCCTATGTTATTTACAAACAGACATGCATTCAATTGATTTTAAATCTAGGTTAGTCACACTCGTTCCAAAAATCACACATTAAAGGAGATCCCTTTAAGATCCCATAGATAAACTCTTTCAACCTTCTAATATAATATTTAAGTGCGTTAGCTTTGGTATAGCATTTTCAAAAGATATTTATAGAAAATATAGTTTACCGAAAAATTGTGATCGGATATTTTATTATGAATTCATTATTACAAACTCTAAAGAAGCAGATGTAGCAAAGAGCCCTGAATGCAAGAATAATGGTTCACAGCATCTGTCTTAAAATCAATCCCCCAGCTGGGAGACGTTCGAAAAAAACTTGTATCAAGTCCTCAAATCTTAACTAAAACGAAAATCTGCAACGACTTAGGCTGTACAGGAAACATATTTCGGTACAGGCAAGTGGTAGCAGAAGAAAAGAAGGCGTTGTTTAGGTTAGATCAATCGTATTAGTTTAGGTGAAGTATTGAAACTGATCATTGCAATGGAGACTACAGAATCTCAGATACTGTTTTGAACTGACAACCTGGATTGTAAATGTACAATATCTAAATACTATTTTATTCGCATTCGAGTAAATTACGTCTTCAATATGAGGTTTGAGCAGCAGAGCCATTAATTTATTAATAACGAGGGGTATACGTTCCATCAAAGTAGAGAGTAATGCGAAAATTATTGAATATAGACAAAACTTGGAGATATTATATTATACATATACTAGCAGACCCGGCCACAAGTTGTTGTGGCTAAGGTATACATTAAATTAAGTTGGTCCAATCTTGGCTTCGGTGACGATATTGATTACTCGAGGTCGATTTATGTTACGCAGCATGATGACAACTCACACTACTTTTAATTACAAAGTGAAATCTGTTGGAAATGCTATTAATCCATCGAGGTGTCAACTGCGACCCTACCATTTCCAACTGCTTCTACAATCGCAATTTGATATTGTTGCAAAAACACTCATATGTTAGTTGTTAATTGGCGACACATAACTAGTGTCCGACCGATACCAAAAGTTTGGCCGATGCCGATGCCGATGCCGATTAATCGGCCAGTTGACAAAGAATCGGCCGATGCCGATGCCGATGCCGATTCTTTTATCAACAACATCATTTAGTAAATTAGTATCGTAACAAAATAAAAACAAAGACAAATAACATCACAAAATAGGTAAACAACTCAATTAATATATAAATATGAAGTTGTTTAGTGATTTAATTAATATTCAAAACTAAATAAATTATTATTATAAGATATATATTGATAGAACAAATAAGTTATTCGCGTTTTCTCAAAGCGAATCTGCTATCAGCAATATAGCTTTTTTCCTTTAAGGGGGTATACCGGTGTGACATTTTCAAAAAATCGATTTTTTATTTTTTGCTTATTCGAAAGTTTATAATTTCAAAAATATCCTGTGAACGGTAAGGTCGTATCTAGAATAGTTTTTGAATGGCAGCGTTCTAAAGAGCAATCGCTCTCATGTATTAGCCGCTATAGTCAAAACTTTACACGCGTTTTTCTCGAAACGACCTTTCACAAAATTACTCAAATCATAACTCAACGAGATATTAACCGATCAACTTCAAATTTAAACTGAATGTTCTTGAATATATTTACTATACAATGACCTACGATCTTTTTGATTTGTTGAAAATTGTCAACTTGGCATTTAAAAAACGACCATTTTTTACCTAAAAATCGAATTTTTTTTTTCAGACCTACGCCATTTTGTTAATGTTTGATATCTTTCAATAATCATAGGTCATTGTATAGGGAATATATTCAACTTTAATAACCTTTTTATATTTTTGTGTTTCAGTTTCTCATTCGGCCGGAATCATGTCAGCAGTTGGGGATTTTTTTTTTGGCACCGCCCAAGACAACCCATAACTCCTTTATTTTTCAAAATTTTTGTAAAATAAAAATCTTAAAATATAGTTGAAAGTCACCTTATTATGTCCAAAAAACTTCGAAACATTCGACCGAATACTTTCTTTAAAAAAATTCACTAAAATCGCAAATCCGTTTTTTTCAAAGAGATGACTTTTGTCAATTATATCTCACATTGTGAAAGGCGGCAAATAGTGATAGTGACTCAATAGAAACTTCGGAAGCTTGTTTGGGAGGTTCTTTTCCATGCACCTTATTATAATCCAGGCCAGCACCATGTGATTATTTCGTGACCCTGTCTATGGCAAACTTTTAAAAATAAATTAACCTAGTTACGAATGCTTCTATAATAGTGACTTTATGACATTATCTTCAAAACCTCAACAACTTTAAACAAAACTGTACATATTTGACATAAATCGCATGTTTCTAGCAGTGCTAAATAAAACCTTTCATTAATGCAAAATTGTTGAATTTCTTTATACTAGACTTAAATTATCACCATGATGAATTGTTAGTTTAGTCAAATGTGAATCACTGTGTTTTATATGGTAAACAGAAGAATTCAAATTTTATGCTCTAAAGAAATCAAAAAAGAAAAAAATGTATTTTAGTATAATCCGAAAGAAGTAGAAAGAATCGGCTAAGAATCGGCCAAATATGGCCGATGCCGATACCGATGCCGATGCTTAATTTTGTAGCCGATACTGGCCGATGCCGATACCAAGGCCGATTAATCGGTCGGTCTCTACACATAACCACAAATTAAATCACTTTAGGCATGCGATTAGCCCGTCAGTAACAGTTGATCCAGGAATAATTGGAAGAGTCTGGCTTCAATCACCTGCTAACAGAATCTTGGCCCCACCAAAAACGTTCATCGACAATCAAGATCTTTTAAAGTCCTGTGCAGTACCTCCAGCGACTTCTTGAATATTTGGAAAATCTTCGTTATAGCGCTATTTTTGGCGATTTTGCCGACTGGTGTTTCGTTCATTTGCAATTTCAATAATTTCAAGGCCGAATGTGCCGTTTGTTTGCCTACTAACAGGTGCCTATTCCCGTTAACCTTGGAAACCTTGGAACCTTGGTGAAAATGAGTGAAATTGGTTCTGGAATTACATCAGCCCTCATATACTATATGTTATGATTTTCTATGGGGCTCTATGCCGAATATATAGGTCATATTGTGTGTTATCTCAATAAAATTACATCAATAAATTGCGAGAGTATAAAATGTTCGGTTTGACCCGAACTTAGCCTTTCCTTATTTGTTACAAATTGTTTTGGGCTATCGACACAACCTTATACAATTGAACAATAACAAAAATAGTTTAATAAAGCAACAATGACAACCTTCAAAATATTATTTTTTTGTTTTCTCTTTTTATATTTTTCTTGTCAACTCGAACAAAATTCTCTTATTGATATCTTCCTCGCAATTTTTCCATATTTACTCACTTTCTAATCTTTTTCTGGCCTTCCACGAATATTTCAAGACTAAAATTAGCCAGATCGGTTTGAACTTCAACAACCAATAACTTCCCGATTTTAGAAAATTTTTAATTTTTTTCGCGGAAAGTTAAAAAAATTGAGGGGTGGACCACCATTAACATTTAGGAGGATGAAAAATAGATGTTGTCCGATTCTCCACCCTAGCAGATATGCACGCTAAGATTCACGAAAATCGGTCGAGCGGTTTCAGAGGAAAGATATACTATCCAACAACGAGTCCAAATTATTAAAATTTACTACCGAAATTCGAAGTCAGTAGCCTCAACTTTAAGAGGGCTACGTCCAATTTTTGGTTGTCATAATCGTTCTATCAGATCAACAATCGAGCGTCTAGTGGAAAAATTTGAATCCACAGGCAAAGTACAAAATGTTCCCGTGCCAGTGAGACAAAGAAATGCCCGTAGTGTTGAGAATATTGCATCAATTAGGAAGACCTAAATCAGTCTCCACACTTCATTCTCAAACGTTGGGCACCTCTGTGCCGTCGTTGTTTCGTAGTTTACGAAAAAAAAATCTTGGCCATCCTTACAAGATCTAATTGACGCAAGAACTGAAGCGGCTACTACTTCTGTGATGGTCAAGATCGGCACGTTACTGTGAATGGGAGTCGCTACCGCTAAATGATAACCGAATATGTTTGGCCCCAATTGGATGATACGGACTTGGACAATATTTGGTTCCACAAGCCACACAGCGAATGTCACAATCGATTTATTGATCAAGTTCGAGATCAAGGAGAACGTGTTATCAGTCGAAATGACTAAGTCAATTGGCCTTCTTGGCCGTGCGATGTATTTCCTTTGGGGCTACGTTAAGTCTAAGGTCTATGCCAACAAGCCGGCGCGACGGTTGATGTACTTCGTACGAATATCGAACGATTTATGCTTGAAAACCGTCGAAAACTGGGTTCAGCGTCTGGACTTCTGCAAGCGTGCCCGTGGTGGCCATGCAAATGAAATCGAGTTTCATACTTAATGGCATCGAATGTACTTTCACGGAAATTAAGAATTTCATTGATATATCAAACCGTTTTTCCGAAATTAAAATAATTGTAGCGCTCTTATTGAAAACCCCTTCATTATATTATAAGTTCAAACATGCCCTTTTACATTTCTGCGCTTTACATTTCCTACAGGGCATTATAAGCCAAATTGCAGCACGATCATGCCTAAAAGTATGCAATACCAGCTGTATTAGCAATAAAAGAATCGAGTCGGCTCTAAAATAAATTTGTGCCAAAGTAACAATAGCAAAGTTTTCATTTGCATTTCACAGATGTTTGTGGATTTGACACAGTTTACACATGCACGCCTACAGCACACACATTTAGAAGTACATTTTAATATACATAAGCCCACATGCAACATTTAACAACAACACACATTTATTCCAACTATTTCGCATTGTGTTGGTATTCTAAATTTTCGCCGACGCATAACTTTTGACATGTTTTCGGCGTTTAAACTTAGCACTAACATTTAGCGTGTTCTCATTGCAGAGTCAATTTTCATGTGCGGAGGCCACAGTGTTGCGGTAGTGCCAGCCCCATAGATGTAGCCAGTCGCATCTCACCGCACCGCCCACGGGAGCGAACCTACAGCCGCCCATTAGCACGGCACACTTCGTGTGAGGGACATTTTCAATCAGAAGACACACACACACATACGTACAATGATTGGCTCGGCTCAGTCGCAGAGGTGCAACGGCAGGCAGGCAGTTTGGCGGCATATGGAGAATTGTAAGCAGATTTACAATTTAATTTTGCAGTTGAACAACACACGTGCTTACATATACATACATACATACACACATAGGAGTGTGTGCTTTTTTGTAAGGGGATTTCCTACGCACATTATATTGACGTATGTGTGTTCATAGATAAACTCGAAAACAGAAACACTTTTAGATAGTAAATAAATAAAAAAAAGCATTAAATGCGTAAAAGCCGTTATTTAGCGTGAAAGCAAAGCAAAAGCTTAGCCTTTAAGTTACCAGCATTGCTATTACTGTTAAGCAGAAAATGAAATTTTACCAAAGGATATCCCGAAGGCGTTTGTGCTTTTCGTAAACCAAATTTGTGCGCATTTACACACTTATGCATATTTATGTATGCGAAGTTTGTGAAACGATATTAATCTGAATGTAAACGAGTATGTTTGTGTGCTTGAAGAATGCTTTCAAGCTATCTTAAATTAAATTTTTCAAAGGCTTACATGGAATTACTACAAATGTAGCCAGTACTATTAAGATACATATTTGCTAGTCTTATGGAAACCAAACATATTTACTTGTACTTATTCAAATAGGTGTAGTGTTGAAATGATAAGAAATAACTGTACTGTTGCTTATGTCAATAAAGCGAAATTTATGTAAATATATATCTCTATGTACACCCTCTTTACTTTTATAAGCAACTATGTATACGAGAACCTTATTGAAATCTAAATCTGTGTAAATAATTATGAAATGACGTAATTAAATGTAAATGTGAGCAAGGCATAATATTATGAAGTAATAATTTAGTCAATTTTGAATATTATGTAATAAATGTAAACTGAAAGCAAAATTGTGAATTTTATTTGATGAAATTTCTAGCATTATCAAAGTTATACCCTTTAGCTGTGAGTCCACTGCTATGTCTGTGGATACCAAAGAGATCTAACGGTTGTTGCTCGGAATGTTGTCCGCAGTTAGGTCATCGAAGCGACAGCTTTCCAATGCCGAATAGCCGAATACTTCATGCGGGTTATGACCCAAGCGGTATTTTAAGAAGCCAATTTGCGGATACTGGGCTTAGTTCACCAAAAAGCGACGGGAGAACACTTTAGATAGTAATGTAAGACCTGTCGCCTACGAGCGGTTCATCGTGAGTAACGCTAAATGATCTTCGGCCTTCAAAACTCAAAACACAGCCTTTTAAACTCCTTATGGACTATTGACCCTTAATTGACATGGACAAGGAATGGAATTGTTTTTTGGATTTGGTTTGAACCCTGACACTCCTCAGAAATGACTGGTGGATTAACGCCAAGATTGCCTCCGTCCCGTTAAAACACTGGCAGGCCCCAGAGTACGTTCTTTCCTCGTCATCATTAAGTTGATGTTGTTGATTTAGGTGAAGAAGGCTCACTCTCTGCGCTGGTCGGCTCTGAACGTATTGCCTTCCTTTAGATGGATAGCGGCTCTAAGTGGGGACCCTTTTAGAACGAATAAAATCAAAAACAATAAAATGGACGTAGGAGAGCGACACGGACACTGCTATGATGAGTATGGCTAGCTAAATCTATCATCTAAAAGGTAAAACGATTATCATATTTTACGGACGATACGTAAATATACGACACATAAGGTCTTGGAAATATTCTGCCTTTTTTCGAACAATTCAAATCAATACTGAAATTGTCTTAAACTTGCAATGGCGACGATCTATATGCTTTTGTTATGATGAAGGGTTAACTTGCTTGGCTATTTTCGTTTTTTGAAAAAAATATTTATTCATTCGCCTACATTAATATTATTGCCTTTAAAATAGTCCCCATTCGATATTATGTATATTCCTACGCCAGCGCTTCTTCCAATCGTCGAAACACTTCTTGAATACGATTTTTGGGTTAACCTTTCGATCTTTCAGCGATTTCTGGTATGCTTGTAAAACGATGGCCCTTTAAGGTTCTCTTGATTTTCGGAAAAATGAAAAAGTCACACATAGCCATGTCTAGTGAATACATTATTGTTTTTGGTCAGGAATTCCAGAACAAACAACGAAGTGTGAACTGTTAAGAAAAAAATTCATAAGAACACGTCTAACCTTAGCGGCTGCTACAGACAAAGTAAGCAATGGAAAACATTTTAGTTGAAAGCATTTTTTTACGATTGGACTCTCCGAGCCCGTGAAATTTAAATTTTTACAATTTCCGATTTTTGCGTCAAGTTTTGAAGTATATAAATTTTCAAGATTTTTCACTATTCGAAATATTAATCAAATTATTGGCAGCATCCTTAGATATCTTTTTCCAAGTAAAAGTATTTCTCGGCAAATAAGACAGAAACGTTGGTTTGAAATTTATCTGAAAATTAGTGTTAACCTACTTTAAAACAACGAAAAATCCCCTGTTTCCTGGAATTCCTGAAAATAGCTAATTTTTCGTGAAAACTTCAAGAAAATAAAATACAGTGGAACTTCCATAATTCGAACTTCTATAACTCGAAGATCTCCATAACTCAAACTTTTGAATTGGCAATAGCGTTTAAAAATCAAATTTCTATCGAAATTCTAACTCGAAGATTTTTTGTGGATTATGGTGATTCGAGTTAGAGAAGTTCCACTGTAATGCATAGGGGATCCTATTATCTATATACATACGAGCAGTAATACGAGTGAAATATTTATCACATTTCCTTTACATCAATTACACGGCGACTGTGCAAGTGTTGACGACTATTATTGTGGCGTTGTTCGTAAAGGTGAGTAAAAGATTGAAATAAAAACTCCCTTCTACTTTTAAATGCCGCCACACTCTTGCTTAAAGTAAATATTTGTCGAGTTAACACTTTTAGAACAACTTTTTTAATTTGAATAGAACTCAAAAAAGAAGGAGGAATCAATACAACACGCCCAAACCCAAGACACACAATAGCAGTATGAAAATTGTATTCATTCGAATATTGCTCATATACTCATATACATATAAACATAAGTGCTATGGTAAGTATGTGCACACTGCACACGTTTACTCGCATTCAAAAGTCAAAAGCTTTTGAAATTTTTGGATAATATTCAACAAGTTTCCACTTGAGTAAGCAAAGTCTTGGAATAGAAAGGACTATAGAGGCAAAAAGCTTATTTACCTATAAATATACAATACACGTGCGTATGCATACTGTGAATGTTTTTATTAGTCACATACTGATGATACCGTGTGGGAAAAATTACAGTTATTGGAAAAAATTCAATTCAAGTGGATTTAATATATACAATTACATACTATACTTATCTATTTCTTTAAAACATCATAACTAATGAGTTTTAGTGTAGAAATCAAGATTAACAAAGCTTAAAATATATATTATTCAATATCGAAGCCCTAGTTACTTTTTATGGATGTAACTATTCCCATCGGACTAAAGCTAGAAACAAGTATCAATACCTCAGCTTCCTACAGGGTGTTTAGGTATCCATATCAGCATATCTCTCTACAAAGCACACATTAAAAAATATTGAATGAATAAATAAAGCAAGTACAGGGTAAAGATTAATGAAATGTGATATCCGAAAACTGACATGTGGAGCAGGATTTACAGGTAAGAGGAGTAGCATCTTGACAAAATGTAAATAAAATTCGACAAAGAAGATATTTACATAAAGCAACAACAAGCCAACCCATTTCAGGTAAATAAAGTTGTATACACCACTGTTACTCTTCTTTAATAAAACCTTCTTCTAATTTCCGTATAAAGCAATGACAAATTAAATAAGTTCTCTATATAAGATGTTTCCGAAGTATATTTGTGCTTATTGACAAACTGCAAATAGAGGCTTGAATGTAAAGTTTTCATGACAATACTTACAAAGCCACCTTCACGAAAACCAAATATTTCTCAATAGGGTGCCAATAAGTGTGGGGTGGGAATATAAGAGCGCACGCCATTTCCCAATCATTCATGCGCAACTAAAAGGGCAATCCTTTCAAATCACTTTAAATATTCAAACTCACTGTGAATGTTGCAAATTGATTGTGTAGTTGATGGTGCGTATCAAGATAAAAGTTGTGGCGTGTCATATATATGTGTATGTTTATTGTTGATGTTGTACAATTGTGTATACTTTAATGAATGAGGAATATTAAATGCGAATTGAAATTTAATGCCTAATTATACGAACAGGGAGACAGGCGGATAGATGGACACCTATCGCAAAATCAAAATTATATCCTAATAACTAACAAATAGCAAGAAAATGGCAGCCACTAATGGTTAACAAAATTTTAACTTCCTTTTTTTCACTTGAATACTCATATCAAATTTTGAATGTACTGGGATGGCTCTAGTTTCGTGAATATTTGTCTTCTGGAGGGTTTTTTAAGTCCCCAAAAATAACCTGCCAGCATTCCTGCGCCCTATTTTCCTTGATAGTGCTTCTCGGTTAGGGAAATGTCCTGATGAAACATCTTGCCTTGTTCGTCACTCACAGCACCCAAATTTGCAGGAAAAAATATAGATGAGAGTCGAGCATATGTACATATCTTTAAGCACATATTACACCAAAAAGATTTATATTACATTACATATATATATATATATTTGCCGTAGAAACCGCTTTAAGCGATTATAGCCGAATCCATTATTACATTATAAGTTCATTTATTAAGACTTTGTAGATTTAATTTAACTTTAATTTTTGCCTCGCTAAGTCCAGAATCCTGATTTACTCATAGATTATAGACTTTAGCAATGGCAGTTCGGCACCATACATGATGACACCATGTGGATATTCGACCGAATAGACTACATCCAGCACCTTGTGAAGAAAATATCCCGCTTCAACTCAGGACTTAGAGCAAACAATTACGCCAGTTACCAGTCTAAATGCTCGAACGAGTCATCGAAAATTTGCTCACCGGATGGACCATTTAAGACGTCGCCGCGTCCAAAATTTGAAATAGATATGTATCTTTGAAAAATAAATGCCAAAGAATGGTCTTTATAAATAAACATTCCCCATTAAATTTGTATTTTCTGTGTTTTTTCTTAAAAGCAAGCTCGGTATTGATCACACTTCATATACATATATTGTTAATAACCACCAAAAATCATCACTAAGTTCGTGTGACAAAACATTTTGTGGTTATATGCACATATTTTGGGATCATTTTTGTAGACGTTGACAAGGCTTTTCATCGTTATCTCTGGAATATAACTTATACAAATTTACAGTTCCGAGTCGCAACGCGAAATTAATCTGCTACTATAAACTTATCTGTTTTTGCTTTCATTTACCACGTCTGCACAGTACTTACTTACATACATATTTCAATAACATGCGTTTAAGCTTATTCCATCTACATCAGTGTAACAACTCCAATCTCTTCCTTACATGTAGATATTGTCATTAATACAATAGTGTTGGAATGTTTCGGAAACCGAAGCGATTATTTGTCAAACAGTTGACAAGGGTTAATGACTATTAATATTTGTTCGGCTTGTCACTTGAGTAAAACCCTCGAAAAGTATTTCTCGTGTTGCACGCAATGTTTCACCTAAACAATTCGTGTATTGTTCCTAATAAGGATGTCCTTTCGTGTGTAGTTGTATATGAATAGAGTTGATGACAGTCCGGTTGATAAATGAATCTGGAGAATATTGGTGCTTGCAAATATATATAACAAAAATACTTTTCATGCTGTAAGGCTCTAATCCTCTCTATAAACACGAAACCTTGTTTTAAAGGATATTTCAAAATGAAATAAATTAAAATTACATTTTTACGGTTTTTGGTAAAAATTGATAACTTACTTTACCTCCCCAGCAAGGCTAGTTTTTTAATTCTCATTAAAGAAAAATAAAAAAAAACTTTGAATTTAATTTTTTTGATTTTATTTACAATGTGAAATATAAAATATACATATGTAAGTAGTCATTTTCATTAAGTCAGTACACGTTTAATAAAAATATGCATATATTAATGTTAATATTTAAAATTATCTCGATTATACAGTGGAACTGTGAGCAAGCAATTACATACGAAAGAGTTATAAATCTGATTATAAATACTTATAAAAAATCACCTTGATTTATAAATCACCTCAACAGACCACAATGTATAGGTAAAGGCCAACTACTTGCCTTTCATTTACAATCTTCGTACTTGTATTAAAATTGAAATTTGAGCAAATTTATTTTGATTATAACTTTACATATTAGAAATATTTATTATTAATTACGTATCAATTGTTTCTAATTAGTATACTAACTACAACTCATTCACCTCCTGCACCTATTATCAACACTCACCACAGGCGACACTTCTTCTCAAACGGATTCATGCCAGTGCCGCGTTTACATTTGAAAGTATGCGCAAACTCTTCTGAATTGGAGAGCACACCCTTTAAACGTATCTTCCCGGGACAATGAGAGTCTTCGAGCGCATATCGCGATGCAGCCGGTGTATATGTTTCACACCACAGATTGCCGAATGAAATGAAAAATAACTGTTCGTTCGTGTATTTCTCCAATCCTGGCAATTTCATATGCTCTACGCCCGTTTCCTTCACGTACATACGATAGGCGTGAAAGGCCTCACGCATACCACCGTTATCGGCAATATTTTCACCCAGTGTTAGCTCACCGTCGATCTAGAAAATATTTGAAGTTTGAGTTATAACTGTACATACGAGTATATAATGTGTATTTTTCACTCACATATTCTTCAATATCAGGCAGATAGTAACGACTGTATTGGTCCACAAAGCATTCGGTGCGATTGATGTACTCCTTGATCGTCTCATTCGACCACCATTGCAACATGTTGCCATTCTTGTCGAACATTCGTCCGCTGTCGTCGAACCCATGCGTTAGTTCATGGCCCAAAATTGTGCCGACAGAGCCGTAATTCAGCGCTCTATATTAAGCATAACGAATGTTGAGAATAATGTTCTATGGAGGCCTACTTTGCATTTTTGTGCCCTGTGCTGGTGCTTGCAGAAATTATCTAGTGCAGCAAGTGATATGGAAATGAAAATCTAGCCAAAATAAATATGTTATTAAATATTGTAAATTTATTAATTAAGTTAAAAAATAATTCATAATAAAACAAACAAAAACTCACAGCAGAGCAATATTTCGAGTATCAGACCAAATAATTTTTTCGGGTGATTGAGCCTTAAATAAAAAAATTTCTTTTTTTTAAGTTAAATCGTAAAATTTGCCTTCTAATTTCAAAAAAGAGTGTACTGAAAAGCCATTCTTAATTGTACTATGTAAGGTATGGATATGGATATAAGTATATACTAAAAATATGTACATAATTCACTTAAACAAGTAAGGAAGGGCTAAGTTCGGGTGTAACCGAACATTTTATACTCTCGCAATTTATTTATTTAACTTTATTTATATTATATAATACACAATTTGACCCACATATTCGTCATATATATTGTATAAAGTCCATTGAAAGTTGGAAACCATAATATTAGGTTAGAAGCACCGAGGTTCTCGTGTTCGATATATGGGGCCTTAAAAACCTATGGTCCGATTTCGGCGATTTTTAGAATGGGGCTGTCACACTATTAACATAGTATTTGTGCAAAGCTCTGCATCGATATCTTCACTAGTACTTACTTTATATATTGTAAAATAAACAATTCAGATTGTCTTCAAAGTTCTGGTATATAGGAAGTAGGCGTGGTTGTGAATCGATTTGGCCTATTTTCACAACATATCATTGGGATGTAAGGAAACTATTACAAACCAAGTTTCATTGAAATCGGTCGAGTAGTTCCTGAGATATGGTTTTTGACCCATAAGTGGGCGACGCCACGCCCATTTTCCATTTTGTAAAAAAATCTGAGTGCAGCTTTCATCTGCCATTTCTTATGTGAAATTTAGTGTTTCTGACGTTTTTCGTTATTGAGTTAACCCACTTTTAGTAATTTTCAACCTAACTTTTGTATGGGAGGTGGGCGTGGTTATGATCCGATTTTCATTTTTGGACTGTATTAGGAAAAGGCTAAAAAAACTGACTAGAGCAAGTTTGGTTTATATAGCTCTATTGGTTTGCGAGATATATACAAAAAACTTAGTAGGGGGCGGGGCCACGCCCACTTCCCCAAAAAAATTACATCCAAATATGCCCCTTCATAGCGCGATCCTTCATACCAAATTTTATTTCCATAGCTTTATTTATGACTTAGTTATGGCACTTTATGTGTTTTCGGTTTTCGCCATTTTGTGGACGTGGCAGTGGTCCGATTTTCGAAAGCAACCTTCCTATGGTGCCAGGAAATAAGTGTGCCAAGTTTCATCAAGATATCTTAATTTTTACTCAAGTTACAGCTTGCACAGACGGACGGACGGACAGACAGACATTCGGATTTGAACTCCACTCTTCACCCTGATCACTTTGGTATATATAACCCTATATCTAACTCGTTTACTTTTGGGTGTTACAAACAACCATTATGTGAACAAAACTATAATACTCTCTTTAGCAACTTTTGTTGCGAGAGTATACAAATAAATGTCTTCGTTGTTTGAAGTTAGCCTACAAAATCGTGATATTTGAATTCTAATTTCAAAAACTAATGTACTGAAACGCCATTTTTAATTGTGCTATGTAAGATATGGATATGGATATAAGTATATACTAAAAATATAGACATAATTCACGTAAAAAAAATACTTGTCTGGTTTGAACTACAGTTATGTTAATATTTGTTCAAGTGAACAGGTTTGACTTTTATCTAATCAAATTCAAAGGCAAATTATAATACTAATTTTAATTTGCCATGATAAAGGTCTTTTTAATCACATTCATAGTCATAACTGGTTTTCAAAAATTTAGCCATTATTTTTTCAAAATATAGAATTAATATATATATCTATACTACTATTATAAAGAGGAAAGATTTGTATGTATGTTTGTAATGAAAAAACTCAAAAAGTACTGTGCGAATTTAAAAATTCTTTCCCCAATGGAGAGCTACATTCACCACGAGTAACATAGGCTATATTTATTGCCAGAATCTCAACTTTCTGGAAATAGTTCCCAGGTGAGGGTATCAAAAAGACTCCGTGAAGGAGAATCCTAATCTGAAACTGAAAATCGTCTTACAAGTCATTCTCTTCGCATCTCAATCGCATGCCAGAGAGTCGAGTAAAGAGCGCTCACAGCTGCTTGCTGAACAAAATTTCAAAACATGCCAAGTACGCGCTTGAGAATCTAGTATGGAGCGTGTGGAGCGGCTTGAAGAACAAAATATTATAAAAATACAAGCTCGCACTAGGGCGTCGAGTTCTGAGCATTCCCAACGCCTTCATAATCAGAGAGAAAGGCAACGGACAACAAAGACTAGAGGTCGGTATCAAGTTTTAACTCATTATAAATAAAATGTAATATAATTTCGTGTTTGAATTTTCCTCATTTTTTAAAATGAACCCACGAAAGAAACGGAAAAGTACATACATATGTATGGGAGAGTATGTATAAGTGTGTAAAAACTATAACTTTTGAAATATATGTTTAAAACCGTGCGCAGCCGGAGCGGTCTGCTACTATATTA
This sequence comes from Zeugodacus tau, assembly GCA_031772095.1. Classification (NCBI taxonomy): domain Eukaryota; kingdom Metazoa; phylum Arthropoda; class Insecta; order Diptera; family Tephritidae; genus Zeugodacus; species Zeugodacus tau. Next base: position 53,607,250 of record CM062649.1, on the reverse strand, counting down.
ATATATTCATATAAGCTTGATCCAAAATTGCATAGACCATTGAAATAAGTGGAAAATGTAGATTACATCCACATAGTCTCTTGTATTGGATTAAACTCGATAATTTTGATATTGCTTTTCCATTTTCATTTTTCTGATAAGAGGCACCATCCAAAGATAGTTGTCAGAGCAATGACGAATCGATATCCGTTATATGTATACTACCAGCAATATTCTCCAATTGATTTTTGAAAGATACTAACTTATATTTTATGTACCATACAATGGTTTGGATATAACAAAAAAGAATATTTAGATTTAGTTGTATAAATTCCTGACTAATCAAAAACTATGTTTTTAATTATTTTTTATGAACTTTTCTGTGCTTCGGTTTCAATTTAATACGAGAATATTAAAGCTTTGAAGAAATATTAATATTTCGCAATAAAAATATATCAAATAAAATTTGTTGTGCTGTTAAAATAAAAAATTTCTTTGAATCTGAATATATTGGGCACATATGTATGTATATGAGAATCCTTCCGGATTTCTTCTCGGTATTTATTTTAATTAAATGTGGTTGTGTAGATATATATGTGTAAGTATACATGTAGTTTGGAATTTCTATAAACTTGCGGTTGTATATATAAACATATAACTGTACAAGTACATGCAATAGATAAAACAACAATGAAAATCAAAACCAAAATTCGAAATTATCAGCATAGGAATATAAATCGTATAAATTGCATAGCTTTGAAGTGCCGAGTGCTGAAGCAAACGTGCTACTGTGATATTTACTCACTCCATGCCGAGGTCATAGAAAGGATACTGCAGTATAGCAATGGGTATTGCTGCAGAGCATAGCCAAATAGAGAGAACAATGAAATAAATGAAACTACATGCAAATAACTAAACACCACAAGAAGAATGCACGCACTTATTGTGTTCGATTGGAAAGTGTGAAAGGCATTGACATTGGATGGTGCCGTCGCCCAGCCGAACGGTTCTGGTCTATAGAGATTGTCCAATTTATCTTGCATCTGCCAACGCAGCACGCCAATCATATTCTCCAAGTGCATACTCTCGTTCACCTGCACGCCCACATAGTGTGCATTCAACGCCGTTGCATTGCGCAACCAATCCGGAAAGCCAATAAAACTTTTCATGGATGCCGATTTCTGCAGTGTCTCATGTTTGGTCTCCTCGTCCATCCATGAGGTGCGACGCACAAGCATATCGAAAGCATGTCGGATATCACTCAACATACGCTCCACCTTGGGCAATTTCTGACGCACGAAGTCATCGTCAGCCAGCACATAGCTCACAGCCATGCCCATCAGGCTGTTGACGCCATGCGCGCAATATAGTGAACGCGGTGAACTGCCCTCGGTGCCAACTATTAAGCGCATATATTCGGAGTGTAGCAGCCGCATATCGCTGGTCGTATGCAATATCAGCTCCTCGACGACACTTAGCCAAAGGTAGAATTCGATGTTTGTCGGCGGCGCCTCTGCCAGAAACTCAACGAGGTTTTGCAGGTAGACGATATCCGCATGGCTGGTTATGATAGTCAAGTCGCTGATATTGAAATGTTGTGTATGATTGGCTTCCTCCATCATAACCTGAAGATATGTTTCCCAGTTGAGTATTGTCTTGGGGGCAGTTAGTTTGTCGGTGCGATTTTGCAAATCTGCGACGGATATGTAAACGATATCCTCAATAGGGTTTGTCACAGTTTTCGTTAAGTTTTCAGCGTCATCTTTCACCTACAATCAAATGATAGATAAGTTACCAAAAACGTTTAGAAACAATGGGACAATTTGAACACGAAGAGTCTTGATATGATTTAACTAATCGAATTAATGTAATTAATAAACAATCACACACACCCTGTACAACTTTTTCGCGAACTTCACAGCCTGTATAGCCATTTCGGCTATGGCGTCGTCGGTCGATTCCACCTCCGCGTTGGGATTTAGGTATAAAACGTATAATTCAACCATTTTCTTGATATATGCCACGTAAGTCATCAATCCGGAGGAGGTGTGCTTCTGGGATTCCTCTATTTCATCCTCCAACTCTTCACTGTCGTCATCATCCTCTTCGTGATAGGCGATTGCTTTCCGTTTGATTTTATTCAATAATTTATGCATGTCGTCTTTGTTGCTGTAAATTTCTGAAGTTAGTTAAATATTTAAATTTATGTACATAACTTACAAAGGCAACGATGAATCCGTTTCGGGCGTGCCCAGAGCTATGCGATTAATTGTACGATTTACCGGATCGGGGAATATATCAAATCCAACCACCAAATCCATGCCTAAATTCTTTTTAATTAGCACCAAGCTGCGCAACCAATTGAATTTCGCATCTTCGCCGTACTTCCGCATCACTTCCTCTGGCAGTGTCACATTAAAACCGCTCGGCAAAAGTGGTAACTCAAACTTCCGGAGGAAATGTATCAGCGGCTCTAGTTCACGCTTATCCAACAATTCCGTATCCATGCAAGCGCGGTACATTATTTTCGACTTCCCCACAGCGGCGGGTTCCTCCCCACTAATATTCGTTTGCAGGAAGGAGCGTAGCGTGCGCATAATTTTCGCTTGTCGCTCACGAAACCAGTCATTGGATGTGGCCGAATCGGGTTTGGGATGATCGTCCGCCCAACGGCCACAAGTGAATTTATAAAAGTCCTCACAGGGATCAGTCTCTTCGTCCATTGAGTAAATGAGGCCGGCCGCTGTGCGGAGACACTCTTTGCTGCTACACACTTCTGGCTGTGTGCGACCTTTAGGGGAGGGAAAGAAGTTGTTACTGAAGGGTATTTAGGGTTAGGAAAAATACATAATATACATAGTATACTTACGCCTTATACATACGACTATTATAGCTATGACTAAAATGATTATCAAAATTATGAGCAAACCAATCAAGGTCTTCTGGTAATATTTCCGTCGAAACCTGAAAGTAACAGCAATCAAAAATATATTTCTCTTGATTATTCACAAGAATTGTGAACTATAATCAATTCAAATGAAATTGTCAAAACGATTAAAGTGCAATCAATTTTGTGGTCAAGCAAGAGGGCAGTGAATAATTTACATATTTTGGTGCGCTTACTTCGATTGCACACCGACGAACGTAGCATCGTAAGGTGGGCGCTTCCCTAACGCGGTGGTGGAGCCATTAGCACCCGGCAAATATGAAGTATCGTCTGCAGCTGAGCCAGTGCTGTGTATACTAAGGTTACCTGGAATGCAGTGAATTATTTATAATTACAATAAAAATATTAATACTGAAAGTAGGTCTGATAATTGTAGATTAAGGCAATATTTGGATGTTTGACCTTTCGAAATACACCATTTAACCCTTCTTTCCAATTAGTTTAGTTAACAAAATGTTCGAAATTGTATATAGGAACTGAAAGCAAGACAATGCGTCAAGGAATCTCAATCCGAATAACAGAATTTTGAACTCTTTTGTGAACTTAAATTATGTTGAAGTCAAGAGTATTGAGAACGCATATATATACGAGTATATACTTAACAAGCCACTCTTAGATTGTATATAGAATTACATATAATAATTAAAAAAACAAATAAGGAAGAGCTAAATTCAGATGTAACCGAACATATCATATATCTCGCAATTCATTTATTTAATCTTATTAATATTACACACAATTTGACCCAAATATTCGTCATATAAAGGGTGATTTTTTAAGAGCTTGATAACTTTTTAAAAAAAAAAAACGCATAAAATTTGCAAAATCTCATCGGTTCTTTATTTGAAACGTTAGATTGGTTCATGACATTTACTTTTTGAAGATAATTTCATTTAAATGTTGACCGCGGCTGCGTCTTAGGTGGTCCATTCGGAAAGTCCAATTTTGGGCAACTTTTTCGAGCATTTCGGCCGGAATAGCCCGAATTTCTTCGGAAATGTTGTCTTCCAAAGCTGGAATAGTTGCTGGCTTATTTCTGTAGACTTTAGACTTGACGTAGCCCCACAAAAAATAGTCTAAACGCGTTAAATCGCATGATCTTGGTGGCCAACTTACGGGTCCATTTCTTGAGATGAATTGTTCTCCGAAGTTTTCCCTCAAAATGGCCATAGAATCGCGAGCTGTGTGGCATGTAGCGCCATCTTGTTGAAACCACATGTCAACCAAGTTCAGTTCTTCCATTTTTGGCAACAAAAAGTTTGTTAGCATCGAACGATAGCGATCGCCATTCACCGTAACGTTGCGTCCAACAGCATCTTTGAAAAAATACGGTCCAATGATTCCACCAGCGTACAAACCACACCAAACAGTGCATTTTTCGGGATGCATGGGCAGTTCTTGAACGGCTTCTGGTTGCTCTTCACCCCAAATGCGGCAATTTTGCTTATTTACGTAGCCATTCAACCAGAAATGAGCCTCATCGCTGAACAAAATTTGTCGATAAAAAAATTTCGAACCGAACACTGATTTTGGTAATAAAATTCAATGATTTGCAAGCGTTGCTCGTTAGTAAGTCTATTCATGATGAAATGTCAAAGCATACTGAGCATCTTTCTCTTTGACACCATGTCTGAAATCCCACGTGATCTGTCAAATACTAATGCATGAAAATCCTAACCTCAAAAAAATCACCCGTTATATGGTATAAAGTCCATTGAAAGTTGGAAACCCTAATATTATGTATATGGGAGCTAGGAAAAGTTATTTTTGGCACGGAGACATATTATTGGAAAAAAAATATTCCCTTGAATTTCTCCAAAATATCTGAGGAACTTACTTGTATTTTCGGCAAAAAGTTTATTAGAAGCACTGAGGTCCTCATGTTCGATATATGGAGCCTCAAAAACTTATGGTCGGATTTCGGCGATTTTTAGAAGAGCTATGTCACACTATAAATGCAATATTTGTACAAAGTTATGTTCCGATATCCTCACTAGTGCTGACTTTATATATACATAGTAAAGTAAAGGATGGAGGTTGACTTCACAGTAGGAAGTAAGCGTGGTTGTGAACCGATTTTCATAACATAATGATATGGATACCAGGAAAATATTTTGAAAGGAATTTCATTATTGAAATTGATCGAATAGTTTCAGAGATATGATTTTTGACCCATAAGTGGGCGCAGCCACGCCCATTTAAAACTTTGTACACTAATTTGAGTGCAGCCCTTCCGTACATTCTTTATAATGAAATTTCATGTTTCTGGTGTTTTCCCTTACTGAATTAAAGCATTTTTAGTAATTTCCTACATAACCTTTGTATAGGAGGTAGGCGTGGTTATAATCCAATTAACTTAATTTCTTTTAGACTGTATAAGACAGTGCCTAAAAAAAACGACTGTGGAAAGTTTCCTTGAGTAGTAAGAAAGTAGTAAGTTTCCTTAGTAGTTAACGATATATGTACAAAAGACTTAGTAGGGGACGGGGCCACGCCCACATACACAAAAATGAGATCCAATTATGCCGCTTCATAGTGTGATTCTTTGTATCAAATTATACTTTCATTGCTTTATTTATGGCTTAATTGTGGCACTTTATGTGTTTTCGATTTTCGCCATTTTGTGGGCGTGACAGTGGTCCGATTTCGCCCATCTTCGAAAGGAACCTTCCTTTATTTTTACTCAAGTTACAGCATGCACAGTCGGACAGACGTACAGACAGACAGATAGATATCCGAATTTGAACTCCACTCGTCACCCTGATCACTTTGGTATATATAACTCTATATCTAACAGGTTTAGTTTAGGGTGATACATACAACGATTATGTGAACAAAACTATTATACTCTCTTAGCAACTTTCTTTCTTTCACTTTTCTTCAACATATGAGTTTTCTACAGAAGTGAATATAGTGATTTCGGAGCATTGACATTTCACCTCCATGGTCTGTGACAACCCATAAAACCATACATAAATGAATCAAACATTCACAGCCTGTTCGTTCCAATAAGTATATACACTTCTATCTATAGGTAGAAGTTATGAACGAGCGTGGTTTCAACAGCAATTTTAACCAACAGATACGATAATTATTGTAATTATAATTAATTAAATATTATAAGGTCTTTATATCATAATGTTGAGTAACTGTCCATAACTTTGTTAGCTACTAACATTTAGAAAACCTTTCTTAATATTGTATGATATATTTTCAACCAAAAGCCAAATAGTGCAACTTGTTGCGGGAGCATAAGAAACCGTCAACTTTCATGTCTACAAAAATCAATCAATAAAAGCATTTCAAGCCAAATCATATATATTTATAATTTGCATTTACGTATATTAACATTTTTTTTTTTTTTTTTTTTTAATATTTGTTTATTTATTGAATCTGCTCTTTGGAGCCTAACAATAAGTTATAAAATCTTAATTCTAATTAAAACTAGACAAGCTCAACCAAGTGATTGAGTTGTTTTGGTGAAACGTTGCTCATCAGTGTGCTGGCATATCTCTTCTTTTTAGACGTGATTGATTGCAAGAATGTACTAAAGCGTTAGCCAATGGGTTTGGATGATCTCGGAGTTTGGATAAATATTTGTGTCTGCTGTTCTCTACTTCTTTCTTTACCATGAGAATACCAAGATCTTTATGGATATTTTCATTACGCATGTACCATGGTGAGCACGTGATTGTTCTAAGCATTTTTGATTGAAATCTCTGAATTATATCGATATTGGTTGCACAGGTCGTACCCCACAGTTGAATGCCATACATCCAAATCGGCTTTATGACCGCATTGTATAAAAGCACTTTGTTGTCTAAGCTAAGTTTAGAGTTTTTATTTAAAAGCCAATTTAAATTTGCAGCTCTTATCTTCATGCACGTTATTTTACTAGATATATGTTTTCTCCACGTAAGCCTTCTATCTAGGTGAATACCAAGATAGGTAACTTCATTCGCTTGAGGCACTAGAATATTGTTCATTTTTACTGCCGGGCACGTTTTTGGTCTTAGGGAAAATGTAACATGCTTGCACTTTTGTTCATTTACTTTTATACGCCAGTTTGCTAGCCATTCTTCGACAAAAATCAAATGATCTTCTAATACTCTTGATGCTATAATTGGACATTTGTTTCGGCTCACTAAAGCTGTGTCATCCGCAAAAGTTGATGTCAAAACATTACTAGCTGTTGGAAGGTCTGCTGTATATATTATGTATAGAGTTGGCCCTAAGACACTGCCCTGCGGTACACCAGCTCTTATTGGTCGTTCTTCAGATATGAAGTCTCCTACTTTGACAGTAAATTTTCTATTTTTTAAATAAGACTCCAAGGTTTTATGCATTTCGAGTGGTAAGCTTTTTTAATCTTATATAAAAGCCCGTCATGCCACACTTTATCGAACGCCTGAGCCACATCTAGAAATATAGCAGAACAGTACTCTCTATACTCGAACGCCCTTCTGATTTCGTTAGTAATTCTATTTACTTGTTCTACAGTGCCATGTTTTGCACGAAAACCGAATTGGTGCGTTGGTATTACATTATTTTCATGGAGGAAAGGAGACATCTTTGATAGTAACACTTTTTCAAATATTTTAGAAAGACAGGGTAGAAGACTGATTGGTCTGTATGAAGACGGCTGTGTCAAGTCTTTACCTGGTTTCTCTATCATGATGATCTGCGACTTTTTCCATGAAATTGGGTAGTACCCGAAACTGAAAATAGCGTTAAAGAGCAAGGAGAGCACTGTTAAAGCAATATTTGGTAACTCAATTAGCATTTTTGGAGTAATTTTATCGTGTCCTGCCGACTTTTTTGGATTCAGCTCTTTTATGATTTTAATAATTTCAGAAGATGACGTTTGAATAGACCCAAGCGACTCGTTAGCGCTATTGGAGATGATTGGCAGCTTAAAGCTGTTCTTTGGGCAATTAGGTTGAAATACCTTTTCTAGGTGATTTGCAAAACAATTTGCCTTATCCTCGTCACTTCGGGCCCAGTTTCCACCCAAGCCTCTTATAGGCAAGTTGGAGTCGACTGGAGGCTTCATTGACTTTTGGGCTTTCCAAAGAGAATTTCCTTTGCTTGAATTTGGACACAGTTTCTTTATATAATTGTGAGTGTGGTATTCTTCCTCACGTTTAAGCGCTGTTTTTAGTTTTCGTACAGCATATTTTAGTTGCAGCTGAGTAGAAGGGGAGCGATTTAACTGCCATTCGCGTCTAGCTCGCCTTTTTTCATTTACAAGCTTTTCTATTTCATTATTAGTGATTTTTCTGCGGATAATCGGTTTATTGTTTATGTTTGGTGTTGCTATGACAGCTGCATTTGATATTACATCATTAAATTCTCTTATACCTTCATCAATATCTCTTTCTGTATCTATTTTTACATCAATATTAATGTGGCTACTCACATATTTTTTATATTTTAACCAGTTCGTTTTGTGACATGTTAGACCCACTTTTGGCTCAACGAATATGGGTTGTTCACACAACTTTATTAGTACAGGTGAATGATCAGAAGATAAGTCTGTACATGTATCAGCTGTCACAAGCGATCTATCTATATTTTTGGTTACAGCGAAATCAATTAAATCTGGTAGTTTGTTGCGATCGCTGGGCCAGTATGTGGGCTTACCAGGAGATATTATATCAAGGTTATTGTGGTTCATAATGGTTTGGTACAACTGGCGTCCTTTCGGATTATTAAGACGTGACCCCCAGTACATGTGTTTTGCATTATAATCTCCACCCGCTAGAAATCTATGACCTAGCGTTCCAAAAAAGTCTTTAAATTCGCTATCTGTAATTTTAAAACGAGGTGGGCAGTATATAGCCGTTAGATTTAAATCACAATTCCGATTTTTTAAGGATATTGTTGTAGCTTGTAACTGGGTTGTAGCATGAGATTCCCGAGCATAGTGGTTTAACCGATTTCTAACCAAAACTGCCGTTCCACCGTGTGCTTTTCCATCCGGGTGATTTGTAACATACAGTCTAAATCCCGGTATTTTAAAATTGTTTTTGTTTGTCAGGTGTGTCTCTGATATTAGCATTACATCTATATTTTTTTCAGACAGAAATTTAATAATCTCTAATTTATATATTAACATGAAAGTGCATAAAAATAAAACAATTAATTGCATTTGACACGATTTTCACACGAGTAACCAACACATGCCGATTTCGAAGCAAATTTGTTGTCTGCTTCCGACCATTTTGAATAAACATAAAGCATATGCGTGCCTTTGAACAGTTATGAAATCACAGTGTATTTGTATTGCTCAACACACTCATATACATATATACATACCGGAAAGGAAAGACGAATGGCTAATGACCATTAGCACAGGACATGTCACAGTCACGTCATTGTCTGTCGCATAATATAGTGCCCAACCAAATGCACAGCTATTTGCGGTGGAGCGGACATTGCCACCAAAGTGAGTAGGAAGTGTATAGGACCGTTAAATGATTGTTCACATCTTGATAAAATCGAAGCACAACATTTGCTGTCATTAAATAGTTGTGCTATTTACATGATTCGCTCGATTGCTACTGTGTCAACGCCTGCTGCCATGCTCCTCTGTGTACATATGGGTACACATGCAAACATACAATGTACAATTCATCGTATTGATCGTAGTTCGTTCCTCCATGGTTCATTTGTATGCGTGGACATTTGCGTTTAGAGCTTTAGCGCACAGTCAACGGCCGTGCGCATTAGAGGCTTTTACGGCATAATCCTGTGACTATTAATATGACAGGACATTATGTGTACATACATACACACTCATATAATAAGTGTTTTTGTAAAAAGTACAATGTCCTGTCGTTTGACAATTTACAGTGGCAAACATTAAAATTCATGCACTGGACACTTTGAATAACTTTGAATTTAGAAAATGGAATGGAAATCCATATATGATTTTTATACGAAAAGCGATTTAGCAATTCTTTGAATATGTATTATTCCTAATATTTAGAAATCTATTAGAATTAGATCATATGTTATCTCTAAGATATTTTCAGTGGCCAAAATCTTTGCTTTTGAAGGATCTACTGTTTGGAATACATATGCATATTTTCGATGGATTAAGTTTTTTGAAGAAACAACTTTTTCTTTATTGCACGCTACTGTATGCGCATTTTATGATATATATTTTTAAGTTCAATGCTCCGTGCTAAAACTTAGCGTGCCTAATATTCGTAATTGATTGTGTTTTTTGTTTCATAAATATGAGTTTATTCTCACACTCGGTACTTAATTTAACTTCTGTGCCTTTGAAATTACGTATATATCGTATGTGCAACTGTTGATAATTTTAAAATTTAAATTTAATTAAGACAATGTTCCAAATTAATAGTACACGTGTCCTTTTCCTCATTCTATATTACTCCGCCGTAACAGATGAAACTAGGAAAACTATTTTTGAATACTTTCGCTTTAGTTTATTTGCATAAGAGATGTATTTTGGAACTAGCTACAATTACTACGGCATGAAAGTATTACATATACATTGTTATAGGCATATACCGAATGAATTGATGATGAAATAATTTTTACAACTGTTCTTTGTTTTTGCAGCAAAGAGGAACACCACATTGGAGCCATTTAGTTAATGGAGACCCTGTTTAGTATAGTCACACATAAAAATTAAATTGTGATTGATTTCACACATTTTTCAATTCAGAAGGAACCCTTCGCTTTTCAAACCTATTTCATGACACAAATCAATCAGTATGATTGAGGTTTGCGGAAACAACCCATTTTAATAGGGACAATTTTATGTCACCGGGATAAAACAGAAATCTAATATAGCGTGTTTTTAAAATTTTTGAATATTCACCTGTAACATGGAATCCTGTTTCCAAGAACTGTCTGTAATTTCAAATGCCTTTGATTATCATTATCTTAGAGAATTAAGATACATTTTTTAATGCTATTGTGTTATTTTTATACTCTCGCAACAAATGTTGCTAAAGAGAGTATTATAGTTTTGTTCACATAACGGCTGTTTGTAACACCCAAAACTAAACGAGTTAGATATAGGGTTATATATACCAAAGTGATCAGGGTGAAGAGTGGAGTTCAAATCCGAATGTCTGTCTGTCGGTCCGTCCGTCTGTGCAAGCTGTAACTTGAGTAAAAATTAAGATATCTTGATGAAACTTGGCACACTTATTTCTTGGCACCATAGGAAGGTTGTGAAATCGGACCACTGCCACGCCACAAAATGGCGAAAACCGAAAACACATAAAGTGCCATAACTAAGCTATAAATAAAGCCATGGAAATAAAATTTGATATGAAGGATCGCACTATGAAGGGGCATATTTGGATGTAATTTTTTTGGGGAAGTGGGCGTGGACCCGCCCCCTACTAAGTTTTTTGTACATATCTCGCAAACCAATAGAGCTATATAAGCTAAATTTTCTGAAGTCGTGTTTTTTAGCCACTTCCTAATACAGTCCAAAAATGAAAGAAATCGGATCATAACCACACCCACCTCCCATACAAAAGTTTGGTTGAAAATTACTAAAAGTGGGTTAACTCACTAACGAAAAACGTCTGAAACACTAAATTTCACATAAGAAATGGCAGATGAAAGCTGCACTTAGATTTTTTTACAAAATGGAAAATGGGCGTGGCGTCGCCCACTTATGGGTCAAAAACCATATCTCAGGAACTACTCGACCAATTTCAATGAAACTTGGTTTGTAATAGTTTCCTTACATCCCAATGATATGTTGTGAAAATAGGCCAAATCGCTTCATAACCACGCCTACTTCCCATATACCAGAAGTTTGAAGTCGATCTGAATCATTTACATTAGAATATATAAAGTGAGCACTAGTGAAGATGTCGATGCAGAACTTTGCACAAATACTATGTTTATAGTGTGGCAGCCCCATTCTAAAAATCGCCGAAATCGGACCATCGGTTTTTAAGGCCCCATATATCTAACACGAGGACCTCGGTGCTTCTAACCTAATATTATGGTTTCCAACTTTCAATGGACTTTATACAATATATATGACGAATATGTGGGTCAAATTGTGTATTATATAATATAAATAAAGTTAAATAAATAAATTGCGAGAGTATAAAATGTTCGGTTACACCCGAACTTAACCCTTCCTTACTTGTTGTTTTTTCATTGTGTGACGAATCATTACACAAATCATATTCACAAATTACTTCCAAAAGTCCTATTTCAATGCTCTTTGCGATTTCAACAATGTGGCTAACATCACTGAAACATCTCCACTGTTTTGAACGCATAACTGAAAACAGAAATTTTTATTACTACTATGGCCCAACGTTGCCTACATGCAACTTGTGAGATTCAAAAAATCTTCACTTAATACACAAACGACTTACAAACAAACTCGTTTTCCAACAAATATTACTCAATAAATTTCGAACAAAAATGCATACCCAATTTTCTATTGAATTACATTTTTATAATAATTGGATCAATTATAACAAACGTTTGCAAATTTCCGTTCACAAATTATCAACGACGTTAATGCAGTATGTTAAAAAAAACTATAAGAATAACGGTAAATAATGTTGTTAACTGTATCTGGATATGGATTTTCATTTTTAATATATTAACCTATAAGTAGGCACTTAAATTAACCTTGGCTTCATATCATCAAACTGGTGAAATTGCTCACAGGTAACGTCGGGGTCGAACGGGTTAAGTAGTCCAAGGATATCTCATTCCTTGCTGTTTTTATCGCCGCTATAAGGGACTCCCGATCATCGAATTGACTGCCTGACTCATAAACCTTGCAGGACATTCACCCCCCAAAGGTTTTCCATTATATTATGGTCAGGAGAATAGGGTGGACCACTTTAACAAACTCATATTTAATCACAGATTTTACTACCTTTGTGGTGTGGATCAGAACATTATCCTGTTGATATGTCCAGGGAAATGGTTCAAAAATATTACAAAATGGCGGAAATGCAGAATCAAGTATTTGTTTGTAACAAAATGCAATAATTTTTGATGTTTGAAACAGTAGCTTAATTGATCCATAATGAGATACCAAACAACCGCAGCCCATACCATCACACCCCCTTCGCGATTATGGTGACGGGCTAGAAAACGTTCCTCTTACCTAAGATCATGGAATTAATAATTATTGTCGTCGGGACGGTCGAAATTTTCACGTCCTTCCGTTCTGAATTTAAAGGTTGTACCCACTTCTTTACTTTATTTTTGCTGCAGATCAATCGATTTGGAACTTTTTTTAAATATGCCACATCTCCGCTTACGTGGCCACCTTTTTTTGAAGTCGACATTTGCACAAATTTGGTCTTTTCGACTTCAAAATCTCGTCTCATATTCACTTAAAATACCTGATATCGTTCCAAGATGTTCTTAAGAACCACAAATAATAATTTTATTAATTTCGCAATACAATATGTACCTATTCAAGTGACGCAAATTTTAAAGCACATTTGTTGACTTGTTCATTAAAACACCCCATATAAACTAAATTATGAAAGGTATATTTTTATACTCTCGCAACAAAAGTTGCTAAAGAGAGTATTATAGTTTTGTTCACATAACGGTTGTTTGTAACACCTAAAACTAAAAGAGTTAGATATAGAGTCATATATACCAAAGTGATCAGGGTGACGAGTAGATTTGAAATCCGGTTGTCTGTCCGTCCATCCATCCGTCTGTCCATCTGTCCGTCTGTCCGTCTGTGCAAGCTGTAACTTGAGTAAAAATTAAGATATCTTGACGAAACTTGGCACAAATATTCCTTGGCACCATAAGAAGGCTAAGTTCGAAAATGGGCGCCTCGCCCACCTCCCATACAAAGGTTAGGTTGAAAATTACTAAAAGTGGGTTAACTAACTAACGAATAACGTCGTAAACACTAAATTTTGCAGAAGAAAAAGCAGAAGGGAGCTGTACTCAGATTTTTTTACAAAATGGAAAATGGGCGTGGCATCGCCCACTTATAGGTCAAAAACCATATCTCAGGAACTACTCTACCGATTCGAATGAAATTCGGTATATAATGTTTTCTTGACACCCTGATAACATGGACACGCGAAATCGGTTCACAACCACGACTACATTCCTTATAACTCAATTTTGAATTCCATCTTATTCCCTCACTTTATAATGTAAACATAAGGAACCAATGAAGATAGCGAAATAAAACTTTACACAAATAGTGCATATCATCTCTGGCTTCACTTGTGAAAAAATTGTCGAAAACGGACCATAACTTTTCAAGGCCCCAGATATCGAACATGTTGAACTCAGCGCCTAAGGATAAATTTTAACCGAAAATATGGGTAAATCTCTCAGATGTGTGTATGTATGTTATTGGCGTTAGCCGAATCGATGAGAGCGCGCCACTCTTCTCTTTCCTTCGCAGTTCGGCGCCAGTTGGAGATTCCAAGTGTAACCATGTCGCTCTCCACCTGGTCCCTCCAACGGAGTGGAGGCCTTCCCCTTCCTCGGCTTCCTCCAGCGGGTACTGCATCGAACACTTTCAGGGCTGGAGTGTTTTCGTCCATTCGGACAACATGACCTAGCCAGCGTAGCCGCTGTCTTTTTATTCGCTGAACTATGTCAATGTCGTCGTATAACTCGTACAGCTCATCGTTCCATCGTTTTCCTCTCGAAAACTCCTAGTGTCGTCTCATCTGATGTTGACATCGTCCAAGCTTCTGCACCATAATGCAGGACGGCAATGATAAGCGACTTGTAGAGTTTGATTTTGGTTCGTCGAGAGAGGACTTTACTGTTCAATTGCCTACTCAGTCCAAAGTAGCACCTGTTGGCAAGAGTTATTCTGCGCTGGATTTCAAGGCTGACATTGTTGGTGTTTTTGATACTGTTTCCCAGGTATACGAAATTATCTACGACTTCGGAGTTATGACTGTCAACAGGGACGTGGGAGCCAAGACGCGTGTGCGCTGACTGTTTGCTTGATGACAGGAGATATTTCGTCTTGTTCTCTCAGATAATTTAATGTAATTCAGAGGAAATTGTTTTCTTCTAATTGTTCCAAAAATTATTAAAATCGGGCCATAACATCTCCATATACCTAATTATAGGTTTTTCAAAAATACGGTGAACTTTATTCCGCATCTTAGATAAATTAAGTGAGCGTATAGTCTTGGATATAGTGTACCTTGCTGATGAAAATGAATGAAATCGGTTCAGGAATTACCTCAGCTCTCATATACTATATATGACGATTTTCGTTATTTTATTAAACTTTATGCCGAATTTATGGGTTAATTTGTGTGTTAACTTAATAAAGTTTCGAGAGTATAAAATGTTCGGTTGCACCCGAACTTAGCCTTTCCTTACTTGTTCATTTTCACAACATTTGTTCAAAATATACCAATCTTTAAAAATAGCTGAAATGAAGCTTCTGCCAGATCTAAATGCAGAGATATGGGCTCGTATCTTAAAAATGAAATATGTACTTATTCAAGTGAATCAAGGTGTAATTATAAATATTATATATTGCTTTTGAAAACTGAAAGTTGTAAGTTACTAGATTTCTTAGATTGTTTTTGTTTTCCTGTTTTTCTTTTGTTAGTAAGTTTTTATTTTAAGAAGAATTCCATGGAAAACAATTTACAGGTGAAGATATAATAATAGCCTTCTGAACAGAATTTTTCCAATAAGCCAATGATGGAGGCAGTACTAATTTAAATACATTCATGTATTGAGACTACCGTACCTATGCAAGATACGCAAATTTAATAGTTCATCTTTCACTTTTTCATTAAAATAGCCCACATAAACAAAAATATGAAATTAAATAATTTTCACAACATTTGTTCAATATATACCTATCTTTAAAATCAACTGAAATGAAGCTTCTGCGATACCTAAATGCAGAGATATGGGCTCGTATCTTAAAAATGAAATATGTATTATATTATGTATTAGGACTTTCACACTTTGTGGGCTTTATACCGTATATATCTATTATATTGTGAGATATCTCTGTAAAATTAAGTGAAAGTATAATTTAGGATTAATGTAGCTTGGTGGCGATAATGAGTGAAATCTGTCCAAAATTTTCCGAAACACACACATATTCTATATATAAGTAAATTCCTGATTCTAGTGGACTTTATCGGAATATGAGAAAAATTGTTTGCTATCTTAGATAAATTAAATTACCTGAACTTAGTCGTTTCTTACTGGTTAGATGTGAGAAAACTTGTATGTGTAACTTAAAAAGTAATTATTTTGTAATCATCTCAAAATATCTGATTATTTATTCATTTAAAATATGTTACTCTCTACTAACGTCTTATGTGAATGTAGCTGTTATAACACTCTATTCCTTAGAGTGAAAATCAACACTGACGAAGGCAGTGGCGTCTTTGCGATAATTCGATTAGCTTACCTGTTGCTGGTCGTGCATTATTTCGCACGAATCCGTTGTTTGTTGTCCAAATGCGGTGATTCTCATAGGTCGTGTCCATATCTTAGCCGCAAAGTGCATATCCGAGTCAAGGTCTCACAAGTGCAAGAATGTAACAATAACACAATTACTATTCTGGCATTTAACACAATCCGCCTGTTGGCCAGTATAAATACCGAAAGTAAGACGACTTCAACACGCTTTACAAATCTGGCGCTAAATTCGGTTATACGCCATTGACACGCAGCTCAGCACGAAAGTGAAAACACATTTGTTTTTAGTCGGACAAATGAGAGCAATGCGAACTACCAAAAAGTCTACAAGGCCGTGAAGCCTAAACACGTAATAGACGCATTCAGTTCATTGTTGATTTGCTGCAGACGACGCGTGCTAGCGGAATTACTAAAAGTCATAAAAGCCGACATTTTTTATATTTTTATACTTTAATTATCGCCACTTCTATAAAAGTCCTTAACGGCTTTTAATCGTTGTCTCCGTATAATATAGGTTAAAAATCACATTAAATTATATTTATTGATTTTGCCATTTATATAGGCCACAAAGTCATTTGTTTACTTCAGCTTTTGGCCTGTGCCGTTAGTGAGCGAAAGCGCTAGACGGTAGACACTAGAACAAGTAGACAACCTTGCTGACAATCAGCAACGTACTGAAACACCTAAACACGTTTGGCTAGACAGTCTGCAATTGAACAGATTCACCGAGGGTCCTGGCAACGCGCCGAGCTCGACGAGTGCCGGCGCGAATTTAAGCGAAGCACCAGTCGGTCGGGCGTATTTATGAACAACAACTGTCACTACGGCTAGCGTGGTGGCGCTAATGATGATGTGTTGGGTGCGGTGGTTGCGGCACGCGTTCGACACCTGTTTCTAACTCTGAGAAGGAGGCGATTTGATTGGAACGTACATACGAATATATGTGTAGTTTCACCCACCTCAGTAGTTACCATTTGCATTGTGGGGGGTGTGAAAAAGCAAGCAAATCAGTTCATTCATTATTCCATATCTATCTGCTCGCTGGCATGCAAATGTGACCGGCAATCATGATAATTACAAGAAAATATAAACAAACACTTGCGCACATATCAAAAGCAAATACACATTTCATACGTGCTCGTATAGCAATAAGCGTGGATCTATTGACGAGGGCTGTTTGATATGTGACTGGTAAAATTTTTCTCGACAAAATATGGAAAATATTTCTTAGTTTTATTTGAAAATTTTGCTTTTTATGTTTCGTAAAATAGCTGCTGAGCTCTTCGACTAAGAAATAAAAAAAATGAAAGTATCGTTTCTCTCTCGACAAAGTAGCCTTCGGACTTCTGAACATCTCTTTTATGAATCAACATTCCTCAAATTGGAAGATACGCTGAAACAAAAAGATCCAGCAGATGTAATATTAGCTGTCATCGATTGGCTAAGCGTTACTCATTCAGGCAGACAGAACTCATTACTTGAATCTACGCAAAAAATATGTTGTTTATCTCTTTGTTTCTAGCTGAGTCTATGCCTTATGTTTTATTTAATCAATTAAAATGTATTTCAAAGTAAAAACAACAAAAATCTATATTTGTATTGTCATTTCTGCCAAAAATGTGTCCTTCGAGTCGTTTTTACTATTGTGAATAGTCTACATATGTAAAACAAAATTTGACAGCACTCAGCAAGCGGTTATAGAATTTTTAATAAGGTATCCACATACTATCCTGCACGAATTCAACTAGATAACATTGTTGCTTTCATATGAAAAATTTTTTACAGGCGAGCAGCGCCCAAAGATATCGAGCAGAGAAGTGATCAATCGATTATATCTATTATCATATACAACAAATACAAGGAAAGGCAAGAAAGTAAACAGCCTCGGTCTTACCTATTTGTTCTAATTCTCAGTGCGAAATGTTAGAATAGGTTTTGTTGAAAAATTAATTTATTTTATTTTAGCTCACCCTAGTTCACATTTACCTTCAACAAATATTTTTCCCCTCAATATTGATGATTCGGTATATTTTATGGCATGGATAACAATCTGTCCTTCGTCGGTCTTGTAAGAATTTTCTGTTACGCTATATATTGAAGAGCTTCTATGTAAACGAATATTATTCAAAGGATAACGAACTTAATGTTTATCCACCACATAAAAGGAAAGTGACTCCGTTCAAAGAATTTGGCGTAATATTTATTTAACTCGAAATTTAGTTTAAAATAATTGTAAAAGTAGGGATCTAAACTATATTGATAAAAGTGATGGATTGTTATGATTTACCTCAGCCATAAAAACTTGTCTTCAAATTGATCCATATGAAAGTTCCATTCAGGACACTTTGTCAAGAATTTCGTTACGAAATGGAAATTTATTTTATGCTACTAGCATACGGAATAGATTTAACCTAAATTTTCATCAAAAATACCTTGAGCCCAAAAGTAAACATAATCTGTCAGACATATCGGGTTCCATATCACAGAACAGTTACCCAATATAGAAAACTTGAGATGTTAAACAAATACGATTTTTATGAGTTTTGTTGGAAGGTTTTAAATTTTAATTACATGCGACTGCTATAAGACAATTAAATTATGACTCAGCTGGAAATAGAACCCACGATCCAGTGGAAAGTAGTCCCGTAACGGCTATGAGGCTTAGATTACTATGAGAAAATAAAATATAAAAGTTCGTTAAAATATCTAAAAAAATAAGCGGCTGTTGTGAATTTAATCAAAGAATAACTTTTATGAAATTAATTTAAAATTATGTGTTCACTTGGCAATTAAAGTCCAGCATTATTAATAATTACTTTACTGTTCGTATTATAATATTAATGAAAAATTAATTTCGTTTAAAATCGTTTTTATAATTGTAATAATTTTTAGCAATTAATATATTTATTAACTTTAATTATTACTTCAAATTAACACGACTCCTTAGGTTCCTTTTCAATTCCAAGTCTTTACTTTAGAATGTTTTATTTGACATATAGCTGTACAGGAGACAATAATCTCCGTTCAATTTCTAGCATTTACATACAATTATGAAATATAATTCAATCCTTCTACCCAAAATCATATTTATACGATTACTTTCTCCTCCTTATATGTAAATATGGTAAGGAAGAGCTAAATTCGGATGCAGCCGAAAAACATATACTCGCAAATTGTCTGCAAAACGTATAGTGAAATACTTGGATCTACTTCATCCATTTACATTACATCTAAGTTGGTATGTTCACACAATTAGAGACACCGAATATGTTGGCCTATAAACATATATTGTATAAAGTCTATAATCGGTAAAAGATTTGGTTAGGGGTTAACCCATTATATCATTGGAGGGAACGAATCTGATAGAATTTAGTACTGTTTTAAATGGGAAGGAGGCCCTATTTAGTCCATCCTCAATAGCGATTCCTTGTTTTTACCATTATAGTATATTTTATGATATCGAAAATGTTTATTTGGGAGAAGATATGCATATTGTTTCGTCCAAGATGATAGGTTAGGTTGGGTTAGGTTGTAAAGTAATAACAAAAAATCCAACGAGGTTTATACTTAAAATTTCAAAATAATATTAACTTACCTTCTATATTTTTATAATGCGCATGTTTCAGACATTTTGCCATTTCGATTATACCATATCGCATCAATTCAGCAAATTTGTAACATATATGTGATATACAGTTATTATAACACTTAATTAGCTTGAGTTCATTAAAAGATTCTATAACTATGATTTCATAAATACATATAGAGCACTATACCTAATTGAACTAGTTTTGCGTTGGTTTAAAACACAAAAAATTGATAGGTAAGGATATGCATATGAATTTGTATTTGTATTTACTTGCTTATGTAAATATGTGGGTAAAACAAATATATCTTGATTTTTATCTATTTCCTTTATTGATTTCCTTGCCACCCTTAAAAATCCCTTGAACTTAAAAACGTGCACAAATCGATTGATAACGTGGGAAGTAGAAAAATAAAAGACACCCACCTACAAACTCTAATAGAGAATTAACTATAACTTTCGGAAAACTGAAGTAGGGTTCGTATTCCTTATGTGGTTTGCAACCCACATGTGTCGTTATTTTGAGCATTACCTCAACATAAGAAGTTATTACTTATTAATAAATTGTTAATTAATGAGTGGCAATGAACTTCAAAATCCACATTTCTTAAAGGACAACGAATACGAGTGACAAAGTATTCAACTATTGACCATATAGGAAATATTGGTATAGATCTAAAAATATCTGCAAGTATTCACATGGACAGACAAGTGGAAAATTAGTAAAATAAATAAGTTAACTCTTGAGGATATCTTCAGACAACTGAATATTCCTCTAGCATCTTACACGAAACCCTCCTTGACTTTATAATCGTTATATGGTAATCGTTTATGATTTTGTTTTTTACCGAGAGGTATCAACTCTTCTTCATTATAACTAAATTTGTATATTTCATTTGTTATCCATATTGCATTCATTCCATCCATGGTTCAAATATAGTTTTATACCTTGGAAATCAGTTGAGACCATTAAGAAAAATGTATATCAGTTCTTGGACAATTTTCGAAAGAAATGTTGTTCTAAGTTTTAGCAGTTTGGTATCATTCGAACTCAAGCCTTCCTTATTTATTTATATTAAATTAGACTTGACCTTGCCGTATGTATTTGCGTATACAAGGACATTCTCATAGGTAAACGCTTTGCAGAGGTGAATAATAAAGCAGTTTGTTGAACTTTTTCAATCTTTTGGTTGTTGTATTAAACATATTCGACGGTTTTCGTGTTGTGTTGAATCAAAACGGAAGATTTTCAGAAGTTTTGGTTGATTTGCCAAACTTACATTTGAACACACCCAGCTATGGACTGAATTTCGTTGAAATCATCCCAAGATTATTAAATTTAAAGTTTTGTTTTTAACTAAGCACTTGGATTCCAACCTAGTTAGACCGATAGAATGAGATATAGTCGCGATAACTCGCTGATGAGCCTGATTTTCGAAATAAACCTTCTACACCAAATTCTATCTTATAAACATTTAGGAACCATTGGTTATAAAAATCCTGAAAAATATCATTGATTAAATAAATTTTATATTTTATTTGCTTTTATTAAAACCAGAAAACTAAAACTACCCCACAAGTAAATGTATATATAATAATATATGTATATATAATATGAGTATATGCTTTTTCTTAAATAAATTGTTTTTATCGAGTATATATGTATATATAGTAGTAATTCGCATCATAATCCGTTGTCTACAGCCCAAAGAAAAGTTGTTCACTTTCTTAATATTTTTCATTATATTTTGTGTCGCGGTTTTAATACGCATTTGCAATGAGATGGCAATCTTACTAATTCCTCCTTCACTTCGCCATTAACGACTACAAGCATCGGTCGATAGTTGTAGCGCTGGACGCAACTTGAGGTAAAGCCCAGAGGGAAAGCATCATCAAACTTGCATTTCTGGTCGACTCTCCTGCAAAGTTGATTTGTATTAAAAATTATTTCTAAATAAATATATGTTAACTTCGGGTAAATATCTATTTCAAATTGCAAATTTACACTTACAAACACAGCTCCACCAGGAAACTTTGCTTATGGTCGGCAGACGTAAACCATTCGGAATTCTTGGACATTACAGATTTCGGATATATTAACGTCGTTTCAGACTCGCAGAGTTCTATCTCCTCCGAATCAACGATATGTGCTCTAGTTGGCTCCGTGACTGCATCATTTTTGATTTTTTCCGAGCTAATATTATCCAATTGTGAGCGCTCTAAGTATAAAGTAAAAGTTTAAGTTTTGTAGACAATATAATAAAATAAATTAAGAAAATTGCATATTTTTATAATTTACTACCTGTAATGTTGGCCACAACCACTTCACTATTATTGCTCGATTCATTGCTGCTGTTGTTTGTTGGAATTGCAATTGTCCATGAAAAATTGGCCTGCAAGAAAGCGGTTAACGATTTAATTATATTTACTTTAATAAGCTAGCATATGACTTAAATTTAATTTTTTTTGTGATTTATAAGTTTTTATAATTTTTAATAGTAGTTAAAGAGATTACCGGAATGTATGGTAGTTTATACGTTTCTTATTGTATATACTAATTATTAGTATAGATATAAAATATGTGTGTGATAAAGTTATACATTCATTTGATTAAATCAATTTCATGGATATATGAACATTTTCAAAAGGGTTTAGAACTGAAAAATGGTCAGATACGGAAAGTATACATGGTACAAAATGACCTGTTGAGCAAAGAACTTGCGAAAGGTGAGTACGACAGGCACACACCCCGAAACAAAACTCGGTTTGGAAATTATGTTGCTATTCAAAGTGCTTGTACTTTCTCCTTACTTATAAATCCGCTAATTTACGAGAAAGTGAGATCGAAGGAATTTTAGTCACGATCTCGCATAAATGTGAAGTGATGAGACGATTCCACCTCCTCTCCTTCTAGAAAACTTCTGCAGCTAGTACCTGTTAAAAATTTTAATGGGGCAATGACATCTATAAATAAGAACATATTACTGAGAGAGAATACCTTCCTAAACATCGTACGATTTAGTTTTCTTTGGTCAGAAGGATCTTGCGACTAGTTAAGACAAACATACCTATCCTTGAAAGCTCATCAGTCTTACGTTACAGCAGCCACTTGTCTTTGGTTTCATATAGCCAAAGAACTATTTATAAAACCTTTTTCCTTTGTTCATTTTAAAAAAGTTGTTAAAATTATTATACTCTCGCAACAAAAGTTGCTAAGAGTTTTGTTCACATAACGGTTGTTTGTAAATCAGATGAGTCAAAATCCGAATATCTGTCTGTCCGTCCATCCGTGCAACGGATAACTTGTGTAAAAATTGAGATATCGTAACGAAACTTGGAACACATGTTCCGTGAGAGGGTTGCTTTCGAAAATGGGCAAAATCGGACCACTGCCAAGCCTACAAAATGGCGAAATCCGAAAACAAAGTTATAAAAGTAAAATTTGGTACAAAGGATCGTCCTAGTAAGGGCCATATTTGGATAAATTTAAAATGGGCGTGACATCGCCCACTTATGGGTCAAAAGCCATATCTCAGGATATCGATTATGAAGAACTCAGTTCCCCATGGTAATTTTTCACCGAAAATTTCGGTAAATCTCTCAGGTATCGTAATTTAATTCAGAGGAAATATTTTTCTTCTAATAGTGTGTCTCTGTATCAGAAATGGTTAAAATCGGGTCATAAGTTCCCCTAGCTTTCATATACCTAATTATAGGATTTTCAAAAATTCGATGGGCTTAATAGCTACAGTAGAATCCCGATTATCCGAACATCGATTATCCGAATATCCTATTATCCGGACTCATTCGTCTCGGCTCTAATTGTCAATTTAAAAATGTTTTGACGGAAATGTGTTACGTGTACTGCCGCTCTCATTTGTTTGCGGGATAGTGTTTGTTATGGTTTCTTTTTCTTAGATAGCGTTCAACTGAAAGGTTGTCTCTTATTTTTGTTTGGCTTTTTGTGTTGGAAATTTACAATGTCCAAGCGAAAAAGAGTAGTGTTGTCTTTTAATGACAAAGTGAAGATAATTGAGAGTATAAAAAATGGTGAATCTGGCAGTAAGTTGGCACAAATATATGGTGTAGGAACGTCTACGATATCAGACATTAAAAAGAATTCCATAATGAAATTCACCTGGCGCTTGAGAAAGAAGATGGAAGTTCGCAACGTAAAGTTATGAAAAAATGAAATTCTGGAGAATGCAGTTTTTACTTGGTTTTTACAAAAGAGAGCATGCGGCCAGCCCATATCAGGACCTCTGTTATGTGAAAAAGCATTGGATTTTAATCAAAAACTTGGTGGTGATAATTCTTTCAAAGCGACCTGTGGATGGTTAGCAAGATTCAAATCTAGACATGGCATTCGAGAACTGGAGATTCAAGGAGAGAAACTTTCTGCTAACGTTGCATCAGCCGACTTTTTTGTAGACGAGTTAAAAGAATTTCTAGATGAAAAAGAATACGATTTAGATTTTGTATACAATACAGATGAAACAGATCTTAATTGGAAAGCTCTACCAAGCAGATCGTTAGCATCGCGTCGTGAAAATGCAGCACCTGGGCACTAAGTGAGTAAGGATAGAGTTACAGTTATGGTTTGCGCAAATGCTAATGGAACACATCGATTGCCACTGCTACTTATTGGTAAATAAAAAAATCCGCGATCTTAAAATCCCCTTAACTTACGTTAACCAAAAAAAAGCATGGATGAACACAGATATTTTTCTTACTTGGTATGAAAATACGTTTATTCCTGAAGTGAAGAAATTTCAAAATGACGTGGGGAAAGAGGGCGACGTATTGGTGTTGTTAGACTACTAAATCGAGAAAATGGGAAGTTCAGAGTTAAGTTTTTACCCCCTAACGTAACATCGATATTACAACCAATGGACCAAAGTATCATTGAAACTTTAAAACGTTTATACAGAAAGCAACTATTGCGTCGTCTTTTGACAACAGAGGACAGTGAAATAGAAACGACGTTAAAGTTTTTTAAGGAAACAAATATAAAAGATTGTTGTTATATGCTGGTAGAAGCGTGGAACTCTGTGGAATTGCAAACATTAAAAAGGGATTGGAATAAATTATTAAAATTAACTCTATCTAATCCCGCGATTAAACCGCATGACGATTTTAAAGAAATAACAGAAGCAATGAAAATTCTTAGCATTGGTGAAGGGTGCGATGAAGAAAATATTAAGGAATGGCTGAACTGCGATAATGAAGACCCTGGATTCCAAATATTAACTGATGAAGAAATCATTGAGGAGTTGAACAATAACGAGAGATAAGATGAAGAAGAGACTGAAACTGGGGATGTATATCAAGTACCATCTCACGCAGAAGCTTTTGAAACTCTTGATATTGCTTTTAAGTGGTTTGAAAGACAGGATGTATCGGATCCCATACAGTTGTTACAACTGAAATGCATCAGGGACTTGGCCGGAATGAAACGATGTGAATCTTTACTTCAAAGGCCAATAACAAGTTATTTCCAACCAAAATTTTAAATTACATAGGCATTATATAATACATTATTTATCGTTATAGCTCGGTTTTTATATATCGTACATACTATCTAAACTACACTTGTAAAATTTATTACATAATAATTTAAATATTGTTTGATTTGCTTTGAAATCGATTATCCGGATTTTCGATTATACGGAATACCCCTGGTTTTATTTACTCCGGATAATCGGGATCCTACTGTATATATAAATCGGTTAAGGGGTTATATACAGTTAGACGGCCGAAAAAAAGTGAATTTTTCAGAATTTTTTCTGAGAAAACTTTTTAATTTATTGATCCAAAAATTTATACACATATTATGGTATCTTTTAACTGTATTTTAAAACTTAGTACTAGTAAAAATATTTATTTGAAAAAGAGCTACAGCTGATCTCCAGGAGCTCCTCTCAAAAAAGACGTTTTGCGGTGACCACTATATCTCGGAACTGGATCATCCGATATTAAAAAACCAAACAGATTTCGTTAAAATAATGTTAAATCTAGTAATTAATCGAAGGAATAAGCAAAATAAAATTTTTTGACAAAATGGCGGTTTCTCAAAAAAAAAATCGATTTTTCACCGAAATTTCGGCCTTAAATTGTTTATTAAAAAAAAAAATATTTATCGGAGAGAAAAAATCTTCGATTAATTACTAAAAAATATATTTAAGAAGGTCGTGTTAAAATTTGAGACTAATCGGTCTAGCCGTTTTCGAGTAATGTTGGTCACCGACTTTGAAAACACCATTTTGAGAAAACCGTGTTTAAAGTTTGGACCTTGTACTTCCAAGCACTCTGAAACGCCTTTTCAAATTTTTCATTTGCTTGTAACTTTGAAAATATTCACCGGAACGATATGAAATTCTCTGTGTGTATTCTTAAATATATGTACATTAAGAAAATGAAATAAAAAAACCGATTTTTTGACAATTCTAACTGTATATAACCCCTTAATATGTGAAATATCTTATTCAAATTAAATGAGCATATAATCTTAGATATAAAGTATGTTGATGATGAAAATGAGTGAAATCAGTTCAGGAATTATCTCAGCCTATATACTATATATGAGGATTTTCGTTTTTCTATTGGACTTTATGCCGAATATATGGGTCAAATTGTATGTTATCTTAATAAAAATATATCAGTAAATTGCGAGAGTATAAAATTACCGGTTGCACCCGATCTTAGCCTTTCCTTACTTGTTTAAATTGTTAATGTTGATACTTGTTCACCAGAATCAATTTTGTGAAAAAATATTATTATTTCACATAAACAGAATTACATTTACAATTAGGGAAATATTTCCCCATCTGAAATGCATGATACAAAAAGCACAAATGTGTTTTTTCATTGAAAATGTCGTTCACATGAAGCCTTCTTCGAGACGATATGCAGAATTTATATAGTATTGGTTCGGTTCAAAGGAGACTGTGAATAGACAACAGTGAAATACATTACAACAAATATTATAGAGTATTCTACAGGTATGACTTTAGAACTCTTTCAGATAGAATTTGGTTCCAATACTTTGTAGTGTAGTTATGGTCTACTAAAACCTTTCAAACTTTAATATTTATTTAAATTTCTGTTTCATGCTAATTCATATTCGGATCAAAGTCCTACATTTTAGATAAATTGGGAATTATCAAAAATTAGTATGCTTCTTCCTCACACTAATTTGTTGATATTTTACTTAGCTATATTTCATAAATATTAATTAATTAATTTACGAAAGTTCCACAATGTTCAAGAAAAACTATTTAATATTTTTAAATATTTTTTTTATTATTCTCAAACTCAAAATCACATACTTTTAATTCGCTCAGTGCTCTGCATAAATTATAAGAAAACATTTATTTCTTGTGTGGTTAAAGAATATTATAAAGTTTATTTACAATACAAAACTTAAAATATTAAAGTATAAAAAATTTCACAAATGTTTGAGCCCTTTTTTTTCAAATAAAAAAAATTAAATACAAACAATGTTTAATGCCTGTAACCTATTAAATGTGATATTTTAGTGCATCATTTTATGTCTATACAATTTTTTTTTTTGCTTTTCTACTTACAAACTTATGCAATTTACAATAGATATTGGCACTGTGAATTATATTTTACACACTCTAGATTTGCATGTGAAATCATAAAATTCGCTTAAAAGCGTTAACATATACTAGCTTTCGTATAGCCACGTTCAACGCTCTGACCTGAGCTAACACATACACGCTCTATATGTATGATATGTGTGTAGACATTGAAAGCTTCCGTTTTTCATCTCAATCTTGACTGTGGCGCAAAACGCATTTGCAGCAGCTGGGCATTTTCACCTGTTCCTCCTGCAATTTGCCGTTCACCGACACAATCATGGTTCTAAATATGTAACTCTGTTTACAACGCGATGTGTAAAACTTTGGCAACAAGTCGTCAAATCGGCACGGCGTGGCCTCTTTGCTGCAAAGTGAACAAAGTGTTTATGTTAAGGTTAAAGTTGAGAATTAGGTTTCGTCGACGGCATTTAGTCTTACTCGCATTGCTCCACTAAAATTCCCTGCTTGTGATTCTCATGCTGCACGACCAACATCCATTTTGATTCCTTCGTCTCTGCAGATTTCGGATATATTAATTGTGGGGTGCTGGAGCAGTAGTACTCTTCCTGCGGATCCGAGTTCATACGTTGCGTTATGTTTGGCGGTTGCAAGATATCGTCTTTGAAATATGATTTGAATTTCTCAAAATTTTGCGAATCAATTTGATTCAACCCTGTGGACTCTTCGTAATTTGGCACGTCCAAGCAATAGGGTTTGCCCTCCCGTCGTTCATTGCAGATATATTCGTCTGTAAGCATGCCAAGTTCTATGAAGTCATTATTTTTTCGTAAAATGTAAAAATGTGATAACAATTATTTGTTAATTACCATCGGGAAAGATAATCGCATCATTTGCACGATGTGCATTTTGATTATGCTGGTAGTTGTTATTCGTGGGTGTACCCGAAGTTGTCGTCTGGAAAATGAGAAAATCGTTAAAAATCACGTTCAGTTTGCCATCGGGTGATCTTTGCACTTTAAACATAACATCTTTTTGTGCCGAATGCGTTGTGTCCTATATGAAATACGTGTTTTGAAAACAAGAAACAAACAGAAACCGAAAGGAAGTGATGAGATAGTAAGTGTATAAGAGAGAGAGAGAGAGATATTATATAGAAAGAAAGCAATTGAAGATAATGCTTGTTAAAAGAAGAAAAGCAAATGTGTAAGTATGTTTTAGAAGCATTAATTTAGGCGACTTACATTAAAAAGTACCAGGCCTGGACCTTCACCAATTTTGAAAATACGGCCCAAGTCGAAATCATTTGGTACCTGCATTTTTTTAATATTAAAGCGTTTCGATTAAGTAATACAAAATGTACTTAAATTATTTGAAAAATGTATCTAACCTTCGTATTTGTGGTCGATTTTGAACGATCTACAATCTCATTGGGTGAACGTTTTTGACGAATTGCTCGATAATCGTAAGTGTGACCAGCAATGGGGGTAACTATCTGAAAGAGATAGATATGTAATTTGTTTGCGTCGGTTAGAAAATATTTGAAAATTTTGAATAAAAGTGTTATTTCGAATACAAGATTTAATAAGTAAAATACCAATTGATAGAGTAGACAAAATATTGTTGGTTTAGAATTTTATTATTTTAATTTTTTTCTCAAAGTTTTAATTATTTCACGAATTTGAATAAATCACAAAACACCACAGGAAAACTAAAGGAACAAACTAATGTATTTCCAAACAAAAACTAAAACTGATTTTTGGCATTGTAACATGAACTTTTTAATCTTTCGACAACAGTTACCATTGCGTGCATTCATCAAGACAATTATTGCTGATTCTCTCAAATTATCAGTTTTTCTAAAAGGTTCATCAATATCCCTTAAAATACAGATAATTGCGAAAGAAATGTGATAGTCGATAAGAGAAAAATATGTTTGTTGATGGAAAATAATTTTCTGATAACGATAAACGCCGAAGATAACGTTGCAAAGTAACTGATCTAGCTAGTACCGATCTAGCTAGACAAAGAGATTATGTGCACAGCATTCAAATGGTCTTTGATTTCACTGATAGATTTATTAATTTGTTAGTTAACGCTTAATTTATTCATGCAGTAAAATTGAGTTGTAAATTAATTTGTTTTGAACATATACATATGTACATCTAGTATTATGCTGTAGATACGACATTTTCACGCCTAGGAAGTAATAAAATTTGCATTAATATCACTTTATTCATAAAAGCTATAAACCTTGATTAAATGACGCTGAATTGCATTCCGGCAGTTAAGTAACACTAAAGATTTTATTAAAATAAACGAATCTGAAGCATAAAAGTCAGTAAATTATTAAACAACATTTTTACTGTTTATATTGCATACCACAGATGTTAAATTAATATATATGGTTCTATGACAAGAGGTTGAAAACATGGGTATTTTTATGTTTTTAAATATCTGCAATCATATATTTCATTTAAACAATTTAGCATATCATAGATACATATGCATTTAAGCTATATTTTGTGATATTTCCCTTCCAATAGCCGACCTCTCATGCGACATCGCCTCGCTCTGTAGGCTCTTGAAAAATTGCGAGCGAAATTCTGTTCAGCGATGAGACCCATTTCTGGCTCATTGGATACGTAAACAAGCGAAATTTCCGCATTTGAAACGAAGAGCAACCTGAAGAGATTCAAGAGCTGTCATTTCATCTAGAAAAAACAACGGTTTGGTGGTCTTTGTGGGCCGTTGGAATCATCGGTCCATATTTCTTCAACTTTGAAGAAAAAAGGAAGTTATTTAACCACAACTCAGTATACCAAGCGAAATATTTTCGATTAATTTGATTGAGATCCGGTACAAAGCCAAGCGTGTATTCAAATAGCCAAGAGGCCATTTAGTGAACAACAGGGATTTCAAAATTTTTATTTAACACAACAAACATATTAAATGATATTCATATATCGAAGTTTAAGAGAAATACAACACATGGTAATAAATGTCTTCTTTAATAACGTTGATTTTATGTTATTTATTTGTTGGTATGTTACGGCAATAATTTTATAGATCCAATTCGTTTCGCTTTCAACTGCTCAATCATAATATGTTCTTCTTCACTTCTCACTTCTTTAACAATAAATTTTGGATACATAATAAACCAGAAATAAGTCTCTAAAAATACAATAATAAATAACTTCAGTTTAGAACAAGTTTTTAGCTTTGTTGATTTAGGAGTTACTATGGAGGATGGGACCATGTGTAGAAGTTCACGCAAGTGAGGAAAGTTTTTGATTGTCATTCACTTGGGAGTGGCCAGAAACGATTCTTCTCCACATGGTCCAAGCAGCTCACGACTTCCGGTTTTAGACCAAGTATCCTCTGGGTAGCCAACAGACATCCGTTTGAAGGCGAGCTAAAGTGAGAAGGCGAAGCCCGCCTATGCGGTTGTGCGTAGGGTTTGGGACCCACCACATAAAAACACCCCCCAATGAAAAATCTACGAAAGCCTCGGATGAGACACCCCCCTTTTGATGACGACCACTGCAAACGTCTTAAGGATAATGATATAAGGGCATGCACCTGGAATGTCCGGACCCTTAATTGGGAAGGTGCCTCTGCCCAGCTGGTTGATGTCCTCATACGAATCAAGGCTGACATCACCGCCATCCAAGAAGTGCGATGGACGGGACAAGGACGGAAGAAGGTGGGTCCTTGTGACATCTACTACAGCGGCCATATAAAGGAGCGCAAATTTGGTGTTGGATTTGTGGTGGGAGAGAGACTCCGTCGCAGAGTCCTGGCATTCACCCCGGTGGATGAACGTCTTGCCACAATCCGCATCAAAGCGAGGTTCTTCAACATATCGCTGATTTGCGCCCACGCCCCAACGGAAGAGAAGGACGATGTGACCAAAGATGCTTTCTATGAGCGCCTAGAACGCACCTATGAGCGCTGCCCCCGCCACGATGTAAAAGTCGTGCTTGGCGATTTTAGCGCCAGGGTGGGTAAAGAAGGTGTCTTTGGCACAACAGTCGGAAAATTCAGCCTCCATGACGAAACATCGCCAAACGGCCTGAGGCTGATCGACTTCGCTATAGACTCGGACCATTATCTGGTCGCAGCGAAGATACGCACCCGCCTCTGTGCAGCAAAGAACGCCCGTCAACAAACACAAGGAAGGTTCGACGTCGAAAAGCTGCAATCGCAACAGACAGCCACGAAATACTCTACTCGACTTGCACTCCTGCTCTCTGAGAGCACTCATCAGCATCTCGGTATAAGGGAACTGTGGAACGGCATCTCAAACTCACTGCGTACCGCTGCAGCCGAAACAATTGGTTTTCGGCAACGACAAAAAACAAGCTGGTACGATGAGGAGTGCCGTCTCGCAGCAGAGAGAAAACAGACTGCCTACCTCGCAACGTTGCAAACGACCACAACACGTGCGGGATGGGATAGATACCGAGAGCTGAAGAGGGAAGCGAGACGCATCTGCAGACAAAAAAAGAAAGAGGCCGAAATGCGTGAGTACGAAGAGCTTGAGAAGCTGGCAGACAGAGGGAATGCTCGAAAATTTTATGAAAAAATGAAGCGACTTAACGAAGGTTTCAAGACCGGAGCATCCTCATGTAGAGACCAAGGTGGTAATCTGGTAACCGATGTCCAGGGCATACTGGGATTATGGAGGGAACACTTCTCCGACCTGCTGAATGGCAGTGAGAGTACAACACCAGGAGATGGCGAACCCGATCCCCCAATCGATGACGATGGAACAGATGTTCCATTACCCGACCATGAAGAAATTCGAATAGCAATTACCCGCTTGAAGAACAACAAAGCAGCGGGGGCCGATAGATTACCGGCAGAACTATTCAAGTACGGCGGCGAAGAACTGATAAGGTGCATGCATCAGCTTCTTTGCAAAATATAGTCGGAAGAAAGCATGCCTGACGATTGGAATCTCAGTGTGCTCTGCCCAATCCATAAAAAGGGAGATCCCACAATCTGCGCCAATTACCGTGGGATCAGCCTCCTAAATATCGCATACAAGGTTCTATCGAGCGTACTGTGTGAAAGACTAAAGCCCACCGTCAACAAACTGATTGGACCTTATCAGTGTGGCTTTAGACCTGGAAAATCAACAACTGACCAGATATTCACCATGCGCCAAATCTTGGAGAAGACCCGTGAAAAGAGGATCGACACACACCACCTTTTTGTCGATTTTAAAGCTGCTTTCGACAGCACGAAAAGGAGCTGCCTTTATGCCGCGATGTCTGAATTTGGTATCCCCGCAAAACTAATACGGCTGTGTAAGTTGACGTTGAGCAACACCAAAAGCTCCGTCATGATTGGGAAGGACCTCTCCGAGCCGTTCGATACCAAACGAGGTTTCAGACAAGGTGACTCACTATCGTGCGACTTCTTTAACCTGATGCTGGAAAAAATTATAAGAGCTGCAGAGCTAAACAGAGAGGGTACCATCTTCTACAAGAGTGTACAGCTCCTGGCGTACGCCGATGATATTGATATCATCGGAAGCAACAACCGCGCCGTTTGTTCTGCTTTTTCCCGGCGAGGCGAAGCGAATGGGTCTGGAGGTGAATGAGGACAAGACGAAATATCTCCTGTCATCAAGCAAACAGTCGGCGCATTCGCGTCTTGGCTCCCACGTCACTGTTGACAGTCATAACTTCGAGGTCGTAGATAATTTCGTATACCTGGGAACCAGCATCAACAACACGAACAATGTCAGCCTCGAAATCCAGCGCAGAATAACTCTTGCCAACAGGTGCTACTTTGGACTGAGTAGGCAATTGAACAAGAAAGTCCTCACTCGACGAACCAAAATCAAGCTCTACAAGTCGCTTATCATTCCCGTCCTGCTCTACGGTGCAGAAGCTTGGACGATGTCAACATCAGATGAGACGACACTAGGAGTTTTCGAGAGGAAAATTTTGCGCAAGATTTATGGTCCTAAGAACATTGGCAACGGCGAATACCGCAGACGATGGAAAGATGAGCTGTACGAGTTATACGACGACATTGACATAGTTCAGCGAATAAAAAGACAGCGGCTACGCTGGCTAGGTCATGTTGTCCGAATGGACGAAAACACTCCAGCCCTGAAAGTGTTCGATGCAGTACCCGCCGGAGGAAGCCGAGGAAGGGGAAGGCCTCCACTCCGTTGGAGGGACCAGGTGGAGAGCGACCTGGTTACACTTGGGATCTCCAACTGGCGCCGAACTGCGAAGGAGAGGGAGAGATGGCGCACTATCGTCGATTCGGCTATAACCGGCTAAACGGTTGCAACGCCAATCACATACATACATGGACCCTAAACTAAATTTTAATTCTCATGTAAATTCAATTGTCTTAAAAGCTAAAGGTGCTCTTAGCTTTGTTAAACGTTGGTCTAAAGAATTTAGTGATCCCTATATTACTAAAATTCTTTTTACAACATTGGTAAGGCCTATATTGGAGTATGGTTCTGTGGTATGGAATCCTAGCTATCAATCCCATTCTGATAAGCTTGAGTCCGTTCAAAAACAATTTTTACTTTTTGCTTTAGGCCACTTACATTGGGATTCAAGTTTCCTTCCGTATTCCGTTTCTTCCCCCGTATATTAGTCGTTTAAAACTTATAAATCTTCCCACACTCACTAGTCGCAGAGAAATGCTAGGTATAATATTCCTAGTAAAACTTCGGAATGATTTAGTTTGTAGTTCATTCCTATTGTCTGATATTAAGTTTAATATCCCATTGCGTTCAACTAGGCAGTTTAGACCGTTACTTCTAAAATCTTCTAGAACAAATTTTGAGTTAAACGAACCATTCCGCCGAATATGTCAGGATTTTAATTCTCATTCCAGCACATTTGATCCATCTGACTCAATATTTAGCATCAACAAAACTATTTTGTCTTCTCTTAATAAGTAATATTCAGAAATTTTTAACTTTTTGTTTTTATAAATTTTTAAATCTCAGCTGTTGAAAAGTTTCTTTCGGTAGTTGAGCAGTTTGAGAACTGAACGCTTAAAAATCTCTTGCCTTTCTAGACTCGGCAAATTCCGCTCGTATGCGGACTGCGCCCCACGCGTCGGTTGGGCGGGAGGAGGGTAATCGTTTGGGTTTATTATTAAATGGTGATACAACCGGTGTATATGTGATATTCAGTCTTATTTTAAGCTAGTTATCATGAGACAACAGTTAGAAAACTCTTTGAGATCAAACAATCAAAGAAAAATATATACCGGTTAGAGTATCAGTTGATTAATCCCGTTTTTAATTAAACCCAAATATAATCAGAATAATATTATCAAACATTTATTACTCTAAAATTCAGAGTCTAATTTAATGCCAACAGAAGCTAAGCAGTAATCATAAAAACAACAAACAACTGAACTGAGTGATCAGCTGACTTGAACAGCTGGTAACTGATCTCAGAATTATTACATTATGGCTTGTTGCTCCGACTCATAATTATTCGTTTGTATTGTTGCTACTACGCATAAAATTTGTAGGCTAACTCATAACCGGCTTGTTTGCTTGTGGCTAATATCACCAATGTTGAGCACTTACTCTTAGAGAGCACTTACTCTCAATCAACACTCGAAGTACGCTCGCAAAATTATTCCAGTTTGACTCTTTTCAAAACAATTGCTCATATGTAGCTTGAGAGCCTATTTTGTTCGTGATGAAGTGCTCAAATAGCAGGTGCATAAAATAGTACTCAATGTTACGCTCTTGAGTGGGTAAAATAAGTTTTCTTTATAGAATTACCAGAACATTCGAGTGGAATGCGTTAATAAGCAATAAGTGTGTGAAAAATTAGCATAATATTTAGACAATTAAGAACGCTAAAATTAAAAAAATTTTATATTTTTTAAAACAGTTTTAACAACAAAACTGAAACTCCGAAAGCTAAATATTACAAATTTACTGGAATTTTCGAAACTTACATCATTTTATCATCACATTGATTATTGAAGGCTGACTAGCATATTACAACATAATTTATTTTGACGCATCTTGCTACAGAGCTGAAGGTCAGCTCTTCGCATTTCCTACTTATCGTACATATATAATATATGTGACTATACTCACATATGTAATGACTCACTCGATGCGTTTTTAAATGTAACCAGCTGCGTTCATTCATTATTTTGGTTTATTTCGTCAGCACCACAGCATTTTAAACAGTTCATACAGATTTTGTGGTTTTCACTGCCAACAAGAAGTTAACCGCAAACTCACTTGGCGGCTATTTTATGGTGCACATTAAAACACTTTATTGCCTCTTGCATTTGTACAGATGTAAGCATGAAAATATGCATATCAGAATGAATAAATAAATAAGAACATGAACTCACTTATGAATCGACAATGAATTATGCAGAAAATAAGTTTTTGTACTAAAATCATGAGACGACAGAAAAAATGTTGAATCAAATATCTATAAATAAGGGTTAGTTCACATGCAGTTGCTTTCGAACAGATACCATTGTGACGTTGACAACTCTGTTCACTTGCAGGTTTTGAGTGTCATACGGCAATTTGAGATACTACTTTTCTGACGAAGAACTAAACTACCCCATCTGAGAATCGGAAAACCAACAAATTTATATTATTTTCCTGTGTATAATACACATTTGACAAACAATTTTATTTTATTTATTGTTGTTAATATCCATAACAGCCTTTTCTTACATCCCAATTAATTGATCAATTAAAAGTTTAATTAAGAACCCGTTTTTGTGTTTTTGCTTTTCATAAGAATTTGGTAAGTTTCAAAAGCTGATTGCTTAGTTCTTCAAAACCACAACTATTATTTCCAACAACGGCATCTACCGTCGAGTAGTATTGATTACAAATGCGTTCTTTGTCGCAGAATTGCATTTCATTTTCAACTTGATTAAAATTCGAATACAAATTAATGGAGAAAAATTAGATTTTCATTTTGTATGGTAAATCCATCTCAATCAGCGCTTTAATCGAGCATGGGCCAGTTAATTGATTAATTAGCTCCTGTGCGAAAAGGCAATAAGGAAATAAGTAGGAATCTGATTATTTCTAAATGAAATGAAATGAAATCTTTTAGAAAGCCAGGATATACAAAATACCTATAACTTTCTCAGAAAAAAGTAGGTATACATACTAGTTTGACTTGATGTACAATTCATACCGAAAGTAACGTGTTTGGAAACTAGTTAATTCCACTGAAAATACCAAGCCTTACTACTGCACAACATATGTACTTATACAATACAAATATATTCCACCATATTTTTTGGCTCAAATATTTGTGGTTTTCAAATGCGTCTGTTTGCGGTTAACTGAACCACGATAAGTGAATATCAAAATATTCAGATCAGGATGACTGAATCCAGAAGTGCGATATGTAAAAGAAAGTACGTACAATTGACAAACTTTGCCTTATCCCATTGAAATTGGTTATTTGTGCTGCATAAATTTCACAGATGAGTGTACAACTAAATTTAGCGTCGAAAAAGTACAACAGAAAATAATAACTGCCGCTAGCAAAAAGTCGGTGAATTGAAAATCAAACGTGATTAGTGGAAATTTTATTTCACGACAGTCATAAAACGAAAAACAACAACTATTGGCGAAAAAATCCCGTTTCAACTATACAAAAGTGTGATAAATTACACGACACTCATTACATGATGATTCCAAATACATTATAATTATGGCTATTAATAATTAAGATTTTCATGACAGCGGTCCAAAAAAACAATAACAACAAAAAGAGAAGCAAAATAAAAACAATGTAAGAACTTAATTGAAATGCTTTCATTACAATGCAGTGAATGTTTGTGCATCTATAATTAACTTTCGTGGAATCAGTATTTTGCGAATTCTCAGCTTACAAGATTTTATCGCAGTCAGAATCACTTTCAAACAATCAACTTTGTATTACACGTAATTAACATACATTTGAACGTGATTGCGCATTAAGATGGGTCGCTTTTAAAGGAAATACCAAAAAGATTTCCTATGAAACTTATAACAATTTTACAATGTAGACGAATAAGCATATTCGATAATTAGGGCTCAAAAATGTAAAATCTCATTTCGAATATTTTATTACTGATATGACACATAACGATTAGTGTTTTTCAACATTTCCTTGATTTCCCAATAGCATAGTTTGAAAATGCGCGTAATCGGTTTACAACCACGCTTACTTTTCTTATACCACAATTTTTAAGTCCGTCTAATTCGTTCACTTAGCAATCTATAAATTAAGAACAAGTGAAGATATCGGAACAAAACTTTCCACAAATCTTACGTTTCTAGCGTGACATCACCCATATTGAAACACCGAAATCTGACTATAATTTTATTATCCCAGTGATTCTCCATTTTCTTGTGGACTTTACGCCGAATAAATGGGTCGAATTGTGTGTTATTTTAATAACAATAAATGTATAACTTGCCCTTCCTTACTTGTTATATATGTACATATGTGCACAAGTCTATATTTAACTCAATTATTTTTAACCCTTAGATGGACAAGACTATTATACATATGTTATTGTACACTTTTCTTTTAATTTTTAATTTAAAACTATTTTATAGTTTAGAATAGCTTGGTATGTTCAAAAACGTTCCATTCTAATGATAATTTCATGCAATTGAAAGAACAAGAAATAGCAGCTGGAATAAGTGGATTTTCCAGTTTCTTTCTTGGCTGCTTATTGAAGTTAGAAATTAGAAAACAAAACCAAAGAATGTGAAATTAATTTATTAACGCAGAATGCAATTCAATTAAAATGAATCGTATTATTAGCAACAACAATTGGTATATTTGCATGTGAAAATACCTTCAGCGACAATTTTGCCCGGTAATTGCGGTGTATTCGCCTTCTGAATACTAGTACAGTTATTGTTTATTTACACAATGCGAAGTATACACTGTTAGCTCTAAATAATTGTAGTCATTAAATTGAATAGCAAAACCACATGTATGTATGTAGTCTTTATAACATCCGTATACATACATATGTGTGTGAGTAGTCCAGGTGACATACATATGCATTGTATATACATTTGTAGTTCACCGTATTTTGACCCATTCGATGAGTATTTTTAGAATTTCACTTCACATATAACACACATAAGTGTTTCTTTGTTTAGAATGCTTACATTTGCTTTCGATTGGAATATTCATTAAGATTTCAAACTATTAGGAATGTAAATGAGGAGGAACCTGGAATAGGAATATCGAAAGTGTTTCCAGAAGATTCACATTTGAATGAATATCGAAAGTGTTTCCAGAAGATTCACATTTGAATGATTAAATGCGTGAACTGATCTTAACCGAAGTTTACGAATAATATATTATATATGTATCTTGCATTCACACATTTATATATCGCTCGAAACGTTGTCTACAGTTCTCTCCCTCTTTGAGAGAAATTCAAGTAATCTCTCCAACTACTGTTAAAAATTCATACAACTTTTATTAACTAGTGCGGTGCTAATGTGTTGCCAATTAAAAATATGCCACCAAAAGCTTTCTAAATTATAATCGCCTATGTTCGTCAGAAGAAACAAATATTTTCCTTTCTAACAAACATAAGTTCTAAACAAATAAAAAATAATTCTAATAATATTAAGCAACAGTTGAATAAATACAGTATTGAAAGAATGGGCTGCAAAAGTTCAAATATAAATATTTTCTTCATTTTTTATGTACCTCAATCCATAAAAGAGGTTTAATTAGTTGTTCAAAACAGATAGCTAAACAAATAAAACTAATTGTGAATTCTCATAAGTTCTTTAGGACACTATCCCATACCAGAAACTACATACATGTATACATAAATTAACTAACTGCAGTAGAAAGGAAAACGATCTGAGGTTCATATGCAGTGTCCGACAAAAGTATGTATACTCCTTGCATTTAAACAGCAAAATTAGTATATCGTTTAAGCAGTGAAATTTATAATTTGAAAAATACCTTGATTGTTTTTCGATTTTGCTTATGGGTATATCATATAAAAAAAATTATTTTAAATATTGTACATTTGAACTATTTGTTGCAAAACACGCGATCATCTGAAAAAGACAAATAATAACAACGAAAAAAGTGTGGATGAAAAGCTTTTCAATCTTGTAGGGGTTGGAATAACAATCTTCTCGGATTTTCCGCTACTTTTTCGCTCAGAAACATTGATCGAAAAGTTTTCTGAATAAATTGGGCTAAAACAGTGGGGTCTTTCTTCATTTCGATGATTATTTTGGTCTCTTCGCGAGTTGTGGTTGCCCTTTGGGTGGCCTAATTTTGGCGCGCTCTCTAGTCCACTATTGTCCTATTTATTTTTTACCACTTTTGGAATTGTAGTCTTATTCCTGGAGTATTTTTCTGTGATTTTTTCTTATTATTGCCCAATTAAATGATCCTGAACAATCAATTTTAACATGTCAAAGATTATCATCATCATTTTGCAAACGTAACAAAAGCTAACGGTAAATATCATACCATTATTATTTGGTAGCTTACACGAATTATTATCGTAGTATCTACCAATAGTATGTGCATTTTTTTTTTGTTTGTCAAATAATAGTAAAAAATGTGGTGGGGTATCCATAATTTTGTCGGATACTGTATATAGGGCTCAGCAATTTCTCATTCAATGTGATAATTTATGAAGGAAATAATTCTATAAAAAAACAAGTAAGGAAGGGCTAAGTTCGGGTGTAACCGAACATTTTATACATTGGGATGTAAGTAAACTATTACAAACCAAGTTTCATTGAAATCGGTCGAGTAGTTCCTGAGATATGGTTTTTGACCCATAAGTGGGCGACGCCACGCCCATTTTCCATTTTGTAAAAAAATCTGAGTGCAGCTTCCATCTGCCATTTCTTATGTGAAATTTAGTGTTTCTGACGTTTTTCGTTAGTGAGTTAACCCACTTTTAGTAATTTTCAACCTAACTTTTGTATGGGGCGTGGTTATGATCCGATTTCTTTCATTTTTGGACTGTATTAGGAAGTGGTTAAAAAAAACGACTGCAGAAAGTTTGGTTTATATAGCTCTATTGGTTTGCGAGATATGTACAAAAAACTTAGTAGGGGGCGGGGCCACGCCCACTTCCCCAAAAAAT
Source organism: Zeugodacus tau (assembly GCA_031772095.1). Classification (NCBI taxonomy): domain Eukaryota; kingdom Metazoa; phylum Arthropoda; class Insecta; order Diptera; family Tephritidae; genus Zeugodacus; species Zeugodacus tau. The sequence goes on along the minus strand of CM062649.1, from coordinate 53,566,605 downwards.
TACATCCACATATGCCCCTTCATAGTGCGATCCTTCATACCAAATTTTATTTCCATAGCTTTATTTATGGCTTAGTTATGGCAATTTATGTGTTTTCGGTTTTCGCCATTTTGTGGGCGTGGCAGTGGTCCGATTTTGCTCATTTTCGAAAGCAACCTTCCTATGGTGCCAAGAAATAAGTGTGCCAAGTTTCATCAAGATATCTTAATTTTTACTCAAGTTACAGCTTGCACAGACGGACGGACGGACGGACGGACGGACGGACAGACAGACATTCGGATTTGAACTCCACTCTTCACCCTGATCACTTTGGTATATATAACCCTATATCTAACTCGTTTAGTTTTGGGTGTTACAAACAACCGTTATGTGAACAAAACTATAATACTCTCTTTAGCAACATTTGTTGCGAGAGTATAATTATCTAAATTTTTGTGCCTTAACCTATCGAATATGGATTATATTTCTAACATGTATTATTTAAAACAATTGACGTTTGATATCTGATTCAATATTGATTTCCTGGTATTAGTTGAGAAATAAAAATTTCAAACGGAAATCAAAAATAAAATAACTAGTACGAGTTTCTACAGGAGATTCAGAACATAGAATATGCTTCTCTCTGCAAAATATTTCTTTCATCATACATCATTTTGTTTTGTGAATTTAAAGCCTAGTTCACACTATACAGTATTATATAAATCTCCTATCATCTATCGTAATTACTCATATATGTAGACCGAACTCATCTGTGCATCGCTACGATCAAATATTTTTATTAAAAAAAACTTACTTCTTACATCCAAAACAGTTTTCAATTTCTCTTTGATATATAAAAAATAAGTTAATTTTGGTAGAGCTTAATTTTTCAAGAGTTTTGCAAACACTTTAAGCTAGATGATGAATTTGGAAATATTTCCACAGACAATTAAAAAAAGAGTGTATACCTTCGAAAGCTTTGTCTGTTTTTAAGCGATTAAAAAAGTCAACAAATAAACCAAAATGTAATAGCAAATACAAAAAAAATGCTACTAAATATGATCTAAGTAATTATGTCATCAAAATATTAATAACAAATGATTACAACAATGCTACCAAAACAATTTTGGATTCGCAAGTGTAAAATCACTTGATTTATGAAGATTATTTATGGCTAACAAAGTAGTTTATGTAGCAGTGTGAATGCACTTTAAAATGTGGAAGTCATAAACACATAATAATAAAGACAGTAACATAATAGAGACAGTGTGTTCGAGAATACCATAGTTGTCTTTCAGAAAACACTGACAAACCTTTTGCTGAAAAGTAAGTTGCCTCTTAACAGGCGACTAATTTAAACGCAAATCATCATGACACAAAATACAAAACTCATAGAAGCGGCTCACACAAACATCTGTCGAATTGTGTGTGTGCGCTCGGTATGATTAATAACAATGTAAATGTTTGTGTGAACCTAAGTAAATATAATATTATGTAACGTAGTATATTTGTGCACTGCCTTGCATGGAAGGCGTAACGATGAAACAGCTTACGGCTGACTAAACGACAAGAGCGCGATGAGCCAATATTTTAAGTCAAGCTCATACTCGTAAACGCTAAATATAATTTATTGTGTAGACGTTTGTAAAAAGAAATTACGACTTGAGCACTTCACGTTTGAGATAATTTGCAAATGCAAAGTTAGCAAAAGTGCAAACTCAAATTCATTGTGGTCTCAATTAACACTTTCAGTTTAAGTTACCGTACGTTCGACTCCGTAAAAACAAAAAGAGAAAAATCAACAGCTAGTGGGTGATTTAAATTGTAATGAAATTTTAAATACACCAAATGAGCTTGACTTATTTCAGTCAAATGCAATACAAATTGGAACGAGAATTCAGACAATTCAGGTGATTTAGTTTGAAAAACTAATCATTAAATGTTTATTCTCAGAAATGTATAAATGCTTATACAAATCTACAAAAGTCATGCAGGTGAATAAATTTGTGTGTGCTTATGTTTGTGTAAACTATTAAATTACATATGAGATAGTTTCGCTTTCCGAGTATGTAATTACTAATTAGTTAATTAGAAACATATTTGTTTTGATTACATATTAAATTCTTTTTGTACATAACAGTTCAAGCCAAGAGTTATTAACACTAAACAGTTTTTCATATATTTTGTAGTTAGTCCTAACCTTCAAAAGACATGTACATTTCACAGTTGTCAGCGAAAGTTGTTGTTTTGTGAGGTATAGCACCTTTCTTAAAAAGGAAAAGTGTGTGAATTGGACCCTATTTTTAACTTAGATGGATGAAAAGACAAGTTTCGAAAGCGCCTGACCGAAATCATAAAAACCATCATTTAGCAACTGGATTAATTTAATAAATTTTCTGAGCTTTTCCACCCCAGCTGCACAATTTCTAAGGAATTGGAATCAATTTATCATAATCGATTAAAACCTGGGCATTTACAACGGCAATAGCCTTTTCGTACACCCAAACTAATTAATACATTAAGATTATAATTGAGAAACCAGTTTTTGCCTTTCGCACAGCCGGCTACTCGATTAACGATCAGCTGTTATACATTTTGTTTTTGCTGTTCATAAGAAGTAAGTAAGTTTCAACAGCTGATTGCTATTTAATCAACACGCCACAACCAAATTCACAGCATGGACAATAACACACAAAGTTGCATTCTAGTTTTAACTTCATCTGTGTTCGATTACGAATTAATGTAGTAAAACAAGATTTTTATTTTGTAAATCTATATAAATCAGCGCTTTAATCGAGCAAAGGCCGTTTAATTGATCAATTAACTCCTGTGCGAAAAGGCTATAATGATCTAGCTTCGCAACATCGATTCTGCCGATTCCACTTTATCAAATTTCTGAAGATGAGATCTGTATGTGTATGCACTGTGATAACCTTAAGAATAATATTTAATACATTCGTTTCTAAAAGTAGAAATCTTTTGATCAGTCCACTATCAACACCACCTCAAAGTAAGTTTTTGGTTGATGTTCCAAGTCGACCATATAAATACCGAAGACGATGAACACGGCAGGCATTAAAAATTGGTTTTTTCGGCCAAAATCAGAAATCTATCAAATATCACTAAATGAGTTTGACAGATCATAAAATTAAGGAAATAAAAATTAAGAAAATATATTCAAGATATGACTGGAACGTGTGAAACAAATTTTTATAAACATTTGGGTCTACTAGAGCTTGATACAAAGTGGAAGAAACTCGAGGTTACAATCGAGACTGTGTCTGCAATCAATGAAATCGATGGCAAAAATGCATGAGTGGGATTACTACTGGTTCCACATCCACTTTCTTATTCGGGTCTGACTTCCATACATGTTCCGATCATTAGAGATATTTTGAATCAAATATGTATGCCTTCAACAACAAAGTTGGCATCGATAAGTTGGGCGATCGGTTTCGTAAGCAAGTGTAATAAATATCCCATTTTGATAAAGACGTTGTAATATATAGACGCAACTTGCTAATGAAATATATTGCTTTCATAAAGACAGAAATTATGAAAAAACTATATATAAATTTAAATTTATATATCAAATGAAAATTCATAATAAAGAAAAAACTGATTAGCCGCTAATAATATACATATGTATATATATGTATGTTCATATTTATAAATAAAATTGATAAGAGCCTCTTTCTAATAAAGTGCACCACTGGTTGATTAGTCTCGGAAGATTAAATTAACGTGAAACGAAATAATTCTAAAAACTTTTAAACATTTAAGAAAATCATGAACCGCAGCCTACAAGTTTCTTATCAGCTTTATGTGTAATTATGTTCGTATGTATTGCAAGCGGAGCGATGACTATATGATAAGGCAACAATGTGGCGACAGATTTCCGACCTTTGTGCATGATACTGTTTCTCTGCAATTCACTGAGTCAGGCTTAAGTACATACAGTCAGCATCTACCTACGCCTACAAGCATATAATGAATGTGTCAGTATATAGTATAGCGGCTGACAGCTGTCCACGAAATTACTCAATTTCTTTTAAATGAAGTTGTGAAATATTTTTGCTAAGAAAACATAAATGAGCGTATTTGCTTATAAGTACATATGCATATATATGTTTATATATTTGCACTAAACATGCGCTTTAGCCTTGCATTAAGTTTAATTATTAGTTGTATAGCAAAAGCAGTGCAAGCGAAGCGATGTAAAGTAAACAACTTGTGAATCAGTATAATTGTTGTAGCACTCACCAGAAATAAATAAGACAGCAACAAAAGCGGCAAAGCCGGCCGCAAGCGCCAAGAAGTTGTGCGCGGCATTTTTAAGCTCTCTGAATCAGCGCAGTACGCTTTGTCACAGCAAATAATTGGGCAGGGTATTCAAGGCACAAGGCACAAGGCTCACTTGCTGCACAGCACGAAAAATATTTAACGATTAGCTTTACAAATTGGGCACACTTTACTCGAATTTCCCAGAAGCGTGAGTTTTTGTCTCATACACCGAGCGCTGTTTGGGCTATGGGTTCTTATCACATCCGCGACATCAACACGTGCGTCGTGTTCGCTCAAGCGAAAATTCAAATCAACACTCGGACTGGTATTTCCACTGGATATATTTCTGTTTGCACACTCGCTTATGTGTCTACCCGTAAGCGAAGCCCGAAAAACACGCTATATTATTTCCTACTTCACCTAAAAGTAAATGTGTTTATTTCTTTTGCCTTTTTTCACTACACTTTTTTCACGAATTTCGTTTTTTTTGTTGTACGCTTATTAAATTATCAGTTTATTATTTTATTTTAGCTGTTTATTACTTTTCGCTTTGTCAATCGAAGCAGCGTAAACCTTTGCTGTTTGCTTTATACGCTAATCGCTGAGCGCTAATGTCGAGCTCCGTTCGCCAAGCGTTGGTTGTTTAACCATCACTGCTGTGTCCACGACTGATAATGAGTACACCGCGAATGCTACAACAAAGCTTCGACCGAGCTTCCGAGTTTCAAGTCCACCACTGATTGTTGGCTTTTGTTGTTTTCTCTATAGTTGTGGAGGCTATCACACGCAATCAGCGCGACAGCGGTTTCAAATTGTACTTAAACGCTCTCCCGGTGCACCGATCCACCGCTTCGGTGTGCGCTCTTTGCTCGCGTTGCCGTCGAACGACTGATCGGTCTCCAAACTATCCAGCTGACAGCTGATCGCTGCAAAGGCTGAGGTAAGTTAAATTTTTGTTTGTTTTGTTTTCGACTTTCGCAGCTCTTTCACATTTACTTACATATCGTATTTAGTGCTTGTCCGCTCTACAAGTGCATTTGGCGGTTACCTGCTGATTTAGTTGTGAATGCGTTCATATTTTTAGCATCCACACAATCACTATATATTTGCACTCAGACAAAGCGCAAATTACTTTAATTATTACAGAGAATTGCAATCTCTATTCAGAGATAATTCTTTGTTACTGTGAATTGGCGCAAAATGCAGAAGTGTATTAATTTAAAAACAAAAATCTGTTTCATAGAATGGGATACATTTCTAACTAACTGCACCACTTAGACTATTTTTAAGTACGATTATTATATTGGGGGCTCTTATTATTAAGATTTATGAGCTAACGCTATTAGAAGAAGTATATGATGTTACTCGGACCGGGGTCGACCTCAGTTGTTCACCAGATAACCGTTCTTAGTAAAATGTGTTCTTAAAATACTCGGAATGGATCAAAAAGTTGATTAACCAGAATCTCTCCATTCGTTTCCTCGCCTTAACAAGATTTTTTAATAGAAATATTTAGAAACTGGTACAATTAAAATTTGGCGAAGCTCATTTCAAATAAATGTAAATTATTTTAACATAATTATGCTACTTCTTTTTATATCAAAAATTTATATCACAAAAAAAATGTTTAGTCAACCAGATTTTATAAAATTACCGTACCAAGCGGCGTATATATTAACGACTAAATTAATGTAGAGTCTTTTGGTTTCAAACAGAGAATAAATAGGTAAATGACCAAGTCAAGCTCGCTGATATGGATCGCTATTTCGAAAAATTGATGAAAATATTTCGAAATGTTCAATGTTGTGCGCTTCTCTTGAGGTTACGCTCCATCAATAAAATTGTAAAAATATTCACAATCATTTCGAAATATTTAATTCTAGTTATTGCCATATTCCACAATTCTTATATTCATATAATTTCCAATCGCCTTCGTTCCGTTCGAATTTAGCATACCTTTTATTTTTTTATTATCAGTAAAATTTCTGGGAAATACCAGCTGACAGATTATCTCTATATACAACAGAGGAAGGAACGATTGCAGTGACTTTTGAACTTGATTCACTTTGCATTTTTGATTTGATTGTTCTAACAGTTCTGTATTGTATATTTATAATTAAACATACTATTTTTTAACTAAAAATAATACAAATAATGAAAGATTGTAGCCTAATGAATTACAGCCAGATTTAATAAACAGAAACTACAGTTATGAAAAAATTAAAAATGTTCCTAATTCTCGCAAAACGGGCTACTGCTTGACATGGTTATTAGCTATGATCTTTTGGTTTTAGTATATTATTAATAAAATAAATATACTATTTTTATTTGTATTGGAGCTATTTAGCTTAAGTGAAGTACAGGTTGTGCCAACTAAACTACTTATTTGTTTCATTATCAGGAAAAGTCGCTACAATGAGCATAAGCCATATAATCTTATTATAAACAGTCAGCTGTCGAAAAGTATTAATTTCAATTAATTTATTAACCTTAGATAACAAGTAGTCAGTTATATTTATACTTTAGTTGCACAAATCACTTAAAAAATGTTTACCAATTAAAAGTTCAAATCTAGTTATCATATATAAAATTTTTATTAAATTTAAATTTTACTTACACGTATTAAATCACTAATAATGGAAGCACACTTTTAGGCTTTATTTAAAGCTTTAAAGCTTGATGTAACATAAATAACCAAATAATGCGAGCTTTTAAGTTGAACTTTAAAATATGTAATACATTAGAGCTTTTTAACCCTTGTGAGAGCATCAGGTCAGCTTGAATAAATACAATAACCGCAAGAGGAAGATTTGGTTGTGTGTTGAATTTACATAATTTTATGAAATGGGTTAACACCATTCAGATATATTTTTGAAAAAGGTTGTCATCTTTTGAACTTTCTAGTTGAATCACATTAATTGAATAATAGAGCCAAACTCACTTTAGAAATATTTCTTATTACAAAACCCTTGAAATATGAGTATTAAATTGAAAAATTTAATTACAATTTAAGATTTCTTTGTAGAGTTACCAACAGTTTATTTTTCACAATAATAATTATTTCCTCAGCAAGCGTGTTTTTATATCAAAAGCTGTAGTCTATTCAAATATAATAGGTCTTTGCTCGATTAAAGCGCTGATTAAGATCGAGTTACTATACACAATAAAAATCTTACTTTACCATTAATTTTTAATGGAATACTAATCGAGTTGAAACAGGAATTTTGTCCACGCTGTAAATTTGATTGTGGTTATTGATAAATTTTACATTTCATTTTATTACAAACTTCATATGAACAACAGCTGATCGTTAATCGAGTAGCCGGCTGTGCGAAAGCCAGTTTTTGATTTCTTTATTATAATCTTAATGTATTAAATTAATTTGGTTGTGCGAAAGAGTTATAAGGCTGCTAAGAAAACTTCAGTCGAATCGAACTAGTGTGGAAACGAGGTTTAGAAAAATACGAAGTTTGTAAAAACAACAATATCGTACGATGAATCGATTCTGATTTTTGGAAGGGAAATCGCGTAGTGAAATCAAAGAGCTCTTGCATGATGAATACCAGGCTCCACTTTTATTTCCTTCACTTCACATCGCAACTGTGTATTACGCTATTTACTGGTACATAGCAAAAAACATGAAACGGACAAAAGAGTGAATTTAACTAATGGCTCTCGTTTTTTTGGATACATAAGGTGTGTCCATCAAATTTCCCCAGATTTTTTTTTAATTTTCACATTTGAAAAAGTTCCTTCCTGAGACGAAATTTGATTCGAATTAGGAGGTTATCATCGCTTGGGTCCAGTTTTAAGACCTTTTAGTCGGAGATAAAGAAGTTAGTTCATTGCTAGGCTTAGTTTGAAAAGTTTGTATTTTAAAACAAATCACCACTTTTACCACCACAAAAATTCTTTTCAGTGCTGAGAATTATGGACGACTTTCGTATACCGTTAATCTTTATGACATGAATGGAAATAAAAACAAATTTTTAGATATTCATAAAAAATAAATATTATTTCAACTGTGTTATTGCCAAATGAGTATCCCATTGGCTTATAATTTTGGCAATGGCGAATTATAGAAGTTATTTCGAGTAAGCCTAAGTGAAACTACATACGTGGTTTATTCACAATATTACGGTAATTTTCGTTTTTTGGAAAACATATTTATTCTGAATACAGCCCGTAGACCCTTTCTTTTGCACCGTTCAGTATTCGAAATAGAAGTATGGAACAAAGCGTTGTGCTCATTGATAAAGATTTTGACCCTAACGACCTACAACTGCCCAATAACCAAATTAATTTTCCAAATAATAAATTTACCTTTAATATTCGGAGCTGTATTAAAGTATGTTGTTAAATTGTTTTCCCACTCATTAAAATTAAGTGAAAAAAGTTTGTCCTTCACTAACATAGCCCTTGACTGAAATAAAATAGTGAACCAAAACACAAAAAACGAGATTTGAAAAAACAGACACAAATTCAACACTTCATTAAACCGACCGCAAATGGGTATGGCTGGCTGAAATGAGAAATTGAGCAATTAATGTCATTTAACAAAATAAAACATAGTAGAGAGCAAGTAGTAGGGGAAAACCAAAAAGAAAAACTAAACGATATAATATAGTTGGAAATAAATGTTTTAACTACTTTTGAAATGAAAATAAAACCAATATAATCGGCGCAACACAAATACATACACACAAAATGATGAACCACAAAACATTTAAAGCGACACGCAAAATGACATAATTAAATGTGCTTGATAAACACACAACCAAAACACACATACAAACACTAGTAAGCGCCGATATATAAGCGAGCACTAAGCAAGTGTGTAACTTTGAAAATAAGTATGTAATTAATTTACCAAACACACATGCACACACACACACAAACGTACAAGTATGAGGCAAAAAACAAAATTTGGCAAAAGTCTTAATGGCCAACTGCCATGGCTAAAGCAATAAACGTTGAACCAAAACAGTAGCCAACAAATGGGTGGTCATAAAAGATTCCTAAAAATTTTAATTTAATGTTATTAAAATAGTAACAAATATGGGAGCAAGCAAGCGGTCAGCGCATAAATGAAGCTAATAGTTAGTATTTAGAAATACAATAAAAAAAGTGCAAAGTGTCAAATGTCAGGCCGACGACTGGACAAATGGACAAGTACATGGCATAGGCCTAATTAGTCAACAGTTTTATGTGCTTTTAAAATGAAATTAGTGAGTTTGGGCAGACGAAAATCGGGCTGAAACGATAGCAATAGGGTTGAACAAACCAGTTAAGAAAGGTGCAGGTGTGAGGCTGTTCGACAAAAAGTGGAATTGCCTTACAGAATTGCCAGCGTCCATTCAAAATGCCCATCGTATGATACATTCCAATGGCGTGCAAATGCAATCAATGCTGCTTTGCTGCTCCTTACATGAAAGCGCTGGCCAGTATTGAAGCATGATTGGTAAATACAGCACCTATTAAAAAAAAAACATAGAGAATACATGACTCTGTCCACATAGTCGTATCGTTTGGCCTTCGTTGCAATGCGATTGCATGTATTCAGTGTCTTTGTATTCGCAGCTTGTTGTGCCAAGGCTAGATAGAATATGTCACTCATTACCTGAGCTGTCAAATTTACATCATAGTGTTTAGAATAAAATTGTATTTAGAATATTTCATGTCGCTCATACGCAGTGGTTCACTTCTATCAATCAAAAAATGGTTATACTAAATGTTTTGTAATTATCACTCAAGAGTGGTAATGGTACATAATTTTGCTTAAACGCGCCCAAAATCTATAATTTTATTAATAAAGTAGTCATACAGTTAGAATCAATTGTTATTAGTAGGCCAATCGAAAAAGATAGTCTACGAAAAATTTAAATATGGTAGTATGAATCTCTTACTACTTACTTTCTTAATAAATATTTTGCACTCATCGTTATGTCGGCGTGACACGCGTACGTAGATCTATATAAAGGGTAAATAGTTTCAAATTAAATTATCAGTTCAAGTAAAATTATCTAAAAACTAGTAAGGAAGGGCTAAGTAATTTTATTAATATAACACACAATTTGAACCATATACTCGTCATATATACGGTATAAAGTCCATTGAAAGTTGGAAACCCTAATATTAGGTATATGGGAGCTAAGTAAAGTTATAACGCGATTTCATTCATTTGTGGAACGGAGTCATATTATTAGAAGAAAAATATTCTCTCTAAATTTCTTCAAAATATCTGAGAGGCTTACTTATAATTTCGTTAAAAAATTTATTAGAAGCACTGAGGTTCGTGTTCGATATATGAGGCCTTAAAAACTTATCGTCTCATTTCGACAAGAAGGGCGATAGCACTCCATAAATGCAGTATCTGTTCCGATATCTTGCGATATGGTTTTTGATCCATAACAATTTGTATGCCAATTTCCAGTGTAGCCCTTCTGAGTTATCTTTGTCATAAAATTTAAGCTTCCTTAATAAATTAAAGCATTTTTATTAGTTTTCAACATAACCTTTGTATGGGAGGTAGGCGTTAAAATCCAATTTCTTCCAATTTTAGACTGTATAAGGTAGTACCTAAAAGAAACTATTCTATAAAGGTTGGTTGATATAGCTCTTGTGGTTTACGAAATATGTACAAAAAAACTTAGGAGGGGGCGGTGCCATGCCCACTTCCCCAAAAAAATTTCATCTACATATTCCCCTTCATAGTGCGATCCTTTGTACCAAATTTCATACCTTTATTTATGACGTAGTTATGGCACTTAATGAGTTTTAGGTTTTCGCCATTTTGTGGGCGTGGCAGTGGTCCGATTTCGCCCGAAAGCAACTTTCCTATGGTGCCAAGAAACACGTGTACCAAGTTTCATCAAGATATCTGATTTTTTACTCAAGTTACAGCTTACACAGACGGACGAACGGACAGACAGACTTCCGGATTTGAACTTTACTCGTCAATTTGAGCATCTCGGTTAAATTTAGTGAGTTGGTTTCTATTGATATAATATTATATTTGATAATAGAGATATTCTAACAGGATATAAGCCGACTTAATGAATTTCTCAATTATGAAATATTTAGCCGAAAAATAAATGGAATCGTATGGAATTTTCATACCAACTATACAAGTTTTTAAAAAACTTAACAATAAATTTATTTCTGTTCTTGCCTCAAATGTTGACAAAATACTTCTGCAGACTCTTTAGTCGACGATTTTGCTTTTAATTTATTCTTCGTAGGTATGTTTAATTAATAAAAACCGTATATGAGGTATATTAGTCTGAATTTGTTCATTGTTGGCACTGAGACATACTATTAAAAAAAACACATCTCCTTTTAATTTCCTCAGAATATCTGAGAAGTTTACCGTTATTTGCAATAAACAATTTACAAACGGATAGCAAATTATCCGTTTGGAATATTTACAACGAAGATCAAGTAATGCCAAAAACAAATAAAATAAATAACAAGTAAGGAAGGGCTAAGTTCGGGTGTAACCGAACATTTTATACTCTCGCAATTTATTTATTTAACTTAATTAATATTATATAATACACAATTTGACCCACATATTCGTCATATATATTGTATAAAGTCCATTGGAAGTAGAAAACCATAATATTAGGTTAGAAGCACCGAGGTCCTGATGTGTGATATATGGGGCCTTGAAAACCTATGGTCCGATTTCGGGGATTTTTAGAAATGGGCTGCCACACTATAAATACAGTATTCGTGCAAAGTTTTGCACCGATATCTTCACTAGTGCTTACTTTATATATTGTAAAGTAAACGATTCAGATCATCTTCTAAGTTCTGGTATATAGGAAGTAGGCGTGGTTGTGAAGCGATTTGGCCAATTTTCACAACATATTATTGGGAGGTAAGGAAACTATTATAAACCAAGTTTCATTGAAATCGGTCGAGTAGTTCCTGAGATATGGTTTTTGACCCATAAGTGGGCGACGCCACGCCCATTTTCCATTTTGTAAAAAATTCTGAGTGCAGCTTTCATCTGCCATTTCTTATGTGAAATTTAGTGTTTCTAACGTATTACGTTAGTGAGTTAACCCACTTTTAGTAATTTTCAACCTAACTTTTGTATGGGAGGTGGGCGTGGTTATGATCCGATTTCTTTCATTTTTGGACTGTATTAGGAAGTGGCTAAAAAAACGACTGCAGAAAGTTTGGTTTATATAGCTCTATTGGTTTGCGAGATATGTACAAAAATCTTAGTAGGGGGCGGGGCCACGCCCACTTCCCCAAAAAAATTACATCCAAATATGCCCCTTCATAGTGCGATCCTTCATACCAAATTTTATTTCCATAGCTTTATTTATGGCTTAGTTATGGCACTTTATGTGTTTTCGGTTTTCGCCATTTTGTGGGCGTGGCAGTGGTCCGATTTTGCTCAAGCAACCTTGCGAAAGCAACCTTCCTATGGTGCCAAGAAATAAGTGTGCCAAGTTTCATCAAGATATCTTAATTTTTACTCAAGTTACAGCTTGCACAGACGGACGGACGGACAGACAGACATTCGGATTTGAACTCCACTCTTCACCCTGATCACTTTGGTATATATAACCCTATATCTAACTCGTTTAATTTTGGGTGTTACAAACAACCGTTATGTGAACAAAACTATAATACTCTCTAGCAACTTCGTTGTTGCGAGAGTATAAAAATCGATCAAATACCCAATAAAATGCTGTTGGCTGGTGTAGGGTAAAACCGGGATAGATGCCGCGCTGGGATAGATGCCTCGTTTCTAAAAACTCAACTACCAGAGAACAAAACAGCAAATTCGTTGTTTACATACGCGCCACATGCACCCCCCACCTCAGTGACGCGCGAATTGTTGTGCTAGACGGACGTTTCTCGCTTGTGTGTCGAATTACATTCGTAGCGGACGCGACGAACGCTTCAAAGTTTCAAACGTAAGTATTCACTATTCCATATCTTTATAAACAGTTAAATGATTACATTTTATTTGAATTGTTTTAATACATTAGTTCTTTGAGAACACATTTAAGAGTCAATCACTGATGTTTGCATTTATTTCATTTATAAAATATTGAGAGGCATCTATCCTTAGTGAAAAGGATAGTTGCCCCGAATTTACAAGGGATAGTTGACTTTAGGGGCATCTATCCCTCTATACTGCACTAATATGGATTCTAGATAACGAAGAAAAAGAAACACCTTCTAAATTTTTAGTCGAAGCATCACCAATACCACAAATTCCTCTGACTTTAGCAAGGAGAGCTAAACAATCGGCAGATATTCTCAATTCTAGAGAAAAAATAAAAGAAAAAAGGGATATTACTGACAGGAAAAAGAAACAAATAGAATCTAAGATACACAAGACTGAAGCTACCAAAAAAAGACAAACAATAAAAAAAGCAAATAAAAAATCCAAAGAACAAATACAAAAAAATAAGAAAGGAAAACCAAAGAAAAACTATGACTCTAGTGAAGAAACAGATGGTGACGTGACTGATTGCAGTCATAAAGAAAATGATTATTATTTAAAAGTAAACAAGGATCGTGGATTACGTAAAAGACTAGCTATTTATAGCTCAAACAGTGAAAATGAAGATCACCTCTCACCTAATGCTGAAAAAGGTAAAAAAACCATAGGACTACCCGTGAAAAAAACTAAAAAAACAAAATTTGAAGATACTAATTCTATAGATGAAAATGTTTGCGTAGAATGCTTCGATACCTATAATAACACGAAGTCCAAATCTGATTGGATCCAGTGCATTATCTGTCAGAAGTGGCTGCACGAAACATGCACACTTTTTAAGAACTATTGCTCAAGATGTGGAAAACTTCAAATGTCCGGTTCCACTTAATGAAGGATAATTCCTTACAAATATGTTGATTTTTTTAAATGTTTAAATAATAACTAAGGTTAAACGAAATTATTATTTTTTTTCGTTAGAGATTCATATGAATGTTGATTTTTTTTTTATTTTAAATAATTATTTCTACGTTAAAACGGGAATGTTTCATTTGAGATGATTCTATATGATAGTTTTAATATGTTATCGCTTAAACAGACTTTTTTTATATAAAATATATTAAAAAAGTCTGTTTAAGCGATAACATGCATAAATATAAATATGGTTAAGCATTTTATATTACCTACACATGAAGATAATAAATAAATATTACATTTTGATTACGTATTCTTGTTAATTATTTAAAAAGGCATCTATCCTCCTAAGTGATTTCATAGTGGGGCATCTATCCATATAGGTAGGCACCTATCCCCAAAAAATGTGTTTCGCAAGAATTACATTTTTGCAAAACCAGTAATGATTAGGTAAATAAATACAGTTTCTAAAGCTTTATGAATGATTAAACTAACTATATTACAGGGTCAATCTAAGCAAATATGTTTGGTATTCAAATAATGAGACACTTTCGAAAAGTGGGGCATCTATCCCGGTTTTACCCTACTTATACGGGCTATATCTTAATAAAGTTGTATGGTAATATGCCTACTGAAATCGGTTTATTCATTCTTATTGACTACATATACTGAAAAGATTAACAGTTTTTCCAAAGCATCAGTACCTGCTCAAAGCGCATTTGGATTCACTATCAAACAATCTCCTCTAGCCTCTCTCTCTCTCTTTCTTGATGCAGCAAATAGAAATAAAGTGCACTCACTTGCAGTTAAAAACTTTCACTTTCCTTCAGATAAAAAATCCACCAAATATACTACATAAAAGTAATAAATATTATCCACTGATTTTAAGCAAAAAAGATTAATTCATTCAAAAGCTTTAAAGCGGTTAAGTGAAGAGTAAAAATTACAGCAGTAAATGCGAGTGCAGTCTTGCATATTTTCAACACTTCCGCAATACTTCCGATTGCGGTGTTGTGATTAACAGGAGCATGTCAAGAGGTTTCCGTTACAGCCGCAATGACAATGAAGCCGTCCGACCACGCCGCGCCGCACAAACCCCAACTGAGAGAGCAGTGTGGTTGAATAAAACAGCGAACAGCAACAACAACAAACACTTTAATTTTGCCAAAAACTTGTGAAGTGAGTTTCCAAATTGGGGAAGTGCTGCGACAAGGTACCAACAACAAAAGCTCGCTTGCAACTCGCTTGCACCAACGAAATGTGCGCAATGGAAATTAGGCTGTTTGACTTGTTGGTTCGCAGGCTGCCTAGCAGTGCTGTGGCGCTTGCAGTGTGGACTTGCACTTGAGATGAAGTAACCAGCTGCCAACGTTCGCCTACGGATTATGGTGTTTCCATTTCAATGCGAACGTGAATATTTGTACATGTGTGTGTGTGAACACTATTGCAGCCGACTTTCCGAATTTCCACCATTGAATGCTGTGGCACTGCTTTGACGTAGTCGTGTTGGCCGGGATGAAGTTCAAGTTGGAAAAGTCGTCTCTAAATCAACACATGCACATACGTATATTATTATGCATACATACATGAACATATGAACAAATTTATTACGTAATGTGCGAATGGCAAACAATTTTGTTGACAAACATTAAAAAAAAAATCTGTAAAAACTAAACTTCAGGCTGTTGGAAAATTCATAGTTCAGCTGTCCATAGAGCTTATGCTTGTGCGGTTACTATTTATGTAAAAGCTCATCATTCATTGCGCACATACGTACATATTATGTATATGTATTTGAGGAAGTCATTGTTAGTATTTATAATTTAATTATTCTGCGTATTTCTATCTGCATCAAAAAACCAGTCCCGTGGATATGGTGATGGTGACTAAAAACTGACTTATGTCTCCTGAAGTCAAATATCATCAAGTCAATACCATCTAGATACTTATCATACTGTTGGCTTATCGCAACAGATTGGAATAGTGTTACAGTTCTTTGTAACACCTAAAACTAAACGAGTTAGATATAGGGTTATATAATATATATGATCAGGATGACGGCAATAGTTGCAATCCGGACGTTTAACTGTCCATCCGTCGGTCCGATTAGGTTAGTATTGCAGATGGGCAAAATTTGACCATGACCACGTCCACAACTGCAGCTAAGTGAGAAACTATAAAGTTTTATAACTAAACCACAAACTATTAGCGTTTTTTTTCTAAAGAAAGGTTGTGTTTATTCTGTCCTGTACTCGGGTTTTCAAATGGTGAGTGAGAGTTGACCAGCATAATAGTGATTGATTGTAGTGTTTTTGCATATATCTCACAAACTTCTAAAGACACATCAATCAAACTTACTATAAACATGTACTTTTGATATAATCGGTTGGTCACCACGGCCATTTATTATACAAAGGTAACGTTGAAAACTACTAAAAGTGCGTTAACTCACTAATGAAAAAAAGTGAAAAACCACTAAATATCACAGTAAACATGGTATGGGAGGCCTGCTCTTAAAATTGTCTGGCATCAGGGACCACTAGACCAATTTCAATCAAATTTGGTAAATATCATTTTCCTAACATCCTGATATTAGAGCTTGAGAATGGCTTTACAACTACGTCTATTTACCACATAACACAATTTTTAATTCCAACAAATTTGTTCTCTTTAGAATATATAAACCCAGCACCTCTTAAGATATACGAGAAAATATCGCATACAAGTTTCAATGGAGGTGTGACATCGCTCATATCGAAATTGTCAATATAGCTGAACAAATTTTCAAGGGTCCAGATACATGATGAGCATACCGAAAATATCGATAAATCTCACAGATATTTTATAAAAATACAGGAGGAACCGTTTTCTTTTATTAGTGTGGTCATTGCTTCCCCTAGCTCTCATGTGCCTAATATTGGGATATGATAAATTTCGCTAAGCTTTATCACGTACATATATATCGGTTAATATGTGATAACGTCAGATATAATGCAGTCTGATGGCGAAAATGGTGATGGAAACCGGTCCATGAACAACCCAATTCCATATACTGTATATAGAGTATATGAGTACAGACTTTCCCCTAGCCAATATACCCAATTTAGTGATGAAATAGATTTAGATCTTGGTGTAGTTCCCATATAACTATCTAAAAAAAATTCTATCATTAGACCAACATGTGGTCAAACAAAGGTGTTGAATATGTCACTTGTGTATATATCTACATATATGTACTACAAATACTTAAATAGTCTGCCCCGATCTTGAACTCTGTCACGAGTATTTCGATTCATTTACTTCAATGAAATAACACGCCAAACAGTAGCTCAAATCTTAATTCAACAATAATATAATATTAGTTTATTTAACAATTTATATATATGTGTGTGGTTGAAGACTACTCTGACGAATACAATTAAGCGGAAATAATTAAAATGGGGCTCCCAATTTCGTCTCAACAGCTTACGCAGCATCATCATCTAATTAATATCGCGGATTAAATGACCCATTTCAAATCTTGCAATGAGCGCCACTAAGTACAGCGTATGTGGATTATGTAATGTGTTTAGCTAAAGCTTAAAATACACAATGCAGGCACATCATTTAATAAGCGAGAGAGGCATTAACTAAATGAATGGTCGGAAAGTTCAACGGTTACAAAAGTTCATTATCACTGTGTCAACTGAGGCGAACATCAGTAGATATAATGAAGTATATGTCATATTATATATGTATATGTATAAATAAATATATGCGTGTATGTATATATAGCACTGAATACATATATACATTCAATCCTTAGCACATAAAAGTGCTGGGGAACAAAGGAAAGTTCATCAGCCGAAAAGTCAAAAGCCAATTGCTCGCGACACCTAGTGATTTTGCGATATTTCCTGCGTGGCAAGCATTGTGATGGCTCATGAGAGCCTCAATTGCAGCCAGCCACACTGCATGCATGCGTCCGAAAATGCATTACACAAACGTACGCCAGCTGTTGCTGTTGGCCTGTCTGCCACATTCGCTGTAATCCAGTTGAGCTGTACAGAGTGCGGACTGCGTGGCGTCTTTTTGGATGCTCATCACACACATGCATGCGATGTCTGTCCGTACTTAAACAGTTATATGTAGTATGTATATTTTAGCTTATGCAAATTGCTGGAGTTCGCGCTTGCCTGTGTGTGTGTGTGTGACTGTGATGTGGCGTATGCCACATGCGTTCGTCCAAAATTCGAGTTGTTCGCTGGAGCAGCGCTTGTTCCACGCGAATCTGCAGTTGGCACCATAAAATACTCAAAATGAAAAAACAACTACAAATTTGCAGCAGATTATGTAACAGTGAAAAATGGCAACAACAATCACTTAAACAATTTTGACAAAACTTGGGTGTTAACTCGACCAAATCTAGCGGAGGAGCGCATTTGTTGCATTTGCCTGAGTGCAATTGCATGTGTTGATTATGAATTTAATGCAATTTTTCGTTTTGGTAGATGCACTTTTGCCGCGTTTATAAGACCAAAAGTACGCACCACAAATTTTTCCACAATTGTTTGCAGTTAATTTTGTTACTCTCGCAACAAAGTTGCAAAAGAGAGTATTATAGTTTTGTTCACATAACGGTTGGTTGTAAGTCCTAAAACTAAACGAGTTAGATATAGGGTTATGTATATCAAAATGATCAGGGTGAAGAGTAAAGTTCAAATCCGTATGTCTGTCTGCCCGGGAAGTGGGCGTGGCCCCGCCCCCTACTAAGTTTTTTGTACATATCTCGTAAACTACTAAAGCTATATCAAAGAAACTCTCTAGAGTCGTTTCTTTTAGGTACTACCTTATACAGTCCAAAAATGGAGGAAATCGGATCATAACCACGCCCACCTCACAAACAAAGGTTATGTTGGAAACTACTAAAAATGCTTTAATTCAGTAACGTAAACCACCAGAAACCTTACATTTTATTATAAAAGTGGTACAACAGAGCTCCACTCAAAATGGTATACAAAATTTTAAATGGGCGTGGTTCCGCCCACTTATGGGTCAAAAACCATATCTCCGAAACGACTTGATCAATTTCAATGAAATTCAGTTCATAATATCTTCCTAGCTTCCCAATGACATGTTATGAAAATAGTCCAAATCTATTCACAACCACGCCTACTTCCCATATTAGAACTTTGAAGTCGATCTGAATCGTTTACATTACAATATATAAAGTAAGTACTAGTGAAGACATCGCAATAGAACTTTGAAAAAATTCTGTATTTAAAGAGTGCAGCGCCCTTCTAAAAATCGTGGAAATCGGTCCATAAGTTTTCAAGACTCTATATATCAAATATGAGGACATCAGTGCTTTTAACAATTTTTTTACCGAAATTATAGTTCTTTCAGATATTTTGAGGAAATATGTTTCTTCTAATAATATGTCTCCGTGCCAAAAATGAGTGAAATGGAGTCATAACTTCCCCTTGCTCCCATATAACTAATATTAGGGTTTCCAACTTACAATGGACTTTATACCACATATATGCCGAATATGTGGGTCCAATTGTTTGTTATGTTAATAAGATTAAATAAATAAATTGCGAGAGTATAAAACGTTCGGTGAAACCCGAACTTACCCCTTCCTTACTTGTTTTTTTTATACTCTCGCAACAAAGTTGCAAAAGAGAGTATTATAGTTTTGTTCACATAACGGTTGTTTGTAACACCTAAAACTAAAAGAGTTAGATATAGAGTCATATATACCAAAGTGATCACTCTGACGAGTAGATTTGAAATCCGGATGTCTGTCCGTCCGTCCGTCTGTCCGTCTGTGCAAGCTATAACTTGAGTAAAAATTAAGATATCTTGACGAAACTTGGCAGAAATATTCCTTGGCACCATAAGAAGATCAAGTTCGAAAATGGGCAGAATCGGACCATTGCCACGCCCACAAAATGGCGAAAACCAAAAACACATAAAGTGTCATAACTAAGCCATAAATGAAGATATAAAAGTAAAATTTGGAATAAAGGATCGCACTAGGAGGGGGCATATTTGGATGTAATTTTTTATTTATTTGTATTTAACTCGCAAACTAATAAAGCTATATAAACCAAACTTTCTGCAGTCGGTTCTCTTACATACCCCACCACACACCATGAAAATAGTTGAAATCGGATAATAACCACGCCCACCTCCCATACAAAGGTTAGGTTGAAAATTACTAAAAGTGGGTTAACTAACTAACGAAAAACGTCAGAAACACTAAATTTTGTAGAAGAAATAGCAGAAGGGAGCTGTACTCAGATTTTTTTACAAAATGGAAAATGGGCGTGGCATCGCTCACTAATGGGTCAAGACCCATATCTCAGGAACTACTCGAATGAAATTCAGTATATAATAATATCTTGACACCCTGATAACACAGACAAAAAATGGGCAAAATCGGTTCACAACCACTACTACTTTCCTTATAATTCAATTTTGAAATCCATCTTATTCCTTCACTTTATAATGTAAACATAAGGAACCAATGAAGATAACGGAATAAAACTTTACAAAAAATTAGTGCATATCATCTCTGGCTTCACTTGTGAAAAAATTGTCGAAAACGGACCATAACTTTTCAAGGCCCCAGATATCGAACATGTTGAACTCAGCGCCTAAGGATAAATTTTAACCGAAAATATGGGTAAATCTCTCAGATATATCAATTTAATTCAGAGGAAATTGTTTTCTTCTAATAGTGTGTCTCTGTTCCAAAAATTATTAAAATCGGGTCATAACATCTCCTAGCTCCCATATACCTAATTATAGGTTTTTCAAAAATACGGCGAGCTTTATTCCGCATATATGTATTGGTTAAATTTCTTCAATAAATTGCGAGAGTATAATATGTTCGGTTGCACCCGAACTTACCCCTTCCTTACTTGTTTTTTTTTTGTGTTTTTACATTTTAACTTGGCGAATTTATTTTAAACGTCTGCATGTGCTCAGCTGAAACATAGGCTGCCACCTGTCACTTCAGGTGATTTGTTAATGGTGCAACCAAAACAATATAAAGCGTACTTGTGAGACCGAAAAGCTGAAATATTATAATTACATATGTTGTAGGAAAACTTAAAATAAATGAAATGAATTTATGCTATCTCAAAAAGATAAGATAACACACTTCCTAAACCATATTCGACATTTTTGTTATTTTAACGATATAAATTAAACTTTCCAGATCATAAGAAACTAGCTATAGTACTTTTCAAGTGCACCTGAAATAATTTTTAAAGCAAATATCCGAAGTAAAGATCCTCGAAGAATGAATTTAAAATTTACTACCAACTTTGGCGTTTTCTTTTCTTGATTAAAATGCTGCCTCTTCTGCACCTCAGTGGAGCACTAAAATTTTAAACTTTCAAACGAAAATTCTTTAACATCAAACAAATTTTTACTTTTTACACTAAAAACTTGTTAAACCAAATTTGTTTATTCTCTTGAAATATATACAGTGGGGATATTAAATATGAAAATCGCTAATCTGAACCACAGTGGCACTATCTATTCCAAAAGCACAACGCTACTAGGAGACGCGGTTGACATTGACATCAGTAGAAAGAGAAGGTTGGTTTTGTGATAAACGGGGGCTAGACAAAGTACCTGGAGGCCACACCAAAATATTCGTCGCGGCTTGGGAACTACGTCACTATTAGCAGCTATACATTTGAAAAAGTTAAAGACTTTGTTTATGTCGGAAGCAGCATCTAAGCTTGGTAATCAACCGCAGAATAAGACAACAAATGAGAAGCAAATCCCTCTCTCGACTAAAAAAAATTATGCTCTATAAGTCTCTCATCAATCCCGTCCTATTATACGGTGCAGAAACATGGACGAAGACAACGCGTCATGAGAAGGTACATACTTGAAGCATTCGAGAGAACTGTTCTCCACACGATTGGAGCCATCCGCGTGAACGAGAAGTACCGCAGAAGATGGAACCATGAACTGTATGAGATCTGCAACAATATGGGATATGCTGGTTAAGCCATGCCGTATGTTTGAAAGTGAAAATATCCTTCGATTGAGGACTAATGAGGGGACAACGGAAGCAAGGGCGCCCACGCATTCAATGGAAGTTTTAAGTGCATAGGTACCTGTCTGGCCTTGGGATATGCAACTAACGTGATTTCACCAAGGACCGATCACGGTTGTAGTACCAAAGAAGAAGAAGAAATAGGAATTAAGAATAGTTCTGAGTTAATTTAGTGAAACTAAAGCCAGTGTGGATCCTTCTCTATGAAGAATTTCATGACAATTATCACCCCAAAAATAATTAAAAGGTACGTTTGTTTTATACCTATGCGATCCCTGTTGCATATATAATGTCTTTGTGGGATATTTTGACAAAATTGCTAAAATTGGTAGTTAATGAAGCGACATTTGTACATAAAATACATTCTAAAAGCTACTGACGAAACGATTTTTGATGGGGTTTAAAGCTAAGATAAAAATATATCTAATAAATGCATTGGACTCAAAGTTCATGAATACTTGTGTTTGTGAGAGTTCAATGCAAACCATTGTGCTCTTGTTTGGAACATAATATTTATATCTTTTACTAAAATAATTATATAACAAGTAAGGAAAGGCTAAGTTCGGGTGCAACCGAACATTTTATACTCTCGCAATTTATTTAAAGATTTACCTATATTTTCGGTGAAAAATTGCCCATAGGCACTGAGTTTGTCATGTTTGATATCAGGGGCCTTGAAAAGTCATGGTCCGATTTTGACAATTTTTCCACAAGTGATGTCACAGCTCAAATACAGTATTTGTGTAAAGTTTCATTTCGCTATCTTTATCGGTTCCTTATGTATACATTATAAAGTGAAAGAATCAGAAGGATTTAAAATTGAGTTATATGGGAAGTAGGCGTAGTTGTGAACCGATTTCGCCCATATTCCACCAGTGTCATCAGGGTGTCAAGAAAATATTACATACCGAATTTCATTCGAATCTGTCGAGTAGTTCCTGAGATATGGTTTTTGACCCATAAGTGGGCGACGCCACGCCCATTTTCCATTTTGTAAAAAAATCTCAGTGCAGCTTCCTTCTGCCATTCCTTATGTGAAATTTGGTGTTTCTGACGTTTCTCGTTAGTCAGTTAACGCACTTTTAGTCATTTTCAACCTAACTTTTGTATGGGAGGTGGGTGTGGTTATGATCCGATTTTTGAACTGTATAAAGAAACGGCTAAAAGAAACGACTGCAGAAAGTTTGGTGTATATAGCTTTATTGGTTTGCAAGATATATACAAAAAACCTATTTGGGGGCGGGGTCACACCCACTTTTCCAAAAAAATTACATTCAAATGTGCCCCTCCCTAATGCGATTCTATGTTCCAAATTTTATTTTCATAACTTTATTTATGGCTTAGTTATAGCTCTTTATGTGTTTTTGGTTATCGCCATTTTGTGGGCGTGGCAGTGGTCCGATTCCGCCCGTCCGATCGAACTTAACCTTCTTATGGTGCCAAGGAATACGTGTTCCAAGTTTCATTAAGATATCTCAAGTTTTACTCAAGTTACAGCTTGCACGGACGGACAGACAGACGGACGGACGGACAGACAGACATCCGGATTTGAACTTTACTCGTCACCCTGATCACTTTGGTATATATAACCCTATATCTAACTCGTTTAGTTTTAGGACTTACAAAACTTTAATACTCTCTTTAGCAACTTTTGTTGCGAGAGTATAAAAAAAGCTCTAAAATAGCTATAACTGCTTATAATATCGAATTTTCCCTCAATACTAATGTTTACTTCAATTTTGTTTAAGGAAACGGGGAAAAATGTATCCGTAATCCTTCTAATTCTGATTATTTATGCTGACTTTTCAACAAAGTCTGATATGAGACTATCGTCTACTACTAACTACAACTATTTCTCATTTGATTTTTTTATATAACCTATATTATTACTGTAAATTAAGGTTTACTAAAATTATTTCAAGGTTTCGCTTAAGCAAATAACCCATATCTACTACTGTCAGTTCTTCATATCTAAATATTATTTTTTTTATAAAAATACAAATAAAAAGCATATTTAATAATAAATAGATTAAAATCTTTATCAAGAAGGAAATGTGCAAATGTGTTTTACACGTTCGAATGTGAATGGGAATACAGCCATTACAATAGCACGAAACCAATATATTGATTTTTGAGACCGTCGCAAAATACTTCCTCAATTATCCAGCCATTCCCTTAAGAGGCTAAATTATACCAACGTCATTTGTAAAAATTGCCCACCAACCTACGCTGACCAGAAAAATAATTGCTGCAGTCATAAAAATCAGACACGCTAAGCAAACACTTCCCTTCAAATGCTCCAGTCAGCAACGAGTTCGTGTCTTAAGTCTTTTGTTATATTATTTTGGCTGTTAACCCCAGTGCGTTGCAATAAGTCGAATGCGATTAAATATCAATTGCATAGGTAAATAAAAAATTAACAAAAATGCGTGGCGATAGCAACAACACACAGCTGCAACGATAAACTCTTGCAACATTCTGATATCAAATGTACAACTAACACAATCGGCACACTTGTGGCGCGTCAAGGAAATAAATTCAAGTCAAAATGCATAAACTACAAACGAATTGTTTCGATAAAAAGCTAGCAAACAAAAACAACAACGATAAAGCAATAACAATAACATAAAAATTAAGAGCAAATCATGCGAGTGCAAAGTCTAGCGGCGAGTGAGCAAACGTCGCGGAGAGCCAAAATGCTATGCACCCAACATTTTGCCCAATTTGCCTTTGGTGCTTTGCTGCAACAAGAGCAGCAAGTCACCAGTGGCGCATAAGCACCCCAAAGAGAGCGAGTTGAAGGTAAACGCTCGCCGGTGATGCGGCAACGTCGCACTTTAAAAGTCGCCGACGCTGCAAAACCGAACGACAGATTAGTTGAACACGTCGAGGCGGCAACAGCTTGGAGCTAACGGCAATAGCAACAGCAGCAGCAATACAAGTTAATACGTGCGGTTTGCGGTTTTTGCGAGAAAGCAGCGCGAAAAAAGTGCGAAGCGTATCAATAAAAGAAAAATTCAAAAATTTCAAAAAGTGTTGCCATTGCAATGTGTCGAAGTGGCGAAAAGACCAGCAAAAACAAATGAAATAGCATTTTTTTGTTTTGTGGAAAGAAAGTTGAGTGAAACGAACAACACAAGAGTGTGTAGCTGCGGAAGAAACGAAAAACGAATGCTAAAACAAACGCACTTCCAGTGTATTACAACAGTAACAGCAAAAACAACAGCAGTAATAAAGCGTTAATTCCCAACAACAACAACAAATATTGCTCTTACCTTGTTGTAGCGATTTTGGTCGGCGTTTTCGGTCGACATTTAATCCATACAAACGGTCGCGAGTAAAAGTGATTTAGTTACGGAACGCAACGCACGTCGTCGGTGCCGTGGCGTAGTACTTTTCATTTCGGTATTTCATTTATTTGCTTTTTTAATTTAATTTGACACGCAACGTCACAAACGCACTTGCGCTGATCAAACCAACTCGCTGGTAAATAGTTCACCATCTTTGGATAAAATATTCAACAGTGGACAATTAATTTCCACTCAAAACTGCAGCAGCACAACAACAGTCAGCAACGAAATGAAGGTGAGTCAGTATGCTTGTGCGTGTGTTGTAGCGCCTCTGCTTGAATAACTGTATGTAATGGCTGTGCGTTTGCGGTATGCATGCAGAAAATTTGAAATTCAATCAAGAAATGTCGTCAAAAATTAGTGTCCATATGCATACAGCGAGCCCATATGTTGCATATAATTGCAACAACAAGCGATTAGTTAAAGAAATGAGTAATTATTTTCAAAATTGTGTTTATTAAAACATACACAAAGTGCAGAGAAAGTGTCCAAAGCCAGATATTTGCAATTGCAGTCAATGTATCGCAGTAAAAAGTGCCTTTGCCATATTTTGCAAACTCTTTATTGATTATTGAACTTGGCTGTTACGCTTTGTTGTTGAAAAAAACCAACAAACCAGCAATACAACAACAAAACGACGTTTTCGTTTGCTTAAAGTGAAAAGCGCGTGTCTCTTTTGTAAATCTCTCATTTGCCAAAGAGGACAGTTGGCAGTTGGTTAATGAAATGTTTTGAATACAATATATATTCCAACTCAATTATCTCATACTTATGGAAAATTTAAAATAAAAACCAATACAGATATATACTTAACGTTGAACTGAAAGAGGAAAAAGTGATGTTACCTTAAAATAATATATTACCATAATCTTAATTCAGAGCTATTCAATATTTAAAGTGCTTTGATGCATTTATGGTTTACTAGAGGAATAACCACAGAAGACCCCAAAATGGAGCATTTATTAAGTCACTTCTTAAGGTTCAGATTCCCTTCAGCACAATGGGAGAATGGGAGAATCTGGAAACTACCATCTGAAAGTGTGCACTACTGAGTCTGGTATTTGGTTCCACTAGGAAGCATTTCTGACTAATTCTTACATAACTCATTCTGTCCTGTCATTTCGAACAATATGGACTAATGGAGTATTACTATAAGACAATATTTTCTCAAAAAAAGTTTTACGTTAAAGTACATGTTTTCAAATAAATGTTGATGTGTTGGTCTTTCGTGGTAATTTGGGTTCTCTGACACATTACAGTTTGGGAATATATACAATTTGGCTAAAATTTTACATCCATCTCAACTATAAAATAATTTCCGACTGATAGAAAAACTGAATTAATTTTTGAATTATTTTTCTGGTCGGTTCCAAGCCATGTTAAAAGGAATGCTTTTACTGCTCTGATAAAAATAAAAATTATTTGATTTAGAACGTTACAAATAATTACACAGTTCAACACTCGAATGGGTATTGGACCACAATATTTTTTACGACATATAAGAAAAAATTTGAATTACCCGATTTTCGAAGTTAGTTTCCAAAATCAAAATATTTGCTTTCAAATTTCGATAAAAGGATTACGAAAAACATTATTACTACTTACGTGGTAATATTTACTAAAGAATCAACAATCAAGCTTATATGACAGATGCTATAAGGATGTTCGAAAATATTAAAAACTTTATATTTTTAAATATACCGATTTTTGAAATCACTCCGTTAATACACTCATTTAGTCTTTTACATGACCGTTGCAATCAACGTCAATGTTTGATGAGAGAACTTAACTGATTTAAATTTATATGTTTTTATTAACAATTAAATACTTAGTTCCCAACTAATGTGTTTATAATAAATTGCTTAAACATAAAATTACTATTTTTGAGAACTTAATTTTTAATTTCTTTTCTTAACTCAAGTCTTATAAATTTAAAATTTTTTTAATTTAATGAAGTTCATGTAACCAGTTCCTAGTATACTATACTACTATTGTCATAGCAAAATAAAAATTTATATACATTTCAAATGAAAACCACCTAATTTATCTAAAATGATACTTTGTTTGTTCACTATTCCTACAGGGTAGGTGACGCAGCGCCACAATTATGTTGTAATCGCAATTAAAAAAATTTCCAATTTGCCTGTATTAATGCAATAGCTATTACAAAGTGGACAGGAGATAACGATGCTAATGAAAACACACGCTAGAAAATAGAGTAAAGCGCATAAACAAAGCGAAAATTGTACAAAGCTTGCGCGCATGCGTGCGCTATTCAAGTGCAGCGCGCAGCAATAGCAAGTTCAAGTGCATGCTGCATGCATTTTGTTTACTTTTCCACGCAATTCGTTATTCATTTTTCATTTCTTACGCCTTCACTGCATTATGCCCGCAAGTTTCCATTGCAAATTTTATGGCGCGGCCCATTGTAAACAGAGTTCACTTCATTCCTCAGCGCTTTTCTTGCTTTCGTTTTGCACTCTTCATGCATGAAAGTGAAAGAGAAATAATAGCGCGCTTATAGTAAGTAGCACGAGCGGTCGGTCGTCTACTGCCCACGACAACTAGTTACATCGCTTTTATTTCGTACGTCCGTCCAAAGTAATCTGTATTTTATTTTTGTTTATTTACCTCTTCCGTTTTGCTTGAATTTTATTATTCATTTTTATTGTCTCAGCTTTTCAGTCTTTTAATGTGGCTTATGAGTTTGGTTGTATTTGAAAGTTGTTTGTTGCTTCGCTATTTGTTGTGATGGTGTCATGTTTTGTTTTGTTGTGTTGTTGCATGTCCGCGCTAGTTTCTGCTGTTATTATATAATTTTCTGCATAGCAATAGCATTACAGGTAGATACGTTATCCATCGCTGCTGGCATTAATCGGTCGTCTGCTGAAGACACATAATGAAATCGACGATTATCTTTTCAATCGAATTCGTTATGTTGTAATATTTCGGGTGGAAGTTATTGACACACTTGGGTATCGACAACTTTATTATTATAACGTGAATTTTGACTAGCTTGGTCTATTCATGGTTTTTCAAAGCGCGTTCATTTTATAAAGGGAACATAATGGCAATTAAATAATTTGGAAAATAAACTATTAGTTGCTTTGTATTTTTATAAAATTAATATAATTTCGCACAGAACATAAAATAATATGAAATACTTTTGAATTTTCTAAATAACGATTTTTAATTAACATCAACACTGAAAAGTATTATTAAAATAAACAAGTAAGGAAGGCTAAGTTCGGGTGTAACCGAACATTTTATACTCTCGCAATTTATTTATTTAACTTTATTTATATTATATAATACACAATTTAACACACTTATTCGTCATATATATTGTATAAAGTCCATTGAAAGTTGGAAACCATAATATTTGGTTAGAAGCACCGAGGTCCTCGTGTTCGATATATGGGGCCTTAAAAACCTATGGTCCGATTTCGGCGATTTTTAGAATGGGGCTGCCACACTTTTAACATAGAATTTGTGCAAAGTTCTGCACCGATATCTTCACTAGTACTTACTTTATATATTGTAAAGTAAACGATTCAGATTGTCTTCAAAGTTCTGGTATATAGGAAGTAGGCGTGGTTGTGAAGCGATTTGGCCTATTTTAACAACATATCATTGGGATGTAAGGAAACTATTACAAACCAAGTTTCATTGAAATCGGTCGAGTAGTTCCTGAGATATGGTTTTTGACCCATAAGTGGGCGACGCCACGCCCATTTTCCATTTTGTAAAAAAATCTGAATGCAGCTTCCATCTGCCATTTCTTATGTGAAATTTAGTGTTTCTGACGTTTTTCGTTAGTGAGTTAACCTACTTTTAGTAATTTTCAACCTAACTTTTGTATGGGAGGTGGGCGTGTTTATGATCCGATTTCCTTCATTTTTGGACTGTATTAGGAAGTGGCTAAAAAAAACGACTGCAGAAAGTTTGGTTTATATAGCTTTATTGGTTTGCGAGATATGTACAAAAAACTTAGTAGGGGGCGGGGCTACGCCCACTTCCCCAAAAAAATTACATCCAAATATGCCCCTTCATAGTGCGATCCTTCATACAAAATTTTATTTCCATAACTTTATTTATGGCTTAGTTATGGCACTTTATGTGTTTTCGGTTTTCGCCATTTTGTGGGCGTGACAGTGGTCCGATTTTGCTCATTTTCGAAAGCAACCTTCCTATGGTGCCAAGAAATAAGTGTGCCAAGTTTCATCAAGATATCTTAATTTTTACTCAAGTTACAGCTTGCACAGACGGACGGACGGACGGACGGACGGACGGACGGACAGACAGACATTCGGATTTGAACTCCACTCTTCACCCTGATCACTTTGGTATATATAACCCTATATCTAACTCGTTTAGTTTTGGGTGTTACAAACAACCGTTATGTGAACAAAACTATAATACTCTCTTTAGCAACATTTGTTGCGAGAGTATAAAAAAATTTAAAAAAATTGAAATCAATAACAGGTTTCTGATAGAAAAAAAATTTAATTCGATTTAAAATATAACCATTCTAATTCTTAATTGAAAAACTTACTTATACTATACTACAGTAGTGATTAAATTTTGTTTTACAAACTAGTAGTCACAAATCAAGTGCTAAAGACTTGAGGTGATGGTCAAAAAATATAAATATTACTTGGAGTCTAAAAGTAGTAAATTAAATCATAATTCTTCTGGGCCTTCCAACGGAGTGGAGGTCTCGCTTTTCCTCGGCTTCCTTCGCCGGGTACTGCATCGAACACTTTCGAACAACATGACCTAGCCAGCGTAGCCGCTGTCTCTTTATTCACTGAACTATGTCTATGTCTTCGAATACCACATACAGCTCATAATTCCATCATCTGCGGTATTAACCCCAAGAGTCGTCTCATCGGATGTTGTCATCGTCCACGCTTCAGCGCCATACATCAGGTCGGAAATAACGAGCGACTTGTAGAGTTTGATTTTGGTTCGTCGAGAGAGGACTTTACTTTTCAATTACCTACTCAGTCCATAGTAGCACCTGTTGGCAAGAGTGATTCTGCGCATTGTTGGTGTTTTTCATGCTGGTTCCCAGGTATACGAAATTATCTGCGACTTTAAAGTTATAACTGTCAACGAGTGCGCTGAATGTTTGTTTAATAACAGGAGATACTTTGTTTTGTCACCACCACACACAGCTTACACAGCCATATTATTTTTCCAGGGATTCATATCCATCATCGTCGATTGGGGTATCGGGTTCGACATCTCCTGATGTTGCACTTTCACTGCCATTTAGCAAGCTGGAGAAGTGTTCCCTCCACAAACTCAGTATACTTTGCGCATCAATCATTAGATCACCACTGGGGGTCCTACAGGAGTCCTCCGGTCTTGAAACCAATGAAATCATAATTGTTAGTAGTGTATAAAGGCCAGCGATCTTTTTGTTGACTTCCTTAGATAATTGTTACTTAATTTTTCAGTATTAGACACTCTTCTCGCTCTTCTGTAATAAATGATTCTTAAAAAATTGTTTGATAATTTCCTATGAAAAGACGTCATTCATTTGGGGATTCTGCATGCATTATAATTGCTGTATTTACTTATTGATTAGTTTAATCGATTGAATTTTGAGAGAGATTATTGCAGAAATTAGCCCACAAAACGTTTGAGACTTACTTATAGAAAAAAGTAAGAATAAGTTATATTATATTACAAACACTAATTCAGCTGTGAAGCTAATTTGCGATCTCTTCTTTAAATTCGCTACACAATTAGCTTAATATGGTGACATTTGATTTATGTATATCTCCATATATTCCTCGAAACCTATATACCAACCTAATAATTATTAAGATATAGATGTATGGATGTACATAAGTATATATATTGCTGAAATGAAGCAATTACCCAATTTTAACCGTATAACAATACTGATTTCTAATAGTTCACTCCATTTTTAAGCAGATTTTCCGATATTTAACATCCATATTTATAGGGTATTTTTCACCAAAGTTTAAATAAAAATTATACTTTAATGGAGCGCAAATTAATTAAATGTATTTCAAAAATAATTTTCATGACACATAAAGGGAACTATTAATTTTAAAGAAACTGTAAAAATATAATTTTCAATAAAATTATTAAACATATATGTTCCTCGGACTTTTAATCATATGTATATGGGAACACAATTACCTACATTTTGTAAGATTTAAAGCGGTTAAAATTGTTGCAAGGTCAATTTAGTTGTCAATAAAATCTGACTACACAAAAAACAATCGTCTCTCAAACCATGACATAATTAGAAACATGTAATTAAATACGTTATCATATTCAATGCATTTCGATAACAAATAAACTAGCGCCATTTGAATAATGCATCAACTCGTCTAAAGTGGTACAGGTATTATAATTATTTAAATGAGTTTGAGATATTCAACCTACGTTTTTCAGAGCCGCTCACTCACTCACGCCCTTCAGCAGAGTGTAAACTAAAAAAAAATATGAGTTTATTGATTATTTAAATATTTCAGCTCATAATACAAAAACAAATAAAGCGAATGCAAAAACTAAATAGTAATCTGCCTTTAACTGCATGCTGGTTAAACATACATACAAGCCCGCACTTGTCCACTGAGAGCGACCGACTACTCATCCATTCCATTGCTTGGGCGTACCAACATACAGTAAAGTATTTGCATTCGCGCTGTCTGTTTGTCATGTCACTTTCACTTATTTATTTATTTCGGGTGTGTTAGCCGTCAATGTTGCAATATTTTCGTATTTTATTAACACACAACAACAACGAGCACGAGCGTGAATGCCTTCAGAAAGCACATGCTAACCACAACCCAACATTGACTGTCGGTTACTGCGCTCACCGATCGGCGTAGGCTCTTCTTTTTATGAGTTAACAAGCAGTTACTTCGCCGGTGAGCCAGAGAGGCATTTGACACACTTGTGCGGCATATTTCCCGTATTTCCGTAAAAAAAATTATATGCTCGTACATGCTGTCACATTTTTTGTCAATTTTGCTTGGCTATACGAGGAGTTATGTGGGTACTTACTCATTTATGGTTTATGCTTCTCATTAGCATTTTTATGTTTTGCAGTTTTGTATATTTGACAGAAATAAATTTATATTTATATGAATTGTTGAACGTCTTCAAAGAGTTGGTTCCGACAACTGAAGCTACTAATGGCGTACTTGAAGGCGAATAGAAATAGCTCTAGGTACTTTTAATAAGTGATTTCAGTTCAAATGACTCCTTAGACGATATGTTTTTGATTTAATAGTGGAAAAAAAATTGCTGGTGGAAACGGTTTTATTTTCTTCAATAATATTCATCATAATTACAAATACTCATATGTGTCAATAAAATTTCTATATAAAGTCTGAATGAGACAACTTCAGAACATACATTTTTATGTATTTTATTTTATTTTTAAATCATAAATTTACATCCTATTTGAACTTCGTCGGTTACAATATGAGAATTAATCGAATAAATAATCGCTCCATGTTGGTGTTTCTTCGCCGTATGATGATATTGACAATATAGGCTGAAAATAGCCGAAATTTGTTTTATTATCTAGTCTCTCTCCCAATTTTTGAATACCATATTTACAGAATGATGTGTCTTTTACTTCAAAATAGGCCTTATGCGATTACTTATTTTTTCATTCACAGCGAACATGTGATCTGAAAAAAAATATATCATTTAATAATATATCCTGATAATATGATAGATGCGGATGGAGTCCAAAGATATTTAATATTTTCATGAATCTGAAGCATTGCTTGTCTTCATTGTGATCTATCGGGTCACCGAAATAGCAATTTTAATTATTTCATAGATATACTTTCTTTGTGAGCTTATGTGACCCATATGGAATCTAGAAAAAAATATTAGTTCTTAGTTCATCCATATATTTTAGTCTTCTTCATCCAAAAAATATTGCAAACCGTCAAAGAAGTCAAATCCACTTTTGATTTAAATAGTGTGCTCTGTAAGCCCCCCGATATGTTGAAACTGTTTCTCGTCCTTCTTTGTGTTATTGATTTGCATTAATTAATTTATTTTAAGGAAATATTTATAATATGGGTAGATTCGTCTAAATGTAACCAATATAAATATATCTTGAATTTGGTACTAACTTTTCTAATGGCATACGACACATCGCAGAGTTGTTGTTTTTTTAGAATTATAGAATGATCTAAGTGATAGCAGCTGACGGCGACTTTCGAAGAAAATATACATATGTCTCAACTGTCGCTATTATCACGGTAATACTGACAGAGGAATACATACATATATTAAAATGCTTATTAGAACTTCTCAGGCCGAAATTTGCATTGTGTTAATATTAAGAATTTCAAATACCCCAGTCAAATAATTATATGTGCATTTCGGTTTTTGTTTATATTTCTTATTCACTGTTATTTTTTGGATTTCGGTAAATGTGGAATAAAAGGTTGATATGTTACCGTTACTATGCAACGAAAATTGTTTCATACTTTTCTCGTTCGTTGTAAAGTAACATTAAGAATGTGCTTGTGAATTGGGTATTGTATAGAAAATATTTATATGTGCAAAATCAGTTTAGCGGATCTTTCTTACTGATAGTGTCGCAGCAAAAACTTTTTTTGCTAAAATTTGTTTTCAAAATTATTGTAGGTGCATTAACTTAATGAATTATTAAAAATTTGATTACATTTATTTAACTTTAAGCCTAAAATGCCTAGTTTATCAGCCGAGGAACAAGTAATAATCATGGGAATGCATAAAAGCTGTTCCAAAATGGCTCTAGACCAAAGCGACATCGGAACTGTATCTCCAAATTTCTTAAAAAGCCCACTAATTATGGTATAGTGCGACGCAGCGGACGAAAAACAATATTGATGAGCGGTGCGAACGGATAATTCGACGGCTAGTAGTTGCGGACTTGATAAGCAGCGATCAAATATGGACCTAGTTAAGACAAAAAATCACAATTAATATAATTTTTCCAACTATACATACAAATCAGTTTCTGTAACCATGGCACCTAAACCAACGCTAAAGAAAGACACAATAAAGCACATTTGAGGTTTGCAAATAAATACCAATTCTGTGCCGATGAGTGATAGAATACAGTCTTTAGTGACGAAAAAAAAAATTAAATTTGGTCGGCATTTTGCTGCTGTGGAAAGCTATCTACATGTTTTATATTCAGTCAAATGAATGCTAATATCAATGGAGATCTTTTGGACAGCGAGTTAATAAAATTTGCTGGCATATAACTGGACATATCGAAAGGATAACGCTTCAATCCACACGAAGAACATATTTAACGACCGGAAAATTCCGGTATGTGCAGCATTGAGTTCGAACCTAAATCCTATTGAGGATCTCTAGGGGAACCTCTCTGCTCCTGTTTTCCACAACGGAAAGCAGTTTGAGACAGTACGTCACCTTAAATTAGCCATAAAGCAAGAATTTGATAATATATACATAACTATTATACAGTCAGTTGTTAATTATCTGATTAGGCGGCTTAATTTAGTTTTAAAATATAAGGACAACTCTACTGACTATTAAAATAAACATTTCTTTCAGTTAAACTCCAATGTATAGGCTTTACTGGTAAAAATAGTAAAATGCACATATAAATATTTACCATTAGCCTAAACTTCAATTCTGTTTTATAGTTTAAAAAATATTTTGAAATTTGTTAATTTTTTGTTTTTTATATCGTATACATTAATAATAACAAACCAGCATACTCAGAAATATTTTGCAATTTTATATTCTTTAATTTTTTTTTTGCAAAAAGTTCATGCACATATAATTATTTGACTGAGGTACTTTATTCCTTGACAAACCCTCCATCTAGAATAATGCTTTTGTAACGGACCTCTAACATTTCGATACCAGCTTCAAAATGTTTTTTCAGCGAATCACTTCTAAATAAAAAGATTGTGAGAACGCTTAACTATAATGTCGTGAAACTTCGATAGCATACTAATTAAGGTATAGTACCTTAAGGCTTAAGCCATTTTGTTTATGTTGATCTCTCGTAAAATTATATTGTAAAATATTATAGAGGTTGGGAGAACCTAACTTTTGCGGAAGTATCCAATTACACGACTCTACAAAAAATTTTTTTTTCTTTGTCCTAAAGTTTATTTTATGATTTTCTGATTATTAAAAACGACAAGAAAGTACCTTCTTTTCGTATAAAGTTTGCTTTTGTAAAAATTATAGTAATAATACTATATTTGGGGTTAATTAAGAGATAGTACAAATGAACATAAAAGAAAAAGTAAAAGTGTGTACTTTTAAATTATTTTTCCTTTTTTGTAAGTTATTTTGATAGTAAAACTTAATTAAAATGTTTCTTTAAGTGATTTCATTTTCAATTAAAAATTAAAACCACATTTTTTAAAAAAATAACGTCAAAATGGTGTCCTAAATAAAAAAGCAAACTTTTTCATGGCATATATTTTTCTTTTCGTCTAATTAAGACCTAAACAATGGAAATTTACTGCTTTAAAGTTAAGGTCAAATTTTGTGTTGACCCGTGTTTTTGCTTAGAATCATAACATGATCATATGGAAATTAACTCTGTTATCTATTAAGTAAAAAATTTAATTCGATCTTATATAAACATATTGTATTACAAATATAAAATATGTTTACATAAGAAACTGTAAAATTTCGTCTGCTTAGGAATGAATGAGGGTCTCGGGTCTTAAATCGTGCGTGTAATTGGTGTCAAGCTATAAATAGATATAATGCAATGCAAAAATAGATATAATGTAACAATCCGATAAAAGATAAAAACAATATGCAAGAAAGTACTCAACTGTAACTACCAATCAACAATTTTAAAGACTTGTTACGACATTTCACTTTACGCATTTATGGCGGCACTAAAGTAATATACCTGTAGATCTGCATATTAATTGATGCATTCAATAATTAACATTTCTAATATGTACCGCAAATAACTTTTATTACCATATACTTATAGTTTTATTGCTTTATTTTTCTACACAAATGCTTTCAACGTACAGCGTTGGCAACAGCAGTGTGGTAATGCCACACGGTGGCATCGTCCGCACTCATGACAGCAGTGGAATGCTTGTAAATGAAGTCGTTGACAATTTTAAAATGCCTCAGTGCATAAAATATGTATCTATAGTATGTGCCTCATGCTTACCGCACTTAGGCATGAATGATGTAATTTTCAGTATGTAGTATGTATACACAAAGCACAAACTGCGACAAGCTACGTAAGAAATGTTGCGCATGCGCGGCGCTATTACTTAAAAATTTTAAATGGCCGCTAAATACTCATTTCAAATAGCTTCATTCAAGATTTTATTCATTTAACTGTGCTCATACATCAGACTGAGTGCAATTATATAAATTTTTCGTGTAATAAATTAATCGAGAAATTAAATTCAAACAAATCATAACTTGCTAATTTAACTCTTTCACTCTTTCCAGTTGTTCTACATTTTGCTGCTCACTCTCCCTCTACTGGCGCACAGCTATCCGGCGGAGAGCGAAGACAAGTCCATCTCACTGGAGGATGTCGAGCTGCCCGATAGCGATCATGCGGCATCAGGCGGCGAGTCACAAATAACCAAACGCTCTGGCAGTTTCGATTATGTCGCGCATCTGAAGTCTGGTCTGCTTTCCAGCATAGGCCAAGCATCCGCGTCGATAGCCTCGGGCAGTTCGGGCGGCAGTAGTGGTGGCGGCGGCGGTGGTGGCGATGGCTACAAGTCATACGAGTCGGCTCATGTATTTACCTAAACACCCAGTGACTTAGTTCATAATTTTTCTCTAATTATAAATTTCTGCATCTCTTTTCTCTTGCTGTGTAATGAAATTTCTAGGGCAACTCGGTCGATTACAATCCGTGGACATTTAAGAAGTCTGTGCTCAACACCATCTTCCAGGCGGTGAAAGCGATCACTGGTGGTGTGACAGCGCTCAAGGGTCAACTGATTAAGGGCAGCGGTTATGCATTGAGCGCAAGTGGTAATTTGGTTGCTTCCTCTGGCGATAAGGTGACCGATGTTGGCAAGGCAATCATCAATTCGGCGCAAATAAATTCGCATGGTTATGGTGGTGGCGCTCCGGTGCATCCCTTCGCCAAATTCAGCTCCTTCTCGGGTGCTTCGTCAGGCGGTAGCAGCGGCGGTGGCGGCAATAAGCACCCCGGACCACCCGTGGTGCACACAGAAAGTGAGTAAATATATTTATTTAATTTAACAAAATAAAATTTATTTGGAGGAATTTGTGGAAATATTTTTTTTAAACTTTAACAAGTGAAACACTACAAAGATTGTGGTGAAATAATTCCTCCTACGCCCACTCTCAAACCAAAACCTACTGAAAAAATTCTCTATGAAGAGCTTTAGAGAGTTACAAATGAGGAGATTATGTTTACTTCCTTAGCAAGCCATACATATCCCAACTTGTTTATGAATAAAATAGAAGTTTGGAAAACTCGAACAAACTTGAATCACATTTAACGAAAAATGTAACTTTTGTCAAAATACAAAAATCAATGAAGACAATTAATAAAAAACCATAACAGACACAGACAAACAATCGACAAATTTAGCCAATAAATCAACAGTTCCAACACGAACGAATCAAAGTTACTAAACCAAAAAAAAAATTTAGTACAACAACGATAAGGGCAGCGCTTGCAACAGAGCTATCAACGCCGACCACACTTGCTTTGGCGATCTGTACCTTTCAGCAGCTATTCCGTCTGACCGCCCACAATAAACGATCTAAAAAGCATTGTCTGCTTTTATTTCTGTGACTGATATGCCTCTGCATGGCTTCGTTTAAAAAATTTACAAACATATTTTGTTATTACGACATTTCTGTTTGTCTCTTCTTTTTACAATATTTTGCGGTGGAACAGCTGCATCAGCCAAGCCTAATAAAATATTATTTAAGTTTATTTTTCTACCAAAATGCAAGGCATTACGCAAGACACGTGACGTCTTGCACCTAACAGAAACGTTATAAAGTTAACTTGGCTGTATGTATAAAAGACATATCTAACGCCCATGGTTTTCAGAGGCATTATCGAGCACGAGTTAATATATTAGACTAATAATTTTGTTTTCTCAATAGTACATCACATACATGATGTCTTCGGAAATCTAGCTAAGTTGATAACTTAAAGTATTTATACAGTTGGCAACATCGTTTAGTTCGAAATCTTCCCATACTTCATGAATTTATTTGAATAACTATTTCTAAAAAAGGGAATTCTGCTCAACAATATTTCCACTTACTTATAAATCCGTTATTATTTGATACCTTTACACCAAAACTGTTGTTACGGTTTCTTGCTAAGAAGAATTTATACTTTCCTTTAAGAATCGGAATAGTTTTTGGTTTTATCAGTAGTCGTCCATGGAAACTCCTAATAAGTATAAAGATCTTATTTTGGGGGATCGGTAAAAAGATGTCATTCCACTGAAGCCAAAGATCGTCGATTATCGACAACCAGAAATAATTTCCATTAGTATTTGGAAAATCAGTTACCAGTTTACTTGTCTCCCCATTCCCAACAAATACTTAAACATATTTGTCTTGGAACAAATCTGTAAAAAATGTGGTTAAAAGAAATATATCGCTTCTATTAAATATTATAAGAAATCTTCAAAAATATAAAAAGTCTATAATCTCACGTCCTTTTATATAGTACCGTTACCAAATTAGGACAGATAATAATTTTTCGAAACCATGTTATGTCTCTAAACATTCGGTGCGTCCGTACATGAGTTCCATCTCAGATGTCTTATCTATACCCAACCAGCATATATGTATGTGTATTGGCAATAATTTTTGAACGAACCACATCCAAACAAACTGCAAACACTTAGAGTCGTACATTGACCCAAAAGAGCGCTGACACCGAACGCGTTCGCAACAGGGCCGCGTTGGACCAACCAATAAATGACAAGCGAGTCCGTTCGCTCGGTCGACTGCGCAAAGAGATGACATTTATTGTTATTGTTACTTTTGTCGCTCTTCGTCATCAACTTCAGTGGTCGCCACTGAGGTATTGGGCAACTGTTGTTGTTTTTGTTTTGTAATTCTTTGCACCACAGCGGCAACTTTCATTTTCATGTGGATCGCTTGCGGTTGCCCAGGTGGTATGCGTGTTCGATTGCATATGCTATTAAGTGGTTAACACATAACAACAACAAAAAATAAAACTATATAAAATTTGTTTACACTCGTAACCAGAGCAACAAGTTTCCTAATTGGTTTGCAAGTCATAGTCTTATGGTCAAATACCATCTCTACATGGCAGATCAGCTATCTGTGCCCAATTGTGGTTACGCATCTTAAGGATTTCAAGCACATGCATGCTATATAATGATCATAATGTGTTTTTGTTTATTTTTATTTTGTGCATAATTGACATTTTACATTTACATTTCATCACCTCCACAAAATAATTGGTTTGCCGTGAGATTAGAGGCGTAGGAATGTCAGGCGCGAAGTCGAACTACTTTTAATACGCTTTTATTAGCTTCACTTGAATGTATGTATGTTTGTTTATTTTATAGTATTATACTTATTGAACCCGTCTTATATGCACTCATTGTGTTTATTTAATACAACTATATATAATGGGTGTTTTTTAATGAATGCTTATTTTTTGATAATAGTGTAAATCTGTGTTAAAAACACTGTGTAACACTCGGCTGGGTATTGAACAAAACTAATATTAGGAAATAAAGTCATAAGAAAAAAAGGATTCTTCGTTTTTCCAAATCGAATCGCATCCAAAATTGAAATTTTTACATTCGAAGTTCGAAAATAGGCTTATTGAAGATTAATTACATAATGTACTCGTAGTTACCAACAAAGAATGAATATAAACTACTTTTTCCTATCATTTTAATGGTGTTACTTATATGACAGATATAAGACTATTAGAGGACACTGTTTGATCTTCGAGAAAAGAATTTCGA
Organism: Zeugodacus tau; assembly: GCA_031772095.1. Classification (NCBI taxonomy): domain Eukaryota; kingdom Metazoa; phylum Arthropoda; class Insecta; order Diptera; family Tephritidae; genus Zeugodacus; species Zeugodacus tau. Next base: position 53,526,054 of record CM062649.1, on the reverse strand, counting down.
AAATTACTAGACCAATTTACGAAAATTTCCATTGACTAATCGGCTAACCGAATTAACTGAATGGGTCATTATTTGAATAATAATATTCGGTTTGCAGTATCCAGATAGTCGTAAGTCGTTGAGCATTCGTTGTCGACTATTCGACGTTAATTTTCTCATTTTTATTCAAAAATTAAAAACAAACAAATATCAAAGGCTGCTTGGCTTCTAAACAATTTTAATTTATTCAAATACACTCAGCAGAGCAACTATTCGAATAATCGCAGTTGAATGACTATTCGAATAGTCGCAATGTTTTTAGATTATTCGAATTATTTTAAGAGTCTATTGTGAATGTAGCTAGACGACTTTTCTCCTGGTATGCGTATTTAGATAATTTCATTAAAAATATTTTAGGAAAACACTTAAATAAAACGAAAATAGTTTTCATTGAGAAGAAATATGCATATAAACAAATGATGACATATTAATTTTTCAAAATATATCTAAATATTTTCTTTTCCGAAGATCCAACTTTGACCCTTTATATCATCTGTCATTTGAGCTTCATCGAAAAATGTTATACATAGGAAAAAAGAAAATGTTGATTATGACCATATTTTTCCTTTTTTGGTAACTTACATATTATAATTACTAATGGCGTTTCGTAATTCGAAGACGAATATTTCGATTCTGCAGGTTAAAGCAGCTGCTACATAGCTCGCGTATCCGAATGCGAATGCGAAAGCGAAAAATTGCGCTTGACTGCGTATATCTCGAGCAACTCCATAAATGCGCTTTTGAATGCGTTGACAGCTGTGTACAAGGTGATACACATACACACTTTTTATTTGCGAGTTTGAAAACGACCTAAATAATATGGACGGCGATTTTAAATTTTTATTGATTTTTATAATCAGTGTACATAGAAAACCAGGAATTAAGCAACGGAATGAAAATTTAAACTGTCTACCTTGTTTATTAAAACTTCATCACCCCTAATCTTTAAAAATTAATTTAAATATTTGATAAATATATTGTTAATAAATTAAAACATTTTTTTTCCAAAATACTTATATTGTATCAAAGAAAACGAGCTTAAATAATTAAAACATACAAGATTTTAAGTAACATAATGTTGGTTGCTATTCTTAAGAATGTGAAGGTTGCTGTGTTAGCGCATGAAAGTTGAAAATTTTCAACTTCTGTGCGTTTTCGAATCCGAGTTCGAATTTCGGAGCGTTGGTTGCGAAAACATGCGAAAGCTATGTAGCTGATCTCATAAGAACATGTGTATTCAACTCAACTGTCAAACGTTCGCATTCGCATTCGCGAGCTATGTAGCAGCTGCTTAACTTCGTAGCTTTATTAACCCTCTAATGCCCGAATTAAAATAGGCGGAGCTAACGCTTTTTTAGCACAGATATATATTAGTCTTAACTCAAATATGATGTGATAAAAATTTCAAAGTCCTATGTATCCTGGTTCATTAGTTACAGGATGTTGCTTATAGGCACACATTAAATTATTATAAATAAACTAAACACTTTTCTCATGCTTTTTTTTTAAATAACTCTCTTATCTTTACTTATTTATATAGCTCACTTTGTTTTAAAATAAAACAATTATGTTTATGTTTTTGAACACTTTTTGTATAATCACTTTTGTATAACTTTTTTCGCGAAACGATTTTTGCCAATATCTCTCTGCGGAGAATTCTTACTGAATAAACACGTGCACAGCTCATATCAGAAAAAGTAACTGCAATCTTGCACAACACATAAATCTACATAATTGAAAAACCACTGGTCAAAAATATTTAAATAACGAAAATTAGAAGCCGGTAAATACAATGTTGCCTATAGTCAAGTCAACATTGGGTATGAAAGGGTTAAATGAGGTAATATTAAGTAATGTAATCGGTCTTAATATACTAATTCTCGTATATCGATTTTCGTTATTACTGTTTAATTTGTGTCATATAAAAATTCCATTAATTTGGATGATATGAAATTATGTTTTTTAATTGTTATACCATATAAAGGACTTGTTAACTATAATCGATTAGTAAAATTTAAACTGAGATTAAATGAAGCAATGTATATATTAGAGGGACCTTAGTATATTATTAAAAGTTTCAAAGTATATTTAAAATAAAACCCATTTTTAGATTGCGTCATATTCGATTCCGGAACTCTAGTATAGTAATATTTTTCGTAATTGTATGTGTCCGTTCGTTGAACTTCTTGCCTCAATTTTACCTCATATCCAAAGTATATATGCTCATAGTTACGTAATAAATAATTAAACCGAATGTGGCAAAAACTAACTAATTTAAAACTACCAAATACATGGAAACTTAAAAAAGGTAATAACCAGCAATTTATTAATTGATCTGCGATAAGAAACTGTATATAAAAGTAGTTGAAATTATACCAATAAACTAACGGATGCTAAAGTACTTAAAATTGACATAAGTTGTAATTGTCCAGTCCCCCAGGCGCCTAGTATTAAAAACCTTTAACATATGTGACTACATATAACGCAGCAGTGTCAAAGAGTTGCTAAAATATGCGGCGCATTTTTTAACTATTGTCTGCGCACGCATTAAAATCACAATGGCGCAACAGTTGGCAAAAAGCATAACTAAAAGTTAGTACGCTATTAAATATTAGTAAACTATATACACGCATATCTATGTATCTATAAAACGCCTATTTCATGTGGAAGTCGCTACTACTACATTTAATTTACATAATAAATGCACTATCTGTTAACTAGACAAAAGTATATGATTATTATAGCATCTCTCTTTCTCTCTCCCTTCAATACATATTCTTACAGTTATTAAATTTACTGACAAGTTTATTATTAATATATTTATTTTTCTAATATTGCTATTTTTATTACATTTGCAGCTATTACTACCTATGAAATTCCACCCGGCCATAGCAACTATGGTCCTCCTTCGAAGCCACCAACCTACAGCTCAGCAACGCATCAATACTTGCCACCAGCGACGGGCGGTTACAATGGCGGCGGAGCGCCATTCAGCAGTGGACATGCGGCATTTGAAGCGCCCGCCAGCAATTACCTGCCAAGCGGCTATTCCAATGATGGTGCGTAGTAGTGAAAACAACAACAAATCAATATATTTTAAAAAGTAAAGAGAAGCAAACAAGATTTGCCGGCTTTTGCATGGCTTAATGCATATAATAACCGGTGCTTGTCGGCAATCTTGTAAATCTTGCACTCAAAGCTTATTGTATTGTACATACATATGTATACACGCATGTTGGTGTTGGTGTTTGCTTAGCAGCGAGGGCAATGGGTTTTCCGGCAAAGCGGAAATTTTCATAATCAAATATCAAACTATTAACTCGTTATTATTTTATTATTTTTATTTATTTTATTTATATTTTTGCATTTATTTGTATTTTCCTCATACGCAAGTAACACACTCCAATAAGCTTGTGATTTTATGCGCGCATGCAAATGTTAATCATACGCCCCGGTGCAAGTAATATAATATGCGTCGGTTGCTACACACATGCTTCCTCGTACTTTTTATATACCATATGTGGCTTTAACTTGTCAACCATGTGCAATCATATGTATATGTAAAAGTATAATAATAAAAGTTTATGCAAATTGCATGGCGCGCTTCAAAGTTAATATTAAATGCGGTTTATGGGTATGCAACCTGGCACTTCCACGTGGAAGGAAGTGATTTTCGGCTGCGTTCAACAACTTCAATAACCAATCGTTGCGGTCATATAATTTTAAAAGCAGTGAATGTAAATATTTTACCAGCATACTGTACATTTATTCATCCTCATACATATTTATGCAAATATTTTTGTTCGCAAAATTTTATTGAAAAATTTGTGTCGACAAGTGCAACTGTTTGTTGAGTGCTAATTGAATTGCTTTATTGGTATTTACTCATCGCACCCACTTTATGCTCGTCAAAAACAAATAGCAGTGCATTTTATAATTATTGATTTCCGAATAAAATATACACGTGCCGAGCGAATTGTTAAGTAATTATAAAAATAAGTGTGCAATATTCCAATGAAAATGATATCCGATCGTCATATGGGAAGCGTTTAAATATTATCGGTTTTTCAAATATTAACTTTTCGTAGTAAAATTAGTTAATTACTAAATACTGTGTTTTAATGAGTCCAAAAAATATATTTCTTTATTAGTTTTTTTTTTTCATTTCATTCTATATTATACGAGGGCTGCTATATATATTTCTGGCCTAATAATGAAAATAGGATAAAATATAGGATGGTGCTTCATAGCCATACAAAGATTTCAGTTCACCGATGCACTCTTGTCGCGATAATCCACGTCGAAAGTTGTGAAAAATGATCGCGCGAGTTAATTCCATTTTTTGGCCGAGATGAATTTTTTAATTCCCTGTAAATAAAACAATTCACGATTAAATGACAAAACGTTCTGAGTGATGTTATGCTAAAAAATGTCAAACTTTCCAATGGAAATGTCAGATTGCACCTGGCAACACTTAGTGTTGCCTAGGCCAGAAACATATATAGCAGCCCTCGTATCCTATACAATACAATAAATTATTTTCATTCTCTTTTCGGGCGCCGTGAAAATTAATTATTTTTTATATAAGTTATTTGCCTCCGCAAAACCAATTGACAGGTTCTAAAAAAACAAAATAATTTAATTAACCAAAAGTTTAGCAACCCCTTGGTTTCGTATATGATCCAAGCATTAGATTTTTTAAACACAGTTGCATTTTATTTTATGCTCATATATATCTGTTAGAATAAATTCAAATAACTTTATGCAATTATTATGTACTATGTATATAAGCATATTTCCACCTTAAATTTTGCATGTAGTAAATATATAATATACAAAACATAACCTATGTATCTATAAAACAAACTCTTACTATTCCTTCGTCTTCTTCATTATTTAAATATTCTTTATTTTTTCTCTATATAAAAGGTATGTAATTCATATAATTCATATATAATTCTTCTTCTGAATGTTTTTCTGGTGATAGTACATAATACCTTTCCAAAAACTTAACATCATAAAAATATTTTTTTTTGTGAATATTTATATACGCGAGTAATAAATATCTAGGTATATTCATAATTTGTATAAAAATTAGACACAAATTAGATACCAACAAAAATTAAACAGTTATACTACGTTTTATGTAAAGTTATTTATATTGTATATATTTATCTAAACTTATTAAAAATGTTCAATAATATAGCTTAAAATATTAAAAATTAGGACTATATTATTTTCACAGTGATGTAGACTTGGTGGCGTCAACATGAAATTTCAGTTCAAGCAAGTTCTCAATTTCATATTTTAGTTGTAACAATAATTTTTATTGTAAACTTTGAAGATCTGTGATAGCGGTGAAGTCTTTAGACAATTACACTACAGATCGGCTTAGACCTGAAATAACTTTAAGACTGAACCCACACCGGATTAGTCAAGGCGTCTTTTTTTGTCTTATAAGACAACAGCCCATACACTCATATGTGACAACCTACACCGATCCATACGAGACAAAAATGCCTGTGTCTTGACTTGTCTGAAGAGGTGTTGTCGAACTATTCAAGTATTTTCATACAGCCAACGCACACCAAATACGAAAAGTTTTTCTAAAATCGTTTGTTTTGTCAAACAATACATGCTGAGCTGCACTGATGTTTTTCAAAGACATTTTATTTATGCTTTAGTTTAGAATGGGTATTGACGCGGAAAAATTAGTTTTTTTAATTGAGAAAGAAAGCCCTATATAATTATAAAAAATCATAATTTAAATAAGTTTCAAATAAATAAATTAATCAACTAAGTAAATGGTGTTATAATTAATCTTTCCAAAAGATTTATTCTTCTGCGGTTTTTATTTTGCTTAAACATTTAATGTTTTAAGTTTTTTTTATTTTTTAATTAATTTAAATTTTATTTAATTTCAATGCAAACCAAGAGAGCCAATATTTTCCTACGTCTCATGGTGTTTCGCTTGGTGTGTTGAAGCAAAAAACGTGTTTGTGTCTTACTAGTCAAAGACGTTTTGGGTTCAGCCTAAGATGTTCTATTCATATCCATGCCTGGATGTAACATGTTACAAACGCCTCGAACTATAAGTAGAAGACTGTGTTTTCGAAATCATGTCGCTCATTTACTTGAATAGTGTCATAACTCAAAAAATACGATTTTTGAGTTGAGTATGCAGAAATTTGTGCAATATCATCGTCCGTATTGTATAAAAATTTCATTCCGATGCGTAGGAAAATAAATCTTGATAAAAGAATGTGCCGTTCTTAAACTTGTTATGTTGCATTAGTTCTTAACCACAATAACGACACTTCTCAGTTGTGCCAGAATTAGTTATAATTTTTTTTACGAAATAACGACATATTTTGTGTTACAACACATATTGTGAAAAGGTGAATTTGATATGAATTTGAATCTTTTCAGAAAGAACGACACATTTCGTATTACAACGATATTAGTGAAAAATTAATAAAATTTTTCATATTGGTTTTTTCAGCAAAAACGACACATTTGACTTATGACGGCGAAATTGAATAATATTTTTCACAAATAACGACATGATTCAAAGTGGGTCACATTTATGCCCAAAAAAAAGCATTAGAACACTCTATTTAGTCCATGTATGCTCAACATTGTATTTAATATATGACAGGCCACTAGATTTGTCAATAAACTGATGGCAGTTTTCTATATTTGCTAAATAAGAGACAATTGAAAACTTTAAATCACTCTCCTAAAAAATCGACTTTTTTGAGTTGTGACACTATTCAAGTAAATGAGCGATGTGTTCTAATAATGCTAATTTGTTCTATCCCTCAAATCGATTTTATCGCTAAAAATTTGTGAGATGCAAGCACGCAGTTATTACAGTTATAATCCAGTTCTAAAGAACACTAATTGGAAGACTTGGATATCGATAATAATTCAAAATATCATCAGGAATAACCCTGGCAGATTTATGTAGAAAACTCTGAATATTTTTTTAACTTTTTTAACTGCCATCAAAGAAGATTAGATGTGATTTTATAAGCTTGGCAATTTTCGTTAGTTAACAGCACAAAAGGCGTTGCTTGTTCATTTATTATTCGCCAAAAACAATACTAGAAGGATGACCCAGCCCCCATATTCGCCAGACATCTCAAAAGGCTGTATCAAAAATTGAGTTTGAAAAGTGTCTCGATAATTGGATTGGCTGGTGTCGTTGCAAAATATATGTATATAGAATTTTAAAATTTTAAGTTTTTATAGTGTATAGCAATTTATATCCCGTTATAATGTAATTTATATGTATATTTATAAAAATATTATTTTCTTAACTTAAAGATATCTCTATATGTATATGATCTTATATAATATAATATAATATTATACAAATACTTCCTTGTATAGAAAAATAATTGAAAGCATTAAGTCCACTAAACACTAATACAATTATTTCTTGTGAAAATATGTATAAGAAATATTTTGTGTACTTCTATAAAAAATGTGTTTAATTGTCCATACCATCGCAACAAACTTGTACAAAAAGTTCATAATGTGTATAATCTAAAAGTTGTGCGACCACCTCGTTTGAGCAATGCACACACACTAACACATGTACAAACTCACCACTGATCATCATAAAATACTAAACTCGATCGACGTGTACAAACCTTCCAACAATTCATGTATCCAACCATTTAAATCCATTGTACATACACATAAGCAGCCACTTACACACATAAAATCCATATTTTTGCACAACACATTCATGCTCGCAAACATTCACTTGAATTTCAATTTAATAATTTTCGTTTTCCATGTCATTACACAAACAACAAACGACAACATCACAACCACACGCTCCACGTACACACGCTCATCTCCTACGTGACACACACACACAATCACATCAATCTACAGGACATAATGATGATTTCAACATTTACGGACGTCACCAGAAACTTAGCGATGTGGATGCACGTAAAGCTGCCGCACAGCTACAGGAAATACTCAGTCTTCTACCGAATGGGAAGACGGAATACACCGCATCGAAAACTGTCGTCTTGGACACACACAATCATGGGTCGACGACGCACACTGGACCTGGTGTCGATTTCAATAATGAGAATGTTGATCTGCACACTTACGGTCTGCCGAACGATTTGGGACCGCTGGAGTCATTGTCGCACACCGAATCCATAACCGCAGCATATGCGCAACGACCGGGCGGTCATGGGCCAGAGAATCCCTCCGATATTTATCGCCAAATGGCGAAGAAACAAACAGCGGAAGAGATTTACATACAGAAGCATCCCAACGAGGGCTATGATTATCGGCCCACAAGCCCAACACCAACTGGTGGCAATGCTGAGCAAGGTGGCGGTTACAAGTACAACAATTATCATGCAACAAACAGCGCACTGAAGGATCTAACGCCCATTATAGCCGCATTGGAGGTGGCCAAACGACGTGGTTCCACACAGAATGATGTGACCAAGCATTACACAGTGGAGAAGAGCGTCTATAAGGCGGCGCCACAATCAGCGCCACAGTCAGCGCCGAAGTCAAACAATCAATTCAAGTATCTGCCAGCTTCGGTGCAGAAGACGAAACACATCTACTTCGATCCAGCGCAAAATAAGGTCGATACTGAGTACCAGCCTACATATGTGCCACCACCACCATCCGCACCGTCAGTCTCAGCCATCGGTGCAGCAGCCCCACCGCCACCGTCACCACCGTCATCCCACGCATCGGCGCCTGCGCAGAGCTACGCCGCACACCACACTTCAGCGTACAACACTCAGCACACAGCTGCGCACCCAGTTTATCATGCTCCACCTGCGCCCGCGTCCCCTTATAAAGTGCGTCGTCAAGTGCCAAGCACTTCGATTACAGCGTTGAAGGTGCACACCAAGCCTTACTTTAAGCATCACGACTATGAAATACATGATCCGCTCATGTTCAATCGCATGTTGTCCTTCTAAGTGGAGCGGGTCTAGGGTCCGTTCCGCGAAAGCATTTCGAATTAGATTTGTATACATACGTACCAATTATTATTTACTAAGAAAGAATATTTATTTGCACTGAAATTTGTAGCATAGTACCTTAAGTGAATGTACAATTTTTATTGAAAAGAGAAAAACTACGAATCAAATATTTAGCCAGTCACTAGTTGTAAGTCTGTTGGCACAAGAAGACGTCTCTTGTACACTATAAAACACCAATAAAAATATTTTAATTTAATACATAACGAAATAAATGAAAAAAAAATGTTAAAGATAATTCACCTTCCTCCACTACTTCTCTGGTCCAAGTACTTTGTAGCACATGAAATTCTATCTCTTCCGCACTGGTTTTTGTTCATGCTCCCACTTTCTTATCACGCAATACACAACAATTTATTCCACAAATAATCAATATAATTTCATCCATACCAAAATAACTTGCCATATTCTTTACAGAGATCTATTATCAGTAATAGTGTACCACCTTCCCTCCTTTGAACCTGTAAATGCATCCACAAATATTTGAAAGCCACTTGCTGGATTCATGGATATCGCATGGGTTGCTGCGTTGCACTTGGCTTGAAATTCAGAAAACAGTTTATAAATTCTCCTGTTGCAGCAGTTTGACATCACAACTACTACTTTAACCTCTCCACTCTCTTCGTGTGAAGATCATCGTTTGCATCTTTTATATCTTTATTATCTTCTCACTAATTATTTGTAATGTTGGTTATGTCCGTTATTTACAAATATGCATATTGGTTTAAGTATTTATTATTTTAGTATTGTGCTATTCTATATAAAGGAATGGTTACATTTATTTGTACTTAAATGTTCTTAAATACAATAAATGGAAAATTTGTATATGAAATAATAATATATTTGTTTAATTTTATTTTTTTTTGCTGCGCCTAAAAGTATGCATTGAGTTTTTATCGCAATGTACAGTGACGTACATAATAAAAGTAACAGCGATAGTTTGAGAGTCACAGTGTTTAATGTGTATATAATAATACAAGTATACTTTAGTATATCGATTTTAAAACAGCCAGTACGGGACCTAGGCAATCGATGATATTTGTGCATAGCTGAAACTCTCAACCATTGAAGATGTTGACATATAACAAAAAGCAAATTGCATTTGCAAAGTGTGGCAACTCTCATAAAAAGTGATTTAAAGTGATTTAAATCACTCTTTATCTTTCTAAGTTGAATATAAGGAATTCAGGAGTCAGCCATACCAATAAAACTAATATATCAGTCAATGTTAAAGTTACAATTTTGAACTTGTGGTAAAAATTTACATAACCGATTTAGTACTTCCCCTATTCTTAATATAATTTTCAAACTATCTATTGACTTATCATCGTATATAGCAGATACCTTAAATCTTTCGTCCATTATCTAAATAATGTTTATGTGTGCAAAATTTTAACAAAATCGCTTCAAAACTTATCGAGAAATCGTGTCCACCGATTTTAAAACTGAATTTTGAGATAAACGTGTTTAAAACTTTAAATTGAAACTGAAGTGACCTGATGTGCGGAACTTCCAAAGGGTATATGTATTCCTTAGAATTTTACTTGGATTGATTTGATATTTTTGGAAAATATTTTTACCATATTGAACTATTGAATAAGACAAAAAACATACCTACCCCCTTAAACTAATAATTATGTTTAATAATTTAGTTATCTAGACCTATAGACCAATGTATTAAATTTCGTCCCTTTGGATGAGTTTATATTTACCATTATATTTTGCTAAGTCAGTAATTACTATGATGTAGATAGTATAATAATCTTACCACTTTATGGTTAAAATAATTTCAATAATTCAATATTAAAGACAACTTTTATGCCAATAAACACGAATAATGAGGATCACAACGCCCAAAGAATTTAAAAAACTAAATTTCGAAATATCTGTAGATTATTTAAAAAAACAACTAAATGATAAACAATTATTAAGCAGATTTATATTAAAATTATGTGATGCACACAATAGATTTTGCTCTTACTTATATAAAATATTCAACAAATATACCTCTCGTGGTCCCACATACGTATTTATTCCATATACCGCATTCATAATGCTTTTTTCTGGAAGTTATTATTTCGAATTAAAATATTTGTCTTTTAATTATTCGTCATCATTTGGAGCTTGCTTCGGGCTGCATATATTCTCAATTTTAAATACTCAGAAATAAATTTTCAATGAACCCTGACTTTACAAAAATACAAAATTCGAAAAATTGGGACAAAACGAATAAAGACGGAATCGGAAGTCTGATAAAAAGTGATCTCAACAGTATACAAAACAACTAAAAAGTTTTTAACAAAAATTTACTATTTTAATTAATAAATTTCCTCTATATTTTGCTGATTACAACTAGAGAATATTTTTGATCACTCCCATGTATTTTTACTTTTTTTGATGCCAATATCAAACAAATTGGTTTATATAACCTATATTTTATTAAACGTCATTAATCGTGTTTTGTATTTCGTTTCATTTTTATTTTGTCGAAATTATAATTAAGTAATTTGTAAATTACAATTTTCGAAATAAATTGGCCACTTTACAATGATTGGATGGTACATTAGTTCATTTGGGGGCTCATTAAATTACTATATAGATTTACATACGATTAAACAACTAAGCAGAACCCAAAGTGACTACTCGCTCAGTAGTAACCAAATGAAATGTCATGCAGAGGCTGAGCATTTCCTTGTGGCAAAGCATAATCTCGCGCCAATTGGTCCAATAAACTGCCGCCACCACCACCACCGGCACGTCCTTGCGCCTGTTGCTGGTGGTTGATCTGTGGCTGATAGCGAGGTAGAGGCGCTGGTGCAGACTGTTGTACTGGGCGGGCCTGTGGCGGTGGACCAAATTGTGATGGCTCCAGAATAGGACGACCACCGGACGGCGGTCCTAGGAAGTTATTGGCGCGTGCGCTGGAGGGTGCAGGTTGAACTGGCGCTGGGGCATAGACGGGACGTGAAACACGCACATTGGATGGACCGTCACCAAAGTTCTGTAAACAAAAAAAAAGCGAAAGTTTCAAAAATGATATCCAGTACTTAATTGAAAATAACATACCTGCAAGTGTGAGAAGTCTGGTTCGGGACGTGCCGGGCGTTGGAGTGGAGAATATAAAACATCGGTAGTACGTTGAGCGCCCGGCACTTGTAATCTTGGTGGCGCTGGAGCGGCTGAAGCTTGTGGTGGTGGTGCGTACTGTATGCGTCGTGGTGGTTCCGGCTGTTGTTCTTGTTCCTCCTCATATTGTAGATATTGTGGTTGAGGTTGAGGTTGTGGTTGTGGTCGTGGCGCTGGTGCAGGGCGCGGCTGTTGTGGACGAGGTGGGCGCTACAAATAAATCGAATAATTATGAAGCATACTAGCATTAGAATTGCTGAGCTAACTTACGTAAGGTCTCTGCGGACGCACAGGTTCATCCTCATACTCCGGCTCCTCCTTGAGCGTTTCATCGACCAAAGTAGGTGGCGCTACAGTGATACCTTCACCGGAAGGTTGGAACCCATATTGATTGGCACCATATTCCACCACACGCACTTTGCCTGTCTCATCGACATAACCATATTTACCCTTAACCTCACCGGTCGCCAATTTTGTTTCGATTTTGAAGGAACCATCAGCGCCCTCATAACCATAAGTGTAGGAACCATCTTCGTTGTGTCTGTAAGTGTCAATTGTAGAGTTTGAAGTGGAAATGTGTATATGTTACTGGGACTTACTTATTTATTTGCTTCAGTATAGGCACAGGTGTGGGTCGTGGTGCATCAGCTATACCAGCGCTGGGGCGCAGTCTTATCGGTGCAGGACGTGGCGTATTTTCCTGGTAATCCTGATAGTCTTGTGCAACAACCGCGCCATATAACAGCGTGAAAACTAGAAATATCTGTAACTGCAATGAGAATAAAACAATTATTAGTATTTATAAAGAATTGAAATGCCAAAAGACTACAAAACAGGGTCGTTTTTGAGTTATACGGAAAATCTGCTTACAATTAGCATCATTAAACCATTAAAGCTATATATTAAACTAGGAAGCTTTAAGGCTGAACATGCCTTTTTAAACTTAACTCAGCAAGTTCACTTCAAATTTACATCATTTTGTTGGCATAAACATGTTTTCAAATAAAAAAAAAGTAATTAAACCATTAATACAATATTTAATACTATGTTCATTATGGGCGGAAAACAAATGTAGTAATAAAGCTGGTTTCATTGAACCTAGAAGTAATTGTACCAATGAATTCAATACTACAGCGGTCTGCAAGAAATTGTTGTTATGAGAAGCCAAACCATAAATCATGCATACTTAAATATATGAGTAGCTATTTGCAATACAATAGGCACGCAATTCATATGAAGAAACTATTATTAAAGCTGCCGGAAACGCTTCGAATAACAACAATCAATTAACAGCAAATACCGCAGTTAATTGTGTGGTGAGATAGGGAACTATACTTATATATTGAAATCAAACGCCTTTGAATGACCGCACACAAAAGAAAGGCACTCTATATAGGAGTTCCGTAAGTGCATAGGTGAGGTGGGAATTCATATTCCATAGTTTCTCACTGCACTTAGCTATAAAGGGCAAGGACATGTAATTTGTCATTGACTTCTAGTATGACTATGTTTTTCATAATGCTATGTATCGGTTCATAATGCTATTATTTCGGTGTGTAAAATTTACGAATACCATATATGTATGCATATAACCTTTTGTGATTTCCTAAACTTTCGATAGTACAGATTGAATATCACCCCACACCCATAACCACTTATACAAATTCCCTGTGTGATTATTAAAATCTCAATTAATAAATTTTCTTCGCAATTAATTTACAACTATGAAGTGTTAATGACTTTATTAGCATGTCGAAAAATACTGAAAGACAGTCAGTCGTGGGAATTCGCTGAATGCAATACTAGGCACACCTTTGCCTTAACCGTATTATTTAGTAAATACTTTTATTTCAAGAACATTTTTTGTCGGATACATTTTTCTCCATAAAATTTATTGCAAAATGCAAAGTAGAACAAGCCCTTCAGATAACTTTCATAAATTCTTACAAATAATTCCAGGTTCATTGGTGTAGACATTATCGAATAAAATAATAAATTCAATCATGTTATTGGTCTTGTTTTGGTGGTGATTACTTGAAATTTAAGCTACGATCTCATGCTTAACACATTTAGATACTTTATTTCGCGGCATATTTCGTTACAATGCTACAAAATGGCAATTTAAAAAGCGAACTAATATACAGTATGTCAACTATTTGATCTCATCTGGGTACCAGAAAAAGGTATTTGTTTGCAACTTTTTTATTTGTAATGATAATCCAATTTTATTTCATATACAAAACAATTAAAGTTAATGAAACAGAAAAATTTTCCAAGCACATGTTTCATTTCAAAGAATTGTTAAAAATGTCTCCGCTGGACATTTGATCAATTGGTTGACATTAAAGATTTTTTTTACTAAATATTTAATATGACCTCTTTTGGTTTGATTACTGCCTCAATGAGTTTGGGTCAACCACCTTTATGAAGAAATCTCTTTGCAAGCTTTAGCTATACGTGAAGTGTGTTTCGGATCATTATCTTACTGGAAGACACTTCTGACACATACTTGCCACACACTTCTAGACTCCTGCACAATTTTGCTGGAGAATATCAACATATTGGTTGGCATTCATTCGTCCGGTAACCCTTACGCCCTCTCCCTCATACGACCCCACCATCATTACACTACCCAATTCAAACTTCAATGTTATTTAAACAATACAGCTTGTCAAAAATGCAAGAGGTTTTTGCCAACTCCATTGCGCCCATCTTTTCCAAAACGGTTTATTTTTGTTTCGTCGGATTATGTGAGCCGCAGCCAGTTATTATGGGTATAGTTTTTATATTTTTTTGCAAATCGGAGTCTCAATTTACCGTTTCGTTATGTCAACAGTTGATTTTTTTACTACCGTCCGTGCAATACGTTTTTCCGCAATTTCTTCCTGATAGCTTCACTTGTCACATTTATTACATCACTATGGAAGAGATCACACTTGATTTGACTCGCATTTTCATGCACACCAAACTTGATCAGCCTAACAATACATCTTTCTAGTGTCGCATACAAAATTGGCTTTCGCCCAAGAGTGTTTTTATGCATAAAAGACTAATTGACTGTCTTATTTTTGAAACCACGTCCACAGGAACACCAACGAGTCTTTTTGTGTTGTGTTTAAATCAATAAGACTTTTAATATTCTCCATTTTTGGATTATTTAAATTTTATGAAATAATTTAAGGAAATAACAAAGAAGAAGAATAGAAAATACATACGTTTTACTAAAAACTTTAATCTACCGATTTCACCACTATTAATTACAGAATAAAAGTAAAAACATCAATAGCAGAACAATATATTACTAACTGTCATTTCATAGGCCTACTTAGTAAACTTAACTTCTTTTTTCAAAAGTTTATTTTAACAAAGAAAGAACAAAATATATTGTATTTTGAAATATATCAAATAGTTGATATACTGTAGTTTTCGAATATAAAGTGGTTTCGTAAGTTGAATACCTATTTTTCTCTTACTCATATCCACTATGCATAAATTGATCCATCACTGAAGAACATGAATATAATATACTTTCTGATATAGATATATATGGAAATATATTGCAATAATTGTATTCTTGTCTAAAATATATATGAAGTTGTTATTGCTATATAGAGATTCACGACTTCACTTACCAAATTTCTACTTACTAACAAATTATTACTAACTCATCGTTAACGATACAGTTCTAACATTTTAATTACACTAGAATGTGTTTATTAATAAATAATGGCATGATTTAGTGTAAATAACTCTATTAAGACGTCATAAATAGACAACCGTGAGAGTGTGACCAAACCACGGACAAAAGTTTCCGCTAAATCTGACATACGGATTAAAAAAGACCACAGTATCTGTAGTCAGTTGAAGACATAGAAACATCATCTAGAACAGTATTACTAATAGTTTTGTCTCGCTGGAAAGATGAAAAGGCAAACGAGTCCCTCAGACATTTACTATAAAATGCTTTCGGTTATACGTTTTTGCTCACGCCGGATCGGTTGTGATATTATCGCTGAAGATTACAAAATCAACTTAAACACAATGGTCGTTATTGTGGCCATTGGCGCGTATTACCTTTGTTCGGTGCATACGATTATGAAATATATTGCGACAGATTGGACGGTGTTGCTTGATGTTTTCTCACCGGTCAGCTGCACCACACAAGGAATGGTGAAATTGATTTCAGTACTATTGTATCCAGAACTCTATCGAAAACTAGCACTGGACATCGGTCTAATTTATGAGAAATACCAAGAGTTGGGAGCAGCATACAAAGAGAAACTGCTTGAATGGAATATGAATATGAAAAAACTCTTAATTGCAATAGCAATTGTGTATTTCCTCACGGCGTTGCTAATTTTATGCACCCCGATTGTGCTGTACATATTTAAGGGGGAACGTCATCTCATATTGCTTTGCCAGGTGCCCGGTTTCGAGGTGGATACGTTTCATGGTTATTGGGTGAACAATGCCTTCAATGCATTATGCGTTTTCATAGCCGCTTTCGGTTTATATGCTGGCGATTTGTATTTAATACTCTTTTTGACACACTCAATATTCTTTCGCGATATATTAACTCTGAAAATCGATGATCTACACAAATTGATAGAAGCAGATGACAAGGAAGACCGTCAAACTAAATTGGTGAAAGATATAGTGGAGTGGCATCAGTATTACTTAGAGTGAGTGCATCTCTTAATTGCTTTCTGTCTAAATATATGTATGTTATTTGAACCCACCATAGGTTTAATGACAAGTGCAATTTGCTCTTCTTTTGGACCATCTCCGCACATATTATATGCACCACGCTGGGTATCTTGAGCACTCTACTCATCGCTATGCTGAAGGATTGGCCTGGCGCCTATGCGTATCTGTTGGTGTGCTTTATCTGGTTGTATATGTATTGTATACTCGGTACACGTGTTGAAATCAATGTAAATATGTGTTGCAAATATCTAATTAATCAGGCATAATGTATTAAATACAATATGTTTAATTCTCTGGCACTAGAACGATCGATTCTGTACTGGGATCTACGATATCAACTGGTATGCCTTGGATGTGCGTAATCAAAATACCATACGTTTAATGCTAATGCAATCGCAGGCGCCAAAAAATATAACCATCGCAGGAGTTGAACCGTTATCGGTTAGCACAGCACTAAAGGTGAGCATAAAACTGAAGATGAATGAAATGGTCTTAAAATATATACATTTTTTAATTTTCGCAGATAACACGCACAATTTACAGTTTGGTTATGATGGTACTACGTTTCCAAAATAAACAGTAGATATTATGGAAGATTTGTAGACATGGAGGTGAAATGTAGACTCTTCAGATCTAATAGTACTTACACAGCTTCTAATTTCAAGTTCAAGGTCAACAATGAACTCAATAAATAAAGATATACATTTAGTATTTTCAAAGCACAGAATCATTGAACTTAGTTATAGCTCGATTTTGATATAACTGATAGTCCAATTTTGTCTTAAATTTAAAGTAATAAAATGTTTTTGTCAATATCATTAAATGCCAGTTCCAGGATCTTACAAAACATTTGGTGTGCTCTAACACGAAGATACAATTCAAAGAATATACACACCTGATACTCCTGGGTAATTCCCAAGTAATTTTTATACAAATAGATTATTGATATTAAAGCTCGTTATGACTACTAAAGATTTGATTTTGAGATTTATCCCATTACCAGAATCCAGAATAGTACTATCCACCTCAAATCCATACATCAAATATCTCAATCTTGTATTGTATTCGGTTCGCCGAATCTTGTGATAACGAGTTATTTCAGCCTCAGTCTGGCGAAAACTGGACAGCGAAGGAAAATGTGTTTTGATGTGTCATCTTCTTACTTACAACATTGGCAATTACATCCAGCAAAATGTTTACCCTAACGCCTTGTGAAGCCATTGGACAGTGTCCAGTAAGGACTCCTACCATTGCTTCACACTCAGGGTCAAAAGGATGCCACAGGGGTGCTGGTCGTTAGTCACCATCTACAGACCTCAGGTGAGATCCACAAATCCAAAGCGAAAACGCAGGAAGATAGTGGAGTCAACACGTTCCAAGTCTGATGAGATTGCGACTAGAGCGCCAGCTCGGCAGTTCCCATAAATTAACGGTACAAATCAATGTGTCGATCTTTGAACATTTTTTCTAACCAACACAAGCTAACTCAAATGAAGATAGATGAACATCTCTTTCAGTGTCTTAGTTAGGCAAGAAAAATACCCCTCTTATCTCGCCACGTGCACACACGTGCAACATTTCACTGCAAATCTCTTTTGCAATCGCAATTAAAGCATTTCCTTCGCAATTAATTTACAACTATGAAGTGTTAATGACTCTATTAGCATGTCGAAAAATGCTGAAAGACAGGCGTGGGAATTCGACGAATAAAGAACTAGTCAGACCTGTTAACTTGAGCGTACGACTTAGTAAAAACTATTATTTCAAGAACATTGGACGTCATACTTCGCTATAGAGAAATTATTGCAAAATGGAAACTAAAACAAGGCCCTCAGACAATTTTCATAAATTGTTGAAAATAATTCGCCTAAGCTCCAGCTTAATTGGTGTAGACGTTATCGATGAGAATTATAAATTCAATTATGTTATTGGTTTTGTTATGGTGGCGATCGCTTGGAATTTCATGTGTTCAATATATTCGATCTATAAGGACGTCACTACCGATTGGACCGTGCTACTGGATGTATTCTCACCGATCAGTTGTGCCGCTCAAGGCACTATCAAACTTTGCTCACTTATGCTGTATCCGAAATTATATCGCGAACTGGCAATGGATCTTGTGGAAATTTACAAAAAATATCAAGCAGTGGGACAAAAATATGAGACGAAATTATTTGAATGGAACAAGAGCATGAAGAATATTTTAATTATTGGTGCCTTAGTATATTTCGTGTCTTCTTTGCTGGCGTTGGTCACGCCAATCTTTTTATATATCTTCAAGGGTGAAAGACATTTAATAATTATGTGTCAAATGCCGTATGTCGACGTGGCCACAGATCATGGCTATTTCATTACGATTGGCTACAACTTGCTGTGCCTTTTCGTAGCGGCTTTCGGGTTGTACGGTGCCGACTTGTATGTCTTTCTATTCCTAACGCACTCGATATTCTTTTACGATATTTTCGCACTGAAAGTCGGTGATCTTCATGAGATATTGCGTCAAGATAATAAGGATACACGTATAAAGCCACTGATTAACGACATTGCAGAATGGCATCAGTACTATTTGGAGTGAGACATAACTCGTTTATTTTATAAAATTTAATATATATTTTTATGAAATTTAGCTTCAATGATAAATGCAACCAAATTTTCTTCTGGTCCATCACCGCCCACATTCTGTGCACCACATTGGGCATCCTGAGCACATTGCTCATAATTATGCTGAAGTACTGGCCGGGCGCTTATCCCTATATTTTCGTCTGCTTCGTTTGGTTATATATGTATTGCATTTTGGGAACACGAGTGGAGACATGTGTATATACTATCTATATGTGTATATAAATTGTTAAACAAAGTAAGATCTTTCATTTCTTGTTCTCACACAGAATGATCAATTTTGCGATGGAATTTACGATATCAACTGGTATGATTTGGATATTAGCGATCAGAAGACAGTCAGCTTAATGCTTTTGCAGTCGCAGGTGCCGCGCCTTATAACCATAGCGGGTATTGAGCCGTTGTCAGTGAACACTGCACTTAAGGTAAATTCGATTACGAAATAATATAGTATATCAATACGCTCAGTTGATTTAAAATCTTCATTGTATTTGTAGATCACTCGCTCGATCTATAGCCTAGTTATGATGGTTATGCAGTTTAATGAATAGAATTGAATTTCTAAAGCCATTAACTGCTTCACAAAACTAATTAGTTGTTAATTTAGAAGGAGAAATTCTTTAATAAAAAATGATAAAATATCTTTTTCTTATGCAAAATATTTAATTTAAATGCTTATTATAATATCATAAATAATTTCTGGCGGAAATGAAAATTATTTATTTTTTATATTCTCGCAACCTGTTGCACAGAGTATAATAGTTTTGTTCACATAACGGTTGTTTGTGTCACCAAGAAATAAAGGAGTTAGATATGGGGTTATATTTATATAAATGGTCAGGATGACGAGTGGATTTGAAATCCGGATGTCTGTCCGTCTGTCTGTCCGTGCAAGCGATAACCACAGTAAAAATTCAGATATCTTAATGAAACTTGGAACACACATTCCTTGGCACCCTGAGGAGGTTGTTTTCAAAAATAGGCAAAATCGGTCCACTGCCACGCCCTATATTATTAATATGTGGCTTTATTAGTTCGCAAATTTTATTGTATATTATCGACGGTATAATTTTATACCATTTTTATACTCTCGCAACAAAAGTTGCTAAGAGAGTATTATAGTTTTGTTCACATAACGGTTGTTTGTAAGTCATAAAACTAAACGAGTTAGATATAAGGTTATATATATCAAAATGATCAGGGTGACAAGACGAGTCAAACTCCGAATGTCTGTCTGTCCGTCCGTCCGTCTGCCCGTGCAACGGATAACTTGAGTAAAAATTGAGATACCTTAATGAAACTTGGAACACACATTCCTTGGCACCCTGAGGAGGTTGTTTTTAAAAATAGGCAAATCGGTCCCCTGCCACGCCCTCAAAATGGCGAAAACCGAAAACCTACAGTGTCATAACTAAG
Organism: Zeugodacus tau; assembly: GCA_031772095.1. Taxonomy (NCBI): domain Eukaryota; kingdom Metazoa; phylum Arthropoda; class Insecta; order Diptera; family Tephritidae; genus Zeugodacus; species Zeugodacus tau. Next base: position 53,505,112 of record CM062649.1, on the reverse strand, counting down.
CTATAAATAAAGTTATGAAAATAAAATTTGGAACATAGGATCGCATTAGGGAGGGGCACATTTGGATGTCATTTTTTTTAATTGGGCGTGACCCCGCCTCCAAATAGGTTTTGGAGGCTCCCATACAAAGGTTAGGTTAAAAACTACTTAAAGTGGGTTAACTCACTAACCAAAAACGTCAGAAACACTAAATTTCACATAAGAAATGGCAGATGAAAGCTGCACTCAGATTTTTTTACAAAATGGAAAAAGGGCGTGGCATCGCCCACTTATGGGTCAAAAACCTTACCTCAGGAACTACCCGACCGATTTCAATGAAACTTGGTTTGTAATAGTTTCCTTACCTCCCAATAATATGTTGTGAAAATTGGCCAAATCGCTTCACAACCACGCCTACTTTCTATATACCAGAACTTTGAAGACGATCTGGATCGTTTACTTTACAACATATAAGCACTAGTGAAGATATCGGTGCAGAACTTTGCACAAATACTATGTTTATAGTGTGGCAGCCCCATTCTAAAAATCGGCGAAATCGGACCATAGGTTTTCAAGGCCCCATATATCGAACACGAGGACCTCGGTGCTTCTAACCTAATATTAGGGTTTCCAACTTTCAATGGACTTTATACAATATATAAGACGAATATGTGGGTCAAATTGTGTATTATATAATATAAATAAAGTTAAATAAATAAATTGCGAGAGTATAAAATGTTCGGTTACACCCGAACTTAGCCCTTCCTTACTTGTTTTTACTTGAGAAAATGGGAGTTGTTTCAGAGAGTGGTACAGATTCATAAAATTTTTGAGAACCTTAAATTTAAAGGAAATTATCCCGAAAAATATTAAGAAGAGTAAAATAAAAGCAATACCTTGAAAAAAATTGTTACTTGATTTCCTTCTGTCATATGAGGAAACCAATAGAACACCACTATTATTTTCTTATAAGTAATCAGTGACAGTCATAATTTGGCGTTTGTTTATACTACTATATACATATACATATGTATATTATGACCACAAATCATTTATATATGTATGTATATATTCCGCAATTATATGAGTGTATATATTTAAGACTGATTCATTAACTGGCTCTATAAAGCTTTTCATACTAGTTGGCAAGTAACATTTATCGACAATCAGCAGTAAATTCATGCACGCTTTTTACAAAAGAAACACTTCATGGCGATTATTTAATATTTCTTTTGTTTACATTTCTTGTGCTGAAGTAAGATTTTTTCATTAAAATTATGCATACATATGTACGCCACACCATTGTAGGCATGTATGCCTTGCCAATACCTTTCACTTATCCAAAGCTGCGGTGCGCTGTGCTGTAAGAGCGCTGTCTCTGGTGCTAGTCAGTTGGTAACAATCAATAGTGTTGCATTAAAGGCCTTGGCTATTAAACAACAAACACTAGACCGCGTCCATTTACTGACCAAATGCTTACAATTAGCCAGTTAGCAAGTCATGCACGTCAACATTGAGTTGCATGCTCTGAGCAGCGCTTAGTACAATTTTTGGATAAGTTAAATTATACTCTACATATATACCAATTAAAGTACATAAGTGAGTAAAATGATTAACATATAGGATATATATGTACATAGATATATATTTATATGATATACGACTTCCAATTCACTTTTTAATATAACTAACTCTCCACTCGAATACTCCACCCACATACACTTACTACCTTCTTGGTGATAGGAACCTTGAAGCCAATAAAATCGAATTTATTTGAGAAACGGAATAATTTAAGGATGCTAGATTTTCGTCTAATTCCATAGGATTATGCACTTCGATTAGAACATTCTTAATACGCAGTGCTTGTTCCATATTATTCAATCAGTCCTAAGTGGTCAATTGATAGACCTACTTCTAGAAATTAGTTAATTATGGAAAATACAACTCAAAAGGCTATGATTACGGATGCCGAAAGGTTTGTTGCAACTTCTTGCTGGAACCATTTCATACCTAGGCGATTGATGTAGTCGTTAAGGCAAAAAAGTCGAGAATCATTTACATGTAGTGATCATCATTGACGGCAACGGTGAATCTAACTTCAGCTAAAAAATGTCGCGACAGTATATTATTCTGGATGCAAGGAATCTGCAAGACCTCTTGCTATTCATATCACAAGATTTGCAAAAATATTTAACTGATTTCGAAACTTTCTTTTTGTAAAACTTTGCATTATAATTTGCCAAAGCTCTGGATAAAAAGGTCAAGCCCTTGTATTTACTTTAACAACTGTTTTGACTACTATCACTGAAATTATTTAAGCCGAAACAAAACATCCTAGTAAATATTTATATATATGAAGCGACAAAATCAAGGTCAAGGGCATTTCTTTTGATGATTTAACAAATTTTTTAGAACACGAGTCTCTATGATCTTTCAATACTTTCGATACTTCTTTTGAAGTGCGATAAAGCTTTTGCTGCAAAGCAAACCTCAGTCTTGGTGATTTCTTTCCATTGCAATCTTTGGGGTCCAAATACGGACGACACAGTGCGTGCGGTAGATATTCGAATGTGTTCCTAGAATGTCACTTATATCGATCAACTTCAGTTTACGATCATCCGCAATTGTTTTATGGAATTTTTAAAGTTTTTTTTTCGAACTTTTCGACCCGCCTGGTATAATTCTAAAAAAATGTGTCGATCAGGATTAAAAAATTTATTTAATTATTCCGACTTATACTACTTAAGATTTGTATTATTTAATAATTTTTGTAGAGAAAATTAAACAAAAATTTAGAAAACCTTCATACTTATTTACTGTACATACATATATGTGTGTATGTATATAGCGTAAGTAAAAAATTACAATTTTTGGAGTTAAGTAATTAAAGTCAACACTCTCCAAAATTTAATTACTCCTACTAAATCTATGTAAATGCTTATGAGCTTCTCATTCCAACAAATCACCTGCAAAATAATGCAAGCCAAGCACCTTGTGTCTACAACAAAGAGCCAGTGAACCGTTAATGCCAATTGAAAACACAGTTAGACGATGGTTTATGGAGTCAAGAGAATATAATGCACTTCTTATCTAGTTTTCCAATTTTCGTGTATGTACGTGTAAACATGAATATGTATGTGTGTGCATACATTGTAGGTGCACAGCATTCCGGTTTTGCAAATTAGGTGAAAAACTGTAACGATCGACAGACAGTGGTCCAAACCACAATCTAACGACTGCGGCGGCACATGTAATAAATATAAATAACGTAACGGGTTACCGAATGCATAACTGATAGCTAGGGAGAGCATGCAGGGTTTTCTTTCGTTTTATAGGAATCGTTTAGAAGTGCAGGTTTAGGAAAGGTCTCAGCGAAGGTGTGTTGTACGGAGAAGTATGAAAGTCCCAGATGTGATAATAATTTCTGGCATAAATTATCGGCTAAAGACAAGTAAAAGAAAATATTAATCGATAATTTTCTTATTTTGTGAAACGAACCCGCTCTTCATGGTGCATGTGTCACTCATAAATGCACTCAGTCACTGCGACCGTGTTAACCAGCTGCTGAGTGGTATGTGCAAGCGCATATTGAATTCACACAGCACTTTGTAAATTTGCATAGAAAATTATAGCTTACTTGGTGGCGGTATTGCTGGGAAATAAAATTGCAACGACATTATTCGAGTAGCATAAAAATGCATTCGAGTTGTGTTGTAATTCAACTAACTACTGCCATTTACGTAAGTACCCACGTATATACCTATATATGTATGTATTATACTTCAATGTGTGTATATATAAATAATCAGCTTAAAATATGGTTATTATAATTAAGTTTCGAGTTTATTGTTTATTATTATGGCTAATTATAAATTATTCCAATAATTTTGTAGCTAAAAGATATGGGGACTGTTGTTACTCGCGAGAGTAACAGTCAAACACGGCTAAAATAATACATTGATTACTAAAACACAAAAGAAAAAGGAATTTCTCCCAAAATAAATTGGTGTTGGTGTCAAACTTTAGCAATATCATTCGTGAACTATCGATGTGCTTGTTCCAAGGGAGTGGCTGACGAATTAATGTAACCAAATTAGTCAATTATAATGGGTTAGGTTAAGTTAAGGGGTAGATCTCCACAGATGCAGAAAATCTCACATAGACAGATTCGACTGTCCACTGTGACACTGGGAAAACTCCTAACGGATCACTACGACCCTTATGATGCCACAAAGCGCTTGGACTCTATAATAATGTTCTTAAGTTGATTAATGTCGATTCCAGTTCGCCAAAGTTATGCCTGCCGAGGTGTTTGAACCTAAGTCAGGCGAATGTTGGAAATTGAAGGAGGTTGGGCTTGGACGATTCCTCTTCGCCTTCCTCCAAACAGCTTTGGCAACTAGTGTCTGACTTGATCCCTAGCCTAACCACACGTCTGCTTAATGGGCAATGACCAGTAAGCACTCCAATGATCGCGGAGAACTAAGCGGCTGTAGCTGTAAAGACCGTTTTCGATCCACTGTGGGCCAAAAAGACCTCGCAACTGCGCAGTATTTTGATTCCAAAAATTAAGATCCCTCAAATATCGACTTCATGTCAACTTCTCATTTATCTCTCTCCCTCTCTCTTAAGCTATATTGATAGCTATGATTTAGATCTTTAACCGAGAAGCTCCCGATCAATACTGTAACAGTGAATCGTACTCGTGGTTATTAAACCATATTTAAACCTTGCTTTAAATGTGTAATTTCTCTATACCTCTAACAGCTCAATTAATGACTCTTTAATTAAATCAACATCAACATAATAATATCGATTATTGAATCTATTAGAACAAGAGAAGAAAGAGACTTTTTTCTTTCTATTTGATCAGAACTATCTCTTTTCAGGAATAATTGGTTCAAAATGTTAGGTTCTATGGCTGTTCCCTACAAGAATACATTTTAACAAGACTATAAATCCTTTGTTAAATATCGATAATCGAGGGTAATACTCAACAGAAGTTAACTAACCAGAGATTAGTTCTGTGTTAAAGAATACTAAGCTGTATATATTTATGTCGAGAAAGCAAAACTGGTTGCTGCTTTATAAAATATAGTATATAAAGCCAGATATAGAATGACTTAATAAGGCTATTTTGCCATTTGCAAACTGAGAGAAGTGGTTTAATGATAATGTTTAAGATTATGAAAGCTGTTTGCAATAAATTTTAATTTTTTTTGTGCACTTTTATAGTAGGTGTTCTCTATATATATATATAATAGAATATATAGAACATATAAGAATCTTAAAATATTTAGTTATAGTAATAAGCTAATTAGTTAATTGTTGGGGTCACATCCAACTGTTAAAGAATCGAAACGTTCAAAATTGAAATGACAACTAACTACGACTTCAACTTTAACCTTTTCACACTTATTACGCTATAAGCTAACAATACTCCAGTGTTCAAATATAGTTAGCTTAGCAGACAATTCAACTCGAGACTAAGCAAAGCTAAGCTGTGACAGCAACGACAAGTTATCCGTTTTTCCCTTGTCCACATTTTCAGTTCTTTTTATTTTTTTATTGAAATGACTTTATATGCACTTTTGTTGTTGTAGTTTTACATATAACCACATTATAATATTTCTATTTCAGTTGTCGTAACTGCTAATGTTTTTGTTGTTACATACCGCATTCATCGTTGCACTGGGTAGATTCTGTTGTCGATAGGGACACGACGATATTTATAGTGAATTCCGTCTGCTCACAATTACAATTTTAACTTTATTTTTTATTGTTCTAATTTGAAGTGGTGACTGTTATTTGTCAACTTCACGCTTTTATTTTATCTGTCAAATTGTATTCATACAACAAAAAATAACTTATAACTGTAACTATGGCGGTGGTCTGCACTTCGAACGATATTGACCATGCCCCGTTTGGTAATGTCTTTATTTGTATTAAGCGCGTCTTTCAACTGAACCGCTACAAAGTGGTTTGGGCCTTTTTATACCAACCACCAACCCCAAAGACCACAAACGACGAAAGCATCATACGCGCGGACAGACGTAAGCGTTGAAAGCGCAGCGGTGGCGTTAGGGGAGCAGGCAACTTCATGCAGAGTAAACATGTTGAACAGCTCGATAATTGAAAGCTTACAAGAAGTTGTGTTGCATGTCCATTGCGATGCGAGCAGCAGCGCCACATCAGTGGTAAAGTTGAGAGCGCGAGTGTAGATTGTGCGCATGCGCAAAAGCAAGAAAACTTCAACACCATCATGAGAGCCAACTATTGGCTAGTCGCAGCTACAAAGCTGGTTTTTACAAAGCCGTGATTTTAAAGTTTTGCAAAAACTTGCAATTGTACGATCACTCACCAACTTAAGCACTCATTCGGGTGCATATCGCTGAGCTTACTTCGAGAAGTTTCAGCTCATGCTATGGTGAATAAGTGACTTTAGTGAGCACATGTCTTTTTTGTGCTCCAAAGTGCGAAAGAACTGTAATCTCTATATAATGCGGACTCAGGAGTAATTGTTTTTGCATGTGAGTAATCTTGCTTAAAACGTATGATTGCAGCAAAAAGGGGTTAAATAGATAATGATGTTTTAATACTTTTTTATATTTTAATATTTATACTCACATGGTATTGAAATTGTTTAAGAAATTATGTATTTCTGACCTCTTTGAAGTTTTTAAAATGTTTATTAACGACTAAATTAGTTATGGTTGCCAATTGCTATCGACTGTAAATATGTTTTTGAAAGCTCTAAGGCACCCCCAAACGAAAATCTAAATATCATCAGTTTAGCTTTTTTCATAGAATTAATATAGTGACAATAAAAAGAAGATCACATTGATTATCAAAACATGCTTATTTTGAGTTATGCCAGTTTTGTGACACACTCTGCATGTTGGCGAGCTTTTACACGAATACCGCTTGGTGTAGGCATTTCATATTTAACCTCACTGATCTTTTTGCAGCTCAACGATCAATTATGTACTATATAAATTTCGTAATTAATTGGAGCATGTGAATGAAGTATTTATGTTATTTTCCTTTTCGATAACTTTGCATTTAACCATTTGACTCACCAAATTATGTGGTTTCGAGAAATGCGTTCGATTGAAAGTTAAACCTTTCTATGCGTAATAATAGTACGATTACTTTTATTGTGTCGCTTATACAACAATAGCAAAATTTTGCTAATTGTAGACAATTACTCTCTAAAATATGATGAAGTTGTTGCAATAACATTGGTGGCCAAACAAGATTAGTTAAATAATAATTACCGTTTATGGTTATTATTACCGGATATAATTAAACGTTTAATTCAAATATTTCATCGAAAACGGTAAAACACTACAAAGGAAACTGTAAAATTAAAAAACGTAGTTTATAGTTATAAAGTAAATAAAATACTTTACTTTGTCATATCGTCACAATGACACATAAATTTACAACAAATTGTTACAATATTTTAATCTCTATTGGGCTATGATCTAATTAAGCCTTCCTTAACTACTTACTGCACGTCTTACAGAGAGATCACATCACGACATGCTAACCTTAAGATTTATCACATATTGATCTCAAAGTGAAGTTAACTCCGGTATTTTTGATGAAGTGAAACATTGTTTAACATCGTACATGAAGGCCACAAGGAACAGTAACGACAGAAAAGACTATTTCCTCTTATATATAATATACTAAAAAAAAGGTTCGATAGAAAATTATTTCACTCGAATAAATGAAGATGGCGGTAATAGATAGACATAATGTTTAAAATAATTTCATATTTTCATTAAAAAGTAAATTTTTTCAGTAATTAGGAGAAATACTTTTCAACCAATGTAAAATAAAAGAAATCCTTTGTACTGATGGAACACAATTCATCGAATATTGACGAAGAGGTTCAGCTCATAGTATATGATTTCGTCCCAATATAACCAAACACATGGAAAAACCTTCCTGGCCGCCAATTCTGGCTTGGCCACCGTTTCCGATTCACTGCGAATACGTTTTCGATTGACGTGGTCGTAAATTCATCCCCACCTGTTTCGAAAATGGATCACTTTTGTTGCGATTCACTGCGATTCGCACATGGAAATTTCGGTTCATTAGATTTTATGCGTTAAATCGTGTGTGTCGAAATTTCGCATTATTGGCTACTACAGTTTTAAGACCATAAACACTATTAATATATTCTTTTATCAAAGAAAAACTGTGAAATATGACGTATTTTCCTTTTGCCGGTGCCCATCTTGAAAGAGTGCTCTTACAATGCTGAGTCAAGAACACCATGTACACTTATACAATGCGAAAAACAGATCACTAAATAGTTTGTATATTTTAATAAACCTTATATTTCTGCAAACTACTTCGACGAGAAGACAGTATCCCAAATATTATTAGTTGATCCGAGAAAGGGAAATTCTTCTGAATGCTTCGTATTTATAAATATATATAATTAGCGGATACACCCTTGCGAATTGTTTAGGCTTTGGCTTCTAACGGTTGATATGCGTCATAAAAAGATTTATGCACGGAAATAGCGGCGGAAATTCGTTGGCTTATATAGATGATATCATATTGAAGTTGGTCCGAACAAACGTTCTACATACTATGTCTAACCAATACATCTTACTGACATTCTCCCGTGGAATACACGAACGTGGTTAGAGACGAATACCGCAGACACTCGTAGTCATGAGCCATAATCTACTAAAAATATTATTGTGTTAAATTTGCTTAAACTTTTTAAACTTCCGAACTACTGCAGTATTGTAAGCGGAGGTATTTGTTATTGGGAAAGCCGCAGCCCTCAATACAGCAGCCGGCTACTCCAAAGTCAACATCTATGTAGACAGTCAAGCAGCAATCAAGGCAACAACCTCGGTTTGCATTTCGACCAAAAGTGTTTTGGATACCAGGGTGGCAGTGGAGAGAGTTGCTAGGAATACGTGTATTCACTTCTACTGGGTGCTAGGCATCGAGATTGTGGACGAAATTGTCAAGAACGGTGTACAACTGTCATCCGGAAACGCGACCAACATTGGCAAACCCATGCACTGTGTATACGAGGATCTGGACAAGAAAAATCTTAACATGTTGGATAAATATGTATGTATGTGATTGGCGTTGCAACCGTTTAGCCGGTTATAGCCGAATCGACGATAGTGCGCCATCTCTCTCTCTCCTTCGCAGTTCGGCGCCAGTTGGAGATCCCAAGTGTAACCAGGTCGCTCTCCACCTGGTCCCTCCAACGGAGTGGAGGCCTTCCCCTTCCTCGGCTTCCTCCGGCGGGTACTGCATCGAACACTTTCAGGGCTGGAGTGTTTTCGTCCATTCGGACAACATGACCTAGCCAGCGTAGCCGCTGTCTTTTTATTCGCTGAACTATGTCAATGTCGTCGTATAACTCGTACAGCTCATCGTTCCATCGTCTGCGGTATTCGCCGTTGCCAATGTTCTTAGGATCATAAATCTTGCGCAAAATTTTCCTCTCGAAAACTCCTAGTGTCGTCTCATCTGATGTTGACATCGTCCAAGCTTCTGCACCGTAGAGCAGGACGGGAATGATAAGCGACTTGTAGAGCTTGATTTTGGTTCGTCGAGAGAGGACTTTACTGTTCAATTGCCTACTCAGTCCAAAGTAGCACCTGTTGGCAAGAGTTATTCTGCGCTGGATTTCGAGGCTGACATTGTTCGTGTTGTTGATGCTGGTTCCCAGGTATACGAAATTATCTACGACCTCGAAGTTATGACTGTCAACAGTGACGTGGGAGCCAAGACGCGAATGCGCCGACTGTTTGCTTGATGACAGGAGATATTTCGTCTTGTCCTCATTCACCTCCAGACCCATTCGCTTCGCCTCCTTATCCATGCGGGAAAAAGCAGAACAAACGGCGCGGTTGTTGCTTCCGATGATATCAATATCATCGGCGTACGCCAGGAGCTGTACACTCTTGTAGAAGATGGTACCCTCTCTGTTTAGCTCTGCAGCTCTTATAATTTTTTCCAGCATCAGGTTAAAGAAGTCGCACGATAGTGAGTCACCTTGTCTGAAACCTCGTTTGGTATCGAACGGCTCGGAGAGGTCCTTCCCAATCATGACGGAGCTTTTGGTGTTGCTCAACGTCAACTTACACAGCCGTATTAGTTTTGCGGGGATACCAAATTCAGACATCGCGGCATAAAGGCAGCTCCTTTTCGTGCTGTCGAAAGCTGCTTTAAAATCGACAAAAAGGTGGTGTGTGTCGATCCTCTTTTCACGGGTCTTCTCCAAGATTTGGCGCATGGTGAATATCTGGTCAGTTGTTGATTTTCCAGGTCTAAAGCCACACTGATAAGGTCCAATCAGTTTGTTGACGGTGGGCTTTAGTCTTTCACACAGTACGCTCGATAGAACCTTGTATGCGATACTTAGGAGGCTGATCCCACGGTAATTGGCGCAGATTGTGGGATCTCCCTTTTTATGGATTGGGCAGAGCACACTGAGATTCCAATCGTCAGGCATGCTTTCTTCCGACCATATTTTGCAAAGAAGCTGATGCATGCACCTTATCAGTTCTTCGCCGCCGTATTTGAATAGTTCTGCCGGTAATCTATCGGCCCCCGCTGCTTTGTTGTTCTTCAAGCGGGTAATTGCTATTCGAATTTCTTCATGGTCGGGTAATGGAACATCTGTTCCATCGTCATCGATTGGGGGATCGGGTTCGCCATCTCCTGGTGTTGTACTCTCACTGCCATTCAGCAGGTCGGAGAAGTGTTCCCTCCATAATCCCAGTATGCCCTGGACATCGGTTACCAGATTACCACCTTGGTCTCTACATGAGGATGCTCCGGTCTTGAAACCTTCGTTAAGTCGCTTCATTTTTTCATAAAATTTTCGAGCATTCCCTCTGTCTGCCAGCTTCTCAAGCTCTTCGTACTCACGCATTTCGGCCTCTTTCTTTTTTTGTCTGCAGATGCGTCTCGCTTCCCTCTTCAGCTCTCGGTACCTATCCCATCCCGCACGTGTTGTGGTCGTTTGCAACGTTGCGAGGTAGGCAGTCTGTTTTCTCTCCGCTGCGAGACGGCACTCCTCATCGTACCAGCTTGTTTTTTGTCGTTGGCGAAAACCAATTGTTTCGGCTGCAGCGGTACGCAGTGAGTTTGAGATGCCGTTCCACAGTTCCCTTATACCGAGATGCTGATGAGTGCTCTCAGAGAGCAGGAGTGCAAGTCGAGTAGAGTATTTCGTGGCTGTCTGTTGCGATTGCAGCTTTTCGACGTCGAACCTTCCTTGTGTTTGTTGACGGGCGTTCTTTGCTGCACAGAGGCGGGTGCGTATCTTCGCTGCGACCAGATAATGGTCCGAGTCTATATTTGGTCCTCGGAGCGTACGCACGTCTAAAACACAGGAGACATGTCTTCCGTCTATCACAACGTGATCGATTTGGTTCCGCGTGTTTCGATCAGGAGACAGCCAAGTAGCTTGATGTATTTTCCTATGCTGGAATCTGGTACTACAGACGACCATATTTCGGGCCCCAGCGAAGTCGATCAGCCTCAGGCCGTTTGGCGATGTTTCGTCATGGAGGCTGAATTTTCCGACTGTTGTGCCAAAGACACCTTCTTTACCCACCCTGGCGTTAAAATCGCCAAGCACGACTTTACATCGTGGCGGGGGCAGCGCTCATAGGTGCGTTCTAGGCGCTCATAGAAAGCATCTTTGGTCACATCGTCCTTCTCTTCCGTTGGGGCGTGGGCGCAAATCAGCGATATGTTGAAGAACCTCGCTTTGATGCGGATTGTGGCAAGACGTTCATCCACCGGGGTGAATGCCAGGACTCTGCGACGGAGTCTCTCTCCCACCACAAATCCAACACCAAATTTGCGCTCCTTTATATGGCCGCTGTAGTAGATGTCACAAGGACCCACCTTCTTCCGTCCTTGTCCCGTCCATCGCACTTCTTGGATGGCGGTGATGTCAGCCTTGAGTCGTATGAGGACATCAACCAGCTGGGCAGAGGCACCTTCCCAATTAAGGGTCCGGACATTCCAGGTGCATGCCCTTATATCATTATCCTTAAAACGTTTGCAGACGCTTTCGTAGATTTTTCATTGGGGGGTGTTTTTATGTGGTGGGTCCCAAACCCAACGCACAACCGCATAAGCGGGCTTCGCCTTCTCACTTTAGCTCGCCTTCAAACGGATGTCTGTTGGCTACCCAGAGGATACTTGGTCTAAAACCGGAAGTCGTGAGCTGCTTGGACCATGTGGAGAAGAATCGTTTCTGGCCACTCCCAAGTGAATGACAATCAAAAACTTTCCTCACTTGCGTGAACTTCTACACATGGTCCCATCCTCCATGTTTATCCTTGGATAAATATACCGGGGTGTAAAACCGCTACAGCCATGTGTAAAGCGGTAGACCAGAAGTACACCAAACCCCTACTGTCACTCGATAGGAGGGACTGTAGGAGTTTGGTAGGAATACTCTTTGGCCACTGTCCTGCATTGTGAAGGCAACCTGGAAGAGGTATCGAAGCCACAAAAACTTTTAAAATTCGCGTCAAGCGCAGGCATCCTAAAGGATGACTATTTCTCGTGGACAAAGTGACGACACTCCATCCGGTATCACAATGGACCAAAACTGGTCTATGTATTGCGTAATGGCCTATCAGTATAACCTAACCTAACCTAAATTGGCTTAAATTTTTGTACATTACAGCAAAATTAAACTATAGGAATTGCACGTATTTCCTGGTATTATTTTCCATATTTGAAATATTAAAATATTTAAAGTTTCATTTTCATTTGCTTTCCAGCTACAACAACTTTTTAGGTCATGGCTGAAATGAAATTAGCGCGCTAATGCGTATCAAAATTTTAAAGAAAGGTACACTAATGGCATTTGGCAAAAATGATTTCCAACCTAACAGGTAAATCAAAGTAAAAGCCATTGAATTGATTAACAGCCAATTAAAAGATTTCAAATAAGAGCGAACGCGCTCACAAAGAGCATAAACTAAAAGCAAATTCCTAATGGCATTACTGCATTTAATTGCTAAATCAAAACATATGTACTTACATACATATACTACTAACGGCTATTGACATGACTCCGTTACATTTGGCCATTCGATCCGATCCGATCAAAATTGTCACACGCTAATGAAATATGTATGGGAGAAAAAATGAACGCACTAACCAAAGATAACGAGCGATGCGCGTATATTTGCGCTTAGCAAATAAGTAAATAAGTGCATTCGCTGCATGCTCTTCCAACTGGGAAAAGAGACACTTGCCAGCCGAGGCACATATAATATATCAAATATGACCAAAAGCGTTGACGGCCATTGAAAGCTAAAGTTTAACGGCAAATATCAACACGGAAAATGCAAGTCACACTTTGTTTATGCCGCTTGAGAATTCTAAAGCTCATGTAAGCCCAGTGGCCGCATGGAAGTCAGACAGTGAGACCGTCAATAGTCGGCTGCACGGGTAGATCGGTGACGGCGTATGTAGACGGCTAATAAGCCGAGCAGCGTGTGGTTGCAAACTGGTTTATCAAGCATTAGCTTTAGCTGTAACAATTTATCAAGCGTAAGCGCCAGTTTATCAACAATTTGCAGATTAGATGAATGTGTGAATGTTTGTACGAGTACTAGGTACGTGAGTAGGTACGCAGTATTACATAGCATAACGCATTGTTGACCCAGAGTTGACGCAGCGTAAAGGAAAACAAAAACTCATTGCGCCAAATGGTGAATTACGTCAATTGCGTCTGAGCGTAATAAGACACGCCGGTAGCAAAGTAAGTCCCTGAAAACTTTACGCACTTATTTGACAACAAACACGAAATGTGAAATAATGGTTGAATACTGAAGTATAAAGCTGAAGAAATTGAATATGCCAACGCCTTTCAAATTAATTCATAATTCCTAAAAGGTTTAAGTGGATTTTTTATTGTTAAATTTTCTGTTTCATAATTTAATGAAACACACTCATTTGTATACTGTATATACATATCTACATATATGTATATGTGTATGGACCGTATGAGTACAGCTAGTGGCGCACTTGAACATTTAAAACACTTCAGCAAATCAATATTGATTGAGTTGACTCGTAATTTAATGTAATAAAATATAAATCGATTAATTAGCGCTATTCAGCAGGGTCTCTGTATTGGTATTCATATATGTATGTATGTGTATGTAAGTGAAACATGTTTGCAAATTCGTTTTCCTTGGCACGCGTCAACAGTGTAGTGAACTCGTTACACAGGATGACAGTTATAATTATATGTATTTACATATGTACATATGGCTATGAGGAAAACCGTTTAATAAATAAGTGTTTGTAAGACTTGACGCTATTGGAGCTCTATAAGAAGTCTGAGTTTTTAGAATTTTATCCATTGCCGTACATCAGACTAAATAAAGAAGGGCTAATTTCGGGTGTAACCGAACATTTTATACTCTCGTAATAAATGCATTTAATGTTATTAAGATAACATACAATTCGTCCCGAATATTCGGCGTAAAGTCAACTAGAACAACGAAATTCAATATACATACATATATAGTGTATGGGGCCTGATGTAATTCCTGAACCGATTTCAACTATTTTTGCTACCAAGCTATATTATATCTAAGATTATACATTCACTTTATTTTGATAAAATATTCCACATATTAGCCAATATATACAGTATAAAGTCCACCGGAGTTTGAAACCCAAATACAAGATTTATGGGGTGTTAGAGGAAATATTGAGCTGATTTTGCCCAGACGCTCACTATTCGAAGAATCACAATCACGGAATATCTGAGAGATTTATCGATATACTCGGTAAACATATAGCCACAAACATGGAGGTCTTGGTGTCCGATATCTGATAGACGAACTATGCCACACTAGAAATATGTGTTTGTGGAAAGTTTAGTTGTAATATCTTCACTGGTGCTTAATTTATAGAATGTAAAGCGAACTTCAAAATTGTGGTATAAAATAGGCGTCGCTAAATTAAATTATTGCTAGCATACCATCCATATGAGCTCTGCGTATGTTGGAAACATAAAAAAGTAAAGACTGAAGTAACAATAGGTATTTAATTTGGAGTTTCGTATTGCTACCATCATGTCCTTCTAGTAGAAAGAGCTGAATATAGCTTTCCGTACCGACAATTATTCTTGGGCCGTATTGAAAATATTACAAACGATTTTAGATTTATATCAGAAATTGAGGAAATAGGCAAAACTGTAAGTTTATGCATAATACTAACACACATAGAGCGATACTCGTACACATATCCATAGAAATTAAATCAAGTAAGGGAAGGCTAAATTCTGGTGCAACCGAACATTTTATACTCTCGCAATTTATTGATATATTTTTATTAAGATAACACACAATTTGAACCAATTTGAACATCCTAATTATAGGAGAGATTTTAACCATTTCTGATACAGAGACACACTATTAGAAGAAAAATATTTCCTCTGAATTAAATTAAGATATCTGAGAGATTTACCGATATTTTCGTGAAAAATTACCCTTAGGCGCTGAGTTCAGCATGTTCGATATCTGCGGCCTTGAAGCCAGAGATGATATGCAGTATGTGCGTAAAGTTTTATTCCGCTATCTTCATTGGTTTCTTATGTATACATTATAAAGTGAAGGAATAAGATGGAATTCAAAATTGAGTTATATGAGAAGTTTTCGTGGTTGTGAACCGATTTCATTCCTTTTTCACACGTGTCATCAGAGTGTCAAGAAAATATTATAAACCGAATTTCATTCGAATCGATCGGGTAGTTCCTGAGATATGGTTTTTGACCAATAAGTGGGCGATGCCACGCCCATTTTCCATTGTGTAAAAAAATCTGAGTGCAGCTCCCTTCTGTTATTTCTTATGTAAAATTTGGTGTTTCTGACGTTATTCGTTAGTGAGTTAACGCACTTTTAGTAATTTTCAACCTAACCTTTGTATTGGAGGTGCGCGTGGTTATTATCCGATTATTTACGTAGGAGAATCGACTGTAGAAAGTTTAGATTATATAGCTTCATTGGTTTACGAGATATATACAAATAACCAATTTGGGGGCGGGGCCACGCCCACTTTCCCAAAAAAATTACATCCAAATATGCCCCTTCCTAGTGCGATCCTTTGTTAAATATTTTACTTTTATAACTTTATTAATGGCTTAGATATGGCACTTTATGTGTTTTCGGTTTTGCCCATTTCCAAAGCAACCGGAATGATCTCACGGTCCCAAGGATTTCAAATCTACTCGTCACCCTGATCATTTTGATATATATAACGCTATATCTAACTCGTTTAGTTTTATGACTTAAAAACAACAGTTATGTGAACAAAACTATAATACTCTCTTAGCAACTTTTGTTGCGAGAGTATAAAAATACATAAGTTATGTATATAAATTAAGAAACGTAAGCACAGTTAACTTGTACAAATTGCAAAAGTAGTCAATGTAAATAGTTGTGTTATGTACTTGCACACACTCGTTCACATTCACATAGGCACATATGTAGGTCCGAAAACCTCAAGCGCATGGCAACAGCCCACCGCACCCACAGAACCAGTAACTCTATAAGCGGAATACACACGGGCATGCCGGACTCTAATTCATTCTAGTCCACACATTTAGGTATGTGCACACACACACACATGCATACCATATCCAAGTATATGTCTTACTAGCCGCATTAATAATTCTTTTTCCTGCTCTGGCCAATTGCAATCGAAAGTAAAATTGTCGTAAGTGGCACTCAAAGTGGAGCAAACGAGAATTTTTTTCTTTCAAAAAATTCCAATCTAACTGAATAATTTGCTTCTATTTATAAAAGGCCGTACATACATGAACATACGTAAACATGAACTAGATTTGCAGACACTGTTGCCACATGTTATAAATATGTATAGCTAAACTGGAATATAATAAAGTGGTAGCCATGGTATGAAAGCTGGATCCACAGTTGTTGGTCTTAGTTAATTGTGCTTGTGAATTATTTTATATAAATTTATAAAAATCCCTTCACATTGAAAATAAATAAAATTATTAAAGTAAGTCAACGCCCAGATTTTGATTTATTTATTTAATAGTATAATTTCATTAAAGTAAACTAGGCTGAAATATAAGAATTATATAAAACGTATAACTTGAATAAAGTTTAGATATCATGATCTAACTTGGCAACATTTTTGACTATTCTGAATCTCACCATCTTATTTGACCACATAATGCATAATTCAGGCTTTAACAAAGACACCGAAATACACCCACTTCTAATATAAAAATTGGGTCTACTTAGATTTAAATCCAGGACATATAAGGATTATCAACTCGGTAGTATTTTCAATATTTTTTGTAGTATGTTTTCTGACGCTGAAATTACATCTAATACTTGAAGAATCTATTTATTTGTGAAATCTCAGTCCCTAGTTTACGAAATAATGGGTCACTTCACTTATTTATCATACACTATACACCATGTATCAAAGGTGGGGTTTCTCATCCGAGGCTCTGTTTGGTCTTTCATCGGGGAGGTTTTTTTAAGTGGTGGGTCCCAAATCCTACGCACAACCGCAGAAGCGGTCTTCGCCTTCTCACTTTAGTTTGCCTTCAAACGGATATTTGCTGGTTACCCAGAGGATACTTGGTCTAAAACCGGAAGTCGTGAGCTGCTTGAGACATATGTAAAAGAATCATTCCTGGCCACTCCCAAGTTAATGGCAATCAGGAACTTTCCTCACTTGCATGTACTTCTACATATGACACCATCCCCATCTGGTGTTGAATGAGGACAAGACGAAATATCTCCTATCAAACAAACAGTAAGCGCACTCGTGTCTAGGCTCACACGTCACTGTTGACAGTCATACCTTTGAAGTAGTAGATAGTTTCGTCTACTTGGGAACCAGCGTTAACAACACCAACATTAGACCAGAGAGTACAGAGTCCATTAGACGTACTTCAACAACTAATGGACTTGGTGAATAGGGTTCCATATCACTGAACTAAGATTGGATTAGGTTAAGATATCAGCTGAAAAAGTTGGATTTTGTTACCTCTATTACATATACAAAGATATCGACTTTAGTGATGAGCGATATTACTATTTTTTAATCACTGTGTTTTCAGTGCTATTTCGATCGCAACAAAAAAAAACGAATTTATGAGAATTTGTACTCCACATTTTTTTTCAATTTATCTGCTTTTGCAATCACAATTAATAAATTTTGGATAGATTTACCTGTTTTCGTAATCATCATACCCAAAATTATAGAAAAAGCATATAAATATTGTTACTGAAATGTTATTGCTACAGTGATCGGATTAGAATTACTGAACTCCTATAGGTATTGTGATCGAACGAAAGCACTGAACTTCTCTATAGCTCTGTGATAGAACTCAAATTATCGAACTGCCATTGCGATTGTAATTCATTGCTATTTACAAAAAATATATGCGATTTTTCAATCACAGTGAAAAAATCACCGGTAGGAAAATATGGCTCATCACTAATCGATTGTCTCTGCTTTTCTTCTGGTTTTGATGAACACTCTCTACAAACCCATTATGAAAGCGCAGTGCATAAGAACTATAACATCATCTCATGCGTATTATACCCTCATACCAAACTTAAATGCCCTAAAAATCCTTGTTCTTAAATTTATATTTATTTTTCTCTCGTTTTTTTTCTCAGAAGAGAACACAGCGGTTGTTGGTTACTAATGGTAGATGGCCTTGCATTCGTTTAAAACCTGCATCACCCAGTCACTGCACTTTTATTGCACTCTGTCGCCTTGAATTCATTTCACTAATAGGCCAACTGCACTGCTTGCTAAGAACAACTCTCTCGGCCCACAACATTGCCCAGAGTGTGCACAATGACCCCTCGTGCCTTAGCAAGGCAATCACCGGTAATGTTCGTGTGCAAACACATTAATTGCAGTCGACCAGCAGCGAGGGAGGGGGACTACGCACAAAAAGTGGGGCTTTGTGCTGATTTACCCATGTAAAGTTACATTTGCGAATGTTTCTAAGTATCTTTTTGCTTACAACAACTGTGTGGATTTGCAGCTCATGGCACGCAGCAGAGGGGCAACATCTACAGGCATACATTCAGACAAAGAGACACATGTGCATTCAGCCACTCATTAAGCCAGTTAAGATCTCTAGCTCTGCATAAAGCACACACTGTTGCCTGCTGGTTTAGTGTTGGCAGCGCCGAGCGGGTTTGCGGCTTGTTTGGCCTGGCGTGAATTAGTTCACTTCATACCTTGCTTATCAACTTACGTACATATGTATATATGGAAGTGCACATTAGCTTATGCTTGTGCACGCGTTGCATCTATTGCTGGCTTTGTGCGTAAGCGTGGCGCTGCAGTGACGCATGAATGGCTTTTGTTGCATGATTTTTCTCGTTTCGTTTTCACATTTCCTGAACTTGCACTTGGTGTTGGCGGGCAACGCTGCTGGATACTTGGGCGGTAAAATCTTGGCGAGGTCATTGCCGTAATTTTTCAGACGCAATTTACGATTGCATGCGTGTTCCTGCTGTTGTAGTGCATATGTACTTGGTACGATTTATGAAAAATCCATATTATTGAAGTAAACATTTGAATTCAGCATTTTTATGATTATAGTACATTTATATTGATGAATAAGTAAACATACAAATAAGGAAGAGCTAAATTCGAACGCAGCCGAAAATTATATGTTCTCGTAGTTTCATTAGGGTATCTTGAGTAATATGGAAATTTATTTTAAAGTAAACTTTATTAGTAATATGTCCATATGTATTATATTCATCATGTTTATACTATGCAGGGGCGAACGCAGGGGGGGGTTTTGGGGTGTTAAAACCCCCCCCAAAGTAATTGAATTTTTAAATAATAGAATTTAATTCTACATAGTCATTTGAAAAATTGTAATTTTTTGTTTTCAAAGCAATCTTTCTGCCGACGATGTATGAATATGTAAAATAAATGAATACATTAGTCACTAACAGCGTTGCCGTTTTGATACAATTGTATCTTTTTTTATACTTTTTTTTTAATTTTTGTGATTTGATACTTTTTTGTTCACAAACGGCCTATTTTGATACTTTTCTGCTGATAGAATTTAATTTTTTGAAACTATGAAAATGTTAAACTAAAAACAAACCTATTGTATCTGGATAGTATTAAAAAGTTGTGGGAATGTAGGCCAATTAAAAAACTCAGAAAAATATAAACTGGACAGAGACATTTTTTTAATTTGCTTCAAAGTAATGAGTTTGCCTTATACCTCTGTGGCTGCTGAACTGGATTTTTTTAGATTTAAGGGGAATTGTGTGTCGAAAATGGACTTCTTTTGAAAATTAGTTCTGAACTGAAAAGTCACCAATAAGGTTTCTATTATTTTTTTAGAGTTTATTGTTAATCATAATACAGGAAAAATAAAAATTCATTTATTATGACTTTCAGTTTTCGTTCCATGAGCAAACTGTTGTGAAATAAATTTAAATTAAATAAAATTATGCTATTTGCAAAAAAATACTATTTTTAATAAAAACAACCAGAAAAAACTGTTCTGAATTATATACACAACTTTACTTATCATTTGTTTTTCAAATGCAAATTTTTAAAACAACGGTTGTGCTTTTGATAATTATTGATACTTTTTTTGCTTGGCTACATATCGTCTCCTCAATATAACACTAGCGTATAATTTTTTTTGGGTTTTGAGAAAATCGAGTTTAAAGTTTTTGTCAAATCAGAATACATACATGAACAAAAAACATGAACATGAAATTATACACCATTTTTTCCAATGACATTTTGACCCACTTTGTGGAAGTAGAATTTGACGAAATTTTGACCAGACATAGAATCAATGATGGAGATTCTAAATATGCAATAAAAAATGAGCACATACGCTATTGTTATATTGAGGGGACGATATACTTAATTTTTTTAGCTCGAGGTAACACTTGTCACTAATGATTAGAGCGTGAATGAGAATAGAACAAATGAATTAAGTGCTGAACACAAAGACGACGACATGACACGACGTAGCGACGGCTGATCACAAATGTCGCTTTGAAGCCAGTGTCGTGAACATTTTGAAGACGGCAGCGACATATCAAATAGGAATTTCATTGTTGCCGTACGAAAATCTTTCACTTCAATAAAATTTACATATTTAGATTAAAGTGAAATTTTTTGTGCAAAAAATGTAAAAATATATCGATTTATTTGCTTTAAATAATCCATTGTTATTATAAATGATATATGAAAGCTATTTTACACTTCTGCTGACAAAATAACGTCATACTTGGTAGAACTTTGAATAATTTTACATTTCACATATTAGTGGCAGCTCTACAGCGGCCATTGTCGTCGGCAAAATTAGAAACATTTCTAATTTGGCGACAGCGAAGACTTCAACCCTTTTGTCGTGAAGTCGTGCTGTTGTCAAAAAATCTGTGCCCATAAGAACGCATGTTTGACAGATGTCGCTCGTCGCTTGTCGTCTTCTATGTGTTCAGCACATTATGTGCGTACGTGTGTTTTGTTCTTATGCAGTTTTTGCATTTTCCTTATATTTTTGCATACGTATTAATCATTCTAACTCTTTTGAGCATCAGTAAGCAGAGATGAAAAAGCTCTCTGATTTCTCTCTTAACTGTCGATTCTCCCTCACAAACGAATTTTTTGACTGTTAATGTACCGTTACCGCAGTAGCGTCAATGAAATGTATTTGCTTATTGTACACAATGTGTACTAGACAGTAATTGGCGTCATTACAAAGTGGTCGTTGAAGAAAGTATTAAGTTGTAAAAATGAGTGAAAATTCTATTAAAAAATATTTTCAAAGTAGTGTTTTAGAACGCGTAAGTGATTCTCCCGTTATAATTAATGAAGAAAACGCTGCACCTAAGGTCACCCGAGTGGCAGTAAGTGTTTACTTTTATTTTCTATAAAAAAATATTTCGTTTACCTATGTACAAATATCACGTTAATTTTAGGAGTATGCAAATGATATCATTAATGTTTCAATGAACGTTTTTTTAAACATCGAGAGCTGCTTTCCAAAATTGAAAACATTTTGCCAAATAAATGCATAAATCTTGACGTTATTGAGATGCAGGAGACTGTTCGTGTTTTAGAAAACCAATGGTCCGCTGATGTAGAAGATTACGATGATTTCGTTGCTGAATTTAGAATGTGGAAAATGTTAAAAATCTTTTCTTCAGATTATATTTTCTAACTAAAATTTTGAATATATTTTCAGGAACTGGTTAAATCAAACAAAGAGATCCAAAACTTTTTTAGACGCGTTGAATTGTGGCGATGCAACATTTTTCCAAACAGTGCATAGTTTTTTAAAGTTTAGAGCAACAATCCCTATATCTGTCGCTTCAAGTGAACGCTCGTTTTCCTCAATTCGCAGGCTTAAAACATATTTAAGAAATAAAACTGGAGAAGCACGCCTGAACGGAATGGCTCTATTGAATATCCATAGAGATATAGACGTGACGGAGGAAGAGATTTTAAATGTTATGGCCCAAAATAAAAGAAGACTAGACTTCAATTTGTGAATAAAATAATGAAACATTGTCTTTTTACCTAAACCCCCCCCCCCCCAAATTTTTTTCCTGCGTGCGCCACTGATACTATGATTTGGATATATCGCACTCTAGTTGATATGTGCTGTAGAAAATTATCCAAAATTTCGAAAATTATTAAATTTAATATATGGGACCAAGGGATGGTCTGAAAGGCTTTCAAATACTTTTCACGTTAAACTTGAGTATGTCCAAGAAAATACATTCATTTTCTTGAAGATATCTCACTCATTGACCGATAATTACAGTTTATTTAAGAGGTTAAACCCACCTGAGTGGGTTTGATCATCTCCCACGATGTGTCCAAAAAAAGCTCTTGCCGTGGACATCATAACTTATAATTAAATAGACCAAACATATTTCGATTATCAAATTAATGAACGAAGGGAATATTAAAATTTGTACTATTGACAGATTTTTAACAAAAAACTTCCTTCGTTCAATAACTAGTTAATATTTCCAAAGATGTATGCAAATTTGAACAAATTCGACCTGATGTGCGGAACTTCCAAAGAGTATATCTCTTAGAATATTACTCGGATTAATTTGATATTTTGAATAATATTTTATTTATTTTACTTAAACATATTGTACTATTTCATAAAACAGAAAAAAATTCAAATTCTGAAATTTTAAAACCCACCGTGCCACCATAAATACTGGTGGTTTTATTTCATTTGTATGCATCTTGTCTAAAACGTAATCAATCAATTTAAGATGGGCGAAAGTGGGACAAATTACAGAATTTTTTCGAAAATTTCAATGAGTTCTCTTTTGATATATTTATCAAATACAGTAAAAGCTCCTTATTCGCGCTTCCTTTATTCGCGTTTTCACTATTCGCGGATTAAAAAAATGAGACCCAATTTCTATATTCGCGACTAAACATTTTTTATTCGCGGATCTAATAAGTACATACATAATAGTAAAATTATTCCAATTGGTATCCAACCCAATATTCTTGTCAAATAGACTAATAAAAAAGTAAAATAGATCTTATTAAAAGAAAATGTTAAATATTCCACTATTTTCGCAATATTTTTGAACTTTTGGTAATATTTCCATAAAGAAGGGGCTCACATGGAACTGAACTCTTGTTCTTAAATGGAACCAATAAACTCTTCACTTTTTTGACATTCAGTTTGAAAAATCTTAGTGAAGGTTTAAGAATGGCAAATGAGCTCTGCGATTTCTTTATGAACATTGATCCGTCTATGGAAGGAAGTCTAATTTTTAAGAGACAAATTGCTAATGCGACTGCTGTGTATCAGTCTGAATTGAAGGAGCTTTTGAAAACTGCTAAGCAAGAAAAAATTACAAAATTCTTCAAACAACTGGCTAAGCCTTAAGATAATTATATAAAATGTTCAAAATCTTCAATTAAATAATTATATACCTATTTTTTTTTTTGTCACCTAGGAACATATCCCCTATAATCCCATATAAATTACCATCCCGTATTCACGGTTTCTGTATTCGCGGCATATTTATGGAACATATACCCCGCGAATAAAGAACTTTTACTGTATATCAATCTGACTTTTAAATTTGTTGTGTCCATCATCATTTACTAGAAAATTGAGTATAACCTTTAGAAAAGAACACCGTTATGTGAAGATGGTTTCAAAAGTTCTAATTTTTATATTCTCTTCCATTGAATGAATGAAGATTATGAGGTTTTTTGTTCAGAATTAAGACGTTGAGTAAGGAAATAAACATTTAAGAGTACAAATAATTTAGAACTAGTGATTAAATAAATAAATATTGTATTATCTCGATATATCATATAAAATTCTCAATAAATTTAATTTACTGTTAAATATTTAAAAAAATACTAAATATTAAAAATCTATGTTCTAAATGTATTTGATTGCGTTCGAATGTGTTGAGTAATAATCAAAGACATGACTCAACATAAGCAGTATATTTCCAGAAACTTAAAATTTTATAAATATTTCATTACACCCGTACATATAAATATTTCTCAGGTCAAGAAGTGATTAAAATAGTATTGTGTTCCGAAAAGGCATTAAACAATATGCTGTGGCATTGGTAAAATAATAAATGATAAATCAATGGAATGCTCCACCTTCACATACCACAACGGGATGTCTGTAACAACGACCTTCCATTAATACAGACATTAATTATTAACTAAAATAAGCACAATTCGTAGTAAATACCATAATTTCAATTCATTAGTATGCAGTACTTTATTGGTACACAAATATCAAATTGGTTTATTGAAAAAATTGCATTACGCTATCGTTCCGCTCGAAGCTTTCGAGTTGCAATACTCAAACTCAGTGAAG
The DNA here is from genome assembly GCA_031772095.1 of Zeugodacus tau. Taxonomy (NCBI): domain Eukaryota; kingdom Metazoa; phylum Arthropoda; class Insecta; order Diptera; family Tephritidae; genus Zeugodacus; species Zeugodacus tau. The sequence goes on along the minus strand of CM062649.1, from coordinate 53,480,205 downwards.
CAAATTACAACAATTTTTGTTTTGGATAGATTATAATTACGCCAGTACACAGCGGCACTGTTCGTACATATAGTACATACATATGTATGTGTGTTTACTTGCTTTACAATCTCAAGAAATTTTAAGCTGAATAATTTAAGACGTGAAAAGGTAATATGTTTTGACATACTCGTATATAATGGAGTACGCTCTGTAGGGAAACACGCAAGTGCGCTGGACCTAGTGCACAAAACTTCAGTACTGGTCTTTATGAATACTAACTCGCCCGTCTGTAAACAGTGGGCTCCCATAGGTTATTCCGCTTGATTATATTTGAAATTATTTAGAGGTTCAATTTCAATTCAAAAAGATAAATAAAAAAAATACTCATTATAAAGCATAGTTAGATATATTGCCTTAGTACGATTGGGAACCAGTTCAGGTCCCTAAAGGTATAGTTCAGCGTAAGTTTTGCACTTTTCGATTTACCACAGGGTAGTTACGTACTGTACGTAGTTAGTTAATTTTTTAATACTTTATGCATTTCGATTATTGTTAACTATGGCAAATTGCAATAAAAAAGCACTCGAATCGCCTGATAAATAACAACAAGCCGTTGAACTGGATCGGTGGCTGGCACACAGACGGGCGGGTTTACAGGTTTGCGGATAGTGGCTAGTGGCTAGTCGCGCGTACATAAAGGTGACAATGCAAATATTGCTCTGGTTGGCGTTTTAATTCTTTCTTTTTTCAGACCGATTTGCACACTTATGCAACGCGGCAGTGCACCACGAAAACCACCTTTCAAAATACAATCAGCAAATCACCTTGTCATACGTGCCGAGCCAAATACCTTTTAAATGCAAGAGAGAAAATAGTCAGAATATTGAATGCATATTCATGTACATATGTATATACATATATATATATATAAGTGTTATTTATTTGGGTGTTGGCTGGTCGGTTGCGCAGTTGCTCAGTTGGTTCATTCGTTGGTCCTCTAGTGGTTGACTGCTTATTTATTTATTTGGTCAATCGATTTGGCGAACTCATGCTTCACTCTTCGGTTGTGAGCCAGAGCGCTCGTTGGACAATTTTGCACAAAAATCGCTCAATTTTCTAGCGCAAACAATGCAGTGTGGGTTCACCAATGTATGGGTTTGTACGTGTATTTGATTCAACTATCTAATCTATAAATCGGCAGTCTGCTTTGTATGCAACCTTTAGTGCATATTTTATTTTTAGTCCACACCCACTAAGTGAATTTTGATTTTGCAATTGAGAGCGGTTTTCTTATTTAAGATTGAGTTTTGGGTTTTGTTAAGATTATTCATTTTCCTAGTTGCCATACTGACAAGAGTTTGGTTTGATTTTCTAAATATAAGCCACAATCGTATGGCTAGTGAAAATAATTCAAATCTAATTAGTTTAATTATAATAGTTATAATAGTTTCAGCTAACTGCCTTCATCCTTCCGGCACTTTTACTTTACTTTTAATTCTTAGATTGAAAATTTGGTTATAATTTGCAGAATTAGAACCAAACAAAATTAAAATATCAGTTATTTTTTATAATTCGGTAGCAATTTTGGCAATTAATTGACACTGTCTACACCGAATGCTTTCCTCGTCGCCTATCCACCCGAGGATCAACGAACATCCTCAATAGCACAGCATTCAACATTGAAGTCATACCATACCTAGTAGGGCGTACAAAAAGGGCTGGATCAAGCAGCCATGTGGCCCGTTCCTAGGATTAACGTAGCTGGGCCCTTAAATACCCAGTCTCGAACGGAGCTTACGGAAACCTGAGGCCTTCTATAATAATATAGCCTTGCTTGCGTACTTTCCCCATATTCGTGGGTCCAACTATGAGCACAACAAACAAAGCTTAAGAAATACCAGGAGAGTCCGGTTCTCCCTCAAAAACGTTGGAAGGAACTGATTGTTCTGAAAAGAAAGCAGCGTCTTAAAAGGGCTCTAATAGCTTGGTATAGCACTGAACACATAATGCAAAAACAAAATATATACTTTTTATTGAAGTTTAAGGTTTTAGTTTGAAATTAATGTGATATAGCAATGACATCTTCAAAATGTTTAAAGCGACTTTTGTAGCCAAGAAGATTTCGTCATCGCTACGTCGTGTAGTGCAATCATATATATGTTCAAAGCATCTGGCTACAAGGCAGAAGGCGAAGGATGATGCCAAGAGTGAAGTTGCCGGTACATTAACCAAAGAAGGGCCTATCTTTAAGGTAGAAGAGTCATTTAAGGCGAAATATTCAGAGACGGGATGAGTTATGAATAGTCATGCACACATGACGGCAGGTACCAGGGCCAGATCATAATATGAAATAGCTTGTGGCGACAAGAGATCGATCCAGCTCTACAATGCCGTTTTAATGAATGTAAGGGAAGTACAGTTGAACTTCCCTAACATGAATCACTATTATCCACAAAAAAACTTTGAGTTAGAGAGACTTCCGTGTTACGGAAGGTAATTTGTATGTAATTTTACTTCTATTGCCAATTCAAGAGTTCAAGTTATAGAAAGAGTTATGGATGCTCTACTGTATGGATGTTCTACTGTATATCCCGGAGATAAACTAGTAACGGTTACCAGGACGGATATTCAAAGCAGACCAAGGGCAAGACTCTGGATACCGACTATACCATCACAGCCGGACCAAATTTATTAACGGATGGTTGGAAATTCGTTAAATCATTGAAGAAGCGACAACTGAACCGGACGTGAAGACGAAAAGGGCCACGATGCAAATTATGTTGCTACTAACAAATGACTCGATTGAATCGCTGACGAAAAGTGGCCGTAAAATTACCTATGACCATAAGATTTAAATTTACACTAGCAATAAAGGTACTAGTAATTCTCATCTCCGATAAAAAAAGGTACATTTTCATCTCCGATAAAAAAAAGTACATTTTTAACTTGAAAACTGAAGTCGTTAAGACGTTATGTGCAGAAATGTTCAAAAACCAATGATCTCAAGATTTTTGTTTTTATTTTTAAATTTCCAACTCTCATCGCTATCGTTATGTTTTAGGCTTAAATCAGTTATTATAAAGTATAATAAAAAATATAGATAAATATATGTACATATATTTCGACTCGTTCGCCTTTACTAACTAATAGGCGTTAATAAAATATTACAAACATATTTACATGTAAAAAATCTTAGTAACTGATTGAGTTGTTCAACGAAATCAGTACAAGTCTTAATGATGACGATCTCAACGCTCACGCCACAGCTCGTTCCAATTCACACGACACGACAGACATAACTCATAAACCACAAGCTTTACCATGACTTTTCAGCAAGGGCAAACCACGCACATTCTAGTACACATGCCAACCTTCTACTTGCGTCTGCCCGTGTAATCAATGCTATACGAACCACTCCAGATATCGAGATTCTTTAACGCCGGATGGTGATGTTGAGGCAAGCTGCCATATGGGTATTGGGACTGCGGTTGGGATGGTTGGTATGAACGCTGCTGATATTGTGGTTGATACTGTGGTTGATATTGTGGCTGATAACGTGGTTGCGGAGGCGGTGGTGGTGGAGGTGGTTGCCGGAATTGCGGTGGTTGATGCTGGAATCCGAACTGTTGATAACGTGGCTGCGACGGTGGTGGTGGTGGTGGATTGTAGTATTGTGGCGCAGGTGGGTTGTATTGCTGTCTTTGTGGTTGATGCAAATTATCCAAACTGAATTTACTTGCTGCAACTGGTGGACGATTGAACTTTTGATCCTTGTAGTAGACAGCGGGATCTTCACGATACTGACCATCGTCGATTTCGTTTGGACCCAACGGATAAGGGTTATTGTTAGTAAGCGTGGGCGGTGGCACATTTATGTCGCTGCCTGAAATGGTTTTGGGAAAATAAGGTAGTAAAAATTTGTTCTAAAGAACATTGAAATACCCACCAGCTGGTTCGAAACCACGCTTACTAGCGCCATACTCGATCTCACGCAACTTGCCCTGATCATCTAAATAACCATATTTGCCAAATACCTCACCGCTCGGGTATTTCGTTTCGATTTTAAAACTCCTATCCGCTGCTTCATAGCCATATGTATATGAGCCATCGTCGTTGTGGCGATCGATTTGTTTCAATATCGGCACTGGTGTGGTGTAGTCTTGTTGTTGGTACGATTGTTGGATTTGTGTGCCCAAAATGAGGCAACTGAATATGAGCTGTAAAAGAATGGTTTAAATTAATAAATAATTGCAATGGAAAAAAATATGTCATTAACATAGAGCAATAAACGGATTTGTTTGAGAATGTCAATGCTGCTTATGGTCTCACATTCACCTATACTAATAACACACCTGCTGGGTAATGTAGCTGCCCTTGAAATGAAACCACTTTTTTAGCTGAGACGTAATAACAGTGGCGATTTCGCAAAGATCAGTTAAAAGCAATTTCAATTGAATTATGAGTAATGTATGATTAGAGCATGGACACATGTGGCTGAGAATTTTGGACATAGTAAAATTTAAGTAGTTAGATAAAGTGAATATTTGAAGGTATTTTAAATATATATGCCTCTAAAGTGACGATGGTCTCAAAACTGAGTATTACAATACACTCTAAGCATATGCATATAAATTAACTGGAAGTTTATTAGCCTATCTATAATACATATATAGAAACCTTTTCCACCCTAGAGTGGCTTGATTTCATCTTATTCATAAAAAGATGAGATGATATAATATATATATGTTTGGTGTAGGAACCGCTTTAGGCGATTATAGCCAAATCCACCAGAGCGCGCCACTCATTCCTCATTTTTGCTTTTTGGCGCCAACTGGAAACACCAAGTGACGACAGGTCACTTTCCACTTGGTCTTTCCATCGGAGTGGAGGTCGTCCTCTTCCGCGGCATCCTCCGGCGGGTACTGCATCGAACACTTTTAGAACTGGAGTGTTTTCATCCATTCGTACAACATGACCTAGCCAGCGTAACCGCTGTCTTTTTGTTCGCTGATAATATACCATGTGGTAAAAATAATAAATATATTTTTTCTACCGCCATCATATTTGGAATAACAGATTGAATAATAACAGTTGTGTTTAACATACAGATCAGGCATACTGAGATTGCCACTTTATTCGAAAAGCTAATATTGATATTTGTATGATTTACGTGAGCATCTATAATGATCTGTTCACCCTGCATCCACATATCTCTTACCTTAATAATAATAGTTCATTTTGAAATTGACGTTATTGGACCTTTTATCATCTATGTAAGTGTTCTTCACAAAAAATATATGTATGTTAAATGTAAAGACCAATTGAGATATCTTTGGTTATATATTGGTGACCTGAAACCCGCGTAAGAATGACTCAGTGACACTACCCATCGCGAGTGTGGTAAAGACACATGCCTTAAAGTTTAAATTTATTAAATGTGGTCCTCACTCATGCCAATTGTCAGAGTACCGAAGCAAGCTGAGTTGACTAAGTAAACAGGCAATCCATCACAATATTGTAACTTCTCTTTTTGTTTTTAGGGATTTTTTCAAAGCTCTCCCAAGTTTTGAATTTGACGTTCACTTTTCAAAAATTCAAAATGGGTTACCGATACGAATTTATTTTTAAAATGTGTCCGCAATATTTGTCTGACCTTTTGAATTCTTGAAAAGTAACGTCAAATTCGTAATCAGCGACCCAGAAACCACCCAAGTAACGTGTTTCAAGCGATCTGATGAACTTTTCAATAAACAGTCCGCTATATTTGATCCGTCAGTTTGAATATTGAAAAACCGAAGTTGGATTCGTAGTCCGAGACCCCGAAACCACTCGAGTAGCGAGTTTCAAGCAAAACGCTGTCCGCCATATTATTTTTTTTGAGTTATTGTACCCCTGTTCTGGTGGGGTTAAATGGACCTCGGATTCAGCCACCCAAAAAATATAAGCTACACATAGTAAGACGTCCAGGTCAGAACCAATTTCTTTTCTATGCCTATATCTTCCGAGATATGTCTATTATTTATGAAATAAAGTCAATCAATCATCAACTCATTTCATCACAATCTGCTAACAAGAAATTTCAAGTTAAACGGTTAGGCAAACTAACGTGGCGCACACCACTGTTGGACATAACAACTTTATTACAACAACACTTCGCCGATACCATTTTAATTATATTACTAACTTTTTCACTCATTAATGCAATACTGTAAAAGTGTGCAATGATTGCTAATTTAGAGCTTATTTGTAGAACACACTCATACAGGCGCACACCTACTGGCATTTACTCATACATATTCACAAGTTTGTTGCAGTGTAAGCACCATTCATTATAACCAACTTTGCACCAGTTAATTGTAACAACCACTTAAGAATGTCGGTATGCAGCAGAAGGGGCTTAACTAGCATGCAACAGGCGTTTTGAAGCACTCAAGGCCGTCTTCTGTTCACAACGGTTGCGCCAAACGCTCGACGAACACGCATACCTCATGCCAGCCATGCCCAAGCATACATACAAATGTAGTACATAGAAGTTACGGGTCATACATACACGCCCATACATATGTATTTATATATTACTATATTTCTCGTACATTTATGAGTCTCTAATGTTCACTTGTCCACCTACGTAGTAGCCAATCTCTTATTAAATGACATTATATGAGTCAATGGAAATTTCTGGTCCAACAATTGAACTGGTTTCTAAAGCAGTTATTGCTGAGTTTAAGGGAAACACACACACATACATATTATATTTATAAAGCATATTTGTTTAGCACTGGAGCACGCTCAAGTCTTGAATCGCAATAAAGAATTTTATATTCTACAAAACGCATTCCACGCATATTTTCATACATTTATTTGAATTGACATGTTAGTATTTCCGCGTTGCCACCTGTGAAATATGACATATGAGTAAATACAAATATATATATGTACATAAGAAAAAATTTGTAATATTTTATGTAACATTATTTGCCTAGACACTTGTTGTTATTACAATAATTTTTTGATTTTGAAACATACGATGTATGTACGTACATGTATAAAACATCTTGACATTATCTAAAAAAAGGAAATTTTATGCCAGATCCGAGCGACTTATGGACTTTTAACAAGTTTTCTCATAGCAGAAATATGCTCCGATGACGGCCAATGCCTGATAAGATTAAACGACCAATAATTTTGGTATTTTTTTTTATCAAAATAATGTAACCGTTATTTTGTAGAACAGACAAAATAAAACTTTTTTTATTTTTGAGGAATCTTCAAATAGGTATTCAGAATCATTTTTAAATTTTCATCTAACTCCATGAGAGACACACTTTAACTCAGCTGATGAATTTAATGAAATGAAATTCTTAATGGAAAATATATTTTGTAGAGAATAACATGATTTTTCGATTAAGATCGCCATCAGAAGTATTGAAAATTCGAACATTACCTATATTTTCGAACAACCCAAATTCGTATTTAAATCATGTATATATAAATTATCGGTTAAAACGTAAGGTTTGTAAGAAAAGGTTTATGAGCAGAACTTCGTTTTCTGTTAGAATAGATCTAATTCATATTTCTAAATATTGTAGTGAATAATCCAGGTCTTGACTTCTTTAAGCATCTGGACAGTTCATCTAGAAGTTTTATTTTATATATAAAACTCTTCTGTGCGTGTGTAAGTCACTGAACTTCTCCTAATGGCTGGACCGATTTAAATGAATTTGTTTGTGTTTCTTCAACTGGTTTCCAGAATGGTTTGTAGTCACCATTCTGTCTAATTTAGTGCATTTAAATTATTTTAAATTTATCATTTTTTTTGATGTTTTATATTTGCCGAAAATAGATGGCGCCATTGTTACTGTATATAAAATTATTTTGGGAAAATTAGTTTGGGAAATGATTTTTAATTGAATGTCACTACTAATATCTTGCAGCACAACGTCTGTCGGGTCCGCTAATAAAGTTGAACGTATCGCTGTGCTTTTCATACGAATAGTCTACTATCTAAATTACTCGTCAAAACTTCATTGAAATTAAGACACCTGCAAAGGTTCCCATAATCTGGGTCCCCGCACACAGGCAAAAACAGAAGCTTCTCTGGATGAATCCGAGGTAGAACAAATACCATGCCCAATAGGAACTATCAAGGGAGCTTTACACATATTTTGAACAAACTGGTCAAAAAAGATGGAAAGCTATAAGCAAATGTAAAATAACAAAGCAGATATAGCCAAGATATGATCGGATAAAAACTAAAGACCTATTAAACAGATCCAGGAAAAGTATATACAGACTTACAGCCACAATAACAGGGCATTGGCCATTCGGAGAACATGCGTTGAAAATGGGTCTGTCCTTTAACGACATATGTCGCTCTTGCAAACTAGAAGGGAACAAAGAAACGGTCTTTCACTTCCTTTGCCAATGTCCAGCCCTATCACAAACCAGACATAGAACATTTGGTATTCACCGGGCACCAAATCTTTAATGGGTGGCCGCAAAAAGTATAAAGGAAATAAGCAGTTTCATTGAGAGCTCCAAATGGTTCGAATGCAGAATTGAAACGTGATAGCAGTATTACTAAGGTCTCACAATAGTGTAACAAAATGGCGCATCTAGCGCTAATTGAGTCCGAATCTCTGGGCTGCACTCCTACCTACCAACCTAGTTCGAAATTACCAATTTTCATATTTCAGCTCTGTAAGGTATTTATATTGTATACTTATTGCATTTTATAAATATGGTTTCATTCTTTATTGATTCTAGATGCAATTTTCCAAAGAATTTCATCACTTATAAATTCCATAAAACTTATTTCCTAAAGCATTTCCATTGTATGATATTCTATTGCACTACACTTTCAACATTTCCTTACCAACTTATTCATTCTGGCTGCGTTGTTTAGTAATCCAAAAATGCGGTAATATTGCACACGAACATATGCACCATTAATTTAATGGTATTTATTAAAAAAAAATTCAGTCTCTCCGAGTTCTTTCGTACAGTTATTGTTTCCAACAAGCTTTCAATTATTTTATTACACCAACTTATTTTTGGTTGCACGCAATTTTTGCAATTCTCAAAAATTATATTATTAATTTTTTTGTTCTTATTGTTTTTGTAATATGCTTAATAATGGTGCACTACAAATACACTGTTTGATTTTCGTATTTAAATGGAAAATCGAATTTGCACTTGCACCAGTCTCCAGCGTAACAGCGTCGTACTCAAAAGAAAATCAATGAGTCGAACGCTTTTATACCGCCAACGAACCGCAAGCGGCAAACATAACAATTTCACAAAAACAAGCCAACAACAAGCCAACCGCCAGCAGACTGAATTCAAACATAACTACAGCAACAAAAACGTAAATAACTACAACAAACATGCGGCAGACAAGCGACCGTAGAGAATGGTGGCCCAATAGATACGGTTTGGCGCGTCGGCATACAGCGGATGAAGGGGTAATTTTGCAGGGAATTTTCTACTTTTTACCAACACAACACACATGCACAGTAAATATCTCAACTAAATCGAACGATAGTGCTGTCAGCAGTGTTCTTTTAACCAAATGTTGCCCCTGACTATATGGTGTACATATGTAATCGTCGATCGGCGGCCACGACGCTGCTGAAATTGGTCGTTTGCGCGACTGGTCGACGCTTTGCCACCGCACTTCCAGTTCTATGGCTGGGAATGGAGTCACTTCCATTATTATTATTATTTTTTGTCTCAGTGTTGCTTTGGTGTTGGTGAGTTTATAGCTTTTATGTAAATAAACCACCGATCGCGGTGCACACCTCTATACCTCCTCATCCACTCAAATGCAATAATGCAACGCATAAACACTTTGGGTGGTGGCTGTGTCGTCTAACACACATAGTTGTAGTGGTGCCTTAGAGGTTTGTCATAGATTGCATATTTTCAAACAACAACAATACCGGTTGGCAGTGTGTAAACAACTGATGGAGTCTTTTGTTCGCTATTCGAGCGCATAATCTGAGTTAATCGAACAGGTGGTTCACATAACATTCGAGTTACATATTTGTTTACATACTTTTTTACACTAAAGGAAGTATATTTGTGCAAACATGCATTTCTACGCCCAAATATTGTACAAAATGTTGCAGAAAATTATCTTAATTTTAATGAAATTGTTACAAAACAAACAAAGGTATATTCCGTAAATTTATCAAAATATGGCCGTATGAAATTCTTATGGTTCTAAAAACATATCCTCAAATGGTAATAGTTTTGAACACATAACTCGGTTAAGTATGATATGTTGCCGAGAACTATGATAAACATCATTTCCTCAATTAAGTCAGAGCTAATAATCAACGAAATCATTGGTTCCAATAACGAATATATTTTATTGGGGCCTTAGATTACATTAAAACCCTCTCTTGTTGCAACTAAGTATACACATTACTTATACGAGTATTTTAAGACTTTAACGCCTTATCTTTTCACAGATTTAGAAAGTATCTATTTGACCTTAGCCCATCATATCTTGTTTCAGCAGACATATGTATGCATATTATTTAGTGGGTACTACTATCTAAATCATAAATATTCACATACAATCTAATTAAATCAGAACTTTGTCTCTCAAATCCGAAACTGTGGTACATAGAATTCTACTGATTGGAACATCGCTATCAAAAGCGTTGCTTAGACAATTATGAAGTTGAAACAGAGAAATAAATTAATATTTTCATAAGTTAATTTAAAATCATTCTTTGATTAGCATAATAATGCCGTAAATAATATTAACCATAAGTAGTAATTAAGAGCATATCATATATTATTTATGTAGGTAATAAACCTACGATTAAAGTAGTCGCCCGGTTACTAATATTTTACTAGTATTTATAACGTGAATTAGCAACGTTTAAATATTTATGAATCACTCATAAATTCCTAAGTGTATTACTTACCGAGTGAAAGCTTTTAAGTGATATGCTTTTAATATGGATTACAGATTTTTAACCCTCTCTTGCCGAATTAAAATGGACGGAGCTAACATTAGTATTACATAGTATAGATATATATTAGTCTTAACTCAAATATGAAGTGAATTCTGGTTCAATAGTTACAGGATGTTACTTATAGGCAACAAATAAATTATTATAAATAAACTAAACACTTTTCTCATGACTTATTTTTTTAAATAACTCTCATATCTTTATTTATTTATATAGTTCACTTTGTTTTAAAAGAAAACAATTATTTTTATGTTTTTGAACAATTTTTCTATAATCACTGGTTCACATGACATACTCATATGGCCTTGTGACATCGCCCACGTAACTAGGCATGCAAACGATGTATCGATGTTTTTGAAACATCGATGTTCTCGCCAAAAAGCATCGATGTTAGCCATCGATGTCTCGAATCTAAAATGTTTTATGTCGATGTTTTATATAAAAATTTGACATTATTACATTGGAATTCGATTTTTGTAAAATACGGAGAATTCGTTAAGGGAATGTGCGCTTGGACAATACTGCGGTTACTTTTATGATTTATCTATACAATTTAATTCTGGCGTAGGCTACTGCGTTAGATCAGAGATTCAAATTACTGCATTTTAAAGATGCTATGACTAAAAGAAATACTTTTTTTGTTTCATAAAAAATTCAAAGAATCGCGCTGATACAACGGAATCTTCGGATGAGTGTAAAACAGAATACTCGTTTGATACGTACCAGAATAAACATTTGGTCCACCAAAAGGTGAAATTTAAGTCAAATTTATCTACAATTACAGGGACGGAAGGTTGAAGATAAAGTATTTCTAGGCTTTTACCCCTACCAATCAGAAGCCAATAGAGTTTGGGTTGACATGAATACTGTGTTTCCGGAGTTGTATAAATAGGCTTATTAATATTTACACACTGTGGCCACTTCAGTGCCGAGTAAACGACCGTTTTCTAAACACAGAGCAACTATCACGCAGAAGTAAAATCGAAAAGAAATGACAGTGAAAAAACTTTCTCTGTTGTTGTTTTGAAATTCTGTTATTTATTGAGAATAAACTTTAAAAGACATATAATGCTGAGTGAAATAAAATGTATCAACTTAAGACGTACTTCTTCTGCTTCTGCTTCTGTATCCCTTAGCCTTTCACACAAAGTTTAAAATAAGTTAAAAAAGTTCAAAAATACATCGATGTATCGATGTTTTAATGGCCGATGTTTTAGATTTCGATGGGTTTTGAAGAAACATCGATACATCGAACCATCGATGTTTCATTTCACGATGTTTGCATCCCTACACGTAACACATCACATTACAGCACAATCCACATCACATCACATCACTACACGATCTGTGATGTCACTACAGGCATCACACACAACACGGCACTTCATACCACCCACAATACAACACGACACTTACAGCACACAACACACGAACCCACCAATATGTATTCACCACCCGTGATGACAAAAGGTATGTATGCGATAGGGAAGTCCTTCTTTTTCGTTTCAACCCGTAAAACAATAGATTCGACATCTCGTTATTTAACGTTTAATATCATCAACCGTCATCCGATCACCGAAGTGAAAGTTCCGGTTGTTAGCCGGAGTAAAATATTCGCGAGTCGTATGTGGCACAATTTAAACAAGCTCCAATCAAATAAAGGCAATCAGAAATTGTCTAAAGAATTAATAAAACCTGTCAAAAGTAGTAAGCACGTCTTTTTCCCATACCATTTCCCTTTGTTGATTTATAAATCTAATGCAAGTAAGTATACTAATAACTCAAGTGTACACCACTTTAGTATAACTTTTTTCCGAAACCGATTTTGACAGTTCCACTCTGCTGAGGACGCCTACTGAATGAACACGTGCACAGCTCATAACAGAAAAAGTAAGCTTACACAACACATAAGTCTACATAATTGAAAAAAAAAACGATGGTCAAAAAAATTTAAATAACGAGAATTAGAAGCCGGTAAGTACAATGATGCCTATAGGCAACATTGGGAATGAAAGGGTTAAACTAACAAATCTGGCACTATAAAATGCAGCAAGAATGTGTTTGTTTTAATACTGGGTATTATTCCGAGAAACAGTATTTGAGAAAGTATTTTACAATAAAAATAATACATAAATTCCTTGCGTATGTCACTGAACTCCTCCAAAACGGTTGGACCGATTTGAATAAACTTCTTTGTGTTTATTCAGTTGGATTCGAGAATGGTTTGTAGGCACTATTCGATCCAATTTAAATAGTGCATTTTATAAATTTTAAATTTAAATTTTTTTATGTTTTATATTTGCCAAAAAAAGATTGCACCATTGTTACTGTATAGAAACCGCCTAAAGGTATATGAAATTGGTTTGGAAAATTTGTTTGAGAAATGTTTTATAATTGCGTAACGCTACTGTATGCTTTTTTGATAACGGTAACGGTAACGGTAACTTTACGCACAAATGATCATTTAAACAAGCAGATATCCAGAAATCAATTTGTCTCGTCGTATATAGCATTCGTATATATCTAAGGGAGAGTATCCCGTATCGCCAAAACGTTGTTGCATTCATTCTGTAATATGAATCACCATAAACCATCAAAGTGGCAAATAAGGCGTTTGGCAGTCAATAAAAACATTTCCCAAACACAAAATTGGCAGCAATTAAATTTAGAAGTGTTTACTCGTCGAGATCAGCAAATTTTGAAAGAGATTTTTAACATCCAGTATGCCTAACGAGCGCTTCAGCCTAACGGTCTTTAGGAACGGTTTTGTGAAGAACCATTATTTTTTCTGCAAGATAACGCTGCGATACACAATGCAGCTGCAACAAAGCGTTTCTTCTCGGACAGAAATTTGGCTTTAATGGACTTGCCCGCTATAAGCTCCGACTTAAACCCCATGTAATATTTCTGGAGATTACTTTCGCAGCAAATTTAATGCGGTTTTTGACATTTTGATTCTGTTAGAGAGCTAAGGAAGTGCATTGAAGCCGAATGGAAGAAAATACCGATTCTCTACTACTGACTAATTCTCTATAATTGAATTAAATTATTAGCTACCGGTAATCATATATATTATTAATATTGGAAATAAATATGATTTCTTATGAAATATTTGTTTGTACGCTATACTTTTTTTTAGAATTTTAGATTTTTTTCTTTATCAGTAATAATTTTTGTTATGCTCTTGCAACAAAAGATGCTAATAGAGTATTCTAGTTTTGTTCACATAACGGTTGTTTGTAAGTCAAAAAACTAAACGAATTAGATATAGGGTTATATATATCAAATGATCAAAGTGACGAGTCAAAATCCGTATGTCAGACTGTCCGTGCAACGGATAACTTGAGTAAAAATGGAGGTATTTTGACGAAACTTGGCACACATGTTCCTTGGGACCGTGAGAGCTTGTATGCTATACTTATTTCGTGGACTGTATACATATTACGTTAATATGCTTATACCACTGCGGCGAGGTGTAACAACTGGCTTGAAAATATAATCGGAATGCAGTTAAAGTGCTGCAAGTAAGCTTTTGTCAAGAGCTGAGATCTTTGAGCATTTTTACAACAACAGTATATTATTAAAGCAAAAATTGGTTAGAGCTTTCAGCGATTATTCTGTGATATCACAGAATTTCACTTTCATAACCTGTGATATCATAGTAATTTTACAGTGTGAAATTAGCTTGAAATCAAATGAAGCATATCAATGCGCCGTTGGAGAACTAATTAAGGCAGCAATTATTATGATATTTAAGCTTTCTTACAAAATGTAACAAACTCTGTGAAAGTTTTGTTTTTTGTTTTATTTTCGCACATTTTTCTCGTAATATTTATAAACTCCAATACATGTTTTCTACATTTTAATCAAAAAGTATATTTACAACTTTTACGAAAACGAAAACGAATGAACGTAAATTAACAATTGACCACAAATGCTATCAAAAAAGAAGAATTCTGCTTCGCATTTTAGTTAACGTACTGCCTGTTGAGATGGCGAGTTTTGAGTGTCATTTTGTCGTTGCCGTCGACGAGGCAAAACTTTACGCATTGTCCGATCCACATCCGCGATCAGCTGTTCGATGACGTCTTCCAAAGCAGCCACACGCGCCGTTAAACTATATAATTACGAGATATGTGAATAAATTAGATAAACAAATTGACCTTTATAAGCGCTAGTAGAGGTAAAAAAAGGTAAAAAAGCTCCCACACCGAAAGTCATAATTGATTATTAACAACCTTGCATTCCAACCTCTCTAACTATAATGCGAAAATGGGCTTAGGATTACGCGTGTCTCCTATCAAATTTTTTAAATTAATTTGGTTTTTCAATAATCTGCATAAAGGTCTACATGCATATAATTACTACACTGATCAGTCATCATAAATCTTTACTTTTGGTAATCATTTCTGCCATTTTAATAAGCGTATAATGACTTCCACCAATAACTTACCGGCTAATCGCCGCAGGATCAGTACTTTGTGCCTGTGTTTGTTGTCGTCCGACGGGTTCAAAATAACTATGGAAAACATTTGGTAATGATTATTCATTCACATGTACTTTTATCCAACCAATCCACTTACTCTACAACATTATCCTTGCCCACAGAACGTTTGCTTTGGGGGCTCGCATCGCGTGATGGAGTCCCTTCCTTTGCAGGTCCAAGCTCTTCATCTTTTGGCGCACTACAACGACAACATTTCGGACAGTATTTATTAAGTAATTTGCGCAGATAAGTTGTCAAATAATTGCGACCGCCTCTAATATCGCTCTTCACGCTACTGTATGTATCATTAATAATGGCCAGGAACATATTCTGAAAATTAGTAACGATATTAGAATAGTCTGCATATGATTTTATACGACAGTTAGAATAGTACCAATAATATGAAAAACACCAACAATATATATGTGAGAAAGAAGATAGGCCCCAATACACGATTCGCCGCTTCGATGCCCTCGTAGTCGAAATCACCCAAAATCATACGTATCATCGTCAGCAAAGACTCTTTGAAGTTGCGAAAATCATGGTGTACATTACCGAATAGTAACAGCCCCAACTGCGCATATGCCAGAAAGACGATACCGAACATAACGCCGAAACCCAAGAGATCGCGAAAGCACTGAAGAAGAAGCATGTAACCGGAAGTGATTCTCGATATTCATTAGTATTGATTATACTTACTGTGCTCACGGTTGCATTGAACTGGCGCATTGTTTTATTGAAGCTAATGAATTTCAATATTTTCATACAAACCAAAAATGCACAAATCGCGAAGACAGCACGGTATGTCAAGTTCCAGAAACACAGCTTGTCCAACTGTAGGTAGTCATTTGGATTTTTCTCAAAACGTTTGTATAGCGCGCTTACATAAAAGGGATGCCAAATGTTATAGATGAGCGTGCAGTATGCTAGCTATAAATCAAGTTGGAATTTTGGAAAAAAAAATTAACATTTATTTTTCTACTTACAACAATTATCACAAAGTCCACAAAGTTCCATAATATACGCACATAATTGGTGCAACCGATGCGTATGACTTCCAAAATCTCAATTATGGTGAAGTAGAAAATGAAAAGATAAAATATAATGCCTATCACGAATATCGCTATGCCATCCCTCCAAAACACCGAACGCAATTTCACTGATTCTATGCTGAAAGTGGTAACCACGCCACCAGTTGACGGCAATTCTCCAATGAATCTACATGGAATAAATTAAAAGAAAAGTTGGGGAATTACGGCATCTACATCAGTAACTTACAAAAACGACTGACTCACTTGATATTATTCACCAGATCTTTGTTTGCATTGTAGAGCGTGAATTCCACCATTATTAAGCGGGAAGCACGATCCAACCACTTTCTTGACTTCAAATCGGACAATATTTGATTATTCTCATTGAAGTGGTAAGACAAGCTTCGAACATAACCACCACTGCGATATGTTGTGACTTGACCCCAAATTGAATCGGCGTTTAATGCACTCAGCGTATTGTATCTGGTACTATATGATCAATTACCACTTTAAGTAAGTGAGATGAGCTCGTATTTTGACAATTTTACCCCTTATATATGTCGGAGGTGTCCTCATCACTGCCCGAATAATCCGCGTAACACTTGGAGAAATATCTTCCGAAGACATTGTGCACATCACAGGTATTCTCCCTTACACGTAATTGCCGCAGTCGGGGTGGTCCCAACACAAGATTTTGTTCAAGAAATATGAGTTTGTCCTCAGTAGAACGGCGTTTGCGTTCAGAGTTGCCTTCTTCATTTGTTCCGCCTCTATCATCTTCACCATGGAGATCCATGATGAATTTAGTCTCCAGAAATGCCCACATGTCAGCGGTGGTGGCCAAGTGTGCAAATTTCACCGACGATTCGTGTGCAGACGTATTGACTTCGCGTGTTAAGAATAGATTTTCGATACCTTTGTTGAAAAAGTACATAGACATGTTGCGCGACGAAGAGGCAACTATTTTATAAATAAATATTTATATTTATATCCATAATGACTGCATCATGTTCCTAACGCCCTTGCGGCAATACTCACCCAACAGCGTCACAATCAGAAAGCAAATGTAGATACAGAACTCGATCAGCGCCGAACGTGTGGCATCTTCATTTTCATAAGATATGCGATGTGACTTCTTGGTGGCTTTTGAAAACCCATTTTGGCTTGCAGTTGCTTCCATTTTCTTCAACTAAGAACTTCTAATATTCGTAACGATATTTATTAAAAAAAATTAATTCGATTTTTGTTATTCTTACTAACTGACAGAGAGTGAAAAAATATGTTGAATAAAAGAACAAAAAATGTAAATTTTATCACATTTTCACTCAAAGCGAATTAAAACAATAAAAGGGTTGCCTTTTCAATATAAATATTATTTCATTATGAAACTTGATTTTGTTATTTCAGTTAAGAATACGCCCTATTTGATTTTCTTCTTAGTTTTTTGTAGTACTAAATAGTTAATTATATCCTTTGCTCAACTTTAAATAAAGTTAACTAAATGCGTCTTTAAAAATCTCTTAAAATGCGTGTGGAAACCAATTTATAGTCTTCATAATATGGGAAAACCAATAAAACTATGCAAGTCCCCTAAGAGTCCAAGGTGTTTTTGAAATGCTGCGCTTCCCTTCAATACCAACCTTACTATATATAATATCTTCTTGACAACCTGATAACACGGATGGAATATGGGAAAATCGGTTCAAAACCGCCCCTACTTCCCATATTATTAAATTTTGCATTCCATCTGACTCCTTAACTTTATAATATATACATTAGGAACCAATAAGAATAGCGGAATAAAAAATGGCTTGTGGAAAAATTGTCGAAAATTTACTATAACTATTGAAAGCCCTATGGGTAATTTTTTACTAAAAATTTCGGCAAATATAATATCTCAGATATTTTAATGTAATTCAGTGTGTGTCTCTGTACCAAAAATGGTTGAAATTGGGTCATAACTTCCCTAGCTCCGATATAACTAATTATAAGTTTTTCAAAAATTATATAGTTTTGGATGAGTGAAATCGGGGAATTCAGGAATTACCTCAGCCCTCATATACTCTTTATGATGATTTTCGTTATTCTAGCGGGTTTTATGCCGAATATATGGGACAAATTGTGTGTTATCTTAACAAATTTTCAGCAATCAATTGCGAGAGTATAAAATGTTCGGCTATACCCGAACTTACCCCTTCTTTGCTTGTTTAAGTTAGATTAATTGTTTACCATATAACCCGATTAGCATAACCTGAAGATATTTTCCCACCTTCGAGCCTTGTAAATAGCGAGAGAATAAAACATTCGCTCACAACAACATAACCCGTCCTCTCTTGTTACGATTTTTGAGAATCGATCAAAGAGACTCACGTGTTCAGCTTTAAAAGGACAATTTGACACTGATTTGAGCGAATTTTTATACTCTCGCAACAAAGTTGCTAAAGAGAGTATTATAGTTTTGTTCGCATAACGGTTGTTTGTGTCACCTATAAAAGAGTTAGATATGGGGTTATATAAACCAAAGTGATCAGGGTGAAGAGTGGAGTTCAAATCCGAATGTCTGTCTGTCCGTATGTCCGTGCTACCGAAAACCAAAAACTATAAAGTGCCATATCTAATTCATAAATAGAGTTATAAAAGTAAAATTTCGTACAAAGGATCACACTAGGAAGGGGCAGATTTGGATGCATTTCTGAAGATATAACTTTTTATTTAGTATACTCGTATAATTATGAATTTTACCAAAATAGTATATAAATATGAGAAGATTATTAATTTGTATCGATTCTTATGCACTAAAATATCTAAGGTAAATCATCGAGGAAATAGTTAGCCGGTACATAACTTAAAATTTTCTTATAACGATTCAGTATAATTGTATTGATTGTCTGGGCAAAAGCGGGACGCATGATTTCGAAAAGCTCATACCAATTATTATTAAACAGTTCGTGGGCGCTCTCCTCGAGCTCCTTGTTGCCATGGAAGAGATTCGAGAAATATATTTTGAAATTGCCCACCTTATCAATACGCGAAGAAGCCGAAGTTAAATCGAAGAAATACTGACCATCGACTTGCTTGAGATTCGCCTTGCAAGAGATGCGATATTCAAGATTTTCTAAAAGCAAACGGTAAAATTAATTTGAGCAGCAAAGTTTTGTGATATTTAATTTCAAATACAGCAACAACATACCAACAGTAGATGACATCTTGCCAGCGCTATCCAAATTCAAAATCAATATGCGTCCATTGACCTGATAATCTCCTTCGACATGCACCGATGGCGTTTTCAATTTGAACTCAATTGTATAGTCTTTATCGTTGACGCTTTAGCGGAGCAGTAAAATGGAAATTTTATTTAACCAACATGCTTTTGCAGTATAAGTTCAAGTTCAACTTACGACGTCTTCAACACCCGTGTGCCGCTCATGCCTTGCGCCACCACATTCGTCAGTTCGGCTTTGATGTCAGCCAAGTTTTCGGTGTGCTGTGAGAGACGCACACGCTTCACCTTAAACGGATCAATAGGACTAAGTCCTTTCAGGCCGGGCACGCCTAAATCGTAAATACAAACAGCAGATGATGAAATCGTTGAAATAACACCAACAACCCGCATTATCCACCTAGTACTTACCATGACGCCACTCAGTGAAAAAGCTCTCAAAAACATTCGCCAGACATTTGCCATTGTCTGGATCGTGCAGATGGCACGCCTGAATGAATGATGCTGCAAAATAGAATCAAAGTTTCTGGATAAGCAGGCAATTCAAATGCAGCGCGCTCTCAAGCGTTCTACAGCATAACTTTTTGTTTAATCAACAGTTATTTACGTTTCTCTCTCAAGTATTCATGGCCACTGACAAGTGCTGCAAGTTGACTGCAACCGATTACAACTAAAATGTTGAAGGCAAAGCGTGCGTTTAAAGTAAATCTTCTTTTAAGCTGCTGCATAACTGCACTGCGAAGGCGAACGTTTATTCACAAACTGAGCATCGCAGCATACAATTCATGCATTAAATTATACAATATTATCTTCTGCGTTCGAATATCATTGTTTTGAATACTAACGAAGTCGCAGAGCAACTAAAAATATCGAACACAAAATAAATAAATACTAAAAACAAAAAAAAACGCCAAATCGACTCAGACACACATTCAGTCAGGTGTTCAAAACAAACTAGTAGCGAGACAACCAACTATAATTAATTTATAGTTCTTGTTTTTCCTTTTTTTCGGCTAGCGAAGGAACAGTTGTGAGACATAGTGATAAAAAACTGTTACGCAAGCAGTGGTACTGCTTATTTGCGAAAAAATTGCTTCCCCATTTTTTTAACATGTATCGAATTCATATAAAACTTGTTTGATTATTTTTTAGATACTTGAGTCAAAGTTCACTTAATTTTGTTTAGATGTTGCTATGAAGGGTCCAGTAATTTTCGAAATATAAAGATTTACCCAGGTAAGATTGAAGGAGAGTGAACGCCAGTATGAACTTTTGAAGTCCACTATACAACAGCAACAGGGACAAGTAGAGGACGGAGTAAAGTCGAATTCCACTGCTGCCTATGTGGATCCCGCAATAGTTATCGCTATCCAGCCTATAGCGGTGACAGCGCAACTAATAACGCACCCGCAACGCATGCAACCGGCCACGCATACGTATAGCCAATGTCTTCAAGAGAGGACTACTTTACCGACTTTGACCGCTACAACCTCTTCGTTAGGAACTACACCTTCAATTTCCGCCGCAGCAAACTGTCAACCATAAGCCAGACAGTTCATATTTGCTTTCGTTGCCGAGGAAAATTCAAGATTTGCCGAACTTTGATAGATGTGCAGAAGACTGGCCTATGTTTGCCGCCGCCTTCGAATAATCAACTGCAAAATACAACCATAGGAATTTCGAGAATAACCAACGTCTCCAGAGGTGCCTGCAGAGAGACAGTGCACTCACTTCTAATTCATCCGGATAATGTCCCTACTGTCAAGCTTGACCGAAACATTTTATACACCAATGAATTGAAAGTAAAATGCAGATTATATTTTTATTTTTTTAATTTTTTGGTAACTACATCCTAATTAATACATCCTAATAGTAATTATTAATAGTTTTTTCAAACTTCCAAGGCAAATATAGCTATTTTCGAAGTTTTTTTAATTTATAACTGAGTTTCCCGGGAGAAAACGAATTTGCCATATAGTGCTATCAACTATATCAGTCACATGATATCACACATTTTCGAAACAACCGAAATTATTTCCATATACAGTAATCCTATATACATATGTATGTACTCAATGTCTAAAGTATTCGAAACCTGGAACTCAACTGAGAGCAATTATAGGAATGAATCCAAATTGCTATAAAATTTACTTTGGTGGCCGCACAACAAAAAAGTGTTTTTTTTTTCTTAAATTTCGTTAACGGATTTTAGTCACACTCCAATCGAACATTAAAAAACTGACAGCTGTTTAATTTAAATATACAATTATGGAACCAATAAAATTACCTCTGAATTTCTATCAAATATCTGAAAGATTTGCCGATACCTTTATTGGAGAATGAATTCAAAGTTATGTTATGAGAGTAATTGTCGTGGTAGTCAACTGTTTTCACACAATTCTATACACACATTATACTGAATGAATACTGACAGACAGACACGGATCAAATTGTCTCGTCATCCTGATCATTTTAATTATATGTTATGGTGTTACGAGAGTATAGAGTGTTGCGGGAGTCTGATGATCCTGATTTAGTGTAATTTAAAATTAGACAAATATTCTGCAGTTATAAATATATACCCAATTCACTTTTTCAATTCTGTTTCTTCTTTGATTCGTCTTTTTGTTAATTTCTATATACCTGTTTTCGTCACTTCCGAATATCATATGGTTGATTAAAGATTAACTATGTTAATTTATTCACTCATTGGAAATACATGTGTCTTTGTAAATAATATGGTAACGTTTTTGGCCTACAAATTAATTCTATAGGACGAAAGTAAACATAAATATTTGTTGACAAATTTGGATGTTTACAGATACATATGTATATTAAAAGTAATGACTCACACCCCTATTGCGAGTGTCGACTGGCAGTAGATAATAGACTAATGAGCGATTTTTTTTCTTTAAAGTGTCGATCAATCGCTCAACCATCGACGGTGAATGATTTCAATCGGTTATTTGTCAACAAACATTTTTCAATCGTTAGAATTTTTTGAATTTTCTCAATCTAGTTACACAATAGCGAATTAAAATATAATCGACTCAATCGACTGGCAGTAGAATAGAATCCAATACTAGGGTCAGTTATTATTTACTTTTCCATTTATAGATATTAAACAAGTAAGAAAGGGCTAAGTTCGGGTGTAACCGAACATTTTATACTCTCGCAATTTATTTATTTAACTTTATTTATATTATATAATACACAATTTGACCCACATATTCGTCATATATATTGTATAAAGTCCATTGAAAGTTGGAAACCATAATATTAGACTAGAAGCCCCGAGGTCCTCGTGTTCGATATATGGGGCCTTAAAAACCTATGGTCCGATTTCGGCGATTTTTAGAATGGGGCTGCCACTCTATAAACATAGTATTTGTGCAAAGTTCTGCACCGATATCTTCACTAGTGCTTACTTTATATATTGTAATGTAAACGATTCAGATCGTCTTCAAAGTTCTGGTATATAGGAAGTAGGCGTGGTTGTGAACCGATTTGGCCTATTTTCACAACATATCATTGGGATGTAAGGAAACTATTACAAACCAAGTTTCATTGAAATCGGTCGAGTAGTTCCTGAGATAAGGTTTTTGACCCATAAGTGGGCGACGCCACGCCCATTTTCCATTTTTTAAAAAAATCTGAGTGCAGCTTCTATCTGCCATTTCTTATGTGAAATTTAGTGTTTCTGACGTTTTTCGTTAATGAGTTAACCCACTTTTAGTAATTTTCAACCTTTGTATGGGAGGTGGGCGTGGTTATTATCCGATTTCTTTCATTTTTGAACTGTACTAAGAAGTGGCTAAACAAAACGACTGCAGAAAGTTTGGTTTATATAGCTCTATTGGTTTCCGAGATATGTACAAAAAAACAATTTGAGGGCGGGACCACGCCCACCTCCCCAAAAAAATTACATCCAAATGTGTCCCTCCCTAATGGGATCCTATGTTCCAAATTTCATTTTCATAACTTTATTTATGGCTTAGTTATGACACTGTATATGTTTTCGGTTTCCGCCATTTTGTGGGCGTGGCAGTGGACCGATTTTGCCCATTTTCGAAAGCAACCTCCTCAGTGTGCCAAGGAACATGTGTTCCAAGTTTCATTAAGATATCTTAATTTTTACTCAAGTTATCGCTTGCACGGACAGACGGACAGACGGACGGACAGGCGGACGGACAGACATCCGGATTTCAAATCCACTCGTCATCCTGATCATTTATGTATATATAACCCCATATCTAACTCTTATATTCCTTGGTGACACAAACAACCGTTATGTAAACAAAACTATTATACTCTGTGCAACAGGTTGCGAGAGTATAAAAATGTATTTATGTATGAAATAAATGAGGTAAGGGAATATAATAGTAGTCCGCTTTCGACCACTTAACGTAATCGGGGGTTGGGCCGGGTAATTTAAATTGATGTCATGTGGGAATGTATATAAATGTACCGACTTTTGGTCAAATTAGATGATGGGCGGTGTCACGCCCATGGTCTAAACAGAATTACTTGTAAATGCTGTACAAACTGTTAGTAATTTTGATCATAACAGTTGTATAGAAGTAGGGAGTGGGGTTTGTTACTATTTACTGTCACAAATGTTCACGCTCAGCACTGAAAGGCGAAATGTAAATGCTGTTAAAAAAGCTGCTTTCCACGAATGTATCCTACTATAACTATATCCTTGTGTCAGTCAACTATACATGAGCGAACTTTTCGAGAGGTTCATAGGCACAAATATGAACTTTGGATATTACAGTCTAATTGACGTAGCAAAATTTTAAATTTTTCAAGGCAGCACGTGTTGTTGATACTACTCTATTACTATTACTCAATAAATAATTATCTAACATGGTATATACCTTAATCTTTTACACACTACACACTTAACTAATTTGTTTGTCATTCTTAGATTTTTTAGATTCCCAAACAGCCTAAACAATCATTACTTCAATTAGGTAGCGATTAAAAAGCCATCAACTGAGGCCTATTACAATGAAGAGAACTAAGATTTTCTATGAAGCAAGACTCGGTATAAAAGACTAAATCCCGAAAACACTTTGCTTATTATTGGCACAAAACTTAAAGTGAAAAGCAGAGCGCGCTTACAAGATGCTGCGGAGACACTTTATAATCGGACTGAATATATTCACATTGATAATGGCTGAACGTGTTTTTATGAGAGATAGGCGTAAGTGAGCTAACTATGTATATTTATAATTAGAGTAACATTACGGAATTTTTACGTATGCCTTTTATGAATTTCGCAGCTCCGTTTTTCAAGCAATGCACCGCCGATATGTCAGACTATGAGGATTGTTACAAAAGTAATCTGCAGTCGATGCTCGTTAAATACCAGGATGGTACGCACGTAAATGATTCACAGGGTTCAGTATTAATATTAATTACATATCGTACCGTTGTAGGTATACCCGGCCTGCCGGAAGCGGATACATTCGAACCTGTACGCATACGGCGCATACGTATCGAACAAGATGAGTTGAGCTTACGGCTGACAAACCTGACAATCCATGGCATCAGCGCGACAAATATTACAAAAATACGGTAAGTTTTCAGTAAAATATATTTTTATTAAATAACACCTTCTTGAATTCATATAAATTTGTATTAATATAAAACGCAGACACGACCCCAACGACTACAGCTTTCGCGCTCGGGTATTACTGCCTGATTTGCGGATCAGCGCCGACTTTCGCGCTCACGGACGTCTGCTCTTCCTGCCCATTGACAACAGTGGCAAATTAACGCTGGAAGCAAGTATGCACTTAATGCACTTTTCATTTAATGAGTTTTACATTTCAATTGCATTTGCCCTCTTCCATAATTCAACAATCCTACTTAACATATATACATACTCGCCCTTTACCTGTGCACGCCCTGTCGCTTGCTGTAGTGGCTGTGAAATTGTCGTTTCTCTTCGCACTGCAGCTGGAGGACGATGCCAATCAAACTTTTGCCAACCCGCAAGCTGTTCAAAGTAAAATCGTCGAAATTGGAGATTTTCATTTGCGCTTGGAAAACTTCTTGGCTGGCAATACCGAGCTGGAAGGCACGATTAATGAACTGCTGAATGAACTGTGGCGCGATGTGATCGAGATTTTGCGGCCAACTTTGGAAAATGCCATAAACGCTGTGACATTGACACGATTTAAGAGTGTATTGAATTTCATACCAGCGAATTATTTCATATCGGATGTACCGAGCGCAGCAGAGTTCTATGCGAACGCCATCGATAAATAGCTGCTGTTTTGGTAATCAAGAGAAAAAATGTAAAAAAGGATATAAGGATGTTATCTTATTCATAGAATTAAGATAGTCAGGAGCGAATGCGTCTCAAAAAAAAACATTTTAAAATAAAATCTCGTCAGTGTGTTGAGTATAAGATAAAGATCTTTTTAACTTAAACTTTTGAAACAGAAGGCACTAACAAATTTTTCTACTCAAAGATTTCGCAAACTTTAAATTCAATAGATAGTTTCTTTACCTCATTATCATTTTGATTTACAACACATTTTTAAAGTGGCAACTCTAAAAAAATCTTAGCTTTCTCAGTTTGAAGTGTGGTATAATGGTGTATTATATTTTATTATTTTATTATTATACACATTATTGCAACTGTTCATTTTATAAAATATTTTTTCTTAATAATGATCTTTCTCATTTTCTCCTATGCTTTTTCTAGTATATGCGTGAAGCGTCTTCATTGTTAAAGCGAAGCCAGTTTTGGTTTGAATAAATTTATCGGCAATTTGCTTTGTCTTTATGCATATTAATTAATCTTCGCCTTTAAAGTGGTCTCAATTATGATGAATCAAGTTTTTTATCATGCTTCGTTTTTTCTTAAATTTCCGTTGCTACTGTTTTTGTCGATAATCCCAACGGCACTGCATTGATCTTTCATATTTTATTTTAGGTGACTTTCTGTGTTCCATCAAACAGAATAGAGTCAAGGTCGAAGGCACATCCATTCTCAAAGAGTACTTAGCTTAATTCAAAAATGCGCGAAATTTATTTTATTTAATTACAGCTACAATTATTTATGAGTTTTTTGCATCCAAAATTGTTTTGACGCTTTTTAAATCTACAAACTTGTTTTATGCAAAAAATGGGGCATAAATATTATTATTTATTTAAAAAATAAATATTTAAATAAGTGAAATATGTAAATTAACGTTGTCGTCTTTAAAATAATCCAATCGAACACTTCTCAAACTCGATTTTTGAATAGTTTTTGGCTCTTTCAGCGATCTCTTGTGCTTGTAAAACGATCCTTTAAGGCTGTCTTATTTTTGGAAATAAAAAAGCCATGACAGGCGACCACTGGTGTTGGGCATCGTTACAGAGCTCATAAAAACACATCTAACCTTAGCAACTGCTACAGACAAAGTAAGCGAAAACAGCTGAAAATTGTATCGTAATTCAGTATGTACAAAACACAATCGGACTCTCCAAACCCTTGAAATTTTAAATTTAAGAATTCCCGTTATTTTTTTAATTTATATATGTGTATATATATATATATATATATATATACTAGCAGACCGCAGACCGGCTTCGCATGGGTTTAAAGAAACATTTCAAAAGTTATAAGTTTTTACACACTTATACATACACTCCCATATAAAAGGGTAAATTGAGGAAAATTTGAACATGAAACTAGTGCGAGCTTGTATATTTCTAAAATTTTGTTCTCCAAGCCGCTGCATACGCTCCAAACCCGACCCTCAAGCGCGTACTTGTGAGGTTTTGAAATTTTATTCAGCAAGCAGCTGCGTGCGCTTGTTAGTCGACTCTCTGACACGCGATTGCGATGCGAGGAGAATGACTTGCAAGACGATTTTCAGTTTCAGATTAAGATTCTCCATCACGGAGTCTCTTTGATACCCTCACCTGGGCACTATTTCCCCAAAGTTAAGATTCTAGCAATAAATATAGCCTATGTTACTCGGAGTGAATGTAGGTGAAACAAATCTGTCCTCTTTATAATAGTAGTATAGATATATATCAGTTACCTTACCAAGTTCGAAGCCCGTAACCAAGTTAGTAATTTCCTAATCTCAAATCAGTGTATGGCGGGTGTGGTATGATTAAATATCATAACGTCGGAGGAGTCGTGCAACACATGTAAATGCGAAAACTGCTTGGAGTTTCAACATATTCCCTAAACGTTCTTTCGACATATTTTTTACGCTTTTCATTTTATTCGTTTCGAATACTTATTTACTACTTACCTCCCATTCTCAGTACTTTCTGCAGCACCTTAAGATGGCATGTGAAATAAAACATCATCGCATTCGTTGTTGTCATAATTGGCAGATAAATTAACTGGTTTATTTCAATGTTTTATTTAGTAAAAAAAGCAAAATCAAAAATACCGTTATTCAATATATTATAACATTATTTCTGTAGCAACATTAGAAAAACAACGCTTTAAAATTCAGCAATGCATCACCCTGTATATTAATGTGCATGTTAACGAATACAAATATAATCATGAGATGACATTTTCTGCAAATTTAAAAATTGCCAAAAACAAGTTCGGCGAATCAATAGCTGCAGACGTATAGCACAAAAGTAAACACGAGTTTTTTCATATAAATTAGTAACAAATATAAAAGTTAAAGGTCGACGCTAATTTCAATTTAGAATAACTGTGAACGGCAAGCGCGACGGATATTTGATAGCACAATAGCAATACTAAATTGTGCAATTAAATAATTTCGTTTGAAATTTCATAACACACAACCGTAAAGTAGTGTAAAACTTATTTAAACACACGCGTGTTAAGTTTCCGTTACGTAGCAAAATGAATGCGAAATTGTGCAGTTTAAGTTTGCTGTTGGTGCTTACGCTACAAATATCGCTTGTGCTGGGCAAGCATTTGTTAGAAAAACGTAAGCCTCCATGAACTGGAAAAAATTGAAAAAGTTGCAAATTATTGTGAATAAGTGACAATTTGATAAAAAAAAACAAATTTCTATTATTTTTATTTTTAATTTGTAGCTGATTTTCTAAGACCCTGTGATTTTAATGATCCCAACTTGAATACGTGCTTTGCCTCAAATTTCCAAGTATTATTCCGCGAATGGAAGGATGGTGAGATTTTAAATTTTTCAAGCACTACAAAAGCAACAAAAATATTTCAAATCATTTCATATATTTTAAGGTATACCCGGCTTAAAGAGTTTGGGCTCTTTGGAACCGTTAGCTATTAAGCGTATTAAGATAGATCAAACTAGTCCGCTACAACTCAATGCCGAAATAGAAAACATGCTTGTGCACGGTGCCAGTGGAACGAAGGTGCTGGAAGCATCGTAAGTACTGCCATCAATTGCAAAAACATTTAGAAAACTCATCATATTTTTTTTTCGATTTCATAAACTTATAGTCTAGATAGAAACACCTTGGATGTGTTGGCCAAAATTGAGATACCGGAACTGCGCGCTACCTCCAACTACAAGGCTAAAGGCTCCATTTTGGGTTTGAACTTTAACGGGCAGGGCACAGCAAGCTTTAGAGCAAGTAAGTTTGCCAACCAGCGTTAAAATTTTTATTTTGCTATTATTTTTAAGATTTTCTACTTTTATTGCAAATGTTTATAATGAAATATCCTATTTAAACAAAGTTAATTTATGCATAAATATTTTCCAGGAAACATCGTATTGGCTTTCCACATTAAAACAAGATTGCGCCGCGAAGGTGATATAGTTTTCTCCGAAATCCTTGGCCTTAAGGCGAAAATCGAGAATATCGGCGATTTTCACATACAAGTGGATAATTTGTTTCCCGGCCAGCCCGAGCTTGAGAGCACCGCCAATGATATATTCAATCAAAACTGGCGTGACTTATTAGAGTTTCTAAAGCCAACATTAGTGCCAACGCTGGAATATGTGATGAAGGATCGCTTTTCGAAAATCTACTCATTTGTGCCCGCAAATTATTTCATTACCAATTTGCCTTGAATAGTGGCTCGAACATTTGATTATTCGCGCGATGTGAGCGTTTAGAGGAACACTCAATTTTTGTGATTATTAAATAATTTGTTAATAATAAAAGTATTTTCTTATTTATGTGTAATAAAAGAAAAAATGAAAATAAAATTAAACAAATATAGACAATAATAACTACTTCTGGTTTTCATTCTCGAATATGTGCAGTTTGGAACAGTAAAAAATGTTAATTAAAAAATTCAATATATCACGCTATCGATCGATTAGTCATAGTTTGTATGAAATGGCAGACTATATATAAACCATCATGCATAATTCATACTTCCGAATGCACATCATACACGCTTAACAATATAAACCTTGAATAATTCACACGCTCATCAATTAAAAAATAAAATAATTATTTAGGAAATAGAGTTCTTCTTATTGCAATCGAGATTTGTGGAAGAACTTTTTTTTGTTTTGCCTAGTGGCAACTTCCTACATACTTATACATATATATGTAGGTGAGATTAAAGTTCTAAATAAAAGCCATCTGCATACAAACATTTACATAAGACAAGACGTTTTGCATATCTCGAAAATCAAGTTTTGCATTTTCAAGTTAAATTTATTATAGTTTTGCTTTGAATCTGACTCATGCGCTTTGCCAATATTAAATAATAAATTTGGGTTTTTAAATAAAAAGCCTGCTTGGTAGTAGTCTAGTCTACCTTTTTATCTTTGACCCGCTGTATCGAAGCGAATGCATGTTGCTTATTTATATTTCTAGAATATTTTTTGGTGCATATGCTCTTCCATCGATAACCTGTTGGTTCTACAGCTATTTTCCTGACGGCTTTTGTTGTTGTGACTTTTAATATTTCAAATTTTGTTTCTGGGTTTTTATTTTTTTTTATTTATATCAGTCTAAATTTGCAAATATTGGAAACAGTTCTTATTTGAATATAAACATAGATGTGTTTTAGTAATTCTTACTTCTCCTCTCTCTCCACAATGCACAGTGGTTCCGCCCATGGACCAAAAATTAAAAAATCTATCTCACGATTTTTTTGTCAAAATGTATACAGATGTCTTCAAAGTTGTCCAAACTTCCTATTTTCTAACCGAGTTTTCCTAAAAATATTCGCAGCGACAACGAACTTCAATTTGTTCTGGTAATTGTCCAAGTTAACGAATCATGATTATTTTTAATGGATATTGAAGTTAAAGGTACTTATATTAACTTGTGAAATTAATTAAGACTAACGTGATTTGTGTTTTTAGTGAAATTAGTGTTTTATATCACCTATTTTTTGTATCTTTTTTGTGCGTCTTCAATTTGTTTACATGAAGATTTAATTGTGTTCTTCCACGATCCCCCGTTAGATTTATTTTATATTGTCTTTATCAGAGTCTTAAGGTAATAAAAGTGTTAAAGTTAAGTGCGGAAAGTTGCGGATGTATTTGCAATCGTCAAAATAATAATGCCCTTTAAATTATCTATTTTTAAGTTCAAACTTATCATAATTGGGCTAAGAAAGATTGGAAAGGAGGATAAATCGGCGTTATTTCAATCTGTGTATGGTTTACTAGAGGGGACATTATAAGTTTCTGTTCTAATTATAATGGTTACTGAATGTGAAAAAAATGAACTTTATTAAATTGGTTGATAATTTGCTTTTATCTATATATAAACTATAACGACAAATCATGTTCAGCTTGTTTATCGCTTTCTTAAATTTTTTTACAAAGCCTTACTGAAAGGTTGACGCTCCAACTATGAGCATGAGTAGTATTTTTACACATCATTCCCATATAATGGCAATTACTCTTCTGTGTGAGCTATAGGACCTAGTAGTCCGATGGTGCCAATTTCTTTACTAAATATTAAAAAAAATGTCTGGATTTTTGGTGAAAATTTCATAACGATATCTCAACGGGAAGTATTTATGAGCGTGCCTTCATATAAGCCGAACCACTGTGCAATGATATGATAATGGATTACACCGGACCAGAGATTTCCTCAGAACCCAAATATGAAACCTTTGACGCCGTTCCACTCCTTAATTTTATATTTTTTTATCATAATATATTTCATTACCAAAAATGTAACAATACAATTATTTTATATCAAGACCTATCTCAAGAAAGATATGTCGACCATATTCTTTTTGTATAAAATATAACTCAACCGAAAATGTGTTTTATAGATTCATATCTTTTCCTTGACCTTATAAATCAAATATATTGATTTGGTATTTCTGATTAGCTTTACACGGTATTTATCGACCATTAACTGATATAGTGTGAGAATAACAATTCAGACTACTTCACTTGACATAATTGTATTTAATAACAAAAAGTAATAAAATCAGTTAGAATTAATGAAAAGAAAGAAATATCGCATGACATTTATCTTTTACTCGAGTTGTGCCCAAAAGTATGCTATACTTAAAGATGTTTAGTAGTAATTTCATTAAAAATTTGAGCAACGTTCTGGAAATAAAGTATGCACATACTGATTAGTGTATGTAAATATTTATAAATAGTTGCAATTTTACATACTCGCAAAACTGATATTTATTTATTATATGCATTGCATGTGCTTGTTCATAGCTATCTAATTACGAGACACCTGTTTGTTTTAACAATAAATATGTTATAAATGTTTAAATAATTTATGTATAAATGCACATTATATCCGAAATCATTTTTGAATATACATATGTAGCTTTATTGAAAGAACACAATATCAAATGAAGACTAGCTATTAACTCTAATATATTCTTTTAGTGATTCTCTAAATATGGTATTCGTTTCTATTTTCTCTGTGTAATTAGAAATATCATGTTATGTTAAAAAGTAAATATCCAGTTCAGTATCAATGATTGGCATCAATGATTTTTGTAGCTTTTAGCGCCTAAATAGGACGGCATAGCGTATGAGTAACATTAATATAACTATGTATATGTAAGAATTTCCAAACGTTAAATATAAAATAGAGAACATCAATAAGAATTGTTTTAATTAATAAGGGGTTGAAAACTTTGTGCTCTCTCACAGAGGCAATATCGACGTCATCGCAAGCATTCGAAATATCTACCTTCCTCATATGTTTATTTATAAGATATATTTTAAAGAACTATTTATAGCAACGTAAGTTCAAAGCGGAAAGCTACAGTACAAATCACCGCCCTCTAAGTGTAAGGTTAATAGCCACTTTAAACCCAAGAAATTCTTTTCAAGTTTCTAGTCAATAATAGTAACTTCTAAGTGATAAATATATATTCTTTATTTCACAGTGAGTTCAAACTTGTAAGCTTGTAATGCATTAAAACAGCAGTCAATCAAAGCTGCGTGCACATTTGCCTATTGAACGTCTTGGCAGGCGGTTGACTCTCCGATTAGCCGGTGAATATTTCTATATTTCTACAATATATTTCCAGCGTTGTGTTGCAAAATGTTGCAAAGTGTCAAACGAGTTTCAAGTTTGTACCAAATCGCATTTATTTGCGGCTTAATTGTGGTGAACTGTGTGAATGAGGTTACAAGTGTTGAATTCTATGCAGAAAAACGTAAGTTTCAGTGAGAAAATATTCTAAACATGCATGTTTCTACATACAAAAACAAACATACACAATGTACACATATTTTCTTGAAATTGCTATAATTTTTGTTCTTTTAATTATTCAAGCTGCTTTCCTGCCTTCATGCAAAATTTATGAGCCGGGTTTTACAAAATGTTCCACAAACACGGTACAAAAGTTGATAGATCAGCTGATAATTGGTAAGTTTCGTTAAGTGATAGTAATTACTATTTTATAAACCATCGAATTTCTCCAAGGTATACCTGAGGTTGTAGAGGAGTTTGGTCCGTTCGATCCCATGCGCGTCCATGACATATATTTCAAGCAAGACAACAGTGATGTGGCTACAATTCGCGCCAATTTGAGTGACATTTTAGTGAAAGGATTCTCGAAGACAGTCATTAAGGAAAGCAGGTACGTTGTATTCTTACACTCATTTAACAAATATGATATGTTAATTTCGAAAGTATTTTGAAATATTTTTTTAAAATAGGAGCGGCATCGCAATTTACCATACTATTCGGTTCGGTTCGATAAGTATTTGGAATTTTTGAATTACTTCTGAACATAGTATCTTGTTCTCGATTCACTTAAATTACTGATACTCCAATTTATTAAAATATTTGTGATAAATATGTTTTCTGAAGCCTTCGTGTCGGTGCTCATTCCTCATTCAAATGACTTTTTCAAGTGTCGTAACGAAAATAAATAGTGTTGAATCAAATCCGGAAATTCCAAATGGGATCCGGAATTTCGGCGTCAAATCGGCCTGATAATTCTACATCACATCAGAGTTCATCTCCATTTTCAGTCCTTGCCTTTTTCGGCGTAGGTTCGCCGCGTGAAATCAACGCTATATACTGTTACTGGATCACTGTTGTGTATTGACACAAACATCCTTCGAATTCCTCTGAAACAACGTCAAACTCTACTGTGAAATGGTCCATATTTTTTCACAATTAGTGAACATTCGGTTGAATAACATAAGAATACTGCGAAAAGATTAATTCCAAAATGTTTTTGAGAAAAGATGAATACAAGTTTCATCACAATACAAATACTCCTGACGCATCGCCAAGACCTTATGATTCGACAAAGCGCTTGTACTCTATAACCGAGTTCTAAAGTCTAATTCTAATGCTAATGTCGATTTCAGTCACTTTTCTGGGTTCGCCGAAGATGTGCGTACCGGGATGTTTTAATCACACAACGTCACTGAATTTTACAGTATTGATTTTACAGTATTGATCTCTTCATTACTCACAATCAGACAATGTGATAACATGAAGTTTTTTTAAGGCACATATTTATTACACAGTACAGCATTCGCTGGGCAAAACAGTTTAATATACCATCGAATTAAGATTATTTAGATTATATCTATATATTTGATTTTTTAGCAGCTATATTGTATAATTTATTTTAAATGTCTTTTTTTCGAACTTTGAATACAAATATTTCGATTTCGGATGCTAACTTTGAAAATTGGATAATACACTTTTTTACGACTTAATCTCCTGGAATAAATTAGTTTGGTCTCATACCCAGAAAGAAGTCGGTTATGCCGTACAGTGTTATTATGTTCGCTTAAAACTGCATCTAACAATTGTTTCACTTTACAGAGTAAGCAAGAAGGATTTCAGTTGGATTACAAAAATTTTCCTGCCAAAAATGCGATTGGACGCAAATTATAAAATGGAAGGACGAATTTTGTTGATACCGTTGAAAGGTTCCGGTAAAATGTTCATCGAAATTGGTATGTGGATGTGATATCTATGTATATATATATATATATGATTAAGAAAACATATTTTACATTTTCGGTCATAATGAAAATCTGACATGTAACTCCAGAAATTAATCGAGATGTGAGCACCTGGAAAAATTTGACCTTAAATTTTAATTTATTTTTAATATATTTTTTAAATTATTTGCAGACTTTTATTAATTTAAAATCCTTTGTCAATTATTTATAAATATTATAGTTTGATATTTATTATTATTTATATAATATACTCTTATCCTTTTTTCCCACGCAGACAACCTCGACATCATACTTTATACCAAAACTCAGCTTTATGAAAAGGCCGGTTTCACCTTCGACAATGTCACCGCAGTACGTGTAGACTTAAATATGACACGAGTCCGCACCAACTTCGAAAATATTTTCAACGGACAAAGTAAAGAAGTGGAACGCAGCACAAATGAATTCTTCAATGAGAACTGGCGCGATTTTTACGAAGCACTCAAACCGATTATCATCGAAACTGTAGAGACCATACTCTACGATATAATGCATAAGGTATTCGAATTAATACCAGCGAACTTCTTTGTTGAAGACATACCAACCTCTGAGCAATTGTATGGAACAAAGAATAACTCAAGCAAATAAATAATTATTGAAATAATACAGATGTCAATAAATGAAGAAACTGATTAGTGAACTTTGATTTAAAATAGTATAGATTAGTTATATGGTATATTTATCTAGGTCCAAATAAAAAAGTAGAGACTTACAAGAGTGTGACCCAAGATAAAGTCATGGATAAGAATAATAAATAATTAAAAAAAATTATGAAAACTTCACTATAATTAATTTCTTTCGAAGAATATATATTGGACATATATTCAACTATTAACTATGATGCAACTTGCAGTCTTCTATCGATATCTATTGTTATCGAGAATCGAAGATTGAATAGCGAATTCCTCTTATTAGCCTTTCCTCTTTTAATTTTCTTAAAATCGCTGCCAAGGTATATGCGAGTGAAATGTTTTCTAAATTTCACAAACTCCAAATTATAGAATTTCCGTTAACTTGTACCGTATACTTGTATAAATTCGAAATATTATTATATTTCTATAAAACGTATTTAATAAATAATCACATAAAAGGGTTTTAGCTCTACACACTGTATACTTCACATTTCATATATATATACATGTATATATAATAATTCTACACTATACATAGTACACAACTTCATTCAAAACTTACTTTGTTTTTGCATAAGCCGGTATTTTCTTGGCATTGACATTAATAATAATCGGAGTTACACATGCTGGTTTTATTATTATTATACTCTCGCAACAAATGTTGCTAAAGAGAGTATTATAGTTTTGTTCACATAACGGTTGTTTGTAACACCCAAAACTAAACGAGTTAGATATAGGGATATATACCAAAGTGATCAGGGTGAAGAGTGGAGTTCAAATCCGAATGTCTGTCTGTCCGCCCGTCCGTCCGTCCGTCCGTCCGTCTGTGCAAGCTGTAACTTGAGTAAAAATTAAGATATCTTGATGAAACTTGGCACACTTATTTCTTGGCACCATAGGAAGGATGCTTTCGAAAATGAGCAAAATCGGACCACTGCCACGCCCACAAAAAGGCGAAAACCGAAAACACATAAGGTGCCATAACTAAGCCATAAAAAAAGATATGGAAATGAAATTTGTTATGAAGGATCGCACTATGAAGGGGCATATTTGGATGTAATTTTTTTGGGGAAGTGGGCGTGGTCCCGCCCCCTACTAAGTTTTTTGCACATATCTTGCAAACCAATAGAGCTATATAAACCAAACTTTCTGCAGTCGTTTTTTTTAGCCACTTCCTAATACGGTCCAAAAATGAAAGAAATCGGATCATAACCACGCCCACCTCCCATACAAAAGTTAGGTTGAAAATTACTAAAAGTGGGTTAACTCACTAACGAAAAACGTTAGAAACACTAAATTTCACATAAGAAATGGCAGATGAAAGCTGCACTCAGATTTTTTTACAAAATGGAAAATGAGCGTGGCGTCGCCCACTTATGGGTCAAAAACCATATCTCAGGAACTACTCGACCGATTTCAATGAAACTTGGTTTGTAATAGTTTCCTTACATCCCAATGATATGTTGTGAAAATAGGCCAAATCGCTTCACAACCACGCCTACTTCCTATATACCAGAACTTTGAAGACAATCTGAATCGTTTACTTTACAATATATAAAGTAAGTACTAGTGATAGATATCGATGCAGAACTTTGCACAAATACTATGTTATAGTGTGGTAGCCCCATTCTAAAAATCGCCGAAATCGGACCATAGGTTTTTAAGGCCCCATATATCGAACACGAGGACCTCGGTGCTTCTAATCTAATATTATGGTTTCCAACTTTCAATGGACTTTATACCATATATATGATGGATATGTGGGTCAAATTGTGTATTACATAATAACTATAAATAAAGTTAAATAAATAAATTGCGAGAGTATAAAATGTTCGGTTACACCCGAACTTAGCCCTTCCTTACTTGTTTTTTTTATTTTTTTGCAGTTGCAATTGTGATTCTGGTTTCCACGATCTTCTAATTGTTGTTATGGCGGTGCGAATGTTGTTTACAAGGGGGGGACCACGGATGCAAAATGCTTTGTTACCATGACCATAACCAAGTTAGTCTGTAATTATGTACAAGTTACTGACGTAAGCAATAAGAATATTATCACGACATTAGCCAATTAATTAATAGCTAATCATTAATATTTGAATGCGAATAATCTGTTATTTAATTAACGAAAGTGAAAC
This sequence comes from Zeugodacus tau, assembly GCA_031772095.1. NCBI lineage: Eukaryota > Metazoa > Arthropoda > Insecta > Diptera > Tephritidae > Zeugodacus > Zeugodacus tau. The sequence continues at coordinate 53,442,369 of CM062649.1, read as the reverse complement.
CTATTTGCATTTACATAAATAAACTTACTCAATAAATGGAGCAAATATAGCTGACGTCGAAATAAGAATTGTAAAGAAATCTTAATAGTAAAGTTTTAAATATAAAGGAGTTCATAGAATATGCTATAATATATAATTAACCAAAAGAGATGTAAACAGTTAAAACATCTAAACTTCATTCTTGCTATTTCTTAACATAACTTGGAACGAGTACCCTGTGTAATACAAATGCTTGTTTTTTCGCTATTGCAAGATGTTTAAGAATAGGAAACCTGAACTTTGACCTTTCTCATAAATCATTTAACAAGTTAAAATAAAATTTGGAACCTTTGTAAACCGGGGCACACAGCTTATTTTAGAATAAATACTAATACCTAATTTTCAAATATTAGTTCAGTATTTTTCAAACTGTAATTTTTTATTTTTGCGAACATCTAACTTTGACACCTTCTAGCCTGACACATTTGCATGATCGTAAATTGTTATACTTCATTGAAATAATAGTAAAATGTAGTTTATACCCAGACTCCAGTTCGGAGAATACACGTTTTTTACTTATGACTCTTTCGGAAAAAATAAGTTCCGTCTAATACCCAGGCGAGTGTTGTTCAGTTTAATTAAACAAAGCTTATCTTACGGTGCAACTTTATATGTCGTAATGCGTATCCTTCTTTGTATCCATATACCGAATATTAGCATCTCCCACCCTCTAGTTGGAAATATAATATTTTAATAAATGCCAGATAAATATTTTAATAAATGCCAGTGGGTTTAAGAATTGGGAGAACGGGATTCTTTCATACCAATCTGCAGACTGTAGATATTATGCGAGTTCTCTTCCCTCTTAATACAAAGGTCAACATTTGAAATATATTTTAGAGAACTCAACTTTGGTGCGTCATCTATCCCGTATTACACATTGTGATCCTATTATTATGTTTTGAAACTTCGATGAAGGAGCATTATTTGAATTGGCTTCTGGAGTTTATATATCTAATTCGAAACTGATCCCTTTAGAGATCCTATAACATCAATTCTGATGGGTATGCGAGGATAAATTTTGTTCATTACACGCTGAAAGACATGAAATTCCGTGACATACAAGGATCAATGCCAATGTAAATGGGGTGCAATCGCATATTCTTGCCACGCACACAAATACCGTTAACAACTAAGCCACTAAGTCAAAATTAAACAAAAGCTAAAAAAATTCAGATCACATAACAGAGGGGTATTTCTCTAAAACTAAATTATATCTTAGGAGCAAAATTGAGTAAATCTTCGATATAGTGAACTTTTTGTCGAATATATAGATACAATTCTTAAAAAGAAATACTTATAAAATAGCGTAGCAACATCTTCTCGAGTATAGTACTTCGGTCTAGTTCCCATATCCCTAATATAATGATATTCCCTCATCTGCTATTTTTATCGGAAATATCTCGGACATGACGAGAAAATATAGCTAACAAGTATATGATTAATAGTAGCAAATATGGAATTAATTTTTCACATTTTTCATTAAAGAGAAAATGAAATTCTAATAAATGTAAATAAATAAATATATGTAAATATCAAAAGTTATCACGAAACTCGTAAATTTAATGGAAATACAAAGTGGAGACATACATAGAAACACTTATTTAATTAAATTAATGTTGGAATAAAATTTGTCTTACAATTTATGTATTTAATGACTTAAATACAGTACAGTCCGGTAATAAAAAATCTGTAAAAATTATATAAATCAGGTTTTGTTATCTGTACAATTGATCTAGGCTAATTGTTTATTAGATGCATTTTTAATTGCACGAAGCAAATACTAAAACAAAAGCTTATACCCTCAGTACTAGACTATTATCTAGATAATATATATTAGTGAAACAATTATAAAGTGGAGGGAGAGGTATCAAGACAGCTGTCAAAGTAAGCAACATGTGTTCCACATTTATGAATATACGACCCAGGTTGGTTGGTTGGTTTACATTATTGGCCTATAGTTATTTAAAACTGAAGATGTAGATGACTCTACAGAGAATGCTATAGAGGAATGATTAACGTCAATAATAATGTCACAGTTCTAAATAGTTTCGGCAGTGTTAAATAAAAAGCGTGCAAACTTTATTGGGAGAAGCTCTTAGTGGTCGAATCAGTAAAACCAACAGAAAATGAAATTAGAGATTTAACGTATCCGAAGATCACCCGAATGGCGCTCAAACTCGCAACACCCTCAGCAACTGGACCGCATTTCCTTGAACAATTATTAACACTAAACGACAAAATTGATTTTTTTCTGCATATTGGAACAAAGGAGATTGAATCATGAGTAAAAAAGTGTATTCTCCAATTTTCGAAGTTAGCCTCCAAAATCGAAATATTTGGATTCGAAGTTCGAAAAAAGACTTAAAAAATATTAATTGCAGAATATATGTAGATACAAACAAGTAAGGAAGGGCTAAGTTCGGGTGTAACCGAACATTTTATACTCTCGCAATTTATTTATTTAACTTTATTTATATTATATTATACACAATTTGACCCACATATTCGTCATATATAATGTATAAAGTCCATTGAAAGTTGAAAACCATAATATTAGGTTAGAAGCACCGAGGTCCTCGTGTTCGATATATGGGGCCTTAAAAACCTATGGTCCGATTTCGGCGATTTTTAGAATGGGGCAGTATTTGTACAAAGTTCTGCACCGATATCTTCACTAGTGCTTACTTTATATTGTAAAGTAAAAGATTCAGACGCGCAATCAAATCGATCACGTTGTGATAGACGGAAGACATGTCTCCAGTGTTTTAGACGTGCGTACGCTCCGAGGACCAAACATTGACTCGGACCATTATCTAGTAGCAGCAAAGATACGCACTCGCCTCTGTGCAGCAAAGAACGCCCGTCAACAAACACAAGGAAGGTTCGACGTCGAAAAGCTGCAATCACAACCGACAGCCGAACGATTTTCTACTCGACTTGCACTCCTGCTCTCTGAGAGCACTCATCAGCATCTCGATATAAGGGAGCTGTGTAATGGCATCTCAAACTCATTGTATACCGCTGCAGCCGAAACAATTGGTCTCCGGCAACGCAAAAAAACCAGTTGGTACGATGAGAATTGTCGCTCCGCAGTGGAGAGAAAACAGACTGCCTACCTCGCAACGTTGCGATCGACCACAACACGTTCGGGGTGGGATAGATATCGAGAACTGAAGAGGGAAGCGAGACGCATTTGCAGACGTAAAAAGAAAGAGGAAATGCGTGAGTATGAAAAGCTTGAAAAGCTGGCCGACATGGGTAAAGCTCGAAAATTTTATGAAAAGATGAGGCGATTTACAGAAGGTTTCAAGACCGGAGCATTACCATGTAGGGACCGAGAAGGTAATCTGGTAACGGATGTCCAGAGCATACTGGGATTATGGAGGGAACACTTCTCCGACCTGCTCAATGGCAGTGAAAGTACAACACCAGGAGATGGCGAACCCGATTCCCCAATCGATGACGATGGAATAGATGTTCCATTACCCGACCATGAAGAAATTCGAATAGCAATTACCCGCTTGAAGAACAACAAAGCGGCGGGGGCCGATGGATTACCGGCCGAGCTATTCAAATACGGCAACGAAGAACTGATAAGGTGCATGCATCAGCTTCTTTGTAGAATATGGTCGGAAGAAAGCATGCCTGACGATTGGAATCTTAGTGTGCTCTGCCCAATCCATAAGAAGGGAGACCCCACAATCTGCGCCAACTACCGTGGTATAAGTCTCCTCAATATCGCATATAAGGTTTTGTCGAGCGTATTGTGTGAAAGACTAAAGCCCACCGTCAACGAACTGATTGGACCTTATCAGTGTGGCTTTAGACCTAGAAAATCTACAATGGACCAGATATTCACCATGCGCCAAATCTTGGAAAAGACCCGAGAGAGAAGAATCGATACTCACCATCTTTTTATCGATTTTAAAGCTGCCTTCGATAGCACGAAAAGGAGCTGCCTTTATGCCGCGATGTCTGAATTTGGTATCCCTGCAAAAGTAATACGGCTATGTAAGCTGACGTTGAGCAACACCAAAAGCTCCGTCAGGATCGGGAAGGACCTCTCCGAGCCGTTCGATACCAAACGAGGCTTCAGACAGGGTGACTCACTATCGTGCGACTTCTTCAATCTATTGCTGGAAAAAATAATACGAGCTGCAGAGCTAAATAGAGAGAATCAAACTCTATAAGTCGCTCATTATTCCCGTCCTGATGTATGGCGCTGAAGCATGGACGATGACAACATCCGATGAGACGACTCTTGGGGTTTTCGAGAGAAAGTTTCATTGAAATCGGTCGAGTAGTTCCTGAGATATGGTTTTTGACCCATAAGTGGGCGACGACACGGCCATTTTCCATTTTGTAAAAAAATCTGAGTGCAGCTTCCATCTGCCTTATGTGAAATTTAGTTTTTCTGACGTTTTTCGTTATTTTATGTGTTTTCGGTTTTCGCCATTTTGTGGGCGTGGCAGTGGTCCGATTTTGCTCATTTTCGAAAGCAAACTTCCTATGGTGCCAAGAACTTTCATACATTTCCTTCCATAAATTGAACCTTTTGGTCAGAGCATAATACAAAATTTAAAATTTTACTATCCCGGCAGAATTTTAAAATAGTTCCTCTATATCCTACGGAGGCGAACAAAAAATATAATATTGCAGTTATTGATTGCTTAAATCATCTAACAAAGGCATGGGATATAGACGTCAAGAGCCAAACAATAGCAAAATGCAACAAACAAAATTACAAAAAACATCTTTTAACGTATGTTAACATTTTTGCGAAGTAAATAAATAAAACAGTTTATAAATCTTATTTTAGAGCTTTTTAAAAATTTATATGTTTTAATGAAAATTCTATAACTCGAAGTTTATTTTGTGGATTATGGTGATTCGAGTTAGAGAAGTTCCACTGTATATATTTTTAACGAAGATCAAACTTTGAGCCTTCATTGAATCTGTCATATAAGCTTGACGAACTTACTTACTCCTTACTTGTTTTCAAATTTGTATTGGCGCCAAAATTGCTTATCTAATTATAGGAATACAAATATTATTTGTTATTATTCATATAAAAATATGTGAACACATACAAATGTAGAAATGTATATATGTAAGTATGCATTTTTATGGCGAATACAAAGTACCGCTAGGTTACAAAAAATTATAAAGATCGTATTCTAAAACAAGTTCTACAAATTACTGCACATAAAAACATATTAAAATAGCAAAAAAAAAGTAAAATTAAAGCAATAAAAAATCAGGGACAATATATTACTTACACAACAAGCCTTACACAGAGTTTCCGCTTTAAAAAACATTTTCATATTACATTGTCTATATGTATATGTAAGTGTATGGATATCACACCGCCTTGTATGTGTGTGTGTATTGAATTTCTACAACCATCCCACAAGTCAATATCAAGTCAATACTTGTAATTGCAATTGATTTAACATTAGTATACAAAGTTGGATTGAGAATAGAAATTGTAATGAAGCACTTAATAGCAGCGACTTGTAAGTTTATAGCATATGAAGTCAAATATTTTACATTCATACTTGTAATTCATTAAAAACTTGTAAGCAGTCGTGAATATGTAATATAATATAGTACAAATAGCACATACAAACGAACACACATATGCCTAGAATATATGTAGTTGCTGTTAACCTTTGCACATCAACAGCCCCGCACAGCCGGCCGGCTAACTAAGCGCATAAGTGGCGCAAGTGGCTTGACAAGTATGCAAGTGACTAAGTACGTAAGTGCGAGTAATAGCACAGTAGTTAAGTTAGTAAATTGTTATTATTGAGTTTATAAAAGTGCTGCAGCATTTCGAGATTAGCCACAGTCGCGTTTAGCATCTCGTTACAAAAACGCTTCTACATTCTAACTTAAATCGTTGTTCGTGTGGCTAATTTGAAAGAAAGCAGCAATAAAACTAGTGCAAAAAGTTAGCAATCATGGTGTATAATGGTGCACACACACGCACTTTGGCTGCGTTAAAAGGACTTTTAATTGTGTTTGCCTGTGTGAGTGTTGCACACAGCTTAGATTATTACACGGAGAAACGTAAGTGCATGAGTGTAAGTGCTGAAAGGATACTGTTTTGAGAAAGTGAAACGGATTGTAAATAATAAATAACTGAGATAAATATATATGTGAAGAATGTTACTTCAATTACATGCATTTAAATGATATATGAAAATCTAAAAAAAGTGACATTGAACTAATAATTATTTCAATTATAAATAAAAAAAAAATAAAAGTAATTTTGCAATTATATATAATTTCAATATGACAATGAAAGTGTGCACTTGTTTACTTGGCGCACTGTAGTACGTTTGCAGCTAAATTGAATTATAATTTCTTATAAAGTACATTAAATGTTTTATCATCTTTAAAATGTTATATAATCAAGGAAAACATACTATATACACCCTTCGATTATGCGATTTTAGCGAAACTGATACGGAAATTAATAAAGTGTTTATGTCAATATTTAGATTATTAACCATAAATAAGGTATACATAAGTAGGAAGCGATTGCCAATCTAGAATTTGACTTCAATCCCCGACGTCTGCAAGCAGTGATAAGTTTTGGACTTCTGTCGTGTTTATTTTTAATGTTTTGGTTATTTATGTTTTTGTTATTGCAATTAATTGCATTTTTGTTTTTCAACTACATTCTTCTTAAATATCTTAAATATTGACAATTTTCGGAACATAATTGCCTAATCGCAAAACCGTAGATGTATGTAAACTTTTTTCTTGACTGTTTGTATTTGTCCAAAGCTGAAATACATACGAGCGAAGGCTATTAAATACTTCCGTTTAAACTCTAATAAAATAATTATATTCCTACTTATAATACGTATATTAAAACAAATTCCAATTGCATAATCAGCTGAACCAATGCACCAGTTTAACACAAAACAAAAAGCAAGTCTGAGTAGTTAATTGTGCGGCCGAGTAGTAATAACACATGTTTTAAGTTAACGAGTAATGTCAAATGTTAGCTAGAACGATGAAAACCGTTAATTGTTGCCTGAATTTCGCCAAGCACAGTAAAACCCTAAACAGTATTTTAATTTGGGTGAGCATAAAATGAGCAGTTAGTTAATATAACTGACACAATTGTCCCATTTTTTATTTAATAAAAACGACTTCCTGCGCCGATTTGTGTAACGAATGAAAAATAGTTACATTGCTCACCACCTGAGTCCGGTTAACAGTTAGCCGAATGATGGTTGCTGGGTGAAAGTCGTCGTTCAGTCGGTATCATTTGAGAATCAATCAAATACTTGGACCATAGGCTTATCTGTGTCCCAGGAGTATACATTTTATGCCAGTAGAACTCTTTTGCATCATTTTTTTAAAGATGATTGCAATTAGTATCCATATTATAAATGCTGTCGACTGAACGATCATGTCTCTTAGAATAACATCAAACGCTTAGTATTGAAGAGAGATTCATTTCCTGGCTACCCAGATCCTCAAATTTAATTTCCCTTGACTCTTATCGCAAGTAGGTTTTATTTTTGAAAAGTATACTCAGTAGTATACACCAGTAGTTTCATTCAAAGGGATATCAACTCTTACTCTTATGTGACCTTGTAATGAATTGAATGCAATAAGCTCTGGGACACTTGAATTTTGACATTACTTCTAAGTTTATTTGCCATAATAGCGTCATAATATGAGACTTTAGCCTTGCATAACCAACGCTATTTTGTATATATTTAACCAACGTTGAATATTATTGATTCGGCTATAATCGAATAACTTTTCCTACTAGAGTTCTCAAACTATCGATGGCACTATCGATACTATCGATGATCTTCAACAATCGCGACTATCGATGGTGTATGCCAGACTATCGATAGTATTTAAAATTTTTGTTTCTTAGCATCATATTCATTTGCGTACGTTCGATATTGAGTAAAAGTAATAGTTTATGTTTTTACAAATTAATTTGCATTTTTTGTTAAAGTAGATCAAGTTATCACTGAAACAGTCTTTTTGAATCATCAGTAGAATAATGCAATAATTTTTATATAAATAATTGTAATATTTTTTGCTATAATGTGTTTAATAACTTACGCCGCCGTTACACGTGCAAGAACTAGCTTTCAAGTTGATCACACGAACTAATTGTCAAAATTGACTAGCAACTTGATATTCAATGATTGTTACCGAGATGCCGACGTCAAGAAAACTGCTTACATTTATCGCCAAAACGGATTCATTAGCCTTTTTTAAATCATTCTATAGATATATCGGAAGATTCAGGTTTTTTTTCAACTTTATTCATCGCTAATTTTAAAATTTTTACCTTGTAATTTAAAAATTGGAGAACTCTATACTCAGCTGATCAGCTTGATCATCAACTTGAAATGCTTCTTGCTTGAAAAAATTGAAAGCAAGACGGCTTTCAAGTTCGAAAAGTGAGAGTGTCGTAGTAAAAAAGGTGTGAGTGTATTGCAATATTAGTCGAAACGACTATCATTGGTTATGCAGGGTTAATGGTATGCCACACCTTGTGAAAATACAAATATTTGTGAATATGCATCTTTTAAAGCAAGGTGTGTCACCAAATGCAGTAAAATGTATTTAATTTTACAAAAATAATTAATAATGTAAATAAAAACGTGCTTTAGTGCTATTTAAATCAAATAATATAACTCACGGAAATGTCTAACAATTTCTAACCTAATATGATGTAGTTAGACTAGGAATTATTTGCATATATTTGCATTTAAATTAATTCAGAGCTTACCACACACATGATTATTTTTAATGATTCTAGAAAAAATGTCGCAATAAATAACAGTTATTTTTATGACATTATTTTGCTGAATAAATAGTATCGTATGAGTATAATTAAACTGTTCGCTAGATGCCGTATGCCGTTCATATAATATATATGCATATATTTTTAAATAGTTAGAATAATATTTCTCTCATTTACAGCCTCTTACCTGCAAACTTGCCGTATCAATGACCCGGAATTTGTGAAATGTTCTACATCCAGTATACAAATGCTGATGACTCAGCTGGGCAAAGGTATTCATTTTACATTTGCTAATAAATACTTCATTAATTCTATAAAAAAAAATTAAATAATTCAAGGGATTCCGGAAGTAACGGAAGTAATTGGATCATTCGATCCATTGAAGATAAAAGAAATACAGTTCGCACAGGATAATCAAGGCGCTGTGACACTGCATGCCAATCTCACTGAAATGACTGCGACCGGGCTGTCCGATTTAGTTATTAAAGAGAGCAAGTAAGTTTCGAAATAAAAAACGACAATTTTTATACTCTCGCAACCTGTTGCACAGAGTATAATAGTTTTGTTCACATAACGGTTGTTTGTGTCACCAAGAAATAAAAGAGTTAGATATGGGGTTATATATACATAAATGATCAGGATGACGAGTGGATTTGAAATCCGGATGTCTGGCCGTCCGTCTGTCCGTCTGTCCGTACAAGCGATAACTTGAGTAAAAATTAAGATATCTTAATGAAACTTGGAACACATGTTCCTTGGCACCCTGAGGAGGTTGCTTTCGAAAATGGGCAAAATCGGTCCACTGCCACGCCCACAAAATGGTAGAAACCGAAAACCTAAACAGTGTCATAACTAAGCCATAAATAAAGTTATGAAAATGAAATTTGGAACATAGGATCCCATTAGGGAGGGGCACATTTGGATGTAATTTTTTTGGAAAAGTGGGCGTGACCCCGCCCCCAAATAGGTTTTTTGTATATAACTCGCAAACCAATAAAGCAATATAAACCAAACTTTCTGCAGTCGTTTCTTTTAGCCGTTTCCTTATACAGTCCAAAATTGAAAGAAATCGGATAATAACCACGCCCACCTTCCATACAAAGGTTAGGTTGAAAATTACTAAAAGTGGGTTAACTCACTAACGAAAAACGTCAGAAACACCAAATTTTAAATGAGAAATGGCAGAAGGAAGCTGCACTGAGATTTTTTTACAAAATGGAAAAAGGGCGTGGCGTCGCCCACTTATGGGTCAAAAACCATATCTCAAGAACTATTCGACCGATTTCAATGAAATTCGGTATATAACACTTCCTTGACACCCTGATGACACGGGTGGAATATGGGCGAAATCGGTTCACAACTACGTCTACATCCCATATAACTCAATTTTGAATTCCATCTGATTCGTTCACTTAATAATGTATTCATAAGGAATCAATGAAGCTAGCGGAATAAAACTTTACACAAATACTGTATTTGAGCTGTGACATCACTTGTGGAAAAATTGTCAAAATCGGACCATGACTTTTCAAGGCCCCTGATATCGAACATGAAGAACCTAGTGCCTAAGGTTAATTTTTCACCGAAAATATAGGTAAATCCCTCAGATATTTTAATGTAATTCATTCTCTCTGAATTTTTTTTTATAACAGTTTCTCTCTGTACCTGAAATGGTAAAAATCGGGTCATAACTTCCCCCAGATCCCATATACCTAATTATAAGTAATATTAAATTAAGTGAGCGTATAGTCTTCGATACATTGTATCTTGGTGGTGAAAACGAGTGAAATCGGTTTAGGAATTACCTCAGTCCCCATATACTATTTATGATGATTTTCGTTATTCTATTGAACTTTATACCAAATATATGGGTCGACTTGTGTTATCTTTATAAAATTACATCAATAAATTGCGAAGGTATAAAATGTTCGGTTACACCCGAACTTAGCCCTTCCTTACTTGTTTTAATTCAAAATCGTTTTTAACTAAGGGTGAGTAAGAAGGACTACAGCTGGGAGACCAAAGTTTATGTGCCGAAGCTACGTTTAGAGGGTCAATACAAAATGGCTGGAAAAATTCTACTAATACCATTGAATGGCGCCGGTCATATGTTCATCGAAATAGGTAAACTCATTCGTTTGTCTTATGATTTTTACAAAAGTAATTTTTATAATTAATTTGATAAAATGTTGCTTTAGAAAAACTGAACATACTCATGCGCACCAAAACTCGCCTCTATGAGAAAGGCGGTTTCACCTTCTACAATGTCACTAAGTTGCGCATGGATTTGAGTCCAGGCGGTGTAAAAACGAATTTTGAAAATATTTTCAATGGTAATAGCAAAGAGGTGGAACGTAGCACTAATCTTTTCTTCAATGAAAACTGGCGTGAGTTCTTCGAAGCGCTGCGTCCGCTCATAACGGAAACTGTGGAGAATACCATGTTGGACATATTGCAGAAGGTCTTCCACTTAGTACCGGCGAATTTCTTTATTGAAGATATACCAACTTCGAAGGAATTGTACGGAAAGGGGAAGAACAAGTAAAGTGAATTATATAGAATAATCTGTAAATAGTAGAAGAAATAAAATACAGTGGCCGTTTTAAATTTGCTAAAATTATAATTAAGATTCTTTGTTCGGTAATCTTTCATGATAAATTTTATTTTTACTTTTATGAAATCATCATGTCTCTTTCGTGTCTCTTTTCAATGACAACATACCAGCAACAGAATAAGATTAAAGATCAATAAGATTTGAATTCAAGTTGAATGCTATAAATTTATCGGATTTCATTTCATAAGAATATAAACATAAAATAAGTACTTTCAATTGACCTAGTGAAAATTAAGTCGACATCAAAAACTTGAACTTGAAATAACGTTGTTTTATCCTTCATTCCAATGATGAATTCTAAAGTGCTTTAAAAATGTACAGCTGTTCATGCATTATACTCTATTTTTAGAAAGTACCGTAACATTTTTAGGAATGTTTCAAATAGGAAGTTTGGACAATTTAGAGGCCATCGGTATACATTTTGATTTTGGTCTATGAGCGGAACCACTGTACACCATATTTTTTAGCATTTCTTTTTTAAGGGTTATCTCTTTAAAATTTTGGCTCAGCTACGTCTCCGATAGCCCATCCGTTGAGTCCAATTTTTGCCTCGTTCGAGTATTGAGGATTGTCCGCATAAACTTTAGACTTTATATATCCCCATATTAAAAAATCTAACGGTGTAATATCACACGATCTTGGTGGTCAATCGACCTACCCAAAACGGTAAGCTATCTGTTCACCGAAGTGTTGATGATGCGATGTGTAGGATGTGGCGCCGTTTTGTTGAAACCAAATGACGCCGAGATCCCGAGCTTCAATTTCAGACATCAACTCGTCGGTTATCATGACGTGAGAACAGTCGCCATTGATATTTACATTCTCAGCGGCATCATTTTTGAAGAAGTATGAACCGATGATTCCCCCGGCTCACAAATCCCAATCTGGAACAACTTCACGCTGGGCCGATTATGTTGACCATAAGTTGAGCGAAGCGCGCGAAAGAACGTGAAGTTGAACAGTTTGTGAACGTTGTTCAGGCGTAAGTCTTTCCATGATGAAATGCCACACAATACTGAACAAAAATAACATGACAGTTTGACGCGACTCACGCGTTATCTGTCAAAAAAGGCCACAGAAAAAAGTACCTCTACTTGGATCACCCGAAAATTTCCAATCAACCTTGAATTCTATACAATATTATTAACAAAAACATGCCCGAAGTCTGTTATATTGGAGCATTAACATAATTGGAAAATAAGCTTGGATCATTATCTCTAAGCCAAACTAGAAATGTGATTTACGAAATTCATTTACAACTACTTAAGCCTTTAAGTATGAATACGACGATTTTTCAAATATACTATACACATTTAAAACGAAATGAAATGAATTCATTTGCAGTAAACATTGTAAACACATAGAAAGCATTTCATCCATTAAAACTGTAATAAATGTGAAACCAAGTACTAAGAAATTAAAGTTGAGTGACTATTAAATGATAATAATTACCTAGATTTACTTAGTAAGCATCAGCTTATGTGGAAAAGCTCTACCACATGATTTGATTTTCAAGTAAATCCGCTTAAAGTAATGAACGTCACTTATGCCATTAATTAAGAAATATGATAATATTTACACAATTTAAGTGTATTTAAAAATTCTAATTTTATTACTTATGCAATTTGATTCGCTTATTAGCATATAACTCCAATAAGAGTGAAATCAGAAACATTAAATGCGATTGCTTACAATATGAGCAGACGTCAAGCGAACTTTATAAAGAATGCGCTTAAGTACGTATATTTGTAATAAATAGAATAATCAATTAACTTAAAAGCAAACGCAGAAAAAATTACTGCCTGATATCGAAATGCTACAAGCGATATGACACTACGAGATTTGTCTTCCGCCAACGAATCAGTTGTACCAATCCCATTTCTTGTAGTCCAATTCCTTTTTCAACGCCTCCACGTGTGTATGCTTCGTATTGCCGTTACGCATAAAAACGCGACGATTGCCAATTGATTGCAATTGACGGTAATTATCGACCAGAGCGCCATCTTGAGTATCTTGCAGTTGACGGAAGCGCGCGATCTGTGGATGCAGGAGAGTATTACTTTAGAAGGTTGATATTGCTATAGTTTTTCGTAAATGTAAGTACCTGCTTCGGTGAGATAGGTATGGGATCGGGATAGAGCACCCATGTAATGGCCTCCGAGCAAGGTGGCGTCGTGAGTGAACCTGCAATGATTGAATAATAAGAAAGCAAATTAAATCATCATTCCGTACATAGAGTTAAAATATCTCTGTGTGCGTATTTGTTAAGCAAATTTAGCTCATTAGCTAAAATTAAATCAATCAATTTTGTATGCAAAGCACAGCAATCCATCCTCATAACCGAAAGTAATAAAATCTTTTGGCAGCATTCTGCAATCATTCCCACATTTTTCTGCTTTATAGCCACAAATTTTGGCGGTCAATTTGTATTCATAGGCGGCGCTATGTTTGGCACTTGTACATCTGTCACTGCGTGCTTATTTACACACCTATTCACAAAGGTATGTGTTCCTATTGTACATTCTCTCCGTTACCGATTTTCGATAATATCACGGCGATGTTGTTTGCATATTGAATTCTGTACAATTCCATCTATGCTGCTAATTCTGCGCTAATAATGGCAATAATTGTCAATATGTGTGTGTGTGTTTGTGCGTGTTTTGGCATGCCAACTGGCTTGCAATGTTCAGTATGGTTTGGCGCTTGAATAAATTTCATTCAAAGTTATATAATATGAGCTATGTACACTTCCAATTGTTTGTAAGTGTGTATGGGTTGGTGTGTAATTCTGTATGTGCGTCAATATAATCTGATTAAATTAATCTGATTGAGTAAAGCTATTCGATAATGTCGCATGCCTATATGGAGATTTGTACATACATATGTATGTACGTATGTATGTATGTCGAGTCAAAGGTATTTGAAGTAAACTTTCTTAATAAGATATTTAACTGAAGTACATATTAGGCAATTCGCTACAACTTTTACATCTCCCCGATCGTTATCTCATTAGTTAGGCCATAAAGTGACTTCCTCTCAGAATAGTTGTTAGTGTAACTCTATGTTTAACCTTTGAGTTACACTTGCACTCGATTAGATTTACATTAAGTTAATGCATGTAATATGTATGCTTAGGCGATTCTAACAGTCTGCCTAATAAATATGAAGATTTCATTGAAACATAGCCAATATAAAAAGAACATATGCACAATGCAAAGACATTTTACACATTTATCATTAAGGTAAACTTTATTTATGATATTGCTGGCATTGTTCGGTGTCCTCTAACAATATCAGACTAACAAAAATTCAATAAAACTTTTCCAATGCCGATGCGATTTGTAAAGTTTATGACTCATGCTCATTTTTTCCTTTTAATTGATAACTCTTCTAGAAGTACCATTGAAGAAATACGTACAGTACGCTCTCGGGAAAAGCAATACCAATAGAACGCAAGACCCAAGTTAACAAATACCATTTCATAACGGATAATTGGATACAGAAGATGTCCTGTGATATTACTGATTCACTTCAAGAAATACTTTTTACCGAAAATTATGACAAAATACAAAAAGATGAAGTAATAATCTATCATCATGTATATATTCCATGAGCAGAACAAAAATTGGTTTCAGTAGGAGATTATTCAGAAACTTAGAGGATCAGTCGTGAACAAAAAATATATGCTCAAGGATTAATTAAGTAATATAGACATTATATTTCGATTTGATTTACATATTCAAGAAAGTCTTTGAAATCACTAAAGTCTCAGGGTTTCAAGACACAGCGATATTCCAGGTAACTGTAAAGCAGATGAACCTTGCCAAATTTCAATTTGAACCCTATAAAGAGGGATTATACATGCCCTTGGTTACTTGTAAACACTTAAACGGCAGATATGTCATAGAGTTGGCTGAGTCTCGGTCGAAACAACCAAGCAGACACACGTGGCTTGAATGGAATATGGGCCGCAAATGCTGATTACTGAAATTTAAAAGGAATGATATAAGACCTCCAATAAGAGTGCTAACGGGACATTGCTGATTGGTAGACATGACAGCAGATTGGAGACACCATACAATTATTTCTGTAAAAGCTGCCGAGAAGTAGAAGAAAAGGAGACTGTAATACATCTTCTATGCGGATGTAAGTCTTTGTATGGCAACTAACGGTCGCGGATTCTTTGAAGATGTCTTGGAAGTTACACAGATAAAACTTTTTGAATTGATTAATTTCAACAAAGCCACTAAGTGTTTCAGAGGAGACATGGTAGTGTGAAGGGATTCCAGTCCCGGTGGTATCATAATGGGTCTCATAAGCCCTAAGTGCTTTCTCCGATATCCACCATACCGCTTATTAGAACAGCCGCAGCTAACGCAATTTTTATCGCTTGATTTTAGTGAGGGCATACTGTATATATTTTCAACAATTCTTTTGGCTTATTAAAAATTGAATCACAGTCTTAAAATTTATTTTAGAGTATCTTAAAAGAACCGATCAGAAAAAAAATGTATTTTTTAACGCATCTGGACCTACTCGAGTAATAAAGATATGTGTACTCGAAACTTAAAATGTGTAAAATATATGTTCCTAAAGGTAGAATACGAACACATCGGAAAGTCTACATTAAAATATCGAATTTATTGAATATGGAATTCTATATGAAATTTATATAAAAATCATAAGAAACAAAAACAAATAAGTGTTACGTAGTAAAAAATTTCAACTTTTAGAAAAGTACAAAATTAGAAACAAAATTTCGATGATATGAATATCAATACGAAATCAATACGATCAATTTATAATATCCGACAAAACTACTCTGCTTTTCTCTAATCAAATATCGTATCTCCCAAACTCAAGATTACTAACATATTAGTTCTCCAACACTAGATTCTAAATTCATTAAGTTCAACAATTTGCTCACCTTTATATGTATAGAATTTATCCACATCTACATTGGCAATCAGGGACGACAATGAGAAGGTAATCGTCAAATTGACAGCATCATTGGCTTCCGGTATCAAATGCAAGTGGCGGCAAATCGACGTTAAGCCTGCGCTTTCATCTTCGTCTAACTGTAAGCGAAGAAAAGTGTTAATCAAAATAAGCAATAGTAAATCCCTTTGGCAAAAATAAAAGTGAAACTAAATAGGCAAACAATAAAACAGGCAATAAAGTCATAACAGCAACGCAAAAAGTCAGGATTTCATTTCCTTTGTCACACTTCGTCCATCCACTCAAACCGTTATGCATTCAATCAACTCACATTGAAAAAGAATCCCAGCACAGCAGCACCATCGGCGAACTCCAACGCATCGGTGAGTGTTGCATATTTCTTATTGCGATGCACAATATGCATTTCCATGGTGTAACGGATGTCGTTGATCACATGCTCAGCGCCACGATTGTTCTTATCGCCCCAATGGAAGTGCACACTCTCCACTTCAAATTCACCCGGCAGCTTAGCGCCACGCACGTATGGCATAAAATCGCCGTTCGCCTTCTCCTCATCGGTGAGTTTAGGTATGTTGATGGCGACTGTGGAGTAGAGCAGAGTCAATGATGAAATTGAAAATTCACGGAATATTTTTGAATAGAGATTGGAATTGTATTGAAGAGTACACTGAATTGAATTAAATAGTAAAATAGTAACGCACTTGTAGTATGTATATGTGATTCTGAATGATATTTCAATAATAATATGTGTCCTTGACGAAAGGTCTTATGGAAAACTAGTTAAAGGCTTAAAATTTTGAATCGAAAACTTTTGCTAGAGTAAATTAGCATCAATTCCGATTTATGACTTATAAAATAATCTTCAAAATATCATATTCTCTTACTCCGCTATTCCATATAAACACAGGTATATAAAAAATTGTTAAAGTTTTGGATATTTTACATTCACATTTACTCACCAGTATGACCATTATTAACCATCACCAGTGGATTTGGTAACAAATTGTGATAACCAATCATGTCTACAGCTGGCATATTCAGTGGAATGGACTGCAATATAAAACAATAAGTATATTATAAATTACGGTACATTTCAAAATTTGTTTATCTCTAAAAATTTTGTTGCAATGCAAGATTCTGCCTTAGAATATTAACTTCTAGGAAAACAATAACTGTTTCTGAACTATTTCATAATTCTGTCAGACATTTTAGAAACTGTTTTTAGCTCCATTGTTATAAGACACAACCATTGAATTCCTTTGGAATATCTGAGAGATTTACCGATATTTTCTGTCAAAAATTAACCACATTGAGGACCTTATGTTCGATATCTGGGGCCTTGAAAAGTTATAAACAATCAATTATATAGACTTCAAAACTATGGTATAAAGAGAGAAAGGGTGGTTGTAAACCGATTTGGCCCCTTCCCAAACTATAACATTGGTATTCAACAAAAAATTTATAAACCTAATTAGAAAAACCTTAGAAACCTTGGAAAAACTTAACTTAACTTGCGAGGCCACGCTCATTCATCCAAATATGCCCCTCCCTAGTGTAATTCTCTGTACCAAAATTTGGTTTCAAAACTTTATTTATGGTTAGTTATAGATCTTTATAGCTTTCCGGTTATCGCCATTTTGTGGGGGTGACAATGGTCCATTTACAATACCAACCATCTTATGGGGCCAAGGAAAACGTGTAAAAAGTTCAATTAAGATATCTGAATTATTACTCAAGTTATCTCTTGCACGGACGGACGGACGTACTGACAGATAGACATCCAGATTTCAACTCTTCTTGTCACCGTGATCACTTTGGAACATTTTACCCTATATCTAACCCTTTTACTTTTAGGATTTACAAATAACAAGAGTGTACTAAGTAGCTTCTCTCAAAGACGGAGTTAAGTTAATTTTTGAGCATTTCCTTTTTACATTATTTTTTATTGCATTTACATTTACTCCATTTGTTGACACGTTACTCATAAGACGAAAATAAATTTACAATATTCGAACCAAACTCTAAATTTTGCAAAGCTTCCACTGATAAATTATTCAAACTATCTGTCGTATTTACTTTAGACGAGTGCACTGCGATTGGTGACTGCGTCTTGCCCGCGCAGTGTCCATGATGGCGAGCCCAACGTCGTTGGTTCGGTTCCGAATAGCCAAAGCGGGAAGCGGATGTTGCTGAAATTGGAAAAAAATATTATTATTAAAGATCCCACAAACTAACAAATAATTATTCAAATTGATAGAGTTAAGTTTACAGCGCTTTGCCTCCCAAGCTGCAGTGCCAATGATGCCAATAGGCAATATGTATTGCAGCATTCTTCTCCAAGCGTGTATATCCATATTAAACTTAAACAATTTTGATATCGAAAAGTGAGAAATTTTGATAAAATGTTTTTTTTTTTATTTTGATGTTGCGTAAATTTTTTACGATTTTCTTATATTTCAAATTTGTGTCAGAAATTTGATAGAAAAGAGGAAATAATATACCCGTTTTAAACAAGAAAAGAAGGGGTAAAACTGAATTCTTTATTTAATTAAGTTTTCACATATTTTGGTACTTCATGACCGTTATTTACGATATAAAGTAAATTTTAACATTTTGACTTCTATATATAACATTTTGACTTACATATATTTACTGTATTAAGCCAACCGGAAGTCTGTCTGATTAATGACCCCCTGAATTTGAGATATCGCACAGGCTAGCCGATATTTATACTCTAGCAACAAAGTTGATAAAGAGAGTATTATAGTTCTGTTCACATAACGGTTGGTTGAAAGTCATAAAACTAAACAAGTTAGATATAGTTAGATATTATGTATATGAAAATGATCAGGAAGACGAGTAAAGTTCAAATCCGGATGTTTGTCTGTCCGTCCGTGCAAGCAATAACTTGAGTAAACATTGATATATCTTGATGAAACTTGGTACACGTATACCTTGGCACCATAAGCAGATTAAGTTCGAAGATGGGCAAAATCGGACCACTGCCTCGCCCACTAAATGGCGATAACCGAAAACATATAAAGAGCTATAACTAAGCCATAAATAAAGTTATGAAAATAAAATTCGAAACATAGGATCGCATTAGGGAAGGGCACATTTTAATGTAATTTTTTTGGAAAAGTGGGCGTGACCCCGCCCCTAAATAGGTTTTTTGTATATATCTTACAAACCAATAAAGCTATATAAACCAAACTTTCTGCAATCGTTTCTTTTAGCCGTTTCCTTATACATTTCAAAAATGAAAGAAATTGGATAATAACCACGCCCACCTGCCATACAAAGGTTAGGTTGAAAATGACTAAAAGTGCGTTAACTCACCAACGAGAAACGTCTGAAACACTAAATTTTACATAAGAAATAGCAGAAGGAAGCTGCACAGAGATTTTTTTACAAAATGGAAAATGGGCGTGGCGGCGCCTACTTATGGGTAAAAAATATCTCAAGAACTACTTTACCGATTTCGATGAAATTCGGTATATAACACGTTCTTGACACCCTGATGACACTGGTGGAATATGGGCGAAATCAGTTCACAACTACGCCTACTTCCCATATAACTCAATTTTTAATCCTTCTGATTCTTTTACTATATAATGTATACATAAGGAACCGATAAAGATAGCGAAATAAAACTTTACACAAATACTGTATTTGAGTTGTGACATCACTTGTGGAAAAATTGTCAAAATCGGACCATGACTTTTCAAGGCCCCTGATATCAAACATGAAGAGCTCAGTGCCTAAGGGTAATTTTTCACCGAAAATGTAGGTAAATCTCTAAATAAATTGCGAGAGTATAAAATGTTTGGTGACACCCGAACATTTTTTGTATAACATCAGGCATAGGCGGCTTATATTTGGTATATGGGGAAATTAAAGGAATTCTCAAGCATAATATTTTAAAGAAGTATTATTATCGTTTTGCAAATTCGAACAGTCAAACGTTTTTTATACAAAGCGGTCACAAAAAAAGAGAATTTACATTTGATCTTGCCGACTTACATCTATATTGGAATTAATTATTTAATAGAAAAATTCAAACGCTTAAAATGTCGTAAATGTAAATCTATAAGCAAATAAGGGATTTTCTCGTTCAGTCGTAATTCATAATTCAAACTTTTAAATTACACACTTTACATGTAATTTCGTTCACAACGAAAAACTAGCGTTAACCATTAATACACCAATATTGTCCATAGACACTGTTTGGCATTAAACAATAAATAAATTAGTAATCAATGTATTACAGAAGAATTGATCACCGTCATCGATCAACAGTTGGCTAGTTAAGCGTATGTCTGTATGTCTGGTGCAGAAGTATGTGCACTTGTAGGTATATATTTGCGCTTTGTTCAGTGCAAATTGTATCACGTGTAGTAACTATACTATTGTTTACTTTAAAGCTTTTCTATTCTTAACAGCTTGTGTTTTAGTGTTGTTGTTGTTTCACAGCTATATTATCAAACTGTTATCAGTTGACATTATTTTCAAAGCCATGCGTACAGCAATTGATATGAAGGGTTATTTATTTATACGACGGACACGACACTTTCATAACATTCAGTCTTAATTCAATACAGAGTTGCCAGAAGTAAAATAAAAAATATTTTGTTTGCTGTTTTTTAGTAGAGAGTTACTGTCGACCTTGTGGCAGCAAGAAAAATTGTTTGAACAATGAATTATGAAAACATTGCTAATTATTTATTATTAATATAAAGAAAGTTAGTGAAATATATTACAAATTGAAGCATCTTATATAATATGGTTTCTATAATATCATTCAAATAGCATGCTCTTGTGACATTGAAAACTTTGTCTCATGCGAAAAATTCCCAAAGATCAATGTATGATAATGCCGAAAGTATACATATTGTAGGGATTAAAAATTCTCATTATCAGATGAAACGATGTTTCAACTAAGAGGTCCGATATGTCTCACAGATTTGGTAATATCTACCAGCTACCTTTGGCTCTTTTTTAAGAGTTGTCTATTTAGATTACTTTAACGATTTAGGTCCCTAACCTTTACGCTAGGTCCTTAACACAAAACCACTCGACAAATAAGACCAGGCACCGACAGTAGGATCTTAGAATACTTAAGCGGTCTATAAATAATTGAAAATATGTTTTCAAACAAACTATGTATTTTTCAAAACTCATGAAGAAACTGTCTTGCGACAACCACCTTGTATATTCATACATATATAAAAGTAATATGAATTTATGATAACACTGTGTAATAAATATTCGAATATTAAAAACACAAATGATTTCGAAAATTGCCACAAATCTACTAAAATCATCCAGTTAATAAGCTATATAAATGAAGTTATTGCTAAATCACTTCTTCTCACTAGGAATTGGCCATATAAAGAGAACAATAAATCATCTTAAGCCACTTCATTTTTATCACATTTGCAGATAGTCAACACTTCATTTTTATTTCTTTCACAGATTGTGTGTTTCTACATTCTTGAATGCAAACTGCCCGCTTTGGGACGCCGCCCGCGCATTCTTGCTGGAAATATTGATTATTCGCGTTTTGATGTTTTCTTTTCCGGTGTTTTCTTGGTCGGTGACTGAAATGTTTGCTCGCAGTGTTATACAATAACTGGGGATATAGCTCAGTGGTAGAGCATTCGACTGCAGATCGAGAGGTCCCCGGTTCAAACCCGGGTGTCCCCTTCTATTTTTGTGATTGGATTTTCCAATCCCAAAAGTTTTTAAGAACAAAATTAAGAACTCCAAAGAAAGTTACATATACATATAGACATATATATAATAAGTATATCTTGAACTTAGTGGTATCCATTTAGTTTATAAGAACTTAAAAAAAGCAATGTAACTATTTTGGAAATTTATTATTATTTTTATTATAGAAAATTCGTATAACAATTTTAAAAAATTTAAATAATATTGACATCAAGTTCGAGTTTAAGTATAATTATATATCCCATATAATCTTTCATTTTTATCTTCTTTATATGTGTGTATACACATAAACAAATACATATATATTTTTGAAACAACAAAGATAACACAAATGAGAAGGACAGCGATCAAATTTATCTCCTGTCAAACTGACTTTAAATCAAACATCGAAATTTCAATAAAGCTTGGTAGACGGAATTATCCGAGACAAATTTATAGCCCTCAAATTTCAATATATACCATGCTATAAATCTTCCAAAACGTTTGTGACTTGGAACAAAAATCTCTAAGAATGTGAGAGAACGACTGAGAGATAGCGGATGACATAACGTACCAAAATATAGAAAATATAATTCACGTCCATCATTCCCATGTTACTTCAAACATCAAGTGAAATTTATACTCTGTCAACTCCAATCAAGAAAAGTTATCAGACGACTCTCTATTTCTAACATTTCTAGAGCATTTATGAATATTTATGTGCAAATGTAGAATTAAAAAATGTGTTCTAACGAAATTCTATTCAAAATAAAACAAATTTATTTTCGCTGATATTGTTAATTGAGGAACAATTAGCAATCGGATGCGAAATTTTAATTTGATTTTCAATAATAGTGATTTCAATGTGTGAATTCGTTTGTCACATGTAATAATCACTGAATAGCGTGCAATTTGTTTTTCTTATCTTATGTGTGCTATATTATATGTATATAATGATTATATTCCTTTTCACTTCTTTTCACTGATGAATAAAATCATTACATTTAAAACGCTATCTTTATATTCCTGTGAGTTCATTATTTTACAAAATCGAAAAGAAAAGAAGTAATAGAGCTATCAGACCTGCTGTCTCTTATGTATAAAAGCCATTCGCACTGATACTATTTGTAAACAATTGCTAATTTGACGTCAGCCAAACAACAAACATTCATTAGTGATCTTATATAAGCCGCCTTAATTGAAAAACAAAATATATAATTACTTATTTACACCAATATTTAGGTGTTTGTACGTAGTCATCTGTTATATTTTCGACTTTATCAAACATAAACAGAAAGATAATCTTTGTGCTGCAAATTTTCGACACACAACTGTTTACTCTGCAGCAGCAAAACACCTGACTGATAAGAAATACATATTTGCGCCACAAGTGAAGATTATTGCACTGTGTATTTAGCAATGTTATGACATTTTAATGTCATCATAAATACTATTTTTGGCATTTTTGAAGTGAAGTGATTTAAGTTAGTTAACTCGTCAAAATATTGGGAAAGATATTTCAACAGGTGGCACGTTTTCTATTGAAGTTTAGCAGGGAATTTTAAATAAATTGCTGTGGTTTTGTTTTTGTTTATTATATTACATAAATATGTATGTATGTGTGTATATATATACACTAACATGGAAATATTTTTTAACTCGAGTTTTTTTAAGTTAAAGAAAATGTGACTTATTTGATATGAGTGCGCAAGCATTGATAATTTGAAAAATGCAGTGACTGTATTATGTCAAATTACAAAAAAATTAGCTAAATTATTGTACATTGTAGAAAAAATCTATAGATATACATACATGTATTTTAACATTAGCAGAATCTATTTTCTCAGGAGTATTTAGAGGAGTAATGAAGTCAATAATGTAATCCATTCTTAATATAATCGAAATAGGTTACACATTTCTATCTCAGTGCTTAATATTCTTTTCAAAATTTATAGCACTAAGTTATAGATCAGACTATTGTTGTTTTTCACATTGTCACTGAAAAATGTACTTCGGAACTATATTAATTACTATATTATTATCTATAGAAAAAGTAACAATACTTCTATTTAATGATAAAACTCTATTGTTTTATTTATAATATTTATTTAAGTATTTTTTTTTCATTGCTCAGATTAAATAAATTGAATGTTCGAAAGACTATTCCTTAAAATAATCAAGATTAACTGAGTCATAATAAAAGAGACAATTAATTGCACACTGCAAATTAAAAAAAAAATATATACACTCCATGCCATTGACGCAATCTCACTGATATTTAACATTAGTAGATAATACTTTATATGATAAAACCACAGTTTAGTTTTCAATTTAGCAGATAATCATCAAATCATTACGAAATGTTCACATGTGTCACCTTTATTATTCATAATTTAAACAATTAAATTTCAAAAGCTATAAAATATTTCAAATCAAATTGGGGGACTTACACCATAATTCATCGAATTCATTACATTTTAGTCTTGGATATATAATAACACCAATATAATTTCGCAATTTCTACTTTCAATATTATGAATTTTTGTCTGCTCTGTATAATCTTTAATTTAAATAGATTAACTGTTCTGATTTGTGCTCATTAGCTGAGTGATTACTGTTTCTGAATAACGAAACGATAAATTTTAAAATTACAATGAAACTTGCTTGAAGTGTGTATCATTAAAATTCTTTAGACTTACACCTAAACATGTAAACAATTACAATGTATGTAATATTGACAGCGGCGTTTAAGAAATGTCACATTTGACAGACAGCATTTGTATGACAAGAATGCACACAGTGAGCATACTAAATAAACGCTAATTGAGTCAAGTGAGGCCAATTAAAAATGTGTTAAACCTTTTATTATGATTAGATGCACAATCAGGCCTAACAATGGCTTAAATATCATCACTTGCGGTCAGACAAGACCTGTACTCACAAAAAATTTTTAGTAATATAAAAATAGTTTATAAAAATATTTATAATTGAAAACAAGTAAGGAAGGACTAAGTTCGGGTGTAACCGAACATTTTATACTCTCGCAATTTATTTATTTAACTTTATTTATATTATATAATATACAATTTGACCCACATATTCGTCATATATATTGTATAGAGTCCATTGAAAGTTAGAAACCCTAATATTAGGTTAGAAGTACCGAGGTCCTCATGTTCGCTATATGGGGCCTTGACAACCTATGGTCCGATTTCGGTGATTTTTAGAATGGGGCTGCCACACTATAAACGTAGTATTTGTGCAAAGTTCTGCATCGATATCTTCACTAGTGCTTACTTTATATATTGTAAAGTAAACGATTCAGATCTTCTTCTAGTTCTGGTATATAGAAAGTAGGCGTGGTTGTGAAGCGATTTGGCCTATTTTCACAACATATCATTGGGAAGCTAGGAAGATATTACAAACCAAGTTTCATTGAAATCGGTCGAGTAGTTCCTGAGATATGGTTTTTGACCCATAAGTGGGAGACGCCACGCCCATTTTTCATTTTGTAAAAAAATCTGAGTGTATCTTTCATCTGCCATTTCTTATGTGAAATTTAGTGTTTCTGACGTTTTTCGTTAGTGAGTTAACCCATTTTTGGTATTTTTCAACCTAATTTTTGTATGGGAGGTGGGCGTGGTTATTATCCGATTTCTGTCATTTTTGGACTGTATAAGGAAACGCCTAAAAAAACGACTGCAGAAAGTTTGGTTTATATAGCTCTATTGGTTTGCGAGATATATACAAAAAACCTATTTGGGGGCGGGGCCACGCCCACTTCCCCAAAAAAATTACATCCAAATATGCCCCTTCATAGTGCGATCCTTCATACCAAATTTTATTTCCATTACTTTATTTATGGCTTAGTTATGGCACTTTATGTGTTTTCGGCTTTCGCCATTTTGTGGGCGTGGCAGTGGTCCGATTTTGCTGATTTTCGAACTTAACCTTCTTATGGTGCCAAGGAACACGTGTTCCAAGTTTCATTAAGATATCTCAATTTTTACTCAAGTTACAGCTTGCACGGACGGACGGACAGACGGACGGACAGACAGACATCCGGATTTGAACTTTTCTCGTCACCCTGATCATTTTGATATATATAACCCTATATCTAACTCGTTTAGTTTTAGGACTTACAACCAACCGTTATGTGGACAAAACTATAATACTCTCGTAGCAACTTTGTTGCTAGCAACTTTGTTGCGAGAGTATAAAAATCAAATATTGGCTTCGAAATTGTTTAAATAGTGAAAAAAAACGTTTAAATCTAGTAAGAAGTCCAAATAATGTGTACATTCCATTATATATTTGGAAAATTTTTATGAATACAAGGTGTGTTCAAAAACGGAAATTATTCGTTTAAAAAAAATATATTATACATTAATATTGTCGCCTTGAAAATAGTCCCCATTCGATATTATGCACTTATGCCTGAGTTTTTTCGATCGTCGAAACATATCGATTCTTGGGATAGCCGCTGCGTTTTTAGCGATCTTTCGGATGCTTGTAAAACGACAGTCCTTTAAGGGTCTCTTTATTTTTTAAATAGAAAAAAGTTACACGACGCCATGTATGGCTAATATGGAGGCTAGAGCATTGTTACCGTATTGTTTTGGCAAAAGATTCACAAAACATGTCTAACCTTAGCGGCTGCAAACGAAGCAATGAATACAGTTGAAAATTTGATCGTACTTCAGGAGCATGGACCAGCATAATAAAAAAAAATATTTAAAAAATTGGATTTTTGGACAATTGTAAATTTTAAAATTCCCGTTGTTTTTTGAACACAACTCGTACAAATAACAAGTTCTAACAATATAAATGTTACTCAATGAACTTTTTCTCAAATTAAATGCTGATGAAACTTAAACAAAAAATTAGAAAAACTATTGTTTTTTTAATATTTTTATTATATAAATCTTTTTATGATATAAATTGCACTTATAAACTTTTTCCAAAAACAAAATATTCCTTTATTTTAAATCCTTAAAACCCTCAAATATTATTAAGTTTTATTATATTAAATATTATTATTATTATTTGTTTTTTTTTATTCTTTATCTTTTTGAAAAAAATGAATATATTACAAAATTAGGATTCAAAATGTAACAAAAATATATAAATCACATGTAAATATTTTTCAGTTCTAATCTCCTTCGATATTACGATCACTTCAAATGCATACAAATAACAATTGTATTTATGACATAAACAAATCACGTGGTGCACCCAATCAACTTTTCTACACAAATTTGTGCAATCAATGCAAACTTCATTTACACAACTACAAAATATACACTGCTGTTCATAATAAAGGCATTTGCACTTTTTCCTCCGCCGATTTACATTTCCGAATTGCTAACTATTTTATGTGCAACAAAAATAAAACATTTTACCTTGGTAAAGCACACAAAATGTGGCCAATAGCAAAAGCACTTTCATTT
The DNA here is from genome assembly GCA_031772095.1 of Zeugodacus tau. NCBI lineage: Eukaryota > Metazoa > Arthropoda > Insecta > Diptera > Tephritidae > Zeugodacus > Zeugodacus tau. The sequence continues at coordinate 53,414,798 of CM062649.1, read as the reverse complement.
TTATTTAATTAAAAAAAACACCGTTACACTGCAGTCGAACTAATTGCGAATGTCACCGTGGGAAATCTTGTGACAAACTGAAACGTCGCGCGTGAAAGTGATCAGTAGTAAAGCACCTAAACAACAGTTAGCACAGAGCAAGGCACATAACTATAAATATTGGTAAGACCAAATATACAGTTAAGTGTAGCGGCAGCAGACCCGGAGTAATAGCACCACACCGGCGGGTGACAACTTCTCAACTGAAGCCACAACGACTGGCCGGCTGATCGAGAAAACGCACAGGTTGTCAAATGCAAAGTTCTATCGAAACAACGTCCACCCTTGCTGCCACCGGCTGTCGTATGTGTTTACATATGTACTGCGTGTGTGTGTGGGCAGGGAACTTCCAGCAAACGGAAGCAACAATAGAAACAAAAGCAGCGCAATTATGCGACGAAGCCGTCTATAAAGTGGCCAACAACCGATCGCGCTACACACCAACACATACACACAACAGTTGGACCGAGTAATCAATCGCCTAACTACCGAACGGCCGAATTATCTTGACGCTGTCGCTGCGGACATAAGTAAGTTGCTATTGGAAAGCCGTAAAATTTATTTAGTTCATAAGTTGGACACTTCGACAGGACGACGCGATCGCCGTAATTAAGTTAGTGGAAAAGTAAATAGTTAACGCTGTTACGCTTGCAAACTGATACATACGAAATTTACACGCACACCCATACGCACTCAATCGAAAGCCCACTCAGGCACTTATCACACCGGTATTTATTTAATTTGCACAAGTTGAAAGTGATCATACAGAATTTATTACAAAATAATACAATAATTTCATTGCCGCGGTACGAATCAGAGCGGTGAGTGAGGTGCAGTGAAATGGTTGGCAAGCATCGGATTGTCGTCGATCAGTGTCGTGCAGGTAAGTAAACCTACATTCGGTTGTTTTTTTTTTTTTTCAAGTGCATATTTGTATGTAGATATATAGAGATATGTTTATCAATCGGTTTTGTCGCCATACCTAATGGAGTGCAAATTGGATATACATAGCAACGAAATTTGCCATTCGATTCTAAAGTAAATTAGTGTGATTTAGCACAACAGTATATCACACAATATATACGTATGCACATACAAATGTGTTATGTTCTATGCCCAGCAGTGAATGCATGAAGTCCGAAAGTTACACTCAATTCAGAACAAGTTCTATTTGAATACATTCGGACCACATAAGTAATAATTGTATTCTTGTCAGGTTTTTCTACTCTTAAAAGGATTAATTCGAATCATCTCCAAAAGATCCAAAAAAGTTTAGTTAATATTTAGTCAGTTCAAAACATTTCTGGCAGAAGGCTGCTAATACAGGATGGCGACTCTTGAGCGGTTTCGACCGAGCTCAAAATGGCGCTTCAATAGTTAAAAACAGCAAGCAAAAAAGTTTCCTACTTGACTCCTATAATGCAATTCGGTTGCTCGTTTTCTCAGTTCTCATCAGCTGGTACCACAATAGCCCAGTTTATTTATTTATTTTTCGGGGCCAATGAAAATATCCTTTTTATGAAAAGTGTGTATGATCTTATGCACTAAAAACAAATATCGATATTAAGCTGATCAGCGTCACAAGATACTATAAATATGTTGACTAAATATTATTAGATATACATGTTCTCCATCACTTACGTCTGCAGTAATCTATTTACATATATCCAAATTTTACTTCCAAAAAATATCAAGGATAACAATAAAATATTTATGTATTTTATATCTCAATCCCACTATTCAATAATTCTCTACACCACTTAAAGTACTATTTATAGTGTCATAAACGCACAGATAATAATAGATTTGTTTACATAACGGTTATTTGTGTCACCTAAAACTGAACGAGTTAGATATAGGATTATATGTACTAAATTAGTCATGATGGTGAGACGAGCCTGATGTCCTCTATCCGTCTGTGCAAGAACTTGGACAATGAACGGCACGTTTTGGATATAAAACCTTATATAAGGAACTGCTCGACCAATATCAACGAAATTTGGTACATAATATTTTCTTGGCACCCCTGGTATACCTGGGAACCAGCATCAACAACACGAACAATGTCAGCCTCGAAATCCAGCGCAGAATAACTCTTGCCAACAGGTGCTACTTTGAACTGAGTAGGCAATTGAACAGTAAAGTCCTCTCTCGACGAACCAAAATCAAGCTCTACAAGTCGCTTATCATTCCCGTCCTGCTCTACGGTGCAGATGAGACGACACTAGGAGTTTTCGAGAGGAAAATTTTGCGCAAGATTTATGGTCCTAAGAACATTGGCAACGGCGAATACCGCAGACGATGGAACGATGAGCTGTACGAGTTATACGACGACATTGACATAGTTCAGCGAATAAAAAGACAGCGGCTACGCTGGCTAGGTCATGTTGTCCGAATGGACGAAAACACTCCAGCCCTGAAAGTGTTCGATGCAGTACCCGCCGGAGGAAGCCGAGGAAGGGGAAGGCCTCCACTCCGTTGGAGGGACCAGGTGGAGAGCGACCTGGTTACACTTGTGATCTCCAACTGGCGCCGAACTGCTAAGGAGAGAGAGAGATGGCGCACTATCGTCGATTCGGCTATAACCGGCTAAACGGTTGCAACGCCAATCACATACATACCCTGGTTAAAATAGTTCACAACAACATTTATTTCCCATATAACTCATATATGAATTCAATCTAATTTGATCGCTTTGCAATATATTAATCAAGAATCAATGAATACATTGAACTATGACTTTCCAAAGCCCCAAATATCGAACACGATGACCTCAGTGCCGGTGACTAATTTGTAAATATCAGCAAATCCCTCAGACTGTTATAGAAACTCAGATGAAATGTTTTTCTTTCAAAAATGGTTAAAATCGTGTTATTGCTTCCCTTACCTCCCATATACTTAATATTAGGTTCTTCAAACAAACGACGAGCTTTATAACGTACTATATATCGATTAATATGTGCTATATCTTAGCAAAATTAAGTATCTATTCTTGGATATAGTGTAACTTAGTGGGGAGAATGAGTGAAATCGGTCCAGAATTTACCCTAGTCTTCATATATAATATATAATAATTTCGTTATTCTAGTGGACTTTATGCCGAATAAATGGGTCTAATTGTGCTGTTATCTTAATAAAATTAAATAAATATATAAATTGCGAGAGTATATAATATTCGATAACACCCGAACTTAGACCTTCCTTTCTTGTTCGAAAGTATGTAGTTTATAACTGATTACATTCACTACTGGGTAACTACACATGTACGTAGATACTTATACATCCATTTGTGATAACAAATTTACTACCTCTGAAGAAGCGTAGCAGATTGAGGCCTTAATATTTAGAATGTATTGTGTGCTTAATCAAATGTTTTATAAACAAATTAAGCGATGTTAGAGATAACTCTCCCGTGCTGGGTTTTATACCTTCCATACATACAATTTTATAATTAGTGTGTACATACGAGTATATGCTTGTTTAAATGTGTGAATATATTCACGTATTATATTTTTATAAAACTCATTTTCGTAAAGCATATTTTTCTACCAAGTTGGGTACTGATATGAACCGGTTAACACGCGCCTGAAAAGCTTAGTTTGACATACGAACTTTAAATTTATATATTAAGTATATAGTAAGCATACATATATCAAATAAATAAGAGTTTAATAGTTTAGTGGATCATTATATTTGCAATTCGATGAGTTCTCAGATTGAATGAGTCCGTTTAATGCTTAGATCACTAAAAATTTCAGGACGAATATCTAATTAATTATTGGATATAAAGATTTTCATATTTTATATCTTGGTAATGTTTTCCGTTTTATCTTATGTACATTTGAGTCTTAGCAGTATTCCGGTCTGTTATACAACTCCAGATCAATGCTCATATAAACACTCTGTGTTCTCCTTTCATCTTGTGAATACTCAAAGAAAACAAGCAAGAAGAAGATAAATAAATATGTTAAGGAGCATAGTGAACTGCTTCCCAAGCAGTTTCTACTAGGGTGCTTTCGTAAAAATCAGCCATGTAGTCACTTGCTGGAAGCAGAACCGCCCCCTAGGTGCATCAAGAGGTCACTCCACTGAACAATACACCGACAAGACTGCGGACGCAGACAGTTTCAGACACGCTCTAAACGTCATTCACAGTGGAGCTAAACCTAAACCTTCCTTGACTCCCTTCCAGTGAATGGCGTCCTTGGAACCAAATCACCATCTTTAGCAGACGAAGAGCTCGAGTTGCCGTGTGAAACCAGAGTGACCCTTGCGCAACTTCGATCTGGTTATTACAAGTTAAACTACTACTTATCCAGACTGAACCCCGAAATATGACCCCGTCGAAACAGCATGTTTCTAGGGCCTCCCGTTAGATGACCTCGACGACAACTAGATTTATGCTTTCCGTTCCGGCAGGGGTAGATAATCGTTACAACAACAACAACCAGGAAATAGTATCATAATAGTTATTAATTTATACCAGCATTTTTCGAAGAATTCAAAAAATATTAAGTTATTTTTTAAACACGATTTAATTTTCAACTTTATTTCACAGCAATGTTATAATCGGAAGTTTAATGTATAAAAGCATATGTAAAGTATTAATTAGTTGTGTGTACTTATACATATGTACATATATACAAATGAAAGTATGAGACTTTTCGACATACATATATATATTTTAGAAGTAGTTTATACTTTCACTGGCTAAAAGTGAATAAAACTCTATTCATATAACACATTATCCTTAACTAAAAGATGTAGTAGGTCTCGAAATTACTACTTACGATTTGCTATACAGTTCTCATTAAGCTTAATATCTATCTATCATCTGTCTTTATTTCAATTGCGAGTACTCTCTTAGTGCAGAGAATCGCTGTTACAATATATTAGTGGTAAAGTAAGAATTTAATTTTTTTTATCAAATTAATGAAATGAACCCGCTCTTCAACTGAAAAAAATATGCCGAAAAGTTGTTTTCTGAAATTAATAAATTTTATTTAATAAAATAAAACAAATGCCATGAATTGTTAATTAAAAATGTTTTTTTTTAATATTTTATAACTTAAAAGTAATTATTTTTCTATTAAAAAATGGTGTTTAAATGACTTGTTGTCATTATTGGTTAATTTTTGGCATGACTATTATTTGTACTCTATATATATATGTAAGTAATGTTGTTATTAGCGAAATGTATTACTAAAGCAGTACAAATTTTTTTTAGTATTTGCTATACATTTTTTAATAATAAATGCCCTTGCACTAACTCAACTGTATCAATATAACTTCAAAGAAGACATGTTTCTTCCATCGATTCTTAATAAAATTTAATATTTTTTAGTGGAAGTTTTTGACCCTCGGACATAAATTTAAATGTTTAAAGTAAACAACAAAAGGTAGTAAATGTGTTAAAATATAAAATAAATTTTTTAAGTTAAGTAAAGACAAATTTACTAAGGATTCGTAATAAATTTTAATATATTTCGGTAAATTTTTTTTGACGTTCGAACATAAATTTTAAGGTTCGAAGCAAACATTAAAAGTAAAGAACAACAAAAGAACTGAAATCTGTTTAAACTATAAAATATAATTTTGCGCATAACTACTGTTAGATTTTTCGAATAAAAGTAATGTAAATGTTAGTCTCAAAGCACTCAACGCATTAAATTGGTTTTATAAACAAGAGAAACACATTTGACTCGTAAGTATTTGAAGTCTGATATGCTTCCTCTTAAATTAAATGGTTTTTGTGACACTTATTACAAATAATGCAAAACTTTAAAACGACATAATAAAATGCAAGCTATGAAAACAATAGCAGCATATTGACAGCTTTAAAAAAATTGCATAATTCTACAACTTTATATCGTGTACCATAAATTACTCGTATTTGCCTACACTATATGTACAGAATTACATACATACAAAACGGTTAAACAATGAGTATTAATCTTTGGAAAATAAATTATAAATCAAGCAACAGAAAATAGCAATAAATAAGCAATGGTTTATAATTAATTGAAGACTATTGTATTTATCTAACATAGGAATTATTCATATTTCTCCTCTTTGGCTGTCATAAACATTTTTTGGCACGCGTAGGTGAAATGGTCTGTAAATGACAATAAAGATAAAGCAATAAATAAAATGTAGATATGTATAAGTGATACTGATAAAATACATACTAATTGCACTCTGTAAAAGCTTTGGCTTATTTTTCCACACAACGCCAACATAGTAGAACGGCACGCCTATAACTGTTATCAGCACACCCATACCAACTTCGTAGGGGGCTACGTACACAGGCACCACCACCAGAAAGGCACATATCACAACAAACACCGCCGGTATCCAAAGCGAAACCTACAAAGAAACGTGCGTAGATTTTATGAATGACGGGAGTCATAAAACACAATTAATTGAATGATTGCCACTCGCATATATTAGTTTTGAAATTACCTTAATTGGGCGTTCCATATCGGGGCGGGTATAGCGGAAATACAGCACCGCCGACACTGAAAGCATTATGAAAAACGACTCCACTATGCTGCTATAAGTGATGAGCACATAAACATCGCTCACGACGAGCATTATAATAGACAAGATGCACTGAAATAAACATTTTAAATTGGATTACACTAAGCTGAACTGCCAAGAAAACTGTGTTCGCATGTAATTTATTGCATTCGCAATAACAATGGAATATTCATAGTTGAATTACCAAAAAGACAAGCGATGGCACCGGCGTAAATTGCTTCACACTTATGTTCGACAAGATCGCTGGCATGTGACCGTTACGCGCGCCCACAAAACACATGCGTGACGAAGTCATTATATGCACGGAGAGTCCGCCGAAAGCAGATATCGCCACCATAATGGGTATGATAAAAGAAAAGAGACCCAGCACACGATTGCCAAAGGACTGTGAGGAATTTCATATGTATTATGTATATTAATAGTAACGGTACACAGTTGTATAGTTTATTATTTAGTTAACCTACCACTGCTATGGCATCGGAGGCAATCATTTCCGCCGGCGACAACACCGCCAAGTAAGCCATGTTAGCGAGCACATAAATAGCGGTGACCAGTGGCAATGAAATGTAAATAGCGCGTGGCAGATTCTTATATGGGTCACGCAGTTCCTCTGTCATGAAATTCAAATAATTCCAACCGGCATACGAGAAAATGCCCGAGTAGAAGGCAACCGACAACTTGCCTGGATCGGTCTGTGTGTTCTCGAAGGGTTTATCAAAGTTCTGCATGTGACCTAAAATTATGTCAAAGTTGTATAAAAATGAAATTGAAAATTAATATTACACTCGCTTACCGAAACACATCCAGACCACGCCCACAATGATAATTAGCACCAAAGCGGCGATTTTAGTGAACATAATTACATTTTGCATTTTGGTTGTAATTTTCATATAACACGAATTGAGGTAGGTAAGGAAGCAGATGGTCACTGCGGCTAGAAGTTGTAGTGCACCCTGCGGTATGCTGCACTCATTGTCGAAGAAGGGCTGCAGCACATATGAGGCGAATGTGAGACCCATAATGGCATTCGTTGTAGGGCTATAAAAATATATTGTACATGAGAGATAATTAATATATTCATACATGTGAGTGTAGATATGTATATGTTTATAACGAAATTGATAAATAATAATAGTGATTTTTGTTACGTTTAATATAGCATACTTTTGGGCGTTCATACATATATTTAGAGTTTTGCGGTCGATAACTTGGTGCAATTAGTAATACATTCCACTTATTAACTGTATACAGGCACATATGCAGACATACATATGCGGACTGAGTTATTTGAATGTGTAGCATACATTCATATCTACACGTATGTTTGTTTTTATCATTTCTATGTATGGATGTATATATTTTGCCGAAATCAGTTAATTCAATTGAGAATAATTATCACTTGAGTAAATACGCACACTTGTCACATCAACAGCAAACTAATGCACGCATTTGTACATACATACATACACATATTCACAGCATATATACATATGTATGAGTGGTAGAAAATTTGAATACGGAAGTTCTATTAGTGCGATTTACAAATGAAAAAATATTTAATTTATTCATTTATCTGTTGGATTGTAAATTAAATTTATTGAGGCAGTAGTCTGCTTTACAGGCTTCAAAAAATCGATATTTTTGTTTTGTTTTAAATCTCTTCCAAAACTATCCAAGAATATGTCTTTAAAATTCGACATATTTTCGAAGCTAGCAGTTTTAGTGGCCGAGCGTCAAGCAGGTGCGAATTCTCAGGCAGACCTTTAAAGCGCGTTTTCTCGAGTTTTCATTTTCACAAGTGTTAGAAAACGGTGCCGGCGATAGCAAAAGGAATATATGTCCGATCGAAAAAAACCAAAGTGATCTAGCTTCAGTATTAAATTATCTTCTATTTGAACTAAAAGAGTTGGATTATTGTTGGAAGTATTATTTACTTGCTTTGCAACTTAAAGTCATTTTTTTAAACTTCGAAAAAATTTTGAATTTTATAATTTCATCAGTATTTTTTTAGTTCATAAAGAAACAAAAACTAATAAAAATTAAAAAAAAAATTGGTTCGTCTGTTTCAGATGCATCGCACGACCTCCATCACCGGCACCGATTTACAAGTGCAGACTCCATGCGCTCCAGAAAAATACTTACAACTTTGAAAAAATTTCAATATTTTTTAATAATAAATATGTATGTATGTATATATTTATGTATATATGTATTTATGTACGTTTGCATTAGAGCTCTTGGTATTCGACTAATCGACTAACCGAATAGGGCATTATTCGAATAATAATATTCGGTTTGCACTATTCGGATAGTCGTCAGTCATCGACTATTCGATTAACCGCTCATTTTCGACTATTCGGTTAACCGTTCGTTGTCGACTATTCGAATAGTGCAAGTTCAATAATTTTCTTATTTTTATTGAAAAAAATGAAACATTAAAACTAACAAAAAACTCGCTAATTTTTATGACTGTCTTACCAACACTGTTGTTGTTTCACATGCAAAATCAAAATATGACTGATACAACACTGCGTGGTATGTTTCTTGAGTTCGCTATTCTATACCCCTACCCACTTGCTGCCGAATTGTTTGGGTTTTTTTTTTGGGACACACTCGTGGTAGTGTGGGCGGTCGGTGGGTGGGGCTTTGGGGCGTTTTGGGGCAAAACTTCGACAAGTGGGTAGTCGGTTTTCTGTGAAGAACCGGTTTTTTGGGTCGGTCAGTGGTCTGTTTTGCTCGTGCCCTTCTGCCCGAACACTTCTCAACCGATTTATACCGCACATTGTATATATCTGGAAAATACGGACATATATCTGGTTTTGGCCTTAGAAAAAATCGCTGTTTTTTTTCATTTATTCGAATAGTGACAGTATAACTATTCGAATAACCGCAGTAGAACGACTATTCGAATAGTCGGAACATTGCGACTAACCGAATAGTGCTAACCGGTTAATATTCGTACGAACGGTTACAAACCGGATATTCGAATAATCGGTTTTCAGGTTAATCGAATAATTTTAAGAGCCCTAGTTTGCATGCATGTAGAAAAGTGTTTAAAAAAATTAGCACCTAACATTAAACGATAATTTGTAATAACGTGGCTGCGTGTTCAAATACACATACATACGTATGAACACAGATATATGTGCATAAGAACTCTTATAGCATTAAGTCTAGCTAGCTTTTTATTATTCAAACACAACTAGACATATGTATGTATGTACATTAGCCGAGATATACATATGTAGCTTATATTATCGATAATTTATTTGACCAATTCGTTATCTTTAATTAAAATATATAACAAAATAAACAAAAAATAACATTTATGACTACATTTAGACGTTCATACTCGTAAATAACTGAAATAGCCACGGAAAATTTTGCTCCATAAATTTTAACGAAAAATCTAAAAATAACTACATGGTTGTCTCTTCGGTAGTAAAAAGATAAAATAACCAAGAAACTGGAACATATTGCCAGACATGGAAGCCATTTGAGCATAGCACAGTAATCAATCAAACGCATTAATTGCAATTATATTTTTTGTATTTATCAGCAAAATGTGCTGTGATTTTTTGTAATGGCATTTCATACATACATATGTACATACATACACATGTACGCACTTTTCGTTTCTCCCAGCACTGCTTTATCGAAAATATATGTACATATTTACATAAAATCCCATTTGGCATTCATATTTGTATAAGATTATGATAACAAGCACGCCATACTGTTACCTCTTTGAACAGAAGCGCATTTGTTTAATTTAAATTGATAAATAAATTATCACATAGTAAACATATTAATGGGCACTACAAAGAGCTAATGATTACTTTAAATAAACAAAGAAGTGAAACCTTTCACCACAAATACTTCTGTATCATACAAATAATCGCAAAGGCAAAACAAGTCAATGAATTATTTACCCACAAATGCCAAAGTACACTTTGGAATTTTATTGGTCGCGCATATAAGACTTAACAAGACTATTAGAAGTTAAAGAAACAAAAAATTAACCTATAACGATTTATTACTAATTATTAAAATGTAAATAATTTATTGATCAGTTACAGATACTTGTGGGCATATGCTCAAGCGCATTCCACTGAGAATCAATTAAGATTGTAACATTTATTACAATACAACAACTAGGTTTATAGAAGAAATCAAGCCAATTAATTCAAATACAATTGAGCGCCAATCCACAAGCTTATATTCAAACACGATAAAGCATATCTAAATAAGTTATTCAACTCATAGCGAACAAATTAAAGCGATACATTTACTGCCGCTGCAATACTATATTTATATGCATGCCTCTTTCACTTGTCTACTTGCATTTTGCGGTCACTTAATTAATCTACAATAAATAAACTTACACAAAGATCATCATTGCATCCCAGAGGTAGAGAAAAGCGGGTAACGAGCCGTACGCTTCCAGTATATATGCATAATCACCGCCAGATTTTGGTATCGCGGTGCCCAATTCGGCATAACAGAGCGCACCAATCATCGACAACAGGCCGCATAACACCCAAATAATGAGCGAGGTGCCAACCGCTTCCACTTCGCGTATCACACCTTTTGGCGATATGAAAATGCCCGAACCAAATATTATGCCCAAAATAATAGCAACGCCTTCCAATAATCCCAATTGTTTCTTCATGCGCACTGCACTGGTATTTGATTCGGCGGATCCTTCACGTTGTCCACCAACACCGCCATTGCCAATGCCCGCACCGGTAGCATTTTCCGTTGTAACACTGGGCGCCGTTTCACTAGCGGGTGTCAATAACACCATTTCGCTGGTTGGCGATTGTAAGTCGTTAGAGGCGCGCATGTTGTCGAACTATCATAAAGTAACTACGAATCTAACTTCTTTGCTACTTTAATCACTTTAATCACTTGCGTTTGGTTCGAGTGTCACGATAAGACTGACAACTTTCGTGCCCGACAATGTTCACTGTTAGCTCGACTTTTACTAATATCAAACGTGCAATTGATTCTATTTCGTGCCTATGGTTTTTGTTTTTGTAGCAACTACGAATCTGACTTCTGTTATGTACTTTGTGTTATTATAACGATCACCAATGTGAGCACCACAATAATGCCGGGTGCTTTTATTTTTGTTTTGCTACGCCTATTCAATGCATTTAGTATATACCGTTTTCTGCCCTATTTTCGCATTTCTTCAGCTTTCATTCACTTCCCATAATGCCAAGGGTAAGGGACCGAGAGCATCGCCCATTGACACAGTTTCGGCCACCAACAACCACTAGTTGTGTGACTTTTTAGGTTAGATGTGCTGCTGTTTAGTTTAATACAATTTCGTTTATTTATAGAATCAGCGAGAAACGAATATATTTTAACTGTATAAAACACTTATGACTTTTCCTTAAATTCATACAGTTCTAATTTTATTTATGCGAACGGCATCACTTTTGTATTTCCGGAGGAATATTTTACGAAAATCGAAATACACGCGATAAATATGAGCACAACTAACACCTCTGTCAAACGGAAAATGGTATTGCGGAAAGTGAAAAGCGAGACGTGGGAGAATATTGATAGGGGTGAAAAGATGTTTTACCGAAAATTTGAAAGGAAAAGCGTGCAGTGTTGGAAAACGAAAATAGGTGAAACCTTAAAAAAAGACACGAAACATTTGTAAAATGTGAAAAAGTCAAATTAAATTCTTCACAAACACGATTACATGACAGTTAAACGTAAGTTATTATTGTAAAGCATACTTTTAGGATATTTAAAATCTACTTCCGTCTTTTGCTGAGTTAGTTAAGCCACACTCGCATTATTCAGCTATTGCAATTAAAACGGAAATTGAAATTTATATCTCAAGTACTTTTGCAAAAAGTAGTCCTTTGAAATTAGAAATGTAAGATATAAAATTTCAAAAGTTCAGTGTTTAATGGTATCATCACATTAGAAGCATACATTATTAATTCCTTAAATTTATTTATGTACACACATTAACCATAAATTATTTCTTCTCTTTCGCATGTACCTTGGAATTAACCATGTCCTTAAATTGTGACAAAATTTTATTTTCACGCTTCTGCCGCTCCTCTTTGCTAAACATGGCCAATGCTCGTTTTTCATCTGCAGAATAGATTTGATTTTCTTTACGAATACGAACAGCTTCCATGCGGCGATGTCTGGAAAAATCAAAAAAAAAACATTAATACTTGTTTAGGAATTAGCTCACAAAATAAATTGTTATACTGACCTACTACCGCTCATAACATAACCAACGGATTCAAAGTTGGCAATCTCCTCGGATGTCAAACCAATTTCACCACGACGTGGAATTCGTTTTCCTTCTGCAATATAAGCTGCCATAGCGGCACCTTCACCAGGTAAAAGAGCACGTCCGAAATCTTTCTGACTTAAACCACTAGTTTGCCTTAGTGTGGGTCCGAACTCTTCACCACCGACGCCAACATCGTGTGAGGATCGTGGTTTATCCGTACTAGATTTGCTTGCTACATGTTTTGAGCGTTTTTTATTTTTCTTGTGTTTTTTGGTTTTGGATTTCTTTTTTATGGGTTTGACTCCGTCTACATTCTTTTCCAACCACATCTCCTCTGCTTCAGAATCCGAGTCCGAAGAACTTTCGCTTTCCGAACTATCACTATCAGAACTGTCATCTGAGGAGGAATCTGAGCTTGAACTGGATGTATTACTAGAGCTCGACACTTTCTTCTTTTTGCTTCGTTTGCTTTTGGATTTCTTTTTGCTACTACTTTTGCGCTTTTTTGATTTTTTTGATTTCTTCTTTTTAGCTTTACTTTTCTTCTTTTTTGGCTTTTTATAAGTGCCATCCAGTATTTTTACATCTGGATCATCTAATTCGTCGTCTGAATATACTTCTGGATGCGCTGGGCTTTTAGCCCAAACATCCTCTGTACCTTCTATGCCGATCAATTCACGTTGTTCCCGTCGTGCTTCCAAGTAGTTCGAAGACTTTTTCTGTTGATGGTTATTTCCACTAGCTCCGCCGCGAAAGGGATTACTCTGACGTCCACCATAATTATTTTCATGAAACTTGTCATTAGGCCATCGTTCAACACTTTGTTTATCGTCTGCAGGGGCAGAACGACTAGTACTCCTCCTGTACCTTGATTTCGACCTATGATTATCTCTATGTTGATACTTCTCACGTTTGTCCCGGCGACTTTCCACGGATCCTCTACGTGTCCCTGATCTTGACCGTGAACGTGATGGTGTCCGCGATTTAGTTCTTGAACGTGAAGGCCTGCGTCTGCGATGGCTCCTTACCCTTTCACTTCTATCATCGTGATCACGTGAATCGTGTCTTCGCTTCTCAGGTGAATGATGCCGGCTACGTGATCTCGTTCGGGAACGGGAACGCATTCCAAAATTATTTTGCAATTTAGAAAATTTAATAAAATAAATTTGAAATCAGTACTCAGTTTTGCACAAAATTACATGTATGGATGATGCGAAAGATGTGTATAAAGAACGTCAAATTCGACAGTGTTGCAAAGCAGTGAACAAGACTTCGAAGTTCTAAATAAAAACATACGATTGATCAAAGTTTATTTCGTGTAGTCTATTGTACAAAATAATTAATTAAAATTACCACTTTAATTTAAGTATATATATTTCTCTCACAATAAACTATATTTACATAAAACAAATATCTTAAACATGTTATATTATATACATATTTGTATTGATCTTTACTTTAATCCTTAATTGAAGCAATTGTTTTATTTGTGTTTAAGTTTTTAAAGTCCATTATAAATAAATTTAAAGTATTATTATAATAAATAATAGTACTATATTTTTCTCAATCTAACTTTGCAATACAACCCTGCATTATCATTTTGACATTTCCTTCTCATTCTCATAGTTCTTGACAATTGTTAGTGGATGTGACGTGTAAATTTTTCACTAAATATCTCAAAAACTTTTCAATAGTTCTTCATCCATTTATAATAATTATTTAAGTCACAAATTTAAAAAGGAAGTTTTTACAATGGGTTCTTTCCGCCGCGACAAAGATGATGAAGATGAAGGTGAGCTCAAAAGTATATTTTGCAATAGGGGTGAGCCATAGTTTTCGGCGATCCTCTATAGCTTCCCAAATTTTTATCATGTTTTCTATAAGAAAACTAAACGTGGCTAAAAAACATAATGTTTACATTAATTTATAAAATATATTTTTTAAAATCACAACGAAATTATCATATTTAATTTAGAAATAAGTTTATTAAAGATTACACTCAACATTTGTCTGACATCGGCACCTTATTTAAATATGTGTGTATTTTACTAATAGCACTTGCAATGGAAATTAATTTTTGAATACTTTTTTTTAACAAGGCACCACCAACATCTATCAAAACTTGGAAAAGACATCCGTTTTACAGGAGACACGCACTTTCAACGATACTCCGGTCAATCCACGAAAATGCATTCATATCCTTACGAAAATTCTGTACTTGATCAATCAGGGCGAACAATTGGTTGCTCGTGAAGCTACTGATTGCTTCTTTGCAATGACAAAATTATTCCAATCGAAGGATGTCGTTCTGCGACGTATGGTTTATTTGGGAATTAAGGAGCTCAGCTCTATTGCAGAGGATGTTATAATTGTAACAAGTTCCTTAACCAAGGATATGACCGGTAAGGAGGATCTATATCGTCCATCCGCTATACGTGCACTTTGCAGCATTACGGATAATACAATGTTGCAAGCGGTTGAACGTTATATGAAGCAATGTATCGTGGATAAGAACTCTGCTGTGTCATGTGCCGCACTTGTAAGTTCGTTGCGTCTAGCTAGCACAGCTGGCGATGTGGTAAAGCGCTGGGCAAACGAAGCACAAGAGGCACTTAACAGCGATAATATTATGGTGCAATATCATGCATTGGGATTACTCTATCACATACGTAAATCGGATCGCTTGGCTGTGTCCAAATTGGTGAACAAATTAACACGTAGCTCCATGAAGAGCCCATATGCAGTGTGCATGCTGGTAAGTCGCAAGTAATTTAAATAACTATTGAGGGCGTTGATTAAATTTCAATTATTTATAGATTCGTATAGCTTGTAAGCTTATTGAGGAAGAAGATATCTCAGCGGAAGACATGCCCAACTCACCAATGTTCACGTTTATCGAAACATGTTTGCGACACAAGAGCGAAATGGTCATCTATGAAGCTGCGCATGCCATTGTCAATTTAAAGAACACCAATGCACGTGTGCTGTCTCCAGCATTTTCAATTTTGCAACTATTCTGCAGCTCACAGAAAGCCACTTTACGATTTGCAGCTGTACGTACCCTCAACAAAGTTGCAATGACGCATCCAGCTGCTGTAACAACGTGCAATTTGGATTTGGAGGGTCTAATAACCGATACTAACCGCTCAGTGGCCACACTGGCTATTACAACCTTGCTAAAGACCGGCGCTGAATCGTCCGTTGAACGTTTAATGAAACAGATTTCTTCCTTCGTTGCTGAAATATCAGATGAATTTAAGGTGGTAGTTGTGCAAGCCATTTGCGCACTCTGCTCCAAATATCCACGCAAGCACACGGTTTTGATGAATTTCCTCAGCGGTATGCTGCGTGAAGAAGGCGGTTTAGAATACAAAACATCAATTGTAGACACCATTATAACGATTATTGAAGAAAATGCTGAAGCAAAGGAATCGGGTCTGTCGCATCTTTGTGAATTCATTGAAGATTGCGAACATGTATCACTTGCAGTGCGTATTCTTCATCTGCTAGGCAAGGAGGGGCCCTTTGCCAACACACCATCCAAATATATACGCTTTATATATAATCGCGTTATATTGGAGAGTCCCATTGTACGTGCCGCCGCTGTTACAGCACTGGCACAATTTGGTGCCTCTTGTCCGGCACTCATACATAATATTTTGGTATTGCTGAGCCGTTGCCAAATGGATCCCGACGATGAAGTTCGCGATCGTGCCACTTATTATTTGCACATTTTGCATTCCAACAAACCAGAACTCTACAAGCATTACATCATTGAGCGCGAAACATGTTCGTTGACATTATTAGAAAAAGCATTAAATGAGCATTTGAATGGTGATTTGGCTACTTCGTTTGACATATCGATTGTACCGAAAACCGCTATTGTCAAAGAGGAAGTTGCCAACGAAGCTATGCTCATTTCAAATAGTAAGTTTTTTTCAATATTGATCCACATCGGTATTTCAACGAGTTTGTTATTTATTTTTTAGCACCACGTGCCCCCAAGATCACACGCGAGGAGGAAAGTGCTGCACGTCTGTCACAATTACCCGGCATACAAGTACTAGGACCAATTCATCGTACAGCAACACCTATACAGCTTACCGAGAGCGAAACAGAATACACTGTGCAATGCATTAAACACATATTCGCCAATCACATCGTATTCCAGGTGCGTTTTTCGATATTTTTAATGAATTTATGATTCTTAAACAATTCCTTTCATTGCAGTTTGATTGTCTTAACACCCTCCCTGATCAAATATTAGAAAATGTGCGCGTAGAGCTAGCCATACCAGAAGGATTTACAACACGCGCCGTTATTCCATGTCCAAAATTGCCTTACAATGAGCTGCAAACGACGTTTGTCATTGTCGAATTTCCATCGGATATTGCCAGCTCGGCAGGTATGAAACAAATGAGAAGATGAAATATGCAAATTTATTTTTAACATTTTTATTTTAATTTATTCCACTAGCTACATTTGGCGCGATATTGCGTTTTGTGGTAAAGGACTGCGATCCAAATACTGGAGAACCCGACTCAGACAATGGTTATGAAGAGGAGTATATGTTGGAAGACTTGGAAATCACAGTTGCTGATCAAATACAGAAGACGAAAAAGAGCAATTTCCAAGCCGTTTGGGATGCCGCAGACACAGAAGGTTAGTACAGATTTATTGAGTTCAACTGTACTGCATTGTGTACTCACATTACTTTTTTTAACAGAGTGGGTTGAAGCTGAAGATACGTATTCTCTATCCGCCGTGAGCACATTGCAGGACGCGGTAAATACCATATTGAAATTCCTTGGTTTGGGCGCTGCCAATCTGTCTGAGAAGGTGGCTGAGGGAACGCATACGCACACCTTACTATGCTCAGGTGAGTTCAATATAATTTTATTAAACCCACAAGCAAACAATTATCTATATCTAAAATGTTTGAAAATTTCTCATCTACAGGCACATTTAGAGGTGGCGCAGAAATATTGGTGCGTTCGAAACTTGCGCTATCGGATGGCGTTACAATGCAACTAACCGTGCGTACTACCGATCCAGATGTTGCCGAACTTGTCACATCTGCCATCGGATAGGATTAAGCCAGTTAGTTGTTTGAGCATCTGCAGGCGAATATAAATGTTATTATGTTGGTTAAGATTAAAATGAGTATACCGCTAATGCCATTCGAGAATTTTGCAAAGAAATACTTCCCAACACACAGTTGCATTTTATTTGGCTATCAACAGCTTCTAACACTTCGAATTATGTGATACAACTAAACTACGTGGGAGCTAATTGTAGGGAGCAGATTGTGCTTTGCAAGAGAAGGAGGAGTATAATGTGCAACTAAGTGGGCGAAAATAAAAATAGGAAAAAGTATATTATAACACAATTATAGTTATTAATTTCATATTATCTGTAGATGAGCTAAAACTCTGCTACAACAAGCGGTTCATGTTAAAAATATATTTTGTTTTTAATTAATAAAGCACATACTTGTTTATTAATGCAAAAGTTTGTGTGACTACTCGAGTTCAGTGCACATTTCTGCGAACGATGTAATGAATATTGTATTTCAAAATAATTTTTTTTTAATTCACTTCAAATGTTTGTAAACACTAAAAGCAAATGTATTCCATATTCTGTAAATTTTTAAACGTAAATGTAACGATGTTTTGACATTTTCTTAGTACTATATGTAAGGATATCACTAATTGCAACACATGCAGGCATTAGTGTTTTACTTGTATTGCTAAATATATATATGAAAATTAATATCAATAAAAATATTACCAAAACGCAGATCTGAAAGTATTATTTGCCTGTAGGAATCTCAAAATATTGCCGCCTGTCATCGCTATGCTTTATTATAAGATATTTTTGACATTTGCCATTTACCTGTCTTGCTTTGAACATAATTAAAACACTCGTGTTAATTAAAATGTTTCAATAATTTTTAATCCTCTTGAACCCCTTCATTGTACTCTTCGCGTCATTGACCGTGAACGGTGCCTACTGTTTTAATGCCCACAGTACAGCTGGTATAAATATTTTGCTTTAAATAGACGCATTATGTGCTTTTGCACCTTTCGACGTCATCTGACAAATGAAGCTACGGCAGCGACTGTCAGTCTAAGAAAATGCAGCGAATTAATGTGTATTTTAAAATTTATAAACGTGCAGCTATCAAAAAATTGCCGAGCTAAAGCCAATTCCATTGTCCCTATGTATGTATGTAGCTGTTTGTGTGTGATATGACGGACACATGTTCTGAAACACATTTGAGCAAATAGAACTTTTTCTGATTTAAAGATTTATGTTAATTGAATTTTTTTGGCGAAATGCCCGTACTCGCGCACAGAAAACATAGCGAGTAACATGCGGCGATGACTAATTCAACAATTTTTTTTTCAAAAGAAAATCAATGCAATTGCTAACAACACTGAAGAAATTTCAAATAAATTGCATTTTATATATTTATTTATGTTTGTTTGTATGCACAAACTTTAATTTCTCAGAACGACTTTTAACTGCAAACAAATTAAGAACTCTCAGTGCTGTTATTCAACTGAATACGCGCATCTATAATATAGATCTATATCTATATATCGGTACATGTTCGTCTGGATATTCGAAAATATGCACACACTCTGTGGCCCAAGTCATGCATACATACGCGCGTTCTCTCTTCTCGTCTTCAGCAGCATCTTTCTAAATTTGAAAAAATTTCATAATGAGCGTTCATTCAAATTAATTTTCAAAATATTGAATCAGTGCGAGCGAGTCACTCAGACGGAAACCACACACTATTCGTTAATATCAGACTGTTGTGATTAAAGAAAAGTAAAAGTGATGCAAAACTGAGTAATCATTAGATATACAAACATACTTTCATATAAAAACTATATATTTTTCAAATATGAATTATTGTGCTATATTTTGATAATTGTTTTGTGACCTCAGCAGTGAAGCATACTACATACACACAATTTAATACGCAAAACTATTGACATCACAAGAGTCACAAGTACGTTCTGAAACGGCTCATTTGTGTAATAATATGTTTCGTGTCTCGCAGGAGATTCGGTTGAATACAAGCAGCAGCGCTGAAGTGGCACGCTACTGCAACACCACGAATGCCGACAGTGAAAATGATTGTATTTTTGGAAAATACCAAAGAACCCCAGACGCGGGTGAGTACATACATACATATGTACATACTAGAGATATGTAAATACAAAAGTTTGTACAATTATACATACATGTCAATGTACATATATGGGAAATTTATAAGTTTTCGTTTGTTTGGTTCAAAAACAAAGATGTATTTTATATACTTATTTACTCTCTCTAATGGTGTTTTTTGTTTTGTTTTGAAGTGGTAATATTTATTCTTGTTTGTTAGATTTGTTTGTTAGATTGTTTGCTCAATTAGAAATTAATTTTGCGTTGCATACACTCGTTAATAGATATTGGCAGCATGTTGTGTTCGGTCCAACGAGAATAATTGACTTATTTCCGCATCCACATGAACTTAATTATGTATTTTAGTACATGTCGTCACCTTAAATATCAAATACAAAAATATTTTTCCCAAAATTAAATTAGCTAAGACACATGGCATTAAAAATAAAATGCTGAAAACATCAGGTTATTATGTGTTTTTAATAAATAAAATGCAATTTGCAAGTATATTCGAACTCATAGGACTGATGAATGTGGATTTTTTCTTCAATAATTTTATTTTGAACAATAAAAAACTGAATTTTAAGAAATAAATTGTTTTTTAGCAAAACATGTTGAAAGGTATTTTTTAGCTTACTTAAATGCTTAGACATAGACTTCTTTCACTCACAAGAACTATCGAATGAAAATATTGCCAAACAAATAAAGCGCTGTTCCAGGACCGTTGATAGCTTCGTTTTTAAAACATCCAGAGGCATTTTCAAAAAACGACAAAAAAAGTACCAACTTTTCGAGAAGTTAGTAAAGAAGTGTGTTTTAGCCGCCATCACAGCTGGCAAGGTGAGATAATGGTATGGGGTGCCATCATGTTTCATGGAAAAATTTATTAAATCTTTATTATTAGGTAAATAAGCGGTTAGCTCTTCAAAATAATGTTGCATTCAATTTTCCATTATTAAAAGGTCTCTTCGGACCTATTCCATAGGTGTTTATACAATATAATACTCCTATTCATAATGCTCCCGTATTTAAGTAATTTATTTAGAGTCAAAACGTTAATATCATGACTTGGCCACCATATTTTCCGGATCTTGGAGCGAGATTTCGCTAAATAATTTAGGCCTCCTCTATCATTCAATGACAGACCGGTTATAGAAAGTTATTACAAACAAAGGAAGTACGCATTACTGAAAATATTGTTTATTTTATGCCAATTAGTAAAATAATTACTCTCTCGAAAATTTAAAGTTAAAAATAAATCGTTTTACCCCGTTACTTTAAGTGCGTCCAAAATATATGACCCTATTTTATATTGCTCTAAGAAAATGTTTCTTAAATTTTTTGAAATCGTTATCATATGAATAACCAAGACTTCTTGCATATCAACTTTCATTTAATCGAATTCGAAAACCAATTATTTGCTAATACCGTTGTAAGTAAAGGGTGCATCTAACCTATCCACAATCTGAATAAGCTATACGTGGACCACATTCCATTTGATATTGTATTCGATTTTTCCTTTCTTTGTTCGAAAGTGTTCCACAAGAACCACGTATATACGTACATTAGGGCTCTTAATATTATTCCAATAACCTGAAAACCCATTATTCGCATATCCAGTTTGTAACCGTTCGTATGAATATTAACCGATTAATACGACTATTCGAATGGTCGTTCTACAGCGATTATTCGAAAAGTTGTTCTGCTGCAACTATTCCAATAGTTGCTCGTTGCGACTATTTGAAAATGAAAATTGTTTGAAATCTTGATTTTTGTTTGTTATACTCTCGCAACAAAAGTTGCTAAAGAGAGTATTATAGTTTTGTTCACATAACGGCTGTTTGTAACACCCAAAACTAAACGAGTTAGATATAGGATTATATATACCAAAGTGATCAGGATGAAGAGTGGAGTTCAAATCCGGATGTCTGTCTGTCCGTCCGTCTGTGCAAACTGTAACTTGAGTAAAAATTAAGATATCTTCATGAAACTTGGCACACTTGTTTCTTGGCACCATGAAGGTTGCTTTCGAAAAATCGGACCACTGCAACGCCCACAAAATGGCGAAAACCGAAAACACATAAAGTGCCATAACTAAGCCATAAAAAAAAGCTATGGAAATAAAATTTGGTATGAAGGATCGCACTATGAAGGGGCATATTTGGATGTATTTTTTTTGGGAAGTGGGCGTGGCCCCGCCCCCTACTAAGTTTTTTGTATATATCTCGCAAACCAATAGAGCGATATAAACCAAACTTTCTGCAGTCGTTTTTTTAGTCATTTCCTTATACAGTCCAAAAATGACAGAAATCGGATAATAACCACGCCCCCTCCCATACAAAGGTTAGGTTGAAAATTACTAAAAGTGAGTTAACTCACTAACCAAAAACGTCAGAAACACTAAATTTCACATAAGAAATGGCAGATGGAAGCTGCACTCAGATTTTTTTACAAAATGGAAAATGGGCGTGGCGTCGCCCACTTTTGGGTCAAAAACCATATCTCAGGAACTACTCGACCGATTTCAATGAAACCTGGTTTGTAATAGTTTCCTTACATTCCAATCATATGTTGTGAAAATAGGCCAATCGCTTCACAACCGCCCCATATATCGAACACGAGGGCCTCGGTGCTTCTAACCTGTCCATGGTTTCCAATGGACTTTATGCACTATATATGACGAATATGTGGGTCAAATTGTGTATTATTAATATAAATAAAGTTAAATAAATAAATTGCGAGAGTATAAAATGTTTGGTTACACCCGAACTTAGCCCTTCCTTACTTGTTTTTCGTATATTACTATACCAAGTGCAAACATGATTTATAAATAAGTGCTTCATATAATGATAATTCACTCTTCATAAAAATTGTAACCTACCTTGTCATAAGGTAATTTGGTTTTGCTGTTTCCCCACTTTTGAATTTTTAACAAAAACTATGGTCTCTTAAGAGATACTCATTCAAACCTATGAAAAAGATAATAATACTTTGTGAGACATTTTCCGTGGATATATTGAAGAAACAATGTGACAAAGCGAAAATACATGTACTCGTGTCTAGGTTAGGAAAGATTAAAATCACGAAATTGATTATAAATACTACTAAATAGATTTTTTTATTTTATTAAATGAAAAATAATAATACAATTATTATTATACAAAATTTAAGGAGCACTAGCTGCAGAGGCTTTCAGCTCACTAAATATATAGTTATTAAAATTTTAGACTCTCAATTGAAATATTTACATATGTCTATTATATTTTAGATGCATACCCCACAGATAATCCGCTGGTGCTAGTTGCACCCGAATTAACAGACCCCAGCAAGGTGCAACTTCTTCACTTTCCAAATGGCGCAATGCGTGTCAATTCTGAAGTGGATTTCATAATCAAACGTAATGGTGTGAAAGGAAATTTCGAAGTAAAGGTAAGCTAATACATGGACTGAAAAGCCTTTGTTCTGACCAAAAGATCTATTATTGTTGTAGTACATATTAGCTCGAATACTTTGACATTTCTTGTCATTTCATCCAAGCGTTCTCAATTTATGGGACCTTAGCTATTTTTATACTTTCGCAACAAAGTTGCTAAAAATACAGAAGCAATTGGCATATAAAGAAGCTGCACTCAGCCTTTTTTAAAAATCTAAAATGGGGATGGCGCCGCCCACTTATGGGACAAAAACCATATCTAAGGAACTACCCGACCGATTTCAATGAAATTCAGTATATAATCTTTTGACACCCTGATAACACGGATGAAAAATGGGCGAAATCGGTTCACAACCACGCCTACTGCCCATATAACTCAATTTTGAATTCCATCTTATTCCTTCACTTAATAATAACAGGTCCTAATTAACAGTTTGGTTATTCATAGTAGATGATTCCCTGTCAATCCCACCAAACACATAGCAAAACTATCCTGACATGGCTTGGTCTCCATGGACCTTGTATATTTATAAAGTACTTCGAACAATATATTTATCGAATCCTATAATGTAATAATCAATTATGTACATTTAATCGTACTGAATATTCTTCCAACAAATTACAGGTTGAGAGCCCCTCTGGCATAACCACTATCACACCTCTACAAATTATTGATCCTGAACGTTTAAGAGCGAACTTTCAACTGAAAGAGGCAGGTCTCTATAAAGTGCACATCAAATGTAATTCCGTGCCATTATCCAAATCGCCATTCATCATAGTCTCCATTTGCGGTGAGCCCGAGAGCAATGTACGCAAAATGGAATGTAAGTTGTCGAACAACATTAATTTGATTATACGTTTGCAAAGCATATCTTTAACATCGCCATTTCTCCACACTTAGTGCCCGTATTCAAATCAGACGCCAGTTGTGTGACCTATCGTGGACTTGGTCTAACACACATTTCACTGGAAGAGAAGAACGAGTTCACCGTTGACGGTTCGGCAGCGGGCAACAACATGTTGTTTGTGGGTATATTCGGACCCAAAGGACAATGCGATGAAGTCGTCATTAAACATACGGGAAATAATATTTACAAAATTACATATGAAGTGCGTGACCCGGGTGATTATTTGCTAGTGGCCAAGTGGGGTGACGAGCACATACCAGGTTCGCCATTCCAGCTGAATGCCATATAAAGTTAGCGGAGCTCAGGATGTTGGTGTTTATTCGTTTATTTTCCATAGTTACATAAGCCCAACAAAATATACAGTCGTACTTAATATAATTATAATTAATGTTAATATATTTAAAACCATTACAAAAACAAAAATTAGCAAATATCGACTCATATTTTCCTTAATTGTATCACCTTTCAATAATTCACCAAGATTATGTATGTTGTAATTGAAATTTGTTAGTAAATAAATAGCGATCTAAACTTAAAAAACACAACTTAATTAGCACACATACATACATAAATACCGTTACGTATATATATGTATTTACATATATTCATCGGCGTGCAGTGTAATGCATCAGTGGGTGTAGTCAGTTATTCGGCGTAGGAGGGGAGAGATTGATTTAGAAACTACTGACTATTGCTATTGCTATTTCTAAGTTGTTAAGTGACTTGACTATTCCTACTAAATGATGACCCTGTCAAAATGTCAAATAGTCGAAAAGGGCGCAGAGTTTTGATTTTGACCATGGACATGGTCGCCTTGTCGCAGATTTTATAAAAATGGAAAAGACCGGTGATTCCTTTCTTGTATTTGGAAAGAAAGCGCACTTGAATTACCTATAAATACACTCTTCTCGCTCTTTGGCGAACGTCAAAACTCGGTTCAACGAGTTTCAAGGTGGCCGCATGTCGGTGTTTGATGAGCCAGGTCCAGGTGTCCTAAATTAGGCTACCACGGAAGATAACGTGACAAACGCGCACGAACTCACATTGACATTCTGCCTATTAAAGGTGTTGGAGAGAGCTAAGTTAGTAGAAATTTAAAAATATCAATAAGATTTGTGTATGTATTTTTGTAACCAACCACAAAACTTGGATCCCAGAGATCAGCCGTCAAGGAAATTTGAGCCGGATAGGTAGCTTATAGATAGGTTATATGGATGATATCAGCTAATCAATTTGCTGTGCAGGAGCACGACTTTTTAAAGCATTTCGTGAGACTTGGTTGAATCCGATAAACTACAAAAGCAACAATGTAAATAGTTCCTCAGATTTTTTAACTCATGGATTATTCCCATTGCATTTGGGGTTCAAAACCCAGCACCCCCTAACTAGCAGTTCTTTTACAAATATATTGGCGCGCAAACAGTGGTCCAACAACTCCATCAATAACTGAACATACACATACACATACGAGTACATCAAACATATCTTATCGTAACAGTCGTGCTGTTGCTCATTTTAATGATAATTACACCGTAGTCGCGACTTAGCCAGAGTCATTATTTGAATTCTGTTATATGCTACATATTCGTTGTGCTAATGACAATTTCGTTTAAGTATTTGCCTTTACCTCTCAGCTTTTTTCAACTTCACACACACACAAACACATGCATTTCGTCATCTATGTATGTATGCCCTTTTGAGCTTCCATTGTGTCGCAGTCGTCACAGTCATCGGCGTCGTCGTCGTTGTCGACGTCATTAGTGGCTGTAGCACAGAGGACAATAACAAAACATAATGATGATGACCGGCGTAGAATGCGGCAATCATATTTATATCTCTGAAGTGTGAGTATGTTCGTATTATTGTTGTTTTTTGCTATTACTACATTACCTTATATTGGACACCTACATTCATATGTACATTTCTGTTGTATATCTGTATTGGAGTTTGCTTTTTGATGTTGCGAATAATGTTGACTGCGTTGTCTCCATCCTCGAGTGCTCCTCCTACATGAGCTTATTGTGTGTTGTCAGTGTTTTGTACGATTTTGCAGTGCGCCTTAACGACTTTGCAGCAGTAGCTGAATGATATGAAGTAAGATAAATTGCTTGAAATATGAACAAAATCATGCAATGTTCAAAG
Source organism: Zeugodacus tau (assembly GCA_031772095.1). Lineage (NCBI taxonomy): Eukaryota > Metazoa > Arthropoda > Insecta > Diptera > Tephritidae > Zeugodacus > Zeugodacus tau. The sequence continues at coordinate 53,388,280 of CM062649.1, read as the reverse complement.
TTGTAATTTCAAAGAAATTACATATTTTCACATTATGCAAGTTTGATTTTTTTTTAATATATCATATACAGATTATATTTTTGGACATTTTGTTGATTCATGATCTATACATTCATATAGTATACATATAAATAAATACCTTAATTAAGATCAAACATAAATATTATATTTTATGTTAAAGATATTCCCAATCTTAACACTTTCTTAAAAATTTCACAGTTAACCGAATAACCTTTAATCTAAGTGGACTTTGGTTGTGGTATGTATTACCCTTATTATATAAACATTTTCTATATATTTAGAACATAAAGAAAACGTAAATTCTTATGATTATCATCACGTTCTTTTAACATTTTCGTCTCAATCAGATTCTTTTTAACGGACGTAGGAACCGCTTACGCGGTTATAGCCGAGCCAAAACGCGTCATTCGTTCCTCCTTTTGGAAGTTTGGTGCCAATTGGAAATCCCAAGTGCTGCCAGGTCCTTCTCCACCTAGTATTAACAAATGAGTAGAGGTCTTCTTCTTCCTCAGCTACCACCAGCGGGTACTGCATCGAACACTTTCAGGGCTGGAGCACTTTCGTCCTTCCCAGAGTAGCCGCTGTATTTTTATTCGCTAAACTATATCAATGTCGTCGAGTAACTCATACAGCTCATCGTTCCATGGTCTTTCAATCTTTCTCAAAATCTTTCTATCGAAAACTTCCAGTGCCGTCTCATCGGATGTTGACATCGTGCACGCTTTTGCTTCATAAAGCAGGCAGGGACTCGTATTACTTTTTCCAGCATCAGGTATGTCTGATATCATATTGCTAGACCTAAATCTAAGTATTCATTCTATAAGCAGATAAGGTATTTACTATATAATAGACACCAAATTAAACAAAGTGCTGTCTCGACCATGGGATTACTAAAAACTTTTTATTAATAAACTAATGTTTGTTTATTAAAGGATCCATTTTATATTGTGCAATAGGAGCTAGGGGAACTTTTCAAATTTTTAAACTTTTCCAAGTGGAAACTTGTTGTTTCACAAAACAATCAGTAAATATTATTATCAAAATTATTATGATAAAGAAAGAAAAGATTCAATAATTTATTGGATGTATATATTAAACCTTATAACCTCCTTACTTGTACCTAACTTCATCAAAATTATCACTATTCGTTCACATTCTCGACATTCTGATCATCTTAAATATATAATTCTTTATCCAACACGAGTAGTTTTGGTATCACAAACAACCGTTAGGTGAGAGTATGACAACTTCGGTTTACATATTGCAGAAAATGCGTCTAGTTATTATTCGGTTTCGCTCACTTTCTTGTGCAAAATAATTAGTAAAATTATTACAATTATTACTGCATATCCATATGTACAACTTTGATTTCCAACCGGGCAATTCCACCAATGAAATTGAGTGTAATTTCCTTTTTCTTCTAATCTCGCAAAATACAATCAACCTTAATGATGATGAGCCTCTGTTGACGCCTCAGTCGCAGCGGTGTTCGGTCATTGCTTTATTCAGCAGTGGCGTAGTGCTATACGATTTCTCGTATGAGGATTTTTCCAGTTCAAAACATAAAATTATGAAAGAATGCGTCTAGTATACAGTTCGAATAACAAATAAAACAATATTCTTGGAAAACCGTTACACAAAATGTATGAATAAAGTAAGGCGAAATACTTAATTTAGAACTGGAGACTTGTCTTATCTTAAAATATTTTGAGAAAATCGTAATAATAAGTAACTAAAATAATCTATATTCTCATAGATTTAGGTTCAAAATAGAGAACTAACAGCAAATAATAATATTAATTTATTTAAATTCGATGCGTGTATGGTTTATTAAGCATCATCTTTCTGAAAGAGCGCTCATCTCGCCTCATCATTACAGCCGTGAGATATGTATGTACATCATTATATGAGAGTTGAGTTCAATGATGGAATTGTTGCTTTAACGCACAAATTATCGCCACACAAAAACATAATAATGATGACATTTAGGGTTAGCGAAAGAAGAGCAGTGGAACGTTGGCGCCGCAGTAGCAGAGCAAACCGCTGCGACAGCGTTATGCAGTGACGACGACGACATGGCCGATTGTTTAGTTCCGATTGAACGTCTCTGTGCTTCGGTTGTGCTATGTTTGTGTGCACGGAGAGTCAAAGTCGTACAGTGTTGAAAGGCAGCGAATGGGAATTGTCATTATATTAATTACATCATTTGTTTTCCGCCATAAGCACCAACGAACGATAACATATTGATTAAGTTTTTTCCACCAACTAATAACCAAATAAGAAGTATAAGAGTTCATGAGGAAAACTACACAACGAAGTAAATAGCTGCAACATCATTAGCGGCGTGTGTGCAAACACGCAGCACCAACTCGTACAAAAGAAAACAGCTCCTCTGGATCGAAGAAATGTGAGTGGAGAAAAGTGTATAATCAAAGGCAATTTAAAATTTAATACTTCATTAAGGGCCAAACTTATACATAGTGAATTTAAACGAATTCAAGTGTGTTTTGAAATGGCAATTTCATACGGCTGGTGTACAGAAATGGTCATTACGTTCATTCGATTGGCATTACGTTTGTGTTGATCAACTAATGCTTGTGGTAGCACTGTGATTTTTGTTACAAAACACACATGCATGTGTGTATGTATGGGTTAAATGTGTGTACGTAAAGGTGGCCCTGTGTGATTAACTAAAATCAAGAAAAAATAAAAAAAAAACATAGCAAGAAGCAGAAGTTGCAATAGCACCCATCTTGTTTCTGGTTATACGGCAACGGCAACAGCAGCAGCAGTGGCGGACAAGTGTAGTAACTGACGAAAGTGTCGTCGGTGGCAGCTCACATCCAAACTGTTTAACACCGAGAGCGCATCTGCATCTTCTTCATAAGTCGTTTTAGTATACTTGAATATCCGCTTTAGTATAAGTTACATAGCGCTCTATGATGTCAGCTAACGCGTGTGTGTGCTTTTAAATGTTTTCACGAATTTGCTTGTTGTATAAAAACTAATGCAATTTACCTTTTTTCAATTACCAAACATATTGTTTACCAAATCCAAACAGTGAAGTGTGCTCGCAGTGTTGAAGGTGTTTAATAATATGTGTGCAAGCGCCGCGTACTAACCAACCAACTATGCATAGTATTTAGTGGGAGAGCCAGAACTTGACTTATTTTGGTTTATTTTCAATGATCATTCGGAATCTATAATTATCACTGAAGAATTTCCAATTGTGTTTTTCATTATTTGCTGAGGATTGCAATCGAAAATGTTGATGATGGTCTTGTTGTTCCTCTTTTTCCTAATGTTTCGTAGTTTGCGCTAGCGCAGAGAGTGAGAAAACGATAATTACATTGCCAAGCAGCGAGAGAGAAACCGTATATGTAGTATATTTGTATTAATTTCTGACTATTATGATGACAGTGTATTTATCAGTGACTTAATTTAGCGATTAGAAAGACTGCGATGTATGTAAAACTAGTAAGAAAATAGTGCAAATATTAAGTTAACAAATTATTATGAAATGTTTATTGCAATGAACGACAGTAGACAGTGTTTGTATGTGTGTATCCATTATTAGGTTTTAATACTTCATTAGTTGTTCGTATACAAATTGACATTTGAAATGTCGTCATTATCGACTTTTTTTAAATTCATAATTAAGCAATTTTCTGTTTTGTTTTGCTCAACGACATCGTGTTGCATGGATACACGCTTTGAGGTTGACTTGTGCGCGTAATTAGAATGCAACTTTGTTATCAAAACAAATATTAACAATTCTTCTAAATTTTGGGTAACAGTGGAGCACGATAAATTCTGCACACTTTTATTTATTGTAATAAATTGTATATATAATAATTGTGAATTAAAAGTAATTATTTAAATTAAACGTATTTTTTTAAATATTCTTTCAGATATCTCATATTTTAAATTAGGTCTAAAAAGCCGACTAGCGCAGGTTCTTCAAGAATACCATTTGCTCTTTCGGAGACCCATGTGAAATGCCTGTAAGTATGAATTTGCACCTTCAAATTGCATACATGATTGTTTTCATTATCATTTCCTTCACTTTTTAGTATGAAAAATTCAACAAAAAGCGCCGACAATGGGAGGATAATGGAGTTTTAGAATTAATCAAATTGTGGAAAGTTTGCGCCTATGAGTTGCGCACTATAAAACGCAATGGCCATTTATATGTGGCTATGGCAAAACAGTTGACCGCTTTAGGTGTATCTGTTTCAGCACTGGAAGTACATTTTAAAGTAAACAATTTGACACAACGTTACAGGTAAATAAAAATATAATTACTCCTAAGTACATTATGAACATCTTTTACTTTTATTGGTAGACAAGAGCAAAAAACGTTCGAGACCACTGGTATTATAAGCACGTGGAAATTCTATTCGCAAGTGGATGATGTTTTCAAAAGTCTGGCCGGCCAAGCAGGGTATAAGTTTGTGTTTTTTAAACTCAAAAACATTTTAACAGTTTTCCTTTGTATTTACAGTGATAAACGCATTATGACACCTGCATCTAATCCGAGCACTTTACCTTCGGCTTCAGAGTCTCCGGTTTGGAAGAATCAAATGTCTCAGCAAGAATTTAACAGTAATAACTCCGAAGGCTTTTATAAGTATGTTGTAATATAAATTGCCGATTTCCAATTTGTAACTAACTCAATACTTTTATTTTACTTTAATAAAGATCTGAATATGGAATGCACAGACATTTTATGGATCACACCCAACCTCAACCACCCAATCAAAACAACGATGTCAACTTTATGGCTACCACAGCAGCAGCTGCTGCCGTTGCCGCCGCTTCAGCGCAACTTAACTCAACATCGAATAACACAAATACCAACGGTGTTGTGCCAAATTACAATAACAAAATGAAAAAACCTTCAGAGGATTATGATAAATTCGTAGATATTGTTAAAAATATCGTGGATAATCACAAGGCGACTCCGGACAAAGTAGATACATTCGGAGATTTCATTAAGTCGTATATGAGACGCTGGCCCGATCGCCTACAGGATGAAGCCATAAATCACATAACAAACTATGTCATTGTTAAAAATATGGAAAACTCTATGAATAATGGGGATGGTGTGAATAATAGACAATAATGCAAGGGTATTTAGTAATAAGGATGGGTTATATATGGGTACGTACGCAATTTGCATATTTGTTGTAGCCTTAACTACAGTTTAAGTACACAAAGAACGTTACTTAATTTCAAGTAAATCAAAAATTCTGCGTTTTTAATTTTTAAGCATAAGTTATGTGTACTCTTCTAAGGATAGAAAAATATAAATTAAATAATAAAAAAAATATAAATAAATGGTTACTTTCGAAAAAACTGGACGTGTAGATAATAACCTTTGTAACGTTATTTTCTATTTATCTTATAATACATATTTAAATGAAATTAAGTAGTTACTTTTATTTTCGTATTTTATAAAAATAAAAATCTACACAATAAAATATTTGTTTAAAGCCTATTAAGTATTTCATTTATTTCTATTCTATTCAAAGTTAATATACTTCTTGTGCAAGTTAAATAAAGTAAAAAAAACATAACAACATTTTTAATGAGAACGACGATTGAGCATTTATTTTCATTAAAAACTATGGATATTATTATAGATACCACCAAATATTTATACTCTGTGGGAGTTTTGTATTTAGGTTTTACCGTCAAATATTTTTTATATGAAACGTATGCTTATTTATCGTTATATATTATATTGATAAGGAATTAGGAGCATACCCTTTAGGAGCGACATTAAAAACTTCCTTGCAAACGTATTCGGAACTGCTTGAATACCATCGTGAACGAGTACTTTCAAAGAAGAAGAAAAACAAATAGGAAAATGTCAATGTTTATTCTTCTTTGTTTTAGTTCGTTTAATTTTACGTGTTTGATAGTGCACACAATTACAACTTTTTATAAAATATTTTAATAAAAATGGGAGTTTCTAATTATGATGGTTAGTGGTGATGCTTAAAAGTTTGTAGACGAAGTTTAAATATAAATTCTAAAAATTACAGCGCTTCGAAAGCAAGCAAGGCATCTGGAAAATGAGATTGACCTGAAATTAGTTGCATTTAGTAAAATTGGTGCAGGCACTAGCACATCCCTCCAAAGTAGTTCTTCAACCGACACATCACCATTGTTAGGCGAACATGTTTTCGATTCACTATCTGAGGAAATTTCACAAATGCTAGACAAGGTAAAATTTAACATTCGTAAATAATGCCTAATGACTAATAGCTAATTATGTTATAGCTTTCGTCGTTGAACGAAACAATGTCCGAGCTTCCTGCAACAGGTGCTGCTGCTATCCACACACTCCAGCGCCACCGTGAAATCCTGCATGGATATAAGCAAGAATTCAATAAAATTTGTGCAAATCACACAACACGAATAGAACGAGAAGAACTGTTACGTGGCTCCGGCTTAGCCACGAACAGTCCAACAATTTCTGGATTAAGTAGACGCGATCTGTATTTGAAAGAGAGTACTCATTTGAGCAGGTATGTGATTATTCATTTAAAAAGCATAAAATTCGTTTCTATTTTAATTTTTTGTAGTTCAAGTAGCATGGTCAATGATCAAATCAATATTGCTATCGAAACGCGAGAACATTTACTCTCACAGCGACAAGCCTTCAAAAGATTGCAGACTCGGTTTAATGACATTTCCAACAGATTTCCTTTGATTTCCAGGTAGGTCTTAATATCCATTCATGGTATAAAAGGAATGAGTCATTTGTAATTCATCATTTCAGCCTCATACAAAGAATCAATATAAAGAAGAAACGAGATTCACTTATTTTAGGTGCAGTAATAGCTTTATGTGTAATACTACTTTTGCTCTACGTATTCAATTAACAGTTTTTGTTTTGATGTTTACAACTAATTCAACCAGTCTAAATATTAAATTACACATTTCATAATATTGTAAGGTTTATCCATATATGCATATGTATGAAAAAAGTTAATCTATATTTTTATACTTTTTTCGACATCAGTTTAATTATGTTACATTTGTAGGGCAATAAAAAATAATTATTTGCATTGTAATTTGTGATAAAACAAAGTTTTAATAAAATATAAAAATTATATATGCAAATATAACGTCACGTGAAATTAGTTGCATTTAGTAAAATTGGTGCAGGCACTAGCACATCCCTCCAAAGTAGTTCTTCAACCGACACATCACCATTGTTAGGCGAACATGTTTTTGATTCACTATCTGAGGAAATTTCACAAATGCTAGACAAGGTAAAATGTAAACATTCGTATATAATGCCTAATGACTAATAGCTGACTTGTTATAGCTTTCGTCGTTGAACGAAACAATGTCCGAGCTTCCTGCAACAGGTGCTGCTGCTATCCACACACTCCAGCGCCACCGTGAAATCCTGCATGGATATAAGCAAGAATTCAATAAAATTTGTGCAAATCACACAACACGAATAGAACGAGAAGAACTGTTACGTGGCTCCGGCTTAGCCACGAACAGTCCAACAATTTCTGGATTAAGTAGACGCGATCTGTATTTGAAAGAGAGTACTCATTTGAGCAGGTATGTGATTATTCATTTAAAAAGCATAAAATTCGTTTCTATTTTAATTTTTTGTAGTTCAAGTAGCATGGTCAATGATCAAATCAATATTGCTATCGAAACGCGAGAACATTTACTCTCACAGCGACAAGCCTTCAAAAGATTGCAGACTCGGTTTAATGACATTTCCAACAGATTTCCTTTGATTTCCAGGTAGGTCTTAATATCCATTCATGGTATAAAAGGAATGAGTCATTTGTAATTCATCATTTCAGCCTCATACAAAGAATCAATATAAAGAAGAAACGAGATTCACTTATTTTAGGTGCAGTAATAGCTTTATGTGTAATACTACTTTTGCTCTACGTATTCAATTAACATTTTTTGTTTTGATGTTTACAACTAATTCAACCAGTCTAAATATTAAATTACACATTTCATAATATTGTAAGGTTTATCCATATATGCATATGTATGAAAAAAGTTAATCTATATTTTTATACTTTTTTCGATATCAGTTTGATTATGTTACATTTGTAGGGCAATAAAAAATAATTATTTGTATTGTAATTTGTGATAAAACAAAGTTTTAATAAAATATAAAAATTATATATGCAAATGTTACATTTAATTATCCTCGACTTCAAACACATCATTGGAATCAAGAATCTTCTTCGATCGATTCTTTGTTATGTATTTTATTGTATTAATATTCATTTACAATAGAATATCGTTGGAACAAAACTAAGTTTTCAATAAAAAAATATAGAAAGAGCTAACAAGATAATAAAAACTAACTAAAAACGAACCTAAATGACTACCCAATCTGGTGTAGCGTATTTGTCATTAAAACAGCTGCAAGTGAACAGCTGACAGCACGTTTTGACAGCCGCGCATGGCGAAAAAACAACAAACATCTAGTACAAATAAAATATTTTATACAATTAGTTGTTTTTAATTAAAAGAAGAAATTTAAAAGAAAATGGTTAATTCACCCGCGGAACAAAAACAAGATAAACGTGTGTTTTTCGAGAATGCGCAAATGGATGAAATGGCACAGCATTTCGTTGGGAATCTATACAGGTAAAGCTGTTAAATCTTTTATGGCACTGAGTCTGTTATCACTTATTTAACTTTCAATCGCAGATATCGTGAAAATATAGTGCTCCCTTCTAGTAATGGACCAGTGCAAATAAAAACCAACGAGGAAAAAATGATTGAAAAGACAGTCGAAAGCTGCGCCTTCAAGTCTATAACTGCCTGCGTAATGAGTGCGTGTAGAACTGTTCACATCACTGATGTAATTGTTAATAGTTGGCTCTTATTTTGGTTTACAGGTTATGGTTTGGGCGCCGCTATTGGTTTGTTTAGCGCCTCGGTCAATCCCAGCCTAACAGATCCATTATTACACGAAAAGAAACAGACAGCACGTGAGATTTTACGAGATATGCGTAAGACAACGCATGGTTACGCCAAGAATTTTGCCATGATTGGTATGGTGTTCTCAGGTGTGGAGTGCACAATCGAAAGTGTGAGTTAAAAGCATATACATTATTTAAACAATTGTTTAAAATGCATTTTCTTATAGTACCGAGGTGTTACCGATTGGAGAAACGGTACCTATGCGGGCGCCGTTACGGGGGGGCTGATTGGTCTGCGTGCGGGCGTTAAGGCCGGTATTGTAGGTGCTGCTGGTTTCGCCGCATTCTCAACGGTTATTGACTACTATATGCGGCATCGCATGTAGAGAAATTATGAAAAAGAGCTGAACTATTTTCCTATTGAATAATAATTGTGTTATTCTGTTAGTCCTTGTTACAAAGTGTATAATAATAAAGAGTCGATTATTATGCAGTAAATAACACAATTTTGTAAACAAATTTAAGCTGTAAAATAAAATCGCGAATTATTCATAATTAAAAATACTAACTGCGATCTTCGTCCAGTTATATACATTGAATGAAATGTTGCCGTTTTTTTATAGAGAAGAATATGAGTAACAATAATAATTTCCAAAAATTAAGGATTTTTTCTAGGGCAAGATATCGATCGAATCTTTGGTAATTCTGAGAACTCTTTTTCTTGACCTTCATAATTCTATTCTAGTGTGAGTAGTATTTTTCTATAAAAATATATTTAAACTCTTAAATAATATAATTGAGCAAAGCTTATAAAATAAAATAATTTCTTGTGTAGGGTATTCATTTTTGTATAATTAAATACATATTAAGTAAATATTTTTGTTTTTAACTATAATGGAATTAAATTAAATTATAACTTAGTATATTATAAAACATAGAATGTAACCTCTCATTTACTCATTTACAAAAGCTACCATATCTAAACCGTTATCTACAAAGTTTTACGCATAGGCCAAAAATTCTGGTTTGGGAAACACTGGATAATTGATCAACGAAAATTTTCCCAGGTACTTAAAATATTAATTTGATTGCAAACAAACTTTGACATTTTTCTGCAGCATCGTCCAGCACGAAACCCAGTTACTTCGCGTACAAAAGTATATACAAACATGCTTACATACACACATATGCATGTGCATTCATAAATAAAAACTGGTCGTAAAGCAATTGTACAAAAGGAAAGGTTGATAAAATGCAGTTTAACCGCAACGTGTAGGAATTTAATAGCCGTTGGTATAGGAAATAAATTCATCTACAACTACAATAACACCAAAGTACAAGCACAGTAAATTTCAACGCTGCAAATATGAGCAAAACAAGCTAAAGGCAACGTGCAATGCCGACCAGACCATATCAAATCTTGGTTAAAGAGTGCATATGCAACATACATTCATGCATTTATAACCAGCGAACGTTTGGCGCGCATGCGCTAAGCAACAAATACCAAATCGAACGTGGAGAGATGAGTAGGTGCTGTTTAGCTTGCAGCCGTCCTCTTTGATGCGGCTGACCGGTTTCGAGTTGTTTTGTTTGTTTTTGATTTGTACAATTTTGGGCACCCAAACACCAGCAAACTAGCAAAAAAAAAAAACAAAAGACGCGAGTAGCGGCAAATATAACAACGAACCGAACACAGCAGCATCAGTGCCAGCAGTGCAAGTAGCCAAACCGAAGTCACCAGTTATGTGGTCTGTCCCACGCTGTGCTGGAACCATCAGTTTCGATCGAACGTGACGTGCGCACCTTATTGCTGCTTTCTTCATTGTTTTATGTATTTTTATTATACCAGACATACATTTCGTTCATTAGGGTAATGTTGTATAGAAAAGCTTTTGCGATAAAATTGAAATAGATTTGTATGATAAAATAAAATTGTTGTTGTTGTAGCTTTTGCGATGAAATTGAAATAGATTCGTATGATTAAATAAAACTGTTGTTGTTGTAGATGCGATAACATTCCAAAAATCATTCTAAAGAATGCTGTTGAGTTAAAGGTCGAAAATAATTATGGTCGGTTCCGATTTCATGTTCTTGGGAACAAATATTGAAGGTACATTTAGTGATGAGGTAAAAAAAATAATATAATTTTAATACGAAAAATATTTTGGCACTTTCTTTATCAAAATTTGTATTTTATATCTCGAAAACTGTACGAGAGAAATAATTATGGATTTCAATATATCCGATTGCTAAGGTTTTTTGCTCTAAACTAGTGCAGTTTGTTGTTGTAGAGACAACAACCATTCCCTAAATAATATTAAGGACAGTTACTTAGTTAAAAACCAGGTCCCTTACCACTACGCAGACAAACGACTGTCGTGGGAATGAAGTACTAATTGCTCTTGTAATTTCGTTGATAATTCCGTACCGTACGAATTTGGACTTTCTTGTTTGTTATTATTGTTGGTTGTAAGAGAGCTCATTGTTTGTACGTGTGTGTGTGCATCAAAGTTAACTTTCGTATTGTGTACTGCGTTTATACGGTGAGTAAGTACTGTTTTGTTTTACTTGAACTTGTTTTGTTTAGCATTACATTTCGGGCACTGGAGTTTTGGGAGCCAACAAGTAAGCGAGTGTAGGGGGTTGGATGGATTGTATCGTATACCCCACACGTTAGTCATTAACGATCGGTCTTGATTTAGTGCACTCTGAACTTTAAAGATCGTAATATAATAAAAGGTATATCCCGTTAGAAAGTCTAAAAGGTAGATGTTCTAATTTCAGATTATCTTCAAGAGGCTTTAATAGTATTGAGGAACAACACATGCATATTTTAATATAAATTAATTGTATTTCAAACTTGGCCTAATCACAAACTGTAATCCCGTTTTCGTGCTGTACTCTTAATGACTTCAATTAAAAATTCATTAAATTGAGTTTAAATGAGTTGACAACGAATTTTTTGAAGTTTCAAACATTTTTTGAATAACTTCTGAGCTTTCATTCTCTTTTTACATACGAGATATGAAAGCTTGGGTCTGGAATTATTCATATATTTAAGTATGTATGTGCTTGAGATGGTATCAGAACTTCCCTGCAGCTCAATTTAACGCTTTAACTTGTTTTTCTTAATTTCTTTGTGCCTTTTTTCAGTGCTTTGGAGTTTCGTTGCGCCGTTACTGCGGCGCTGAGAAGCCAGAGTTGATTGCTGATCGTTTGTTTGTCCCGCATAATTCCAGTCTGCCGTTTTAGTTTGTTAAGTGACTCTATTGGAAACGGTCGGGATTCGTGGCGGATTTTTAAGTGGCAAGCAGTGCTTCAGCAGTACGCGCAGCTGTCGTCGATTAGATATTAAAGAAAATACTAAATGAAAGATGCGCTGCCATAGTGTACGGTGGACTTTCAAATGTGTTTTGAAGTGTGTGTGGGCAACCCAATTAAATCTGTTATAAAGTGTACATACATATGTATGCCTACAAATAAAGCTAGCGGGAAAAGTAACAATTACTGAGCCGCGTTCAAGGCACTTGTAATTACTCGTTTGGCTACTTGTCTGCTGGACAATGTTACTACAGCGCATCTGCGGCCCTGACACAAAATTAATTTTTATAAAATATTGTTTTTATACTCTCGCAACAAATGTTGCTAAAGAGAGTATTATAGTTTTGTTCACATAACGGTTGTTTGTAACACCCAAAACTAAACGAGTTAGATATAGAGTTATATATACCAAAGTGATCAGGGTGAAGAGTGGAGTTCAAATCCGAATGTCTGTCTGTCCGTCCGTCCGTCCGTCCGTCTGTGCAAGCTGTAACTTGAGTAAAAATTAAGATATCTTGATGAAACTTGGCACACTTATTTCTTGGCACCATAGGAAGGTTGCTTTCGAAAATGAGCAAAATCGGTCCACTGCCACGCCCACAAAATGGCGAAAACCGAAAACACATAAAGTGACATAACTAAGCCATAAATAAAGCTATGGAAATAAAATTTGGTATGAAGGATCGTACTATGAAGGGGCATATTTGGATGTAATTTTTTTGGGGAAGTGGGCGTGGCCCCGCCCCCTACTAAGTTTTTTGTACATATCTCGCAAACCAATAGAGCTATATAAACCAAACTTTCTGCAGTCGTTTTCTTTAGCCACTTCCTAATACAGTCCAAAAATGAAAGAAATCGGATCATAACCACGCCCACCTCCCATACAAAAGTTAGGTTGACAAGTAAGGAAGGGCTAAGTTCGGGTGTAACCGAACATTTTATACTCTCGCAATTTATTTATTTAACTTAATTAATATTATATAATACACAATTTGACCCACATATTCGTCATATATATTGTATAAAGTCCATTGGAAGTAGGAAACCATAATATTAGGTTAGAAGCACCGAGGTCCTGATGTGTGATATATGGGGCCTTGAAAACCTATGGTCCGATTTCGGCGATTTTTAGAAATGGGCTGCCACACTATAAATACAGTATTTGTGCAAAGTTTTGCACCGATATCTTCACTAGTGCTTACTTTATATATTGTAAAGTAAACGATTCAGATCATCTTCTAAGTTCTGGTATATAGGAAGTAGGCGTGGTTGTGAAGCGATTTGGCCAATTTTCACAACATATTATTGGGAGGTAAGGAAACTATTACAAACCAAGTTTCATTGAAATCGGTCGAGTAGTTCCTGAGATATGGTTTTTGACCCATAAGTGGGCGACGCCACGCCCATTTTCCATTTTGTAAAATCTGAGTGCAGCTTTCATCTGCCATTTCTTATGTGAAATTTAGTGTTTCTAACCTATTACGTTAGTGAGTTAACCCACTTTTAGTAATTTTCAACCTAACTTTTGTATGGGAGGTGGGCGTGGTTATGATCCGATTTCTTTCATTTTTGGACTGTATTAGGAAGTGGCTAAAAAAACGACTGCAGAAAGTTTGGTTTATATAGCTCTATTGGTTTGCGAGATATGTACAAAAAACTTAGTAGGGGCGGGGCCACGCCCACTTCCCCAAAAAAATTACATCCAAATATGCCCCTTCATAGTGCGATCCTTCATACCAAATTTTATTTCCATAGCTTTATTTATGGCTTAGTTATGGCACTTTATGTGTATTCGGTTTTCGCCATTTTGTGGGCGTGGCAGTGGTCCGATTTTGCTCATTTTCGAAAGCAACCTTCCTATGGTGCCAAGAAATAAGTGTGCCAAGTTTCATCAAGATATCTTAATTTTTACTCAAGTTACAGCTTGCACAGACGGACGGACGGACGGACGGACAGACAGACATTCGGATTTGAACTCCACTCTTCACCCTGATCACTTTGGTATATATAACCCTATATCTAACTCGTTTAGTTTTGGGTGTTACAAACAACCGTTATGTGAACAAAACTATAATACTCTCTAGCAACTTCGTTGTTGCGAGAGTATAAAAATTACTAAAAGTGGGTTAACTCTCTAACGAAAAACGCCAGAAACACTAAATTTCACATAAGAAATGGCAGATGGAAGCTGCACTCAGATTTTTTTACAAAATGGAAAATGGGCGTGGCGTCGCCCACTTATGGGTCAAAAACCATATCTCAGGAACTACTCGACCGATTTCAATGAAACTTGGTTTGTAATAGTTTCCTTACCTCCCAATAATATGTTGTGAAAATAGGCCAAATCGCTTCACAACCACGCATACTTCCTATATACCAGAACTTAGAAGATTATCTGAATCGTTTACTTTACAATATATAAAGTAAGCACTAGTGAAGATATCGGTGCAAAACTTTGGACAAATACTGTATTTATAGTGTGGCAGCCCATTTCTAAAAATCGACGAAATCGGTGCATAGGTTTTCAAGGCCCCATATATCGAATATGAGGACCTCGGTGCTTCTAACCTAATATTAGGGTTTCCAACTTTCAATGGACTTTATACAATATATATGACGAATATGTGGGTCAAATTGTGTATTATATAATATTAATTAAGTTAAATAAATAAATTGCGAGAGTATAAAATGTTCGGTTACACCCGAACTTAGCCCTTCCTTACTTGTTTTACAATTATTTTGTTGTTTGTTTGGTAAAGTCAATTCGCTCCCTTTCAAACATAGTTTTAATTACTTTTCTCTTGTATCAGCGCGTATCTCTGTAGACAGTTGAACTGTATTTACATTTGTGATTGAGTTGATATCACAGTGTCTTCTTTTGAAAATTTTGAAAAAGTGAAATAATAAAGAATAATTATTAATAAAGTAAATAATACTTAAAGATAAGTGAAAATTATATGACTTCATAATTCGAAAAAAATATGAAGAGTTGTAAGAGAATGTATTAAGCCATCGAACTTAAGCTTGGTTTTGTTGTTATTACTGTATCAGGTTTTATTTGCAAAACAATTATCGTTTACTTAGTTTGGATTTCGCGCTTTAACAGCTGCCGTTTCCTCATATATACATATGTGTCTACTACTTTCCGCGCTCCAATCTTTCACCTTTAAATATAGCATATGTATGTATATTTCCGTCCATTGTCTGTTGGCTTCCATCACTTTTTTATGTGGCCTTAAGTGGTTCAATCGCGCAGAAAAGTGCGAATGTATGAATTGATCAGTAGTCGCCGGTTTGTGAATCGTTCAGTCCAAAAGTTCAATGGAACTACAGCGTGACAACGTTTGTGTCCGCGCTGAGTCGTAGCTTTGTTAGTTGTGTAGATGATGATGCTGTGGGGAGATTTACGTTTGCCTGGATTCTCACGTAGTATGTGCATTCATAAATGTTCACCGATGCATAAATGATCCATTAGTCATACTGACCGTGCTTTTTTACATCTCAATTTATGGGCTTTCTGTTTACTGCTCTTAAATCATTTCTTTTCTGTCAATTCATTTGACAACGGTTAAAATGTCAACAACTAACGATAGATAGTTTTTATTTGTTAACATTAAAATACTACATAGTAAACAATTAAATGAAAGAAAACGACAATAAAAAATTGTAATACATAAAAAAGAACGAGAATTTTGTGAACTAGTTAATTAGATTCACCTCTTATTAGTATTTAATTTAACCCTGTCACGTCAAGAAATATTAGCAGTGTTCCAGGGCTAATGTACTTCATACTATCGCTTTGGTGATAAAGGGATCCCATTGCCAGACTCCTTTTCCTCGCAATCGCAGTTTATTTAAGGAGTAGATGCTCAGGTGTCTCAACTTCTGGATCGCCGATGAACTAGTTAATAGTGGATAGTGTATTTTTATATTGACATACATATTATTATTTCGATAGATATATGTATCAAACCAATAAATTTCCCATTTATTTTGGGCTGTAGCCTGAAAGAATGTAAGAATATAAAACATCTACATGCTTCTTCGTGAGCATCAATCAGCGTGATTGTCAGTCAGATCATGGAAAATTTTGATTTGTAGTAATTTCATATCTAATAATAAAACCTCAGTAAATCTTTCTCGGCACATGTTCCTTGCCTGGAGTATCATTCTGGGGCTACCTTCACGAACAATACCCTCAACAATTATTTTCAAATTTGTCACATTTAAATTCGAAAAATTGGTGCAATACAGTGTATCGAGTTCCTAACACACGAATTGTGGTGACCGAGAACTTAATTTTGAGTCACGAAACGACTTTTCACAATCTTCATCAATCGATCCTTAGAGATTTAAAACTACCGTATACACACCAAGGCTCGGTCTTTATATGTAAATAATGAAGGGGGTTTTAAAAGGGACGCTAAAAAGTAGACCGATAGGGACAGCAAACGACGCCCGCTCTTTTGACATTTCTCTTGTGGAAGGTTTGTATTTCATCGTGGAAAGATATACGATCCAACAACGAGTCGAAATTATTAAAATCTACTACCGAAAATCGGAGTCAGTGGCCTTAACTTTAAGAGCGCTACGTCCTACGTAATGGCTGAATGGCTTCGTCAAGAAATAAAATTTGCAGGCAGCAATCCACGCGTACTCCTTGCCTCACCATTGCATCCCGAAAATATTACATTTTGGTGCGGTTTATGGGCCGGTGGCGCCATTGGGTCGTGATTATCAAGACCGGCACGCGAATGGGAATCACTACCGCTCAATAATAACCGAATCTTTTTAGCCCGATTGATGATATGGACTTGGACAATATGTGGTTCCAACAGGACGGCGCCACAAGCCACACAGCGAATGTCACAATCGATTTATTGAAATCCAAGTTTGGTGAACGAGTAGTCTCACGAAATGGCCTAGGTAATTGGCCGTCTCGGTGGTGCCGTTTACTATTTCCTGTGTGGCTACGTTAAGTCTATGTTCTATGCCAACAAGCTAGCGGCGATTGATGAACTTATATCGAAGCTTGAAAATCGTCTAAAATTTGTTTCAGCGTCTGAACTTCTGCAAGCGTACCGGTGGTGGCCATGCGAAAGAAATTGAGTTCCATACATAATGGCATCGAATGTACTTTCACAGGAATATCCCAAACTTAAAAAAACTTGTTAGCGCTCCTATTGAAAACCCCTTTACAAACATAGATTAGGTTAGTCTGGTCATTTAACAGTTAATTTATTATTTTCGCTTAAATAAGCTTTATTTACCTTGTTGAGAACTAACTAACTAACCACTCCCAATTATAATAGCGTACACCTAAATACTCTTTTCAAATATTACCAATATAATTTTCTGCAGGGTTATGAGTACTATGTAGGTATTAATGAACATACGAACATTTCACACCGCCACCTCAATTTTTTTAGGTTTATCTTTTAACTGCTGTATCCTTTTTGTCTCATAAACTCATACGAGATACCTCTCCAATGAATCTCAAAAAGCCAATGGGTTTCTAAGAATTTTTGCTGAGCCAAAGAGTGCGGTAGAGACGTTACCTTCATACATCTGTGGTGACTCGTATCTCCTAACTACACAACATAATGACAAGCGAATGTTGTAATATATACATACATGTATATACTCCTAGGTGTTTCTCGTTTTGTGCTTTTTGTTTACCTCCTGTCATTCGACAAGCTAATTTGCTATTCGAGCAAAACGATATGAATCACTCAACAGTTCAAATGTTTTCGCTTTTTTATCAATAAAAGTAAAGTAAGACGAGACCGGCAGATATATGCTACCTTTAAACATTTGTTTTGTTATGTGTAATACATACATATACATATATTTCATTGTTTATTTTTATGATTGGTAAAATGAGTGCTGTCTGCACATAAGGTGGCGGCAAGGCTTAGTAAATAATTAATATTAATTTTGAAATGAAGTTTCGCACATTTTGCACGCTTTTCGCAGGCAAGCATTCAACTTAAGATTTAGTTTCCATATATAGTTTTATTGGACACCTTTGTCTTCTCGAATATGTTTTGATGGTGGCCGACACTTGAAGGAAGTATTGCATCATATAATTGTGTTAACCCAGAATATTTTAGAAATCTACATTCGAACTTAATATCAATGAATTCGGGAGAGATTTTCATAAAACATTTGGAATAAGAGTAGTTGTTTAGTAATTTATATGGTATGTAGTATATTATTAGTTTAGTAGAGTTCGAGTCAACCTAGTCCATATGCCCAATTTTTGGACACACAAAATATATTTGGAACATTGCGGATATAGTATATATAGACAGATTTTGGCTTAAACAGATCATTGCGATTATTACAAGACTAGCTTCATTGTGTCATATACATATCGCATGAGGTTTACTAATGACTATAACCTATCTAGCAGTAAATTTGTAGATACATATGAATTTCGAAATTCTTTACTATTTTTCACCCTCATATTTCTCCCTAGGCGCCGCAAATAAACAACAAAAAGTCGATTCGAAAAAGTGGTTCTCACCTTGCTTGTGTCAGTGATAATGTTAAATTGTACCAAAACACATACAAATCGTCTACATGAAAATGAAAATATGAATTCAAAAGGGAACACAATACGCTGATAACTTGCTTATCAAATGAAAACAAACACGAAATGGCTGCGATAACACTGTTATCTGTGTTTTCTCTAAAATACTTTTACCTACTCATATACGAACGCTCTAGAGCTACAAAGCGTTGCTACCACAAAGAGGAAGTTCCTTAAATTGAGTAAGCGAAAAGCTTACGGGTAATTGTTAAACGTTGTGCGGTTAAATCAGCTCGTCAGTGAAGTAGAAGCACGTCGATGAACAGTTAATTAACAAATTCATATTCTTAAAAACAAAAAATACAAAAACAAAAAAACACACACCTAAAATACTTAACAAAGTGAGCGAAGTGATATTCTTAGTGAAGAAAGTGTTCTAAATCGTGTATTTAACACAAACATATTGTGCGATATTATGAACGAAATTATTGAATTTCATTGAAATTCACGAGCAGAACTCACAAAATATTCAAAATGGATTATAGATTTATGCTACTGGTAAGTTTGCGTACATTATTCATCACTATCTTAGTCAATAATCAAGTAATCCTCGATAAGCCTCTTGGTATGTTTGTTAGCTTTGCGTACCATATGTACGAGTATGTGAGTACATAAACCCACAAAGAGAAATGCTATTTTGGCAGTTTTTATTGTGAAGCGATCGTTGGGTCCCCAGCTTAAATTAACCCGTACAAAGTAGTTTAGAACACTTTTTTAAATACTCACATACAAAATTTGGTTTTCGTGATTGAAGAAGCAAACAGTCAAATCTCACACAAGAAGAACAAGGGCAGAAGACTGTTTAATAATATTCTGTGCGCTATATTTAATGAGCACAACATCAAA